>OY743224.1:50877748-52230748 GCA_963555765.1 Orthonevra nobilis
GATGAATATCAAAGAAATCATCATTTGCGAATTCAGGAAAAAAGTGCATTTTGAAACCATGGGCTATAGTCCAGCAGAATTATGCAAAATAGCCTCGGATTTCAAATCTCTCTATTTTTGTCAATAATTGGTTCTCAGAGCTAAATTTTCAAATTTGTGTTCAGTTAGTGATGCTCATGATGATGAATTACTCAGAAATTGTCATTTGCGAATTCACGAAAAAAGTGCATTTTGAAACCATGGGCTATAGTCCAGCAGAATTAAGCAAAATAGCCTCGGATTTCAAATCTCTCTATTTTTGGCAATAATTGGTTCTCAGAGCTAAATTTTCAAATTTGTGTTCAGTTAGTGATGCTCATGATGATGAATATCATAGAAATCATCATTTGCGAATTCAGGAAAAAAGTGCATTTTGAAACCTTGGGCTATAGTCCAGCAGAATTAAGCAAAATAGCCTCGGATTTCAAATCTCTCTATTTTTGGCAATAATTGGTTCTCAGAGCTAAATTTTCAAATTTGTGTTCTGTTAGTGATGCTCATGATGATGAATATCATAGAAATCGTCATTTGCGAATTCAGGAAAAAAGTGCATTTTGAAACCATGGGCTATAGTCCAGCAGAATTAAGCAAAATAGCCTCGGATTTCAAATCTCTCTATTTTTGTCAATAATTGGTTCTCAGAGCTAAATTTTCAAATTTGGGGTCAGTTAGTGATGCTCATGATGATGAATATCAAAGAAATCATCATTTGCGAATTCAGGAAAAAAGTGCATTTTGAAACCATGGGCTATAGTCCAGCAGAATTATGCAAAATAGCCTCGGATTTCAAATCTCTCTATTTTTGTCAATAATTGGTTGTCAGAGCCAAATTTTCAAATTTGTGTTCAGTTAGTGATGCTCATAATTATCAATATCATAGAAATCGTCATTTGCGAATTCACGAAAAAAGTGCATTTTGAAACCATGGGCTATAGTCCAGCAGAATTAAGCAAAATAGCCTCGGATTTCAAATCTCTCTATTTTTGGCAATAATTGGTTCTCAGAGCTAAATTTTCAAATTTGTGTTCAGTTAGTGATGCTCATGATGATGAATATCATAGAAATCATCATTTGCGAATTCAGGAAAAAAGTGCATTTTGAAACCTTGGGCTATAGTCCAGCAGAATTAAGCAAAATAGCCTCGGATTTCAAATCTCTCTATTTTTGGCAATAATTGGTTCTCAGAGCTAAATTTTCAAATTTGTGTTCTGTTAGTGATGCTCATGATGATGAATATCATAGAAATCGTCATTTGCGAATTCAGGAAAAAAGTGCATTTTGAAACCATGGGCTATAGTCCAGCAGAATTAAGCAAAATAGCCTCGGATTTCAAATCTCTCTATTTTTGTCAATAATTGGTTCTCAGAGCTAAATTTTCAAATTTGGGGTCAGTTAGTGATGCTCATGATGATGAATATCAAAGAAATCATCATTTGCGAATTCAGGAAAAAAGTGCATTTTGAAACCATGGGCTATAGTCCAGCAGAATTATGCAAAATAGCCTCGGATTTCAAATCTCTCTATTTTTGTCAATAATTGGTTGTCAGAGCCAAATTTTCAAATTTGTGTTCAGTTAGTGATGCTCATAATTATCAATATCATAGAAATCGTCATTTGCGAATTCACGAAAAAAGTGCATTTTGAAACCATGGGCTATAGTCCAGCAGAATTAAGCAAAATAGCCTCGGATTTCAAATCTCTCTATTTTTGTCAATAATTGGTTCTCAGAGCTAAATTTTCAAATTTGTGTTCAGTTAGTGATGCTCATGATGATGAATATCATAGAAATCATCATTTGCGAATTCAGGAAAAAAGTGCATTTTGAAACCATGGGCTATAGTCCAGCAGAATTAAGCAAAATAGCCTCGGATTTCAAATCTTTCTATTTTTGTCAATAATTGGTTCTCAGAGCTAAATTTTCAAATTTGTGTTCAGTTAGTGATGTTCATGATGATGAATATCATAGAAATCATCATTTGCGAATTCAGGAAAAAAGTGCATTTTGAAACCATGGGCTATAGTCCAGCAGAATTATGCAAAATAGCCTCGGATTTCAAATCTCTCTATTTTTGTCAATAATTGGTTCTCAGAGCTAAATTTTCAAATTTGTGTTCAGTTGGTGATGCTCATGATGATGAATTACTCAGAAATCGTCATTTGCGAATTCACGAAAAAAGTGCATTTTGAAACCATGGACTATAGTCCAGCAGAATTAAGCAAAATAGCCTCGGATTTCAAATCTCTCTATTTTTGTTAATAATTGGTTCTCAGAGCTAAATTTTCAAATTTGTGTTCAGTTAGTGATGCTCATGATGATGAATATCTTAGAAATCGTCATTTGCGAATTCAGGAAAAAAGTGCATTTTGAAACCATGGGCTATAGTCCAGCAGAATTAAATTAAGCAAAATAGCCTCGGATTTCAAATCTCTCTATTTTTGTCAATAATTGGTTCTCAGAGCTAAATTTTCAAATTTGTGTTCAGTTAGTGATGCTCATGATGATGAATATCTTAGAAATCGTCATTTGCGAATTCACGAAAAAAGTGCATTTTGAAACCATGGGCTATAGTCCAGCAGAATTAAGCAAAATAGCCTCGGATTTCAAATCTCTCTATTTTTGTCAATAATTGGTTCTCAGAGCTAAATTTTCAAATTTGTGTTCAGTTAGTGATGCTCATGATGATGAATATCTTAGAAATCGTCATTTGCGAATTCACGAAAAAAGTGCATTTCGAAACCATGGGCTATAGTCCAGCAGAATTAAGCAAAATAGCCTCGGATTTCAAATCTCTCTATTTTTGTCAATAATTGGTTCTCAGAGCTAAATTTTCAAATTTGTGTTCAGTTAGTGATGCTCATGATGATGAATATCTTAGAAATCGTCATTTGCGAATTCACGAAAAAAGTGCATTTTGAAACCATGGGCTATAGTCCAGCAGAATTAAGCAAAATAGCCTCGGATTTCAAATCTCTCTATTTTTGTCAATAATTGGTTCTCAGAGCTAAATTTTCAAATTTGTGTTCAGTTAGTGATGCTCATGATGATGAATATCTTAGAAATCGTCATTTGCGAATTCACGAAAAAAGTGCATTTTGAAACCATGGGCTATAGTCCAGCAGAATTAAGCAAAATAGCCTCGGATTTCAAATCTCTCTATTTTTGTCAATAATTGGTTCTCAGAGCTAAATTTTCAAATTTGTGTTCAGTTAGTGATGCTCATGATGATGAATATCTTAGAAATCGTCATTTGCGAATTCACGAAAAAAGTGCATTTTGAAACCATGGGCTATAGTCCAGCAGAATTAAGCAAAATAGCCTCGGATTTCAAATCTCTCTATTTTTGTCAATAATTGGTTCTCAGAGCTAAATTTTCAAATTTGTGTTAGTGATGCTCATGATTATGAATATGATAGAAATCGTCATTTGCGAATTCAGGAAAAAAGTGCATTTTGAAACCATGGGCTATAGTCCAGCAGAATTAAGCAAAATAGCCTCGGATTTCAAATCTCTCTATTTTTGTCAATAATTGGTTCTCAGAGCTAAATTTTCAAATTTGTGTTCAGTTAGTGATGCTCATGATGATGAATATCTTAGAAATCGTCATTTGCGAATTCACGAAAAAAGTGCATTTTGAAACCATGGGCTATAGTCCAGCAGAATTAAGCAAAATAGCCTCGGATTTCAAATCTCTCTATTTTTGTCAATAATTGGTTCTCAGAGCTAAATTTTCAAATTTGTGTTCAGTTAGTGATGCTCATAATTATCAATATCATAGAAATCGTCATTTGCGAATTCACGAAAAAAGTGCATTTTGAAACCATGGGCTATAGTCCAGCAGAATTAAGCAAAATAGCCTCGGATTTCAAATCTCTCTATTTTTGTCAATAATTGGTTCTCAGAGCTAAATTTTCAAATTTGTGTTCAGTTAGTGATGCTCATGATGATGAATATCTTAGAAATCGTCATTTGCGAATTCACGAAAAAAGTGCATTTTGAAACCATGGGCTATAGTCCAGCAGAATTAAGCAAAATAGCCTCGGATTTCAAATCTCTCTATTTTTGTCAATAATTGGTTCTCAGAGCTAAATTTTCAAATTTGTGTTCAGTTAGTGATGCTCATGATGATGAATATCATAGAAATCGTCATTTGCGAATTCACGAAAAAAGTGCATTTTGAAACCATGGGCTATAGTCCAGCAGAATTAAGCAAAATAGCCTCGGATTTCAAATCTCTCTATTTTTGTCAATAATTGGTTCTCAGAGCTAAATTTTCAAATTTGTGTTCAGTTAGTGATGCTCATGATGATGAATATCTTAGAAATCGTCATTTGCGAATTCACGAAAAAAGTGCATTTTGAAACCATGGGCTATAGTCCAGCAGAATTAAGCAAAATAGCCTCGGATTTCAAATCTCTCTATTTTTGTCAATAATTGGTTCTCAGAGCTAAATTTTCAAATTTGTGTTCAGTTAGTGATGCTCATGATGATGAATATCATAGAAATCGTCATTTGCGAATTCAGGAAAAAAGTGCATTTTGAAACCATGGGCTATAGTCCAGCAGAATTAAGCAAAATAGCCTCGGATTTCAAATCTCTCTATTTTTGTCAATAATTGGTTCTCAGAGCTAAATTTTCAAATTTGTGTTCAGTTAGTGATGCTCATGATGATGAATATCTTAGAAATCGTCATTTGCGAATTCACGAAAAAAGTGCATTTTGAAACCATGGGCTATAGTCCAGCAGAATTAAGCAAAATAGCCTCGGATTTCAAATCTCTCTATTTTTGTCAATAATTGGTTCTCAGAGCTAAATTTTCAAATTTGTGTTCAGTTAGTGATGCTCATGATGATGAATATCTTAGAAATCGTCATTTGCGAATTCACGAAAAAAGTGCATTTTGAAACCATGGGCTATAGTCCAGCAGAATTAAGCAAAATAGCCTCGGATTTCAAATCTCTCTATTTTTGTCAATAATTGGTTCTCAGAGCTAAATTTTCAAATTTGTGTTCAGTTAGTGATGCTCATGATGATGAATATCATAGAAATCGTCATTTGCGAATTCAGGAAAAAAGTGCATTTTGAAACCATGGGCTATAGTCCAGCAGAATTAAGCAAAATAGCCTCGGATTTCAAATCTCTCTATTTTTGTCAATAATTGGTTCTCAGAGCTAAATTTTCAAATTTGTGTTCAGTTAGTGATGCTCATGATGATGAATATCTTAGAAATCGTCATTTGCGAATTCACGAAAAAAGTGCATTTTGAAACCATGGGCTATAGTCCAGCAGAATTAAGCAAAATAGCCTCGGATTTCAAATCTCTCTATTTTTGTCAATAATTGGTTCTCAGAGCTAAATTTTCAAATTTGTGTTCAGTTAGTGATGCTCATGATGATGAATATGATAGAAATCGTCATTTGCGAATTCAGGAAAAAAGTGCATTTTGAAACCATGGGCTATAGTCCAGCAGAATTAAGCAAAATAGCCTCGGATTTCAAATCTCTCTATTTTTGTCAATAATTGGTTCTCAGAGCTAAATTTTCAAATTTGTGTTCAGTTAGTGATGCTCATGATGATGAATATCTTAGAAATCGTCATTTGCGAATTCACGAAAAAAGTGCATTTTGAAACCATGGGCTATAGTCCAGCAGAATTAAGCAAAATAGCCTCGGATTTCAAATCTCTCTATTTTTGTCAATAATTGGTTCTCAGAGCTAAATTTTCAAATTTGTGTTCAGTTAGTGATGCTCATGATGATGAATATCTTAGAAATCGTCATTTGCGAATTCACGAAAAAAGTGCATTTTGAAACCATGGGCTATAGTCCAGCAGAATTAAGCAAAATAGCCTCGGATTTCAAATCTCTCTATTTTTGTCAATAATTGGTTCTCAGAGCTAAATTTTCAAATTTGTGTTCAGTTAGTGATGCTCATGATGATGAATATCATAGAAATCGTCATTTGCGAATTCAGGAAAAAAGTGCATTTTGAAACCATGGGCTATAGTCCAGCAGAATTAAGCAAAATAGCCTCGGATTTCAAATCTCTCTATTTTTGTCAATAATTGGTTCTCAGAGCTAAATTTTCAAATTTGTGTTCAGTTAGTGATGCTCATGATGATGAATATCTTAGAAATCGTCATTTGCGAATTCACGAAAAAAGTGCATTTTGAAACCATGGGCTATAGTCCAGCAGAATTAAGCAAAATAGCCTCGGATTTCAAATCTCTCTATTTTTGTCAATAATTGGTTCTCAGAGCTAAATTTTCAAATTTGTGTTCAGTTAGTGATGCTCATGATGATGAATATCATAGAAATCGTCATTTGCGAATTCACGAAAAAAGTGCATTTTGAAACCATGGGCTATAGTCCAGCAGAATTAAGCAAAATAGCCTCGGATTTCAAATCTCTCTATTTTTGTCAATAATTGGTTCTCAGAGCTAAATTTTCAAATTTGTGTTCAGTTAGTGATGCTCATGATGATGAATATGATAGAAATCGTCATTTGCGAATTCAGGAAAAAAGTGCATTTTGAAACCATGGGCTATAGTCCAGCAGAATTAAGCAAAATAGCCTCGGATTTCAAATCTCTCTATTTTTGTCAATAATTGGTTCTCAGAGCTAAATTTTCAAATTTGTGTTCAGTTAGTGATGCTCATGATGATGAATATCTTAGAAATCGTCATTTGCGAATTCACGAAAAAAGTGCATTTTGAAACCATGGGCTATAGTCCAGCAGAATTAAGCAAAATAGCCTCGGATTTCAAATCTCTCTATTTTTGTCAATAATTGGTTCTCAGAGCTAAATTTTCAAATTTGTGTTCAGTTAGTGATGCTCATGATGGTGAATATCTTAGAAATCGTCATTTGCAAATTCACGAAAAAAGTGCATTTTGAAACCATGGGCTATAGTCCAGCAGAATTAAGCAAAATAGCCTCGGATTTCAAATCTCTCTATTTTTGTCAATAATTGGTTCTCAGAGCTAAATTTTCAAATTTGTGTTCAGTTAGTGATGCTCATGATGATGAATATCTTAGAAATCGTCATTTGCGAATTCACGAAAAAAGTGCATTTTGAAACCATGGGCTATAGTCCAGCAGAATTAAGCAAAATAGCCTCGGATTTCAAATCTCTCTATTTTTGTCAATAATTGGTTCTCAGAGCTAAATTTTCAAATTTGTGTTCAGTTAGTGATGCTCATGATGATGAATATGATAGAAATCGTCATTTGCGAATTCAGGAAAAAAGTGCATTTTGAAACCATGGGCTATAGTCCAGCAGAATTAAGCAAAATAGCCTCGGATTTCAAATCTCTCTATTTTTGTCAATAATTGGTTCTCAGAGCTAAATTTTCAAATTTGTGTTCAGTTAGTGATGCTCATGATGGTGAATATCTTAGAAATCGTCATTTGCAAATTCACGAAAAAAGTGCATTTTGAAACCATGGGCTATAGTCCAGCAGAATTAAGCAAAATAGCCTCGGATTTCAAATCTCTCTATTTTTGTCAATAATTGGTTCTCAGAGCTAAATTTTCAAATTTGTGTTCAGTTAGTGATGCTCATGATGGTGAATATCTTAGAAATCGTCATTTGCAAATTCACGAAAAAAGTGCATTTTGAAACCATGGGCTATAGTCCAGCAGAATTAAGCAAAATAGCCTCGGATTTCAAATCTCTCTATTTTTGTCAATAATTGGTTCTCAGAGCTAAATTTTCAAATTTGTGTTCAGTTAGTGATGCTCATGATGGTGAATATCTTAGAAATCGTCATTTGCAAATTCACGAAAAAAGTGCATTTTGAAACCATGGGCTATAGTCCAGCAGAATTAAGCAAAATAGCCTCGGATTTCAAATCTCTCTATTTTTGTCAATAATTGGTTCTCAGAGCTAAATTTTCAAATTTGTGTTCAGTTAGTGATGCTCATGATGGTGAATATCTTAGAAATCGTCATTTGCAAATTCACGAAAAAAGTGCATTTTGAAACCATGGGCTATAGTCCAGCAGAATTAAGCAAAATAGCCTCGGATTTCAAATCTCTCTATTTTTGTCAATAATTGGTTCTCAGAGCTAAATTTTCAAATTTGTGTTCAGTTAGTGATGCTCATGATGGTGAATATCTTAGAAATCGTCATTTGCAAATTCACGAAAAAAGTGCATTTTGAAACCATGGGCTATAGTCCAGCAGAATTAAGCAAAATAGCCTCGGATTTCAAATCTCTCTATTTTTGTCAATAATTGGTTCTCAGAGCTAAATTTTCAAATTTGTGTTCAGTTAGTGATGCTCATGATGGTGAATATCTTAGAAATCGTCATTTGCAAATTCACGAAAAAAGTGCATTTTGAAACCATGGGCTATAGTCCAGCAGAATTAAGCAAAATAGCCTCGGATTTCAAATCTCTCTATTTTTGTCAATAATTGGTTCTCAGAGCTAAATTTTCAAATTTGTGTTCAGTTAGTGATGCTCATGATGGTGAATATCTTAGAAATCGTCATTTGCAAATTCACGAAAAAAGTGCATTTTGAAACCATGGGCTATAGTCCAGCAGAATTAAGCAAAATAGCCTCGGATTTCAAATCTCTCTATTTTTGTCAATAATTGGTTCTCAGAGCTAAATTTTCAAATTTGTGTTCAGTTAGTGATGCTCATGATGATGAATATGATAGAAATCGTCATTTGCGAATTCAGCAAAAAAGTGCATTTTGAAACCATGGGCTATAGTCCAGCAGAATTAAGCAAAATAGCCTCGGATTTCAAATCTCTCTATTTTTGTCAATAAGTGGTTCTCAGAGCTAAATTTTCAAATTTGTGTTCAGTTATTGATGCTCATGATGATGAATATGATAGAAATCGTCATTTGCGAATTCAGGAAAAAAGTGCATTTTGAAACAAAGGGCTATAGTCCAGCAGAATTAAGCAAAATAGCCTCGGATTTCAAATCTCTCTATTTTTGTCAATAATTGGTTCTCAGAGCTAAATTTTCAAATTTGTGTTCAGTTAGTGATGCTCATGATGGTGAATATCTTAGAAATCGTCATTTGCGAATTCAGCAAAAAAGTGCATTTTGAAACCATGGGCTATAGTCCAGCAGAATTAAGCAAAATAGCCTCGGATTTCAAATCTCTCTATTTTTGTCAATAAGTGGTTCTCAGAGCTAAATTTTCAAATTTGTGTTCAGTTATTGATGCTCATGATGATGAATATGATAGAAATCGTCATTTGCGAATTCAGGAAAAAAGTGCATTTTGAAACAAAGGGCTATAGTCCAGCAGAATTAAGCAAAATAGCCTCGGATTTCAAATCTCTCTATTTTTGTCAATAATTGGTTCTCAGAGCTAAATTTTCAAATTTGTGTTCAGTTAGTGATGCTCATGATGATGAATATGATAGAAATCGTCATTTGCGAATTCAGGAAAAAAGTGCATTTTGAAACCATGGGCTATAGTCCAGCAGAATTAAGCAAAATAGCCTCGGATTTCAAATCTCTCTATTTTTGTCAATAATTGGTTCTCAGAGCTAAATTTTCAAATTTGTGTTCAGTTAGTGAAACCATGGGCTATAGTCCAGCGGAATTAAGCAAAATAGCCTCGGATTTCAAATCTCTCTATTTTTGTCAATAATTGGTTCTCAGAGCTAAATTTTCAAATTTGTGTTCAGTTAGTGATGCTCATGATGATGAATATGATAGAAATCGTCATTTGCGAATTCAGGAAAAAAGTGCATTTTGAAACCATGGGCTATAGTCCAGCAGAATTAAGCAAAATAGCCTCGGATTTCAAATCTCTCTATTTTTGTCAATAATTGGTTCTCAGAGCTAAATTTTCAAATTTGTGTTCAGTTAGTGATGCTCATGATGATGAATATGATAGAAATTGTCATTTGCGAATTCAAGAAAAAAGTGCATTTTGAAACCACGTCCAGCAGAATTAAGCAAAATAGCCCCGGATTTCAAATCTCTCTATTTTTGTCAATAATTGGTTCTCAGAGCTAAATTTTCAAATTTGTGTTAAGTTAGTGATGCTCATAATTATCAATATCATAGAAATCGTCATTTGCGAATTCACGAAAAAAGTGCATTTTGAAACCATGGGCTATAGTCCAGCAGAATTAAGCAAAATAGCCTCGGATTTCAAATCTCTCTATTTTTGTCAATAATTGGTTCTCAGAGCTACATTTTCAAATTTGTGTTCAGTTAGTGATGCTCATGATGATGAATATCTTAGAAATCGTCATTTGCAAATTCACGAAAAAAGTGCATTTGAAACCATGGGCTATAGTCCAGCAGAATTAAGCAAAATAGCCTCGGATTTCAAATCTCTCTATTTTCGTCAATAATTGGTTCTCAGAGCTAAATTTTCAAATTTGTGTTCAGTTAGTGATGCTCATGATGATGAATATGAGAGAAATCGTCATTTGCGAATTCAGGAAAAAAGTGCATTTTGAAACCATGGGCTATAGTCCAGAAGAATTAAGCAAAATAGCCTCGGATTTCAAATCTCTCTATTTTTGTCAATAATTGGTTCTCAGAGCTAAATTTTCAAATTTGTGTTCAGTTAGTGATGCTCATGATGATGAATATGATAGAAATCGTCATTTGCGAATTCAGGAAAAAAGTGCATTTTGAAACCATGGGCTATAGTCCAGCAGAATTAAGCAAAATAGCCTCGGATTTCAAATCTCTCTATTTTTGTCAATAATTGGTTCTCAGAGCTAACTTTTCAAATTTGTGTTCCGTTAGTGATGCTCATGATGATGAATATCTTAGAAATCATCATTTGCAAATTCACGAAAAAAGTGCATTTTTAAACCATGGGCTATAGTCCAGCAGAATTAAGCAAAATAGCCTCGGATTTCAAATCTCTCTATTTTTGTCAATAATTGGTTCTCAGAGCTAAATTTTCAAATTTGTGTTCAGTTAGTGATGCTCATGATGATGAATATGATAGAAATCGTCATTTGCGAATTCAGGAAAAAAGTGCATTTTGAAACCATGGGCTATAGTCCAGCAGAATTAAGCAAAATAGCCTCGGATTTCAAATCTCTCTATTTTTGTCAATAATTGGTTCTCAGAGCTAAATTTTCAAATTTGTGTTCAGTTAGTGATGCTCATGATGATGAATATCTTAGAAATCGTCATTTGCAAATTCACGAAAAAAGTGCATTTTGAAACCATGGGCTATAGTCCAGCAGAATTAAGCAAAATAGCCTCGGATTTCAAATCTCTCTATTTTTGTCAATAATTGGTGCTCAGAGCTAAATTTTCAAATTTGTGTTCAGTTAGTGATGCTCATGATGATGAATAACTTAGAAATCGTCATTTGCGAATTCACGAAAAAAGTGCATTTTGAAACCATGGGCTATAGTCCAGCAGAATTAAGCAAAATAGCCTCGGAATTCAAATCTCTCTATTTTTGTCAATAATTGGTTCTCAGAGCTAAATTTTCAAATTTGTGTTCAGTTAGTGATGCTCATGATGATGAATATGATAGAAATCGTCATTTGCGAATTCAGGAAAAAGTGCATTTTGAAACCATGGGCTATAGTCCAGCAGAATTAAGCAAAATAGCCTCGGATTTCAAATCTCTCTATTTTTGTCAATAATTGGTTCTCAGAGCTAAATTTTCAAATTTGTGTTCAGTTAGTGATGCTCATGATGATGAATATCTTAGAAATCGTCATTTGCCAATTCACGAAAAAAGTGCATTTTGAAACCATGGGCTATAGTCCAGCAGAATTAAGCAATATAGCCTCGGAATTCAAATCTCTCTATTTTTGTCAATAATTGGTTCTCAGAGCTAAATTTTCAAATTTGTGTTCAGTTAGTGATGCTCATGATGATGAATATCATAGAAATCGTCATTTGCGAATTCACGAAAAAAGTGCATTTTGAAACCATGGGCTATAGTCCAGCAGAATTAAGCAAAATAGCCTCGGATTTCAAATCTCTCTATTTTTGTCAATAATTGGTTCTCAGAGCTAAATTTTCAAATTTGTGTTCAGTTAGTGATGCTCATGATGATGAATATCTTAGAAATCGTCATTTGCGAATTCACGAAAAAAGTGCATTTTGAAACCATGGGCTATAGTCCAGCAGAATTAAGCAAAATAGCCTCGGATTTCAAATCTCTCTATTTTTGTCAATAATTGGTTCTCAGAGCTAAATTTTCAAATTTGTGTTCAGTTAGTGATGCTCATGATGATGAATATCATAGAAATCGTCATTTGCGAATTCAGGAAAAAAGTGCATTTTGAAACCATGGGCTATAGTCCAGCAGAATTAAGCAAAATAGCCTCGGATTTCAAATCTCTCTATTTTTGTCAATAATTGGTTCTCAGAGCTAAATTTTCAAATTTGTGTTCAGTTAGTGATGCTCATGATGATGAATATGATAGAAATCGTCATTTGCGAATTCACGAAAAAAGTGCATTTTGAAACCATGGGCTATAGTCCAGCAGAATTAAGCAAAATAGCCTCGGATTTCAAATCTCTCTATTTTTGTCAATAATTGGTTCTCAGAGCTAAATTTTCAAATTTGTGTTCAGTTAGTGATGCTCATGATGATGAATATGATAGAAATCGTCATTTGCGAGTTCAGGAAAAAAGTGCATTTTGAAACCACGTCCAGCAGAATTAAGCAAAATAGCCTCGGATTTCAAATCTCTCTATTTTTGTCAATAATTGGTTCTCAGAGCTAAATTTTCAAATTTGTGTTCAGTTAGTGATGCTCATGATGATGAATATCTTAGAAATCGTCATTTGCGAATTCACGAAAAAAGTGCATTTTGAAACCATGGGCTATAGTCCAGCAGAATTAAGCAAAATAGCCTCGGATTTCAAATCTCTCTATTTTTGTCAATAATTGGTTCTCAGAGCTAAATTTTCAAATTTGTGTTCAGTTAGTGATGCTCATGATGATGAATATCTTAGAAATCGTCATTTGCGAGTTCAGGAAAAAACTGCATTTTGAAACCACGTCCAGCAGAATTAAGCAAAATAGCCTCGGAATTCAAATCTCTCTATTTTTGTCAATAATTGGTTCTCAGAGCTAAATTTTCAAATTTGTGTTCAGTTAGTGATGCTCATAATTATCAATATCATAGAAATCGTCATTTGCGAATTCACGAAAAAAGTGCATTTTGAAACCATGGGCTATAGTCCAGCAGAATTAAGCCTCGGATTTCAAATCTCTCTATTTTTGTCAATAATTGGTTCTCAGAGCTAAATTTTCAAATTTGTGTTCAGTTAGTGATGCTCATGATGATGAATATCTTAGAAATCGTCATTTGCGAGTTCAGGAAAAAAGTGCATTTTGAAACCACGTCCAGCAGAATTAAGCAAAATAGCCTCGGAATTCAAATCTCTCTATTTTTGTCAATAATTGGTTCTCAGAGCTAAATTTTCAAATTTGTGTTCAGTTAGTGATGCTCATAATTATCAATATCATAGAAATCGTCATTTGCGAATTCACGAAAAAAGTGCATTTTTGAAACCATGGGCTATAGTCCAGCAGAATTAAGCCTCGGATTTCAAATCTCTCTATTTTTGTCAATAATTGGTTCTCAGAGCTAAATTTTCAAATTTGTGTTCAGTTAGTGATGCTCATGATGATGAATATCTTAGAAATCGTCATTTGCGAATTCACGAAAAAAGTGCATTTTGAAACCATGGGCTATAGTCCAGCAGAATTAAGCAAAATAGCCTCGGATTTCAAATCTCTCTATTTTTGTCAATAATTGGTTCTCATAGCTAATTTTTCAAATTTGTGTTCAGTTAGTGATGCTCATGATGATGAATATGATAGAAATCGTCATTTGCGAATTCACGAAAAAAGTGCATTTTGAAACCATGGGCTATAGTCCAGCAGAATTAAGCAAAATAGCCTCGGATTTCAAATCTCTCTATTTTTGTCAATAATTGGTTCTCAGAGCTAAATTTTCAAATTTTGTGTTCAGTTAGTGATGCTCATGATGATGAATATGATAGAAATCGTCATTTGCGAATTCACGAAAAAATTGCATTTTGAAACCATGGGCTATAGTCCAGCAGAATTAAGCAAAATAGCCTCGGATTTCAAATCTCTCTATTTTTGTCAATAATTGGTTCTCAGAGCTAAATTTTCAAATTTGTGTTCAGTTAGTGATGCTCATGATGATGAATATGATAGAAATCGTCATTTGCGAGTTCAGGAAAAAAGTGCATTTTGAAACCACGTCCAGCAGAATTAAGCAAAATAGCCTCGGATTTCAAATCTCTCTATTTTTGTCAATAATTGGTTCTCAGAGCTAAATTTTCAAATTTTTGTTCAGTTAGTGATGCTCATGATGATGAATAACTTAGAAATCGTCATTTGCGAATTCACGAAAAAAGTGCATTTTGAAACCATGGGCTATAGTCCAGCAGAATTAAGCAAAATAGCCTCGGATTTCAAATCTCTCTATTTTTGTCAATAATTGGTTCTCAGAGCTAAATTTTCAAATTTGTGTTCAGTTAGTGATGCTCATGATAATGAATATGATAGAAATCGTCATTTGCGAATTCAGGAAAAAAGTGCATTTTGAAACCATGGGCTATAGTCCAGCAGAATTAAGCAAAATAGCCTCGGATTTTAAATCTCTCTATTTTTGTCAATAATTGGTTCTCAGAGCTAAATTTTCAAATTTTTGTTCAGTTAGTGATGCTCATGATGATGAATATGATAGAAATCGTCATTTGCGAATTCACGAAAAAAGTGCATTTTGAAACCATGGGCTATAGTCCAGCAGATTTAAGCAAAATAGCCTCGGATTTCAAATCTCTCTATTTTTGTCAATAATTGGTTCTCAGAGCTAAGTTTTCAAATTTTTGTTCAGTTAGTGATGCTCATGATGATGAATATGATAGAAATCGTCATTTGCGAATTCACGAAAAAAGTGCATTTTGAAACCATGGGCTATAGTCCAGCAGAATTAAGCAAAATAGCCTCGGATTTCAAATCTCTCTATTTTTGTCAATAATTGGTTCTCAGAGCTAAGTTTTCAAATTTTTGTTCAGTTAGTGATGCTCATGATGATGAATATGATAGAAATCGTCATTTGCGAATTCACGAAAAAAGTGCATTTTGAAACCATGGGCTATAGTCCAGCAGAATTAAGCAAAATAGCCTCGGATTTCAAATCTCTCTATTTTTGTCAATAATTGGTTCTCAGAGCTAAATTTTCAAATTTGTGTTCAGTTAGTGATGCTCATGATGATGAATATGATAGAAATCGTCATTTGCGAGTTCAGGAAAAAAGTGCATTTTGAAACCACGTCCAGCAGAATTAAGCAAAATAGCCTCGGATTTCAAATCTCTCTATTTTTGTCAATAATTGGTTCTCAGAGCTAAATTTTCAAATTTGTGTTCAGTTAGTGATGCTCATGATGATGAATACCTTAGAAACCATCATTTGCAAATTCACGAAAAAAGTGCATTTTGAAACCATGGGCTATAGTCCAGCAGAATTAAGCAAAATAGCCTCGGATTTCAAATCTCTCTATTTTTTGTCAATAATTGGTTCTCAGAGCTAAATTTTCAAATTTGTGTTCAGTTAGTGATGCTCATGATGATGAATATCTTAGAAATCGTCATTTGCGAGTTCAGGAAAAAAGTGCATTTTGAAACCACGTCCAGCAGAATTAAGCAAAATAGCCTCGGATTTCAAATCTCTCTATTTTTGTCAATAATTGGTTCTCAGAGCTAAATTTTCAAATTTGTGTTCAGTTAGTGATGCTCATGATGATGAATATCTTAGAAATCGTCATTTGCGAGTTCAGGAAAAAAGTGCATTTTGAAACCACGTCCAGCAGAATTAAGCAAAATAGCCTCGGATTTCAAATCTCTCTATTTTTGTCAATAATTGGTTCTCAGAGCTAAATTTTCAAATTTGTGTTCAGTTAGTGATGCTCATGATGATGAATATCTTAGCAATCGTCATTTGCGAGTTCAGGAAAAAAGTGCATTTTGAAACCACGTCCAGCAGAATTAAGCAAAATAGCCTCGGATTTCAAATCTCTCTATTTTTGTCAATAATTGGTTCTCAGAGCTAAATTTTCAAATTTGTGTTCAGTTAGTGATGCTCATGATGATGAATATCTTAGAAATCGTCATTTGCGAGTTCAGGAAAAAAGTGCATTTTGAAACCACGTCCAGCAGAATTAAGCAAAATAGCCTCGGATTTCAAATCTCTCTATTTTTGTCAATAATTTGTTCTCAGAGCTAAATTTTCAAATTTGTGTTCAGTTAGTGATGCTCATGATGATGAATATCATCACCACGTCCAGCAGAATTAAGCAAAATAGCCTCGGATTTCAAATCTCTCTATTTTTGTCAATAATTGGTTCTCAGAGCTAAATTTTCAAATTTGTGTTCAGTTAGTGATGCTCATGATGATGAATATCTTAGAAATCGTCATTTGCGAGTTCAGGAAAAAAGTGCATTTTGAAACCACGTCCAGCAGAATTAAGCAAAATAGCCTCGGATTTCAAATCTCTCTATTTTTGTCAATAATTGGTTCTCAGAGCTAAGTTTTCAAATTTTTGTTCAGTTAGTGATGCTCATGATGATGAATATGATAGAAATCGTCATTTGCGAATTCACGAAAAAAGTGCATTTTGAAACCATGGGCTATAGTCCAGCAGAATTAAGCAAAATAGCCTCGGATTTCAAATCTCTCTATTTTTGTCAATAATTGGTTCTCAGAGCTAAATTTTCAAATTTGTGTTCAGTTAGTGATGCTCATGATAATGAATATGATAGAAATCGTCATTTGCGAATTCACGAAAAAAGTGCATTTGAAACCATGGGCTATAGTCCAGCAGAATTAAGCAAAATAGCCTCGGATTTCAAATCTCTCTATTTTTGTCAATAATTGGTTCTCAGAGCTAAGTTTTCAAATTTTTGTTCAGTTAGTGATGCTCATGATGATGAATATGATAGAAATCGTCATTTGCGAATTCACGAAAAAAGTGCATTTTGAAACCATGGGCTATAGTCCAGCAGAATTAAGCAAAATAGCCTCGGATTTCAAATCTCTCTATTTTTGTCAATAATTGGTCCTCAGAGCTAAATTTTCAAATTTGTGTTCAGTTAGTGATGCTCATGATGATGAATAACTTAGAAATCGTCATTTGCGAATTCACGAAAAAAGTGCATTTTGAAACCATGGGCTATAGTCCAGCAGAATTAAGCAAAATAGCCTCGGATTTCAAATCTCTCTATTTTTGTCAATAATTGGTTCTCAGAGCTAAATTTTCAAATTTGTGTTCAGTTAGTGATGCTCATGATGATGAATATCTTAGAAATCGTCATTTGCGAGTTCAGGAAAAAAGTGCATTTTGAAACCACGTCCAGCAGAATTAAGCAAAATAGCCTCGGATTTCAAATCTCTCTATTTTTGTCAATAATTGGTTCTCAGAGCTAAATTTTCAAATTTGTGTTCAGTTAGTGATGCTCATGATGATGAATATCTTAGCAATCGTCATTTGCGAGTTCAGGAAAAAAGTGCATTTTGAAACCACGTCCAGCAGAATTAAGCAAAATAGCCTCGGATTTCAAATCTCTCTATTTTTGTCAATAATTGGTTCTCAGAGCTAAATTTTCAAATTTGTGTTCAGTTAGTGATGCTCATGATGATGAATATCTTAGAAATCGTCATTTGCGAGTTCAGGAAAAAAGTGCATTTTGAAACCACGTCCAGCAGAATTAAGCAAAATAGCCTCGGATTTCAAATCTCTCTATTTTTGTCAATAATTGGTTCTCAGAGCTAAATTTTCAAATTTTTGTTCAGTTAGTGATGCTCATGATGATGAATATGATAGAAATCGTCATTTGCGAATTCACGAAAAAAGTGCATTTTGAAACCATGGGCTATAGTCCAGCAGAATTAAGCAAAATAGCCTCGGACTTCAAATCTCTCTATTTTTGTCAATAATTGGTTCTCAGAGCTAAATTTTCAAATTTGTGTTCAGTTAGTGATGCTCATGATAATGAATATGATAGAAATCGTCATTTGCGAATTCACGAAAAAAGTGCATTTTGAAACCATGGGCTATAGTCCAGCAGAATTAAGCAAAATAGCCTCGGATTTCAAATCTCTCTATTTTTGTCAATAATTGGTTCTCAGAGCTAAGTTTTCAAATTTTTGTTCAGTTAGTGATGCTCATGATGATGAATATGATAGAAATCGTCATTTGCGAATTCACGAAAAAAGTGCATTTTGAAACCATGGGCTATAGTCCAGCAGAATTAAGCAAAATAGCCTCGGATTTCAAATCTCTCTATTTTTGTCAATAATTGGTTCTCAGAGCTAAGTTTTCAAATTTTTGTTCAGTTAGTGATGCTCATGATGATGAATATGATAGAAATCGTCATTTGCGAATTCACGAAAAAAGTGCATTTTGAAACCATGGGCTATAGTCCAGCAGAATTAAGCAAAATAGCCTCGGATTTCAAATCTCTCTATTTTTGTCAATAATTGGTTCTCAGAGCTAAATTTTCAAATTTGTGTTCAGTTAGTGATGCTCATGATGATGAACATCTTAGAAATCGTCATTTGCGAGTTCAGGAAAAAAGTGCATTTTGAAACCACGTCCAGCAGAATTAAGCAAAATAGCCTCGGAATTCAAATCTCTCTATTTTTGTCAATAATTGGTTCTCAGAGCTAAATTTTCAAATTTTTGTTCAGTTAGTGATGCTCATGATGATGAATATGATAGAAATCGTCATTTGCGATTTCACGAAAAAAGTGCATTTTGAAACCATGGGCTATAGTCCAGCAGAATTAAGCAAAATAGCCTCGGATTTCAAATCTCTCTATTTTTGTCAATAATTGGTTCTCAGAGCTAAATTTTCAAATTTGTGTTCAGTTAGTGATGCTCATGATAAAGAATATGATAGAAATCGTCATTTGCGAATTCACGAAAAAAGTGCATTTTGAAACCATGGGCTATAGTCCAGCAGAATTAAGCAAAATAGCCTCGGATTTCAAATCTCTCTATTTTTGTCAATAATTGGTTCTCAGAGCTAAATTTTCAAATTTGTGTTCAGTTAGTGATGCTCATGATAATGAATATGATAGAAATCGTCATTTGCGAATTCAGGAAAAAAGTGCATTTTGAAACCATGGGCTATAGTCCAGCAGAATTAAGCAAAATAGCCTCGGATTTTAAATCTCTCTATTTTTGTCAATAATTGGTTCTCAGAGCTAAATTTTCAAATTTTTGTTCAGTTAGTGATGCTCATGATGATGAATATGATAGAAATCGTCATTTGCGAATTCACGAAAAAAGTGCATTTTGAAACCATGGGCTATAGTCCAGCAGAATTAAGCAAAATAGCCTCGGATTTCAAATCTCTCTATTTTTGTCAATAATTGGTCCTCAGAGCTAAATTTTCAAATTTGTGTTCAGTTAGTGATGCTCATGATGATGAATAACTTAGAAATCGTCATTTGCGAATTCACGAAAAAAGTGCATTTTGAAACCATGGGCTATAGTCCAGCAGAATTAAGCAAAATAGCCTCGGATTTCAAATCTCTCTATTTTTGTCAATAATTGGTTCTCAGAGCTAAATTTTCAAATTTGTGTTCAGTTAGTGATGCTCATGATGATGAATATCTTAGAAATCGTCATTTGCGAGTTCAGGAAAAAAGTGCATTTTGAAACCACGTCCAGCAGAATTAAGCAAAATAGCCTCGGAATTCAAATCTCTCTATTTTTGTCAATAATTGGTTCTCAGAGCTAAATTTTCAAATTTTTGTTCAGTTAGTGATGCTCATGATGATGAATATGATAGAAATCGTCATTTGCGATTTCACGAAAAAAGTGCATTTTGAAACCATGGGCTATAGTCCAGCAGAATTAAGCAAAATAGCCTCGGATTTCAAATCTCTCTATTTTTGTCAATAATTGGTTCTCAGAGCTAAATTTTCAAATTTGTGTTCAGTTAGTGATGCTCATGATAAAGAATATGATAGAAATCGTCATTTGCGAATTCACGAAAAAAGTGCATTTTGAAACCATTGGCTATAGTCCAGCAGAATTAAGCAAAATAGCCTCGGATTTCAAATCTCTCTATTTTTGTCAATAATTGGTTCTCAGAGCTAAATTTTCAAATTTGTGTTCAGTTAGTGATGCTCATGATAATGAATATGATAGAAATCGTCATTTGCGAATTCAGGAAAAAAGTGCATTTTGAAACCATGGGCTATAGTCCAGGCAGAATTAAGCAAAATAGCCTCGGATTTTAAATCTCTCTATTTTTGTCAATAATTGGTTCTCAGAGCTAAATTTTCAAATTTTTGTTCAGTTAGTGATGCTCATGATGATGAATATGATAGAAATCGTCATTTGCGAATTCACGAAAAAAGTGCATTTTGAAACCATGGGCTATAGTCCGGCAGAATTAAGCAAAATAGCCTCGGATTTCAAATCTCTCTATTTTTGTCAATAATTGGTTCTCAGAGCTAAATTTTCAAATTTGTGTTCAGTTAGTGATGCTCATGATGATGAATATCTTAGAAATCGTCATTTGCGAGTTCAGGAAAAAAGTGCATTTTGAAACCACGTCCAGCAGAATTAAGCAAAATAGCCTCGGATTTCAAATCTCTCTATTTTTGTCAATAATTGGTTCTCAGAGCTAAATTTTCAAATTTGTGTTCAGTTAGTGATGCTCATGATGATGAATATCTTAGCAATCGTCATTTGCGAGTTCAGGAAAAAAGTGCATTTTGAAACCACGTCCAGCAGAATTAAGCAAAATAGCCTCGGATTTCAAATCTCTCTATTTTGTCAATAATTGGTTCTCAGAGCTAAATTTTCAAATTTGTGTTCAGTTAGTGATGCTCATGATGATGAATATGATAGAAATCGTCATTTGCGAATTCACGAAAAAAGTGCATTTTGAAACCATGGGCTATAGTCCAGCAGAATTAAGCAAAATAGCCTCGGATTTCAAATCTCTCTATTTTTGTCAATAATTGGTTCTCAGAGCTAAGTTTTCAAATTTTTGTTCAGTTAGTGATGCTCATGATGATGAATATGATAGAAATCGTCATTTGCGAATTCACGAAAAAAGTGCATTTTGAAACCATGGGCTATAGTCCAGCAGAATTAAGCAAAATAGCCTCGGATTTCAAATCTCTCTATTTTTGTCAATAATTGGTTCTCAGAGCTAAGTTTTCAAATTTTTGTTCAGTTAGTGATGCTCATGATGATGAATATGATAGAAATCGTCATATGCGAATTCACGAAAAAAGTGCATTTTGAAACCATGGGCTATAGTCCAGCAGAATTAAGCAAAATAGCCTCGGATTTCAAATCTCTCTATTTTTGTCAATAATTGGTTCTCAGAGCTAAATTTTCAAATTTGTGTTCAGTTAGTGATGCTCATGATGATGAATATGATAGAAATCGTCATTTGCGAGTTCAGGAAAAATGTGCATTTTGAAACCACGTCCAGCAGAATTAAGCAAAATAGCCTCGGATTTCAAATCTCTCTATTTTTGTCAATAATTGGTTCTCAGAGCTAAATTTTCAAATTTGTGTTCAGTTAGTGATGCTCATGATGATGAATATCTTAGAAATCGTCATTTGCGAGTTCAGGAAAAAAGTGCATTTTGAAACCACGTCCAGCAGAATTAAGCAAAATAGCCTCGGATTTCAAATCTCTCTATTTTTGTCAATAATTGGTTCTCAGAGCTAAATTTTCAAATTTGTGTTCAGTTAGTGATGCTCATGATGATGAATATCTTAGAAACCATCATTTGCAAATTCACGAAAAAAGTGCATTTTGAAACCATGGGCTATAGTCCAGCAGAATTAAGCAAAATAGCCTCGGATTTCAAATCTCTCTATTTTTGTCAATAATTGGTTCTCAGAGCTAAATTTTCAAATTTGTGTTCAGTTAGTGATGCTCATGATGATGAATATCTTAGAAATCGTCATTTGCGAGTTCAGGAAAAAAGTGCATTTTGAAACCACGTCCAGCAGAATTAAGCAAAATAGCCTCGGATTTCAAATCTCTCTATTTTTGTCAATAATTGGTTCTCAGAGCTAAATTTTCAAATTTGTGTTCAGTTAGTGATGCTCATGATGATGAATATCTTAGAAATCGTCATTTGCGAGTTCAGGAAAAAAGTGCATTTTGAAACCACGTCCAGCAGAATTAAGCAAAATAGCCTCGGATTTCAAATCTCTCTATTTTTGTCAATAATTGGTTCTCAGAGCTAAATTTTCAAATTTGTGTTCAGTTAGTGATGCTCATGATGATGAATATCTTAGCAATCGTCATTTGCGAGTTCAGGAAAAAAGTGCATTTTGAAACCACGTCCAGCAGAATTAAGCAAAATAGCCTCGGATTTCAAATCTCTCTATTTTTGTCAATAATTGGTTCTCAGAGCTAAATTTTCAAATTTGTGTTCAGTTAGTGATGCTCATGATGATGAATATCTTAGCAATCGTCATTTGCGAGTTCAGGAAAAAAGTGCATTTTGAAACCACGTCCAGCAGAATTAAGCAAAATAGCCTCGGATTTCAAATCTCTCTATTTTTGTCAATAATTGGTTCTCAGAGCTAAATTTTCAAATTTGTGTTCAGTTAGTGATGCTCATGATGATGAATATCTTAGAAATCGTCATTTGCGAGTTCAGGAAAAAAGTGCATTTTGAAACCACGTCCAGCAGAATTAAGCAAAATAGCCTCGGATTTCAAATCTCTCTATTTTTGTCAATAATTGGTTCTCAGAGCTAAATTTTCAAATTTTTGTTCAGTTAGTGATGCTCATGATGATGAATATGATAGAAATCGTCATTTGCGAATTCACGAAAAAAGTGCATTTTGAAACCATGGGCCATGGTCCAGCAGAATTAAGCAAAATAGCCTCGGATTTCAAATCTCTGTATTTTTGTCAATAATTGGTTCTCAGGGCTAAATTTTCAAATTTGTGTTCAGTTAGTGATGCTCATGATAATGAATATGATAGAAATCGTCATTTGCGAATTCACGAAAAAAGTGCATTTTGAAACCATGGGCTATAGTCCAGCAGAATTAAGCAAAATAGCCTCGGATTTCAAATCTCTCTATTTTTGTCAATAATTGGTCCTCAGAGCTAAATTTTCAAATTTGTGTTCAGTTAGTGATGCTCATGATAATGAATATGATAGAAATCGTCATTTGCGAATTCACGAAAAAAGTGCATTTTGAAACCATGGGCTATAGTCCAGCAGAATTAAGCAAAATAGCCTCGGATTTCAAATCTCTCTATTTTTGTCAATAATTGGTTCTCAGAGCTAAGTTTTCAAATTTTTGTTCAGTTAGTGATGCTCATGATGATGAATATGAAAGAAATCGTCATTTGCGAATTCACGAAAAAAGTGCATTTTGAAACCATGGGCTATAGTCCAGCAGAATTAAGCAAAATAGCCTCGGATTTCAAATCTCTCTATTTTTGTCAATAATTGGTTCTCAGAGCTAAATTTTCAAATTTGTGTTCAGTTAGTGATGCTCATGATGATGAATATCTTAGAAATCGTCATTTGCGAGTTCAGGAAAAAAGTGCATTTTGAAACCACGTCCAGCAGAATTAAGCAAAATAGCCTCGGATTTCAAATCTCTCTATTTTTGTCAATAATTGGTTCTCAGAGCTAAATTTTCAAATTTTTGTTCAGTTAGTGATGCTCATGATGATGAATATGATAGAAATCGTCATTTGCGAATTCACGAAAAAAGTGCAATTTTGAAACATGGGCTATAGTCCAGCAGAATTAAGCAAAATAGCCTCGGATTTCAAATCTCTCTATTTTTGTCAATAATTGGTTCTCAGAGCTAAATTTTCAAATTTGTGTTCAGTTAGTGATGCTCATGATAATGAATATGATAGAAATCGTCATTTGCGAATTCACGAAAAAAGTGCATTTTGAAACCATGGGCTATAGTCCAGCAGAATTAAGCAAAATAGCCTCGGATTTCAAATCTCTCTATTTTTGTCAATAATTGGTCCTCAGAGCTAAATTTTCAAATTTGTGTTCAGTTAGTGATGCTCATGATAATGAATATGATAGAAATCGTCATTTGCGAATTCACGAAAAAAGTGCATTTTGAAACCATGGGCTATAGTCCAGCAGAATTAAGCAAAATAGCCTCGGATTTCAAATCTCTCTATTTTTGTCAATAATTGGTCTCAGAGCTAAGTTTTCAAATTTGTGTTCAGTTAGTGATGCTCATGATGATGAATATGATAGAAATCGTCATTTGCGAATTCACGAAAAAAGTGCATTTTGAAACCATGGGCTATAGTCCAGCAGAATTAAGCAAAATAGCCTCGGATTTCAAATCTCTCTATTTTTGTCAATAATTGGTTCTCAGAGCTAAATTTTCAAATTTGTGTTCAGTTAGTGATGCTCATGATGATGAATATCTTAGAAATCGTCATTTGCGAATTCACGAAAAAAGTGCATTTTGAAACCATGGGCTATAGTCCAGCAGAATTAAGCAAAATAGCCTCGGATTTCAAATCTCTCTATTTTTGTCAATAATTGGTTCTCAGAGCTAAATTTTCAAATTTGTGTTCAGTTAGTGATGCTCATGATGATGAATATCTTAGAAATCGTCATTTGCGAGTTCAGGAAAAAAGTGCATTTTGAAACCACGTCCAGCAGAATTAAGCAAAATAGCCTCGGAATTCAAATCTCTCTATTTTTGTCAATAATTGGTTCTCAGAGCTAAATTTTCAAATTTTTGTTCAGTTAGTGATGCTCATGATGATGAATATGATAGAAATCGTCATTTGCGAATTCACGAAAAAAGTGCATTTTGAAACCATGGGCTATAGTCCAGCAGAATTAAGCAAAATAGCCTCGGATTTCAAATCTCTCTATTTTTGTCAATAATTGGTTCTCAGAGCTAAATTTTCAAATTTGTGTTCAGGTAGTGATGCTCATGATGATGAATATGATAGAAATCGTCATTTGCGAATTCACGAAAAAAGTGCATTTGAAACCATGGGCTATAGTCCAGCAGAATTAAGCAAAATAGCCTCGGATTTCAAATCTCTCTATTTTTGTCAATAATTGGTTCTCAGAGCTAAGTTTTCAAATTTTTGTTCAGTTAGTGATGCTCATGATGATGAATATGATAGAAATCGTCATTTGCGAATTCACGAAAAAAGTGCATTTTGAAACCACGTCCAGCAGAATTAAGCAAAATAGCCTCGGATTTCAAATCTCTCTATTTTTGTCAATAATTGGTTCTCAGAGCTAAATTTCAAATTTTTGTTCAGTTAGTGATGCTCATGATGATGAATATGATAGAAATCGTCATTTGCGAATTCACGAAAAAAGTGCATTTTGAAACCATGGGCTATAGTCCAGCAGAATTAAGCAAAATAGCCTCGGATTTCAAATCTCTCTATTTTTGTCAATAATTGGTTCTCAGAGCTAAATTTTCAAATTTGTGTTCAGTTAGTGATGCTCATGATGATGAATATGATAGAAATCGTCATTTGCGAATTCACGAAAAAAGTGCATTTTGAAACCATGGGCTATAGTCCAGCAGAATTAAGCAAAATAGCCTCGGATTTCAAATCTCTCTATTTTTGTCAATAATTGGTCCTCAGAGCTAAATTTTCAAATTTGTGTTCAGTTAGTGATGCTCATGATGATGAATAACTTAGAAATCGTCATTTGCGAATTCACGAAAAAAGTGCATTTTGAAACCATGGGCTATAGTCCAGCAGAATTAAGCAAAATAGCCTCGGATTTCAAATCTCTCTATTTTTGTCAGTAATTGGTTCTCAGAGCTAAATTTTCAAATTTGTGTTCAGTTAGTGATGCTCATGATGATGAATATCTTAGAAATCGTCATTTGCGAGTTCAGGAAAAAAGTGCATTTTGAAACCACGTCCAGCAGAATTAAGCAAAATAGCCTCGGATTTCAAATCTCTCTATTTTTGTCAATAATTGGTTCTCAGAGCTAAATTTTCAAATTTGTGTTCAGTTAGTGATGCTCATGATGATGAATATCTTAGAAATCGTCATTTGCGAGTTCAGGAAAAAAGTGCATTTTGAAACCACGTCCAGCACAATTAAGCAAAATAGCCTCGGAATTCAAATCTCTCTATTTTTGTCAATAATTGGTTCTCAGAGCTAAGTTTTCAAATTTTTGTTCAGTTAGTGATGCTCATGATGATGAATATGATAGAAATCGTCATTTGCGAATTCACGAAAAAAGTGCATTTTGAAACCATGGGCTATAGTCCAGCAGAATTAAGCAAAATAGCCTCGGATTTCAAATCTCTCTATTTTTGTCAATAATTGGTTCTCAGAGCTAAATTTTTCAAATTTTTGTTCAGTTAGTGATGCTCATGATGATGAATATGATAGAAATCGTCATTTGCGAATTCACGAAAAAAGTGCATTTTGAAACCATGGGCTATAGTCCAGCAGAATTAAGCAAAATAGCCTCGGATTTCAAATCTCTCTATTTTTGTCAATAATTGGTTCTCAGAGCTAAATTTTCAAATTTGTGTTCAGTTAGTGATGCTCATGATGATAAATATCTTAGAAATCGTCATTTGCGAATTCACGAAAAAAGTGCATTTTGAAACCACGTCCAGCAGAATTAAGCAAAATAGCCTCGGAATTCAAATCTCTCTATTTTTGTCAATAATTGGTTCTCAGAGCTAAATTTTCAAATTTTTGTTCAGTTAGTGATGCTCATGATGATGAATATGATAGAAATCGTCATTTGCGAATTCACGAAAAAAGTGCATTTTGAAACCATGGGCTATAGTCCAGCAGAATTAAGCAAAATAGCCTCGGATTTCAAATCTCTCTATTTTTGTCAATAATTGGTTCTCAGAGCTAAATTTTCAAATTTTTGTTCAGTTAGTGATGCTCATGATGATGAATATGATAGAAATCGTCATTTGCGAATTCACGAAAAAAGTGCATTTTGAAACCATGGGCTATAGTCCAGCAGAATTAAGCAAAATAGCCTCGGATTTCAAATCTCTCTATTTTTGTCAATAATTGGTTCTCAGAGCTAAATTTTCAAATTTGTGTTCAGTTAGTGATGCTCATGATGATGAATATCTTAGAAATCGTCATTTGCGAGTTCAGGAAAAAAGTGCATTTTGAAACCACGTCCAGCAGAATTAAGCAAAATAGCCTCGGATTTCAAATCTCTCTATTTTTGTCAATAATTGGTTCTCAGAGCTAAATTTTCAAATTTGTGTTCAGTTAAAGATGCTCATGATGATGAATATGATAGAAATCGTCATTTGCGAATTCACGAAAAAAGTGCATTTTGAAACCATGGGCTATAGTCCAGCAGAATTAAGCAAAATAGCCTCGGATTTCAAATCTCTCTATTTTTGTCAATAATTGGTTCTCAGAGCTAAATTTTCAAATTTGTGTTCAGTTAGTGATGCTCATGATGATGAATATGATAGAAATCGTCATTTGCGAATTCAGGAAAAAAGTGCATTTTGAAACCATGGGCTATAGTCCAGCAGAATTAAGCAAAATAGCCTCGGATTTCAAATCTCTCTATTTTTGTCAATAATTGGTTCTCAGAGCTAAATTTTCAAATTTGTGTTCAGTTAGTGATGCTCATGATGATGAATATCTTAGAAATCGTCATTTGCAAATTCACGAAAAAAGTGCATTTTGAAACCATGGGCTATAGTCCAGCAGAATTAAGCAAAATAGCCTCGGATTTCAAATCTCTCTATTTTTGTCAATAATTGGTTCTCAGAGCTAAATTTTCAAATTTGTGTTAAGTTAGTGATGCTCATAATTATCAATATCATAGAAATCGTCATTTGCAAATTCACGAAAAAAGTGCATTTTGAAACCATGGGCTATAGTCCAGCAGAATTAAGCAAAATAGCCTCGGATTTCAAATCTCTCTATTTTTGTCAATAATTGGTTCTCAGAGCTAAATTTTCAAATTTGTGTTCAGTTAGTGATGCTCATGATGATGAATATGATAGAAATCGTCATTTGCGAATTCAGGAAAAAAGTGCATTTTGAAACCATGGGCTATAGTCCAGCAGAATTAAGCAAAATAGCCTCGGATTTCAAATCTCTCTATTTTTGTCAATAATTGGTTCTCAGAGCTAAATTTTCAAATTTGTGTTCAGTTAGTGATGCTCATAATGATGAATATCTTAGAAATCGTCATTTGCAAATTCACGAAAAAAGTGCATTTTGAAACCATGGGCTATAGTCCAGCAGAATTAAGCAAAATAGCCTCGGATTTCAAATCTCTCTATTTTTGTCAATAATTGGTTCTCAGAGCTAAATTTTCAAATTTGTGTTCAGTTAGTGATGCTCATAATGATGAATATCTTAGAAATCGTCATTTGCAAATTCACGAAAAAAGTGCATTTTGAAACCATGGGCTATAGTCCAGCAGAATTAAGCAAAATAGCCTCGGATTTCAAATCTCTCTATTTTTGTCAATAATTGGTTCTCAGAGCTAAATTTTCAAATTTGTGTTCAGTTAGTGATGTTCATGATGATAAATATGATAGAAATCGTCATTTGCGAATTCACGAAAAAAGTGCATTTTGAAACCATGGGCTATAGTCCAGCAGAATTAAGCAAAATAGCCTCGGATTTCAAATCTCTCTATTTTTGTCAATAATTGGTCCTCAGACTTAAGTTTTTAACTTCCAATCAGGAAGTTCTTGTAATCGGTCCGATTGTCGAAGTTCAAAATGTTTACATTTCTCCACGTTTGGCGGTCCCAGTAATCGGATTCCATTATTTTTAGAAAGATGTCTGTGTGTGTGTGTGTACGTACGTTTGTGCGGATTCTTTCGTACAGCCTAACTCGAGAACAAATTGGTTTCATTCGAAGCGTGTGTGCATAAAGATAACCTGAAAAGCTTTTGGTTGAATTTCACAGGGTGGTTTGCATTTTATGACGAAAAAAAACTTTCCAAAAAAGGGACATTTTCACTTCTATTAAAATCAATTTAGTTTTCCGATAAAAAAAGTTCAAAATTTATTAAATTTATAGTTTACAGCTACCTTATCAGATAAAAAAATATGCATTAATATATACACTTACGTTCATAAGTTTCCGGACAAATTCATATATTTGTTTTGGTCAATTTTAATGCCAAAAGTTTCATCAATATTATGTTTTTTTAGCCAATTGAATATGCTGGGTAAGTTACTAACTATAAAGACTACCAAAAAGACTAAAACAGTATTTTCTTTATTTCCTTATCCAAATTTCCACGGAAGTTCTTTGAAAATTGCTTCAGAAATGTGAATCCTGTAAGCCTTTCAAATTTTTTTTATCTTGAGATGGGAAGTTCATGGTTTGGGCAGACCTACTCACACCCAAACCAATTTTTTTAATTTTTTGCTCGCTCTTCAAGAGGATATTTAAACTCTTATAATGCGTCTAGCACTAAGAGCGGAAGAATTAAGAGGAGAATGAAAGATTTTTTCTAGTGTTTGAGAAATTCAGGGGTATTTTGTTTCAACTCTCTTCCGTGGATGGGGCCCGAAACGTGACGGAGGATTTTGATATCCTTTGAATTCGGTGGAAAGTAATAGGTCGACCTTCCACCAAATTCGCAGATTTTTCTTCGTCATCAGTTTACTTTGAAAGCTTAGAAGATTTTAGCTAAACACCCCGCTGTCAATGGCCCCATTCCAGCTCACCTTTGCTAAACTGGTATACTGCTCCGCTACGGGGAAATTCCTCTGGAACGCATTTGGAGCAACAGAATATATGACGTCACGTTAACCAGCAAATCAAATGGGGTTTGACAGCTTTCCTTGCATAGCGAAAAAATCTTTGCTAAATTCCCTCCAAATATCCCTTAAATTTCCCCGTAGCGACTCGCTACCCTGCGCTACCTTTTGCTACGTGAAGAACTGTCATTTCAGTACATTTTTCGCGTAGCGGATCTGCGCTACGGTGTGCTGGAACGGGGCCAATGTTATGCCTCCACAGCAGAGCCATCTATATGCAATCTACACAAACCACTATTCTGAAAACACGAATTAGGTATTAAGCCGATACAACAACCACTTCAACAAGGATACCCATTAGTCAGACTACTATCGTCGACCAATCCAGTGAAAGTGCCATTAACTTGATCTCAATGGCAAATGGTAACTGGACCAGATTCGAAAAAATAGATCATTCTAGGAATCGAACCTGGGACCTATTAATTGAATCAATTGAAAGGCAGGCGCCCTACCAACTTCGCCACCCAGCTGTTGGATGAATACTTAACAAAGCAGTCAATTTTCCAGTTGCAGTAGAATATATTTTTTGAGACTATCTTTGGATATTCGACAACTGCTTCACTCCGCGCAATTTATGAGCTTTACATAGGTGAGGAGGATAGAACTAAAATGGCTTAGCCACATTAGTAAATGGCCAGGTTCATAAAATGGGAAGTGTGAACCTCCTCTTCAAAGATCAAATAATCGCGAATGCAACATAGTTTCGCCTTACCAACTGGAAGTAGCGTACCCGAAGCCGTGAGGGATAAAAAGCAGATTTACCTAAAACTCAGTTATTTCATGGCGAAGATTCAATGCAATAAAGTCGAGTTGACACATCTCTGACTCAACGTCTAAGAGGAATTAACATTCAAAAGGGAGAATCGGCGTAAAAGAAACTGAAATCAGTTTTTGTTTGAAAACCAAGTTGGATAGTTTTCAACGATTGTTTTCCTTAACTCGGTGTACTTAAAACATATTTTTATAATTTAAATTTCACATAGCATTCTTGGCTCAAAATTGATTTTTGTTTAAAAAAAATTTAATAAACGTATATGATGTAAGTACAAGTTTTTGGATTTTAAAGTAGGAAAATACGCTATAAATTTTGATTTCCTTGCGCTTATCAAATCTTTCCGTCCCGTTTTCCCTTATGAGGTACGGAACCTTAAAAATGAAGCCATTTGGTGGAACAAAGTTTTATTTCATCAAATAAATGCTTACAAGTTGCTTCCTTGAGAGTCCTTTTCGCCAGACTTGGTCTCATAGGTTTATTTTTTGTTTCAGAGCTTGATTGAATGGATAGGCGGTAAAGCCAATAATGAATTGTCATGAAACAGAATATGTTGAACATTGCTGACATCAAAAAGGGAGCTAATAAACGGATTGAGAAAGAATGTTTTTCTGTTCTGCATACTGTGATCGAATTTGAGATACGTATACCTATACTATCATATTACAAAGAGGCTAAATTCCGGGCTGATTGTCACTTTAAAATAATCCGTGAACGTCGTTTCTTTCTCGAGTTATAGGCTTGAGACGGAGGCCTATACCCCTCTTTTGACTTAAAACTTTAAACACTTATAAAGGAACGCAAAATTACTTTGAAGCGGTAAAATAAGTCCCAAAATTGATCTCCATAAGAGGCGTGCATTATGCATTCTTCAGATTAAGTAAGAAGACAGATTCCAAAAAAAGTGATCTTCAAGAATAATCGTTTTCAATTGAGTTCAATATTTAAGTGATAACCCCAAATGAGAAAACAAAATTATAACGAACTGGCCACAAGCAATTTGCTTGAATACTTGAGTGGTGTGGCAAGATTAAAGAACGAGACAATGTCTATGTTCAGTCACTAATGCTACTCTCAAAAGTACAGGTCCACATTATAAAGCGCCATCGTCGGCTCAGCGTATCTTTGATCTCAATTGGAAGACAACAGCAGAATCCTCATGAATCACACGGCATATCATTTATATATCTTTATGATGATATTTTCGGCATGCGTCAAAAAAACAAGTGCGACGTTTAGCAAACGTTTTATTTTTTTGTTCGTCCCTTAAAAGTGTGGTTAAATAACATGGTGTCGCCAACTAACAAGACGCGCCCTTCATACTCGTCTCAAGTGGCCAGTTCGGCGGCTCGGTATCTTTTTAATCTTACACGCGCACCTCTTAGCCCAGGGGTAGAACGTCCCTCAGTCGCGAATAGAACCACTTAAGACAAAACAATTACATACGGGGAGTGCCTCTTCAAATCGCTTGTTTACACATGTTCTCTCCTTTTCAGAGACTTCTTCATTTTTTTTTTTTGTTTTTTGTGCAAAAACGAATGTCAAGTACCCGCATTTCGGTGTACAATTCAAAGTGCGGATACCGCAAGTCAATGATGCCCAAGATTTTCAGTGTTCGATGTCCGATGTCCCATGTCGTGAAATTAATCTCGGGCACGTTTTTATGCAGGCCTATGGCCATCGGAAGGCCAGTGCATGGCATTATGCCCACCACTTTATGGGCCATTTGGCGTACTTAAAGTTAATGAAATATACTGGGGCAACACAGCAGCTTGTAGCTACCTACGGGCCACGCGATCCACGCCATCAACGCGCCTGGTTTATCCATTACGAACGAAACCTATTATTAGCAATGTTCAGATACAAATTCCAAATTGAGATGATAATGCGCGGCATTGCGCATCATTATCAGGTTCACTGCCGATGTGGGTCGTAGTTGGCGGGGATCTTGTGATTTTGTTGCGTTTCGAAATTAGTTCGCCGAAAATTCCACTTGAAAGAATCTTATTGTTTTTTTTTTGTATATTGTTATCGAACTCTCCTTTCTTCTTTTATGTTCCTTACTCATTATACTTTGAGAGGAAGATGTAATACACTGCAGAGGTAACGAATACAAAAGCTGACAGGTTTCTCATGGAGATCCGCAAGACTTTTCGTGGGTCGTTTATTCTTTAGTCGCATGAATGAAGGACACTTTTGTGCAAGTTGCTTTCATATTGTGTTGAATCGCAACAACGTAGTAATATTTGTATCTTGAAGAGAGTTGCACGAATTCTTTTATTTACCCTTCTTGTAAGGGTTCTTATGCACTTGATCCTTCAAATAGAATGAACACAATTCTGCGAACAAATTTAAAGGGAAATATTTGAAAAAGGATCTCTTCTTTTTAATTCTGAATTCCAAATATGATTTTGATATACTTAAAGTATATATATTGAAGTCTTTTTGTGAAGCCCAGCCGTATTTATTAAAAATAGGGAGCAGACAGAGGAGGTAATGGTACACACTGGTTTTGAATGGCTTCCAAAGCCGAACGTTTTTTTTCGTTTATAATCGTCCTTCAATTCCACTAGATTTTGTCTTCTTCGATCCAAAGATCACCTGAAAATTTGACTTCGATATGAATGGACAACTCCCGCACTCAAAAAGGACATGGTTTTCCGACTCGTGGGTCGAGCTAGTACAAGCATTTGGCTTGTGCACTTCCCAGAAATTCGTTTCTGTAACCTCATCAGCACAAATTGTTCGTCATCAGGTATGGTTCGCAAGAATTTTAAGACACGTAGGTCCAGTTTAATGACTTTTTCTCAATACCTTATTCATTTTTGAGAACATACTCTCGAGTCGTTGAACTGAATAGCCCTATTTTTTACTCCAGCATAAATATAAAAGTTTGTCGTTCAGATCGTAATTAATATGCTCTGTCGGTTTGTAAACTCCCTGATAATATTTCTTTTTGGATATTGCAATATCGTTATCCTTAGTTTGTTTTCTTGTCTCGTCCGTTTGTCAAATTTCTATTTAGTTTAATTCAATGGTTTCTATGTTGGATGTCAAATATGATTATTTTCGAAATCAACATGCTTAAAGCTTTTGGCTTATGCTTTTAAGACGCACCTTCTGCATATTTAAAAGACCTTGAATAAAAGTCAAAACATATCAAAACGCTTTAGTTTTCGCTTCAACTTTATATGCCCCGCACCTATCGGTTAAAAATAACGCGTTTTCGTCACACAAAGCGGTACGCTTGTTCAAAACAAAAAATAAACTGCCTTTTATCACACAAAATGTCATTTTTACTTTTCTACTCGATCCTTTGCCGTTGCGGACAATGATTTTGTAGAAAGGATCCGCTCAATCAATTTAACATGGTTCAATGATTTTGACACCTATTGTCCGCATTGTTCTTGACTGTTTTCTTGCATATTCTCTTTGGTGTGTGCGGTACTCGCATGTATCCTATCTCGTCGGTCGTTGTGTTGAAAATCAATTTTCTCGAAAGTTCATAAATTTTCGTTCTATTCCTTCGGCATGCGCTATTGTGAATATCTCTCAAGTGAACGGCGTCGTTCATAGAGTCATTAACATCATAGAAACGAAGAATTTATGTATTGGTCCGTTCGCTACCTACACCATTGGTCGTTGCTTTGGTAGATGCGACATAAATTTCCAATAATTCACAGGACCTCATTAAGGAACTTTTCACGCACATCTCACCGACGAAATTGTAATTTTACACGGCTACTTGTTGTGTTGACGTTAGACATGATCACCGGCTACACACCTGATGGCGGTCGGCCATTGAAGGTAAAAAAAACTCATAGTATCTGTTGCGAAGTTCACACTTATTTGCGATGTGAATGAAGTGAAACATCGCACAAAGGATATCTTCTTCGGTGACTACATAGAAATTTGAACTTTTTCTCTTCACAAAATGCCACACAAATGTTTATGCGGAAGCAGCTATGTTAGGCGGCAATGAATGTTTAATAATATATAAGGTTGGCAAACTCTTTAACCATGTCGAAGCTTTTGTTGTCAACTGTGCCGCTTATGTACTACATGATGGACAAATGCTTTTTTATTCGTAGACAACATGTATTTAGTTTTGTCGCACTATTAAGTTGAAGTCCAATTCGTTGAACCTGTTCCTTAAATTATGCAAAAGCCTCTTTGACAGTGTGTTTGGAGCCACCGATAAAGTCGGTCAAGTCCGTGTATCCCACCAGCTAAGCCGAGGTGCTTAAGATTATTCATTCCGCCTTAACATTTGCACTGTCCACTCTCTGTTCCAGGCTGAGATGAGGCATATATGCCACACGATAAAACATAGCCTTACCAAAATCCTGCAGATGTTTGGAATGGTTCCGAAAGTTTTTTTCCGGATTTTCTCATGCTTTCCAACGTCATGTGCTCAAGGTGGATGAATTTTGTCCGAATCCCGGATTCGGCCCTCGTATGGGGCATTTAAGTAAATGATGAGATTTGAGTCTTGAAATCCGTTCATCTTTCCGATTGCGTTTGTCTGAAAATTTGGCCTATCAGCGATCATTGCTTTGAGCAATGAGCTTCTTTTTGACGTTCAAGCTTTGAATTTGACACCAAAAAGAAAGTGATCAGAACTGACGTATTCCCCACTAATGAGTGTTTTTCATCTTTAAGCTCGTGCCCGATTTAGTTGGCGGTTTGACAATCTGACTAACGCGAGGTTGCTGTGTAAGTTCCGTCCAAGAGGTCATACAAAATCTCTTTGCTTGCGCCTTCAGTTTCGTCGGCAGGGACATTTGAACATGTTACGCTGATATTTTCAAATGGTTCTCTGATGCGGATCCCAGTCAGGCCAAGATATGTGTGCTTTCTGCTTCCATCATAATTAACAAAGTCCAGTCCGATTGGACATGGTACGCAATGGATTTTTTATTTGTTCGCTCTCAAGAGATAATGGCTACCGATAATAATGCAGAGCGCGCAGGAGAGCGATAAGGACAGGTATGGGCAGATTTTGTAGTGGCTTGTAACTTGGCTGTATTTCAATTGCTCCATATATGGAATTCGGAATTGGACGGAGAATTTGATATTGATTTATTAGCTTTTCGCTTAATTCACAGGACTTCATACGATATTAGTCTAAATTCTGAAAGTTGTGCATTGAAGGATTGCTTCATCATCCTCGTTTCGGTATTATCCGTCTACAGCCGAGTCAGTGACAGATCATCTTCAAAAAACATTAATTCTGAAAATACGAGCCGAGGCAGCAACTTCCACAGCAAAGCGACACACAAAGTCGGACTATTATCGCCGATCGATCACTCCAACGAAAACGTCGTTGATTTGATCCCAACGGAAAATGGTGACCGAACTTAATTCGAAAACCAGATAAAAGTTCAAGATTTACTCCAGGATTCGAATCGTCGATCTAACTTTTGACTCAATTCAAATCTGAATTTTAAACTGACCGCGCGGCTATTGACGGCTATATAAGTATATTCAATGTGGCCTTCCTTATTCCTGGAGTGCTCTAGATCTGTCATCGATTCAAACTAATTCACAGGCGCCATTTAGCGATTTCAACCTAACCCGAATAGTGCAAAGGCATCATGTTGATAGTCAGAATTCCTCAAGCACAAGTAAATTATAAAATGTTTTGTAATTATTATATAGAATAGTTTTACTTCGTATCAAATGCAGCATTGGGTCTACGTTCACTGACACGTCAATTAAGCATCGAAAATACATAAAAATATCTGAACAGAATATGCGAAGAGAAAAGCACTTGGCGGATAAATTTTACTGATACCAATCACCGCATTTGATCTTTAAATTAAATTTTTAACTATAAGTAGAAGTTCATAACTGTAATTGCTACCGTGGAAAGACTTGGTTAACAAAACTGTTCGATGAATTGAAATCTTTTTGTTTAAAAAAGATATTATAAAAACAGTAATCGAAGTTCTCGTTCTTCAGTTTGGAATTGCGGTTTTTGTATTTGAAATTGGCTCCCTTGGTAGCCAATGAATGTTCAATCACAGCAACTTCAATGCGGATATTTACTTTTGGAGCCATAATTTATCAGGTTTTGTTCCTGAAAACTCCCGGCTCAAAATGTTCATATTAAAAAAATTCAGGCTATTTCTCTATTGGGACAATTTCCTGCAGCTCCTCCATTATAACCCTTACTGTGTGTCGATTGGCACGTCTCGCTGGAATTGTATGATATCGTTGAAAAGTGAAAAACAGCTGCGGTTCCGATACCAAAACTCGTGGGTCATTCAGCAAAATTTGCCAACATTGTCTGTCTTTTTTATATGTATAAAAAAAGAGGGCCAATAATCCTTCGGGCAGAAATTCAACAACAGGCCACGGGTCGTTTTTGGACAACGCGAACGTGTATTTGTGGCGTATCCAATGTTTTTTGGAGCACCAGTAACTTATGCTCTGTTTCCTAACATAGCAATCGTTAAACGAATCTAATTGGTCAGTTCTAAGAGTTCACGTTTTTCTTAAATGACCCTACATCGTTTAAAAAAAAACAAAACTTTTCCGAAGTCTAGTCAAACTCTTATCATATGTATTAAAAAATCAACATGAGCTTACAGATAAAAACAGCTTGCGAAAGGAGCAAGGTGAAAATATTCACACTCACGATCCGCATTCCTAAATTTTCCTAACTTACGCAACACCATGTGTGTTTAAATTCCAAAACTTCAAGCTCATTCGTGCAAAATAACACTTTTTCAATCCTATTGACTGGTTTCAAATTTCATTTAAATTTATTGTGGACGCCATTAGGCAAAATGAGATAATTCCTTCTCAAAATTTAAATACATTATCAAGCTGCCGCAAGGCTCCAGCGAAGCGAAACTCAATCCGCACCAAGCCACAACACAAAACCCCTCCGATTATTATTTTTGAAGGATCACTGTGTGAGTTGGGGTGCCGCGTTAGCCATATCGCCAGCTAACACGCAACTCCCTTGCAAACACCATAGATCATTTAACAATTACATTTATTGCGATTTCAGGCACTTTAGCTGATTATCAGGACAGGACGCGCGCTCAGAACTCTGTTCCGCCCAGCTATAACCAGAATCAGATCCTTATGATGCCTTGCCACGCGGATGCTTCTTTTTATCAATTCCCGCATCGGAATGGAAATCACATCGTTGCGTTGTGTTGTGTTGGCGGTGACTGGGCAACCAGATCGCCCGATCATTTGCTGGTGGATATCATTTCTCAAAGTGGTGCCAGCGATCAGCGCGGCGCGGCGGAGGTGACGGTAGTATCATTTTCAAAGAAGCACACCGCTTGTGAGCGCACTTGATGCGGTAACTGCCTCGGGTAATTCGGTGAAGTTCCAAAAAATATATTTCTTTTCAATGCCCACATTCGGTACGGTTGCGTTGTGTTGATTTCATTTGTACATCTGGATGGACACGATCAGCACGCACTCACTCACTCAATCATTTGATAGGGCAACCAACCCCATTGGAGCTGGAATTTACGATGTGATTTGGATCAATTGGCATAATCTATTTCAATGGAAACGAGGTTTTGAGCTGCGAGCGTTTGCATACGAACTCTGATATTTGACTTCGCTTTTTGGGTGTTGCCCGATGCGCCTTATTAAGCCCGCCAAAGTTAGGGTTGTATCGTTTTTTAAATTACTTTTTCGGCATTAAAAAATTTATAGCTCATTTCCCCAACAAGCACCAGTTTTAGTCGGAAGTGGTTCTAACAGAGTAATAATAATATAAATGATTGCTATTAACTTTATGTTTTAAATGAAGAGGTTTTATCTTGGAAGCGCAATTGGTTGATACATTGTGAGCGAATGAGGAACTAAAGAGGGATATGTAGTTAAAATGATGTTGCATCTGCAGATATGAACATGTCAACAAGATTAGTTGACTTTGAAAATGGTTTCAACTTTTAGCAGCTTAAGCTTTTTTATTTAAAATCAGTCTTTAATAATAACAGCGACAGCTCTTTCCCAGCTTCACCATATGTGGGACTGATATATTTTTCCCAAATGGCGAACTATAGTCGATCTTCGGCGAATCCGTCATGCAGTTAAGCTAGGCACTCCACACAATTCACACTGTCTGCAAAAACACTGAGATGGAAACTCTAACACACTTCTTTTGAGCCTGTCCGGCCCTTGCAGTAACTTGACAGCGAGCGCTTGGTAGACCCTTAAAAACAATAGGTGAGATTTCTGCTAAGGACATTAAGGGGGGAAATCACAGTAGCACACAAAAAATATGCATATTGTCAGGAATTAATTTTGGCTGAATAAAAGTATCAATCGAAAATCTGTAAAGTAGGTTTTATTGCAATACTAAAAAAGTACAAAATGTATTTTTTTCAATAAAAAATATTCAAAAATGGCAGCTGCGCAGCATAATCCCCAAGGCGCCTTTTTTTGAAAGCGTATCGATGGCCGAAGACGTTAACTCCTTAATTTTTGACCTGGAAGAAAACACCAAAATTTTTTGGTTTTCATATAACAACAGCTAGCGAGCTACGTAGCATTTTTTCGATATATTGATTTTTTACAAAATGGTGCATGTTTGAAATTAAAGTTAAATTTTTAACAAAAAAAACGACGGTTTTACCGTCGATAAAAAAAAATTAAGCCATATAAAATAAAAATCCTACGTAGTTCCTTGGAGAAAGATATTTTGAAGCTACTGTCAAAATTTCAAGTCGATCGGTAAAGATTTGCTCGAGTTATGTCTTCGGCGAGCTCAAAAAAAAGTGGTTTCGAGAAAAACGCGTTTAAAATTTCAAGTACTGAGAAACTATATGAAAATATATGAGCATACCGGAGAGGCGTTACCGCACAGTGAAAAATTTGGTCACTCGGACACTTTTGCCGTATACCATCATTTGGTATATTATTTTTAAGACCCTTAAGCAGCTTTTAAGCGATAAAAACTTTTTTTTCATTCATTCATTTATTTTACTGTGATTTCCCCCCTTAAGCAACTTATGTCCTTCCTGAATACCTCAGGCTGGATTTAGAGAGATTACAAATACACCTCATAAATTAGAGTTGTGGCATTCAAACGGCGCATAGTGCAAATTAGGCTCTCACTGAACCACCACTTTTAACTACTTACCCTGACCTACAGTTTATTGCCAATTTCGAAATGTCGCAGGAGGTTTATGTTGACAGTTATACTCATCGGACGATTGTCAGTCATTCGACGAAATGACAGTTGTTTTTATCCGAATTTGAACACCTTCTTTTGCCTTAGGCAATCATTCACAAAGAAGAACTGGTACTAAAAATCTACTCAACATCATTCCGCTCCAGGTCAGAGCTGTAAGTCCGCATTTTATCACCTCTGTGCCCCATTTCAGCAACTATTTTTCAATTTGAAATTCAGTTTCAACAAATACAACTTTTGAAAGCGCATCGTTTTCTTTGTTAGCCACGAACTTTTACGTTCCATTTCAACAATCAAATAAGCTCCGGACTTTGCATTTAAAATTGCGCTAATATCTTCCCTTACATGAAAAGAAAAGATCTTATTTGCAGTTGGGCATTTATCGTGTAAAGTATATAATTTTAATATAATTCAAAAATTAAATTAATCGTTACAAATCACTTTTTGAAAACGCGACAGGTACAAGGAATAGTGAAATTGAAAACTAACATTGAATTAGGAAATTATCATTCAACAGTGGAAAGCTTATAATTTGTTTTGTGCAAAAAGCCATAGGAATAATTTGCAAAACCCTCTTGCAACAACCTTTATGTAAACATCGTTGAACTTGAAATGGAGTTCAGTTATTTAGTGCACGGAACAGGTAAGGCCGCAGTCTGCAGTTGCGGAGTAGTTCACAAATTTTCAGATGCAATGAATAGTGAACACTATGGATGATTTTCCAAGGAGTGTTTTCTATATAAGATGCGTTGACATAACACTGATAAACGTTGATGCACCCAAAGAAGGAATGCAAAACACACAGAATGGCCAGATTGATCTTAACGTAAGCTGCCCATGTAATTTGCATTATGCATATGTGTTAAGGAATGAAGGGCATCGACCATTTCTAGATGCAGTGTTCTAAGAAGAACGTGCTTATTCTTTAAGTAAATTGTAAACACCACCTGTGAGGACAGTTTCGGACAAAGGATTTGTTGTAAAAATGCCATTGTCAAGTGTTTTTCTTCGCAGCATTTTGCTGGAAAATCTTGTTTATAATAAAACGCAGAAAAAGCGCAGTTTTCGTGTACGCCATTTAAATCGAAAAATTTTAGATTTTTTTTATAATTAGCTCGCTCTTCAAGAGGATATGCATTCTTTTAAAATGCATGTAGCACAGATCGAACGGATGATGACTGCAGCAACGCCACCCATTAGTCAGACTGCTATCGCTGGTCAACCAATCCAGTGATAGTGTGATTAACTTTATCCCAGTAGCAAATGGTGACTGAACCAGAGACGAAAAACTAGACCACTCTAGGAATCGAACCTAGGACCTATCAATTGAATCACTTGAAAGGCAAGCGCTCTACCAACTCCGCTACCCAGCTGTGAACTAAATCATTTATAAAGGGTTTTACAGTAAGGACTTGACAACTTTTTTTTGTTTTAAATAAAACGCAAACCATTTGAGATATTTCAAAATCATTGCTATCGGCTTGAAGTACAATCAAAATATTTATGAATGGAACTCGCCTTATTCATATGGCCACCACAGGAAAGTTTGCAGCGGTCGATATGTTGGACCCAATTTTCGATGACTCGGCCGCACATATCGGTCGAAAGGGCCGCTATTTCGCGTTTAATGTTGGCTCTGAGCTTCTTTCTCGGAATGTACCGCCGGATAGAAGTTGGACGATATATGATATGTAAATACATAAGTCAATTAAACATACTCGTTGTCTTATTTCGATTTATTGTTGTCTTAACAACCGTTCGAGTCAGAGCCAATGTTCACCGTGGAAACTCTCTGTTATTAAATCAATCTATACATTCACAAAAAAGTTGTTATCTGCAAGTATCTTGGCTTGATGACTAGAATCAAACTTTTTCTTTATTTTTATGTCTTGTTAGCTTCTTCTGATATTCTACCCGCATAAAAAGTTAAAAAAAAATGCATACTCAATTAACTCATTTTCTTGTAAAATATTTCAGCCAATCGTAAAGCTGTAATTAAAACTGATTTCCCGTCGTTACTTACAGCCCACTGGTAGGTTATCGGCTTTAATTGTCCAACCTGAGACTTGATTAACATCAATTGGCTTCAGGGTTAGCGCCTCGTATATATGTATTCGTGCTACTGGTATCGTTTTGTGTAATCCCTTGATATAAAAACTCATCTGTAAATATAAATACACAAACGAGGGAACTACCAGCATTTCGACTTTAAGTCTGTCTCTTTTTCTGTATTTATTTTCATAATGACAAGTTATCCCTGAAATCTTTCGTTAAAGGTATTATTAAATGTTAAAGAGTGCGCATTACAGAATTGTATTATGATGGGTTCTAGGAAAATGCCTGTGTTATTTTACATTGTTTATATTAAGCTTTTGTTTACTTTCAATAAATTAGTTGCACAGTTTAAGGCGAAGAGATGTTATAAATTCCAAAAAAAAAATCAGGGTTTCCTTATTTCAGGCATAATTTTAATATTATAATGTTTATTTATCTGGCCAAGACACAAAGTATATATTGTGGTTTTAAAAAACCATCAAGAGCAATAGCATTCTGTTTAGGCCTTCGTGCGGCGAATGTTCTCTCTCGTTGGATAAAGCGGGCAGCAACTGGCGAATCGAAGTGATGTGAGGGAATTTGGATCTGGCTAGATCAGTATATGTATTTTAATTAACATATTAATGCTGCTCTAGCCAAACAAGGAGACTATTTTACAGCAACTCGTTGTCCAGATAAAGGTTGTCTGCTATTCGGCATTCATTCGACCTGTTTTTGGCTATGGATGTCCCGTTTAGTTCAACGTGGGAACAAAATTAATGAAAAAAATTCGGCTTTTTGAGCAATGACCTTGCTCAAAAACTTGATCTTGGGGACTTATATCCCAAACGACATATACCACGAGACAGAGGGCATTTATGGCTTTACTCCTCTACTTAGACACGTGCGTCGAAGTGATTTGGCACCATGGGCAAAAATAGAAAGGTGCCTAATACATTTGGCCAAGGCTGTACTTGGTTGAGAATAAAGAAGAACGAATTCATAAATCGCTCACGGATATTTGGAAATTGAATTTTCACTGGACTCCACTGTTGAGGGTCTCTTGCGCTGAAAGAAGAAATTGGCGAAAGTTCTTGATAAATTCAAGTCAGAGACCTGGGACTCTAGCCCGCCGAATATCCCTATTTCAACAAACATAAATACCAAAAGGCTTATAGCTCCAAAAATATGTGCACTCAATCGTTCACATTCATGACAGAAATCAATCACAACAATAAAAAGCGTAAAAAATCAAGCGGCTTAACTGCGAACAGGCTTGGTTACATAAATTAGAAATTAAGTCATCCAAAAATTCTAATCGACAAATAAGTGGAAATACACATCCGGTGTCATCTCACCATCGGGTTTGAGATTAACCAGGTCTGATCGTAATTTTTCCAGGTCTGCCGAGTTTGCCCAATAGAGCTGATTTGGAACAATTTTGATAGAATGGTTCCAAAGCAGTATCCGGCAAGCACTGTAATCCTATAGAATCAGAAACTTCCACTAAGCTTAGTGATAAAATGCGTAGGTATTAACATTCAGTAGTTTAGTCATTTGCCTTAATAATGAATAAATGAAGCTATTTAAAATAAAAAGTTATAAATAGGCAAAAAGTTCGAACGGCAGTGGAAATATGCCATGGCGAAGCAACTTTTGCAATGACAAAGAGACTGTTTATTGCACCCGAAGATAATAAGCTTGAAGTTTACTTTCTGTACTAATGAAGTCCAATACGAGGGTGTCTGAAAGTGCAATGACTTTGTCCAAAAGACTGCATCCTGGGACTTATTTTTACTATCTCGTTACTTTTTTACTGATGCGTTCCTTTGCTTTGATTCAAAGGTTTCGATCAAAAACTTACAGAGATAAACTTTCTTTAAGCAATGCATTATCAGTCCGTGACAAAAAAGATGGACAAATGCAGGATCAGCAAATTTTCTAGCTTAAACTTTAAGCCTTCTTGGCTTTGGCTAGCTTCCATAGTCTTGGATTCCTTTAAACTCAAGCAGGATTGATGGGTGAAATATACAGCAGCCGAAATAAGTATAGTGGCAGCCTTTTCAAGCCGATGGATCTCAGAATGAAAATAGTTAAGTATTTATTTTTTGACGACGGAACAAAAATTTAGGTTTAAGTGATATACAAAAAAATTATTTGGACGGTTAAAATTTTTAGTCGCGTGATTTGATAAACGAAGAAGCTGTCAACATGAGTTGACTGTGTGGAAGATAGGAAAATTCTTTTGATGTTGATTAATCCCTTATGCTCCAGATCAAATTTGAAACATATTTTCTGGTGAAAACTTTGTTTTTCATAAAAATTTTTTGTTTTGTTCAGAGGGGCGGCAAGTCGAAAGTCGAAAGACAACAACGACATTATTGTTGGCTGGACGGAGAATAGAACTCTGTTATCTATTAGTAACCTTTGATGCCTTTCAGACATTGAATGTTGCTTTACCTGGCAGCCTTGGCCGGCTAACATATGGTTAAGGTAGTGTGTGTTAGTTTAAGGTAGTTTTAGTGTTAATTTTTAATTAGTTTAAGTTTATGTTTTAGGTTTATTTTAAGTAAAAAATCAAAGAAGTCCATTTGCTTAATTTTTGCTTAACAAAGTATTTTTCTTAGTTTTAAATTTAATTAAAAAAAACATTCATCGAAAGACATTCTTTTAATTGAAGGGTTAAGATTCAAGCGTCCGTATATGGCCAGTAAGTTAGTTTATAAATAGTTAAATGAATTAAGCTAAATTTTTAGTACTTTAATGAATTAATAAAAATATACTGAAATGAAATGAAAAGAAAATGGTTCATGTGACTGGTGAGCGACAAGAGTTTAACTTCTTGGTTTCTTAGTTTAACGTTTTAAACAAAACAAGTGATGTGTTTTTTTCCAATTTATAATATTGTGCAGAGCTGTTTATTTCAGAATACTTTTACAACAAAATGCAAAGCAACAAGTTGTGAGAAAGGGCTTCGATTGATACCGAGGGACCCTAACGCCGATAACAATTTATCTCCACTTTTTGCATGTGTTTGATTTGCAAATTAAATAAAGACATTAAACATTTTGTATTGTCCTCCGTAACAAGTGCTTCATCACAAATGGATGTCTTAATTTTCATAGAACCGTAACTGTGTTTCTTATAAACGTCAATGTCACAATATTATTAGCGCCTTAAATAAGAGAAATCTTCCTTATCTCCACATGTAATCGGACGTACTGCGTATCCACATGCATTTGGGCATTTATATTTGAAAATGTTTATCAAAACGCTTCATCGTTAATAGCAGCTGCATCTCATGTCGGGTTCCTCTATTCCTAAGGACATAATTCTTTTTTTGTTGCGTTTTACTAACACAACGCTCGTTTGTGTAGTAAAAAGACGACAAAAATACAATTCAAGGCCCGGTGTTCCTGTTGACCGAAAAACAACAAGAACGCTTGTACCCATTATATTGTGGCACTATGCCAAAGGCTTCATGGCTATGTCAGACACAAAAAAAAAACACGTATACGCGTGCCACAAAATATACAGGTACCATCGTTCGCACGTACAGTTTTGAGGGGTCCCCTAAATACAGGTGATTAGGAAAATAGACACAGTTTCCTACAAGCTTCAAGTATCTACTTCGTAATGGCACAAGTGCATAATTTTTCCGAGTCCGTCGTGTGCGTATTATGGCGCAATGCCAACGTCTAAGTCAATTGGCCATGATAACTTAGGCTAAAACGAAAATTAATGACTTGCGGATGTTCTTTTGTCTTGTGTTCGTGTGTCCGCGATCTGCGGCAAGAGATCCATCTCTGCATCCACGTACGTTCGATTCGACCCGTGTAATCAGGTTAAAACGGATGCCAATAAATATTCGCTCATTTTAAATCGTCGATTGGGATGGAATTATTCTCTGTCAGGTTGGATTGCTTTGCTCAATGCATGGGGGAATCGCATTGCGGACTGGCGATGCTCTAACTACGTTCATGTAACTATATATTGTACATTGTGCAAGAATTGGAATGCAATATATAGGAAAGTGTTGGATTGAGTTCGTATATAGCACAGTAGAAAAAAAAACCTCATTTACAAGATTCTATCATTTAAACTATATTTCTTTTTCTTTTAGTCATTCCAATGATTGTTAAAGTGTGTCTTTGCCACTAATCAAAATGGAAGAATACACGCATCACCAAATGAGTCAAATATAAGTCTAGGCGGCGCGGGTGAATTATATTTATACACAATTTTTGTGCTGACCAATTTTGTGTTGACCAAGTACATATGTGAGGTTTGCCTCACTCTTTAAGAATACATTTTTTTCTCGGTCATGCACGAAACCTGTGTTCAAGTTCAACATAAAAAATTCCACTTGAAGGTGGAAATTTTCTTGTTTCAAAACGTCAAAACATTTTAAAGATTTTCCTTGGCGAGCTTTAAGCGTCCCCTCCTGTTTCTTTTACTTATATCGTGATTTCTAAGGACTCGAAGTACTTTTTTACTTCTCACTTCCTTGCTTTCTCGTCTTCAGAAAGTAATTAAGTAATTATAATGTTTCTTGTAATACTTTGCTCACATTATGAACTCTATTTTCATGTTTTAAAGGTGAAATTATTCCGTGCTCTAGTGACTGACCTCTGAACTGATTGAATGAATAATTTTCAAAATTTTCCGAACAAATTTACTCTTTTTGTGATATGGGATAACAATCTAGCTAAATTATTTCAATCAGCAAGCCTTTCCCTTTTAAAATGGGAAATCCTTGTTTAAAACGCGCAAAATAATTATTATTAGCGAGATAAGAAGAAAGAAAATATGATCAAAAGTTTATTTTTTGTACATGACAAGTCGCGAATGTCATTTGACTCTTTTTGTGCCAGCAAGAGAACTTTACCATGGATTGAATTGAGATTCGATTCGTACGATATTCTTTTCTAAAACAAGATTTTGCCAACAATTAAATTGTCGGTATGATTTCGAAAGTGTCTTCTTTGACCGAATTTTAAAAAAAATTAACCGCAGAACGTCCAAAGACACATTTTCAAAAAGCTAACTTTGTCATTTAAAGAGGTACAAGTCCTTAGCTAGTCTGAAATGCAAAATTAAAGTGTACAAAAAGTAATTATTCTACATCTTTTTTGGCTTTTTAAAAATTTAAGATATATAAAGAGTTTTGAAGTACTATTGAGTTTTGCCTTATGGTGTGTAAGCCTTTTCTCAGTACTCAGACAGATCTTCCCAACAAATAAGGACCTACTTTTCCGTCGATTTTTTTTTCAGGGACAATCGCATCAGCAAAACATCAACATTCATGATCACTTGCGCACATTGACCTTGTTGCCGAGAAAAAAAAACAATATTTACAACTTCCGCCGCTTTGCACATTTGCCAAAAGCACAATAACAATGTTAACTGTTTAAGGATACAACAATAAGTATGTACATATATCTTTTCCGGTTCAACTTGATCTACTTTTATTTCGAAGACTCCAAATCAGTGTACAAGTAAGATACGACTTGCGTATCACTAAACAATATCTGCGGAACCTTCTTGCGTTCATCGAAGGCCCATTCACTTCCCGTTAACATCAATCTTAGGTCAGCCAGGAAAAATGGAGTAACAAAAATCGTACCAAACTTCCCACCGTGTCTCGGTTTAACCTCAGCACCTAGTCGGCTCTGAAGAACAAGAAGACAAGAAAAAAACAATACAATAACAAAACCGATGATAAACTGCAATCCAAACAACATGGCCCGCAGGACAATTATGATATTTCATTGCAAAGTATATGGAACCCAGAGTGTTATTAGCAAAAGCCAGTCATATATTTTCTATACCCATGGTCTTTACATGTATGGTACTCCAGGGTCAGTGGAACAAAGTCAGACAACATCAGTGAGGCGCGGGATGGTCTCGAATGGGGCTTGGATATGAGTGAAAATGAAGCACTCGTGAGGATGGCCACACTCTGCCAAAAGTGGAAATGAATTATCGCCCTTTTGTTGCAGAGGGACGTCGTCATTGGCTTTAATTTGGCTGTAGATGGAAAATTGTATTCTCCCGCAAGTGGATCACAAGAGTATCAAGTTCGCACCTCAACTCTTTTGATTCCGTGTTTTATTTTACATTTGGTCGATGTGAGTTAGTGGATAATTGGATGTGTTCAAGGGTAGTAAGGTATTATGCATATTTCTAACAAACCTAAAAACGCGAGAAAAAGTTTCTTGTTCTATCTGGTTTCGATTATATCTGCTGCCTAGATTTAAACGCATCTATTCTAATCATATTGTTTCATTTTTTTAATGAAAACAATGTTATTAGACAGTTTTCAATTGAAACCAAAGCCAACAAATTTTTGTTGAACCCACGGCATTGTCGTTAGAAACTAAGCCTGATGACAAATCCGGTGCAAATGGCTCAATATGAGTAGACTTAATGGTTCTTATTAATCATGTTATGATTCAAAGTGCCCAAAAAGCGAACATTATGTTTGCTTAAGTGTCAATTCAGATGGGCCCCATCCACCGAAATTCCTCCAATGTACCGTTTAGATTTAAGAGCACGTGAGCGTAGTAAAGACGCGATTGGTGGTCTGAAGGTAGTACTAAGTATGCTGTTAGCACTTCTGAACGTCTTCAACTAATTTTCAGCAGAGACGAACGTGTTATGCGCAATAGCAGAGCGCTTCTGGAGCCCCTCCTGCCATTCTTCTGTTTCCGTCTCCTCTAGACGAATCGACAAAAAAGTGCTGTAAGTATTCTGCGATCTGAAGGAGTTTGGCATTCCGTGGCTTATCATTGCAAGTGTTACTTCATATTTGTCAAAACAAAAATGATAATTATAATAACTCTCGAGATTAATTTGGGAACCTATTTAAATAAATTGAATTCTTTTTACAGATTCATACAGCTTCATGAATCAAACACACACAGCAGCTCAGAGAAAGGTTAGCTCTTTGGATGCCTCAATAATAATTTTCATATTAACACCAAATGACTAAATATGTATTGTTATTTTGAAACCCATCGCATGAACTTTCGTCAGAGGATGAATACAGCCTTGACGATCGCAAAAATGTTTGCTTAAAAGGCAGATTTCACAGTACCTAGTAACGCAGATTATTGAAGATGACCCAAGGACATAAGACAAGTATATACATGTATAGTCATCTTACCAAAGGCCAATGCATGCATAAAACTTTGAATTTACTGTGGTCTCCTAACTCAGTGTCAGTCGATCGAGAGTTTCATCCCACATCTCGGATAATAAAAAACAAATCTTTTGTTCACCTCTCTGTAAGTTCAGTAACGAGATGTTGACAGGTTGGAAGTTCCTTAAACGGCATTGTCTCTAGTAGTAGTTAGACTTACTGCTTGCTATTGAGCTAGGTAGTTACAGTGTAATTGGGAAGCCATAGCGATGCTAATTACATCCAACTCAATAACTGCAAACCGAATTAAGGTGAAACAGTACGTTCAACAAGATCACTGAACATCCAGCATAGTACTGCCTGAAGAGTATTATAAGTACGGCAACTAAATCACAGTGATAATGATAACTTCAATTTCATATTACAAAATGGGCTTTGTAAGATTTTAATATAAATATTAGTGTGATAATTATTTTGTCATTTCCAGTCATCTGCTCGCTCCGTTTTTGTTTTTGTTTTTTGTTCGTCTGTCATTAAAGAGATGATTTAAAGAGCCTCAAAAGTTTAATATCCTTAAATGGCACTAGCTCTTTGATGATTCCACAAGACGTAAATTTGTTCCTTTTAGACAGAACATGCATGCTTCCCTCAGTCATAAAGACTTCATCGCAGATTATTGTGGCTACCGAAAAAAGGCATTCAACAAATGTCTTCCTTGCTAATTGCACTATCATTTCCGATATGACAAAAAAAAATACCACACAAGAAAATGATTAGTCATCTGCATTATTGAACCATTAGAAACTGTCGGCGCGCGTTTCAATGATGATGCTGTTTTCGAGTTCCCCTTATCCATCCTTTATTGCAAGGCGGTTCCGTCAAAAAAAAAATACCAAACTTACCCAACGGATGCTCATTTCTCTTCGTCCTAATGAGAAAAATCCCTAATTAAAATATTTGGAAAGTCCGTTATCAGCAAAAGGTGATTTCTATTTTCACTTCCTCTCGGGATAAGACTAATTTTTTAGCAGGTTTCCTTGTGAAAGCCGCCACTATCAGCAAAACTAATATTACTCGGTTTTCGGCGCGTTTGTTACCCAACTGGCAAGTGCATCAATGACGCTGGAACGATAGCGAAATGTCCATCTTTTTCATTAGTCATTGACTTTCCTCGTTTCAATACAACAAATGTCTCGAGGATAAACTGGTTGCTCGTATCTTTTTGAAAAGTAAATTAAAAGAAAGAAAATGAAAAAGATTCGAGATACAAGAGAAAGGTAACTATAAAAGAGATCCCCCGCGGTGGCTGGCTTGGTTATTTACAACAGAATCTTGTGTTTAATTAACCCACGAATGCACAGTGTATTGCTACTAATTTTGATCATGTTGGCTATTCCTTTTTTTTCTTGTGTCCGATGTCCTTTTTGCTGGTAGAGAAACAAATTGAAACATGGTCCCGAACGTTTTAATAGCTATCCTTCTAATTTATTGCGCAAGAGGGCTACCGAGTGGAACATCCTTCATCGTGGAATCCTTTAGTTTTTTTTATCCCTTTTTTAATAGGAAAGAATGTGTCTCGGGATATAAATTTTGAGTTAACGTGAAAGGAGTTGACAACACTTCTGTTGCACCACCTACCGCAGTGGGGGTCGTATCATGATCCTTTCATCAGGACGGAGATATCATCATCAGATTGATTTTTGTTTTATAAGTTCGTTATGCTGTTTGCGCTTTGTGATGACACGAAGAGATATCAGCTTTATAATGTCTGTCATGTCTGTCATTGGAATATCGCAGGAGTGTTGTTTATTTTGTTAGGCGTACTCGATATTTATTGTTTCACTGAAGTGATTTCCACAAAATCAGACCAATAACAACTGAAGTTTGTGATCGTAAATCAGTGCCAGGATACAAATGTAGGTTGGCCGCCGTCAACTAGTGTAAATTTATGATGGGTGACATGGAATGTTTTTGTCCATACTATGACAAAATATGATCGAACTTTTGTTTACACAGATTTAAAGAACGAATGGAAATAAATTGTTGGTAACAAATACTTTTATATCTGAGCCGCTTCTGGTGAAGAATGATTTTATTCTAGAACTCACCCTGATTAAATTCGTTTTAAATTCGAATTAAAATTTTCATAAAGCTGTTTTGAAAAAATCTTATAAGTCACTTACTGTTTTCTTTACGCTTAAAGTGATGTAATTATTGGCTCAGTGAAATAACTACTCATTCTAACTACCAATGCAATTCAAAATTTTCGGCATTCTTGCTCATGTGGTGGACCGCATGATTCCTGCTGAGCGCATCTTATTTTCAATAATTGCCAGAACACGAACGTAGTTGCTGTTCCTTAACATTTGTGTGCTCCACTCCAAAGGCTCTTAGGGCCTTACAATTAACGTCTTTTCCCCCACATGCTGCAGGGACCTGAGCCGTTGAGCCCGGAACCTCTTCCCTAGATTCTTACCGCTGGAAAATATCATCTATTTGCATTGTTTATATTTCGACTAAATACTAGTTTAAGAGCGAGGGCACTTGAAGTCAAAATCAGGTTTATGGAAACAACGGGTCAGGAATCATAGACAATAAGCCACGAAGGTTTTGCTTTTGTAACATAACATTTTTGTAAACATCCATCCGCAGGTTACTTGAGTTCTAACTCAGGACTATACCCCACGCACATTTTGTGACAAGACCATGATCTTCTATTTTGTGTTTTCTTATAAATTTGGATTTTTTCTATTTTGTTATTAAAAAAGTAACACAGCATTTTAGTAAACATCGGTCGTTTGAGGTCAAAATCAGGTTTATGAAAAAAAAAACAGTCAGAAAATCATGGACTGAAACCCAAGAAGATTTTGCGAATTGCTCAAGCCAAAAGTATGCTGACGGAAAGGTTCTAGTGGTTCAACTTCTCTTCAACTCATACGCATAGCTCAAAAATAAAAATGTAAGACAATTGTCTCAAACATAGTCACTCTTTCCGCTGCACAAACAACAATAGAGTGTTGCAAGTAAAGATTGTAGACAAACCGTAAAATACATATTCAGGACATCACAAGGCTGCCGAAAACCACAGACAGACGAAAACTGTGACTCTCATTCGAAATCACCTTTTGATTGGAAACATATTCATAAACTCAGAACACTGATTCGACGGTCAAAATTCGGTTCAACTTTCGATTGATTTTCAGCCCATTCACCGAACTATTGGCTTCGATTACAGTTGGGTTTTAAAAGGAATCGGCTACGATCCGTCCTCAAAATCTTCCATGTTTCTAGTGGATGCGCAGATGCTTAGTTTCTGCCACAAACTCATCTTTTCAGCGGCGATAGCGTACATAATGAGCTCTTGTTCGATCAATATTTTCCATTAGAATGTACCAGTAGAATAACTAAAATGAACACAATGGAAAAGAGTTATTGCTCTTGGCTCCTTTCTTCTTATGTCATCCTCTTATTGCTCTACTAACTATTTTAGATCCAATCTAATGTAATGTTTGCAATTTCCTTTCCTTAAAATTTTATTGCAACCACGATACTTAAAAACACAGTTGATGATTCCGTTAACATGAAACTACCACTACCAGTCTTGGCCAACCGTTGCTGTGAGGCCAGCGTCTTCCACATAAAACCGAAAATAAACCAACAGACCTTCAGCGCATAACTAAGATAAACTCAAATGACATATGTTTTGCCAAGCGATCGTTAAGTGCTAAATGTGTTCATCTACCCTCCGTTGGGTCCTATGTCGCGGTTTCGAATCATGTCCAAGGAACCAAATTGATAGTAGGTTGCGCACTAAATTACTCTATAAAAGACATCACGATGTGTGGTCGCAATTGTCACTCAACGCCGCTGGCTATCGCAATACTTTTTTCTGCCTCCCTTAATCCGCCAGTACTCCTTCAGAGTGCAAGACATCAGCATGTCAAATTATATGATAAAACAACGAACGAGATGTGCGCCTGGTGGTTCTGGCAAACGAGAAAAATTAGGTGAACAGCAATTTTAATATCTCGAAAGATGCAGTTGATGCCGTTGCAGGTTAACCAACTTTATGCTTCCGCGGGCATGCAATAAGAATTCTTTCGTTTTGCCAAATAAGGAGGCTCACATTTAAAGGATGCCTCCCCGTAGTATGAATTGCCGTCGTTAGGTTTGAGGGCACTTAATTCATTAAATTCCATACAATGTTAGGCTTTTCGATGTCCGTTCAACCGGACTAATTGAAGCAATTTCAATAACAGTGCCAATGCTCACCTCGTTGATCCTTGATTGTCATAAAAATTATTTTTATTTCGTTTGCAGACCGCAATTGAGTCTGATTATAAAGCCGTATTTCATATTCTTGTGTTAGTTTTTTTATATCTCAATTCTAAGAAGTGATTGGGTGCTTTTGTATATGAAATAAAATATAAACGAGCCTTACAAAACTTGTAATTTTTAGGTAAATTAAAATCAAGTGAAAGTTCGTAAAAACAACTAAAGAACTACATTCTTCCTCATGTCCCCATTCTAGAACCAAAACATGTTCGTGTCGTGTGGCTGATTTTAACGACAAAAAAAATAAATTACCACTTTAATGCATATTTTACGCCATAAAATCACCGCAGGAAATTGTAAGCAAATATTTTTTTTTTTATTTTATTGCCGCGTGCTATAAATTTTTCCCGATATGGGTTATATGGAAGACTTGGCCGGTATGGGCGCTTACAATAACCATGAATTTAAAGTGCTAAGTTTTATTTTAAGGTCTTTCGGTAGCCAAGCAAAATGAGCTCTTCATTTGGCAAAAACAATAAAACGAATATTAATGGGACTTGTTTCGAGTGTAATGCGATGCAATTAGAGAAATCGTTTATTTATTTTTTAATTTATAGAGCCAAAATTTATGAATTTTTCATTTATTTTATGGGCTTGTAGTTTTGCAAATGATGCAGAGGCTTGGCACCTTTAAAGTGAGAGTTAACTTATGGCAAATAACTCAGATAGGCATGAATTTGTCGGAATTGAAATTGAAAACATTTAATGCTCTCTTCACTGCTTGTATAGGCGCTGTAATTGGAGGTATGTACTACTCACAGATTACATTAAGATATATTCAAATATAGCCTAGGTGTAATAATTGAATAAAAAAACTAACGCGAGCACCTTTAAGAAAGTCCTTACTTACTTCCCTAAAAACGATTGTTCAAATAATTTTCAATATTGCCTCATTGAAAATAAAAATATTTTTATTAATTATGAAATTTTTTATCCATTCAACATTCAATTTTTCAACGCTTTCGGGCCCTATTTGACGAATATTGGTTTGGCAACTAAGTAATTACGGATTTCACTCATAGATGGCTTTAGTTCAATTTTAAGGCTTGCTGTCGTAATCGAAATGTCAAACACATTTTGCTATCTGATAGTTGGTAATTCAACTGTCAATAGTAAAAAAAATTTTGACCGGTTGTGTAGTTTTTGTTTGGCGTCTGTTGAAAAATGGAAAATCAAAACGAACACTTACGTTAAATTTTGCTTTTTCATTTCCGGAAAGGAAAAGACGCATCGCAAGCTCACGAAAAGTTATGTGCTGTTTATGGTGACGAAGCTTTAAAAGAACGGCAGGGTCAAAATTGGTTTGCCAAATTTCATTCTGGTGATTTTTCACTCAAAGATGAAAAACGCTCTGGTCGCCCAGTTGAAATTGATGGCGACCAAATCAAAGCAATAAGTAATTCGGATCGTCACAGTACAACACGTGAGATTGCAGAGAAGCTTCATGTATTGAAAATATTTACATGCATTGAAAATCGTTTACAACAACTTTGCTATGTACGAAAACTCGGTATTTGAACTGAAAGAAAATCATTTAACACAACGCATTAACATCTGCGATTTGTTAGAGAAATGTAATTAAAATGATCCATTTTTAAATTGAGATTCATAACTGGTGATGAAAAATGGGTTGTTTGCAACAATGTCAATCGAAAAAGATCGTGCAGCAAGCCAGGTGAACCAGCTCAAACAACATCAAAAGCTGATATTCAGCAAAAGAAAGTTAAGTTTGTTGGGATTACAAAGGAATTGTCTACTTTGAACTTTTACCACCCAACCGAACGATCAATTCAGATGTCTACATTGACGAATAACAAAATTGAACAATGCAGACGAAGAAAAGCGGCCCGAATTGACAAATTGAAAATGTGTTATATTCCGTCATGACAATGCAAGGCCACACACATCTTTGGTCACTCGGCAAAAATATTGGAGCTTGGTTGTAATGTTTTGCCACATCCACCATATAGTTATTTCGGTCTTTGCAAAACTTCTGAATGGTAAAAATTTCAATAATAATGATGATGTCACATCGTACCTGGTGCAGTTTTTTGCTGACAAAAACCAGAAATCTTATGAACGTGGAATTATGATGCTGCCTGAAAGATGGCTCAAAATGGGCATATACTTATTTCGTTCCATGAAAAAATTGTCTCTCATTTTCTAAAAAAAATCCGCAATTACTTAGTTGCCAACCTGCTAGCTTGATCAACATTGTTCATGAGTGTATCAATCGCGTGTAGTTGGTTCACATCAAATCGATATTTATTACAAAGGCAGGTTAAATGGCTTCAAATTAGAACTCCGTGGCGACCAAAGAACAATTCTACGATTATTGAAGTAAGTTTGGATGGATGTTACTGGAATTATTACTCGTGCAAATCCTAAGCAGCTGGAGGAAAAACTGTACAACTTTTCAACCCCATTGCATTGAACATTTGTTCAGTCCAATACAAAAACGTTTGTAAAGTCTTAAGATCATTTTTCTCCAGGATTTCAATCCAGGGCCTTCTTATAATTATGGGAAAATTGTATTTCTGGCTAAATGACCCGCCGTGAAAATGCTTATTATGTTGCAAAATTCAATCGATACTCACGTAGTGAGACCATCGACGTTTAAATATACAGCCTTTTGATACAGCCTTATAATATAATGAAGTTGTGAGGCACTTCTATTTTTTTTACATACGATAAGTCAGGGAATGAGAACTGTCGCCGTCGTTTCACTAAAGCGGTTCAGTCTCAGAAATACGTCGTATTTGGAATATTAAAATAATGCCCCTTTCATGTATTTCAACACATTATAATGCCACGCAAACGTACGCAAAATCAGACTGGACTTACTGTTAAGTTCGAACCCATTTTTCAGTTTACATGCCAAGTGGCTGTCGGCTCATCAGACAGACTCTTCAAATTACCTCTTACCTTGTTATTGGTGGCTACTTGAAAGTCATTCTTATCTAAGGACAAGTACAACTGTTTTGTTAATAAATTACACACTTGTCCAACTGTCGCAAGGACCTCGAATTTCTTATCATTTATTCGGAATTCTTACAATCTTCTTTCTTGTATCTTAAGTACAATTGCCACATGCCGCAGTGCTACCAACGTAATTGATCTATAATCACAGCAATCCATGCTGTGCAGTATGCAGTGTGCATGCATACCAAATCTGCAGGAGTTAAGAATCCAAAATACCAGATACTCATTTTATCTAATTTAGTATATTGTCCTCAAGAGTTCCTTATCAACCGCACTTGTTCGAAGGACATGAAACCCTGCAACGTATTCCCAAAATATTGTCGCAAGCAATTGGATTTGCCTAAATGACTGGCGCCAGACGAAAGAAAACCTGTTGTAGCACGAGACTCGCAATAAACAAAGTAGCAGGTGCCATGTGGCGCTCAGATGTCCTTTTTTCATCTATCTCGGATTTGATTACCTTTCTCAATTGGCAAATGCGAGTATCATTAAAAAAAAAAAAAATAAATAAAGAAGAAAAACTCGAAGGATAAGCCGTGGTGATGGGAAATTTAGCGGAAATTCCTATGCAATTAACGGATTGACAAATGAATATTTCCTCTCGAAATCATTACTGGTTCCGTTTTTCTTCGTTAAGGTTTATCGTATATTTTTTCCTCTTTAGTATCGAATGTCCTTGATTGAAGAAATATTTGATGGGAACTTCCTTGCATTGGTAAACACATGAGCCCAACGCTAAAGACATTCACTTCCCGATCATAAATTGCCTACCTAACTGCAACCGGTATGCCAAATAAAACAATAGGATCCTTAGTGTTTGAAGGCAATCTCATTGTTTTGTTTGCATTGTCTTTCGTCCTTTTGTGTTTTACCGCTTTGAAGTGATATTTGCGCCGGGTTTCTTCAATGGATGATGTCCCGTTGACTAAACAAGTGGATAGTAGCTATCGGATCCTATTTGTCAACTTAAAATATGATTGTTTTCTTCTAAGGGGACATGAGTGAGACTATATTTGGTTGTCGCAGGACTATAGGCGACTCCATTTTGATATTGTTCTAATTTTGAATACTCTGAATTTTTTTTCGAAATTGCAAGAGCTAGAAATTACATATATTATTTGAATAAAATCATTGAAAGAAATGTAATGACAGACTACAACCACTTACTTAAGCAAGTCGATCGGTCGAGGAATAAGAGGAGGCCGAGCCATAGAGTTGGCAGTTGTACCTTCTCCTCCATTTAATCCCATCGCAAACAGAATCGTGAATCCAACAGTGTTAAACTTTCAAAGTTCCATAAAATCTAAAATGTGTGCTGCTGGAGCTTGAGGAGTTAAAAAACAAAGCTTTAAATTTGTCTTTGTTGGGCCTCGACAAAGTTGGCTTTAGTTTTATCCCAACTATTCTTCAGCTCATCGATTTCTTCTAGTGTGTCTCATTAAAATCTTCTGACCTCTTCTCCTTCACATAATCTTTTCCAGAAAAGCAAACACAAATTTTCGACTCCCCGATTCTCACTAGTTTTGCGTGCGCCTTTTATTTTTCGCACACAGGATGCGAATGGATCGACTGCCTACTCCGGATGTTATCGGGAGCTTTATTATAGTGGATACACTCTTCGAGAAATTGCCAATTAATGGGACAGGATTTGAGCCTGGGTCCACATGCTCAACAGTCTGATGTACTAACCACTGATCTTTGAAGAAACCAAATGATTGTTGAAGAAAAAAGCACAATTCTTGACCGGTACTGCACAGTACAACTTCAAATTCATTGGTCTTATTGAAGATTAGCGAATCTTGAACATTTGGTCTTATATCGATTTGGCGATCGCGAACCTTTAGTCTTCTGATCCGTTCATAAGTTCCCGGACAAATTCGTATATTTTTTTTGTTCAATTTAAATTACAAAAGTTTCATCAATTAGCCAATTGACTTAATTTAGTAAGTTATGAACTATAGAGACTAACTTACAGACTAAAACAGTGTTAAGTTGAGACCATTTCAAATGCTGATGTGCCCATTTCTCTATTTCTTTATCAGCGTTTACACGGAAGTGCTTGGAAAACTTATTTGAGGCAATTGATTTCGCAAAAAAAAAAAATCAATAGAAAGCTAAATGACAAAGTTTAAACACATGGATAAAACTGAATTTCTCATATATTAAAAAGCGTTGCGAGAACGATCATAACATCCGAAGACTTAATTTGTTTACCACTGTTCTAGTTTCTTATCATGAATCAAAGTCTAGAGGTCTTTCCAAAAATAAACAACCTTATACACAATCTCACGAAATCGGCCCGAAAACAGCTGTCAAAATCTCCAACGAAAACTGGACTGAATGTGATACTCTTAAAGCCAACAATTTACCAGAAAGAATATGATCCTATGCTGAACATGTCCCCAGCTCTGAAGGAAGAGATGATGGAAATCTCTCGACTGAAACTATGCATTTTTTGAACTTAAGCGACATAAACATAATCACGCTAAAATATTTCGAGCACAACAAGTGCATCGTACAGGGTCGTAGAAATTATTTCGAAAATATATTGGACAAGGAGTTGACATAAGCGGTCTTTCACAATATCGAAACAGTGATTTAAACTCCGCAATCAAAAACCAAACTCTGGTCAAAACTATAACTTTTTCTCATTTCAAAATAATCTTGAAATAATAATAACTTTCTTTAACTAGAATCGCAATAATTTGCAAGTGACGTTTAAGTGTAAGCTCAGCACAATTTTAACTTACTTCTGACTGTCTGTCCCAAACAAGTTTAAACACTTTATTGCTGAAGTTGAAAAAAAACTTCAACAACAAATTTAACTTCTAATGTAAAAGTTGTCGTTATATAACTCCAAATTTGACACATCTTATCTTCACGTAGAGTTCTAAGCTATTAGAGCGATGCCAAACAGAAGACTGGCTAAGCATCTGGGTCGTTGGTCCTATATTTTTTCTAACTCAATTGGTCCCGTGTGAACACCAGAAGCACTATCTTTTAAAGGTCTATTAAATAACCCGCATACACCGAAGATATTCATATAATTAGGGAACGAAGCTTAATGTCAACAGTCAACAGTAAAGAATGTTCAGACAAATTTGTCTAAGGAATGAATGATGTTTTCATAACCCAAATGGAATTAGATGGTGGCGGCAAATAAAATAGCACCTACAATTTATTTTTTTTATCTCGAGATGAGAAGTTTATGGTATGGGCAGACCTACTCGTACCCAAACCAATTTTTGTTGTTGGATGAAAAAACTAATATTCCTGTTGTCAATATGTTGAGCAAAGCTTCAATTTGAAAAGCCTCATTGCTGACTGCTGACGACGCCAAACCGACATTACATAATTGAGAACGCTGCCCGTCAAAATACAGAAATTTTTCTTGTAGATTTTAAGATATAAACGATCTACCATTCATTGATAAGCCACACCAGTGTTTTATTGGATTGATCTTCATCAACTAAAAAGTTAATGTGCTTGGAAGTTCCAACAAGTTTTAAGCAAGTTCAAGTGCTATATTAGACCACACAAAACCCCAATACATCGAATCCAATTACTTTATGTACTTAGTTGGATAAAAAGGTTAGATAAACCAATCTTAACATTCACAGTGGAGCCGGACTCTACAAAAAGGAAATCTGCTCCTTCGCCTGCAATAATTGAATATTTAAGAGAAGTTTAAATGTTTTATTGAACGAATGCACAGTTAACACAAACGTTTTTCGCGGTCGCCAAAATCAATTATTTGAAACTCAACTTCCTCCATCACGTACCAAACTCGCAAGATTGAACCACTCTTAAATTGGAAAATAGCTTGGTGGTAAAAGATTTCTCAACATTGAAGTAGAGGAGTCTGCGTATTATAACGCTTTTTGGGAACTCGAGGGAACTCGATGACGTCCGTTAAATGAATTAAGCTTTATGGGGACCATGTTAAGATAAACAGAGATTCTTTGTCAAGGCTTGTACTCTAACATTTAAGATTTTTATTCCTGGAGTACACACTCTTTTCTATCTTCTCCTCAATTTGTCCTCTCCTCGCCGCCTAGTTCAATAATCTTCATTTACATGTTTTGTTCTCCCATGTAGCGTCAACTTAAGGTCAATTTTTGACTCCAAATATCATATTATATTTTTATGCACCTTTTAGATCGGCTATTATAGTCGCTTTGATGACAGATACACAGCATTTTGTAAATTTAGATTTCAATGGGTACTATTTGAATGAAATACCTATAGATGCACCCAGTACCAGTATTGAACAGCGTGATTATGTCAAACAAAAAAATCTTTAAGATAACCCCAAAAAGACCCACTTAAGGATTAAAATATCGTTCGTCTTCAAATTGTCCTTTACTCATTTTTAACCCACAGAAACGAATCGACCTTGAACCACCATTCCTTTGGCAAAAATAAGAAAATAATGAAAGTCAATGGATTTTCAACCCCATTAGAAACTCACTCAATTACGATTGATTGCAAAATTCTCAATCAGCCATCCGAAGGATTATTTCCTTAAAAATAATTCAAGTTGATCTAATTTTTTTCCCACCGATTGTTTGAGAATTTGCACAAAACCGGCGCGATTCCTTAAAACCACCACTCCATCCAAGACCTCTTCAAATAACAAAAGCAATGTGAACCAATTAGGACGGCAAATCAAGTGAACTATCTTCAGCCATTGCTTTCGTAAAAAAAAAAAATATCAAAAGGATTGCAAAGGGTCCTGACAAATGGAAGGATAACGATTGCACACACAGATATGCTCACTTCTTCTCCATCCACCATTGGTAGAAAAATATTTTTCTTCAAGAAGATTACAAACCCACAAAATATATCAAAGGACGAAAACAGACAGGCAAACATACAGAAACCCTTTCCATCTTATGGATGATCACAGTTCTATGGGGAAAAACAGGATCTCAACCATTTCTATTCGCAAAAACTCGTTTCAAAAATATACAAAAGGTGATTTGCAGGTTTCCAAAGAACCTTGGTTTTTTTTTAATCCTTGATTGGAGGACCAAATCAGTTCATGTAACATCTCACCCCTACTACCGCTATCGAAAGGATCAGTCATCCATTATTCTCAAAAAAGGGTTCGCATAAAAATATATGAAGACTTATTGTGTATGGAGGAAAAACGATCGACCTACCTCATCCGTTACGTGTCAGAAGTCCTGTCGAAACTTTATTTCCTACTTCGTAATCCTCGAGCAATGCATTCCCAGTGGGGAATTAATTTTTTTATCTCGCTGCAATCAACCAGAGACGATGCATTTTTTTGCTGTTTTTGTAAATCGAATTCACGTAGAGAGTCCTTAATCTCTTTAAATATAAAATACTGCACGGACGTTTATCTTGGATTTATATTATTTTTGGGTCTTTGCGAAATTCTTGTTAACTTTACTTTCCTTTTTTTGCAGAAGATTGTTACGTGTTGTTTGGATATTTGGCCATTGTCCTGGTTGCATGTTTTTGCGGTCAGAGTAAACATTGAGTTTTGTTCACAATGCAATACAGAAAAAAAGGACGAAAACGATCAAGAATCAATTTATTTGCGCAATTCAATTTTGCTTGAGAAAAAAACAAAATCTTAGCAAACGGTAAGGAACAGAAAAGATTCCTTAAGGATTTTTTTATACAATCGCATAAGGAATTCCTTAGAGGTACAGATCCTTTGAATTGCTCAGAGAAAAGTAAACATAAATAATCGGGCTAACAATATTACTTGATTTTCTTCTGACAGGATCCGAATGGGACGTTGTGCTAATATTATCCTTGCACAGACAATGACACAGTATGTGGGCATTATCAAGACCAGGGGAAGAAATGCACTTAATTCAATTTTTTATCCTTGTTAGGGAAAAATAAAGACAAACGATTGATGAACCAGCTAACAATAAATTTTCTCGCACAAGTGTAAACATTGAGTGTAAAGGATATATGTGTGTCAATTTTTTTTATCGCAGCGTATTCACAAATCAAGGATATGAATAGAAATTCAGTTTGAAAGGAGGAGTGAGAAAATATTTCATTGCTTGATCAATTGAAAACATACGGAATCAAAAATCCTTGTTCGAATGAATAGAATGCGCACAGGAACAAACACACTGGACACAGGGCATTGAATAACACTAAAACGCCTTCCACTGAATGAATAGTACAAAGAATCTGTAAGGTTGACGATAAAAATATTTACAATTGATTTTGGTTGTTATTAAGAATTGAAAACGATTCAGAGAATCAGAGAACGGGAATATGGATGAAATATTGTAAATGTGTATCGCTACGATTACAGGGGTGTCCGACTAAGTCTTATGAACGCTCCCGCGATTGCTTGATCCTTGAGCCGGAATTTCGGTCCTCCAGTTCGTCTTTAACCTGGTATCTTGGATTCGAAGATTTTTGCTTTCCATACTATTTCCACAACTTTGATCAGATCGAAGAGTACGCGGTTATGTCTTATCCACCATTTGCCATCCTTGTAGAGGATGAAATATCCGACGAAGAATCGGAGAGTTTCCTTCGTGTATGAAGTTTGGATCCAAGTTGGTTTGATAAGCGGTGGAAGCAACGGTTGCGTAGTTTTATTATCAATCGGATCTCAACTTTGGTGTTGTTTGTGAAGGATATATTACTTCCGAGGTAGATAAACTCCTTTACTACCTAAAATTGTAGCTGAAGCTTGTTATGTTTTGTACATTGATTCTTAGACCAACCCGATTTACCTTTTTTCTCGTAGAAACTGGGTAGACTTGAACAAGAAAGTGTCTTCCGTGTCGACACCTGCCCGTCGTACTATCTGTTCCAAGAGAAGATTACAGAAGCCACATGTAAGTGCATCTCCTAGCCGGTGCGTGCTTGGAAAAGTTCGGAGATTTCTGGTCCAAACTGCAAGGTGCATCGTGTATCTTCGAGCGTCGACGCTACAACCGGATCAGTTTTCCCTGGATCCCGAATCAGCCATCGTGTTGTTGAAATCGGAGCGATTTATACTTCTATGCGGCTTTGAAGTCAATTAATAGATGGTGGGTATCGACTTAACTCTCGTTGGAATTCTAGGACACATGCACATCTTGGTTAATCGTCCACCCCACATATAAAGGGTGATTTTTAGCTATTATCTTTTTTGCAACACTGGTTTTATGGTCTGTTTAATCGACCCACTGAAGCGGCTATTCGGGCTATTGTGACTAAATTTCGCACCAAATTTACATTGTTGGACATTAAACGCTTACATAGACTGCGAACTGAAGAAAATATCGCAGCTGTATCGGCCAGTGTTAATGATGACCATCAATTATCGATCCGTCGCTGTTCGCAGAAATCGGGCCTCTGTTACTCAACAACGTGGAAAATTTTGCGGACGGATTTAGGTGTGATGCCTTTCAAAATATAGCTGGTGCAAGAATTGAAGTCGAACGACCTACCGCAACATAATTTTTGGTGAATGAGATCTTGGAAAGTTGGACAAAGATCCACTTTTTTACCGAAAAATTGTGTTCAGCGACGAAGCTCATTTTTGGCTCAATGGGTACGTAAATAAGCAGAATTGTCGATTTTGGAGTGAATATCAGCCAGAAGCATTGCAAGAGCTACCAATGCATCCAGAAAAAGTCACAGTTTGGTGCGGTTTATGGGCTGGTGGCATCATTGGACCGTGCTTCTTCAAAGATAATGCGAATCGTAACGTAACTGTGAATGGTGAGCGCTACTGTGAGATGATATCCAACTTTTTTTTGCCCAAAATTCAAGAGCTTGACTTGCATGACATGTGGTTTCAACAAGACGGTGCCACATGCCACACAGCACGCGCAACAATGGACTTATTGAGAGGCGAGTTCGGTGAACATTTTATTTCACATTCGGGACCGGTCAATTGGCCGCCTAGATCGTGCGATTTAACGCCTTTAGACTATTTTTTGTGGGGCTATGTTAAAGCTCATGTCTATACAGACAAGCCCGCTTCAATTGACGCATTGGAAGACAACATTGAAGTATTTATTCGTGATATACCGGCCGAAATGTTGGAAAGAGTATGCCAAAATTGGACTAAGCGGAGGGACCATTTGATGCGCAGTCAAGGTCAACATTTGCATGAAATAATCTTCAAACATCGATTCATCTGCCGTACTATCGATTCAAATAAAGATTTCATGCATTTTTCTGAATTTTATGTGTTTTTTTTTCAAAAAACTTTCCTATAGCCTCTAAAAAATCACCCTTTACAAGTAAAGCCGAACATTCGACTGAAAGTTTTCCTCTCGAAAGTGATCAGTAAGTTTAGCACAAGGCTTCATAACACTGGCAAACTGGCAGAATCAATGTTTTGTTGGAAATACATACCTTCTTTCACACGCCGCTTCTTTCGCCAAACGTAAATAGCAGTGGTATCAAAGTTCACTTCGTGGAGTTGATGTTTACTCCGACATAGGTTAACTCCTCAACTACCATCTTCTGACAATGTTAGAATATTGTATTAAACTTCATTTACGAATACTAAAATACCAAAGGACAACAATCATAAGCCTGGAAGAAACATTGAGTCAATGGAAGGAACTACTGAGGAGTGATAACCGATCTTTCGTCCCCAGTAATTGCGAACTGGCTTGGATGGGCTGTGGATCCAATTGGATTAAACTCCGTGCTGCATAATCCGTCGAACGATCTATAACGGACTGAGAATAATAATCATGATAGGTGACCGCATCAAAGTTGCGATTTGATGCCATCGATTTTTTTAGTGGTTGATTCAAATTCGCTCTTCAGTCACGAAATCCTAAGTGTCTATTTTTTTATACAATTGCAATTAATTAAAACGAACTGACGAAGCTGTTTAGATTTTAATACTTTTCTGATGCATTTCAAAACCGAAAAAAAAGAGCAGTGATAACTTTTTCCCCTAAATTTTGTCACAAGAAACAATGCATGCGTGCACAAGGACTCAAGGGAGCCAATACAAAGTGCAATGAAACAATTTAAATTAAAAAAAAAAAATGGCTCTAGCCAGGAGAGTCGCTTCAAAAACCGGTCGAGCAATCAACTAGAGTAACATGCTAGCTGGATATGCAACAAATAACTCGGCTTACATTGCAAAGAAAAAAAAAAAGCAAAACTGACACAAGTCCAGCACCTGCGGTTAGAATCCTGCAATCATGTTATTGTACTAATTAAAATTCTGGATAAATTTACATAATTTTTTAAACCCTGCTCGACCACCTTTAAAAGAGGCCGACAAATAATAAATTAAAAAGGCTCAAAAACTGGCTGATGCCTTTTTTAGTTTTGTTTTTCCTGAAGCACCATCATTCTGCATTTCCTTTATTTGCACTTTGTTTTCGCAATAAATTGAAGGATCACGAAACATGCGTACACCCATTAACAAAAGGACGAAATTCCCCCACACGTATGCATTCGAATTCATGAACATCAAGAACGAGTGCTATTCGAAGGACTAAGTTTCTGTATAGACATTCCGATTCCCCGTGCAATCCCTGCACTCCATACAGCCAAATATGAAGGATAAGCTTTGATTAAATCACTAGAGTAAATGTCGAATAGGGTGAAACGGACCTAAGGGAAATTTTGTTAAATAAATCTAACCCTCAGAATATTTTATTATTAATCGTTATCCCTCGTTCGAGATCAGCCAGCCGAGGCACACATATTAATGATATGAAATAATAGAAAGGACCATTCAGAGTTTTGTGTGGACTAAAAATTGAAAAAAGAGAACTCTCCCATTCAACTCGCAACTAGTGTGTGTGTGTGAAGGAATCGTATCGTTGTTTACAATGTCGAGGATAAGACTGATGCGCGTTGGTATGGCTGGAGAGCAGATGTTTTTCGGAACACGACCCCAGGACACTATTCGAGGGCAACCCGATTCGCGCGTTTTTCCATTTATCCGTCCATATCGAAATTTTTGATTTCCTCTTGGAGAGTAGCTGAGTCGATCTCTGTGTATGCTCGCCCATTTGGTACGTGTTCGATTCGCCAGGGGACCACTTTAGGACCGAAACGAAGTGAGTTTTGATAAGTACGGGCCCTTGGCTGGAGGATTAATTCATTTGAAGTCCAAATTTTCCTCTTTTTTGTAGCTCGGAAATGGTATTTCATTCCGTTGGATCGAAACCATCGATGCCATCGCGTTTAGGTAGATGAAACGTGTGCTCCGAGGGTGAATTGAATTACATTGCTTTTGTTCCGATGCGTAGGGGAGAGTATTCTTTTATATGATGTTATTTTTTTTTATGCTCGTCGTTTTCATTCTATCGCACCTTAGTTTGTGCCGGTGTACAGTGAACTGAGAATGTATTGTGGAGAGGTCCTTTCTTTCTTTTGATAGAACGCGACGGCAGGAGACTTTTTCTCATTTCATTCAAATTGTTGATTCCATTGTTTTGTGGCTCATGCCACGCTTATTCCACGCGACTTTATTCGAAAGAGGTAACCGTTGTTCCTTGCAGTCGAAAGGGAAGCGAAGATCGACCATAGTTTATGGATTTGCTGCGAAATGAGTGTGCAGTACATTGAGATGCATTTTTGATAGATTTGAGGGTGCAGTGAAGTGTTATTATAATCTTACAAAAGGGGCTGAAGTTTTTTAGAATCTAGCTAGATTCTTATATTCTAGATTCTAGAATAATTTGGAACTTGTATACGAAGTAATTTTAGTTTATTTCTTTACTCGCCTTAATTTGAATAAGTTGGTCACGTAACTTTTTTTCTTATCTTACATTATCTATGTACGGGTTAGCCGGATAAGCGCATTGGATTGGAGGTAAGGCACATTCTCTCTGACATGTAACAAAAGATTCCTTTGGATTTTTCCAAATGTGAGCACTTGAAAGCAGGACAAGATCTCGAATTCGAATTTTGGTTATGCTGCTGAAGTCTTAATTCTTATTCGTCCACAAGAAGTACTCCTGCACTCCTTTATCCTTAATTATCCACTAACTAGTGTGCTTTGTGACTTCAAAGTTTCCTCAATAGTGGAAGGTGGCCATAGCTTTACCTATAAATTTCTTTAATGCATTGAAAAACGGTTTTCTCACCAAACTTATTTCTATTTTGCATAGAATAAGTGAACGTGGTATGAGAAGGATTGAATAGTTATCTACTGGTATCGATTGCTCCATGGGTGGAGTCCAAATATTGACGAAGATTTTGATACCGACTTATTTGCATTCACGGAATTCGCAGAATTTTATTCGTCATTATTTAAAGAATACGGAAGCATTCTGTTGACAGTGCTGTGGGGTGACAACAGAGCCATCGAAATTATCTTCACAAGCCATTCACATACACGATCTTGAAATATGCCGATAGAATTATCAATACAGCAAGGCCATCCACAAAGTTATTTCGCTAGTCGACCGCTCTAGTGATAACCTCAATATCCGACCAAAGTGACAGATGCTGACTTCAACAGATTGAAAATAAGATACAGTCTCTAGCTTACTATAGAATTCGAACCTAGGACTTTTCAATTCATCGAATTGAAAACCAGGCTCTTAACCAATGGCGACACCCAACCGCCCTGATGGAGGGCCAATCAATTTCTACATGCTTTTAATCCAAAAAGTTTCCAATCTACCTTATTGAACTCGTGAAAAAATACACTTGTGATGATTCAATGTTGAACAATACTTATCACAACCATATACGTTGTGGTACCAGAGTATTACTCAAAAAATGTGTTGCACTTCTACGTTGTTTCTGAAAATGTTGCAAAAAATGTGCATTGGTTCCATTCAAATGCTGGTGAAATTATAAATACACTTCTAAGTTCCTTTATTTGAGTTCGTAAGTTCAGCTGGTAGAAAAAATTGGTAATGTTTAAAAATTCAATTTATTGAACAAGGCTTATTTTTTGTTTAATTCAATGCCTAAAGAAATTAAATGAAAGGGCATATGAACAAGATGCGATTGGCAGTGCAAGCCGAAAAAAGACATCCATTGCGAAAACTACAAAATCATTTTCTGGCTATGGCTGAACTCACATTTAAGAATCTTATCAACTGTATAACTTTTAGAAGGCTGGGGCTCGCTTGCTTTAAGATCTGACCTGACAACCCTTTAAAAAGAAATAAAAGTGAAATTGCCAGAATAGTAGAAGTCCTCACAGGGCACTGGCCGATAGGCATGACATACAATAAACTCCAGCATTTAACTTAGGAATAAGTCAAACACAACACTTGTTTCTATGTGTAACCCAAGCGATGAAAAGTAAAAGAAAACCGCTCAGGTAAACCTTTCTATCACGGATATTTTAGATTAATGCTTCTCTCTTCTTACTACATTCTATTTCATTACAACCTCATTATGGCATCAAATCGCTTTACGCCTATTCGGATGCGCAAAGCCCAGGTCCTTCATTTAATCATATCTGCATCGTGCATCTCTAGAATGAATGATTCACAACTCCTATGTACTCCGATTGGAGTACCAGAAGCAAATTGCTTTTCTTGTAAAATCCTTTTTTTTTTTACTAACAATAAGTTAGGGAACGGTTTGATAAGTGGGCCGAAAAATATTACTGGAAAGGATGATTGTGTTTTATTTTTTTCTTTGACAAAAGTAGTCCGCTTTTCGCTTCTAACCAGGGATCTCACCTGATAGCTTGATTCTAAAAGTATTTAGAAGCATTTCTAGCGAAAAACCAACGAGTTTATTTTGTCCAGATAAGTGTTCCTATCAGTGTTATAACTTGCTGCAATCCCCCTCTACTCAGGTGCACAACACAAATTGTGTCTTGCCAAAAGGACTCTTACAATATTTATCTGTGCTATATTTTCAAAGTCTTAATCGAATTAAACAGTAATAGATCTTCAAAAATTAATTTTGTTCAGTGAATAAATTTAAGCGTAGGCATGCATATATTCCACATAAGCAATATATTGAATATACTTTGCTTGGAACCGCCACTACTGCCACTTTCAATGGGACAAGTATCCACTTTGTTCACTCATGCAAACTCGGTGCACATAAAGACAACCACTTGAGTCCTCCCGGTTGTTTTTTTTTTCTTTGATTTTTCGACCTAATTTTGCTCCCTAGGTAGTTAAAAAATATTTTAAACTGGAGCTGCTCCAGTTGCTTCCACTAACATCACCACGGTTGAGTGAGTTATGGACGCATATGGCGCGGAAAATACTTTCGATTATTATTATCCTATGCTCGTGTATTTCTTCAAGGATATTAGAAATGTAAGTTTTGATTTTCAGATTTATGAATGAACGCCTACAAATGCTGGCGTATAGCGTCGCGTCGGTTGGCGATTGATTAGTAACGACGCAGTCCTCACGCGTGGGTCCATCAGGCGTAGCAAGTGTTACACATGTGAATTGAGTTTGTTTTTCTTTCGCTGGTAAGTCTCCCATTCTCTTAGCAAACCGTATTGAGATTCATTTTGGGAAACAGGATGCACTTAACGAAGAGCGCTTCTAAGAAGAAAAATATCCTCCGAGGCTTGGCTGGAATTTGTTCAGGAATTAATAAATCACAAAGATGTGTCATGTATGTAACAGAAGATGGGGATTATGACTTTTCGAGACTTAATGAGTGTCATAAAATATCATTCAAACACTTGTACATTTTTATATGTCTTTTTTAAAATATTTTATGATTTTTCTTTTTGGAAAACATGCTCGGATGTCCTGCATGGTGGTTCTAAAAAAGGTATTAATCTTAAAGCACTTGATGTGACTAATTGGATTAAGAAAATCGGGAGAAGGTCGTCTTTATTGAAATTAAAATGGCCACCCTCCACAAACCTTGCTGAAGGGCATACGACTTACTGAACAATTAACTATGCAACTCAAACTACTGTCTAAGCAAAAAGATCGATTTATAGAAATGTAATGGAAAGCAGCCTAAGTCAAGAGTCTCGTGCTCTACGGATCGATACCCGTCCTTTGCCGCAACCATCTTCACTACAAGGATCAACATTTTCACAATTCTACTCGAAAATCATTCAACTAAATTGTGCTTCTATTACTTGTTATTGTTGCTCTTGAAAAAAAGCGTTACAAATTAAAAACAATAAAGTTTCCTTGAACTGGCTTGAGGCAGCACTCTCTCGAGGATATCGAAGGGCTAGGAACAGAAATACATAAAGTTATTTATAAGGAAAGTAATCCAAAAAAAAAGGGAGCAGGCTACATAAAAGATCCCCTGTCTCCGTAACCTTTTTACTGATCTGAAGGAAATTGTGGATGCATTTAGGCTCCATTTCCAGCAGCAGCTAAATAATGGTAATGGAGTTAGAGTGATAGTTCTTCATACAAACCTAACTCCAGCTTATCATACCATAAAAAAGGCCTACAAAGCAAAGCTGTGGGCTTAGAAACAAAACTGTAGGCTGAGATTATAAACAAGTTAAACATTTTATATGGCTGGGATGTTCTGGTAGTTAGCAAGCATCAGATCATCTCGCAGGATTAAAATATGCTCGACGTATGCAATGTCAACTCATTAACAAAACAGTATTTATATCATGCAACAATAAACGTGATACTGAAACCGTCTTGCAGCACACAAATTAGGTAATACGAGTGTGGTTGCTAGCCCGATTAATCGACAATAAACCAAATATTCACCACATTCTTGAAACGAACAAACATTTTCAAGTCGATAGCCGAAGGACAAAAATTAAAGATGACTAGAACCGAATTTTGGATGATAAGAGAGACAGAGAGGTCTATAGTCGTGAACTCTTTGAGCTGTTCAATGACGTGTATTCTGTCCGACAGGTGAAAATCTGTTGATTATAATAGCGCAGCCAAATTTAGCTGGAACAACAATACTCCAGCTGAGAGTGCATGAATCCAAAATAGCTCACAATAAAATGGAAGCAGGAATATTTGATGCAAATTAAAAGCAAACAGAAAGGGACAACAACTCGGGAAGATGCAGTATCTCCTGAATTATATTCCTCCACACTGAGATCAGGTAAGCAGAAATATATATTGAAAGTGGTAACAAGACATATTCCAATCGGGAAAGAAGTAATCATTCCAAGGCTGACACAGGATCTTGTACGCTGGATCATACTATGCCGATGTTCGGTTTTCCCTATTCCATCACGGTGCCTTATACCAGTGGAAAACAATTATCTCGCACAATATTACAATTTGCGCAGAGGGAATAGATAGATTCAGTGAAGCAGTCCATGTTCCAGTCCCTTTCTAAAAAAGTGGTTAACTTAGTCCCATCGGCAAATGGTAACTGGAACAGATTCGAAAGACAAATTAGAGTTTAAGGCTTCCTAAAGGATTGGAACCTGCAATTTATCATATCATCAAATTGAAAGAAAGGCGTTTAACCAACTGCCACCTAACCGTTACACATAGGTATAAATAGTTATGTACATAGTTCTCCTTGCATTCGGAAGGTACGTTTTTGAATATGCCCTCCTTGGCAAGCATACAAGTTCCAGGTATCTTTTTGATTGAAATTACAATCAAACAGCCCGTGTTTCACTCCCGCATAAATAACCTATTTGATCAGCTGCTTTATTACCCTGCAAGATCAATGCGGTATTTCTGATGAATGCAGTTCGACTCGTTATCAAATCCACCCCAACAAATTAGTCTGATCTATCCTGAGTAAGGACTTCATGGAACACTCCTCGAAATGCTTCAAGAACCCTTCATTGCCTAAATCAACACCACAGCTGCAGTACAACACTCCTCTACATGCAAATGCAATCGTATTCAATAAACGCTTTTCATTAGGAAATAATGGGCAACTCAAGCCCGAAAATCACACATATGACTGGATCCTTTCTCTGGTATTGTTCGAACACCACAATGACCGCATTTTCGGGACGCGATTTCATCAAGAAAGCGATCGGTGATTTTTGATTTTTATTCCACCCCTGTTACGTGTCGGTGACATTGATCGAACAAGTTCCTGTCGCTCAGCACTGACGTTGGTGTTTGACGGTTCATTTCTGACATTATTACGAGTATGCGCCATTTTATTCAACCCCAGCGTTTGCATACTTCGTGCCATACCCTGTGAGTGAGTTTGAGGCATAAGTACTACCTTCAAATATCATTACAATGCGTCAGCAGGAGGGATCCAATAATTTGACGTCTGAGTGTGCTATAGTTAGAGGTTCCACCATAATTAAATGCAAAGTAGTTTTTTTTTCACTTTGTACGTTTTTCTTGTCAAGTTTTTCTTTTTGTTGTTTGTGAGAAAAGGGTTAAGCGTGTATCCTTCAAGTTATGTTTCTCCTAGGGGACATACTCGTAAAGAGTGGTGTCCCATTCATGTCGGTGACTGCTGTTGACATATGCCAAAACTGCTCCACCCATAAGACGAGAGACTGTCATTTGGCAATGAAACTCTATAAATAGCCTTGACAAAGAATAGAAGGATAACTTGAGTTGGACTGATATACACCCAATTTTTTCGACATAAGCAAATCGTTACCGGGTTAAGATAGATTTTGAAAACAATTTTTCTGTAGAAAAGAAATTATTTTGGAATATCAAAATTCTGGTAAATTTTATGTGGAAGTTGAAAAATATTCTGATTTGTAAAGTTGTCAAGTAAATGTTCTAATGTTATTAGAGTAGCACTTCTGAAGGACCAGCAAGTTCAGTCAGCCGATCAGCCGACCCTTCAGTACATGAAAAAAAAAACATTTAAACCATAGGATTTTATTGAATTTATGGCAAGTCTTTTTTGTAAGGCTTATAAAGGGAGAACTTTGCATGAATTTTTGACAAGTCAAAGCTATCTAGTTTTACGCGTAAGCTATGACTTTTTGACACAGACTAAGGCTTAAGATTAAGTTTAATCATTTTATTTAAAGAACATCACCACCACTTTTGAATTTGCTTATTGATATTTTCCACCGCTGTATAAAGGCTCCAACGAAGCTTGTCAATAATCGCGGTGGAAAAGAAAAATTCTATATACAACTCATATGTTTACCTGCGGCCAGGAACCAGATAGAAGAGGGCATACCTATTGTTGCAGTGATTTAGGTCTCAGGCAGGCAAAAATGCCAAATTGTATTTTGTTAATAAATAGAGTATATGCAAGGGACACGACGGTAATTGATAATTTATAATCACTGTGTGAAGACTGTACTAGTATCTGGATAGCCAAATTTCATAGGATTTGAATTTCAATTGAAGGAACTGTGAATACCCTTTAGAAAGCGAGAAGAGAAGACTAAAAAAAGTCTAAACGAGCGTTCCTCATTTGCGTCCCTTTTTTTTGGCGAGTTAAAAAAGAACCCCCTATACTTAAGTGTATGTAGGTATATGAGTAAGCTTATCGGTATGTCTTGCAAGAAGATTAAGTGCTAAAATTTCACCAACACGCGGGTGACACGCAAATGGCAAATCAAGCACTGCTTACGATCGATGCGACATAAGAAGGGCATGCAGGATACGCTTAAAAGTCCTTAAAAGTCACCTAGCAAGTACCATTTATGGATGCTGGCTGGCGGTTATAATCAGTTTATCGTTGCATTCGAAGTTCTAAAAGTTTTATCATGATAAATGTACCCTTCGGAGGGTTGTCAATCACTCACAAGAGGTGGATCATGAAAAAAGGCAGATATTTCATGCCGAATTGAACGCTGGGACTTTACTCTCATCAATCCGATGCACTTAACACCGAGTCATGTACATTATGGAAATAAAAAAGGTTTCGAAAACAACGAAGAGCTCTAAAACCGTATGTATGTCATTAAACTCCCCTACACGTTTGGACCAATTTTTATACAACTTTCGTGTGCATTTGAGAGGGTCCTTGGATGGTCTGGATTCAGTCACCAATATCTTTAACTTCCCATCAGGAAGTTCTTGTAATCGGTCCGATTTCTCTACGTTTCGAGGTCCCAGTAGTCGGATTCCATTTTTATTAGAGAATATGTGTGTACGTGTACGTTTGTGTGCGGACTTTTGTCAAGCCAGCACTGCTGTGGATTCTTATCGTGAACGAAAGTCTAGAGGTCTTTTCAGAGAAACACAATCTCCCGAAATCAGCCTGGAAACAGCTACCAAAATCTCCAAAGAGTGGATAGTGCTGGACTGAATGTGATCCTTTTGAAGCCATCTATTTGCCAGAAAAAAAAATATCCCAGCTCGGAGGAAAGATGTGGTGGATGTCTCTCGACTGAAACCATGTCCTTTTGAACCCTTTCTAAAAGGACATAAAGAATATTCCGAACATAGGTATATAGTATTTCTTCAAAAAGAAAAGCAATCTAACAAATTTAAAGAAAGTGCATCGTACAAGGTCGTAGAAATAATTGGCAAGGAAGTTGACAAAAGCGGTCTATAATTTCATAATTGTAGCTGTCTGTTCATAACAAGCTAAAACACTTTATTTGTGAAGTTTAAAAACCACTGTTTAAAGCGGAAACAAAATTTACTTCCAATGATGAAATTGTTGTAATGGAATAAATTTTCACTATGAATTGGAAGCTCTTAGAAGCATGCCTGTGTGCCACTTTATGCCAACAGAAGACTGGCCAAGAATTTCGGTCGTTCGTCCAATAATTTTTCTAACAAGTAACAAGTTGGACATTTTGGCTACATACAAAACAATTTCGGTTACTTTCATTTATTTGGAAAACAAAACTCCCGAACAATGTTTAAAGCACAAATAAGCATAAAATGGAATGATCATCTGTTCAGAAACTACCCTCTCCAGTTTTCTAGTAACCAGAATAATTAATGCAATCGGCGGTAAGTTGGAACAAACGGCTTTTAAAATAGTTGTGTTAATGTGTTAAATAACGTCCTTTCTCCTTAATGTTTTTGCAAGACTTACAACCAGGATGCAACTTCATACAATAAGCTCACAAACGATTAAATCTCGCACAAAGCATTCTCAAGTTCTGCCTTCGGTCGAAACGTCTATGAGAAGAGTGCGATCAAGGATGTTAAGAGATTAAGAAACAGGAATGAGGCTAGAAAATTCTACCAACAGAGAAAACAATTATCTCAGGGTTATAGATCCCAAACAGAACCTGCAAAGTTCAAAGTGGAAACATCATAGAAGAATTGGAATCAATGCTGGGACATGGAGGAACCACTTCTGCAGACTGTATATCGGCGATGGTGAGGCTGGCAGGCTGCCTGAACCATGCGCTGAAAACGGCGGTTCCAACAGTAGCATCTACCTGACATAGACGAAGTTAAGATAGCATTATCGAAGCTAAAGTATAATAAAGCCACTTAAGCTGTCGAGCTTTTCAATGTAGCGGCGATGACACAATAAAGCATGAAAGATGAATGGAATTTCATATTGTTAGCCCAATCTTGAAGCAAGGAGAGGAGGAGGATCAAACTCCTTAACATTGCTTTGATATCTTTTCTGCCTCATTATGTGAACGACTTAAGGCGTTCGTTTACAACCTGATAGGTCCATATCAATGTGGTTCCCGAACAGGCAAGTCCACCATAGACCAAATATTTAAATAACGGCTGATCATGGGAAAAAACCCATGAGCTCCAAATCGGCACACACAACCTATTCTTCAATTTCAAGCTTTGTTTCGGTTTCCGTTTCGTCCACAGAGACGAGGTGTGTGAATTCATGTCTAGGTTTGGCATCTCTGCCAAGCTCGTCCTTCTGTGCAGGTTGACGATGGAGAACTTAAGCTGCTCCATTAAGGTCGGCAAAGACGTGACCAACCCATATGATGTCAAACATCGTTTAAGGCAAGGTGATGCACTGTCATACGGTTTCTTCAATATTATACTTGAAATAATAGTGCAAAAGTCCCAAGTCAACACCAGAGGCACTATCTTTTTAAGGCTTGTGCATGGACACTTTCAAAAGCGGATGAAGGCGCCTTTGGTTCTTTCGAGAGAAAAGTATGAAAAATTAATATAAAATTTGCAAATCTTTTTTTAAATGATTCAAAATTGCGAAAAAAAAATCTTCCTACAGGGGAGTTAAAAAAAATCGTTATATTTTGAGCTCTTAAAAAAAGATTTTTATTGAAGTGTTAACATAACTTTCTTAATGTTTCTTCCATGAGCGTAGCTATAAGCAATGCGATTAAATGCTAAAAAAGTACATATTCGACAAATCCAATTCTTCGTCTACTCTTCAAGAGCCTTAAACAGTTAAAAAAGATTAAGAGTGGATAAGCTAGCGAGGACAAGCATAAATAAGGATGGATATGTTAAGGTATTTGGTAAGATTGTTTTTTTGTTAGACCTCATTCGACGTAGACCTCATTAACTTACCAATGCTTATGATATGTAGAAACGCAGTAACTAAAGACACAAGTCCGTGGCAAATTCTTCGGTTATTCCTTTAAAAATTGAAAACCTTAACTGAAATGAAGACCTACATACTATACATATGCATGTTCTTCTTTAAACGTACTGGCATCAAAAGTTCATGAAGTGGAATAAAAGTACCAACCTGATAGTTTGTTGCAAGTATCCTCCTTCACGCCCCGTGGATATTAGAATCAGATTGCTGAACTGCACTTTACAAAAAAAAATCTATCTATCGCAAGTTGGTGCATGAGAACAGTGCAAGTAACTAACAATTAACCACAAAACAATAGAGGTATAAAAAAATACGAGGATATTTTAAATACGAGGATATTTTAAATGTTCTTAATGCATGTATAAAGAGTTCCGAACTTATTTTTCAGAAAGGGTTGATTTTTTTATGAGTTTGAACGTCCATTCGACTTTTTTTCCTAGGTAGTAAATAAGAAGCACTGTTTTCATTAACATTCTCGTATCTGTTTAGTATGGGTGTTGCTCTTGTGTTGGAACTTTATTATTTTTATTTACCTTCCCAGTCTAGGAAATACACTTTTATCTGAGTGATCAAGTTTCTGCTACTCCATACTATGGACATTCATAAAAACATAAGTATGTATATAAAATAAACATTAACTATTGCGTGAAACGTACAAAAAAGTTCATATAATCTTCCAAAGGTACGTTATAAAAAAAGGTATTGCTACTGAAATTATGCATGTATACAGTGCATGTATTGGCGTTCGCGCCATATTAAAAAGACGGACTTATGAGTCTTTTGTGCTATTGTCCTCTGGGCACATGGTGCACATTCCAAACGGAAAGACACTGTAGGAAATATAGTTCCGATATCACATTGTTTTAGGGTAAGATGCTGTTTGTTTGGATTGCTTGGGATAGTGTGGTTTAAATTTGTATTGTTTTTTTTTTTTTTTGAAAAAGTTCAACAACGTAATACAGACAAAAAGTTTATGCAACCTTTCTTGTTGGAATGCAGCTATCCACTTCTCATTTTTTCAATCAATATTTCAAAACACAAGTTTTTATAAAACCGTCAATCATGGTGAAAGAAAAGAAAATTGGCTCTTCTTATAGAGTGGACATATTACGTTTAACAAATATGCTCCTGACGTGAAAATTTAACATGAAAAACTAACATTCGCTTAAGCGTTATTCGAAAAAAAAATCTGTCCCTAAGAGTGAAGACAATGCTTATTTCCTCTGTCATTAAAGAAGGAAAAAAATTACTTGTGACACAAAGGATTAGAGCTCTTCGATCGTTCAAGAAGCTTGCCTGTTTTCTCAACAGATAACTTGTTGTGCTTTGCTGTGTTGAAATTGTGTGGCATAGGCTTTGTGTTTATCAGCAAAAGCATGTTTACAGTCTTTGTTGATATAACTAAAATTTAGGAGAATGTGTGATTCTTAAGCTATAATATGTATAATAATAATATTTGAACTCAAAATGATCATTGATGACATTTTCCAAAGTAATTAAACACGAGATAAGAGGAAATCTATAAGTTTAAGCTGAATGTTTCTTATGGTGTAATTTTTTTTATGAAAAATTTTCATTCCCGCTTTCGTTTTGCTGAAAATTTCAATACAAACGACTGAAAAAAGCTGCCCAAAATAATGTTTAGTTATCGATCTTACTGCCAAACAACTGACAATTTACCTTATTTTCCTCCCATGAGCCGTTGATCTTTGTTCAAAAAATTAAAAGCAAAAAATAAACAAGTACCTTTAATGAATGCCAACCCCTAATTTATCTGTATGTGTGATCAGATGTTAGATTTCCCACCGCAAGGGCGCAACGATCAAACCAACACACGCACGCGCATACACACAGACGATAGAATAACAAAAAACCGTTTCATTTCGACAATGGGGTGGCGGTTAAATGTGGATGCCTAAAAACATCAGCCATGAACTTCATTGCGTCTGCGTTCGACTCAGTCACATAAGGGATGAATAGCCTCCGGATGCATATGTAATGTACACACATATTCGTTCCCTGACTTGGCGTGTGTTTGTGCGGCACGTTACATTGCACCTTTTCTTCCGTCTGTTTCTCCACATTATCGTTCGTCGCCCCATGCCATTACAGTGCAAGACATCGGGCACGCGACACATCTACCAGCCAGCTGTCCTCCAGCCAGGACACACAAATGAAACAGACATTCAGTCGGGACAAAACGATACTCAGAGAAGTTTAAGTTATTGTGACGGGGTAAAAAAAAATAATCAAAGTTTCACAAAGTTTTTTTCTTTTGAACTGTGAAACTTTGTAGCGGTGTGAAGTGTGCGTTGAGTAAAAGTTTTAATAACTAAGGGCAATGGCCACGATCGGCATAATGTCCTACGGAATGCCGCCCAATTTGAAATTGAAAAAAACCTTCAATAAAATCACCATCACGACAAATAACGGGAGTAGCAACGTCGGTATTCTAAGTGATAACTCGAGCAATAAACTTGTGATCAATAGCCCCACGATCGTCAAAAAAATCAAAGACTTTGGCTTCAGTGGCAGCATCAATAACGCGAACAGCTACAGCGGTGTTGCCATAATGAGGAAGAAGCAAAAGCTCGTGCCGCTTAATGAGTCAAACCGTGAAAACAATTCGCAGCAGAGTGAGAGTGCAATCCCATCAGAACCACAACCGCCGGCCAAAAAATTCAAGATCGCCTCGAAAACTGTGGAATCCAAACCATCGAATCAAGTTAAAATCGAGAGTGAACCTTGTGGTACTCCAGGACGAAAGGGTCTGCCAGCACCGCAAGCAGTAGCGCGACGTAACGCTCGCGAACGAAACCGTGTCAAGCAGGTGAACAACGGATTTGCCGCCTTGCGCCAACACATTCCCGAAGAAATCGCCAAGACGTTCGAAGCTGTTGGCGGCAACAATCGAGGATCGGCGAAGAAACTCAGCAAGGTGGAGACACTTCGCATGGCTGTCGAATACATCCGTGGTCTGGAGAAACTTCTCGGCTATGAGATTCCTCCTGTCTCGCCACTGTCCGCAGATGATGGCTTCACTGTGATAAAAGATGAATACGGACCGATGACGCCGATGAACGCCGATAACTTTGAAAATTTTGACGACAGCAACGGTTGTGACCAAGAGGACGACATGTCCACATCTCAAATCGTCGACACATTGCCAAATATAACTACACTAAATGGATTGCAATATATTCGGATCCCTGGAACAAATACCTATCAACTGCTGACGGCCGATATTTTTGGTAACGAAGAGAATTTTAACCCTCTAATCGAAGTTAATTGCTTTCCCAATGGTGACGACTTAGTGGACGAGGAAATTCCCGTTTCGATGCTGCCAGCAGTTGCACCTGCCTCGATCCCGTCCGGAATAACGCAGCCTACCTCAACGTCGCCTTTGCCATCAACTACATCTTCGTCACTGCTATCACCTGCGGCCGGTGGCGTTTTATTACAACAGACCATGTCTGGGTCGCGTGGCAACAACGATAACTTTTTGTTACCGCCACTATTCCAGGCAGGGCACGATGCCCCCCACCATCATCATCAACATCGTGATAATCACTTGGCACGTGTTAAGATTGAGCCTTTAGATATCGTATACCATCTTCAAGAACAGCAACGCCAGCTTTTGTTGGGAAATTCGTCACCCCAACTCGATGGTGGTAATGGTCAAGGATACTACATCACGACTTCGTCCTCAAGTGAAAATAGCAGCGAGGAACATGGTCTCTACGAAGGTGTTGTGCACTTGAAGAAAGAGCTAAACGATGTTATTTTGGACACATCCGCTGCTGCACTATCCGATGAGAGCATGATGGACGCTATTGACTGGTGGGAAGCCAATACACCAAAGTCTGATGTTGGCACTATGATATAACATCCCACATCTCATTTGTTGTTTTTTTAAATGGTAAATAAATTATTAAGAATATTATTATTTTTTAATGGTTAAAAAAAAGTGAATGAAACTAAATTATCTCTTATTTAATAGAAAAAAGCGCTTAAGAAAATATTTTTAATTTAATTTAAAATTTCATTATGTAAACAAAGTGGCATAAAGAAGTAATATTTATTTTTAATTATGTACATATTCAAACTGAAACAAGCAAACAAACCGAAGATGAATGATTTATTAACACAAATTAAAATTATTGATAATTATTAATTGAAATTATGTATACTGATAAAATTATTTTATTTAAGTTAATATTATTATTTTATTATTACTTTTATTTATGTATTCTTTAGTATAAGCTGTAAATGTATCTTCCAGTGAATAAAAGTAAAATTATTTAAAAAAGTTACACTTTGGATATTTTTTACAAAGAAAAAATATATTCGCAGGTTATTCAACCCGTAAAATTATAGATCTCCGACGCTGAACGATGCTTAATCATTTATTTTCAGAATCTGAATCCGATCCATATTTTGAATTAAAATTTTGAAAACAAAAATATATTTTTATTTGTCTTCGACGATGAGCACCAGCTAAAGGATCAGCATCTTTTAAGAAGTAATCATAAAGAAAATGGTGCGCTGTGATGTTTAGAAAAATAACATAATCAGGTAAGGTTTATTAAGAGAAGGATGTGCGATAAGTTCCATTCGTATTTCCACTTGGTGACTCTTTTATTTTATACTGTGCGATGTGCCTTGTCTTAGAGCAGCTTGATTGTATCACAACATTAATCTAAGAGGGCCTTTCTTTAGACTCCAACTTAAAAAACACTGCTATGCTGCGGGGGTGTCAATTGTTGTGTGCTTAGACCGTTCCTATTGTGAGCGATTGAGGATGAAAAAATAAGGATGAATTTCAAATCTTGCCTGTGATCGCCAGATCATATTTGCTGAGTTTGAATGAACAACTTTTTACCTTTGAAACTTTAAAGAAGATTTAAGCACCAGAGGTGAAGACCGGTCTTATAAAAACTTGCACAATTTCAATAAATGATCCCCATACCTAATGTCCTTCCGCAAGCGCAGAATGCTTTGAAAACATTTATCAACCTTTTCAAAAAAAATTTGGAGCCAAAAATTTTACGAGTCGTTATTGATTCCAATTGATTCCATGATGCATACATCGATTGAGAGGCTGAGAGTAGAAAGATTGACTTGCTAGTCAATGATATTTTCCCGGGAACAGAAAAACTAGTCATCCTCCTGTACTACTTTATTCACTTTTCTGCAATGGATCTATGATGTGCATGGGGGTGAAAAGCGGCAATTTAATTTCAGAGAGAGAACCGAATTATATAATGGCAAAAGCTATGATTAAAAAAAATATAACCAATAAAATATTCGGCTGCTATCATCAAACTATGTACTTAAAATTAAAACGGGGGAAGGAGCCTATGATCTATGAGTGAAGCCTTTTCTAGACTTAAATATTCGCCATCGACACAGCAGCTTATGCAATTTTCTCTTGAAATATAAATGTAGCTCGGTTAACAAACAAACGGCTATGACATCATTTAAATCGGGATCGGTTTTTAACACTTTGTTTTATCAAGATGTGTTTGTTGTAAGGATTATAATTCTGAGAATTTTTTTATGTTTTGGATCATAAATCTGGAGTCCAAAAATACTCCATATTAAGATCAAGTTGGCGCGTAAAAGATGGTGGTTATATAAACAATTGTACTAGATAAACTGATATGAATACGTCGTACGTCGGGTGTTGCACTACTGATAATATAAGCTCTCAACATTTACAAATATTTAAAGCTAAATAAGAAATTGCTTGAGTACACTTGAGTCTGGCACGCTAGAGGTGAATACTTCATGTCTCACAGAATCATCAGTCTTAATTCAAATCCACTAAAGGTATGTCATTGGACATTTTTGTGGGCGCAGTTACTGCCACCCTTAATATCTGTAGATCCTCCTTACTTTAATAAAAGTGGAACTCTTAATTCTTATAAAAAAATCTATGTCCATGAGATCCTTTGAAACGATGTCAAAGTTATCCACTTCCAGTGGCTTCCTCTATTGGCACTTTTAAGATTCCGACTCTACGAACATTTATAAAAAATCTGAAGAAGAATTTCAGCTTAAACAGGAGTTTTTTTTTAAATCATCTAGGAATCATTTCGTAGAAAATTAGCAAAAAAATATTTATTCCAAAGGAGACAGTACACAGAATTATTGAAGCTTACGAGTAAACATAAAATGTGCCAAAATAGACTTATTTAGCTTAACTATTAGATGTCTAAATAACATAAGAAACATCAAAACAATTTATTTACAAAATAATTTTCCCATAAATGGCAGATATTGTTAGTACGGCCGTTGCTATTTCACGCGTTTTCTTTCCTAGATGGTGGGAAAATTCTTCGTTTCACACTGTACTCTGATGACCCGAATGAGGCCGAATAAGAAGTACTCTTTTCAACTTCAATTATTATTTTTTAAAATTCGTCGAAGTTCCTCGTTGTGATTAATTTTTGAACGAATGTGTCCGAAATAGTCCGCGTCGATATACATTAATCTAGTTTTATTCACCAGTTAAAAATGTTCTTATATCCTTTCGAAACGGCCATTATTCATTTGTATACAACCGTATGTATGTATGCATTATTTTTATTCCTATCGGAGCTGAAAGGACACTAATGTGGTTTATGGTGAAAGGAATATTTAATTATGTACGAAACATACCCGATTGTATCTTTGCATAACGTTCTCAGGATCTTTTAGAAACTTGTTTGTCTCTTTTGAATAGAGCATATACGAACTGTCTGAGGGGTTCTAGAATACCTGCCTAAAAGGGGAAAGATAAACTTATGTTTCGTATGTGCTTAAGTCCGGTTATGTAGACTATATGGTTATTTGTCATCTTGGGAAGTATTTTCAGGAAGTGATGCTTGGCTTGACTCCTGCCCGCCCTAAGAATGCGACAAGTTTTACTTAAAAGGAAACAGAAGGGATATCAGAGAGACGATGAAGGCAGCCTTTAAAATGGAATAATGATGGGTTCCTGTGAAGAATGAAATGTATTTTTGTCATGCATATAGAGCGAATGGTAATTAAATGCTCTCGACCTTGCATGTTAATATAAGTCATATAATAGGATGGAAGTAAATGGAGTGGCAGTATGCACGAAAAGATTTTTGTAATTGTAATCTTGTTATTTTAAGAATTAGCAAATTGACTTATTTCGCTATACTATTTGAAACCGCAATTTAAGCCCAGAAACCTCTTATCCCAAATGCGAGGTCTGTTAAAAAAATCCACCCATAGCTTGTATTGCTAACACAAGGCGGCCCAAAAGGCATCATCCAATCACATTACAAAAGTTAGTAGGTCCCATCTCTACTTCAAAATCGTAAAGTTAGTAGTGTTTGCAAGCCATAGAACACTATCGATTGCATAATAATCTCGACTATATTCTACGTTACAAATCGTCAATGACCTTGGAGTAAAGAACTTCTATCCAATTTTCCCGGCACTCTAACTTGTGGTACACTAACCCATTGAGCTGCTCGCCTTAAAGATCCTCGAAAGACACGTTACAGAAGAGAAACTATAAGACACCATTATACTCGTTCCCATGAGAGTATCACCGCTATGCCCGAAGATGTGGCGGATGAGCCATGAGATTAGAAAATCGACCAAACGATTTAACAAGATTTTAGGCTCGTTTTTGCAGGGAATATTAGTCAAAAAGTTGATGATGTGACTTTATATAATTTAGCCAGTCCATCAGCCACCTGCAGACCTTCAATTTAACATACAGTATGCTCACGATCTTCTGAAGCTGAACAACGCGACGTTATCTATAATTTTCAATCGAAAATCAGCAGGCCTAAGTTTTCTTTAAACTGAAGGCTACACGGTTTCTGTGACTGGCAAGCGATATCGAGACAAGATCATCTGCTATATTCTAGCGCATATTAATGAAATGAAACTTATGGAAACGTGGTTCCAACCGGACCACCTTACACATCGCTTCCCCGACAATGGGCGTTTTGAAGAATGTGTTTCCGGGTCGTCTCATATGGGCGATTTTCACTGGCAGCAAGATTGCTTTTCAATTCCGCTCCAGTCGCGCTTTGAGGTCATGTGTCTCTGAGAACATGCTATAGAATCTTCAGAAGAGTATGTGATTCTGAAATGGAATCAATACGCAAAATTGAACAAGAAAAAGGATTGGCTACCTGAAAAATCTTGAATTTGGAACAGATAGTCCGATGAGCATTCAACGAACTGAAAGGTAATATTTTTTGTTTGAGAAAATCTAAGCTGTATTCGAGTGTCGTAAAATCGAATGTCAAACATACAAACAGGACAAATATATTGCTCTATAAAATGCCATTTATTTTTTGTAAAACCTTCTAAATGGAGACAAATATTGGACGATATGCAAAACAGAAGAATGTATGTATAAGAATGTATTTTTGAATCTTTCGCGACCTCCAGCAAACAAGCTTGTCCACATGATAAAATGGACAAAATTAGTAACCAAGTTCTCAAAGACAAAGGCAGATTAAGGATTATCCTATTTAGAATATTGTAAACAGTGTGCTCTCTACGAACAAGGATGAAAGCCTGTCTGAGGTCAGGCGCCGACTGTCCAAATCACTGTCCTAATAAATAAGTGCCACAGTAGTTGACGAAATTTGGTCTGGAGCGTTATAAGAGTTCACAAAAAATGTGATATGAAGACTAAGCAAAGTAATAGCGCTGGCCCCTTCTATACGAGTACTTTCCCACACTATACTTTAAAGCAAACCCTTCAAATTGCGTGACTGTTCGTGTGTTTTTAAGCTCAGTACCGTTGTTTCAACATAAATTTTAAGGCTCTAACCATGCATGAAAACTTATTTGAATTTAAATGAAATTTATTGGCCATAGGTGAATGTGAATCTTGTTTTTGTTTTCTTTTCACACAAAACTCGATTCAATGTAAACAGGAAGAACAGCGGCGACGCTGACAACATTACGCAGCATAAGTTCGAAATTTCCAATAGCCATAAGGCACAACGGTCCCGTGACATCATACCACATCGCATGTCCCCTTCCCAAACAGATTCGACGATCTTATCCTTAGCGACATTTCTCTATCATTTTAAAAAGGATCTATGCACGAATGTGTGCACACATTTATGTACCAATGAAATTTCCAAACATATATATATATACTCTCAAAGTGTTTATGTAAGGACAAAATACGGTATACTTCCTTTTACAGGACACTTCTCGCCGGTCCCCATACATTTTAATTTTTCCCTTGTTTATCCATTTTCATACTTGAGCCTCACGTGAGAAATTCTCTTCAATCGTGGGAAACCCAAAGTGCATCATCCTCTTGTTGTCCTATATAAGCATGATAAAGCACACTGACACAAAAAATAAATGTGTACGAAAACGTCCCACGAAAGGACACGACAACACTTTGTTAAATGAAAAATGAACTCTATGAACTTTTGTATACCATGATTCCGTAGTCTACCTGAGCGCGGGGCAAATTTATTTCTGTGAAGGTTGGCGAAAATTCGAAAAAAGAAAATGAATCTACAGTGTTTTCGAAAGCAAAAAAAAAAAAATAATAATGATGGTCCTTCTTTAGAGCAGAAAATATAATGGATATTTTTTTTCTTGATACCTTGCAAAAAAAACCAAGATTTCAAATCAGATTTCAGTATGTACTAGTATGTGCTGTTCCTTTTTGTTGCTGAATGTTTTTATCTAATCAAGATGAAGAAAAAGATCCTCTTTTCGAAGGATCCACTTTGTTTTTTCTTATTTTCCTTATAATCATTGGCTTTTCTTTCTCTTCCTTTTTTTCTCCGCTTCATAGAATATGAAAATGATGATGCAAATCCATTGTCCTTAGCTTGACTGTAATATGAAAACCGTTCCATTGTCCTTGCATATTCATATGTACATATGTTTATTGCAGCCAAGTTCAAAGAGGATATCCTTACGTTCTCGAATTATTTTCGAATCGAATGCACATCGTGTCCATTCATCTGCCGATTATCGTACGCCAAACGAATGCAAAATTTCTGAGGATCCTTAATTACACATCGATGTCGTCCTTCGTATCTTCAAAAATTTGCTTCCATTGTTACGTAAGCCAGGTAACTCGATCGAATCTCGATGATGATGGATCAAAAGAAGAAGACACAGTTTTGGGTTGCAGAAGGATATTTCGGATTTTATTACATGGTCCCGTATTATGCAAACCTGGTTTCGTTTTCTTGCTGCAGTTATTTAATTTTTGATGTCCCGTGATACAGTTAGATTTATTACTTGACAGTTATGTGCAGTGAGAAATTCGTTTCATCTTACAGCAGGGCGATCAACCTTCGATTTTTTGCTTAGATGATGGAATAAACAGTTGAATGTAATTTAACACGCCCAAAAATATGAAAATGCGACTGGGCCTTGGATCGAAGTAGATCAAATGAGTATTGTACCGTTGTTTTGTGAACTGATTGGACTGGTTTTCATTTTCGCATTGTTAACGGCGTTTGAGAGAATCCCCATTTTTATTGATTTTGTTAGGTACGTACACGAATTTGATGAAAGGGTGCTTCAGGGGCAATGATTATAATTAAGGACCTGAGATCGCGCCCAACACTGTTTACCAAAATGTTGCTGAAACGTAGTCATTAAAGTCCAGGTGGCTTATAACTGAGGGCACGCCAGAGCCACGTGTTCGTAGTGGAGGATCTTGCACCTTTCCTGGCGTCGTCTTTAGTTTCCTTTGGTTTATTATTATTATTATTTTTTAATGATGAAGGATGTTCAAGGAATGCGCATATACATAAAAGCGGCACGCATTGTCATATGACTTTTAATGTTACTTACACACTCGAATTCTTTAACCAGATTTTGAGAATTGTATTTCAAAATTACAATTCCATTCATATTTTTAAATTTTGTTGTTATTTCAAAACATATCGGTGGGATATGTTTCCGTTTTAGACATGGTGTGATCTAGGTGGGATTCTTTGATCACATTAAAATGTTGATTGTTAAAACCTTTTTCACGGGGGTCGAGGCATCTCTTCTTTTATAATGACAATACCAACCGAGTCATTCACGCTCCACTTAAATAGAGATGGGTTATTTGATGTGGAGGCTACCACGATTCGGCGATCTGTTACGGGAAGCATGTTAATATGTTCCCTTACTTTTTACAAAGTTTTCACAACTCATTGTCAATGCGATGATTGATTTTGTTGTTGTTGTTGTGTCACAAGTTGCTTCACAATTTTTCACAATTTAATTATGCGTAAATAAGACAGTAAAGGGAAGGAAATCATAGTCACTGCTCTGATAAGGCTTTAGATTACTTCTCAGAAGCTCAGAGATGTCAATCATGAGCCATTTTTTTGAGTATTTGTAGCCTTTCAAGCGACTATTGTGTCGCATGCTTTTTTATAAAATTTAGAACTCAAAATTTCGTTTACTTATCCCCTATTTTAAAAATTTTATTCCACTGCTTCCATTTTTTTCATAATTCCTGGATAGCCTACACCGGCTTTACACACTCGTTGCTCAAATTTTTCTTAAGACCCATTGTTGCAAAGTCTGTATTCCACTTCAAGGCAAGCTTTTTCTTCTCTTCAATTAAGGGGCACTGACCAACCTTTGTATGCCGAATTCTTTGACATTTGGGCGCTACTCGTTTAATGCTCTGGGTAGTAATTAAGCTCTTTTAAAAAAAAAAAAACTGTTTTGTAGGGTACCCCACTTATACTTTGCTCTTCATTCTTCACCTGCTCCTTCATTGGCAATGTCAAAAAAGTGCGGAGATTTAAACTATAATTTAGTGGCATCTTGGAAGGGCCACATAACAATTTTCCTGGCATGTGTACTCTTCGGAGGACTACCAATCTCGAAAAGTGTGATCGTGTTACTATTCATATTTGAAACCAAGACCTCACGCTTAGCAGTCTAAGGCTCTAAACAGTGCTGACCTCACTTCTGTCTGTTCTGTTATTATGAGGTTTCTTAAAACTTTTAGTGACCAGTCTTATTTTCATACTGGAATAGATCGAATGAATTGGGAAATTTGCAATATCGGGTTGGAAGCATCCAAACGTCATGACACTTTGCTTACATGGCTTATTGTATGCATTCTTTTTTTTCTTATTTCCAATTTAGATGCACTTCTTAACCAATACCTACTTGCCCATGTCGGTTTGTCATTGAAGGACTTCTCACGGCTATAAGATCATTTGGGAACATTTATATGGGGAATAGCAGATTTGAAAACTTCTTGAATGGAACGGCTTAAAAAGGACTTGTTTAAAAGGCGTTTGTCGATATGGTATGCACAAAAGAGCCTGATACCAGGGCCTGATGTCAAGTCAAATGCCTTTGAAATACCAAGCGTATGGATCTTACTTTCACCTTAAATTGCGAACCATGGTTACCATCTTAATAAAGCTTGTATCCCTGATTTAGGAAAATTCACTAGCTGAAGGTTTATTCGAATTTCCAGAAACTTAAGAACGAGATTGGCACCACCTTAACGGGACTAGATGAGAAGAAAATTCTAAATGAAAAAGCTTACGAATGATTTTACAACTCTCTGTGAAAGTTTGACTGTCCCGTGCAGGAAACAAAGGACGCGCTCAAATACAGGAGGAATAAATCCAGACTGCTGACAGCTCGAATGTCATTGTAGACCAGAGTTGTAATGAAATACTAAGCACAATTTTTACATATTTTACGACCGCACAAAAGCACTTTTAGTGTTAGATTTTGAATTTCAGTTTTGTTATAATTTCTTACCTGATTGTACCTTTCTCCGGTTCCTTCAGATTGGTAAAATTCTAAGTGGAACTATGTTGGGTATCATACAGGCAGCGGTATCTACATCGATATCGAGGAAGCTTAATAGTCAGTCAAAGCTCCAGAGAATTTTTCCAAATATTCAATCAACAATGAGGAAACATTTTGTCCATCTTGCATAGCAATTTGAGGCTTATCACAGCCATGTACACTTGTTTGACAAACAAAGGTTATATATAACCAAGTTTTTGAATATGCTTCTCAATATGGTTCAGGCGTGTAATTAGAGACATAACTTTTTTCTTATCTGAAATCAAAAAGGCTCAGTCTACTTTTTGTGACACCAAAATAACTTTTGTTGATCGACGAAAAAAAATGAAAGAAGAAACACTTTGTTTAAGGACCCCCCAATAATTTCTCACACGGGGAAAAATCCAAAGTTTTTCAAGTTCGCCAATGAATTTTAAAGTAACCAGATCCTTGTTTCATTCATGTTCATGTAGAAATTTTACATAAAATTCATACAATGCCAAATCCAGGATCTTATTGTTGCCATTCACTGCACTCAGAAGCATGTACTTCTTTTCAACTTGACATTCTGTTCACATACTCGTACACCAGCAGTCAACACACCATTATTCCACTCTACAGGTATTCGTGTCGTGTCCTCGAAATCAAGCGCGAATAAAGTCCGCCTAACAATTGAACTGCGCAGTTTCAGAACACAGTATGCGTTCAAAATATAGAAATGACATTGGCACACACATACATACGTTGCCATTTACCATTGAACCTGAAACTAATCCCTGACATTCGGAAAACTTCCAGCAGTGCCATTGAAATAGCTCCTCCAGCCTGTCCACATGGGTTCCCGTCTCGCGATAATTGTAAATCCACTGGCACAAAGATCTCCTTCCGGCTCTCCGGCTCAGTGACAGATCCTTCGTTCATGCAATTAACGAATCCGTTTGCATTACTTGTAGGTACTTTGATTTTGCTTTCAACGACAAATTGTCCTTGTATTCCTTTCAAATCAATACGTTTCCGGTGAAAGGATAGCTACCAATCCTTTCGATTTCGTTTGTTCCCAAACTTCCTTAGAGAAAATTTTATATAAAAAGGATTTTTCGCTTTCCGCCAAACAAAAGGACACATAACTAAACACAAAACGCAGGGGGAAAGGATTTTCGTAAACAACTATTCGTTACAGTTATCGCAATTAACGAAGAGACGGAAACATCCATTGTGCCGCAGTGTGCGTTTCAATAGAGGTAAAATGAACATCGTACCTGACACCTTGGAATCCAATTTTCAGGACGATAAATCTAGGGGGATGAAACGCAATATCAATTGGATTTTTAGTTTTGCCAAAATATCCTTCACAGGACCAACTGCAAATCTTTACTGGCTGGATAATATTTCAGGATTTATTTTTAAGGTCAGATTTTGTTCTTCTCAGTTTGGAATTGTTCTTTTATGCTGGGATCTGAAACGGAATGAAAGGATTTAAATGTACCCTTTAGTTATTGGGTAAAGCTACATGGAAATTAGTTCAAATGTTTGATAAAAGGACACTATAAAGACGATTGGAAACTTTTTGCTTTTATTTCTCAAACTCTATCAGTCTGCATTCTAATCATTGAACCGGATGACATTCATTGTTCGCTTATATTCCTTTAAGGTCTTAAACAGTACTGCAAAATTTATTTTGCCAAGTCTTGTGTTTTCGTTTTCTTGAAATGTGAATTATAGTTTTTCACACCATGATCCATGACAATAATGGTATATCCACCTAAGACTTCACAGCTCGATGACTTTAAGAATGGATAATGTGTCTCTTCTGTCGGACACTATTCTATAATGAAGTCTTCAAACATTTGTAGCGCATGGGTGTTCCAATCCAAGGATATCTATGACAGTGATTCACAATGATAACAACAGGAAAAGTAACACAAAGCTGTCGCAACACTACCATTATTTACCAGCAGGAGATTATGAACTGTCACAAATGACAATCGATGAAGTGTGATATGACTGTGATCTTGGGTGAATGGTCACCTTTTTCCTTCAAGGTATGCAAAAATACGTTAAGAAAAATGTAGTTTTATCTTTCATTTTTTTTTGGTTCCAAGTTCTCTGAAGGTTGAAATCGAAAGAAAACATATTTCACGTGTGATCCGTCTTACAATGGGTTGCCGCCAAAAGTGTCGAAATATTCTTGTCCATATGCACTATAAGTGATGACGTTCTTTTTTGTATCAACTGTCGTATCTATTTCCAAAAATGGCTTTAGAAATTCTGAACTGCCTTTTTCTTCATTTCGTCCGTATCTTTTAATTAATTTGACATATCAAGAACAGCAAATATCTGAAATAGAAATCAAAGATGAACAATTAAGCGAAGGGTTGCGCCCTTCAAGTGTTCGTTATATTACTATTGGCGAAGTTTGTTGTCGATCCCAAACGGCTTAAGAAGCTCTCTTGTGACTTGGAAGGTTTTGTATGCCTCGCCAAGATGGGACCGTCGAAAAATGCCTCATAAGATGGACACCGACAAATTTTTGACACACTTCAAACTTAAATAAACGTTCTTTTCCTCCCAGCTAGTTCATCAGTTCTGCTTGTTTATGTGGTGAGGTTTTTCTTTTGGTTAGAACTCATGGATATCGCAATAGCTATAACTTTTCACTGCATCCAGTTTGGAAGCTTTTTTAACATTTATGTTATGGTTTATCTGACAACTTTCAAGCAGATTAATTTGAAGAGAACTCTTTCGTTTTAAAGCTTTTTTGAAAATCGAGCTTCCGTTGAAAAATTTCGTGATTTTTCTTTTTTGTCGATGAAGCTATCCTACGTCAAATCAAACTTCTCTGCTTCAAATAGTTAATGCATGTATGACTCGATGTTTTAGAGGAGGAGGAGGTCCAAAAAAGATTGAGCTGCTGATCCACCCATTCTCTGACCAATTTCAGGATAATCCAGACACTTACTTGGGATGGAAAACCGGCCTTTTATTAACTTTGATGGCACTGCAGTTTGAGTAAACCTATGCCTTAGCTAGACTGAATATTTTCGTCCACACTTCATCGCAGTAAAAGGATCATTAACCGGAGGCTTCTTGCCACAAAGTGCATTTCCACCAATTGGTTTTTAAGGTCCTTCCTTCTGCGTAGCACGACCCGGATCGTTCGAGATAGGACTCTATTGCTCAAATGAATTTTTAGAATAATGTAACAGAGGCTAGCAAGATTCTTCGTTTGATTTGTAAGCTGGTAATGGTGTCGTTACTTGAATTCAGTCAAGGGCAAGGCCTTTTTAAAGGTACAATCTTTTAACGGTTCGTTTTCATGTATCAAAGTAGATATGACTTAAGCAGAAAGAAAATATAGCAATGGATATGCTTGTCAAAATCTCTGGAACTTAAGTACATGCTACTTTTAACTAAGAGAAGAATCAAGTCTTGAAATGCATTAAATACTTCAATAATTTACGAGCGTGCGTGCCTAGGGTGAATTTTGTCTACCTGTTTTATAATTTTCTTTTTTGAAGGATCTCTTCTTTGAAAATGGATTTACTAACTTATCCAAGTACGCTTTTCGAACTTCTTCTAGCTAAGACGTTTGTTGTGAAAAGGACACGGTATACTGACATACTCCTCTTTCCATATGCCCTTAAAGATTTAACTGTACTTGATCTTTGGAGAAAGCGTCCTTCCCACACTTTTGGCGAAAAATACACAGCATTTTTCTTATAGCCCTTTTCACGCCAAAAGGTTAATGAAAGTACTTGGCCATTCATTGATTTTCACTGAAAGCAACCTTCCGATCACATTTCTCATCCACACATTCCCCATTAACATACGTATCGAAGAAGTATGCCGAATTTTTTATACCACAATAGGCTCACAATAACCAGTCGACAACAACGAATACCTCGCTTACTGTCCACCTTAATTCCATCAAATTAATAACTGACATTCATCTTACCATTGATCCCCCATAATGGTATCAATTATAGCATGTATTGATGAAGTAAGTGCACACGCAACTTGTATCACCTCCAATGAAAGCCCGTCAAAGGATTATACGCATCTAAGAATACCCCCAGTGCAACAGCTATGACAACTCTCGGTCGGTTCGGTTTTGGTTGGACAATAAGGAGCTTGGAGCAGTATAATCCTGAATTTATGATGGTAAATATTTTGACATCATCATCGCGAGCCCTGTGAGATGCGATGGTGTGATCCGATAGCCTTATTGCGTTTACATAATACTCACAACTCTTTCCAGTAGCACCAGCTACGACAGCAGAAGTAATTCCATGGAACTATATAGACCGGAGGGAGGACAAGTAATCTGAGAAGAGGATTTCTTTTTTTTCGTTTTTTTTTGTTGATGAGTTGTTGATGACTTTTCAAAGTGTACACGCATAGAGATTATGGAATCCTTAAAGAGTTGGTTTTGTTGTGGTATAATGTTACTTGTACTATCCCCAAGCGTTGACAAGCGGTACATACATAAGTGGGAGTGCCAATGGAAGTAATCAATCTCGACTCAAGAGTCAATCTATGAAAGTGACAATATCGTCACCAGAAGGGAAGTTATACCTTTGATTGATAAAAAAAAAGAAGTCGTGCTGACAGTTCTAAGTAATGCACTCTAAGTGGCCATGTTCCCTAACGACAACCCTTCCATGTGGCATACACTAGTTAGTTAGACGTACCATATGGAGACACTGAGCAACATCAACTGGTGTATTATAATAATCGTCTGTGCTCTTCATGCAAATGCGACAACATGGCATTATGGGTCTGTGAAGCATGAAATGAGGATTCCTACAAACATGCACACATGTTACGAATGAGGTAACGCCTAAAAAAGGAACCCCGAGTAAAGCGAAATGTTCCTTTACGAAAGAAACGAACATGCGGAGGATCCTTAAGTTCTGAAAGGATATTATTTGAAGCTGTCATGCGTTGCACGTTGCACAATATTGAATAACATTTGGTTTTTTTTTTTACTAAAATAGGATTGACAAAATACCTTGAAGATGCATTCCAAAGCGGAGCTGCTTTGTGCTCCTTGAGCGATATTTTAGCCGCAAACATTTTTTTTTTGGAATTGAATCACTTTTCATTTCAAATATGCGCTGAATGGAATCGACATCGTCAAAATCTATTGCCTGTTAATACATACAATGGCCACACATTGGATTCATGTGGCCTGACAATTGTACTCGTAGTGTACAGGATCCTTGTTATTAATGGACTTGCAAATTCTTACTCTAGCGTTTTATGAAGCTCATTATGTATTGGGAAGTCAAGATTTTGGCCGAATTGTAATACTGAATTCATAACCACTTTTCCTTTAGCCAGGACAGAAATATTTACGGGGTACACAGAAAAAGGACATACTAAGACATGTTGATATGTTCAATGGAAGGCTATTTTTGTAGCATCCTTTTGCGAATGAATTTAAGTCTACCTGCAAGCGCTACAGTTCTTTAATATTTTTATGTCGTCAGCATAAAAAAGGTAAGAGTTCTCCTCTTATTTTCAAAATCGTGCTCAGTATATCGAGGGATCTTCCAGCTTCGCAGTATGTTTTATCTTGCATGTAGTGGGTTAGTCTGCTGTCGTACAATCTGTGCTGCGAAGCCTGGGCTTCATTCACGAATTTATCGTACAATCTTCGGCCTGTTTTCTCCATAAGGGGTACTAAACATTTTTTTCACGGACACTACTTGCTCATTGTGAGCAACAGATAAATTGAATTCGCAATCGGACGCTTAACTTTCCCATAGGCTTCCCTCGTCAGTCAATTCGGAAGTCTGTCTTCGCTCTCTGCCATTACGTGCAGCACATAGCCCGAGTGGAGTCCGAGGGGAGCTATACCTGTCTCGAAATGAAGCATGTAGATGGGCGAACTACTCGGAAATCTAAGTCTTTATAAAAAAAAACGATGAAATGTTTCGACCACACTGATCCAATTACTCGCTTGGGTTCTGATAATTTCACTGTTTAGTGCTTTCTCATATTGATATTTGGTGTGATCAAAATTCTTAAGAACTTTTATTATCGTACAACTTAAATTTGCTCACCTTGATATGTTCACGTTTCTCTTTGGCAGTACCTTCCTTCACCGTTCCTGAAAATCATTATCTTCGACAAAAGTGTTCCAATCGGCCTGAATTCTTGTTCTGCATATCACCATTCCTCTCTTAATTATGTTGTTAATATATAAATTAAACAGCAAAATACTTAAGACGTATCATTGTATTACGCCCATTGTCACCTGGAACTCCTCTGATACGCAGATCCCATGGCACATGTACGCCACCTTATTCTCATGCAAAATCTTCGCAAGGTTAATGACTTGCTGAAGAAGAACTCTTGGGTTAATGGATGCCTTAAATTTAAAAGCCAGCTTTTGAATGGTTCTGCCTTTTGAGGATACTTCAGTAGATTCTCACCTCACTGTTAATGCCTGTTTTTCCATCAACATCTGCACAAACAACATCGGTCGGAAATCAGTCTTCGATGAGTAAATGGCTGGAGAATAAGAATTTGTGTTTAGGGGTCCGTTCTAAGATGACTGAAAGTAACATGAGAGCAATTATTAAGCCCAAGATTGACTTAATAAGGGAGAGGTTTAATCTTCCTTATCGTCTCGAACCTTGGGGGCTGTGGGTCGAAAATACTCTTGGCTGGAGCATTATTGTCCATTCGCTCGATGTGGCCGAGCCAGTGTAGTCGTCATATTTTGGTTAATTGATGCAGTTCATCGAGATCGTCGTTATATCTTCTCCTCCATTCACCCTGCTCGCATACGGGTCCAAATATTCTACGCAATATTCAGAGTTTCAGAGTTTTGAACCCATTTGTTTCGCCAAACTGAAGTAGAAGCGGTTTCCTAGAGTGAGTCTCCTCCGAATCTCCAGAAAGGTGTCCAACAGTGATGTTTTGTCCTATCGCGTTTCTTAATTTGTTGACAACATGTACTTGGTTTCGTCCTCGTTTACTTCAAGGTCAACTCGTTTCGCTTGTTTTCCAATTGCCGTAAAAGCCTCTATGGGGACGCGCTGGGAGCGACTGATGATATCGATATCGTCTTCATCTCCCAGCAGATGGACCGTTTGGTTGTAGATAGTACCTGCCCTGCGCAATATCTGTTAAAGCATAACACATCTCCTTGCTGAAATCCGCCTCATGTTTGTAATAGTTTGGAGCAACTGCTTCCAATTGGACACTAAGCAAGGATAGGCCTCGATAGGTCTTACAAAGCATAGGATTGCCTTTCGTGAAAAAGGGGCATAGGTGTCCGTTTGTTGTGGAAAACAATATAAACTGAATTTTCTTTTCCTGGAATTTGTAGTTTCAAAGAATGTTGGTGTTCGATTTAGATGAAATAAAGTGCTATGAAACTGTTGATTTAAAAGCTGTTCCAGTTCTGATACCTTTGGGACGTTTTCTTCTTTCGTCGGACTCATTGGATTGTAGCTTTATTTATAAAAAAATTATTGTTATATCTGACCAAGACTTCAGCATTCTTAATGTGACATAAATGAGATAAATGAGATAAATCAGGGATGTCATTTCATTCCTTCTGCAGTTATTCCCTGATATGTAAACTTGCCATTCACAACAGTACATATATGTATGTTCAGCTGAATCAATTGATCTCAAGTAGTTTTCATCCACGCGCATAGCGCAGCTCCATTCGGATGCGCACTTCACAATGACAGCGAAACTCTAAAAATATTTTCGAACAAGTGTCTCGTGTTTCTTCAAGTGCGTAGTACAACAATTCTTACATTGATTTGTTGTAACACGCACAATGGAGCGTATCTTCAGACATGGCAGATTTTCAAATCTAAAAAGTCCACCCGACAGAATCCTTGATCCACTTCAAACTATAAAAAGAATCTTCAGACAATAAACAGCGCGCGTCTATTGAAAGTGAAAACGTTTCCTCTTCATTTAGTTTCTCGATTTCCTATTTGCTTCCTGAAATTATATAAGGAGAGTCCTGTTCAACAAGTGTTTGTCTACGATCGATGCGCAGGATTCTAAATTTGTATGCAACAATCGGATGAAAGAAAAAGTAATGCTGAATGTGATCCATCCTTTGTGCAAACCGATTGGTATAGGTCCTGCTTTGTTTTGTGAACTTGAAACACCGGCGATAAGGTATGGTTTTGACAGGAAGGGCGGAAGTGGGTGTTTTTGTCTTTTTTTCCTTGTTTGCATATGAAAAGATAAACTTGGCCTTTGTATTTTTTTCAGAGGGATTTGATTTCTAGTCCCTATCGGGCTCAGAAGGCAAATATGTGCATGAGGAGCTTATGCGTAACCGTAGGTCGCGTGTTGGTCGCGTGTATATCCAGATGTTCACGTACGAGTAGGATGGATAAAATAAAGGTTAAATCAGGAAACCAGGAATGGTTCTCTTGGGATATTGTGAGAAGCAAAATAATAAAACGTTTTTTATTCATGCAAAAAATAAATCTGCTGTAGACTCAAAACGTTTTCTGCAGGTATTTGATTTACTTTAGTATTTTTAGCTCAGCTAGTCTCAAAAACTTTCAGTAAGAAACAATCAGAAGCCAAAGTACGTCAGTTGGATCAATTTAAGGGTTTAAGGACCATTTCCTTTCTTCCTGAATCAACATCTCTTCTAATTTATTTTTGAATAGGAAATCATGCAATAAATTGAGTTCCATCTGATCTTCCTCGAGCCTTGCATAGGCTGCATTGCGCGGATAGATCATTTCGATCAGGCTCAGAAATAACCATCAGTTACAATATACCGTGGTATTTGGTTGGTTACTTAGGGTGAGCTAAGTTAGCTCTTCACTGAGGTCTCTGGTTGGGCCCATTGTGTTCCCCTATTTCCTGTGTGGAGAAGATTTTGGTAAAAGTGGGGGAGTTGTCAAAGGGATTTCTATGGATTGTCTGGATTTGTATGGCCGGGAAATCTTTTTGTTCATTTTGCGAACTTCATAATCTTACCGATCCCAATTTCTGTGAGGTGCGCAAAATCCGGTATCTGTGCTGACCCCAGTATTTTGTATCGAAGTTTCGGTTGCTGGGCAGTGGAAGAAGAAGTGCTCCAGATCTTCCTCTTCCTCATCGCCGCTTTGGCATGATGAGGTTTCTACTAGTCCGAGTCTATGTAAGAGCAAGCTGTTCTGCACGTTGTTAGGTGCACAGTGATTTTTAAATTCCCCGTTTGCTCCTTTAATAGCTGCTAGCGGGAAGCCTATTTCCTTTACAGGGTTTTGGTGGCTATTCCCTGCTCCTTTCCTAGCCAGTTCGTCAGCTTTTTCGTTCCCCGTTAAACCTTCGTGTCCCGGCACCCAAGTTAGACTGACATCGTTCACTGATGCTTGTTTGTTGAATTTGTGTTTGCACTTTTTAAACAGTGTAGATACTGATAGAGGGTTTGTAATTGCTTTGATAGCTGTAGTACTATCGGAGCAGATGAGTATATGGTTGAGTCCGATGAGCTTTTCTACTCTAGTTAGTATTGTGAAAACTTCTGCTTGAAATACAGTGACGAATGGCTCAATATGTTTTGAGATTCGTATCGGAGGGTTCAAACAGTAGATCCCTGACCCTGATTCAGACAAAATGTAAGAACCGTCCGTATAAATTCGTCCAAGAAGTGCTGGTCGGATAAATTGTCTTAAAATTGTTTTTGAAGGTGAGAGTTTTCTCCTCTAGGTCGCTTTGTCGATCTAGTAATGGTATCGTCGCCCTTACAATGTTCACAATTTTCCTTTGGGTACTAGAGCTCCCTTTTAGCACATTCCAATCCATAATCCGGTGACAGTAACAAAGTGATTATGTTCTTATTTCATTAAGTGCGAACAACTTCGGAAGACGGTTTCTCACCAAGGTACGTGCAATGTTATTAAAATAAACTTTATTGTCCTTTTTAATAATAAAAAGCGAATTTCAATATTCAACATGTAATTGGGCGAGTTTTAAGGGATGCCGAAACCGGAACATTTGGATTGGCAAATGTTTTATTCAATTTTGTTTTTGACACTTCTTCAGACTCTGGCAATTGTGATGCAAAGTATTTTTTCAGCGAGAGTTTCCAAATCCTTTAATCACTTCTAGTGCTTCTCACTTATCGCCTATTGCCTCTATTGCACATTAATTCGTTTGACTTTTTGACACTCATAAGGCTGCATGTTTAATAATAGTCTTCAAAACTTATTTAACAACAGCCGGAGCTTACTTGATTATTCTGCCGTTGAAAATATGTCACCTGCCAATAGTAAACCCGTTTCTATTTTACCTTTAAACTTTATACCAGCTGGTAGAGCTTTGCATATATCATCAGTAAGAAGAGCAAAAGGAGCAGGACTTAGTACGTAAATGTGATTCACTCCAAAGTCTACTTGAAACTACACAGATTTCCTATTTGTAGACATATAGTACATCTCACAATATGTAAAAAGTTAGTAGTAGTAGCATACCTTTAGAATAGTGTTGAAATGTTGTTTGCGAAGGACATTCCTAAGTACATAAGTTGATGGTATACTTAATAAAATTGTCATTATATTTTTATTACTAGCAACCCGTCCCGGCTTCGCACGGGTGTAATGTAGATACTAATGTGGTGTCAGCGTGGAGTGATTTATAATATTACTATTATGTTATACTACACTACAGGATGTCTTTATAAACAATGTTTACAGCTGTTTTTTCATGAGACAATACAAACATGTTTTCTTTAGAGGTAACTCTCGAAAGAGCGACATATAACTGTCCATGTGAAAAACACTCAATTCTCAAATCTAAGCCTGCAACGTCAAATGTTTGACCTTGTGCCTTATTGATGGTCATTGCAAAAGATAGCTTTACCGGAAATTGCAGGAGCTTGAATTGGAATGGCAAGTCCCTTGGTATTAGAGGAACACGGGGAACTAACACATCTTTTCCAGTACCACATCCGGTAAGTATTGTGCACTCTATTGTGAAAGTTTTTAGTGATTTTATAAGCAAGCGCGTGCCGTTACATAATTTAGGCCAATTAAGGTTCCTTAATATAATAACAGGACAACCTTCTTTCAACACCATTTTATGTGGTGGAAGTCCAGATGGATTCAAAGAATTAAGAAACTCTGTGGGAAAATGAACAGCCTGTTCAAGATCGAGTACAGTGTCGACCGAGTAGTATGTTTGGGTGGGTGCATCAATCTTCGAAAGAATCAAAGTATTCACTTTGTCCACCTGTTCGTAAGTAGGTGACAGAATCGCTCTTTCTTTGAATCAAGAAATAGTCTTACAACTTATTTTATCAATGCCGGGATAGACATTGTTGACCAACTCTTGAAGGTTGTCTATCAAAACACTTTAGTCTTAGGAATTTCGCAGCTTTTCGATGAAAGGTCTCAGTCGATTTGATTATATTTCAGCATCATCTTTCAACAACAAAAAATAAAAATTTATATTTAACAATACGTATGGTATAAACCTTCGTCGCTCTATTTTATGACGAAAACCGCATTAAAATGCGTTGCGTAATATAGAAGATACAGTGTGTCGGCTATCCAGAGATACAGGAATCGGGGCGACTTTGCTTTATACTATGTTATGATTTAATTGTTATAATATTGTAAAGTAGAGAACTTTTAAAAAAATCATTTGAAGCTTTGTATTCTCCCGAGCTTTATTATTTTTTCCTTTTCCATAGTTTCTAATAAGTCACATACCTTAAACGTTATATCCAGCTCCTTATTTAAAACTATCGGAGATGGATTTTGAACATTTTCTAAACTTCCTTCTGGATTCAGTAGTCATGATTCAATGCGAACTGTAATATGTAGAATTTGTTTTATTTCTTGGTTCGGATAATCCATTTTCCGCCGTTCATAGATCTGTTTTTACCTTAGTGAATGCCGTCTAACCTTTTATGGTTGTTATTGTCAGCTTTAATATGCTCAGGGGGGACTTGCAGACAACAAAGCGTGGTATCATGTCACTGGCAATAAAGAGAGATCAACCATCATGCCATACGAATTGGGGACGAAATTGTGCCCTCTTATAATTTCGGGTTTTTTCTGCAGAAGCCGATCTTAAGGAATGGAGTTCGGATGTTACTTCTTCATTCTTATTTAGATCATGTCAATACCATTTATTCTCGTATACAATAACTAGGCATCCATTAGTCCCTATGTGAATGACTTTTGACTTTTAGTCTTGCCATTTAGTTGGCACCAATCAAAAGCCTCGCACATCTCAACCTTTCGTGTCTAGTGTGCCATCTTTTGAGTTCCTTATAGTTAAGTTTTACATTCCTTGGGGGTATCATATGCGCGTTTCAAACATGTGATTCAAAGTCTCCGGCAAGCTTCAAATTGCCGAATTCATAATTCACTCGAAATCACTTTATTTGGTTAAACTGATGTACTATATACTCGGTCACTATTTGGAATATAGTTTTGCATTGTTCAGTTCGATTACAAATTTTATATACGGCTTTGCAGTAGATACATATGAAGGTGCCGTGTATCGAACTCAAAATCGTTGATCTTTTCCAGGTTTTGGCACGAAGAGAGAGTTTGATCTATTGCCGGAAGCCACACACGTTTTGAGTGATTTGTGTGTGGTAAAATAAGTGATCAGCCTCCATAGTTTCTGCAAGACAGTGTATCGCCTGTTTTCATTCTCCTGAACCTGACAGAACGTCTGTGTCATACTGAACATGTTCGGTTTTTGAATTCTATGAACGCTTTCTTTTAATGACCACTCCAACTTCTGTTACAGTTGGTTGGAGAACTAATATATCAACTGAAGTGGGTCCTTCAACTCTCTCTCTCTCTCTGAATCTTAATCAATTCACAATTCCTTGCGGATCGATGAAAAGACTTCATTTACAACGACGGTGAGGATTTGGCTTTTTCGTATTAACTACTATTTTCTTCAATGTCCTTGAATTGGGTGATTGCGTATGCTTTCTATTCACTCTTATCCATTTTTCAAGCGCAAGTATTCCTTTCAACAATCAATCGTTCCCTATAAAACAATAATGCAAATTCTGATCACAAGACAATAATCTCTTGAATGTATCTGCATTGAAGCATAAGCGCGTAGATCAGTTTAAATATATGTTTGAGCTCTTTCGAGAGCCATATGGGCAAATTGCTATTCACTCTTTCACTAGATTATTAATTGACGAAAATTCAAAGGTTCAAGAACGTTCAAAAAGGGTAAATAGTTACACATGATTAGGCTGCTTGCTTGTAATCCATTCAACCGTGTCAAGTGGTGTCCTATGCAGGGTTGCAACATGATTAAGCGTTGACATTTTGCAAAAACCCCTTTCGCGAACGTATCCGTGTTACGGGTACAGTTGAGAATTCATTATGTCGTTCTGAGAAGGAGAAACATTGTTTCCATAGGTGTGAATAATTGATTAAAATTTTCTTTTGGAATTCAGGATAAAAAAAACAAAGGTGTATGATGGTTTCAGTCAGTCTGTTGCACCTGAACGTACATCAAACATTGTGCAGATTAATCACTGCTTCCCCGGATTTTTCAATGAATTAATTCATAGGTGATGATTTCGAAAACAGGAAGTGATCAGTCGGGAACGACTGAACGAATTTCCTCTCACGCCAATGACATCCCTTGTGCCAGAAGGTTTATCTAACATTTGTATCAACTAAGCGACTAAATGCTGTTTAGCACCCGCATTATAGCGCAGAATTTGAATTCGATTTGGCTTGTGTCAGGTATCTTCTTATCCATCTTCATTTATTTTGCTGTCATTCACTTGTTCATCAATTTCATCTCCCTGACCCAGCCCATTAAGGTTTTCTTCTGATCGCTGTATCTTTGTTGAACATTATTTTGTTTTGGAAATACCGCCTTCCACTGTAAGTAATGTTTTTTTATGAGAATCGATCAAAAGAGGGACTTCCGTTCTCTTTAAAAATTTTCTAAATAAAACACTGGGCTATACTGATCAGAGGCGAAAAGAGGTAACAGTGTCCTGTTTATCTGAAAACAAGCAAGTCTATCAAATCACTTTTTAGGAAGATTGGCCTAGTTTCGGAATTATCAAATCGAAACGATATCAGTATACTTGTCGGCATTTCATATATAAAACCTTGCAAGCAGTCACACCTGAGAAGATTGTGCAGACAAATGTCTTCTCGCTAGACTTGAGTATCGCAAATAAGGAGGTGTTAAAATCTGCGTAAAACTCCTCGATTCAAGTGATCCATCATGTATCTCCTGAAAATCCAGTCAGCAAATTAAACTTATCTTTGGGGCAACTATATTGCGGCTCGCATACATAGAAAAATCAGTACAGCTGATAAAGACAGTACATATACACTTTCATCATTGTAGGGCTATCTCATCCAACTAAATACTGCGTTCTTGGGAGCATCAGAAACCAAGAAACGTGGATTCACAGAAATCAGTTGAAAGGACGAGTTGATTCAATATCGGTCGGTTAGCACAGCTCTGCTTATCGTCGTCAGCATATCCATGAGTTGACTCTTATGTGTCTTCATTAAGTACATAATAGGAGCCCACAATATCGTCAGCACCAAGTGTATTCTAAGCAGCTTGAACATGGCATATATGCGTAAGGAAATGAGCAAGTGGATTGGGCACACATTTCCAAATCGACACTATGGAGCACCAGCAAAAGTAGGAGAACATATTTATATATTTTGGTCTCCTGGGCAGATATAAGCTCACCGGTGTTATGACTACTATTAGTCGACGAATTTACAAATTAAAATCTATTACACTAACGATGTTGCCATTCTGGTATCGGGAAGTTTTTTTTTCCACATTCACTGACGGTCTTAATGTGGATAAGGCATGAACTCGACAAAAACCGAGTTATTGCTTTTAACTAGGATAGGATCGTTGCCAAGGACGACTGAGTACCTTGGAGTTATTCTATACTCCGAATTAAGTTGGAAGGACATGTTCAGACTAAGAATGAAGTTGAAGGCCATGGAAAGACAGTTGAAGTTTCACAAAAAAATCTCATAATAATATACATGGAAGCAAGTTCTGTGATGAGGATATAGTCTTCTCCAATGCACAGATAGCTTCCACACTTATTGAACTACTACGGTCTCCGGAACAGGAGCAGGGGTTTTCAGTAAACTGGTTCTGGTATGTTGCCATCTTATTATTTTACGGCGCAAATCAACAATAGAGAAAATTCGATGGGCAAACAATAGCTAGTAGCCATGGGCGATGAGATCCGAGTAGAGTTGTGTGCCGCAGTCCGTCTCAGGCCACTTTGGCCATTGTTTCAGCAGCTGTGTAGCACTAGAAAATTAACTCGATTCATGTCCATTGCAACAGTTTTAGCAGAAGCTTTAAAACATTCACTTAAACGGTTGCAGCAGCATCGTTTTCAAAAGCACGGTGCTGTGCGTGGTCTTCTGGCTTTTATCAAATGAAAATTCAAAGGACGTAGACCAAAATCTTCATGCAAAACAGAGCAAATTTACGGAGAAAAATCTGCCATCGAAACGTAAGTTTTTAAGGAACCGCGAAGAAGTTACGCTGATTGATCACATGCCAAAAGGATCTGCGGCGAAAGGTAAAAACTATTAAAGAAAACCATTTCGAAGATTGAATAAAATTTCATTTGAGGTGTGAGTAAAGCATTTCTAATGAATTGATGAACTGTTTCTAAGATTTGCCTTCTGACGTCTTCAATAGAAATGCCCTTAATAATTGGTCACAAAATCAAACACATAAAATAAGGGACTCTTTTTAGCTTTTATACTTTCAGGCGCTCGATGTGTTCAGTACGTATAAGAACCAAAAAGTTTTAAAGTAGAATGTTCACAAACCTTTCAATACAGTTTTCGTAGTTATGATAACAGAAACACACTGACAGCCAAGAGTATCCAGACATATCATCTTACGCCACGGGTATAAATTTAAAGAACTGATTGTGAGTAGCCGACCTGACGTACAGACTGTGGACGTTTGTGTGTGATGCAAAACTTTCATTTGAAAGGCTTAAGTCAAGCGAGTTTGATCATTAGACTACAGTAGTAAAACATTGAGTGACAGATTTGAATCGAAGCTTTAAAATCTACTAAAACGAAAATTACAGTGGTCGAAATAATGACCAATCCAAAAAGAAAATTCAGTGAATAGAAGAAAGCTGTGCGTCATATGGGCGTCGTGTTTACTCACACCTGAACAAAAACCGTACGAATGTTTGGCGAAGTTTTATGACAGACACAATGAGACATTCAAAGTTAAATCAAAGGCCATGATAAGGGGTACTCGGTTGCATGGAAGATAGTTCTCAATTTATGGCGTTCGTTTCTCATAATGTAAGTTTGTTTCTCTATATATAATTTTAGAATAAAAAAAAACAATCAATCAATCTTTTTTGACATCAGACCACACATATAGTATGTTACGGCTTTTAGCCCTAATCAATCCATCTTCGCCATGTTGTTTTTTAAGAAAACAAAGTATTCGATTTGATCCAAGACAGACATCGTTCTTAAAACAACGTTTTCCACCACTAACTTTTCAGGCCATAGACCATGCTTCCTTGTATAAGCTTTGGCTTGACATTCGGTCTTCCCTTGTTCCATGAACTTCATGGATAGCCTTCCAAACTTAATCCACTTCTTTGTACAGCTCATAGAGCTTGCGATAGTGACTTCTCTTCCATTCGGCCTCTTCGTAGACAGGCCCGTATATTCGACAGAGAACTTTTCTCTCTAGCATCCATACAACAAGTTCTGCTGTGTTGCTTATCGTTCAAATTTTGGATCAGTAGTTTGATCCTGGTTGTTTACACAACTCAAAGTTATATCGCTTCAATAGAATGAGTCTTCGTTGGATCTGGACCAACGTGTAATTTGTGATATTGACATTTGTCCCTGCTGTCGATTGCCAAAGATGATGTTTGACAAATCGATGTTTCCTTATTAATTTGAAGACTTAATCTTCTGACCACGAAAACTTCAATGACGGCACGCTGGATGCAACCTCTGATGTCAATTCTTACTTGAAAGATATGTTATCTGTTCCAGATGGAAGTTTGTCAAAATTTTTAATTCACAACGTAGGACCCATCCCAAGAAGTCTACCAAATGGTGAGTAGGTAATGTTAAAAAAAAAAATGGTTGCAATATTGCAAAAAGCAATTCGATTGTTAAAACACCTATTGTTTGAAATTTTTTTTGAGATAGTGAAAGTTTTAAAACAGAGGGAACATAGCCACCACTGTGGGTGTAAAACACATTTTGAAAACAAAATGAGAAAAAAATAAAAAAACCTGTATTCAGCTTATTTCCCCAAAATCGGTGGGGGAAATTATTTTTCGAAATGATAGCTGCCGTTGCTAACAAACAAATATTTCGATAGTAAGAAAGCTTTTGTTTTGTTGTCATAATACGAAAAATCACATTCTCTAAGCAACTTGGAGAAGGCAGTTCAAAAGAAGAAAAAAAAAACGAAAAAAAATCAAATATTTGAGATTCTGCAAAACATTGAAGATTCAACACAATGCCTCTATCCAGTTCATCGTCTTCATACTTAAGTAAATATAGCACAGAAAGTCTTCAGTACAGGATTAAGGATGTGGCCCTCAGTGAATCAAGAAAAAAATCGGTGGCATTCACGAGATCTTCATTCCAAGATCATATCAGCAAATCCAAACGTGCAAGTAGCTCACAAGCAGTTTCAAAACAATCTAAGGTAAAGGTACATTTACTTTATTTTCTGCTTCCACAAATTTCGTTTTTTTTTTTTTTTTGTTTTTGCAAGGAGGAAGCTTCAGAAGAAGAACCGAGCAATAGTCGCATTCCCGATTTGAATTCTCTTATAGAAAAAAAAGTAAAGAAATTTAAGGGAAAGGACTTTATTTATCTTACATATATGGTGCCGAAAAATAGCGAGTTATTCACACCCTACAGTCTGGCGTTAGTATTTGAAAAAATCATAAATATATATTAAATAACCTTTTTGTTTTTCTTTAACAGTGAAGTACCATTCCAACAGATACCAAGCAGAAGTCAATACTACACAATGAGCCAAAAGGGCGTGACCTTTTGGAGTTTAACCGAAAATTATTTTACCGAACTCAATCAATGGCAGAGGGAGTTTCAAATGTACATGAATATCGTCAAGATAAAGTCGTTTTCGAAGTTTAGATTATGGAAAGGCTTTAAGGTGTGGGAGAAAACCGTAAAATGGCGAAAATACGAAGAGGCTTATACATATTTGAGTGAGAATTTGTTCTTTGCGATTCCACATTTGGCTTCGGCTGCCTTGCAGCTGCGATCCGATTTCTTCCGGATGCGATCATTGAATTTTATAAATACAAAAGGTCTGTCTGTTTTGGAGGTGTCAACAGGTTTTCTTTTGTTAGAATGAAGTTTGTTTTTTATTTACAGTTATTGAAGAGTGGCATCCCTTTTATTATATGGAAATTCATATGAAAATTTACGAGGAAATGAAACTGTCACTGAAAAATTTCCGAGAAAAAGCAAGGAAATATATTTGTTAGTATTTTTCTAATTATTTTTAATCAAAATAAGCTACTAGTATAAGAGAAAGATACACTTTTTAGATGAAGCATGCCATGGTGCTATCATTTCTAAAGGTTTCCTTCCCACGGATGAAATAGACTTTTACCCATCAGTGAAAAAGATGCGCGAAGCAATGAGTTTCATGGATCGTGCGAGAAAGAGAAGCTTTTGTAAACTATTGTGCAAGTATGACCAAAGATATTAAAATTTTCAATGTAAATATGTATAACTGTATTATTTTAAGCTTCTTGAACTATTGCGATCGTATAGTTCTAAGATTACTGCATACAATTACTAGCAGTAGCTTCAGATCTCTGTCACAGGCTTTGCTTATACATGACGAATTGGGGCCTTCGAAGGAGGATTTGAAAAAAGATTTGGGAGTTGACGTTTTAGTGGAGCCCCCACGTCCAAAAAATAAGCCTCAGGTTTGTAAGTTATTATTGTATTATTGTTAATAAATAAAACGTTTTCTACGGGTGTTGCGTGTAACTGGGTCCAGGATGTGTTAATCGTTTGACAAAGTTTTGTATTTCTCATTTAAGTTATCCAAGTTTCTGCTCGTCATATTTACGTGCCATCCATCTCTAAGCCCTTAAATATTTATCTTAGGTGAAAACTTATAAAGTCACTTTATCTTTTAATAATAAAAAATAGAAAATATATTTTTATGTATTAACTTATTTCCAATGTTTACAATTCGACTTAAAACTAGCTAAGAAATTTTTCGATTGAATTTTCAAAGTAATTTTAACCTAAAAATACATTTTTGAAAAAAATGCAGTTAAAGGTCCTGGCCTAAAGCATATAGTATGCGAATTCTGCCACAGAAAAGAAAATTGTTGTTTTAATATCTTTATTTTCTTAAATTTTATTTGTTATGCTTAGAGTTCGATTTTAATTAGTTAGAAAATTGCTGTAATTAAAATTCAAATTTATTTTAACTTTAAAAATAAATTTCATAGCATAGGCGAATTTTTCGACAGAAAATATAATATTTATTTATTTACTTTTACTTGTCCATAAAGTTTCCAATTCAACCTAAAACTTGTACTTACTCATTGTAAGCAGGAGTGCGCTAGAATTTCGTCCGAACCCTGCCGTAATCTGCAAAATTAAAAAAAAAACGTAATATCATCCTGATTGGCTAAAACTTGACAGTTTTTTTACTGCAAATTTGCGTTGATTTTTCATTAATGAGTTCAGGTCACTTTTCTTTGGCCAATTTTATTGTAGTTCACCAACCTTTATTTAATTTCTTTTTAAATTAAATTCCTACAGAAACCTTTCTTTTTGGCTGAACTTCTACTGAGACCGGAAAATGTCGACATCGAGCCATCAGAGTTCGTAAAAAATATTAAAAATTGGTAATTTGGATTTATTAACAATTTTTCGTTCTAGGGATACAATGAAATCTATATTCCATCAGTTGACGCACCTTATTCTAGACTCTGTGATGGAAGTCAAAAGTTTTACTGAAGACCCTACTTACCTAATTTTCACCGAGTTAATAAATTTAAAAAACTACATTTTTCTCTTATCTCATTTTTCATCGATTTCATTTGTAGGCCATCCATAATGGGCAGACAGGAAGACCGCCTAGCTGAACCACCACCAGACTTAACATTCCTCTTTAGAATTGATTACGAATTCCAAAGAAATCGAAAGTCTGTCTTTACAGTCATTCGAACTGCATATGAAAAAGCCACACTTTACGCTGAACGTTTCGAGACCATTCGATTGAATTACGAAGCCGATGTTAAGACTGATGCTAATATCATACGAAATGAGAAAAGTTGACATCTTAAAAAGGTGACCGAAAAAAATGTTAAATTCTTTAATTTTTAGATTTGGATGCGTTACGAGCCTTTTGTGAGCGATATCACGCGAATATGCATGCAATCGATGGAATACATCCCGAAGTTAATCTTGGTTTACTGAAATTAACTCAGGCAAGCTTCAAGGACACAATTACGCCAGAATGCCTTAGACTACTCAACGTACTGGCTTTATATTTACCAAAGTAATTTGAACATGAAAGCGTGAACGGATTTATACTTTTCTTTTATTTAATACTTTAGATTAGCTTCAACGGAAGTGGAGAAAATTCAGCACCAAGCTGAAGAGCTATTGGGTAAAGTGATATTCGAGCCAAATACAACTTTAGAACTGGTAGGACACTTGAGGTATTTAGTAAGTGTCGAAGCCGATTTGCAAGCCTTGTTTAATGCAGTCGACTATGCCCACGATACTTTTATTCTCATAAAAGATTTCAACATATTAATTGACCCTGAAGAGAAGGAGAAATATATGGGTAAGATTTTTTTTTAATTTTTATTGATTTCTTTAAATTTGACAAGTCCCCGCATTGAATAATTTGAACTAATAGAACATAGCTTCACTATTGTCCTGTGTCCATTATAATGTGGTGTCGGACAAGTCATGGCGTGGCCCTTTTATGCTACACGAATTGATGGCTGAAAGTTGAATATTCATTCAACAAAAAAAAGGATCATTATTTTGCAGATTTTGTAGCAGATAAGGGCTGGCAGATAAAGACGAAAACGTTGTAATAGAGGTACAGTCGATACTGAGTGTTTGGAAAACCACTACTTATTTAACGGTTATGATGAACAGCCTGCATACTCTATTCAATAATAAAATTATAATGAAATGAAAGCAGTAACTAAACTCAACTTCTTGCTGAACTTTTCAAAGCATTGAAAATTTCAACAACTTGGATCAAACCTTTTCCTCCTCCGGCTCCAGAGCCCAAAAATCATGGTGAAAAAAATGCAATGATTGTCAGAATTCAAAAGAAAATTTCTTCAAAAGGATATCGAAGATACAAACGCAATCTTTTCAAAGATGTGATTCTTCGGATATTCTCAAAGTCAAAACTGCATTGACTAGAATGGCTCGGCCACTTTGAGCGATTGGACAAAAATGCTCCATCCAAGAGTATCTATGAATCGAAGTTATCACATTCTCATAACTCAAAGATTAAGCAATCACGAATGCCAAGAAACTTGTCCTAGCTTAGCTCAATGCTCAGTCCCGGATGGTTTTCAAATCCATTTGAGGACAGCGCGGTTGAGAAGCACCTTAACTTTGTTATGTATGTATATGCATTGTTGGCAATCCTGATGAAAACTTTGATCATCGAAAATAATTTGTTTTGTCTGAATTTCGTCTTCTGGAAAATTACAACATTTCGGAAAGAGCTAAGATTTGATAAACCCAAAAATGTGGATTGCTAGCATAATAATCTCGTAGAAACACATCCTTTAATAATATTATTATGTATTTTTATATTTTTTTTCAGATACCGAGGACCTTGTAGTTCATTGTCAGGAAATTCTTAAAGAAAAGCAAGGTGAAAGGGATGTCTTCATTCAGAGGTTGAACAATATAATGCAAGCCGATATAAAAATAATCTTCGAAGAAATAGAGGAGGTTGCCGCGGAAGTACAACTACCTCAATTTTTGACAGTGCGTATGATTTTTACTTTTTTCCTCTTACTTAAACCAAGATCATAGACGAAGTTATGTGTTGAAGCCGCAGTATTATTCCCAGATGCTTAGCGTTTTCACTAATGATATTTCGACCGAGTGGATAAAATTCCCTTGTGATGTAGAGCCTAATAAGTACAAGTTTTTATAAAGGTCCCTGAATCAAAGCACTTCCAGGAATTTCTTTTTTATTTTGTAATTTCAATTCCCTTGACGAAGTTTGGTTATCGTCAATGCTGTTGTTCGAAACACGTAACCGTGTCTGCCTGTCAGGCAAAAGGTTTTTATTTAACGTATCCTCAAGTTGATCAGCAAATATGCACGCTTTACACTTATTTGTATGTCTTTCCGTGGGAATCGATTCCCGGAGTGAAATAAAAAAGCTCCTCTCAGGAACCAGGTCCTGACTTATACGTTTGTACATCAGAAACTATCTTGTGGTAGTTATACTGTCGGACAATCAGCAATCGCTTGCTAAGGTAAGACAGTGGTTCGGAAATATTTCTGCAACAACATGGAACAGCTTACAGCATTCATAGGAGCCTCAGAACAATCCACCCTCTGTGTCTCGAAGATCACTTGGTAACACTTCTGCAAGAAAGCCGTTGAATTTCTCAATGACCCAATTTCCAAATAATGCGATTTCGGAATGGATTACTTAACTTGAGAATTTAGTTTTTTTAATAGTGTAACCTCCCTTATCTGCAGCAGTCCACTGACTTGCCAACTTTGATTGCACTAGAGTCCCTATTGAACTTGGGCATGTGTAATGAAGAGGCGATAAGTTTTTTAGTGAGTTTTTTTTTGGGGAATTGAGCTCCTCAGTATGTAAATGGATTTGGATGAAACAAAGCACACCGGAGTTCGGAGTACTTGTTAAGGTGTGGGAACGCTGTTTTGCTTTACAATTAAATTTCGTTATTCAGCTGAATATATCAGCCTTTATCAATTTTCAGAGCGGTTGTTATAAAGGATGTTTTCCCTATTACACCACACATGATATTAATTTCGTCGAATTTTGTTTGTTCCTTTATAAGCGAGTGTAAGCCCCAATGTACGATATAGATCGTCTAAAAATTCGCCTCTTACTTTTTGACTGAAATTTCTGGCACTTTTTTTTGGGAATTTTGATAAAAAAAAATAAATATTTTCATCTCGCATACATGATATATTCGTTAAATAAATATAAAGACAAAAATAATGGCCTCCATGACCCACGCTGTGAACCATTTCTTGGCTAAAATAATATCATATAAGTTTATACAAACCTTTTCGAGACATCAAAACAAAACCGCCAAATTAATTAATTATTTGCAAAATTGATTTTTAGAAAAAATCCGATCCTGACGAGACGAAGCTTCAGCTAGGTGCCTTATTAGAGCGTCTTACCCAATGTCAAGAAAAAGCACACGAATACCGTGCCTATCAGAAGGAATTCAGAGTAAGCCAACATTTGCAACATGATATCACTCACCTATGATGCGTCTGTCTTAGATCGACGTTACACGCTACGATGCAATGGAACATGCATTCCAAGATATTCGAATGCGACAGAACCTATGGAACAGCGTCGAGGAGTGGGAGACATCGCTGGAGCTATGGGAGAAATTAGGATACCAAAACCTCAATATCGAGAATATGTCGAATTTGAATGGAAAAATATTGAAAAGTTGTACACAATTTGAAAAATATTTACCAACAAACGATTTGGTGCCCGTCCTGAAAAGCAGTGCGGAAACGTTTAGGGATAAGTTGCCCGTCTTGAGCTTCCTAAGGAATCCCAATCTTAAAGGAGTAATTCACAAAAATATATTCAAATTGATCCAAATTTAATTTGATCCAAATTGCAGCGCCATTATACGGATATGGAAACAGTTTTGGGCATGAGGATCTACCACGAAGAAAATATTCTCATCTCTAACTTTGAGGAAGCCCACGCTTTTAGTGAAGAAATCGCTAGTCAGCTTATGGAGATATCATCCCAGGCTACTGGGGAAGCGCAATTGGAAAATATGCTTAAGTCTGTGGAGAACATTTGGAAGGAGACCGAACTTTTGATCGTTCCACATCGTGATTCCAAGGATGTTTTTATTCTGATGGGAACTGACGAGCTCCAAGTCATACTTGATGATTCTAACGTGAATATTAACACGATAGCGGCTTCGAAATTCGTGGGTCCAATCAAAGGAAAGGTAGACGAATGGATTTCAATGATGGAACAGTTTGGAGAAACTATGGGTGGGTATCATTTTTTTTCTTTGTCTGTAAGGTCTTTACTAACCTTTTTGTTTTTGTCGTGACAGAGGAATGGAGCTGTTGCCAGACATCGTGGATGTATCTAGAGGCTATATTCTCATCGCCAGATATACAAAGACAGCTACCAAATGAGGCTAGATTGTTTGTAACTGTGGACCGAAGTTTTAAGGAAATTGTTCGAAATGCGCTCAAAATATCTCTAGCTTTACCAGTTATGACAAGCGTTGAAAACTTTAAAATTCTTAAAGAAAATAACAAAATGTTGGACAGTATCACGAGGGGACTTGAAGCTTACTTGGAAGTTAAAAGAGTCGTGTTTCCAAGGTATCGGTTGCTTGGCTGAACAACAGAACAATATTCTATACAAAATGTTTTTAATAGATTTTATTTTCTATCAAATGATGAGCTTCTTGAGATACTGGCGCAAACAAGGGTTCCACAAGCTGTGCAACCTCACCTTAGAAAATGCTTTGATGCCATATCGAAACTTGAATTTGGCCAAAAGGAAAGCGGTGATGGTGGCAAGATGGTACCTACGAACGATATTCTCGCAATGCTCTCACCAGAAGGCGAGAAATTATTATTTGGTAGAGGGCTTAAAGCGCGCGGACCCGTTGAAGAGTGGCTAAGCAAGGTAGAGGATGCCATGTTTTTGGCAGTGAAACGTTATATGAAATTTGGATACCAATGCTATCCAGCCAAGGAACGTCATGAATGGTTTGGAGGTAAGATTGACTTTCCAGTATACTCCACCTTATTTAAGATGTGTCTAATTTGACAAGGTTTTTAAGTGTCCTAAATTCCTCACGCGTTCTGTTCCCCGTGAGTAGGGACGACGAAATTGTGGATAAGTGCTTGCACACGGAAGGTGATTGATGGTTTCAAGCCTTTTGTCAGACCTCTTCGATTTTTTTTTTTTGATTTTTGATAAGCACCAAAAGTCGTCACCAAAGTTGTATCCATTTTTTCGAAGCTCTCAATTTGCCTGAGTTTATTACGCAATGCGGTATTTTCAGTTTTCTACGAGTGATTTTAGCATATTCTTATGGATACTATCGTGGTGAATTAATTAACGTTTCTATAGAACTTGCCGTTGTTATAACCAGAGTGGTGTTCGCGAAGATCATTTAGGGACTTTATGGATTTGCCTACCGCTGTAGATTTTAGTTTGTCCTTGTATTCAGCTTTTTAAAATATTTGGCTATATATTATGACTTCTCATCGATGCTAACATCGTTAAATATTATTCATGAATTCTTTGCGGCGTTGATCGCATTGCATAGCAGACCATTTCTACTGCATTCTATCAAGCAATAGATCCAAAAGTAAGCGGGCCCTAATAATTATCGGTATACAGCCGTATCATCCGGGAACGTATCTATTAAACAGCTTTTTACTCGAGATATATCTCTTGGATACAATAAGTACAATGCTGGGTCAAGAGCACTGTCTTGTGGGACTCTGCAAAAATATCTTAATAAACAAATCGTGGTTCGTGGATGACCCCTCTATGAAGGACCCTAAAGGAAATACTTTCCAGCAAAACATCTTTTTTCCCTAAAATCGCAAGAAATACAGCCAATCGTCACAGTATTTGCAAGCATCTATGCCAGTACGCCATTGTTTTTTTTTTACTTATGTCCTCAGAATGTAGTGAAATGCTCTTGGTTGCTCTGAGAGTAAAAATTTGTCAGGTGATTTTTGGTACCCTTTGCATTGCCGATGTGGTGAAGAAACTTCAACGGGATGTACAGGTTCATGAAAGTAGCTAAAAAGTCCTGGCTAAAACTACTTTGGCTAAGACAAGTAGTGCGGACGTAAATCAATGTGCTTTATTCCGAAAAATTTTCAAATCCATACCTGAGGGAAACTGCAACAAGGGTAGCCCTTAACTTTAGTGGTAACCACCTAGGTGTACGATAATGAAGACAGCAAGCTAAGGATCAAGCTGTCTAGAGATACTTATTGGTTGAGGCCGAGGTTCATCCCGGACTGTAGAGCTTTCGTAAGCAGTACATTTTCCAACTCCAACATTTAAAATCTTAATGCCATTAACTTAACGTACCTCAATATAACAAACTTTTCCTTTTTCAATTTTGCTTCCTTTCAGATCATCCAAATCAAGTTGTCCTGACAGTGTCGCAACAGCAGTGGGCAGCTGACATTCATTACATTTACGACAGAGCCAACGAGACGAGCGAAAATATTCTGCTTGATATGAAAAAATACGAAAGGAAATGCTTTGACAACTTATCTGCCTTGGCAGCAATCACAAGAAAAGAGATAACAAGTTTACTTCGGAAAGTTCTTTGCGCCCTTATTACAGTGGACGTACATGCCAGAGATTCGGTCACAAATTTGTTAGAAAAGAAAGTTACAAAATCGTGAGTCATTTGGATCTTAAAAACTGAAATATAGTTTTCAAATCTTGCTCATCTCTAGAACGGACTTTAACTGGCTTAAAATGCTTCGATTTTATTGGAAGGATGATACAGAAACGATGCTCTCGCACATGGCTTCAGCAAGGATTCCATACTATTATGAATACCTTGGAGCTGGAGGAGTTTTGGTCCTCACTCCTCTGACAGATCGATGTTACCTCTGCCTTATGGGTGCTCTACAAATGGATTTGGGTGGTGCGCCAGCTGGTCCCGCTGGTACGGGAAAAACTGAAACAACCAAAGATCTTGCCAAAGCGGTGGCCAAGCAATGTGTTGTCTTCAATTGCTCCGAAGGATTGGACTACAAAATGATGGGTCGCTTCTTTTCCGGATTGGCTCAGTGTGGAGCTTGGTGTTGTTTCGATGAATTTAACAGAATCGACATCGAAGTGCTCTCTGTTATCGCCCAACAGTTGATAACCATTCGAAATGCCAAAGTCGCCAATGCTAAGAGGTGGGTAGAAAAAATATACAATGTTTTCGAGCTCTAGCGTATTGATGTTTAATCAATCCCCAGATTCATCTTTGAAGGCCGTGAGATCAAACTCAATAAATCTTGTTCGGTTTACATTACCATGAATCCTGGATATGCTGGTCGAACGGAACTACCCGACAATTTAAAGGCATTATTCCGGCCCATGTCGATGATGGTACCTGACTATGCTCTAATCTCAGAAGTTATCCTGTACTCTGAAGGCTTTGAGGATCCCAAGATCTTGGCCCATAAAATGGTGCAAATGTACAAGCTATGCAGTGAGCAACTGAGTCAGCAAAACCATTACGACTTCGGAATGCGCGCCGTAAAAAGTGTCCTAGTCATGGCTGGGTCGTTAAAAAGGTCCGCTCCAAATCAAAGAGAAGATATAACATTGATTGCGGCTCTTCGAGACTCGAATATTCCTAAATTTCTTGCCGATGATGCATTTCTTTTTCGTGGAGTTCTTTCGGATTTGTTTCCTGGTGTCGAGCTTCCAGACTCATCGCACCCGGAATTACAAGATGCAATGATAGTTGGATTGGATGGGAAAAACCTACAGCCAGTGCCATCAACTATACGCAAATGCATTCAATTGTACGAGACTATGTGCGTGCGTTGGGGCGTCATGTTAGTTGGACCAACTGGAAGTGGAAAATCTACAGTTTTGCATGCGTTGCAATTCGCCTTAACACATTTGTTCAAAAACGGAGTTCCAGGACCGAATTTCAGAGAAGTTATTATACAAAAGCTAAACCCAAAGTCAGTTACGATGAATGAGTTGTACGGATTTGTTAATTATAAGACTATGGAGTGGCAAGATGGACTCTTGGGGTTAGCCGTGCGTACCGCTGTAAGCACTGAAGGTAAGATTAAATTTTCAAATATCGTTTCAAATTCACATTTTGTTCTCGCACCTGAACACAACGTTCCTTATAATTTGATGTTATAAAGAAGGCAATGTAACCCGACTAGATGGTATTCTTCTTTTTTTACTTCTACTTCATCTGTCCTTTGATGATCAGGAGATTTGTTTCCCAAAGTTCATTAGAAATGCTCCACACGAGCTTTTTATTAAATTCTCCACAGGTGGCCATAGTATTTAAAAGAACAGTCTCACAAGCCATAGTTTTCAAAAGCCCGTAAACTTGGAAGAACTACTCGAAATAACACTCAACGAAGTTCGGAAGATCATCATATATTTGCGGAGTTCAACTTGTAGAGATGCCCTACGAGTTTTGAAAAAGTTGGAAGATATCGGATACAGGTGGCTAATGGCCAACTGTGGAAAATACAAAAGATTTAATCCAAAATATGAGAATCATAAACATAGTGCTTCCATAATTAAATTCAAAAAAGGGGTAATTGAATTTTAAAAAGCATTCTATATGCCCCCAAAAAATCAAATATCGATAACGCTAAGACAACTCTAAGTCCTTTGCTATACAAGATTGTTCTTGGTTATTTATTTGAAGGATAAGTACCTGACTTCAAAAAGAATGAGGTTATTGGTAAAAAGAAAAATTGGATTACGGCCTATTACAGACGTTAATTTTTTTATTGAAAAGTGCTTTTCAAAAGTATAGTGTATAGAATTGCAAGAAAACTCAACTAAATACTGTGACCACATGACGCACTCTGAAGCTGAAAAATGTCAATGCTGCAGATGTACGTCCGGCGCCTACCAAAACTGTGAGAGTAAATTGACTACAGCACGGGCCTGATTCAAAAAGAACCCAAACAGTGTAGGAAGCATCCACGTTCCACAAATCCACAAATCTTATTAAAAAAGGAGCGTGATCGACTCAGTTGATATTTTCATTGGGAGAGATTTTAAGAACAACAATTTTTTACTCTGATTGCTGAAATGGGCTTACTCTCGAATTAGGCGGACACATCAATATCAACAGTTGATGACGTGACCGAGCAGCCTTTAGCAATTTTTTTAAAAACGAGCCGGCCAACCCCACATGCAGACCAGCATGACTACAGGAAAGTAGGTTATTAAAGACCCTGTTTATTCAAATCTCAATCTGTTGCTCCCTTCTCGAACTTATAAGATCCTATGTATCCTGTGAGTAGGTCTGACTTCCGTCGCAGGTTCAGGTCCAGTTACGATGAAGCCTTTGAGCATGTCTCGATTGTCTTTGCCTGAAATGAGCTACTAACCTATATGCTACTAAATACCAATATCTGTACCATTCGTTGTTTAAGAACCATCCGTCTAGTGCGGGCGACTGCTTTCCTTCCCCAATCTTTCCTCTAAGGGAATCAAGGCAGCAGGTACGTTAGCAATTGAACAAATTTTCAAAAATTACTAAACTGATAGATCAGTATGTCAAAACACTATTCTCGATTTTAGGTATGGTTTTCGATGTACTACCTGTACGCATACTATAAATTCAACCGTCTAATAAGTTGTCCTTTTGTAGAGGAAGTTCATCAATGGATCGTATGTGACGGCCCTGTGGATGCTGTTTGGATTGAAAACATGAATACCGTGTTGGATGACAACAAAATGCTTTGTCTCGCCAATTCTGAGAGGATCAAACTTACACCTTGGGTTCATATGGTGTTTGAAGTTCAGGACTTGGCTCAAGCATCACCCGCTACAGTATCTCGCTGCGGTATGGTATATGTCGACCCCGACGAATTAGGTTGTATGCCAATGGTGCAGTCGTGGAAGAATGGTCCCATACGGAAAAAATTAACACTCGATCAATTAGACTTTATATACGGCCTTATGAATACCTACTTTGAGAACTTCATCAAAATTGCATTCAAATACGGGACCTTCCCAATACACCAGGTTAACACTTCAAAAACTCTCCTCTGCTGTGAGTTCTTGACCGATATGATAGAAAAATTAAAATTCACGGCAATTCCATTGGAGGAAGCGAAAAGCTTACTTAGCAAGATCTTTATCTGGTCAACACTTTGGGCGATAGGATCAAACTTTAACGATACCGCGCAAGCCGTTTATGAGAAGAAGGTTCGTGAGGCACTGGCAGGTGGTTCTATTGCCCAATAGTAAGTTCGATTCCTTTTATTTTTGTCAACTTTTTTATGAACTTTTGATAACAGCCTTCCTGAGGATTCTGTCTGGGAATACCGAGTGAATTTGGAGGAAAATACTTGGGAAAAGTGGATTGCTATTCTGGAGCCCTTCGTATTCAATGCAAATGACAAGTATTTTGATATGCAAGTTCCGACGGTGGATACAACAAAATTTGGGTACACTTTGTAACATCAATGATTGTCTTTATAAGTTGAAATTTGATATTTTGGTTTGGCAGATTTTTCTGTGAAATTTTATTCCTACGAAAATATCCAGTCATGATTACTGGGGACACAGGAGTCGGTAAAACTGTGTTGGCAATGACGGCCTTAAAACGTTTGGCGACCAAGAATTTCGTACCGGTCCTGTTGAATTTTTCTGCCCAGACAAGCAGTATTCGGACACAGGAAATGATTGAGGCACAATTGGAAAAACGCAAGAAAACCATGCTGAGCGCGCCCATTGGGAAGACTGTCATAATATTTATGGATGACGTGAACATGCCCAAATTGGATACATACGGCAGTCAACCTCCAATTGAACTTTTACGGTATGTATTTTCTTTTGTTTGTTTTATTTGGGCAAAAGACAGTCGTGACAGCTGATTCAGTCAGATCAGTGCATGTACTCATGTTGACATCCTCTTATGCTCTTAAATAAAATCATTAAGTTCGACTAACAAGATTATTTTTGAGCTAGTCAAGTTGGATGAGTAGATGTGATCCAAAAATACAGCGTTCTCACAGTGGACCTAAAAGATGTGCTCGTCAAAATTTTCATTCATACCAAGGGAAGCCTCCAACTAATCTTCTTCTACTGACGAAATATCAAACATTATACTGTAGCATCCCTCTTCAGAAGCGTTTCATACGGGTATTCATATGGAACGTCTACAAAAAAAAAACAACAACAGGTCGGGAACCAAAATTAGTTCGAATACGACTAGTCATGGTAACACGAAAATGGAGAAAAACAAAATCAGAGCCCTCATCGAGTATCTCTGACTAACATAGACATATAAGCCGCCTAAGTTGTACTAAGGTTCGCATATTGCAATGAAGATAAAGCTCATAATTTTACAGAGCATCTCGAAAATATTTTTCAACCTCATCGAGTAGATGAAAGTGAAATAACAACGAAAATAAAGAAATAATACTTACAACGCCTACTGAAGTTATGAAAACAATAATATAATATAATATAAAAAATTCCTGGATACGATCTTATAATGGGAGAGGTTTTGATACACTTCCCGATGAAAGCAAAAGCAATACTGACCAACCTCATAAGCGCAGCTTTCAGGTTTAAATATGTACCCAGCTTGCGGAAAATTGCAGAAGTTTTAATGATCCTTAAATCAGGCAAACCACCGAACGAGACAAATCTCGCTATTACCTATTATGTCTAAGGTCTTCGAGAAGTTATAAGAACTTGGAAGAACTTGATTCCTTATCATCAATTTGGTTTCCGAAACAAACATTCGCCGATTGATCAAATTCATAGGATAACTCAATTAACAGAAATGTACCACAGGCTTTTGACAAAGATTGGCATGAGGGACTAATTCAAAAGCTGAGAATTCTCTTCCCTAAGCAATAAGCCAAAATCCTGGAATTTTTTCTTGAAGATAGGTACTCCAGAATTAAACAAGAAGGCTCCTACTCTGAACTTAAGGAAATCAAAAGCGGGAGTACCTCAAGGCGGTGTACTGGGACCAGTTTTATACCTATTCTACTCCAGTGATCTCCCAATGCTTGAAAACAACAATGTAGCCACCTTCGCTGACGATACTGCAATCGTGGCAGTTGGTAAAGGAATCAACGCAAAAGCTTCAACCAAATACATAGTTGGACAAAACAATGGCACATTAAACTAAATGAAGTTAAGTCGGCTGAAAAGGCTGAAATACATACCAATCACTATCAACCGACAAGAAGTTCCATATGCGAACACATCGAAGTACCTTGGCATGACCCTAGATGCTAAGCATCGTTGGAAAGAGCACATCTAGAAGAAAAAAGGAGAACTACGAATTAAAAACAGAAAGTAAAGGTAGAAATTCAGTCCTTTCAACGCACAATAAGATTTTACTATGCCAAAAAATGTTAAAACGGGTATGGGCCTATGGCATCCAGCTTTGGCACTGTACTAAAACGATTCCAATGATTCCAGAACAAGGTACTCAAGAACATCGTCAATGCATCCTACATCATTTGAGATGGTGTAGATGAAAACCTAAAGTATACCAGACACCAGAGACGCTACAGGGCGAACTTTTTGGACAAATATTTTATTTAGCAAATAAGGTTAGATTAAAAATGGTTATTAGTCCAGGTTTCCACGTCACTCAAGGTGTTGGCTCGTTGAGGGCTTTTAATATGTTAACTACCGAAAAAGGGAGACGCAAATACATATTTGGAGCGGTTTATAACGATGAAATACGCCATGGCTCTTATTCACCAGCCACTTTTCACTTTGCAAATTTTTTATTTATATTTACGAATTCAGTTTCGCAAACGGAAATTTTTCAAGCTAAGAGAAAGTTTTTTCAAAAGTGAAAATCTTTATTAGTTTGGGAAAAATTGTTTCTTTCCGTTCCACCAATCAAATAATCTTTGAAATTTGCATTTAAATTTGTGCAAAACTGTTCAATAAATGCAAAGAAGAAATTTCCCTTGCAGTTGCGCGTTTATGAATATTATTTAAAAATATTATTCTAAAATTAGAAAAAATCGTTCCGAAACATTTCTTAAACAGCGGAAGTTTTTTATAGTGTGCAAAGAGTAGCAGAATTGAGAACAAATATTGAATTTGGAAATATGGTTTCAATAGGCGAAAATTTCCGTTTAACTAAAAATAATATTGGTCAAGACCTCCATTTTAAAAGCCATAGAAATAATTGCTGAACTCCGTTACAAACACTTATATGGAGGTCAGTTCCATGGGGTCGCATCTATGCACGTAGTACACGGAAATTCAGACGCAAGAACCACTTCTGGCCAGAGAATTCTTTAATTTTCTCGTATAGCTGGGAGCGTTTAGGGGGTGATGATAAACATTGATGCACCCAAATAAAATGAACAAAATTTCGCCTTTAGGCATGGAAGGCATGTATAATACATGCAGTGAAATACAGTGAAATTTTGTGGGCCTCAACGATCCTTCCATACTATATATTTAAGCTAGCCTGGTAATATCCACCATGCAAAAATGCATGACGCTGCAATTTGGTTTGGCGAGGGAATTGTAATAATGGATTTTTAAAGTTCTTACCACGGAGTCCAAACCAGCAATTCAAAAACTAAGCAGGACAAACTTCGAGTTTTGTTGTTAAAAACCGGCTTTTAAATTTCTCGAATACTTCGTCTCTTTCTCAGGCGTAAAACACAGCTCAGGAGTAAAATAAAATTGAAGACAATAGTGAGGTTATGACTGCGTTTTGGGAGATTAACTTTTTTTTTCAAACGGAAGTCGCACACTCTAGAGGAGATGGACTTTATGAATCGACCTATGAGAAAATTACAAAAAAAATTAAAAAAATTGGTTTGGGTGCGAGTAGGCCTGCCCATACCATCAACTTCCCATTTCAAGATAAAAAAAATGGGAAAGACTAACAGGATTCACATTTCTGAAACAATTTTAAAAGAACTTCCGTGGAAATTTGGATCATGAAATAGAGAAAGGGGCACATCAATGAATGAAATGGCCTCAACTAAATACCATTTTAGTCTTTTAGTCTATAGTTAGTAACTTACTAAGTTTAGTCAATTGGCTAAATAAACATAATATTGATGAAACTTTTGGCATTAAAATTGAACAAAAAAAAATGTTATATGAATTTGTCCGGAAACTTATGAACGGCAGTGTATATATTTTTGCATATTTTTTTATCTGATAAGGCAGCTGTAAACAATAAATTTAATGAATTTTGAATTTTTTTTATTGGAAAATACCAATGTCAAAAATTTTGTTGACAGTTTTTTCGTCAAAAAATTCAAACCACCCTGTGAAATTTAACCAAAAGCTTTTCAGGTGTATGCACACACGCTTCGAAAGAAACCAATTCATTGATTGATAGCCTGATTTGTTCTCGAGTTAGGCTGTACGAAAGAATCCGCACAAACGTTCGTACACACACACACACAGACATCTTTCTAAAAATAATGGAATCCGACTACTGCGACCGCCAAACGTGGAGAAATGTAAAAATTTTAAATTTCGATAATCGGACCGATTACAAGAACTTCCTGATGGGAAGTTAATAAAATGAAGACTGATAAAAAAAACTTGGTATCGATAATTGTAACCTCTCGTCTCAGTATGCGAAGAACATTCGACATGTTTGAAAGGAGTTTAAAAAAATTCATTTCCTGAGAAGTAAATTTCCATAGAAGACTACGAGAGCAGATCCTCTCTTATTTAGGAGCAGACTTTTCAAAAAACTAGGGGAAAAAATGAGACATCTAGAGGACTTGAAAAGTTTTATTAAGAGCACCTAGTACCTTGATGAGACAGATTATGATTTACTTTTATGGATAAATCCATTCTCCTGAAGTTCATCCAAAATACTAAAAGAGTCCTTCATTTTGCAGACAATTTCTCGACAACAAAGGTTTTTATGATCGCGAAAAACTCTACTGGAAGGATGTTGTGGAAGTCGCTCTAGGAGCAGGATGTGCACCACCAGGAGGTGGTCGAAATCCACTCACTCCCAGGTTTAATTTGATCTCTTCATAGCCTTACAGTTTGATTCTATTTTTAACGAACTAATTTTCAGATTTGTGCGACATTTTGCGTTGTTAAATCTTCCAAAACCAAACAATGACATCCTGACCACAATTTTTGCGGGCATTCTTTCGGGGTAAGTGTATCCTTTTTTATGTTTGGTTTTCCAAACTTAAACAACCTTGCTTTTGCTTTTAGTTTTTTTTATGACTTTTCATCAGCTATTCGCCCATTGGCCGTGCCATTGTGTAATGCTCTTGTCGAGATTTACTCGAGGATCGCTGAGGAAATGTTGCCAACTCCTGATAAATCCCATTATATTTTCAACTTGCGTGACTTATCCAAGTGTGTCCAAGGGATTCTACAATCGGACAGCTCAAACTACACCACTGATATGCAAGTATTGCGTCTATTCTATCATGAGAATTCGCGTGTGTACTTCGATCGACTGATCAACAGCGATGATGAGCAATCCTTCAAGACGCTGATGGCAGAAGTTTGTCAAAAGCACTTCAATAAAGAAGTTGTTAAGGAGGGTGAAATCGTCCTTTTTGGGGATTTTATGATTTTTGGACAAAATCGAAATGAAAGAATTTACGAAGAAATTAAAGATCTGTCAAAGTTGGAGAGCGTCTTGGGGGATTTTATGGACGATTACAATGCCTCTACGGGAAAGGATATGAAGCTGATCATGTTTCAGGATGCATTGGAGCATACAGTAAGATTAGCGCGCTTATTGCGTGCCGATCGTGGTAATGGTCTCCTTGTTGGTGTTGCTGGAATGGGAAAGCAATCTTTGACACGTTTGGCAGCCCATGTGAATGAATACAAGTGCTTTCAAATTGAACTTCGACGGAATTATGACATTATTGCATTTCATGATGATTTAAGGATTCTCTATAGAATTGCCGGGGTATGGTTCATATTCAACTCAAATATTGTATAGGCTATAAAATTGTTTACAGGTTGAAAACTCTCCACTTGTATTTCTGATTGTGGATACGCAAATCGTGGAAGAAGAATTCTTGGAAGATATAAACAATATTCTGAATTCTGGAGAAGTTCCGAATCTCTTTGAGGGAGATGATTATGAGAAGATTATTCTGGAAACTCGAGAATTTTGTAACGCCGCTAATAGGATTGTAAGTTTAAAAAGATTGATCTGGTATGACGAAGCGCGCAGATCACATCGGTCAAACTGAAACATTACTGAAACCAAGAACGTTAGGTGTAATCTTTTCTTGAAGTAAAGACGGATCGAGCTGTTTCTCTCTAAATGTGGAGAACTTTTTAGGCAGGATCGTCCTCTGTCAGTTTGCAAACCTCGTTTCATATGTTTTTACAACTTTTTTTTGTTGACTGTAAAATGTCGTCAACGAGCTATGTATAAAGCAGCTGTCTAATGCCACTAAGGTACATGGCGTTTTCAAGTCCCATGTTTTTTTCTCAATTTTGCGATTCTCGCATTTGCTCTTTGGAAATGGATGAGCGTTCGTTTTGACATTTTTTGATGGGGACAACTTAAAGCGATGGTGCTTCGACCAAGGTTTTTAACTGCATTAAGCCTTAACGACCTTCGTTGTCCGCAAAAACGCAGACCAATCAGGGCCTGTATTATTTTACCATTGTAGATTTTTGTCAATACAGTTGATTAAAAAGTCAAACAATTAGCCGGGTGAAGACAAGTAATACAGCCAACGCGAACTCATGATTTCTCATGAGACACTGCATTGCGGACAAAGGTCCCTTTCAACACTCAAAGGCAAAAATGATACTTTTAATCAAGTTCTCGTAGAGCTTAAGAGACCTTTTTTAACTGACTGTAATTAGTTTATTTATGGGCTCCCAATCCGTGAAGGATCTTATTGTTTGACAGAAGTCTTATAATCCTCTTTGTTGGAACCCATACTTGGTTTTGAACTACATCCGCACAGCTCAGAGTTCGCCCTCTTCATAAATGACGAACAATTTCTTTCCTGAATTTTTACAATACCTGCACTGCTTTCCTGCTGGACTGGCAGAACTGGAATGATTAAAGCTTGTAACCAAAACTACATCCGATATGCCTTTTTGGCAATGTACTACAAGCTTTGCAAAGCAGTGCAGGTATTGTATAAATTCAGGAAATTCGTTCAAGTACTCGTACCATAGAGCGGCTACCAGCCACAATATTCCGTGCCGGCTAGTGTAATTCCAAAAGGCTTCGTACATGAAACATAAACATGCCTTTGTAGTTCTTACAAGACATAACGTCGCCTTTCTTGAAGATAGACATAGAGAACGCCTCCTACACCCATACTTATGTGAAGATTTAGTGCACTCACCGCTGGAAGAGTTTCAGAGCGGACGGCCTTGTTGATATTCAACTTTTTGAAAACTGAGTCAATCTCTTCAAATTGAAAGAAGAGGTTTCTTAATTGACTGGATGCAAGCTCTTGCCCTATCGACCTGTCGATCTTTACCCGATGCTACTCAAACAGTCTACAATTCCCTGTGCTTCAGCGACTATGTTGCCTTCACTGTATCGAAGAGACTTCAAATCCCAATACCCAGTTTGTTGGCTTGTTTGACTCTTCGATACATTTGAGCTCGGAGATTGAGCATGCTATTGATCTTGAGCATGAGATCTATTTTGGCTTGTCTTGCGATAGCAAAGTTTGCAAGTGTGCATTTTCTGACATTGATTTCCATATCTTAATTCTCCAGCGTGGTTGCACCAGAGACGACATCTACAAATTTTTCATCAACCGAGTAAGAAATAACCTTCATGTTGTCATGTCGATGAGCCCTGTTGGCGATGCATTCCGAAGGCGCTGTCGAATGTTCCCGTCCTTAGTTAATTGCACAACAATCGATTGGTTCTCGAGCTGGCCAGCTGAAGCCTTGTACTCTGTTGCTGTTGGTGTGCTCGCTGAATTCGTTGACAAAAAGGCCGAACGAGAGAAGCTAGCCAAGACCAGCGTATTCATGCATAAAGTATACACCTTAAATCATTATGACTTTTTAGAATCCCACTTTGATTCAATATTCTACCTTTAAAGACCGTTGAAGAAGCATCTGTAAAGTATTATAAGGAAATGAAACGGCATTATTATACAACACCGAGCAGCTACTTGGAGCTTTTAAAACTCTACAAGAGCATCTTGAAGAGCCGCACAGACATTATAATCGCAAAACGACGACGTATATCCAATGGACTTAACAAGATTCTTGAGACCAACAGTATTGTAAGTTTTATCATTGTAACTCAGACTTACTTCTAAGCCCGTCCTAATTTAAGATCGCTGTGATGCAAAAAGATCTGGAAGTGATGGTTCCGCAATTAGACTTGCAATCAAACAAGATGAAAGAACTCTTAGAAAAGCTTGAGATAGACACAAAGAAAGCGGATGCAGTCAAAGAATCTGTGGGCAAAGATGAAGCATTTGCTAAGGAAAAGGCAGAAGTGTGCCGAGCCATCGCAGACGATGCCATGAAAGACTTGGAAATTGCAATGCCTGCTCTACGAGAGGCCGAAAATGCTCTCAAGTCCTTGAGCAAAGCTGATATCAATGAGATCAAGGCCTTTACCACCCCACCGCAGTTGGTTCAGTTCGTCATGGAAGCTGTGTGTATTTTACTTGGAGCTAAGTATGAAGTCCGCTTAAATTAAATCCAACTTTTATAAGGTTTTTGCTTTCTATAGACCAACTTGGGCTTCGGCTAAAACCGTCATGGCTGATGTGAATTTTCTTAAGCGCTTAATGGAATTCGATAAGGAACACATATCTGACGTAACGCTCAAGAAAATCAAGCTTTACATAGATCACAAGGACTTTGTACCTTCGGTAAGTCTAGCTTTGTATTCCCTTAACTTCAATTCAGACTGAATTCCCTTTCAGAAAATCGAAAAGGTGTCCAAGGTGGCCAAAGGAGTCAGTTTGTGGGTCATAGCAATTGATAAATTCGCAAAAGTCTACAAAGTTGTCGAGCCTAAGATACAACGCCAAAAGAATGCCGAAGCCGAACTTAATGAAGTCATGAAAGTTCTTCGTGCTAAGCAAAAAGAATTGGCCGATGTTGAAGCAAAGATTCAGGCACTTAAAGACTCGATTGATGCCAAAAGTCGAGAGTTCAAAGTTATCCAAGACAGTGTGGACCTGACGTATGGTAGAATAAATCGAGCCGGTCGCCTTACTTCAGCATTGGCAGACGAAGAAATTCGTTGGAAAGAAACTGTTAAGGTACAAATGTCATATTTTTAAAGCCTTCGGCGAGACTTAAAAATATAAAATTGAATTTAAGACGTTGAGCAACGAACTTTGGGCTGTACCTGGAGATGTACTTGTTTCGTCTGCATGCGTTGCATATCTCGGTGCATTTTCCACCGACTATCGGCGCTATTTGACTGCCCTTTGGGTAGCTGAGTGTCAAAAGTATAACATCCCAAGTAGTGCCGAGTTTAGTCTTTTGGCCATTCTCGGTGATGCATACGAGATGAGATCGTGGAATATGGCCGGACTGCCGAGAGATACAATTTCAATTGAAAATGGACTTTATGCAACTCGAGCATTGCGTTGGCCTCTTATGATAGATCCTCAGGAACAGGTTCGACATATTTCGTCATAATTTGGATTTTAATTGAAAAACATTTCTTAGGCAAACCGATGGATACGTAACCTCGAGAGGGCCAACAATTTGTATGTCTTGAAAATGAATGATGGCAACTTTTTGAGGATTCTTGAGAACGCAATTCGGCAAGGTTTTCCGGTTTTAATAGAAGACATCGATGAAACAATCGATCCATCTATGCGTCCAATTCTTCAGCGTGAAACATTTATTGCAGAAGGACGAGTCTTTTTGAAGTTGGGCGAAAGTGTAATCGATTATAATGCAAACTTTAAGTTGTACATCACGACGAAACTTTCCAATCCGCATTATCTGCCAGAGATTTGTATAAACGTTACCTTGGTGAACTTTCTTGTCACCGAGGCTGGCCTTGAGGATCAGCTTCTGGCGTAGGTGCCTTCGATTCAATGTGAGAGGCTAATGTATAATTTTTTAATATATTCTTCAGGGACATTGTAGCTATTGAAATGCCCGCTTTGGAAGCCCAGCGTAACGATCTTGTTGTGAAGATCAATACAGACAAACAACAATTGTTGGCTCTAGAAGACAAGGTTCTCAAGTTGCTTTTCAACTCGAAGGGAAATATTCTCGATGACGAGGAATTGGTGGAGACCCTTAATGATGCCAAGGTAAAGATGACTTTTAGCTCTCACTGAACACCTTTATCTTTGTTTCTTTTAAGGAAACATCGCTCATTATCGCGTCTCGCTTAATTGATACTGAAGAAACAGAGAAGGTCATAACAGCTACAAGAGAAAGATACCGAAGTCTCGCTTCTCGGGGAGCTGTCTTATACTTTGTCATTGCGGGCCTGGCTGAGATTGACCCTATGTACCAGTACAGCTTAAAGTATTTTTCTATGGTATTTTGCAATGTGATTCAACAAGAGCACCCCAAAATGGATACTGAAGAGCGCATAGCACAGCTGAAGGATGAGGAATTGAAAGCGATGTTTTTGAACATTTCAAGAGGCTTATTTGAAAACCACAAGCTAATTTTCAGCTTCCTTTTGGCTCTAGCCATTGAGAAACAAGTGAGCTCAAGTTGACATTGATGTTTGATTGATATTGAGCTTTTACTTGCAGGAAGGAAGACTTATCGCTGCGGAATTTAATTTCCTTACACGTGGCATAGTCGGAGTCGTGGATGTGAAACCAAGGCCCTCAGACCTCACGATGACCACTCAGGAGTGGGAACTGTGTTGTTTTTTGGATAGCACTTTCCCAGACTTCAAAGGCATCACAGAGGATATCAGGAGTAAAGTCATTATAACAATTGAGGACTTCAAAGAGGTCCCACTTGCTTTCCTTTGTCAAGGCTTCACATATATAGATATGTTTACCTTCTACAGGTCTTCGCTTGTGGAACATCAAAAAAGCGTGGTGCAAATTGGAACGCAAAACTGACGAACTTCCAGAAGCTACTATTTATAAAGGCTTTGCGTAAGGAGAAGTTTGTTTCGTGCGTATCAGCATATGTGCGAGCCACAATTGGAAGCTATTTTGTAGAGGTATCTGGAGGAAGTCAGCTAAAAGTTGTGTAAGTAGAAACAAAAAGAATGCTGCGCATGCCTAATTGTCATCCTTTATGATAGCTTTCTTGACACATCAAATGTCACACCACTCGTGTTTGTCCTATCGAGCGGCTCGGATCCAATGGCTGGCTTTTTGAAATTCGCCGAAGAAGTTGAATACATGGATAAATTCTATTCAATATCTCTGGGACAGGGTCAAGGTCCTATAGCCGAAGGCCTCATCGAGCGCAGTGTCAAATCAGGGTATTGGGTGTTCCTACAAAATTGCCACTTAGCCACATCTTGGATGCCACAAATGGAGAATATCGTTCGAAACATAACCCTGGGCATCACAAAGGCTCATTCCGATTTTCGCCTGTTTCTCTCGTCGATGCCAACCAAATCTTTCCCCATAAGCGTACTCCAGAATTCGGTAAAGTTGACCAACGAACCGCCAAAAGGTATCAAAGCGAACGTCTTGGGAGCGCTTAATGATCTCAAAAAGGACTTTTTCGAGTACCATGTCCTGGGGCCAAAATGGAAAGCCTTAGTCTTTGGCATTTGTATGTTTCACTCAGTGATTCTTGAAAGAAGAAAATTCGGTCCACTGGGTTGGAACATTCTCTACGAATTCAACGAAAGTGATCGTGAATGTGGGATAAAGACATTGGACGTATTTATTGATAGGAAGCGTGCCGCGGAAGAGATTCCTTGGGAAGCGATCGCATATATCAATGGCGAAATTACTTGGGGTGGCCGTGTGACAGACTACTGGGATCAGCGATGTTTGCGGACCATTTTAAAGATCTTCTCATCGCCGGATATCATAAATCCAGACTATCGTTACAGCAGTAATCCATTTTATCGCAATCCGCGAAAGAAAACCCTTCAGCAGTACATAGAGTATGTGCAGAGTTTTCCAACTGAAGAAGATCCCGAACTCTTTGGAATGAATCAGAATGCTAATATCGTCTTTCAAACAAAGGAAACTGACTTTTTCATTTCGACATTGCTCCTGGGACAACCAAAGGCAGCTGGAGATGACAGTCAGTCAGCGGACAATGATATTTGCTTGGAGATTATTCGAAAGATTCAAGATGTCTTAATTCCGAAAATTACTAAGGAACAAATGTTTCCTGATCTCACAATCGTAGGAAGATTTTTAATTCTTCTATATTTTTTTCTTTTTTAACGTTTCTACTTGTAGCTCGACGCTAAGGGCCAGATTCCTTCCCTTACGACTGTCCTAGTGCAGGAAATAGACCGCTACAATGTTTTCTTGAAAATAGTTCATAGCAGTTTGATCAACTTGAATAAGGCCATAAGGGGATTAGTCGTTATGTCCGAGGCTCTAGAAGAAGTGTTTTGGTCGCTACTGAACAATATAGTTCCCCAGATGTGGACACACAAGAGTTTCCTTTCAATCAAACGTCTGCCAAATTACATCCCAGATTTTCAGCGACGAATTGATTTCATGTTGGACTGGATTAAAAACGGATCGCCACGCTCATATTGGCTCAGCGGTCTCTACTTTCCACAATCCTTCCTCACTGGTATCCTGCAGACTCACGCGAGAAAACATCGCTTACCAATTGATTCGCTTAAAATTGATTTTAAAATCTCGAATACGGTTCTGGTGCAGCAAGATTTCTTTCAAAGGCGTCAACAAGGGAAAAGCGTACGTAAAGTAGTTTTTTTTTTTTCTTAACTTTTTTAAGGATGTTTTTAAGGATGAGGATCTTTATGGTGCGCTAGAGAAACCTGAGGCTGGTGTGATTGCTCATGGAATCTTTATTGAAGCCGCACGCTGGGACGGTGAGCTTGGCGGTCTTTGTGATGCACGTGAAGGAGAATTGTATTCGCGTTTACCTGCCTTGCAGTTTATTCCCTGCCTTAAGCTTGTTCCCGGCGAACGCTATGATGTAAGTAAGATGGAATTGAAATTTAACATAAACCAGATCATATCGATGTTCTAGGCACCGTTATACAAAACGCAAGCTCGCTCAGGAGTCTTGTCAACGACAGGACATTCGACAAATTTTGTTCTATCGATTTTGCTGGATAGTCTAAAGCGACCAGATTTTTGGATTTTACGTGGCACTGCTTTGGTCTCAGCTGTCGCCGAGAACGATTCGTAGAACTGTACTCCATTGATATATTTTTTGAAATTGTTTACGCTAAAATACATTGTAATTATTTCACGTGTGTTTTGGTATAAAAAAATTATTGTTATGTGTTTACAAAATATGATTTTTTATTTGTGTTTTTTTTTTTATAATTGGCTGCGTGAAGCACAAAGCGAGCAGAAGGATTAGAAGGAGAATGAAAGATTATGTAGTGTTTTGAAAAACTCGTATGCAGTGGTAATTTTATTCTTGCAGTGGACCCGGAACTTTGCAAATTTTGAGGATTGAAAAAAATAGATATGAATTGGTTTGGAGTTGCGATTGTAGGAAACTGAGTCTGAGTCTCTATATCGGGAATAAGGTAAGACACGAAAGTAATTTTATAAATGTTTAGCTGAAATTTTGGATGCAAATGTGGAAACATCTTTCCCGACTTTGGAAGTTGATAGTCAATCAACGGAGGGTTTTTGGTCGGAGTACAAGACATAAGCAATGTTGATTCGGTAAGAATTTCGAACTGATCAAAGGCTCTTAGTCTTCATTAACAAAGTTACAAGTTTGAACCACACCCTGATGAATGTGGACATTTTGACATCCTGCCTGAAACAAACTTTACTAAAATGAGATAGATTGATTACGGGCATCATCTTCCAACAAGATGACGACCCGCAACCTGAAGTCAAACTCCAAAAGATTGGCTGGAAAGTCATGAATTCGGAGTTATGTCACCAGGTTTTTAAAAAAAAAAAACTTTTTATTAAGAACTATTTGAAAATGAACGAAAAGCGTTTTGGCCGCCTTTTGTTTTTTAACCAAAAAACCCAAAACAAAGGGTATAATCCATTTTTACTTACTGGCTTTTCAATGTAGCTATTAAAGAATACAGTAGAAGACTGGAAATCAAGACTAAATACAACCAAACTGATGAAAGGAAACTCATTGCACAAATTGTATAAGTCAATTGATTGCGTGAACGAACTCGAGACAAAGCACAATACTAACAAATAAATCACACTTTGCCTTTAAGGATATCAGTTCTGACCCGTAGGTCTGATGTAGGTACAATTCAGCAAATGAAATAAGGGATGAAAAATGAAGCTACAGCGGCCACGATTACAGATTAAAGTCCAAGTTTATAAATTTTATAAAAGCGCCTTCATCCCAAATGCCATTTTTCGAGTACACTTTCTTTTCTCTCTTTAAATAAAAACAAATACTCGTAATTCCCATTCATCGGATTTAATTTGAATTCTTTACAAATAAAAAATAAATATTTTTTTTTCACCTAGTCTACTCACTACAATTCGAAAAAAGTACATGACCTTTAAATAATTGGTTTTTAGTTTTGGTTTCTTTTTTATCTACCGTGTGTAAAGAACAATGTGTAGATTAATAAATTATTAATAAATATAAAACAACAATGTATTTTGATTAAATCAGAAAAAATAAACAAACAAAAAAAATTAACAAATTGGTTTTTATATTTGGCACTTAAATGATTTATACCCGTTGTTCTATTAGAACTTTAAATATACTTTAACAGTCACTTTTTACAAAGCAACTCAAATAAATATGCATGCACTGCAAAAATGCGACTTTAATTGAAATCTCATTTGAAATTTGACAATATTTAAACAAATTCCACAATTTACAACTCAGTAAGTTCTTATAAAATCATACAGCTTGTTTATGTTTTTCCGGTATTGCAACAAATTATTAAATTAAGTTTTTAACAAATGCAGAAAAGTTTTTGAAATTTAACTACGAGAACTATGAGAAGTATTCTTCCCTTCTTAAAAAAAAAACATTCAAGGAATCCAATTTTTCGATCACATTCATTTTTACATTCTGATCCTGCAAAATTACGTGTGGACTTTCCATTCTGATGGATTTGAAAAGGGGGAAAATATCTCTTCAGTTTCAGAAATCAATCCATGAATGCAATCATAAAACTGAATTCTTTTAGGAATGGTTAAATAAATGATTGTGTTGAATTTCAACTTTGACTACGAGCTTGCTGTGAAAATTGTTTATAACCACGATTCTTTATTTACTCAGGTCAACTTGTGTGGAAGTGAAAAACGTCCTCTCGTTCGATGATCATTTTCTTTAGCTAACTTTCAAACTCTGCTTAAGTCTCTGCCTTTCCATATGAGCCCACTGGTGGACGATACATCGCAGGCAATGAATACACCTGCGGCAAATTAAATGCATACTTTCTCTTTCCAATGTTTTTCATAACGTTATCCATTCGAGTTCCTTCACTAAAAGGGAAAACACGAGCGTTAGTATTTGATCGCATTTGAGTCGTGGAGTCGTCAGCTTACCTCCTCATTGTACTCAAAACATTCGGCACACTCTTTGCGGGCAAATGAAACTCCTGTACTAGTACTCGACATTGCTCCAATGTTACAGCCATTCCAGTGCGATCTTTAGCACTTTTACATGACGTAAATCTTAAGCCAGACATTGATCGGCAGATGTCCTCAGCCAGGTGTAGAATTTTCATATTTTTTGATACATTAGCTCGAAGTTGATCCTCCATCAGGCCCAAGAAATTGCTTGTCGCTTGTGGGGGCAGATTCGATTCCGACTTGCTTGGTGTGTCGGGGGCTTTTAAGTTAAGCTTCCGATAACGCATGTAATATTGTTTCAAACGTTCAAAATTGTCGAGGTTCGAACGGTGTTGATCGCGAGTGTAGCCCAGAGTTTCGGCTAGAGTAGCCTTTTCGTTGATTCCGATGTTAAAGAAGACCGGTGTCACTTTGAATGTAATCATTTCTCTAGTGGGTAAAACGGAATAGACTGACTCTGGAACTGGAAGCGAAACATTGAGTGCATTACGCCTGCCACTAACCCGCGGCATAGGTATGGACGCGGAATCTCTGCAAAGAAATATCAATAAAAACAGAGTGTGCCAATTTTAAAACACACCTCTGAAGGCTGCTTCGGACAAGAGTAAACCGAACGGTAAGAAGATCCTCTATTGCGATCGACATATCACCCCACATATCCGTTTCGCCTCCATAGAGCGACAGTAGACACTCGAAGTAAGCCAATGGTCCTAAGTCGGATAAAATCTTTATAAAGTTTTCTGTTATGTTGGTGCCCCAAAGCCTAGCCATAAGGGCACTCACTAAAGCTGTCAACTAGAAGATAAAACAGATTTAAATTTTAAATCCATTTAAAAACAATTTTTGAGCCTACCGATTGAGAAAAACACACATCTCTCCGATACATGATGTCTAGATTGACACTATTTCGTTTCATATCTTGTTGAAGCCTCTGTACAGAGTGCATTAGCCTGGCAGTCTTCAGGAGCCCATCCATTGCGTGTCGTAGTTTTCGCATCGAGGGTCTAAGCTCTGAAACCCAGTCCGTAGTCATTGACAAATCTAAACCTGAAAAAAAACTATTTTCATAAATTCTTCAACATTATAAAACCTAAAACGCACCATCAGTAAACTTATTTCCTTTCTTTGAGCGCAATTGTACCTCGTTCTGTTCGTCTTGTGGTTTAGTCAATTCTAAGTTCAGGTCTTTACTTGAGCATGCTGCTTCCCCATCGACGCTGGCTTCTTCTTGTATGAATTCAGATTGATTTACTACGACATCCGGAGCTGTACTCGAAAATCCCACTCGTTCCTGCACATTCTTAGGCCGCCTTAGACGAATTGCCGGACTTCCGCATCGGCCACAAAGAAATTTTATTTTGCTCACCAAGCACATAACACTTGCTTCAATATTTAATTGCGTCAGATCCAATGGTTCTGGCTCCTCAGTCGGACGATAATAGTTCGCCGAAGGGCTCGTACACATTGTTTTTGTATCTAAAAAGCCAACGCTCTGTCCAATGATTGCTTGGCAGTTTGAAGGACCCAAGCCGTCTTCATCGTCGAAGCAGAGTGTTGAATCATTTACATTTGCTGCTCCAGAATCTGGATCTACTGGTATTTCGTCGGATTTTTTGTCTCTTGGACTGTTGTCGAAATGTGAATCCCGGAAGTCTAGGTCAGTTTCGAAATTCATCAAAACGGGCAATGACTGATGAGTGACTGCAGCGTCTTCCTCAGACTCACTTGCAGACAGCTGTTCGCTGTATATTTTCATGGAGTTTTGAATTGAATAGATCGCACTGATGTCTGTCATGGAAGGTGACTTCAATCGCACGTTATTTGAAAATCCAGTTGATCGAGAAGTAAGTGTTCGTTGCGTTTTTGGCCATAGATCAGGAGGTGCAACCACTGGCGTCGCAAAGTCCTCTAATTCAGGTGACTTAAGGTCAAGTGCACTTAATTGTTGAGTTATCTTTTTAAACGGTGACATAGGCTATGAAACAAGAAAAAAAAATCCTTATTATTTTTTTTTCTGCGATGATTCTTAAACATGCGCATCTTTACCATAAGTGTATTATCAGGTTCCTCGATAATACGATGTTGTTCGATAAAAGAAAATGCTTCTTCCACAAGGTTGGGTTCCCAGATGTTCAGGAGTGATTTTGTTTTCCCAATCATCTCATTGCACAGCGGCATCATTCCTTTAGGATTTTTTGATTTAGCCAAAAACAGGAGCTGTGACATGATTTCAACTATTTCCTTTCTTAATTGCTTGATGGCTTGCACAGCATCGTTTGCAGTCTGCACCTTGCATTCATTGTCATCAAACTTTGAAGGCGAGTCTTTAATTTGTTGAAGAAGTCTGAAAAATGAAATATCGTCGTTTCGTATCTTATTTTGTTTGTAATTCAAAACTTACTTGATCAATCCTCCAGTTCGTTGATTTCCCCCATGACGGGTGAAGGCACCGACAGTCATTATATCAAGCACTCCCGTCCGGTTTAGAGAGTCATTATGGGCCCACGTGCGTTGTAAGTGAAGGTTAACTGGAATAAACTCTTGAGATTCATCAGTTTTTACAGAGGACTGCTTGAAAAAGGGACCTGCCAAAAAAGGAATTTGTATACAGCACTATAAATAATCTATTCAATTCCTACCATCGTCTTTTATGTTTTGTTGCAAAATCTGTTTAGCTTGCGAGTAGTCCTTCAAGAGTTTAAGATGCTTATCGAGCAGTTCAATTTGGCGGCGTCGCCACTCGCCACCGAGTTCGCCCATCCCAGAGATTTCTTGCAAAAGCTCCTTTTCCCTCATAATCCAAATTGACCTATAAGGTTTGGTTTTCTTCATTAGCGTACCTCATGTTTAAATGTTTCTACAAGTCTTACAATAGCTGCTGTGGAATGATGAAGCAATATCGGCTTTCCATAAGAGTCTCATGAACGCTTATGTCCCCACCCATTCCGGAATGTAAGCGGTAAGTGTGAATCTGTTTAAGAAAATGCATGCTTAACGGTACGGAAATCATATTTCTTACTTACACGAGGATTGGCGAAAACTTCGGAAATTTTCTCTTGAGCGGGAACAAACAACTTAGCTCCAAGTTTCGAAGGAAGCGATCGTGAACGTCTGTGACCTTAAGAAATATATTCATATTCAAAGTTTAAGATAATTTGAGTCAAGTTTGAAACACAATCAAACCTTTAGCTTGTGTATCAGCTACCTTTGTGGGCGATCTAGGTGGGCGTATATCAGGATCTGGTGCCCATGATGCGATAGTAATAAAACCAACATCACCTATGGATGATTTTAAAGGAACTCGAAATCTACTCGCATCCTAAGGAGACATACAACAGGTTAAGAAGATTTTTAAATCTTTTTGAATTACTAAACCTGAATAACACCAAGACTAGTCTCAGCAAATCCTATGGGAACTGCAGTATGAGAAACTTTTTCCCGAACGTCATATAAAGTAAATCTTATCAGAGACTCAGCGTTAAGGTAATCACTAGATCGGAAGCAAACTGTGCACAGGAAGATGGGATTTGCACTGCGTTCTACGGTTTCTGTGCGGGCGTATTGTCGCCAGCAGCAATCCACTCCATTTCGGATTTGAACTGCTATCAATGGATTCGGTAGGCGGCCATTTTCATCACTCGGTAGATTGTCACAAGATAAAGCTGATTCGCAAATTGGAACCTCCAAAAGATCTGTAAAGTAGAAATTCATTCGAAAATTATACAATTGTATATTTTGTTGAGGTCAGGGTCTAACTCAGACTAAGATCAATTAAATACCTGGGAAACCTCCCTTAGCGTTCTATCTTAAAAAAAAATTAATTCCAAAAGATTATTTGATACGCAAGCTCAAAAGAGATTTCCGACGTAGCCAAGTGATGAGTAATCTTGGAATCCATGTTTACGCGAATGCTTAGTTCACTTTCGCAGATAACAATGATAGCGATCAGTGATAGACATACGAATGTACCTCAAACGCAAACTGTGGAAACGATAATTAAATATAAAATTCGGGGCAAATTCGTTGATAGCATGAAGTCTATAAAGGGGAGGAGACAGCGGACGATCTCGCAAGCAGCTTTGGGCAAATATGACCGCCCCGTAAAAAAGCTGTTGCGAATTATCGGTGGCAAAGTTCTGCTTAACTCATATAAGTCAAAATTATCTTATTGGCATTCCTGCGCATACCTTACAAGGACTTAAGGTATATTTTATCCGTTATATTTTATGCTAATCTCTTTCACTAGCCTCACGAAGAATTAGAACCCAAGGCAGTAGACCTGCACAATGCTGACATAAGGCAACTTCTTTACATTTTGATATCTTCAAGAGGCAATGCATCCCAACAACTCTGTCCGCGAGCGAAAAATCATTCTGGAGGAAAAGTCGTATAATCGTATTAATTATGCTTAAGAACGCACGAAAAAAATATGAAAAGAATAATCAATTTTTTAACTACATGGAGGACATGGAAAACCTACTTTCTGAAGCATTGGAAGGATCTGAAAGCCGTATAAACATTTTTAGTCAACAAAACCAGCGCAGGATATCGAAAAGACAAAAAAGAAAGTTAGTGTTTATGGGGTAACTAACAGTTTAGCTGCATGTTTAAATTTGAGAATTGATTTAGGAGAAAATAAATAAAATGAAGAACATGCTTCACACAAACACAAGATTAAAAGGGAGCTCCAAGCCTTATTAAAAATAAAACATATGTAATGTTAAGGTTATTGTTTCAAAAAAAATTTACAATTTTATTGAATATTTTTAGTTGTAGACAACATTAAATAAATAACTTAAAAGGAAACAAAATATTTACACAGCTTATCCTTCCACCACACAATTTGATACGAGGTTTCTTAAAATCTAAACTCATTCCAGGTTTTTTTTTTACAAACTAAACTTACTAACTGAGCATTTTTACTTTTTTGTTTTATTTTATTTGTTATTAAAATTTTATAAGATCACCTTCTTCTTTCTTTGCAGCGGTTTCTTCGGGTGGTGGTGCAATAAGTGCACCTCGCTCTATTCGATTACCCATGCTAGCGGCAGCAATTTGATCGGATAGGTATTTAATTTGCCGATTCAGATAGGAGTAACTTGCAAGCTGTATGCACTTAACCCACTCTAAGCGATCTTCCGCTGTGCGGGCTGTAATACGTTGAGGATAGCTGCCTTCGAATTCTGAAATATATTAAAGTAAGAACACTGTATTCAAAGAATTGAATTTTAATTACCTAAATAGAAGGCGAAACCGTCGGTTTCTCTTTCATCTGTTTTTATTATAGGTCTGCAATTCTCAACAACCAATACACCAACCGGCAGTGATGAATGATTCTGGTTTTGGAGGTAAAACAAAAGATTGCCTCGTAGTTTACACCAACGGGGAAGATTTACTGAAAGATAACGATACAAATTTATTAAAAAGTCAATGAATGCAGTCTTTCAATTGAATGTGTTACATGATTTTTTAAGAATTTATTCTAAAATGGTTGCACTTTTTAACGTCTGATGTCTATTGTGGAAGTGAAGCTATTACAAGGATTCGGCTATTAAACTGGATCCGAAACGTTTGGACGTGTATTTAATTGAAGTGAAAAATAATTATGCTCGTAAATAAGCTTTCGCTTGCATTAAACTTTTTTTGAATGGCAATACCATAAGACTGAAATTTCCGATTTTTGAAATTAAGTGAGCTCTTAATAAGACTCTCGTTCGAGAGATCAATTCTTTCAATTTCATGCGCTTAGCTGATCTCAAATAATAGTATTCGATATTCCGTGAAACCTTGCATATTAGAGACAGCAATTGAGTAACTCTTAAAGAGCTTCGCAAGTAGTCTTCTGAGCTTATTGGTGAAGGTAAAGGATTTGTGTTGGAGGTGTAGCGGATGAAATCGGTAATATTTTTGGCATTCTCTTGTGACTGTAATTGAATGACGTTTGAACTTTTCTTATTGGTTACGCAACCCGAATGATCTTGAGTATAATTAAGTACAGTTCGACGTCCGTATTGGCTTCACGGAGCCTCCGAAAATCCGGAACACTTGCAAAAGTTTTTGAATTTACTGTGACATCATATCAAGTCGATAGGTCACCTTATTGATCGTAAGAGGTGTGAAACGTCTATCTGTCTATGGAATGAGCAGCAATAATATAATTCCTGAAAAAAATTAACTATGGGACCGCATGAAATCTAAAAATCTCAACATGGGAAAACAAAAAGCAAACCAATCAATTATTAATGAGCTTTTAATTGATGAAACGTATTCTGCCAAGTTGTACTTCAAACCTTCAAGTGCTACAATCACAAAGGATTGCCCTTGAATTGCCCTTGTTTTAATGCATTTAAGCTTTAGCAAATACGAATTATAACTCGACAACCACAAGTCCGGAAAATCAACCAGGATTTGAGTGTAAAATAATATATTTTCCAACAATCTGTCTATAAAACGTTGATGGAAAACATGAATATCACTCAAAATACATGCGTGACGTAAAGAATTATCGTGAGCGGCTGTAAAGATGCAAGTATTGAGCCATGACGAGCAGATAATTTTTCAGCCATTACAATACGTTGTGCCATATCAATACGTTGTGCGAATCACGTTGAATTAAACGCGTCTTGAATTGAAAGAGATATAAATAAATATTTTTTTTTATAAAGAACCTCAAATAAAATATTTGCTGTTTTTTTCCAGATTTATTATAGGGCTTTGTTGGTACTCCGCTCACCTTGTAACCTCTTACGTAAAACAATGACAGATACGAACTAGACACATCTATTAAACTTGAAATTGATTTGGTTAACATACCATCAGTGCGTCTGAAGAATCCCTCCTGTCGCTCGGTTATGAATAGAAGTCCCTCCTTTTCAAATATCGTTGCTGGGTTGCTGGCCAATGCAATCAATTCTTGTCTGTTAAAGCGCATATTTCCAATTTCAACTGCTGGAGAATAATAAAAAAAATAATAAACTCAATGAGTTTACATGCACACAAGAATACTGAGCGTAATTTTCAAATTTCTATGCCCACGGTGTGGTTGTAAAAACAATTGATTCTATATGATTTCTGTGTACACCTATTATGGTATGCACCAAAGATGAGGTGCGTACACATCCGCCCAAGTGGAGTTCAAATAAGAAGCACCTTGAAAATTTGTACCAAATAGAGGTTCGAAAAAAGCAGCCATGAATCGCAGGTGCCAATTATTTCAAATTTTTTATGCAAACACTTCTTTTTGGACTTACCTGAAGCAATACGTTTTCTATGGCTATCAACTCAACCAATATAGTTCACATTTTTTTCAATAAGGTTCAATTTGATAGTCGTGGTTATCGGTGGATGTTATCAGATTCAATCTAGGAGAATATCGTATTTCACTCAACAGTGTAAACAAAATATGGAGTTATTTTTAATTTATTTACATAAAACTTAAATTTATCCGCGGACGCACCGCGAAGAAAGACTGAACTTGTCAACGATTACGACTACAGAAAAAAAAAATACTTTTTCTTCATGGTTTGACAGAAAATCGTTTTTGATGTTTCCTGCACTCTGTGGGATTTTTGACAGGTGACAGCTAAACATATTTGAGTTCAGTCGCTCAGAGACCTCTTCATGAAAAATATTTTAGTGCTGTCATTAGGAAAATAAAAAAATAATATGCGTGATATTTTTGTTTTTTTTTATTAAATAAATTTATCAGCATATTTTAACACATACATTGTGAGTAGACTATTTAGGACACAAAATATAAATAAATAATAAAGAGCGTTCAATCAGGATTTAGGCCCAATTGCTGGAACAATGCAATCTTGTATCAAAGAAATCTCCTCACAAAAGAAAAGTGTTTCATTCAGTATGTTCCGCAAAGCAGATTTTGAAAATCAGCATTGATCACGGACCCTTTTATTAAGCCCCTCACATAACAGATTCATGGTTGTTTGAATTTGGTCATCGTGGAAGCCGTTTTATGAATTGTAGTTCATTTTCACTCTGTTTTGCGGATGTCTTCATGAAGTTCAGGGCAGCTGAATTTTCTTTCGCCCCGTCTCATGTTTTTTTGGCCGATTTTAGCTTATCTTCATGTCCCAGCAGAGATTTTCGAGCATCAATTTGCCTAAGAATTTCAACAAGTATTTCGGGTGCTTACTTTTATCTGATCACCCAGCTGTAGCTCTGTAAAGTTCTGACCGAAATTTATCTCCAATAATTCCAGTTAAAGTCGTGAAATGATCCTTTTAATGGTAGGAGTGATAGACAAGTACTATCGTAAACGTAACAGCTTCTTCGTGCATCATAAAAACAGTTTTTCCTGCGATAGTTATCAAGAAGTTTAGATTACATGGTTCGGCATCTCCGTTCAACTGGTGCTATGAATCGGGCCTCAGGTAACAACTATTTAAGTCCGTCCTGATCATTTAAATTTAATTTTGTTTAAATCTGTGCTTAACGGAAAGATGCGGGAGTTTCATAAGTTATTTTTTTTTTTTTTAAGTTTTTAAGATATATATTTTTGCGTTGAAATTAAGTTTTATAATATGAGTAGTTTTGTGAAATTTTGTGACTTGCACTCTGACCATTCATTTTTTATAACTTATAAAGGCTGCCGTGTTGTTCGATAGCCCTTGGTTAAGTTTATAATTATAACTATCCTTATGAGAATTCAGAACTTGATTCAACTTAAATAATAGCATATGGCAGCTCTTTTCTCATTATTTGCGTTGAGATAATTCTAAAGAAGAGAAATCGTAAGAAAGAGTAATAAGAGAACGTAGCGTTCGGGCACATGCCTAAGCATATGCAACGAAAACTAATTTGTGTCAGAGGTGACCAAAGGAATTGTTTTTTGTTACAAATGCAAAATCAATTATTTATGTAAGTAATAAATAATTTAACCATTTTTTCGATGGTATTCACGATAGCGCTTGTTCACATCCCCCACAATAATGACCTCTTCCTAAGCGACGAAATTTGTTGAAGTTAAATAATCACCGCTGGAACACATGCTCCAAAAAGGCTGCAAAAACTCAAGTTTCGTGCCCATTCTAGACATTCTATCAATCATTTTTATTTGTTGTCCAAGCTACTCGTAAAATGTTCCAAAGTTTGCTATTCGATTTTGGACACTATAATTAACTCTTTTCAGTTGAGGTCGGCTGATAGTGTAAGGTTAGGTGGATTCTAAGGGATATTTAAAAATCAACACCAATGTAAGAGAAATATCGGCACTCCATAACGGGACAACTGTATTCCTTGACTACTTAGAGGGAACTTCTGGTTGTCCAATCCTGATGCAACTTTTCCAAATCTAACCACTCAAGTTAGCTTTGAAGTCCTGGGCTGAAGTGCTTAGGTGAAGAAATGAGGTCGGTAAGAGGAAGTCTTGAACCGTAACCTAGTTTTCGAATCTGTTCCAGTCTGTTAGGACTAAGTGGGTGACAGTGCTGTAGCTGTGGTTCTTAGTTCTTATTATAATCTGGCAATTATTTTTAATGTTTAAATCGGCCCAAACTAGAGTATTATTCACATGTCTTTGCAAATATCCAATGAATATCGTTGGGCAGCTTGATAGATAGCAAAATCAAGCCGTTAAACTTATATGCGTGCCTTTCACTGTCTAAGTCATAAACAGTTCTTTAGCGAATAAGTCAGCTGCACTTGCCTCTCCAGCGATGCTCATAAGCTCATCATGAAGCCCTATTTAGGTAAAGGGAACTATGAAAAATACTGGCAGGTATTACACAGGAGTGTGTCCAAGCGCCGAAGTTGAATTTTTTATATTCTAGTGACAGATGAAACTGCAATCTTTGCAATTGAAACATATTGGTTATTTGAAAAAGAAAATTGCATTGCGATTTGTAGAGCCTGGCAAGAGAGGTCACATGATACGCTTTTCTTCACAACCAGCTTCTGGAGATTCGTGTTAAACAGAAACATTTTTAAACTTACAAGTAAATATCCGAAGAAATGTGATTAGTATTTTTTTTAAAAAAAAGTTTGTCGATCTTTCAATGAATGGTCATCTCACAGATGGTATTAAAATTTTTGGGAACAGTTCCAGCACTACTTTGGGTTACACACCTAAGTGTATTTCGAAATGTTCACATTCGTTAACAACAAAACAATTAAAAGCAGTTCAAAAACAAATGTGAATCAGAACCTATCTGTATCTACTCACTGATCCGTTCCGTATGGACTGTCATTATAAAGGTACGTTAAGCGAAGCTTGAAGTTCCCGCAGTCATGAAAGTATATGGAACCTCTTTAATAGTTATAAAAATACCCTGTTTTCATTAAAGGTACCTGAATTACAGTTTTTGTGTATTGCTTTCTCAATAAAAAAATCTATTTATTTCTGTTTCAGGTCATTCAATGACGTTTCCATTTATGAGCTATTACTTCCCACATTAGTTTTTGCCTTGACTCCACTGGTTTTTCATAAAACTCTTTAATTTTGTAGAAAAAAGTTCGTCAAGAGACTTAAATATTAATTTAACAAATGTATAAACCAAATGATGGGCGGCAGTGTACGTGGCAAAGTGAGTCTTCCGCTTAGCTCGAATATTACTCAAGTCTACTTCTAACCCATTATGTATTAGCCAATCGGCTGGCACTCTGAAAAACACAAACTTTAAAATAATAATAACACCATCCCCATGGCAACCATGCGTACAAAGTGTTTGTGTGTACAGAGATTTGAGTACGATTCAATTTCACCAATCAACAACAAAACCATCGAAGCCGACAATGATCTTGCGAGAACGGTTCTCTTTGCCTTTGTAGAACAGGTTGCGCGTTTTCCTACACCCACAGTTTGGAATGAACAGCGGTTTGGGTCGTTTCGTAATCTTGCACGTCTCCGCGTTCTAAGGTGCACTTACACTTCACCAACCAGTTCTCTACAACATTAACAATTTTTGTTCTCTTGTTTTTTTTTGTTTTTATCTAGAATGCATCCCAATAGTTTTAAATAAAAGCTTTCTAAGTGATTTAGTATAAAACGATCTTGTGACGCTCTAACCGCCAGATTTGTTTTACATAATTCTTCCCTGGAACCGGTTTTGTTTTTCCTAAGTGATCGTGCAACTTTTTTTTGGTATCGTAAATCCGATAACCATATTCCGTACTAGATTCTGTGTACATACCTCGTCGATCCAATTCGTGGTAAACGCGATCGTTTGTCGTTGATCCTATCGCTTGTCAACGCGTGAAGAACCGGAGTGCGAGCCCGGCAACCGGTACGTCAAGTGAAGTGTTCAAATTTAAACTTTGCATATTAATTACAGCTTTCAAGAGAGGAAGATAAAAAAAAGTATCTCAAGTCACAAAAAATCAGTTTTGGAATACAAATACATATTTAGTGGAAATTGTCAAGTGCCACCAATAAACACACACACACTCATGTTGGATAGGATATGAATGCAGTGCGAGAAGAAAAGGTAGGTAGGTAAAATCTACAACAAAAATACATACTAATCCCATAAACGATTGCTCAGACGGAATATAGTCCAAACGAGTTTGTTAAGATACGCCAACAAATTACATCTGGCATGTGTAATTCCGGGAGCTGTGGCTCTTCATTGAATCTGTCAGACAGATGATAATTGTTTTATCTTGTCGGCCCGATAGTATACGTAGCAATTAGAGGTTGACTTGCAACGTCTAGTGATAAATTTTTAATGCGTATGAAAATAGGGTTACGCCTGCTGCAAATGCATGCGCGTCTCGCTTAGCATGGAGGTGGAACTAAGTGGTATGGAAACATACTTAGTTTCAGGTACATTTTTGGCCTATTCGAAAAGGTTTTTTTTTTAACTGAATTGTTTGTGAATTTACCAAGGATTTTAGTCATTCGAAACAGTCACAGCGATAAATAAGTGATCGCTAAAAGTATGAGTTCTTACTTAGAGTGAAAATGATCAGTTGAGTTAAAATCGAAAATGTTTATTCATTTTTTGTTCATTTCATTCGATCTGCTAAGTCGTCGTTTCGATCGAATCACAAATGAAAATTAAACAAAAAACTAAACTCCTGAATCAAACTAGCCATTTATCCGCCATTAGTTGATATACTAGCAAGTTTTTTTTTTTTGTTTTTAATAACAGTTCCAGTATATAACGGACGGAAAAACAATTAACTGACAACTGAAAAAATGAAACAAATTATTAGGGTTCCGTACCTCGAAAGAAAAAAAAGGACCGTTTATAGGATCACTTTGTTGTCAGTCCGTCCGTCCGTCTGTCAAGACCCTTTTTCTGAGGAACGCGTGGGGATATCAAACTAGCTGGAATTTATATCAAATACTCAGGTCTACTGTCCCTTAGAGCTGCGAAAAAATCAAACTTCTAAGCCAACGCCATCAAAAGATAAAACCGTTTATGCCGCAAATTTAAGCAAATTTTCGACACTCGCGATCAAAATCTACTGTGTACTTTCCGTTAACTCAGAATTTTTAAATTTGGTACGAAGTAACGTCTTATAGCACAGATAAAGGAAAAATTGCGAAAACCGTAAATTTTTAGTTACGTCATATAATCAATATATTTTTGATAATTTTAAAGAATTGCAACTACTTGCAAGGAATTCAAAACCTAAGAGGTACTTCCAGTCGACTTAGAATTTGGAAATTTGCCATGAATCAATGTTGTTTTTTTAGAGATTGTCGCGATGGGTGAACTTTTACTTATATACCTACAGGTTTGTACGGAACCCTCGGTGCGCGAGTCCGACTCGCACTTGGCCGGGTTTTTTTTTTTAAATAACTTGGCTATATGTTTTGTAAATTCACCAGCTGACACATTTCACGAACTGGTTCGACGAATTGCTTAGAACGAGTCTTAAGCTATCAAAAAACCATGTCCATGACGAGGGAGTTAGAACCTTTTCAAGAATAGCTTGACCAAATCGTTCTTGAGTGCTTAAATTTTTGGATTGGCTCGTGGCAACGATCTATAAGGGCAATTAAAAAAAGTCGAACGGCTCCGTTTGCAGACAAGAAGGATCAATAAAACGACTGTTTCCATAACTATGCATCTTTGTGTGCAATAAAGCGATTGTTGAACGGTTTGTGCAGATCGTAACATACCAAGTCGAAGTCCGCAATTTCTGGCAATTAACATTGGTAATCATGAAGCGCTATTCATCGAGAAGCGGCTGGTTATTAAGTTTCAATGTATGGGTATGTTTTACCTTGGAAACGAAATCAAGATCTAAATGCATCCTTGTAATATTTCCCAACCTTGTTCAGCCTAAATCGATCAAATTTCTCTTGATATTTTGAGTGCATAAGAGCTGTCAGTCTTAAAGGTACTAGTTTGTAATGAGCTGTGTATTGCGGCCATAATTAGTCCATTGGATGTCTGTAGTGGAATTATTGTACTCATACATATATGTGCGTTTGGTTAATGAGCAACGACAAAACCTAACTACACAAAGACGGATGCTATCAAGCATGCCTGTAAGCAAGTTTGAAACAATGGTCAACATATTCACAATCAATGAGTACGAAAAGTGCAAGGAGTGAGATCCGTTTAAACACATCAAATTTTTGAAAAAAGGATCGTACAATCATCATCATCATAAATCATTTATATTGCACCATTTTTCGGAAGTTACACCATCACGCAAGGTACTGGGTACTTGCTCATAGCAATTGATTGGCGTCAAAAGAGTTTAACGCTGTGCATACATGGAACTGAAAACAAAATTCCCACATCTAATAAAACCTTTAAAAAGCAGCCTAGAGACGAGTGCCTTATATTTCGCAAATCATGCCCCGTGTAAAATGAGCCAAGGACTTAAAATTTTCTTGCAATGAGTTAAAAGACGATTTGCTTCATGGCTGGTAAAAATGTTGACTGAATATTGCGCCACAGGCGTGACGGCTTCCAGGTATGCTCTGTTTCAATTAAACACTTCTACGACTACAGTGCCATAAGCTCCAAACAAATGGTTTCCGCTTTTTAATGAACATACTTTACAGAGAACTTGGAGAATCACTCATAGACCGATCAAGGACATGATGAGTCTCATGAAGAGCCTAGGATGGTTTCAATGGGAACCTTTAAATATGAGTTATGACTTTATCCTTTTTAAAAGTCCAAGCTCATGTTATTACTTGTTGCTTTGTTTCTACAATAGTAGACGCTTTGTCATTTCCAAAAATATAATATTATTCGAAAACTTCTAAACTTATGCTTAAAATTGCATCCTTTTAACATTCAAATAACTAATAAACACAAAATACATGATTGAAATACCAATAACCCCTAAAATGTCCAAGAGTATTTTTTATTTAAAGAAGCCTACAGTAATTCAACTGTCCAAACAAGCAGTAAAACAAGAGAAAATGAAAAGGAATGGATCACCAATGAATTGCGAAATATGTGCAAGCGCAAGGATTTATTATATAGGCGTTGGAAAAGTAACAGATTGTGCATAAGGTACGCAACTGAATACAAAAACTGCAGAAATGAATTGAATAATGAAATAAAAAAAGCAAAAATTAACTTCTTTAAGCAAAAATTTTCAGAATACAGGCCCGATTCTAAGAAAACTTGGAAGTTAATAAATAATATAATGGGAAAATCTTCGAAAAGCCTTGACGAAATGATTTTAAAAAATTTTGGTATGCCGAGCAACATCAAGGTACTAACCGAAAAATTTGCATCCAATTTCACTGAAGAAATTCGTAGTATCGTTCACCCCTGCAACACGAAAACATATTTTGGGCACGAGACAAAGCTAATACAATCTATGTTCTTAGCAGAAATCACAGAAGAAAGGGTCTACAAAGTACTTACTGGATTAAAAATTGATACAGGACCTGGCTCTGATGGTATAAGGCCAAAAGACTTAAAAAATAATGCACAATTACTCAGTCGTACCGTCACACACCTCGTTAATAGAAGCATCAATCAGGCAACTGTACCAAGTGAACTGAAAGTAGCCACCGTACGGCCAGTATATAAATCTGGAGTAAAATCTGACGTTCTCAACTACAGAACTATATCTATTCTTCCCGTCTTAGAGAAAATAATGGAGAAAATTATGGCGGAAAATCTACAGGACTATCTTACTAAATATAACATCGTAAATAAAAATCAATTTGGCTTCCAAAAAAATAAGAGCACAAATAAACTCCTTGCTGAATTTGCAAATCAAATCAATACCAACCTTAACAAAAAACAACACTCCCTTGTTATTTTTATTGACTTTAAAAAGCATTTGATACACTAACACATAATGAAATAGTTAAAATGCTAGAAAAGATTGGTATTCGTGGACACATTTTAGAATGGTTTAGGGACTATCTGAAAGATCGAGGATTTAAAGTAAAAATAAAAGAATTTTTTAGCCGAAAATACCCTCTAGATTATGGTGTGCCTCAAGGCTCGATACTAGGTCCACTATTGTTTATTATATACGTAAATGATATGCTATCGGCACTTAAATTTGGAATCGGATTTGCTTTCGCAGATGATACAGCTATAATCGTTTCCCATTGTGATTTGCCAACAGCTATAGATATGATGCAAAAGGATCTCAACTCAGTCACTAAGTGGTGTCATGACGCTGGACTAATCGTGAATCGACAGAAAACAAAAATTATGCACATCAGACCCACAAATGTTATCAAAAGCAAGATAAGTATCAAAATACATCATAATGAATGCTTGCATCACCGCGAATCATTGGACGACAACGACGAATGCGATGGCTTTATTGAGCAGGTACGGCTTTATTGAGCAGGTACAAACGTACAAATATCTTGGAATAACCCTCGACTGCAACTTTAAGTGGAATGCACACATGTCATTGCTGTGTGAAAAATTGAGAAGAGCAACATTTGCACTATACCATCTAAGCAATTACACGCACTTCGCAATACTGAAACAAGTGTATTATTCCTTGGTGGAATCAGCAATCAGGTATGGAATTCTCGCATGGGGAAATACGACTAACGGATATCTGATGGAAGTACAGAAAATACAAGATAAGATTTTAAAAATACTTTTAAGGAAAAAAAACACCAAGCACAAATGTACCTGAAAAGGATCAAAATCTGTATGCAAGTCTAAATATGTTAAATGTAAAACAACTCTTCAAACTGAATGTAATTATGGAATACTATGACGATAACGATATAAAAAACCACTGGATCATAATATTAATACAAGGGGACGAGTGCAATGTTTCCTTAAACCTGATAGATTTAATAACTCATATGGACGGCAACAATTAAAAGTTATAGTACCTCAAACTTTCAACGAACTTCCTCTAATAATGAAGCAAATACCCCAACAAAGCAATAGAAAGAAACAACTAAAATATTTTGTCTTAAACAATCTGTGAGTCAAGCAACGTTAATGTTCTATATTTCTGTGTGTCTCTATATTCTATAGTACAATTAAGCTTTAATATAAGAAAAAAATATGTATGTCTATATCATTGTGTACTAAGATACTTCATGTTTTAAGCAACTTCCCTTCTGGAAGTTCTCGTTAATATTGAAAATATGATCCCGAACTTACAGAATTGCAGTATGAACTAACATAATTAAGTACGAATAACCTTCTGCAGACAAGCCATTGAAGGCTTAGCAGATGTAAATGTAAATACCTTTTGTAACTAAATCTGTAATAATAAAAAAAAAAAAAAAAATTTAAATTTGTAACCAGTGAAAACTAAGGAGACATGGTTTTTCTTGCTAAATTTGTGAACATGTTGCCTTACAAATGGCAGAACCCCGCCCGTTCTTTTGAGAAGCACACAGCCTCAGTTTAATCGCGCAACTTCACTTTTGGCCTTCCGGAACGAGGTGTGCTTCGGCACATGAACGACCCATTTTGAATTTACTTAATCACGGATAAACTACTGTTTTCGACGGTGCATGTGTTTTCTACACACATTGAATGATTTTTTTGACATTTTTTTGTTTGATTAAGATGCGATACTTTTGCTTTTCCATTATCTTTACTACGGCGAAAATAGCGTTACTCAAAGGACTGAATCTCGTAAACGAATAGCCGAAATGTCAAGAAACTTCATACATAAACTAGTGACAGATGAGCCTCGCCACGCAGTGAGTCATGATCGTGTTCCTTACTTCGCAACGCCAAACGGTCTAGTTATTGTAAATCTGCGCAAAATATTTATCTTATCCAAAATTTGGAGAAAAGAGTTTTTACAATGACCGTGAAGAAGGGTACTTAGGGTAAGATCAATGTCCCTTTTCTCAGCTTCCACGGCAGCAATAACTTTGTTTCGAATACTAGGGTTTTTAAGGTTCAAAGAATGTCATTTTTGAAAAATTGAATTATGCACATATGTGTAAGTTTCTTACCTCCTGTGAGCCCAAAATTGTAAACCATAAACCCATATAGATTGAAGAACTTGCTTGTATAAAAGCAGTTTGTTAGAAACATTGAAAAAGGAACGATTTCGAGCTTAGTGTAAAGCGGTACTCGTTGAAGCTTTGTCCGCTCACGGCAATTGAGATGCTGACTCGACTGTAGTATTGGTTGCTAAAATAGCTGTGTCATCCGCAAATGCGGATTATAGAGGTGCCATTGCCGCGAGGGACATCATGACCAAGAGCTACAACACCGAACCAAGCACACTTCGTTGGGAAACCCCGGCGTAATTCGTTAAACAACTATTTAACAACTATACATTCTCGTATTTAACACGGAATTGTATATCTTCTAGACAGAATTCTAGTATTCTACACAGTTGGGAAAACGTGCTACAATTTATGCCGCACTAATATATATTAGTAATATTGGTAATATATGTATTTTCAACATTAAATGTTTTTGCAATGATCCTGGTCACCCGTCGAATGTTTAATCCTGAAATCAAGGTAACTTATAGCCAAGCCCATTGCAGCACGAAGAACGAAACAAAATTATGTCATTCAAACAGTGTTTACAATTTTAGAACTAAATTCGCATTATTTTTGTTTATAACAATCTAAATAAATAAAACAACACGTTTGATTGTTTTTGTTATGAAAACATCCGACACCGGGCTGCCTGCAGTCGTGGAAAATGGACAATGACTAAACTATTGCAATCGACGCCGAATTGACATTTCTAGAACACGTACTAATTTTCAGTGACACTCACTCGACAGTTCTGCTCTTGATAACAAAGCCTTATCTTTTGCATATACAACTCTTTCCGATAAGATGGCACACTCATGATTAAATGTTACGTCAGATGGAAACCAATAGAATGTCAATCAAAACTGAAATTGAATGATCTTTTAAATGAATCGTAAACCTCTGTTCAGTCTTAATCACGTGGTGGCATCTAATTAAGGTCAATGTCCCACAAGTAGAACAAAACTATAAAAAAAAAAAACAAACAAACAAAAAAACACACCAAACATTAATTTGACTTTATTTCGGTTGATCGTATCGAAAGAGATCTATCAAGTTGAAGTTATGCAGAGAAGCTGTGTAAAGGTAACCTGTTGATGGTTGGTATCTTTTGAATTTTGAGTTGAATTAATTCCTCCTGCTTGGACCAAGGCTTAACACTTAATTGTTTATGCGCATCAAGGAGATCTTAAGTTGGAGTGTGCGCTTAATGGAGACACGAAATAAATTTTACTAGTATTTTGTTTAATTTTTATTTTATTGATCTGCTTTGATTTTGTTTTATTTATATATTTGAATTCAATCAAATAAGCTTGTTTGTATTTGAAATGCGAAGATATCAGTCGATTTCAATCTTGGAGTTTTCCAATACTTTTGTTTATTGACATTTATGCACGGGTGGGGTGGTCTGTTTTTGAAATGTTTTAAAAAAATAGTGCTTATAAAAGAATGGGTCACTTGTTGGTTTCTTTTTGACCATTGAAGTTATTTCAATATTCATAGCTCAAATGCGCTCAAAAATTGTACAGAAACTCGCTTTAACGACGCTTGCAAAGGGAGCTTCAGAGTATTTCCGAAATGAATCTTGAAAAGAAATTTCGGTCGAATTTATGTAGGAAAGTTTGTGAAGAAAGTTCGATGATTGATAGCCGAAGATATTTCAAAGTGTTCAGTGGGAGCACCTCAAAGCGCCAAAAATCTAACCAATAGATGATCAGTGATACAAGCATGAGAAGAATTTTCCATCGAAGTATTCTACTTAATGTTCCAATTTACACAGGAATCTAGTAAAATATCTATATGCTTCGTTATAGCTTCCTGGTTTTCGTATCAGAGCAGCTTTAAATTGACAACAGTATGCTCAGTTTCGAAGATTTTTTTCTGAGGGGCCTAGGAGTTAAATATTTTTTTTGTATTATTTACTCGCTCTTCAAAAGGATATTTAAACTCTTATAATGCGTGTATGCTACAGGCGAGTGGAAGAATTAAGCGAAGAATGAAAGATAACGTAGTGGTTTGAGAAACTCAGGTGTATTTGGTTTCAACTCACTTGAGCCCAAAACGGGACGGAGGACTTTGATATCGACCTATTAGCTTCCACCTAATTCGCAGGATTTTATTCGATATTATTTTGATATATGAACTTTGAAAGTTTGGAAGATTTAGCTAAACAGCCCGCTGTCAGTGTTATGCCTTCACAGCAGAGCCATTTACACACAATTTACACAAACCACTATTTTGATAACACGAATTAGGAACAAAGCCGTTACAACAACCACTACAATAAAGCTACCTATTAGTCAGTATTCTACTCGAAACTAATAGTTAGACTATTCGAAAGTCTTATGAAAATACTTTTGGTGTAAGACCAAGAGAGGTTAACAAACCAAATCAGTCCGAACCGACCTCGGAACAATTGAAAGATATCTGACCCAACTGAAAACAGGGTATAGTTGTATATTGAAAAAGCTGTCTGTGCTCTTCAAACAAATGCCTAACAAATAGTTCCAACAGATGAAACGATACAAATATTGATGGAAGCGAATTATTAAAAGATTCACAAATTTTAAACTATATAAAATGGGTTGAAATATTTAAGAGAGTTTCTTGATGCCATAATGTGTGTCATTTTTGGATAATAATTTTCGCAAAGTATATGTTTACTGATTTTAGACTGGTGGGAATTCCATGCAAGGTTTTCAAATTCTTTTCTTTCATAAAAAATTTCATTATTTCTGCCTTGTAAAGGTTGATTTCTTAAGCGTTTGGTTTTAAATTAATAAAATTATTTTTTTAAAATTAAATTTAATGCAAAAGTGTATACACTTTTTAAGGGGGTATACTAGTCTAGAGGCATGAATTTAATGTAATTTTTGAAGTGTCATAAAAAAAGGCAATTACTATTTTTACTATCCATTTTCTTATTGGTTATTTATTTGCATAACAAGAATACAGAAAAAATAAAAAAAAAGTTGAAAATTTTAAAAATTAGCAGTTGATGAAGTGGGGGTCTCAAAAAATTGGAGCGTAATCCATACCCACGATTTCGACCCTACCAGCAATCTGAAACCAAAAAAAAATATTACTCTTGAATAATGTCGCAATGTCGGAAAAGTTGGAAAGATTTTTTTCACAAAATGGCGACTGCCTGAAAAATAAACAATTTTTTTACCACTGTTTTTGACTGTGTCGAATTAAAAAAAAAAAGTAATAGAAATTTGGGGGTGGGGTATAGACAGTATTCTATAAAGAAGACTCTCTAAGAATTTCAGGTAAATCGGTCCAGTAGAACCTGAGAAATCGTGGGTATTGTTTTGAAAAAGACAGTTTCGAGAAAACGCGTTTAAAATTTCTTGTAAAGTTTTTCGCAGTCTTAGTCATGAAATGATTTTGTAGACTTACATTTATTCAATCTGCCATTCCTGCTTCGTACATCGGACCTTCCTCGCCTTCGAAAAAAACTATTTTTCGCGTTTCTCTCTTCATATCGAGCAGTTGTGGCATCCTTTGATGCACTCGTAAGACTGTGTCTTCCTGTGCCGTGAAATCGCCTTTTTGTTTGTCGATCAGGACGCGTAATCCTTTGCGCTGAGGAATTTTTATCCATTTTATTAAAAAAAATATTATTTCACTCACAGCACATACATATTTACTTCCACGTGGCTTGAAGGTTAGAAATTAACTGTTAGCAGCTGGACGTAAGTGAACACTTAATATAAAAGATATAAGTCACCTTGGGTGCAGGTAGACGGAGAATCCCTAATGTCTTTTGTTCGATTAGTTCCGGCCGAACCAGTTCGGATCTCCGAAAATAATTGAATTTTGAAAAATCCTCTTGTAGATATATTCTTGAATAGCTAAACTTTTAAAATATAAAAAAGAAAAAAAATCGATTTTTTTAAATTTCTAGACTAGAATACCCCTTAAATCAATTATTATTTCATGTAAAAGTGAATCACGACTGTTTTTTAATCACTTTTTCGAACATATTAATCGGTGGTTCGCTTGTATTACTTTTTATGTCATCTTCCAAGGCTGCAATTGAAGCTGGCTCATCGGCACAAATAAGTAGTTTCGGATCATATCGGACGATCTATCCGCCCAAAACACTTGTATTGCCTGAGCTCTCTCATGGGGCCAAATATCGCAGTATTGTTACTTCACTTACCCATTCTACGAATAATGGACTTTGTAGCTAAAAATTGTTTTTTGATAAAAAAGCAGATCTTCCTCCAGTTTTATGGTCGAATGACTAAAAATTCAACGCTGTATCAGATCATTCTTTATTAAAAATCTCAAAAAGTCATTTTTGTTTTGTATGGTTATTCCCTCTTGCTGATAATGTGACCAATCAAAGAACTCAAATTGCAAGTGTCTTCCTATTTTACAACTTTGGGACAGCGGAGTCAAAGTAATAGGATTCCGATGACACCGTTTGGGTACGGAACCCTAAAAAAATGATATTGAATTTGTCTTTATAAGGCACTTTCACGTACGTTTGACAGAAATCGTACAAGCGCTCGATTAATTTCAGACTGAGCAAGAATGGAATTTTCTAGAACGGAGTGCACGAGTTGAGTACGTCGGTAATCTCTTAAGAAATAGAAGAGGTGGATTAAAAAGAGTTAACCTGGACTACTTGCAATTTAATAATTAAAATTACATACTATTTATTAAAAAAAAAAAAAAAAATTCAGTCTGCTTTATTACCATTTTTTTTTGTGAACAAGCTTCCAAAATAGGAAACCATATTCTCTGTACGTCCTCTGTCATTGTAAGTCGGACAAGTGATACGCCTCGATTCTTTTATATCGAACAATTCGAACACAATATTCTCGGGAGCATGCGATGTAAGTCTGTAACAAGACTCCGCGCTGGTGGAATGAACTCGGAGAATATACATTTGTCTCCGACAGACAAGCTACATTAATTAATTGGTTCACAATGGGAGTATATCTTGAATTTCATTCAATTCCATCGACTCAACATTCTTTTTCCAGCCACCTTATAGCAACAATAACAATCGTGACACATGTTTGATTTATTTATAACTTGGTACGATTATAGGTCATTAACAAGAACGAGAATGAAAATATTTACGGTTAGCTTTTTGACAAGTTTAACTGACTATGATTTGGGTATAGCCGGCAAGTAATAATCTTAGACTTATCAGCTCATATAAAAAAGATTTGTTATCTTATGTTGAAATCGCGATAGCATCTGGTAATTTTATGATATTTTTTTTAATCCCCCTAAATGGCCTCATAACGTCAAATTGAGAGCAAATATATAGTAAAAAACTAGTGGCATCATTTTATGAAACAATAACGACGAATAAACCAGAGAAGACAATATGGGACTCAATTAAATCACGGAGCACTGAAAATACGTGTACCCACAACCATCAAGTGGATTAAGGGGCCTGCCGTGACACATTCATCAGAGCTATCAAATTTCTCGCGCAAGATTCTTCCAACAAAAGATTGTTTACATTTTTTTACACAAAAGTGAACAGTTTAGATATGCACGCATTGTGTGGAGCCACCCTAGTGAAACAGATAACCTCGACTAAGTTCAGTGTGGTAAGTATTTTGAATAACCTAGGAACTACGTAGGTTAATCGGAAGCTTTATTCATCGCCAGATTTGTTTAATACAAATGGCACGAGTTTTTAGATTCATGTGGAATCAGAATGAGGTAAAGAATATGATCAGCATCTTTGGATTTTTTTTTGGTGAAGAGTTCCGTGTATTATTTATATGGGCTTAGTATTTTTGACATGCCACTGCATGTGCAAAAAGCCCAAATGCATCGAAAGTGACCAAATAAATTGAATCATTTTACGTCCGATTTTAACCTTTTTTTTCATAGAGTAACATACAATCAAGCTGGACCAAGCTTTATTGATTCCACGAATCTGATCTTCGATGTGTTCGACGTGTTTTTACCTTCTGGATCTCTGGATCCACATCATTTAATGGCAGGACTCTTAAATCTGTTCTAAGTCATGTTTCGGCTTTACGTAGAAGAACCCGCAAGATGAGAGTTTTGTGGTGCATGATTTTTCGTACTTCGTGTTAAAACGTTTGTTGTCTGAACGAAGCAGCATCGTTTGTCTACGATGAATCTACGTCGGTTGTCTCGTAATACACAAACTCCTTTACTAGTTTACTGGTTCGCATAACGCACATTTCCTTGCCGGAATTCTTTGCAAGTTTGGAATAATTCTGAGATTCTTGGACTAAATCGGACAAAGGTGGATCAATTTGTCCGAGATCACGAACGTGGGTCTATTCAAGGATTGCGGCAGTTTGACAAATTGGTCTACTTTCGATTTGCCGAGCCGGCAGCCACACTGGTATTGGCCAAATTTTTATTTTCTGGAAAAGGTCTTGCAAACGGCGCTCAGTGAAGATATGCTTCGATAGTTGATGCAATTCATATGATAGCCTTTTTCAGGTTCTGTGTCTTTAAACGAAAAATGGAATCATTATGGGATCACTTTGTTGTCCTTCTGTCCACAGCCTTTTTCTCAGAAATGCGTGGAGGTATTAAGTTTACGCAGTCAAACGATATGAATGCTTTTGCCGCATATTTTGATACTCGCAAGTGGAATCAAAATAAAAAGGGAAAACTCATCGACATTCGATTTCCTTCCTGCACGGACTATTTACGTACTTTAAAAATTTGTACAGAACCTTCGTTGCACAAGTCCGACTGGCACGTGGCAAGTTTTTTAGTTGTTTTGTTGAAAGGATGAATATTAAAGTTGTCGGACATGCTTGCTTCTTCCCCAAAAATCTGATAAAAAATATGCTCCCTGCCAGAACATCTCCGCCGTATTTAAGACTTTCAGCTTGTAAATTAGGTAAATGAACCAGAAAATATGAGTTTTAATCACTGATATGACCATGCTTAATTTTACTACAGTGAGGTGGAGAACTTCTTTTCCACTTGGAGTTGGAGTTTCTTTATCCGGGGAGCGGTAGAAAGATTTTCTTCACAATAAGCGCGGGACTTGTACATTGTCCTTGAACTGTGAGATAACGTTGGCTCTTTTCTTTTTCGCAGAAGCCTCGCTGTTTGACTAGTTGAAAGGCTCGCATGTTTCCTGATCCTTCTACACGCATTCGATACTCGTTTTTCAAATTAACTTTTTCCAATTAGGATCATAAGACTCGTGAATTCATTCGGAATGTGGAGGAAGGAAGTTGTCTGCTAGCACTTTATCACCAACAATTTATATATTGGTTTGGAAGTGAAGACTACTTTGGCTCTGCAGTTTGAACTTGTGTGGCAAGCCCAGGTTTGAAAATATTACGTCCTTCATATATGAATTATCAGATTATAGTTGCACTCTAAAGCTAATTACTTTGTTCTTAAAATGAGTTGTTTCGTCAAGCCTATAGGCACAGACACAGGATCTCCCTTTTGTGGATGGGGCAAATAGATCTGATATTGCAGTCATTGGGTATGCTTTTATCTTTTCATATTCTGCATGTGATCTTGTGCATGCTCGTTTCCAGAATTTCGCCGCCAGCATTGAAGAGCTCTGCTGGCAGACCATCTGAGCCTGCGGCCTTGTTGTTCTTTAGCTTTTGGATAGCTGTGCCTACTTGTTCAATGCAGGGTGAAAAACTGCATCATCGACTGGAGTTGAGATTTCTTCGTTCCCTATAACTCTTTCTATTCCATGCTCGATCGGTTGCGGGTCAATAACAGTATTACCCTCATAATTTTGAAGAGCCTGGGTGCCTGTTCTTAAACCTGCTGCCGGGCTCTTGGTTTTCTTGTAAGAGGAGACTGCGAACTTTCTTTCATTCATTCCCAAACTTTTCTTTTTCTCCCTTCTATGGGCGCAGTACTCTTCATGCGCTTCCCTGGTTTTTCGTTGCAGCGCCTTTCAGTATACCTCGTCGGTTAAACCACGAATTTCTCGGCGGTGGTGGTCGGAAGCATAAGGTTGTCTTGGCTACTTCCTCTACAGTTGAGCGGCAATCCAATCACATATTGTTGTGTCACTTGCGTCTGCAGTAGGCCAGTTGTTCTTTGTAGGCTCTGGCAACCTGTGGTGTGGTCAGGCGTCCAATGTAAAATTGATCTTGGTGGATTATGGCAGCTTTTTGACATTCTACAGTCTGGTTCTGAATTGTACTTCCCTTAATGGTAAACAAACCTCGGCTTCGAAAATGCTCGAGCCAACGCACTTCAAATAACTAAAGTACGCAAAGCAAGCCAACTTTCACGCTTTTATCGCTGAAACAAAGTGATGAAAGACAAAATCAAACCAGAACTTCCTGAAGGGAAGTCAAAAAAAGCTCGATGAATATCTTTAAGTTGACATTGCTTATGGCCAACCTTTTATCAAGTCATATATTATAAAAAAATACATGTTTTTTGACAATTTTAAATAAACCTCTGAAAACGTATGGTATATTTTCTGACATTTTTTAAAGTACATAATTCTATCAAGCGATCGCCTAAAAATTTAATGTGATGTGGTATCAATCAATGCTATCAGGTAACAAGCATGACTGACAGTCTGTCAATTCTGATAGAAGTATACTATAAGAATCAGTTCGTTTAGGTTTAATTCTTCTTGTGACAACATTGTCATCGAAAGAGAGATATTTTGAAGTAAATCAGAACCGATTCGGTAATTGTTTAACACATTGTTTTTAGTTATCGAAGGTGTTAAAAAATAAAACACAAAATAGTGACCACGTCCAGTCTTTGTGGAGCTCTTATTTCGTCTTCAAATTCAGAAATGCACTGAGAATGGTTATCCATCATTAATTTTAAATCCGAATTTTATCCTCACTTAGAGAAGGGTTTGTTTTCGACAGTTTGTTGGAACATTTTTTTTACAACTGCGTCAGCTTGATGAAAAAAACTAAGCAAACTAGAATGCAAAAGAAGACGCTCATTTGAAGTGTAAATGAGGACCTTTTTCGGATCAGGGACAGTTAAGATTACACACCAAGGACGTTGGAGTTTAATTAAAAAAGTTAAAAAAAATCTCAAAAAGCAAAGGTCTTAGCCGACGAAAGTTCGAAAGTTAAGTATTCTGGAAGAGGTTGCGAGGCGCCATCATCAACTTGGATTGCTTATTATAAGTAGCCAGGACATGAGCGAGTATTATACAAGCTCCACGAAGAGATTAAACTTCACATAGCTGCAGTCCTATGTCATCAAAAAATCCACAGAAGACCAGTCTTTTATTTGGCCAATAAGGTGAAACCTTTGGTTTGATGAATAGTTCAGGCATGCGCATTCAGCTAAGCAGGAGGTGTAAAAAAGTCCAACTACCAAATGGACGAAATCTGATCGCGAGCTTTATAACGAGGAAAGAAAGGATGAATACTAGCTTCTCAGTTGAAGAAAGAAAGTACGAGATTCACGCAATCGATTAATAGCGAAAATTTACTAAAACTGCAAAAACAAAAATGCCCTAAGTCTTGACTTAGATAAAAGCTTTTTAGGGATAAAAAGGAATCCGTTGTAATTGTGATGTGAAGATATAAAAATTCCCACTTCTGTAGACCGCTAGACCGTAGAATAACCAATCAATATTCGTGATAACCAGTTGCAAAACCACACTATCTACAACAAAAATAGCGAAAGGAGTGTTATCCAACTTCAAGTCCAACAAGGCTGTTGGACCAGTATTCTTCCTTTCGAAGAATTTGAAAATCTAAAACCTTCTTTACCACAAAGGTTTGTTGAGATCAGTGAAGCTCTAAACTGGAAGTGTCCATACTCATCAAGTCTTCAAGGAGTTCTTCTGGGACAAAACATAACTCAATACGCACCACTTAAACAGTGATTTTGAAGTTGCCTATGGCAGTATTTATATAGACGAACTATAAAGAACTAAGCTTCGTTTCGGTTGTCCTGCTCAACTTGTCCAGTTGTGCATTATATCGATGGTACAACAAGAATCTGCCGTGACTTCAAAAAAACAAAACTTAACTTTCTAAATACGCCTGGGACCCGAATGGAACACCAGATCATCTGTCATGTTTGGGAATGCTTGCCCGATTACTGGAATTTTGGAAAATTCCAGAATTGCCCAGATTCCGGCAAGAAGATGCGCTGTATGTGAGTGCTTCAACAAAATTCATCAACAGATATTGAGGCGGTCAGGTTCCTCCAAGCTTGTCAGCCGAATGCAGCCAATAAGCAGATTTAAGGCTTTCGTATACGTGGACGAGAAGGAACAACACCACACGATACAATTTTTAATAAATCAAGCAATCACCGATCACAGCAAGCTTAATCTAACGAGCTGATAACAGCGTGCGGGACCTTAGAAATAAATTCTACACCCTTTTTGGCTGAAACAGGACTTTGTTACTATATCCGTCAAAGCTTGACCGCATTTAGAAACATAGTGTTCATCAGACTTTCGGGAAACTATGAAATCCCCGCTATTATAAACCAGTGGTAAGATAAGTCAGAGTCTAAGTCTTTCTCAGTAAAAAAAATGGTTCTTGTTCCGCCAAGACGAACACAGTTTACCGAAAACCGACCTTCGCTTTCGTATTAGAACTTTAATCTTTCATAAAAGTGCGGAATGGGCGGTCTTTATTAGTTTTATTTATCAGTGCAATTTTTCCACCACCGACCCTCATGAATTGAGTCAAGGTGCTGTTTTCACGGATAAGCTGAACTCATTTGGTTAGCATTAAATTGTCTGTCGGTAATATTAAAAAAATCTCCTTCCTCAGGCGAAACTCGGCATATTTTTTTCTTTTTTCAATTGCTGATGGATTCGGCAGATCTATTAAAGTAATAGACATAGAAACGTCAATGCTTTAAAATAATTTTCGAAAAAAATGTGTTATTGTCATCTCAGCAAGGAGGATCAATCACTGGATTCACTGACATATGAACCGAATATCCAGTTCAAACATAACTCAATCAATTCACTCACTCAGAATCATCAAAAGGCAAAAGTGTGGCGACGACTATAGCTCAAACTCAGATCCTCTAAAGATTGCCTGATAGGTTATGAAATTAAAATGTTTACTCAACAGTTACTCAACTCCAACGCTCCGAATTTGAAAGATCTAAAATTCAATAACTTATTCAATAAGCAATTTGTTTATTAAAAACAAAAAGCATTGATGTTATTGGTTCTTGGCTTTATCCTTAATTTCCATACAGGTCATTTGTAACGTGTCAAAATGGCGGAAACACTTTATGCATGTAAATTTTCGGCATATTCTTCAAAGACCGCAACCACCAGCGGAATGCACCCAGATGTCAGCAGCTAGCGTCGCAAACCTTGTTAAAATATTGATTTATCTACATTTCTCGACGAACAAATCGACAGCTATTAATTTCTTGTTAACGAAAAAGCTGCAAATTCATCGGTCAGGATGACCTTAAATGCCTCTCGTTGTTCCCATAAAAAAAACGAAATCTGTGTTTTGTTGGCGGAGAATAATAAATCAGTTTGTCTAACCTTAACATCACTTAGATAACATCTCACGGAATTCAGTTCTTCAAATATGCAAAACTTTCCTACCAAAAAAACATAAAACCATCTTTTATTAAAGTCGTGAACCTGAGCTAATTGGACAACATTAATAAGTCGATTTATGTAGTCATTAGTGCTAATGTAATGGTATATGACAGAGCCACATCCAATATAGACGATGCTCATGATAAAAAACAAAAGCCGAATTCCATGGCAAAGACTTAAAGACTCAATGTACGCTTGCTTTGTTTACGATTGATACGACCCAGATAGACGGTGAGCATAGAATAATTCATTGAGAGATGGCGTTCATTCCGGGCGTTTTGTGCGAATTTTTAATTAGCTTGACCATGAAATATTGTCAGAGGCTCTAATCGAAACACTCCAATTATGAAATGAGCCTTTGTCGTACAACAACAAAAAACAATGCTCATTTGAATATTCAAATTGGATCAATTGCGAAAGTCTTCACTGACTGAACAAGGTAAGGCTAGGTGTTTTTTTTTTGAGATCGTGTTATCGGTTTTGTTTTCCAAACGTAAACAATAAATAAAAGTCAGTAATTTTAAAGTTCATCAGTCAAATAAGTTATTCGAATTTTATTCCAATGAATAATTTAGTTTTAGGGCAAATACAACGAATAAAGCGTTGTTTACATATACCCCGGTTAGTAAGATTCAAATTGATAAACTAAAAGGTGACTACTGTGCTCTTTTAAGATGATTAGCTCCTTGAGATTTTTGTGTCAATGTTAATTGATTTTTGTGATACCTTTTTCTAACTAAACGATACACAGTTCAGTTTATTTTTGGCATCCTCAGGTAGAGGTTGTATTACGTACTTTCTTACTTTACCTATTAGGCCTTCGAATAGACACCCTTACCCGGAGCATTGATGTCCATTCGCTTAATGTGGCCGTGTTCTTGTAGTTGATGGATCTCTATCTTCCATACTAGATCTACAATCATTTTACAGTTCGAAGCTCGCCTTTATTGTTCATTCACCTTCGTTGGCTGTCCTTCAACCTAGCTTATTTGATGAGAATGAATTCTGTTCTTCAAGCTTAGAGTTTTGATCCTATTGTTGTTTGGATAAACCGAGAAAGCAGCGATTGCTGAGCATGAGTCTTCATCGGACTTTTACGAAGGTGATTTATGTAAAGTTAAAATTTGTCGCTGGAGAGACAAGCATGTATTTTGCTTTTTTCTCATTAGTATAACTACTAAATCTTCCGGTTTAGTTTTTTAATTGCCATGAAAGGTAATTCAATGAGGGCACGATGAGTGCAAGCGGTGGTGTCAATAAAGTCTGGGCATCCTAGCTGTTGGACAGACTTGAAAACGTATTGCCTTTCTTATTAACACTTGCACCGCACATTCCAATGTTTTTTCAAGAGTGAGGTTGAGAAATCACATGACAACGCATATCTCTCCCGTAATTTTTTTTGTTGACGAGGTATTGGTTGGTGAAAATATTTTTTCGATCAAATATTAAGCTAAGGGACTGGATTCCATGCATCCATACCAAGTGAATTTCCAGAGCAATGGACTACTCAATGGAGGACCCCTGATTTGACTGCTGATTGAAAAACTTCGAATTGATCATAAGCAGACTAACCACAGGGTTCCAGCCGGGGCCCTCTTCTTTTCACTTTCGAGCAAGCCAAAGTAAACGCTTCTTATCAGTATTTTTAATTTTTTATTTTTCCGTGCATGCAATTTGTCTATGCACTTTGTTTTACAGTACGGCATGCTATGGCAAGGTAAACGTTTTTTAGGTTTCAGAGTTTTGCAGTTCTTAGAAAAGCTTGTTGACTGATTTGTTACAGTTGAGTGAGATCCAATTCTCAGAAGAAAAAATCCGCTGGAGTTGCTCCTCTAATTTTCTCCTCTAGTATTTTTTTTTGAAAAAGTTTACTGCAGTGGTGAGCAAACTGATGAGGCTGCCGAATTTCGTGAGCTCATGTTCGATTGTTTTTTTCCAGAGAAAAAATATTGAAAGGGTGAAGATTGGTGAAGCCAGTACTAAAATTATGTTCGTGAATTTGAAAATATCCCAAGGTTAAGTAGTTGGCCCAAATTATTATTATTTTTTAATTTACTTACACTCTTTTATCTTAATTTGACGATCACAACTGTTCATTGAAGCTGGTTTGAATGAAGTTGTGTTGTTTCATATACTCAAGTGTGAAAAGAATAGACTAGCATATTGGTAACGTGCTTCTGATTTGTCTTTGCCTATTTTTTGTTCTACCCTGACCTGTAGTGATAAGTTTTTTTAAATGATTGAGAGACTGAATGAACTTAGGAAATGCTTTTTTGTTTCCACTATGAGCTTTGTCGATTACACGGAGTATTAATGAAAATAATTTCATAAATTTTTCGTTTTTGGAACCAATTTCGTGCATGTGGCCAATTTTGCACCACTTTTAGCAGCAAATTGCCATGTCCATTTCTTAAGATTATTCGCCCATCAATAAATGGATGGTTTGATGCTATACGAATTCACAAATCGTGCAAAATAGCGTTTTTTGGGTTATGACTGTGTCTTCGAGGAAATGACCGCTGTATCCATACATCTGTAAAGTAAAAAATGAGTCATTTCAACGAAAGATTTGGCGTTAAAAAATAAAGTTAAACATCGGTTTGTTTTTCTACGTCGAAAACGATGGTTTTTGGCGTCTATTTAAATTATGTAGATGGGCAGAGCCATGAGTTGGTGAGAACGGTGCGTCTCGAATCGATCAATTCGGGTCCTTACTCACAGAAGGCGAGTTTGGGACCAAAAATATCCATGATTTTTAAACGTTTAAAGGGTGTAAGTCGTCTTGTAATTTTCAAAAATATACTATAATGTAAATATCAAAGAAAAGTTAGTGCCCAAGTTCGTTACTATTCTGAGTACATAATATGGTATATTCAATCGTTTCAAAGCCCACAAAGCCACACTGCAGTGTGTTGTGGAAACGTTTATTTAGACATTTATGATTGATTAAACGTAGTTTTCAATTTTGTTTAAATGATTTAATGATTCGTTCATAAAGTGCCCCAAACCAACTTCCCAATTATAACGTCTCATATTAAAAGAACTATTGCTTGTGTCAAGCAAACAACTCGTATATTCCGAGGAAAAAACAATTCCTTCTTTTCTAAAAGAAAATTTTCATCGAGAAATTTATTCGCATAACTTTCGCACAGCTCATCTCAGCATGTTCTAGATCATGGATGGGAATAATCAGCCCAATGCCGCTGCGCTCGATCATATGAACAGAGTAGACGTACACATAGGTTCAACACTTTAAGCTCGATTTTAAATTGGTATAATTGAAACCAATTGTGAAACGCTCAGAGGTGGATATGTAAATCATTATCGTTCATTTCTTTCTTAATCAAAAAGATCTACAAGCTCTATAAATTATGGATTTTTTCAAGTGTGCTTAGGCTTAATCATTTGAAGGTGGAAATAAAAACAAGTCCTCTTAATGATGGCACATGAAAAATTTACTTCGTACAATTATTACAATTTTAATGGCCTTTTACGAAAACATTTCTTTTAATTGAAAATTGTTTACCTTCCGATTAATCTTGAAGTATGATTTCATTCAAATGACTGTCTCAGTGGTTTGGACGTATTTTACGAATAACCTGTCCAATATTGTTCATGAGTGCTGGAGTATTCCTTGGATTGGCGTATTATCGCAGCTCCGTGGCGGCCAAGGCATATATCACGAAAACGAGTGATTACATGATTATTGATCTTTTTGTGCAATAAATCGATTGTCGATCAAGGGATACGACAAAAATCTCAGATTTTGGCAATAAACAATCCATTACCATTACTGACCGTAATCTTTCTTGCATTTTGCTTGAAATAAGATTGGAACTCAAACAGTAACGTGTTCAGGATAAATTGGTTTCCTTATGACTGAAAAATATTTTTTTTTTTAGCCCAAAAAGCAAAGCGATTATGTGAAAGACTGACTTTTTGTTAAGTGAACAAGATTTATTTTGGTTTCGATTGCACCATGGTTGCAGTCCGAATAGGGGCGGTTGTTTTTATATCCACTTATTTCTATTCACTCGATTCGCAGTATTTTATTGGCCTTAAGTTGATATATTTACTAGCAAATTCAATTCTTTGTTCTTTGGATGATTGAATTATCAATGTACTGTAAGTTTTATGCCTTTGCAGCAGAGCAAATTACATTATCCTTACAAACCATAATTTCGATGAAAAAAACTTTGAACTATAGCATAACAAGCAGACAGTGTTATCATTACAGCACGAACACACACTTGATTGACTATTTCAGAGATAGCACCATATCCCACCATATAAGTGAAAGGTAGGGTCTTAAGATCTCCTTCGCATAATTGCTGCATCCTAAATTTATTGCAACAAAACGATGACGTTGGACGTAATGTAGGGTGTAGTGGTCTTTGAAGTATAAAATGAGGGTTTTCGGGGCCTCAATGACGGCTATAGAAATGTTGAAATATGCTTATAATGATTTTTTGGTGTTCGTTAATTTTGAGCAGTAAAAAGCCTGTTTACAAGGTCATCAGGTTTTTCAATTTCAATTTTTGTATCGGCTTTACTTACGATTGTTGCACTTGTTACATTATGAGCTCGCATAAGCTAATTTTTAAAAAATAACATGATTTTTCGCGAAATTTGAAGCGAGGATTTTGGTTTTGTCCACATCAACAACATACCTATTTAATGAGCTCATGAGTCATGGTATTTATTTGTTTTTGTTGTTCATAACGCGCTATCTGCAAAATAGAAAAAAAGTTAATGAAAATTGACATACCAACAAATTTAAATAAATGTTGCATCTGATATCAATATGCTTCTTAAATTCAGTTAAGATATATCTACATTTTGATGTGTTAGTCACTTGCGAAATTTAAGTAAAATATTTATTAAAGATAGCGTATCAGTTTAGACCCCTGCATAAGTGAAATTGGCTTTTTTGTCGGTATATGTATGTGAACGCAATCAAAGTGGAACCATGCGGTATTTTGGGAAATGTTTTCAAATACTTTTCATTTAGATAATTTATGTAGAAAAGATAATAAAATCGTAGAACTGACATTGAAGTCAACGTTTGTATCTTAAATCCAATCAATATGATTACGAAATGGATTAACTTATCACGGTGATATCATATGCCCTAAAACTTATGGAACTTAAAAATAAATACATCCCGCAAGCGCTACTTAATTAGCAGGCAAATGCGATTGGCAGAAATTTGAATTTTTACTGAGAGGAAGTTTGGTCGTATACGCACAAACTTATAAGTGTTTGCCCGTTCTCAGAAGTTACATTTTGTTTTTTTTTTTGTTATCCACGATCTCAAGGGGTTATGATGCCAGCACATAACTCGGTAAGAAGGATAAGCAAGTATTAGAGACAAGTTCCTTTGCACGTTGTGATTTTACGAGTGGGCTTGAGGGTCAACGAATGAGCATTCCCGATAAGGCGAGTGAAACTGTCTGAGTTTAGAGGGAGGAATGCAGCAAATTAATGCTTTCCATTTATTGAAAAAATTGATAAATTATGAAAAGACAGAGGACGTTACGGCATGGGAGTTATGCACGTGAGCTTTATATTGATGGTATGGTAAGTTGTCAGATACGGAGAACTTACCGTATTTCTTGACCGGCTTAATGAAACCTTATTCCAAATAATAATATGAATTCTGGGACGATTAGCTTTTTGGAATCAGCGATATTTCATTCAATTGACAATTCGAGGCAATTAATTACACTCTGTTCAAAGAACGACTTTACTTTCGACAAAGGACTCTGTTGTGAAATCGTAACATGATGTGGAGGCGTAACATTTCTGAATTCACCTGCAGAGGGTGATTCTACTGATTTTGAAGGATTCACGATTTGAGATATTTCATCAACAAACGACTTTAAAGTGTTTTCACGACCAATGCCTGGATGTGTTTTATGATACGGTCAGGACAAATGTTTTTGAGGAAGCTTTCATTATGAAAGAATACCTGCTGGGGATACCATCAAGCACAGCGGAGTTATGAATCGGTTGAGCTTTGAGTGTACCTGCTATTGAATGATTTGCTTCGTATAAGCTGCTCCTGTCATACTTCAGTGTGTTCTTCTTTCGGTTGATTAACACGTTCCCATATCCTGAAACGCACTTTTGAAAAAAAAAACGCACTTTTTGTATTAGTTTGAATCGTGTCCTCAGACTGGTGCTCTTTGAGCGCTGTTTTTTTTTTTGCATTGAAATAACACTTTATACAAATTCGTTCATATGGCCACACATCTTGGTCATGTGTCCTGTCAGGAAATTTACCCAGGAAATATTGTTTTCAAATCCTATGACACTCTTTGTTTTAATAATTTAATAGTAACATAATGAAATTGTAGTTTTCAATCGCTTTTTATTTTCAGAAGCCATAATGCAACATGAAATAAACGCCTGGATACTAACAATACTCAAATAAATAAATTTTTGCTTACATACAAGAAAAAAATTAATACTTGAAATTGCTAGCAAATTAGAATCTAAAATATGGCTGCCGCACAAGAACAAGACTTAGTTAATAAAGCTAAAAATGGTGATAACGAAAAGTACAATCAAAAATTAGATGGAAGCGAAACTTTGCCACTCACAAGGAACACAACAAAAGTTGACGATGATTCAACAGATGCGGAATCCGGTAAGACGCGAAAAGGTAAGCTATCTTTCTTAATGTCTTAAGATATTTAATGTAAAATTTTATGTCAACAATGCTTTGAGTCACTATTTAGCCTTAAATGATTAATTAGTGCTTGTAGGGTAAGACACCTTATGTCGGCCGAATAAATGTTAAAGTTATAATTATTGCACTCATTGATTTCACCAGTGATTTCTTTTCGATTCATAAGCGTTCTATTATTCTGTATTGATGGTTAATTAACTAATTGCTACCTACAATAAATCACTCAGATTAATATAACATAACAAAACTATACGAAACTATGTCAACTGGTAAAAGAAATCGAATAAATTCAATTTCAAGCCGATAAATGTCATTAATTATTAATAAAAAAGAAAAAGACCTACGTATACATAAAAGCAATGAATTACTAAATCAAAACAGACATTAATCGCACCTCGATGACATTCTTCACCGAAGCCGAATGTTAAACCAGCTTCAGGTCAGATTATCATCGTTGAATTGGATTGAATTATTGTGCATCGGGCCTATTGCCCAGCACAAATGAAGCCAACCTCATCTATTGTCGCGGCTTCGATGAAGCGAATACGTGTTTCGAAAATACTTGTACATGCATATTTCAGTTTTGAAAGGCCTTCCTTTTATCACGACTATAGCTGATTAATCTGATTATCATATTGTTTTTTTTTTTCAATAATTTTTTTTCTTTTTAACCTTTTTACTTCTTCAGATCGGATTTCTATAGATGCCCTCATGCAATTGCCTCGGAAGCAAAGGCTTTTGTATATTCTAACAGCTATTCTGTGTGCCCTATTACTAGTTGTAATTATTTTCCTAATAGCCTTTTGGCCTGATGTACCTTTCCATTTGAGAGCGGAACTTTGTGTGGATAAGGAGTGTGTCATTGCCAGTCAACAGGTAAGTGATGTCTTCTCTAGGCATTGCAACAGTTAAAAGCTTAAATTGTTTCAGGTTCTACTGTGGTCGAATATTTCGTACAACCCCTGTCGGAACACATATCAATGGGCCTGTGGGAATTTCCGCAAGGAGTATGAAGATGGTGATTACTTTGTCATCAAAAAGGGAGAATGGGATTTCGAAGCCTACAATGAGTATGAAGGTAACATTTTTGATGCCAATTAATTGCTTGAAGACACGAAACTACGTTTTTAAATTCTGACTCTCTTGGTCAGTTGTTTCAATTTATAAACAGACTATCGCTTCCACGTCTGCTTCGCTAGATGTTTCCTTTATTTGTTAGAAAATATTAATTTATTTATGTCTTTCAAATGAATTTATTGTAAGGTTTTTTTTTTGGGTTTTCCTACATGAGCAAACTGAAACAAATCACCAGGTTTTCCTACACGTGAGCAGGCAACATACAATTTTCCATGTGAGAAACAATTATTTTCAAATGAACAAACGATGTCAACTCCATGGAATTATATCTGGTATTTATTTGAAACATCGTCGTTCAAATTTTATGTTTCGATTGAGTCTTGATATTTAGAAAAAGATTTGAAGGACGATGCAGCATATGAATATAAAAAACAATTTGATGTCATTGACATTGAAAGCACGAAACAAAAAAAATGTACCAAACGCACACAAAAATCACTCGCTGATGCACAAAAACCACGTGAATTGGTTGAAAATAACGTTCGTCATACGTAAACGCACAAAATATTGACTTACTTTTATATATATAGAAATTGCAGTCGTCGCCATATGGGATTCCATCATTCTTTTCGACAAGTTGTAAACGGTGTGTTTCTGACGATGTACCTTTGTTAGGTTTCACGTCCTCTTGAAGGACAGAAAGTAAAGAATATAACTAAAATAGGACCTAGTCTTAGTTATAATGGAAATATTATTTTTGGTGTCTCCCAAGGATCTGTTCTTGGGCTTATCTTATTTATCAATAGTTTACTGGAAAAATTGCAGCGCTTGCACATTATAAATGAAGCACTTGCGGGTCAGTTAGTCAATTGAGCTTGATAGCTTAGAAAAATCACGATATTTATTTAATTGGGATTTTGTTTTCTCAACATACACTTAATTTTATATTATTAATTAATTATTAAAAACCAATTCTTCAATGTTTTTTTTAAACTTTGCTTTGGAGGCACATACTTATGCAAAATTCTCTAATTGATTAATATGTGCTTTGTTACTCTTATCGTCTGGTTCAGTCCTTGCTATTATATAAGCTTGCGAGCATTTTCGCAGAGACTACTTTTTATTGTACGGCACTCAGAATTCCTCCTGAATAAAGAGGTGGTACGATTTAAAAAGCACGCGCTTCATTACTTCATGCATATCATTAATTAAACTCTCTTTTTTGAGAAAAATCCAATTTTGGTGCTTTGATTTCAACCACATTTTACCAGAAAAAAAGACAAAATTGCGACCACCTAGTCTCTTTCAATGTATTCAATAAAGTTAAGTATGTTATCTATACAAACCTTGTAAATGAGAAGAGAGAATTAATCACCAAAAAAATTTACCAAAACAAAAATATTTTTTTCTATTGAATAATAAAGTACTTCTTACCTGGTTCTGTTGTCCGTTCATTTTCTACTTACCAAACGATCGAACCTTAGAGGATCTAAACTTGAGCTTTAGTGTTGTTTAGTCCAAGTTTCCTATAATCCGCATTTTCGTACAATTTGACCAGCGCTAGTTTAGTCTTGTCATTAAAATAATAACACACAATCATTTCTGCGAGTTCTGTGCAAAACCTTTTATAAGGGTCGTCATAATTACTTGAGAACGAACAAATTATAAAAAAAACGATTCGCTAAATGTGGCCGAGCCATGTTAGTCGGGGGATTTTTGTTTTCCAGACGTGTTCAACATCTTTTTATTTCTCCGAAAAATGGCGGGTGTACCTTCTCTTGCATTCGCCCTCCTTGCAAAGAGAACCTTATATCTCACGAGGAGTTTTGCTCTCAAGTGTTCGAAAAAGAACTTCTATAGTGCCTTGCTTGTCGTCCAACCTTCATTTCGATGAGAATCTTCACTCATCTTGTTTTGCAGAGCGGGATTTAGGATCTTCGAGTTAGAAGTTTTGATTCTAAGTAGTATCGATTGCCAAACCTCATAAATTCTGAGACCAAATCTTTTGGAGTTTACTTTTAGTGTCGTATTTGCATTGAACGCTGGCACTGTGACTCCCCAAGATCTTAGAATACTCATGACGATCCAGGTCCTGCTTAGATTTTTTATTTTTTTGCAGTCATTTTTAGTCTTCTCCTGTTTTGTGTATTTATTAGCCCCGTCTGTTGACTACTTCTTCAGAACTTTCTTTCTCCTTGTCGTTTTGAAGTCCATTGGTATTCGAGGCAACTATGGATTTTTCAACCTAAAGTACAACCGTGATCTGGACAGGTTGGCTCAATTCTGTTATTCATAAGTTCTCAATTTAGCGGAATCAGGGGAACCTGTATGCCAACTTGAATTGCCCAAAAACAGCGATAGTCACTGGCTTCTACCGGCTGGTAGATTTTCAAGTTGAAGTCCGACGCCATTTGGCGTTGCAGAAGTGATTATTTTATCGAATCGATCATCTGTCATTGACTGAGAATGCATAACACTGACGAAAGGGTGAGGAACCCGTCTTCTTCCAAAACACAACTTTCTAGAACACTGCGATTTATATGAATGTAAATACTTCGATGTCAAATTTTCCTTCCGATTTCGGTTTCAGCCCTTGAAGCAATTGAAATCAAAATAAATCTGAGTTTCAAATTAATTCAATATCTTTCAATTCTTCTCCTAACCTTCTGCGTGCTCTCTGCAAAAGGTTTTAAAAGGATTTACCATTAAGCTCTTCAAAGCAAGCAAATTATAAAGAAGGCTTAAATTTTTGAATACGCCTCATTTGTATCTGGTAAACAGCTCCTATGATTCAATATGGCATGAGTCTGATGTCATGTGTCACATAATTTAATTTTATTAAATGTAACCCTTGATAGAACTACTCAATGGAGACCACTCAAAAATAATGCATCATCATTCAGTCGAACTTCTCATAGATCTAAACCTTTGTTATTTGTAATGATGTTTATTCGATTGATTGACAAACGCACAAGTGTTTTTTTGCGAATGTCTATACTTTAATTCATCACATGTTAAGTGTCGAACTTAACGGTAATCAATATTTATATCGTACTCCAGCATCCGTAGGCTGACAATATTGTTTTTTCAACACTTGTCTTGTCATGTTTAAGGGACATTTCCACAAACAACTCTTTTGAATTGTCTACATTTGTGATTGTCTACATTTCATTTTTTTTAGAACTGAAAGACTTGAATACGTTCATCTCCATGCTGCCTGCATCAAGTCAGTCATACTCGGCAGAATCGATGATATCCAGCCTTTATAAATCGTGCCGTGAAATCGATGCATTGGACAAAAGTCAATCGGACATGCTGCTCCGTCAAGCCATCAAATCTGTTGGTAAGTCTTTTTTTTTACCTTTTAAACGTTTTCAACAAACATAAATAAATAAAAAGATGAAAGTTATGTGCCCGTCTACAGGGGGAAACTGTAAAGCTGTCAAAATAATTTTGTTTTTTCCTAATTCATCAGTTGCCAATCATTTGGCTATTGTTTGGCATGGTGGCTCTTCGGGTCTTCGGGTCGTTAAAGTGTCGTTATATTTAAATACGGAATGAATGAAATCTCTCCCATTTATTGGGCAAAGTCCTAAAGTTGCCGATGATAGATATGTCCAAGTGATATGCCTGACAATGGGCGGAGATAATAATAGATTTGTGTTTTTGGGTTTATTTTTTATTTTCAAATGTTAACCTGAAAGGGGTTGGGGGGATGTAATAAAAATCGCTGATGGCGATAAAATATGATGTTTATACGTGTGCCCTGTCAATGGTGATGAATTATTGTCGATGACGAATGTAGAAAGCGGCTTTGCATTTGTAAATTCAAAGAGTTGCTTTGTAGTGGCGCCATGCATGACAAAGAAATGAAATGAAAATTACTACATTTTTTTTTTTGGTTGTACAATAAATACAAATCTATGCGAATTGTTATACAAATGGCAATAAATTGAAATCGAGTAAATCGAATTTCAGCATAAAATTTCTTTTTCAATAGTTTTTGGCAAAAAAGTTTTGTTTATTTAAAAATAATCAACCAAAAGTGCATAAGAGGTCGTAAAAAAGCTATAAGCATGCACGTGTTTATTTTAATTTTTGACTTTTTGCAATGTCGTTAAATTACACAAACTTTCGATCAAAACAACTGGGCAATGAAAATCTAAGGTTTTTGACCCACGCGTTTCCGAGAGAAATGAACACAGCATTTTGATTGCTTATATTTTTTGTTGTCAGTTTTTAGCAATTATTCAACTGCAATGCAAAATTATTTTACTTTTATTATTGAATTTTTCCACTTAAAAAAAAACAAAGGTTTTTCAAGAAAAAAATTTTAGTTATCTCTCAATACCTGTTTTGTGTCCCTCAAAGAAATTCATCGCCGATATAATACATTTTCGCCAGCGTTTTATGCAATCGTCGAAGTACTTCTTGTATTTATATCGGAATTATGGCCTCGGATCTTCCAGCTATGCGGTAAAGCAAATACCTCAAGCATGGTTAAACGATTGTCAACGACAGTCTTTCCGTTTCGAGAACAGGAAAAAGTTCAAGTCTGGTGAAAACGGCGGGTGTGGCTAAAGCATGATTACGGTTTTGTTTTTGGCCAAAAAAGATAAGATTTGGTAGACATTAAACAATTTCGGAAATACACAATTGTTGCCCAAATAAAGATATAGGCAGAAAAAATTATTTCACAGAGAAAATGAGGAGTTGCTTCAAAAGAATATCTGACTAAAGAAAGGGAAAAAATTGATCAATAAACAATAAACAGACATTTACGAACATAGATTTGAAAATATTTAATAAATTAATTTAAAATAATGCAGCAAAAGAGAGAATAAAAAATGATGTATCCACTTTAATAAAGGGCAAATAAATAAATAAGTTAATAAAAATAAATCAGCAAACAAGAAAATAAAGTTTGGTCATCTGCGAGATTGTTTTTTAAGGAGGCTATGAAAGCCGATTAAATAAAAATAGTTAACCTTCTTTTTTTTTTTGTTTTGGGTTCTTGTTCAATATTGCTCTTGAATGTACGAATCGTCTCTGGATTGTTTTCATGACATTGATCTTTGATGGAATCACATTTAACCCCGTAAAAGTTTAACGGCGTCACATCAGAGCTCGGTACGGCCGGCGTGTGTGGTACGTAGGCCCATTGTTTCAAAATCATAGCCCGCCCAAAGGAAAAAACTTTTCTTGTTTATTTGGCAAATGAAATGAAAACGCTCGACAACTAAAACCATATGCTCGTCAAATCCGAGTGGTTTTTAAGACCAAACGGAGCAGCCATAAGTGGGTGGTAATTTATACACTTTTTGAAGGGGTATTCTAGTCTAGAGGCATGAATTTCATGTAATTTTTGAAGTGGCAATAAAAAAAGGTAATTAATATTTTAAGTATCCATTTTTTTATTAGTTATGTATTAACATAACATACATAATATAATCAAAAAAAAATCAAAAAATAAAAAAAGTTGAAAATTTCAAAAAATTACCAGTTGATGAAGTGGGGTATCGAAAAATTGGCGCGTAACCATACCCACAATTTCAACCCTCCTAGCAATATGAAACCAAAAAAAAAAACTTATTATTAATCTACAATAATGTCGCAATGTCTGGAACTACGTAAAAGTTGGAAAGATTTTTTTCCACAAAATGGCGACTGCCTGAAAAAAAAAAATTTTTACCACTTTTTTTGAGTTTCGATTTAAAAAAAAAGTAATAGAAATTTGGGGATGCGGATAGTTCCAGACATAGACAAGACTATATAGAAGACTCTCTAAAAATTTCAGGTAAATCGGTCCAGTAGAACCGTGGGTATTGTTTTGAAAAAGACAGTTTCGAGAAAAACGCGTTTAAAGTTTCCCGTAAATTTTTTAGCAGTCTAAGTCATGAAATGATATTGTAGACTTACATATATTCAACCTGCCGTTCCTCTTTCATACATCTCACCTTCATCGACTTCGAAAAAAACTATTTTCCGCGTTTCTCTCTTGATATCGAGCAGTTCTGGCCTCCTTTGATGCACTCGTAAAACTGGTGTCTTCCAGTGGCGTGAAATCGCCGGACGTAAGTGAACACTAAATCAAAAAGATACAAGTCACCTTGGGTTCTTGTATTACAATATAACCAAAGGACAAAAGATTTAACTGAGAAATAGGGATTCAGGTAGACGGAGAATCCCTAAAGTCTTTTGTTCGATTAGTTCCAGCCGAACCAGTTTGGATGCCGGGTCAGCAAAATACCGATATCTCCGAAAATAATTTGAATTTTGAAAAAACCCTCTTGTAGATATATTCTTGAATAGTTAAACTATTAAAATTTAAAAAAAATCGATTTTTTTAAATTTCTAGGCTAGAATACCCCCTTAAAAATGGAGTCGGGAAAAAAAGGAATCATGGGGCACATTAGCATTTAATAGATAGTTAACGGACTTAAAGATCAACCGAAATGTGATTTTTTATTCTTCATTCGTCTGAAGATGTGAGTGGTTCCATATTTAAGTGCCAGTCTTGAAGAGGTTTTCGTGATTCGAGATATTTCATAAGCTGATGAATTATCAACATTTAAAAGACTTAAAAAAGAAAGAGCCTTATTTCAATCGTTCAAAAGTTCAAAAGATCGAGAATATGCCTCCTTTCACCGAGGAAAAAACCTTTCCAGAGAACAGCAAAACACCATCTTGACTGAATGTCAAAATCCTTAAGTGTTTGTGCCCCTAAACGGGTTTACAAAAAGGTTCAGTCCTTGGAATGTCAAATCCTTTTCATTCATTTGAAATGAGTTTCGGGCAGAAAATTGAAGAAAAGAAATGAAGTAATCAATGAGCACTGAGGAAGCTTCTTCGTTGTTTTACATCTAGAAACTGGTCTTACTGTGAGTTCATAAACAAAAGCTTTTAAAAGGAACGGTAGGTTGGATAAGGCTTTGTGGGGGGCACACATAACCTGTCTAAGGTGGTATGTAGATTCTTTCCCGCGGCTTTTTTCAAAACCAATTTGTGTTCTTTACTACTTTCGTGTACTGCTGCCATATTGAGGCCGTTTGGAGTTTGGAGCGGCTAAGATTTTTTTCTTATTGTTTTGCAAATCTTGAAATTCGGAAATTTCAAGCTAGCTTTTATAAGGGACTAAACCTGATTCGTACTGCAGAGAAAAAAAAAACAAAAATAATTATCATTTTTTAGACTCGAACGTTGGATGTTGGTTGGTTTTGAATTTTTAAAATCTATGATAAAGCATGAAAAATCATTCCTTATAATTGTGCTCACTGGTAGCTTACTAGCTTCCCAAATCATTAAAATGTAATCTTTTTTTTTCGTTTAATTAACTTTAAACTCGTTTATTATCTTAAAAGTAATAGTAGGTTCCTAAAGGTTAAAATCTTAAACAAAATAAAATTGGTGGCTTTAACTTTAATGCCTTCCTGGTGGCAAGTAGTTTCCTTTTGGTGGGAGGTATTTGGCTGCATTGCCAGCCTTTACTCCTTGTTGGTTTGATGAAGATGGAGCCAACTCTTCATCATTACCCAACGCTCCGATTACAGAACTGACTGGTGCAGTGCCTTCATCTGAAATTTGGCTTGTTCCTCCAATCAGGTCATATTGATCTAAAAATAGAACAAGATTTCAAATGAAACACAAATTTCAAGTCGTAGTAGTTTACAAACAATCTCACCTTGGATCCTTTGTTGCGCATGCTGTGCTTCCTCTGGAGTCCTATACTTAACAAAGAATACCTCCGGCTTGCTGGGTTGAGTTGGTGCTGGGGTAGCAATATCGTTGACATCCAACTCGGCTTCCTTCTGACTGAGTACGAAAATGTGTGTTTTCTCTTCGGTTGGGGCATATTCGGCGGATAAACGAACGTTTGCGTTACTAGACGCAGGAGCCTTGATAAACACAACTCTGTAGTTTTTCTGTGGCCGTCCCAATATGAAATGCTTATGCTGAACCTCTGTGTCCTCTGGTGCTGAATGCAGGAAGAATTGCTTATTGATCAATGGCTCTTGAAGGGATCCCTGTTGAATTGGTTGATTCTCAGTTGAAAAAAGATTTGAAGAACCTTCTGGTTGAAGTCCGCCGTTATTATTATTGTTGCGCTGTCGATTACCACCTGTGGGTGGCGGCAAGATGGCTCTATTTGAATTACTGCTAGCCCCCGCCGAGCCGGGATGTCCGCCATTATAGTTGTATCCCAAGCTAACGTCTGGCCGTCCATAAACAGCAGCGATCAGAGATAGAATCTGTTCAAATGGAATAATCCAAATGTTACATTTGAATTTTATCAATTGTGTTTTGGGAAGTGCGTCGTCACTTACCACAAACGAACGCATGATTGATTGATTGACGGGAGGATTGATTGATTGGTTCGAAGGAAATATCCAAAGAAAAGCACGACTCGAACTGATAGTAGGCCTAATCGTGTGAAGTGCTTTTATACAACGCCGTTAGTTCCGTTAAAAAGTTGCAGCTTGTCTTCATCGACCTTGGCACGCGAGGAATCCACCAATCCACACCAATCATCGAAAACATTCGAAATTGCAAAAGAATAAAATATCTCGTTTTTGTGCTCCCATTGAAGCATGCTGGATTGAATTTTGATACCACCACCATTTCCATCATAATCATCAAGACCACCGATGCCGCCACCGCAGCCGCCGCGGCCCTAGCCGTAGCAGCAGCTATCGCCCAAAGATCGTTTAAACGATGCCAAACTTAATTTCAAATATTCAGTTATTCAGGTTTTGATTTCTTCGAGTTATATCACATCGATGACCAAAAAACAACGCCACTCGGTCGAACGTATTAAGTTTCAATGTGTCAAAGTCTATGCAGCCGAGACCAACCGGAATCGTGATCTTGAAATTTGATGCAGAAATCCCCTAATATAGGTCGAGCCATCACTTGCAAGAAACGCATCAAAGCTACATCGGTACGTTCGACCGCATATAGGTGGCTCATAAATTTAAAATGCAGACTCCAATATAGGTGTTATAGCGTGCTTGGGCGGTTGATTGCAAGTTTGACGCGCCTATTGAACGCATAAAGCTATCAAACGGATGGATTTTTGTTGGACCGTCCAGACAGGTTTCTCGTTAGGTTTTTTTTTTTTTTGATAAATGCAGTAAATGTTGTTTTGAGAAGTCTACCTTTTTTTGGGGACCGTGGTAGTCAGGCTATCTAATGCATTTGTCATGTTTTGATCCATTCGCGCTCCGTAGTGGAATTTTACTTTTATGGCGCCCACCGATGATGCTGCATGATAAGAGATTTTTTTTTTTAACTTTTGTGTACCTAACTCAATTTGTTATCCGCTGGCTACTTATTTAAATATTGACTAGGTCTTCTGATTAATGAGATTTGTCAGCTTGTTTTTAGTTTTTTTCTTTCTTAAAATAAAGTTTTCAATCAAAAAATGATAAGACAAAATGTGTAAAGATATGTCAGCGTTTGGCAATACGCCGAGGACATTGTATCTGTAGTAATGACAGCGGTTGATGGTTTTTGAAGAATAAGGTGTGGCCACCTGCCAACTGTAGGGCGCCAGGTAAACACTTGATCATGGATACGATGTTGCATCAGATAGTGCCAATTCTGCAGTTAAAATACATTTGAGTTTTATTTCTACTGCTAACGCAGATCTATTAATAGGCATGGCTCAAATGAAAGCGTAATTTTTTTAGTATCCACAGAGCTTCCGAAGGGTGAGCTACATAAGACGTCTCAGACTTTGTAGATAGAAAAATAAAAGCAAAAATGAAGAGCAAAAGTTTAAGTGCTTAAGATGATGAAACTTGCGGGTAATGAGTAAATATCCTTAGGCATCGATGTAAGTTTAATCACCTTCAAAAGGCATTTAAAAAAAACTAAATTTGACATTTCTTTTAGCACATGGATGCATCTGGATTGCTCTCCGAAGAAAGCGGGCAAATCATTCAAGCTCATTTTATTTCTTTCAAAATTTAACGATTCTATTGACAGCAGTTATTGATAACAATGGTATGTAAAAGAATGCCAAAATATAATTTCCTTTTTTTTCTGTTGGGGTTTTATCGAATCAATGAACAATAGGATCGATTTTCTTGCAATTTTTAAGTAAGAACCCTTAAGTATTTTCTTTTCAATGTTTCTTGAGCCGCACATGCGTACATTTAAGTTTCATGAAAAGGCACATGAAAGGTACAAGTAAACTCACCGTGCTGCTTTTCCACGAATCCTTTTAGCCGGGGTAAAATGCACATGACTAATTCTTTAATGTAATCATTGCAATTCTGGTAGTCGTGCAGTGCCTGGTGAGAGTCTGCCAAAAATCCTTTTTTTCCAAATTAAGAAAACGTACATAACATGTTAACTTTCTTGATTGTTCATAGGACCTCAATAAATAAGTGTGTCCGCCAACTTGATTCTTAGAAAGCTGCATGCAATTGCGTAAACTAAGTTGATTTATGTCGTATAGCAGTATTTGTCTCTCTGGTGTATATTCGAAAGCTCCGAATCACTGATGTAACCGGAACATTCTGTCTTTGTTCATATTCATGAACAGCCCATACAGCACTTTGATGAACCTTCTGCCCCCATTACATCTACGCAAAGAATGAAAATAAAGAAAAAAAAATAATTCAATAAATAATAATAAGCATATTGTCATACAGCATTGCCTTGTCTGTAACCTTCAATTACTTGCTCTCGACCGATGAAGAACCTCTATCTTAAACGGGGCAGCCTTCCACACTCTTAGATCCCTCTTTCAGTCATCTGGATCAAGCACTCTGCCATTCGCAATAGCTTGATTTTTAAAACGGAGATTCGTCAAAGCCAAGTCAGTGAAGTTGATGTACTCTGCCTTTTTGAATTATTTCCACATTTTTTACATGCCAGAATATTCGACGGAAGCTATTTTTCCCCTCAAGAATGTTCTTTGTTATAAAAACTGGAAAAAGTGATCATGCCATTCTTAAAGCGGAATTTTGTTTTTTGAACTCATTTGCTTCGCCAAAGCATGCCACATGACTTTTGACATCAAAGGTATCGGTGACATAGGCTCCTATGTGATCGATAAACGTCTTTTTTCGATAGTTGATCATCGATTTTACATTTTTGCATATTTTGATTATGACGATATCTGTCATTTAGACAGCCACACAAATTCCTGGTCGATGTGCCTTCATCGATTGAGTTACACAATGCCAAAGCTTAAATAAACCGACAATGATCGTGAAGATCGCTGATCGACACTCGCAGTAGGCCTCATAGTTACTGATCTTAATGAAACAGCGACAATTCTCCATCGTCATTCTGCTCAATTGGAAATATTTTGCAAGTATGCCATTGGTTGGAAAAGTCATACGTGGTCATGAAAAGGATGAACGTGAACAGGTAGCAGTAGATTTGGAACTCGTGCGTTTTTCCAAGATCTGCGTAGTGTAAATTGATTGTTGTTGGACCAACCAAGTTGTCGACGTTAAATGGATCATGATATCTGAAAGCGGTAGGTTTTTCGGCTCCGTTGTTAATAAAAAAAAGTTTATCTTTTAAAAAATTGCGGTTGTAGCTATCCCATATTTTAAGACTTTTTGTGCAATAGTAAGGTTTTATATTCTATATATATGTATATCCATGTATATACATAAAAAACGTAAAAGTTTTTAAAGTTTTCGTTAAATAGAAAATTTTTTTGACCTTGTCATCTATAGATTCATTGCTCAAACGAAATAAAGACAACGAAAAACAAAAAACATTTATAATAGTGTTGATTATAAATATTTCAATTTGATGAGCATAGGTGACGCAATCTTAGTGATAAGAAAACATCGGGGACACGGTTACTATGGCGACAGTCAATAAAGCTTCATTTACGCGTGGCATAAAAAAAAGTTTGTTTGCTTCTTGTTGTGTTTTTCCAATCCAGTGGTATTGGATTCGGTGATATACATACATATATTTTTACAATGATATGTCAAGCTTGAATTCAATCCTTGTTAATATCGAAGAATCGTGTAAAGAGTCTCATGAGTTCCATATGTGCCAAACCATAATGACAACTTTTTATCACGAACTGAACCACTGAAGATGGTGCATATTTAAACTGCCTCTTTAAGCATTGTTACTTCTCGTCGCACGATCTTCGTAGATGCAACATCATTTGCTTGTATCTGGATGGTCTTCATAACGATCTTCATAATCCGTATCAATTCCTGTAATCTTAAAGCTATACTAACTGCTTAACTTCATGTCAAACATCAATGTCAACATAATGTCTCAATACGTTGTTCTCTGCTCTACATCACGAATAACTTGTCCAAAGCTGCTCTTACGCAAGTGAACTGTCTCTTGATTGTTCGCGTAGTATCGATCATTAATTGACGTGGCGGCCAAACAACATGTGAGTCAAAAATCGATTGTTGGACGTCTTGTGGGTCATGTATCCTAATCTTCTGGGAACCTCAGCTCACTCAAGTCCAAGTCCTGAATATCTAACCATACAAAAACTCTCACAGTAGCTTTTTTTCCATTGTCGTACTGAAAGATAAAGTAGCCAGTTCCTTGGTTTTTCTATGGCTACATGTAAATATTCTGAGCTCATTATTTGTCTGCTTAAGTAGTTGCGAGTTGAAAATGTATCATATCTGAAAAGAATAAATTGTCATCAATTTCATATTGTTCTAAATCACAAGTGATGAAGCGTAATGAAGCGGTGGTCATTTTGCTTCAATTTCTGAGTCAATTGGATCTTGTAAGCGAGAGATGTTTATGAAAATTCTCCCAAGGCAAGTGAGACTTTTGTTCGGTTGATGAGATCTTTTACCTGTCCTCCGGTCTTGGCGCACACTTTCGGCAACGGCACCTTGGAAGTAATTAATCTCAAAATAACATAAGGTCTAAAATTAAACTTTAAGATGGAATACCCTAAGCAAAGGTCGCAGCATAAAAAATTACAAAAAAAAATTGCAAACTCTAGAGACAGAATATTTAATTTTAGCTCAATCAAGAAGGCTACCAAAACAAAACCAAGTCCCCGCATAAAAGATTAATTTCTTTTTAATAAAGTAAAACAGCAATCTAGCTTACTCTCATTATTGTGTATCTTATGGCATACCTCACGAGACCTTATACCAATAATTAAACTCTCCATATAATGAACCAATCTCGTTTTGACGTCGGCGTCGGCTCAATACCTTCTGCGGTTTCAAAAACATTTAAAGGTCTTGGGTTGTAATCAATTTGATTTGAACTTCTCAGCGGGTGAGAAGTCCAATTAATCTGTTGTCACTTCTTATGTTCAGATATGGTATCCATGACATGGCCATTAGTGCCTTGGAAGACGACAAATTTTTATCCGTTGTGTATAGCCCACGCCACATTTGACCATAACTTGTCTAACGCTTTGACGGTGTTTTCTGGGTTACAGCGGAGATTCCCCATTGTTATGAGGATGTTGAAATCAGGTTTTCAATTGTGGGCGGAAACAGAGAGCCTTAATTTTTTTTTTAAATATTTTTATAAGAACCAAATTGAATGATAAAACTTCTCCGCATGAATATGTATAATCAATGCGCGTTCTTGACCCGCGAAAAAGTTCGACAACCTTGCTTCTAGAAAGTCTAAAATATACTCGTACTTAATAAATTTAAACACATTTCCTTGGTAAAGAGAACCACAGGCCAATTTAAAGTTAATCACCGATATCTGTTCGTCCTTCTTCCATGTTGATTGATATGGGAAGTTCGTCAAATTCTTCTGTACCCAGTGACACTGTTTTGACGCATTTAACATAAAATTTGTTTAATTACCTAAAGATGATAGCTGCCGCTATTCCAATGCCGCCATCTCATTGGATATTGATCACTTAGCCGATCGTTTCCTTATGAATAAACAATCCTCCTTCATTAGTGTTTGCATTGCAAATTGGAGAAACTATTTCAAAGGTGATCTTATTAATTGTTGTTCAACAAGGCTTTGATTTCTGTTGTCTTATTTATATGTAACATTTTGTGCTCACGTCATTTGTCAAAACTATCGAACAATGGCACGACATAAATTTTTTTTGCGACAAAATTTCCTCAAAGGTATGCAAAACGTCGAAGACTTGCGAAATACCATCCGCTGAGACATAATTAAATAAAATTTATGTTTGCCATTATATTAATCTTTTTTGGGGTATTGCGATATTAATTTCGTAAAAAAAGAAAACATTTTGTTGTTAATTTTTTGTTTGTTTTTAGAAAAAAGACACAAATGTGGGCGGTGAGAGTAGAATTCCTAATAAGGTGATTCAAATGGTGCAACCATCAGCATTGTAAAAAAATAATTATTACCAATATAATAATATATATACATAAAAAACATATATATATTTCACTCTTAGCAGAGCTTGGAAGAATATTTCAGATCATATTTCGATTTCCATTACTCCATTGGAAGAGCCCGAACAAAGGTGAAGAATTTGATATCGACCCATTTGCATTTGATCGATTCGCAGTATTTTATTCGCAATTAGTTGAAGTGGCAAGCGCTGTTTTTGTGATTTAAAGATGAAGTCTTCACTCTATAATGAGTGTTGTATCTTGCGCCTAATTTAATCATTCCCCAAACCATTACTAAGACGACACGAACTTAGAAGTCCAGAAAGGCAAACCAATAACCAATAACCACCACAACTAACTTAGTGAAATTAAAATTGCTGTTCCCCGACCACTTGACACTTAACGTCAAATGTTTCCCGTACCATATTACAAAATAAGTTAAAATTTGAAATTATATTTTGGAATGTGATCATGGAACTGGAAGCGGAAGCGGAAAAGTTACTTATTCTTGATCCCATTAATGACGATAAGGTCTACATGGTCGGTTTATATTCAAAATCCTAGTGTTATTTTGTAGGACCAGCACCAATTTAACCACTTGACTTTGCTTGAGGTCACAGGTATTCGTATACCTTCTCGACCGTAAAGGCCTTCGGCAGCTTAACGTCTTTTTATTAGTATCACTGGTATCTGCTTTGAGTGCGCTTGGTGGGTTTACATGTTAGCTGTCTTTTGTTTAGGGTTCCTTTACCGAAGGCTGCTTATGGGACCTTACTACTCAGCATTCTTTGACTGTCCGGCCGTCAGAAAAAAATTAAATATAAAAGGCGTCCTCATACAAAAACATGTTTTATAGTATATAAAAAAAATGTATAGTGTTAAAGATATATTGTAAGATGGAACCACACATTTCGAATTCGTGCCCGACTCGTATCAGATCACTTTTTTGGAAAAACGTATTTTGTTATCAGTATACACGTTACTCATAAGTAAGTATACACCTAACTTACTATATAACAAAATTTGATTGTCTTAATTGACATTTTTTGAAGTCAATTCAATGCTCAGAGAATTGATCGCCTTTTTTTCGGAAATTTCTTTAAATCTAATATGCACTTTTCTTGACTTAGAGATTCTCCAGAACTAAGGTTGTCTTTCTATTTTTTTTTTTTTTTGTGAGGGAACACAAAATTGTTTACTAAAGATCCATGCGCAAGCAATCTCTAAATTCTCTAAATTTATGCTACTTACTTGAAGACCGTAAAAAAATAGCCAACCTTGCTTTATTGCACCTTTGTCTAAATTTCTTAATACTCTTCGAACCTGATTTATTTTATTTGTATTTTTTCCTGTCTTGACTTTCCGTCAATCCTTCATTCACAAAAGCCAGCAATGTCACATTATAATTAGAGAGAAAGTCTTAAAAATGTGTGGTTACAAATGTGTGTGAGCAAAACGAAGGCAATAAATATTGTGCATTGAAGATACTGGAATGAAAAACTCGAAGGCAATAGAACTAGATGAGGATAAGGAAAAAATTACTGCAAAAAGGAAAAGAATTTTCAGTTTTTGAAGGATGAAAGGACTGAAATATCAGCTAAAACCGTCATTTCTACAAAGCATGCGAGTTGAAGCAATTACTCAATAAATGAGACAAATACCTGCGTAACGTTGTTTACAGGATCCTACTTAGTGTATTTTGTAAATATTGAAATCCGTTCTGCTAAACTCGGACGATGTGGATTTCGGTCCAATAAGAACAACGAATTCTTTAACCGACGCTCAGATATACACGAGAGAGGCAATATCTTTTTTTTAAAGCGCATGTACATACTATATTTTAGGTTCGTATATGGAGCTGAAATTCGAACGATAAAAAATTGGTTTGGATACGAGAGGGCCTGCCCATACCATCAACTTCCCATCTCAAGATAAGGAAAAATGAAGGTGCTATTTTATTTGCCGCTCCCGACAAATTTAATTTGTCTTTTGAAACCATCATTCATTCCCTAGACAAATGCATTGCAAGCAAAAATATGTAGGGATTTATTCTTTTTGAATTTTTTTTTATTTAAAAAATGGGAAAGACTTACAAGATTCAGATTTCTGAAATAATTTTCCAAGAACTTTCGTGGAAATTTGGATCATGAAATAGAGAAAGGGGTACATCATTGTATGAAATGACCTTACTTAGTTCAGTCAATTGGCTAAATAAACATAATATTGATGAAACTTTTGGCATTAAAATTGAACAAAAAAAAATATTAAATTAATATAATTTATCCGGAAACATATGAACGGCAGTGTATAGTAGTATATAGTATATTTATGCATATTTTTTTATCTGATAAGGTAGCTGTAACCTATAAATTTAATTAATTGTGAACTTTTTTTTAATTGAAGAAGTGAAATTGTCCCTTTTTTGACAGTTTTTTCGTCATAAAATTCTAACCACCCTGTGGAATTTAATCAAAAGCTTTCCAAGTGATCAATTTGGCTCGATAGTTTGATTTGCTCTCGAGTTAGGCTGTACTAAAGAATTCGCACAGGCGTACGTGCGTACGTACACACACACACACACAAGCATCTTTCTAAAAACAATGGAATCCGACTACTGGGACCGCGAAACGTGGAGAAATGTAAAAATTTTTAATTTCGAAAATCGGACCGATTACAAGAACTTCTTGATGGGAAGTTAAAAAACAAAACGGATATACGGATTCTCTGCAAGGAAAGCGAAAGGAGGAAAAGACACAACCGGGAACTGTACATTGATGTGTACCTAGTTTGGGACGAAAATATCAGTCGGCTAAAATTACTTTGCCACATTGAGCGAAATGATAACATTGCTCCAGTAGTTCACGGGAAGAGGCAAGACTGAAACTCCGGCAATATTGAATGCCAGGAAGCTTGGTTTAACCAAGTCGTGGGCATCAGCATTAGCTCAGGCTCAGATTCTCAATGGATCGATAGTCAGATAAGGAAATGAACAAAAATGATTGTGATAGAAATGATTTAAAATAACTCCTTTTTTTAAACTCCGGTGGTTTGTTTAAATTTATCGTAAGCAGCTGGAAAGAATTAAAAAGTTACGTAGATTGACCAAGGTGCTATCTTAAAACTGAATACATAGTCTATGAAATAATTTTTAATTAGAAAAAAAGAAATGGAAATATGATTTTAAAGTAGTTCCGGTTGCGCGGTTGGATCGAAATGGCTTCATTTAAATTAACATGATATTGTAGAAAGATAAAAAATGGCGTTACAACTTTCACCTTTCCTTGAATTTTACATTATGTGTCATACAAACTATTATGCAACTAAATGTACACGTATCATTCAAAAATAACTTACTCAATTATTTAAATTGCCTTATATTTATATTAATATACCAAAAAATAGAAAAAGAAATTAAAACAAATTTACTCACAGAACAACAAGACAAATCAACAAAACACCAAACTCACATAAAAGTCAAAAACTGAATGAGTCAACCTTCTCCCAACGACATTAGTTAGTTCTCTTGCGAAATTTTTGTTTAGCCTACCACGTCCACTATATTCGTTTATAATTTCATACTTTTATCTAATTTTTGAATAAATTATTGTCATTCCAACAAAAGCCCAGACGCGCCATCTTTGTCTTATACAATGGACCCCATTTAGTCATGGAAATTCCCAACATAATTTTTAAAATCAAGGATATCCCTCCAAAACGATAATAGGCAAAAATGTGTGTGTGTAAACATTTGTTATAGGAGTTATTTATTATAGTGTTGCCACTTATAAGAGTTCACTGAAATCGTTTGGCATTATCGATACTCGATAACGTAAATGAAATATCAATGATATTACAAAACCGGCACGATTGGGGGCTTGTGCCGCCGCATCGTTAGCGGTCAGCGGTTTATTTTAAATCAAGAAAAAAAAAAACCAACCATTTAACGGACCACCACCAAAAAGTAAATTCAAACCAACCAAATCGATGCGATGCGACGTTTGATGTGACCCGAAGTCCGTGTTCATAACTCAGCTTTAGCACCTAAATGGCATTTCAATGAAAACACCAGCGCTCCAAGCCGTCCGTCCGATCGAATATCAGAATTAATATTAACATACAAATAGAGGTGGCGGCAGATGCGTTTCACCAACGAAGAGGCTCCAATAAACTCCCACTCGCAACAACACCCATATTTTTTTTTTCGGGATTCCCTATTAATTATACTAATTTGGGTAATTTCTATTATTGTGGTGATTAATTAATTCGTTTTGGATTCACTTGTTGTTTGTTGGTCTGCGTGTATCTTAATGGCTATTGGCAAATGCGGATCTCACGTAGATTGGCTGTTTAAATGCATGCAAGATGCATTTAGATAGAAGCTCATGGCCTACAGGGTAGAAATGTTAATCGAATGGCAACGCGACCTGTCGTTATACAACTTCGGAAAAAAAATTGATTTAAACGCATTTAATGGCAGGTTTTATATGGTTATGGACAAAGGTAATAGAAAGGTGCGATAACTTTATCTTTGATGGTTGGACTAATTCAATAAATGACGTTTTACAATAAGTTGAAATAGATACCTGCTTGAAATGGTTTCTGGTGAGGCCATAAAAAAATGTACTTTTTTATGTTTCCACTTTAGATATTTTGTCTACAGAAGGAAAGAGTTTCTTTGATTCAAACAGTGTCAACATTGTTGATTGACAAACAATTTTTCTTGCATAACCAAAAATTAGAGTTTTGCTGTAATAAAAACAATGAAGCCTGCTTCATGAGTCAAACCCGCCTCATGAACACCGAGTTAAAAATTTTTGAGACTTAAATTTTTTTTTTGATTTCCCGCTTGCAATCATGTTTTTATTTTCGGGCACAAAATGTTTCCGGGCTGGAACTTTCCAAATGTGCAAACAAAAGCGGACAAGGAGTTTTAACCTTTATCTTAATCGCGAACTTTTCAGGTGACTTTGGAGGCAAGACAGATGCTTGCTAGTTCGTCTTCCCTTTGATTTCTTTAGTATAACTATTTCCTATAACCCTGATTAAGAAATTGTTCAAAAGTCGTTATGCACTGGAGAATCAAAAAGGAGAAGACTGGATAATCGTCTGGCCGTCAATAAAGATCGCCACTCCATGATGATCCAACACCGTTTTCCTTTTTGAAGTCATCCGTTTAGATAAGGACAAAGTAGTTGGATTTAAAAGAAGAGGGCTAAACTGACCATTTAGTCTCAATAAGTCTTATCGCAAGGAACTTTAAGCATATTGGTCTGCCTTAACTGTGAAGTACCTTATTCTCCTAAAGCAGCAGTGTCTGACGGAAATGCTTATATTCACAAAAGGCAACAATGTCCAAAGCTGCATCCAACCATCTACCGACTGAGGCTACTATAGAAGAGAGATTAAGAAAAGGACATACGAGTTTTTAGTCTGTAAAAAGACCTCCAGAAAAAGATGCGGTGTGAGTTCTTGCAACTACTGACTCCAAATTTAGACACAGGAACCGATAATTAAGTGAAAAATGAGGCCAATGCATAATAGCATTCCAGAAGTAGCTGTGCCATATCAGCTACAAGATTTGACACTCAATTCAGCAATTAGCGAATCCTGAATAAGCTGCATTGATGAGGATGCTGTAATTTGGATTGATATCAAGCGTTCGCTCTCATGACTAAAACTGAAGACTAGCCTTGGTCTATTTCTAATCGCGGATCCATAAGTGTGCTGTTTTTACTCCTGCTCCGTGTCACCATGTGAATGTCACAGTTTTTTTTCCTCCGGTTCTTTGACAACTCGATCTACTACGCAAATTTACCAGCTGTCCGTGGCCTTAAAGCTTCTAACATTCACTAAGCAGATCCAAAGGACGTTGTCATTTTTTCGTTGGCGTGGGTCATCGTTTTGTCTCGCATAGTCATAATGAATTATGTTCCGCAGTGCGATTGCAACGTGTGGTTGGTTAATTCTGAGGACTACTGGCTGACATCACAGACGCATGTTTTGAGCTGATCAAGTCTTCAAGTGGGCACTAAAAAGATTCGTTTTAACAAAACATCATTATATTTGCCATCAAAATATAAGACATTCAGGGTTGTTATTTTTAAAAAACCATACGACTGGTCCGGCACATAAAATATGAGTAATAGTTTTATCCTCCAAAGACTTAAGCATGGATCCATCAAACAGTTTCCTTTCTTAGATGTGTCACGTATTAAACAATTAATCCTAATGTATGTTCATTTCCGTATGTTCACCAAGATTTTCTTTAACGGAAATAAGACCATAGAAATCGTTTTTGACTTTGCCAAGGATTCAAAAAAAAAATTTTAAAATGTTGCTAAGCTAAAAGAGAAAAAACGATGAACGGCATTTTCTCAAAGCGAGGTTTGTATGACCTCTTGTTGAAAATTTATTGCAAACATTTGACATCTTGAGTTCCTAGTCCATAATACTAAAATACCAACTTAACGATCAACATTTTTCTCGTCTCATTGGATTTTATTAATTTAATTAAAATTTATTACGAAATGAAAGAAATTTGAACCATCATCCGAGACGTAGGTCAAATATATAAATTTAACAAATCGCAACCTGGATGTTGCTCAAAAAGTGCATTCAATTGTATTGTAAAATTTGTGAAATTTTATAACCTATTGTACGCTAATTAAAATGTATCACACGCATTTATCCAGTCTTCATCTGCCTTATAAAATAAAAGTTAATTATGAACTCCACCTTGAGGTTGCTTTCAATTCTATTTTTCAGTTTTAAAAATGATATCTTGCAATTCGTAAATGGTTCGGCACTAATAGTAAAAATATTTGTATTGCATACAGTATGAAGTGAAGCCTCAGTCTTTGACCTTCTTGGGCTGGGTGAAATTTATCGAGCCAAGCGGGTATAAAAATGCTAATGAACAAAATTTTACATTCGAATTGAAACGGATGCTTTAACAGGAGAGAAAGATGTGATTTTAATTATTAATATTCACTGTGGTTATGATTACCATGGCATCACCATGTGGGCATTTAATATGCGCCCAATATGGGCCACCCGCTGCAAGACTCAAGTCAAATAGATGGCTTACAACAAAGTTAAGTTTTTTTTTGTTTTTTTTTTTTAATTAATCCACCAGTTAGGAGTAAACAACGATACGCGATTAGTTTAGAAATAAAACATACATAAAATATTGGTGGAACAAAACATGTTATTGGATTACCTGTATCATTTGCATATCCACATTGCAGGGGGTGTCATAAAGTTAAAGTCGTTAATTTGCGGACAATCTCCGCTGCGACATTGATAGGGTCACATATTCATTAGGCGCTTGACTGACCCAGGTAATTGATCATGCTATTGGAACGGTGTTGCGAAATTGATTTATTAATGCAGTTCTCCAATTTCGTGGGCCTGGTGAAGGCTTGAAGGCTATAGAAAGTGATGGTCATCAGTTTTGATTGTTTTAAGTTTTATTTTTTTTTATGTTATTAATATGTCTTGAAAGTAAGTGAAATATAAATTTTTTATCATGTTTCAATGCTTTTAAACGAATAACACTAACTTCGTAAAACAACTTAGTTATGAGGTATATTCCTTGCAGCAAATGGTCTGCGTACTCCGACAGTGAACGCGGTTATCTTTTATAGCTCAAGTGGGTAACACCTTGCTGCAGCAAAATTTTGAGATATACTATATAAACATATTTGAAGGGAATTCAGCAACATTTAATCCTTCAAACACTATCGCTTTCGCTAGTTAGTGGCTGTATCGTCTGAAAGCCTGGTTGTAGTGATGCCTTCTGGCGAGGGGGTACATCTTTTGTACAGCAAATACAATATCGTGCCAAGCACACTTCCTTGTGGAACCCCAGCGTAATCACGCCCGTATTATTTAACATGGATGAGTTTATCTTCTAGAAGAGATTCTAGAATCTAGTTGGATCCTGAAGCCAAATTAATTTTAAAAAAAGACATTTTTCTTCGGCGGTCAGTTGAAGATGGTTCAAAATTTGTTTTTCAAACACTTACGACATCATTGGAAAAATCGGTGACATTTTTTTATTCAAAATTTTTACTAGTTTTCATTTGAAACTGACAGCATCACTGTTTTTAAACGGAAGTTGCCATGTTCTTTAACCGTTTTTATACGAAAACTATCATGTACTGAAAACGTTTCGCCGATAACGTCTCTCAAATGGCTTACACTTTTTCTTAAAGTTTTAACCAATAATTTCACTTCATCTTTATCTTGTAAAGCCCATTGGGTATTGTTGTTGGCTATTGAAGGCTATTACAACTCTACGTTTATTTCACGTTTCAAAGCTTTTCGCAGTGAATCTCTATTCAAATTTTTGAGTTATGAAAATATTCGCGGCCTTTGAAAACTCGAATTGCATTTTTTACTTTATTTTTCAATGTGTTCTATCGCATTCTATTCAATCGCAAGAAATGTAACTGCCGGTTTTTAATAGTAATTTAATGTGGATATAATGATTTTCTGAACGAAGTATTTTTCCAAGCGTCCTTGATGATTTTGATAAATTAAACAAGTTCCTCTTTAATAAAAATTTAATATAGTATTCTTTCCGCTCACTTTTCTGAAGTTTTCTCAATTAGTTGCATACTTCCTTAGTTTTGGCGGTTCTTGACTTTTCATGAGGCTTTCACTTAGTTTATGTAAATGAACGTGAAAAGTGAACTGAGAAGAGGCCACACCTTTCCTCGACTTTTGTGGAAATTCTATTCCCTCTTTTGGCGACTAAAAGTTTAAAAAGATCAGTCGTTTGTCAGCCGGTCAATAATTCCATGTATATCCTCCTTACAAAAAAATTGTAGAAATGAATTGAATAACGGCCTCATACAGACTTGGCTTCCAATCAACTTTGCACTGAGCCCCTGAATGTACTCTTTTTATTATCTTGTATTCATTTAATGGATTTCCATCCGTATGAGGAGACGTTAATGGGCTCGCAGTTGTTTGGTGACATGGGCTCGGGTCTATCAGCTCGACCTACCTCTTTTTCAGAATATACTTCTGAAGTATGTTAGATGCAACTTCACTGAGTTTATGTTGTATCGTTACGGATGTGATCCCATCCTACCCTGCAATTTTATAGGTTCCTTGTCATCCCCAATTCTTTTTCGCGAGCTTTCATACTATGTACTTGTCCTTGTCTTAATTTTTAAATGCTGCATCTTAACTTTTTTATAAGCCAGGTGAGTGAATTTATTCTGTATCATTTTGCTCTGTGTCGAGGCTGCGTGACGAAATCAATAAATTCTGAAATCTTGCAGGTATTCACGGTTGAATAGCAGTATGAAAGGCTTTAGTACGAAGTCAGTATGAAACTGCTAGATAGAGAAAAAAACATCAGAATTGACGAGTCGAAGGTCTTATTTACGGACGAAGTTTTAAGTTTTTGGAAAAAATGTACATTCTGCGGCTTTCTAAAATAAGGACTCTCCCTAACTCTGTTCTCCAAACAGTCAACCATGAACGTGGCTTCATAATGGTCTAATGGCAGGCAGGAAATATTTTTCTTTGTAGAGGAAATGTGAATCAAGAAGAAAAAGGATTCCTACCTTGACTCGAAAAAGCTACACAGAGTGTTTGAAAGCCAAAACCTTCGGAAATCTTTTAACTAGAGATCAGAAGTATTGCAGTGTCAAACTATTTTTTTTCTTTTCTGAAATTATCTACTCTACGACACTACTCACCCGATTTCAAAAATTCTTTTACCAATATTTAAAATGGAATTTCAGGGTGGACATGTGCTTTATATTATCCCCTTGATATAAACAGGCCTAACGTGTCGATAAATTTTGTAGTTAAAGTTAAAGACAAACGGCAGTGCGAATGTATTTTTTACGAACGCTGGCCTAACAGTAAAAGATATTTTAATGTTTTCTAAAGAAAAGTAATAGAACTCAAAAGGTTCTATAAAAATTGTCTTTTATGTAAATTGTTTGAATATGTAAGGACAAATATAAAAATTTTTAAATAAGACCAAAAATATGTTTAAAATTAATTTCAATTCGTCAGAGGAAATTTAAGTAGGGTATGTTAATTGAAAATGCAATTTTTATGTTTTATGTTTGAAAAACAAGCTTTAAATATTTTTTTATTACATTTTCGTGCTAATTAGCAATTAAAAGTTACAAAAGTATAACATAATAATATAATAAAGAAACACATTGATATGAAAAAACATATTTGTCAAAATATGCCAATTGTGCCCGTTTAAAAATTGCATATTCAATTCTTTTCAATTTTGCTTATTGTCGTGGAAATTTTATGTTTCCCTGACAAAATATACTTCCCGGCACTTGATAGAAGCCAGTTTAAATACTCTATAGGTGGAGATATGATAACTTCGAAAATCGGATCCGAGACCTTCCATTTGGGAGATCAAAAATGATTTACTCTAATGCGCGATAACTTCGCTCGGAGTATACCATATCTTAGACGGCTGATTCTGAAACACCTGTTCAGTGTTTTTATAAAAATGTACAAATTTCATTGTTTGAGGATTTCCTTTAAGCGCAAAAAAAAGGTTGCTTATCCTCCTCGTTCGTAAATTAAAGTCAAAATAAGTCTCTATGTGATGCTTTTCAAAAGCAAACATCCGATTCGATCCGCTCGACTCATCGCATCAGCTGTTTCAACAATCAAAAGTCAATTGAGACACAACACAGCTTTCAAATTAGCATATTAAGCACAATTTTTCGCGTCATTAATAGCGCGGGTGCCATTTGAATGGCTAATAATGCCGAAAATCGCATTTCACAAGCTTATCCCAAGTGGGACGGGCATATTGTGGGCTGCCAAAATTCACAGAAAAAAAAACAATAATAATATTTGAATTTTTCGTTATAAAACAATGGAACTTTATTTATTTTTTTTTTATTTAACATATTTCTACCTAAATGTTTATATAATTTTTTGGTTATCTAACTTTACAAAGAATTATTAACATATACAGCACACGTGACGAATGAGGATAATGATTTAGTAACAATTTAACAAAAGGATTTCGCGCAAATCACATTCTAGTGTTTGAAAACACTTGGGGGCAAATACGAGTCGTCTGGGGTTCTCACACCACCTTGGTTGTAATCGTAACCACCATTTGTAGCCACATTATCGAGAGCACCAATAACGGAGCTAACTGGAGCAGTTCCCTGGTCAGAGAATTCACTGGTACCTCCAAGTTTGTCATATTGATCTAGTAAGAAAAACAAAAACAAAAGAAAAAAAACACGTTATGCAAGGAAAACTATGTAACTTTGTTTCAAAACCTACTTTGAATTTCCCTTTGGGCAACAGCGGCTTCTTCAGGAGTCTTGTATTTGATGAAGAAAACTTCTGGTTTGCTGGGTTGAGTTGGTGCTGGTGTGGCAATGTCGTTGACCTCCAAATCTTTGTCCTTTTGACTGAGCACATAGATGACGGTTTTCTCTTCTTGGGGTGCATATTCCGCAGACAAACGGACATTACCATTTGTCGAGGATGGCGCCTTAATAAAGACAACACGATAATTCTTCTGAGGGCGTCCCAGGACAAAGTGTTTGGTCCTTGTTATTCCATCGTTTTCCTCGGGAGCCGAATGCAAATAGAATTGCTTGCTGATGATGGGCTCGGTGGGGGCTGATGCTGGTGGAAGGTATTTGTTGTTGCCACCTTCCGATGGTAATGGCAGTTGTACGGGGAAATTGTTTGATGGTCCTGGTGCTGGTAATCCAAGGTTAGCACCTCCTGCATTTTGGTAATTATATTGAGGACGAGCACAAGCGACCACGAACAAAGTACCGAATATTATTAGAGCGCGCATTTTGACACCGAAAAACGAGAGATTACACAAGAGTTGTTGGGCTTTTGTTGTTTTTATTTGTTTCTTTAAATTATGCAGCTTTCGACTGAATATGCTTTGCGAGACAGAGGAGTTCGTTAACTGATGCTTGATGAACTGCAAACATTCAACTTATATACAAAAACCGTTCGTAGATACAAAATTGGATCTAAACGCAGACAAGATATCTCTCCGCCGAATAGTCACACGATGGATGATTCAGATAGAAACGCTTTTGTTGTTGTGGGTTGCAGTTTGGTCACTAGATTTTAACCCTGGGCCAAAAGACCAGAAGTAGACTCACGTAAGGTCTAACACTCCAATCTCACTCTCGTTTTCGCTCGCTTCTTCGCTCTTGATTTACGGCCAATTGGTGATGGTGATTGTTGAATGTGAATTTGCTTGGAAGGTTTTTGGAAGCATGCACTATTTCAGAGTGGGTCGGACAGGTCCAGACTCGGCTCTTCAAGAGAGTAATAATCAAAAATTCAGAATATCATTAAGAAAAAAAATTGGAAACCAACTCGACATTTGCATATCGTTTAGTGACCGTAGGGTTTGTCTACAATTTTTTTTCGGTGGACTTCCAGTATCTACAAACATCTGTTGGCTTTGGCTTCTTGCTTAGATGGTCAGAGTGGAATGTTTTGTTAGCATTTTTCCAGCTAATTCCAATTTATTGAATTAAGTGCAAAATTATTTTATTAAGTGTTTGAATATGTCATTAGGGCGGCTTCCTTTTGTATTTTGTTGGTCATAAAAAAGAAAATAATCCATTAACAATTTATATTTGCTACTAGCGGTTCAAAGTTGGAAGGCCCCCAAAGTGAGGCGTTGGAGGGTATTATGGATTGGCTGTGGTCTTGTGGTATTGCATATTTAGACATCTGTAAACAGTCGGCTTACACTCTAATTTATTGAATTGATCACCTTAATTGACATTGTTGAGCAAGATACAACGCAGCGTTGTTGTTTTAACTTCTGTGGATTGTTTTTTTTTTTTTTTTTGTTCGCAATAAAGTTTTGGGCTAATCACATCATCTCGATGATGACAAGGGTTTTGTAATTGGTATTAAGCCATTGATATATGATTGGCTTTTCATTTTAGTTTTGCATTTGTTTTGAGAACCATCCAAATGAGCCGGAAGTTGAGAGGTTTACCGCTTTCATCTCATTCGGCATTCGACAAATTTATTTGGCAGTTGGCTTTGTTTGCGGTTCACACAAAATGAGGCATAAAAAATGATTTGATCATAATCGCATGTATAAACTATAGAATAATGAAGCGTAACGCTCTCTACAAGGGAAAACCATTTATCTTAAACGCTTGTCCTCAGCTTTTCAGGCCAATTTGGAAATTAGGTCTCAGTTGGATTTTTGTTATGAAGTTGTAGGAGTTACAATTTTTCATGTTTCATAATAATTTTTCAATCGCTGTCCATTTTTGTTCCCCTTGAGTGGCAAGAAAGGCAATCGAGAGGTTTGAGTAACTTAGAGGTCTAATGAATAATTTGGTATATTTTTGTTTTGAGAAAAAGCTTACGTACTTTTGGAAAAAAAACGCATTTAAGTCCAATGACATGTTGTTTCTTCATTTTGTCACCTCATATACATATATATAAATATATATTTCTTTTTGTATCTGTTTCATCAGAATAATGGTTTTATAAATTTTTTGTAAAGGCTGTTTTCCTATGTCGGACTCTTTTAACTGCGTTTTCAATTATTTTAGCGAGAACTTTTATCCATGACTAAAAAACAACAATTAAGCCTAGGGCAGTCAAATCAGGCATTCTTGCTTCTGGTAACCGGGAAAACTTTTGTCGAAAAGTCTTTCAAGTATAATTGCCAAACACGTGGCAATAATGATTGCCTATGAACAATATTTTCAGCCACAGCGGTGAAATTCTCAGAGCGAGTGAGCCCTTCCAGTAAGGTTCCAGTCCAGAAAGAAATGATATGAAATATGAACTATGATTTCAATACTTGAACATTTGAGGCTTCTTATTCATCCTTGTATCCTTTAAATTCTTAAAGCTCTTGTGTATCAAGGATATATTGCTTTAAGGTTGGTACACTAACAAGAATTGAAAAAAGAGTTTATTTTTCGTAAACAGACATCTTTAATAATTCATAACTTTACTTAATTTACTTTAATTTTTTTTTTTTTATTTAATTAATTATTATTTATTTTTTTTTTTTATTTATTTAATCAATTATTATTTAATTTTATTTATTCATATAATTCATAAATTTTACTTAAATTAAGGAAACAGAAGATAAGGCATGTGACAACCTTGATGTACGCAATTATTTAGGACAACCTTATCACTTAAGACTCAAACAAACCTTTGATATCTCACTGATAAAAACGAAAGAACCTAATTGTAAACGCGACCTCTAAGACTAGCCAACTGTCAATTTTCGTGTGTCGTTTTTTACGGATTTTCGGTCGGAATTTATTTTAACTGATAAGGACTATTTTAATCGAAATTTTAGCTTCTTCGACAATTTTGAATAAACTTTTCACTCATGAAGAACACTACATCCACTTACAATTACCGTGCGGTACTCCATCTACGCTGGAGGTGTCATCGGGCATCGTATTTCCGAGCCAAGCGAAATTGAAAAATTGTATTAAGACATGAACGAGCCGGGAGAAATAAAAGTTTACAAAAACAATCAGCAATTCAAGTCATTTTAAACCAGTGTTGGAGGCTTTTGTCAACAGAAAAAGTTGTGGGGAAATCAAATATCAGTCAAAACGAAGTGCTCCAGAATGCCTGCATTGCTGATCGCTTCTTCATCCTTTTAGACAGCCAAGTTGTCGCAAGAGTCAAAGCTAGCGCGAGAATCTTTAACTGTTCCCTTTTTCGAATTCCGCCAAGAAGACTAAACTCAAATTGGTAAAAATATGCAAATAACTTGATAAACCAACAACATCCAGATGGGAAATTAACCAGACTGTGGGTTAGCAAGAATCCAAGTTTGTAAGAATGTTATGTTGTTTCCTGATGGGGCTCTGGTCACTTAGACACTAACGCATAAAACAGGACTCTGAAAATGATTCTCATCGATGTTGCAATTATTCTTAAGAGACAAATGATCAATTAGAATATCTATCCATATGGGCATGCAATCACTTCAACCTGAGGTTAAATAGACCTCGGAACCGAAGAAAGTAGGAATCAATACTGAAAGCTAATTAAAAGTAAAAAGTGCACACGAACGCAGATTCAAGGTTCTTGTATTTTAAGGGGAACATTTTGAAATTTAAATTGCAACTGCCACTAAAAAAAACAGGGTGGGCTAAGAGAAAGGGATACCGTTTTACCTGACGTCACGATTTACTGGTCGTTCGTGGTTAAATTATTTTTAAAGTGCCTGCGTGCGCTTTTTTCTCACTGAAATATTATACGAGTAAGTGGTGGACCGAGCCTGCAAATTATTTGATCGTGGCTTCAATAGATTAGATGACACTTAAAAAGGGTTAATCAATACCCCAGGGACCATCTACACAGCAGAGAGCGCAGAAAATGTGGCTTAAGTTTGACTTCGAATCGGTATACAAAATACTGATCTCAGATAGGGATGACTGGACGAAAGATATAGTCAGATAATCGGACGGTTCCAAAACGAACGAAGGCACTTCTCTCTGTCCCTTCGATTGCCCAACCACTGCAGTGTATTCCAGACAGAAGTTAAAGCTATCCAAGAGGCTGCCCGCTTATTGTCAATGAATCCGAGAGACGGGTAATCTATTGTCATATATAAAGATTTACCATCAATTGCATAGTGGTATTCCAGGTAATGAAAGAGCCGAGGAGCTAGCTAGAATAGGGGTGAGCTTGCCACTGGCAATAAATCAGGAGACCCCTTACCCTTAATTCCAGCAATAAACACCATGCTAAATGCAGATGCCATCAATATCTCCAATCGGAGATGGATGGAACTAGACATTTGTAGGACTTAGAGGCTGTCATTAATCCAAAAAAGACAAGTACACTCCTTAGCCTTAACAAAAATATAATGAGCAATTTCGTAGGAATTATCGCAGGTCACTATATCATGGGCTCACCCGGGAGCCCCCCATAACGACTTTTGCAGGAGCTGCAGGGACGAGGAAGAAGTAGAAAGGGTATAACACTACCTAGGCACCGGAAGCTACTCATTCGGCAACTAGACGATATGTCAGATATAAAGATGATATAAACAGAACAGAACATTTAAAACCTTTCAAAAAGGTTTGAATTGCTCAAAAACTAAAGGATTATTGTCCGAGGGATTATTTGTCCATATTTTTGTATCCATCAAAGAAAGTCGCGTGTCAGTCGAGATAATCGCCATGGCTAGAGTTTCAATGGAGAAGCTGATGGTAACTTTCCTTAATCAATTTATCATGAAATTTGGATACCTTTAATCGAGGGCGTATAGCAACAATCGGCAAACAATTCAGGCCATAAAAAAAATTCTCCATAGTGTTGCCGATAACAATCTATCGCTTTGCTCTCGCATGTTCACAAATTTAGGAGTTCGATTGCAAGAGCCTATGCGAGGCTTCAACGGTGTAAAGACAACATTTTTAAAACCTTAAACGCAAATTATCAAACTCAAATTTTGTATTAAAACGCTGAATTTATTTTTATTCAATATTAAACTTGAAAAAATTATTTACTATAAGTTTAGTATGACCTATTTTCGCGTGTTTGAAAATCGAACTTAATATTTATTTCGTTTTTAAGTTAGTTTTTAATTGTTACATTCTATAAAAAAATAAATAAATTAAAAATATAATTCCCCGCCTAGCGTGAGTTCAGCCCAAGGTAATGATCTGAAAAAAGCGAATCGTTAATACTAAAAATAATAATAAATTTAATTAAAAACCTTTGATTTTTGTTTGCTGTACAGTGACATCCTGCTCATCTTTATATTTAACAAAATGCACTTCCGGTTCTGATGCCCGCGTTGGTGGCGGTCCCTGTAAATCGTCAAGTTCGATTTCTTGCCTGTTTTTCTTTGGACTTAAAACGTATACTGCCAATGTGTCTTTAACAGGAGCCAATGTGATTTGATATGGCTTAACTCCATTTTTTCTAAATTTTTCATAAGGTGATGGTATATTTACAAAAACCACTCGAAATTTTTTTAAAGCTTTCCCAAATGTGATTTTCTTTTCCGACGGTGGCTCCGGACCTGAATGAGTGTAAAATTGCTTATGAATGAGAACATCGCTTTGCTTTGGACTGATACTGATGTAGTTGCCATCATTAGAAGGACGCCCTGATGCCAGGTTAATGAAGATGGGCAATAAAACCTGTTAGATGCAACACAACACAAACAAAAAAAAACAAACATTAAAATCTTTTTTGGAGTGTTTTTTCTTTTTCTTTTTCATTACCAATAAAACCCTCATGAGTCTGGATTTTCCAAGAAAACTATTTTTAAACTGATGACGAGATCTCCTAAACTCTGCTATTTATAAGTTGAATACGTGTTTGTTTTTATCAAATCGAACCTAAACCCAAGTAACAAATACATTTATTAAAATTTTTAATTAATAATGCTTTTGGCACAAACGACAATCTTTTTTGATAGCCAAGATAACAATGGTGCGCCGAGCGCATTAAAAATGCGCCAATATATTTTTGATTTATAAGTAAAATTTGATTTCTTTGGTTTGAAAACTGAATTCTCATTAAAAATTTGACCAAAAAAAAAATAAAGCCAAAAGCATTTCTGTAATTGTAAGTTTGATTAAGTCTGCATCGTTGGTCGGCTTTTATGAAAGCAATCAGAGAATGGTTTCTGAATGATTTGTTTGTTTTCATAAACATTTGAACCTTGAAAGAAATATTCCGAAATTTATCTACGACAGGTCAAATGCCTCATGTTTAATAGTTTACTAGGTCTCGGTCACCCATTGTTTTTGTTACATATAGACTCTGCAATAAATTAGATAGCAGCATAAAACAACAAAAATTTATACTCGTTTCGTTTATTTGCTAGCGCAGACTGGTCAATACATTCAGTCTACAGATAAAGGCAATCTTTTTTGACAAATATTCAAAATTTGCATCTGAATTGAGTTATACACACATTGTTGATAACTGACTACTGGTTATTAGCCGGAACTCCCTTTCACAAATATACTCGTATTTACCACACTGCTAGTAGCTTTGAAAACGTGTTTTTAAGCATAACGCATTGATAATTTTTGCACTCGTAAACATTTTTATAATACGCACAAAATTATGTTTGATTAATGCATGAATTTGGCCCAAATTCAGATTATTAAATTAATTTTTATCTTTTTAAATTTTGATTGCCAATGCTCTCGTTAGTAAATTCAAATTAGCCCACCAAAGTCATTTCCTTTGAATATGTGTACAAATATTTTTTAAGGCGCGACAAATACGTCTTTCTGATGCGTTCTTAGTAAAAAAAGGAACAGTAGAAGTCTTTATACGTATTGGATTGGCCATTGATGGAAAAAGAGTGTCTGAAATTTTTCAGGATTGTTTCTTTATTAAAAAGAAACATTAACTAATATGAATATAGATTTTATTTTTATTATTTAGTATTGGGAAAATATTTGATTGGCTTCTTTTAACCGCACATTTAATATTCAGAGACTCTGCATTTCGCTAACAAAATCAATCTAAATAAATTGGTCATTAAATGAATAAATTAAGAAAATAATTAATCAATAAATCAAAAAATAAATAACTTAATAAATAAATTGATAAATGCTTGAGCGAAAGAAAGGAAGGAAACAAATCTGAGAACAAATCTTCTAAATAAAATTAATAAAAATAAAAAATAAATTTGCGGCGCAACATCTCTTGAAGGCCACGGCCTACCATCGCCATTTGTGTGTGCGTCTTAAATTTTTTCGCAAATAGCGGGTGTTGGACATATAGGTAATTGCCGACTCCGAACAGCCTCAGAAGCTTTTACTTGACCGTTTGTACTCATCGAAGTGATTGACAATCACTCGCAAGAGTTGCGGTCGTTAGAAAAGGACTTGAGAGGCACCTTCATAAACCTTCGAAGCCCGACCTGTTTGTTGGGTTACATATTTCGATGGTTAAGAAATTCGAAAATTTAAAATTTGACTTTATTTATTGAAGACTTTGCGTTTTTAAGGTCTTTGCTGATGTAGCTTAATAAGGTAACGATTCTCCAATCAAAACTGTAATATTATTTCAATCAAATAAATCGCCTGGCATTATAGGTGACGACCCTTTCCAGTCAATCGATTAAACATTGCCGAATATTTAGTGATTACATCTTCTCTGGCTAGTTCGAATAGAATGGCACCACTTTAAAAAGTTTCATCAACGTCAAATCGCAAACGAAAAAAAGGGTTCATAAAGCCGCAACTCAAAAAACCTCACAGTAACAAGTTCAGAATACATTGGGCATGGACGTCAAGATGGTAGTTCAAGCGTCGTGTCAAGATGAACTTTGGACTGCTCTTAGACTGAGAAAAAACTAGCGATTCCGACGCGGTTGATCATGTTGCTTGATGTTTTGAGTCAATGAGAGCGAATAATCAGGGGTCTTTGGAGAAAATACTCCTCAGGCAAGTGTGAGGAGTTACTGAGATCTTCGCGCGTTGAGGTGTTTGGGCTTAGGCGCTTGATTTCGACTACAAATAAGAAACCCCGTACTTCTTTACAAACTTGCGTTTACAGTTGCAGTTGGTGCATTATTTCAACAAAAAAAAATAAATAAATATTGAGTGTTAAAATATCTTCTGCCTTGCTTTCATGGGCACGATAGTTGCGAGAAGTGAACCCAGTTGATATGGGATAGTTTGAAAAATGTTGCGTTTTCAGGCACGACGGCTTAATAATTTTCACTCCGTCTACATGTCTCACCAACCATCTCGATCCTCACGCTAAGCTTACTGTCGTCCGCCATTGGGTTGTGTCTCTTAAACCGTTAAATGTACCCAGTAGCAATAACCAAAATATTTGTACTTCTATGGCCTCTAGAACAACAAACACTAAAATTAATTAAAAGTTAAAAAAAAATGGGGGTCTCCATATAAAATACTGAAGAAGTTGGCTATGAGAAATTTGAAATTTAAATTTTTTTTAATGCATATTGCATATTGAATGGTGGTACGGAACCCTTGGTGTGCATGTTGATTTTATTCCTGTACAAATTGAATGGTATCTCATACCTGGCTTTCGTTTTTTAGGAGCTTAAGTCTCGATGGGAGTTCATATACTTGTACTTTAAAGTCTGTCAAGGGACTAAAATTTTGCCTTGCTTTTGATGGGCACCGTTGGTAATCCTCGGGTGCTCTTTTCATAACTTCTGTGAGAAGAGTACTTTACGCTCTTTGCATCGTCGTTGTGAATTCCAATTTCGGCACAAAATTAGCTTAAGTTAAGTTCCTAAGTCAGTTTAAATTGAGAAATCAAGCAGCCTGAAACCCAGATAAGAGCCACTGCTAGACTCTAAGTTAAGTTTACCTAACAACACTGTATACTCGAAATATTTTTTTTATTTACCAACTTATTATGCCAGTTATTATGGAAGGAGATGAGCTCAAGTTAGAGTTGCCTTGTACCTGACAATTTATGGCTTTCGATTTAAGTTCGTACAGATCGCTATTGCTGTCTTTTGGATGACTGAAGCATGCGTCATCCAACTTTCCACTTTTGCGCGTTTAGATTTCCATGCGACCGAAACATACGAATAATTTCTATATATGACCAGCGTTGACCTTGTCTTTAAACGGTTGAACCATTCAATTTAGTTTATGTCTAAATGTAAAACGTTTCGACGGCCTGATTTTAAGTAAACACCTTGCTACACAAAATATGTTACGCGATATGATTTTGATTAAAATTTTGTAAATTTGTATTTTATAGCTCTGCATCTCGGCCAAAATATTTATCGCTTACATGCAAATTCATGGCAAAGACTCTCCATCTTTTCGCAGGCACTTTATTATTCACAGATATCGATCCCTCTCAAGATACAAAAATAATGGATAACATTTTTTAAGCGAGCTATTTTCCATTTGTAATAGACAGCATTTAGACGCAGATAGTTTTTAGTAGATGAAAAAAAAAATCCATAAATGTTTGCAAATTAATGTATGACTTATTAATTTTATTTCGAACTGTGACAAAATGAAAAAAATTGACGGGGAAATATTTGAAACGCATTTGAAATTTAGAGGGTGTCACTTTGGGAGGTTTAGCTTGAAATTTTCATAATTTTCGTTATGTCAGCAATTTAGCCCTCACATTTTTTTACACTGTCATCGTTTAAAATTGGCATTCCAATTATGAAATGCTTGTTGCTAAAATATTCGCAATTTTGTATGGAATTAGTTCGACGAGTATCACCACCGAATACATACTACCTTCCACTTGAAGGAGTAGATTTTCCAAATGAATCCAAAAGGACAATCAACACTCGTCCTGTGACCTGGATTAAGTACCAAACCAGAAGAATCAATTTCTATACATATACTAGGGGTTGTCCTAAGCTAAGGAAAGTCACCAAAATTGCAAGACAATCCACAATCGATACATACGCATTGATGTCATGTAAAAAAATATAATATTTTATAGCAAAAAATAGCTTATTTATATTTATAATTTGATTTCCCAACAAACTACTTGTGAATTTTGCATTGCAAATTAAACGTTGATCTTGGGTTAAAAACAAAATATTTGTTTTATCAAACAAAAAACTTAGTTTATACAACGTAAAGGCCTAAAAATTTGATAAAAACTGAAAAAAAAGTTTTGGTCGTATTTAAAAACAATCAGCATAATTTTAGTAAAGGACTGCCTTTTTTTCGTCTGGCTATAAAAGTGTTAGCCCTCTTAAAGTCTAAAAAAAAAACAACGAAGTGTATATTGGGCAAACTTAGCTGTCAAAGTGAATAATAAAGAGGTGTTAATAATAACACATAAAAAAGGTTTTCGGTTTTATATCTTCATCATTGTTAAGAATGTGTGTATATATGTGCTATTGACAGTTTTGACTTCATCGAGCGAGATACATATATGAAGTCAGCTGGCCTCAAGGTGTCAATCGATGATTTCTTCGACGAATCGCACCTCGTAATGAGATAGGACAACAATTTGATGGATCAGGTGAATTCTTAAACACCGCAACATAAGACGAAACCTTGGAAATTTAAAGGCTAATTCAATTTGCAAATGTTGGAATTAAATTTATTGACACTTGTTAGACAGGTGACTTGAATATTCATTTGAATTTGAATTGATTTAAGAACTTTGTTTTTTTTTTTTTGGGGAACTCGAAAAAAAATCCTGATAAATGTTCCTCTACTTTTCGTAGTTCTTCTTGTCAAAATTTAATTATTCGACGCCTAGGTACATATGTATTTGTTGTACCTTGGAAAAGAAATGATATTTATTTATGTTCCCTTAAATCGAAGGAATTATCCTTCATGGGCCTTATACACGCATTTCGTAATGTTGCATTGTATTTTACACATGCACTGTGCATATATCATATCATCACGTAAGTGCAAGGACTAGGAAACTCGATTTTGTAATTTTTGAGATATCTGTGTTTTCGGATACCTGGATTCGATAAGAATGGAGTTCATTGACCGGATAGCTAATTTTCCTTAATTTGTGCCATGTGGTTATGCCGGATTAAGCTTGTGAAAAAATCAGAAAGAAAGTCAGGTTACCTCGTTCGTCCTTTCAGGTGACGATATATGATACAATGTTTTGTTCTCATGAATTTAACAGACAAATTTTTAACAGTCCAAATACATCAAAAGTGCTATATAGAATAGCTTAACATTTCGATTCAAAATTTAATTTTGTTTCAATTTGCTTTTTGAATGTCACGTTTTCACCCTTTAATTTTACTTACGGACTGTGCCACGTGATTTGAAAAATACACCTGCTTCATCGACTGGTATTTAAGGGCTCTGAGAAAGCCGAGACAAGTGATTTTGGCAACTGGTTTCAGGTTTTTTCATTATACATTAGATTAAAAGAGTGATCGCCGTGGTTCTTTTTAATGTGGTACCTATACATATTCATACGCTTCGGAAATTATGTCCTTTTCGTTGTTATGTTATGTACTATACTAAGGTTACTCTGAACAAGGTGTTGCTTTGGCTTTTGCCTCAGGAGCTGAAGACTGAAGTTCTTTTAGCTAAATTGTTTGTGATTGCAAAGCTTACATAATGGTCGATCGACTTACGTAGAACAAGCCCACTGGGAATATATCCTTCTCGCGTTCAAGTCGTACAAAGGAACTTATGGTAAATTTTTAAATATGATTGTGTGGTTTTAATTTTATAACAATTTCTATTGTTTATTTAAAATTAATTTAGTTTCTTATGAAAAATGCTCTGAGCATTAAACTTATAAGATAAAAAATATGATAAAATATATGCACTGCCGTTCATAAGTTACATAGGTTGGAAAATAAATTCCATTTTAGACATTCATATAACATTGTGTCGTTTTCTTTATTTAAAACATCAATTTAATGCTTTAATTTTTTTTTCAATATCATGTGTATTTATCTAAGTGATCGAATCAGGTTAGACTTAAAACTAAAGAGACTTTGGTAATAAAGCATTGTTCGTCATAATTTTCGTTTAAAATCCACTTTATCCGTTTGCACCAATTTAGACATCAATCTAGACATACCATCGATCAACTTCTCAATGTTTTCGTGAAGCAGAAGACGGTTGGACAGTGTATTAGGAAACTTGAAATAGCTCTATTGAGTTGGGGCGATTTCATGTTTTGAAGTGCCCAGTTCTCTGCTTCTTTATTCACGTCTGCATTTCTAAGTTTGGAAAAATGTTTTGGAAATGTGTATCCTGAGAGTCTACACTTTTCATTCGTGATTTCGATGAAGGCCTTCAACACTGATGCACAAAAAACATACTTAAATCATTATGGAGCTACCGCCATGTTGAATGTTTATAAAGCTTAGCTATGGTGTTTCAATACTTCAGCAATGTGCGGAAAGTAAAGTCTGTTTTTGTCCAAAAAACTAAGCTAAGTTGAGAAAGAAGCCGGAACTGCAACTGTTAACCAGAAAGAAAAAGATCCCATGCTGAGCACTTCTCCAGCTCGGAGGAAGATTTTTCAGGTGATGAATATGAAGATGAGATTATTCATCATTCCGTTACTTAAGTTAAGCCAAATAAGACCTTACGTTCTTCGTTACTGCAAAAGTCTTAATGACAGTTATGTGGCCGAAGTGTTCGTCGTGAGAACGACTTAATTCACGGACAAGTTTGTACAAAAATAGAGAAAAAGGTTCACTGTTTAAAACTAGTCACGCTGAACACCAGCCATATCGATTTCTGTGCTCGAAGCAACTATATCTCCTGATGATCGAAGACTTGTGCAGTGCAACAGACTTCAGCAGTTAATTACTTAGAACACAGAGCATTGATTTTCAACCGTTTTGATCTGTCTTTCATGTCGTAAGATCTCGATCATGTTTTCTTAAATCAGATCCCAAATATAATAAGGTGTACATACTATATGTTTATACATATTTCTTTAAATGTTTTTTTCGATTAAGAGCAGTTTTTTTAAATAATTACTCAAAAATATAATGCAGGCACCCAGTTTAAGTTGACCTAACCATTCATATTTTCAAATAAAAAATCCTCCAATTCCTATTTTTGCAAACTTTTGAGGGTATTCTATAAATATATATATATTTTACTACGGCTGGGCAGTGCATTTAGTTAAGGGCCTGCCTTTCAATGGTATAAATATAAGGTCTCATGGACGAAAACTAGAATAAGTTTTGTCTGGTTCGGTCACCATTTGCTCGACCAGGGATGGTAGTTTGACCAAGTGGTAAGTCCTGGTGTAATAGTAACTCTATCAGCTTGCCATAGATAACTTTGTATCTGCTGTAAATCTGTCACTGATAGGTGAAGATGAACACTGGCAGCAGAGTAATGAAGCAAAGGGTATTTATAGACATTATAAAAAGGATAATGTAAGGTTGTTACTCTTTGCCATAGTCATTATTTTAAAGCAACAATCGTTATCTATACGTCAGTAGCAAAGTATATTTTTTAACACAAAAGACTGCAGCCAAAGTTCATTTTCCCACGTTTTAGAGAAAATATTGCTTGCTTGCAATGTTAAATAATTATTATTAAATATTTGCAAGTCTCAGGGGAGAACTTACTTTTGATAATTTCCACAAAATTCATCCACAAAAAAATACACCATATTTTTTCTATTTACTTTAATTTAAAACAAAAAACAAAAAAAAAATAATAGCTCAACTGAATAACTTGGCATTAAGGCAGTTAGGATTTCCTTTAACTTTGATTCTTACAATTTTTTTTCACTGAAAATCGAAAAAAAAAACATGTAATTTACATTAGAACTGATAATGAACTCTTTTAGCATCTATAGCATCCGGTAGGAGGATAATTTGTCAAAAGCGTACCTCCGTTTACTTGGTTAAACTGACTTTGGTTGGGCACAACCCCTGTGGACAAAAAGTCTTGACTTCCTTGCGAAACTAGTTGAGATTGCGAAGAACTTTGAATGTTGCCAGTGGATACAGTATTTACAGAACTACTGGATTGACTCAAGCTTCCAATGACCGACTGAACAGGTGCAATGACTTCATCCGCAACATTTGTTGTTCCTCCCAATTGTGCATATTGAGCTAGAAAAATAAAAAAAAATTAAAATCTATTGGAGAATTAAGGAACTTGTGGAACGTACATTGAATAATCTGCTTGGCATGTAGAGCTTCTTGCGGCGTCTTGTATCTGATGAAGAAAACGTCGGGTTTGATGGGTCCCGTTGGTGCCGGTGTCACCACATCAGCGGATATATCCAAGTCATTGGATTTCTTGGTCAGGACATAGATTGCGGTTCTATCCTCGGTTGGTGCGACATTCGCAATAATCTTGGCCTTGGTCGATGTCGATGATGGGGCATTAATGAATACAACACGATAGTTTTTCGTTGGACGGCCGATGGTTACATAACGAACGATCTGTTGATCGTCGTGATCTTCGGGCGCACTATGTACGTAGAAATTCTTCGTTATGATTGGAGCTTGTTGGGCTAATTGAGCTGCATATTGTTGGGTTTGATCTGAACTTAATCCAGCTGTTGCTGTTGCTGTTGTGATTCCTTGAATTGAGCCTGTATTTAGGCCCACGCTATTAAATCCGGAATTTGCATCGGAGAGAGCTAAATTCGAACCAGTATTGTATCCCAAGTTGCTTGATCCTGAACTGATTGCCAGTCCTCCAGTGCTACTTGAGCTAGCTCCACTGGTATAGCCTAAACTTCCGGAACCGCTGCTTAGTCCGAATCCTCCAGTGCTGTCACTGGTATATCCAGTGCTTAAACCGGAACCACTCAATCCACTAGTGTATCCTAAGCTACTAGATCCAGAACTTTGTCCTAATCCTGCAGAACTACTCAAACCACTAGTGTATCCCAAGCTACCGGATCCAGAACTTTGTCCTAATCCTGCAGAACTACTCAATCCACTAGTGTATCCCAAGCTACTGGATCCAGAACTTTGTCCTAATCCTGCAGAGCTACTCGATCCACTAGTGTATCCTAAACTTCCTGAATCAGAATTCAGGCTTAATCCTCCGGAACTGCTCAATCCGCTACTGTATCCTATGATTTCAGATCCAGTATTGCCGCTAGTGTAACCAGTGTCTAGCCCTAATCCTCCGGAATTGCTCAATCCCAAGCTTCCAGAATCACTTGAGCCAGATGCACCCGATGAAATACTGCCCCCACAACAATTCTGCACCTCAACAGTAGCAGATCCAGATGGCGGCGCTGAATAGGATGTTTCTGTCAAAGGTGCACTCAATAGATCACCTCCACTATTGTAATTGGCAGGAGGATCAAAAATAACGGCGATTTTTGGACGCGCAGATACCAATGCTGCCAAACAGCATACAAATAGCTAGAACAAATTAAACGCTCTTATCACTTCACTTCACTTAGCAATTCTGATGTGTTATTTTTACTTACAGAAGTCAACTTCATCTTGCTTCTAACAGCTTCAAATCCTTCACGAGCTAAAACTGAAATGAATCTTTAACCTTCCTTCCATTTTATATCAATCGATACAACTTTATTAATTAAATGAATTAGAATGAACCGACTAGAGAAAGGAAACGAAACAAAATATATTGAAAACCCTCAAATCTTAATTATTATGTCACAAAAATCCGGCAGCGTTATGGACAAATGAGTTTTCAAACAGAACTTGTCTGCTTTTGAAAAAAACAAAACTACTGCCGAAATATTGACTGGACGGGGTTAAGTGTACTAATTGTTATTTAACAATAAAAAAAACATTGAAAAAGGTGTGAATTTAGTATTTTTGTATATTTTTTGAATATGTATTTCCCCACAACCCACAACGTCACCTCCAAAATCAGTTTCATTGCCTTATGTCAAATGAAACTAATTAGCGGTCTTTTAGACTTTTGCTGCTACTGCTAAGCAATTATGAAAAACTGACTCATTACTTTTATTTTGTAAAAAAAAATTGAATTTGCAAATGTTTTTTGCAGATGGCTGGCAGGCGCTTAGGGATGGAAATCGATTACAATTTTGGGAATACAGGAAGGCATTGGCTTATGTGCAGACACATCATGGAGTTTTTCCATATTTCAAGATGTCCGTGGATAATAGGTGACTAACTTCGTAAAAGCTTAAACAACTCATTTTTGAACCCTTTGATTGTAATTTTTCAGATACAATGAGCCATTCGATTATATCATCACACTCGACGCTGGTGAAGTGGGTCTTCCTGATGAGTACTTCTACAATGTTGAAAACACCAACGAGGTAAGTTTTTTTCTTTTTCAATACTAAAAGACTATAAAGCTGACCAGGATCTAGACATTGTGCGCGTATATTGGATTATATTTTATTTGAGTATCTGAGTCTCAATTATGTCCTTCTTCTTTCTAAAAGCCTATGTTATGATGCGAACTTATGGGATCGTCAATTTAGGATCAGTTTTAGCATTTATGGGATCCAGGTTTTGTGCGAACTGTCCCTTATTGTGCGATTAAGTCGGAAAGTTGACACCCTTGCGGTGACGCTGCATCACCGCACGTCTTGATCGCAGGTAAAATTAATCGCAAATCCCCACGGGACCGCCGAGTTATCGCTCGTGTGCATTTTAAGTATATTGATCAAAAGCACACGTGAGCTATTTTGACGCAAATACAAAAGTGGAAAACTGTGAAGAACTAAATGTAGAATTATTTACAGGAAACATAAAAAGATATCCATATATCATATATAGAGTGTTGTTGTCGAAACATACCACGACCGCTTTTCTTGACTTTTACTGACATTTCACGCTCATTCGAAAATAATTAAAAGACTTGTCTCGATTTTCTCTTGCATTTATAAACAATATGTAATGTGGTCAGCCAACAAATGTACTCAAGAAGGCAATTTTTTTAAAGTAAAATATTTGTACACAAGGTACGCCATATCTGAAAGTCAAATGCGAACTGTAGATTGTGTCTAGCTTGAAAATCTCGCAAGGATGCACTGAACTATTTCTGCGGTACCGAAGCGTCTTCGCCGCACGTCAAAATTACGCAAGTGCATCTTATAAAGATACTGTAACTCAACATTAATTATATTGCAAAGGTCTTGTATCCGGAGGATGAAATGAGGCTAACAAAGATTGTAGATATGAAAACTTTGAGAACTAGAACCCTCTGTTACATTGATTGGCAAAATGCGATTGACAAGCACGGCTTCAACTTTAACATGGTTGAGAATAATCTCCTGGAATGGAGAAGTTCCATATGAAAATACTTTTTGGATGTCGACCACGCTATGAAAAGAGATTCTGTAACAGCAGTGAAAAATTCAAACGTAAAATGTGAAATTTTTGCACTCCAGTCTTAGTACTTCGCAGGTTTCAATAATTTTAAGAGCGCGAGGAGAAGTTTTGAATCTACACTGCGTATCCGCAACGACCTTCCTCTATGGTGTAGTCTGTGCAACAACGGAGAAAAGGAAGACACTTTGCGGTTCTTAGGTACCTGACACAGGAAAGGAAACCCGATGCTCTTTTTTGGAGTTGACCAACTAAATATTGAGGAAATAAAGGACATGTATAACGTCAAAAACTTGAATTCACTTTCGAGTATAGCGTACTACCATAAAGCTTACAGATACAGAATAATTTAATTGAAGATTTTTAGTGAACAAGTAGGGAAGCTTAAATTAGGAATTTGTTTATTTATAATAAGGCAAATAAATAAGAATGACGGCAGAGTCATTGTTTAAATTGTACTTAAAGTTTTTGGCGCAACAGATCCATTGAGGGCCTGTGCCTAGCTTCATCGTGCTCGTGTGTGTGTCTTACATTTTTCGCAAATGCCGGGGGTTGTACTAGAGTTTATTGCTGACTCCGATCGGCCCCAGAAACATTTTGTTTTGTGAACCATATGAGAGCCTTGAACCTACGTTGTCGAGTATCCTTCAATTAAGGACCAATGTTAAAGCCTATGGCAGTCAGTTGGTTTGGATCAGGAATGAAATGGACACATAGAACACAGGCCCAAAAATACTCACCCCATGTTGTTTTGCTATATCTTTAAAAAGAGACGACAGACTTTTATGCATGGAGTTTTTTTACTAGTTGCCATTTCTTTTTATAGATGCAGATCATGTAGATGCCGCCATTGTTGGTGAACGATTTGATTTGAAAATTACGAAATTTGCACTTTCTAAACAGAATCTAGGTAGCATTCACAAATAATTGCATCATCTCAAAATCCCCACTCAAAACGAGTTCAAGTATCATTGGACCCCATTTATTTGGGTACGCTTTTGCTAACACGGTTGCTATGAGTGGTGAGTGATGCAGAACCATGTTCAATAAATTATTATTGTCGCGATTGGGACACGAGGACATGTGGTTCCAACAGGAAGGCGCAACCGTATACAAAACCACACAAGACAATGAACATTTTAGGAGACGCGTCCGGTTTGACCGATCTTCTTTTTTTGGTGTGGGTTTTTTTTAAGTCACGGGTCTATTAGACACATAGACAGAGGCTTTCCGCTTTCAAAGGGAACATCCAACAAGAATGCCCAAAATAATGCTCATGGAAAAAATACTTTTATCAGTTTTACGCAGATTGTGACGGCTTAGGTTAATTATTTCGAACCAGATTTTTTCGCTCTGTCGAAGGATTTTTAAGTACTTAATATATAAGAGCTTCATTTACATCGTATGAAAAAATATCTTCTGATAGCGTCTGAACAATCTTTCCTCACATTTATGCTCGTCACTCTGCTGCCTCTCATGCTCGCTAAAAAAATATCATTCAACTGCTTGGAGTATTTTTGCAGACGAAGCTTTCAAATGACACACAAGTTAAATTTAATTCTCTTAGGAGGACATTAAAATCGATTTAGTAGTTATGGATATTAACGAATATATACAAACTTCGCTTTTTAACAAAGTAAAACATTCGCGTGCCATATAATCACATTTAGCATTGCTTACGTACGCCATCAGAGCACCTGACCTTGACCATCAAGGTGTTGAAGCGCTAAATGTTCCAGTGTTTAAGAAACTGGCTTCGTTTCAGTGTATAAGCATTGATTTATCTATACACGCTTATTTCTGAAAGCGTCTCAAGCTAAGAATGTTAACTCTCTAAATAAGGGATTCATTATTAAGGACATGCAAATAGAGAAACCTGATTTTTTAAATTTTGAAAATGCTTTATTTTTAGCATGGAAACTAATCATGCTACAAAAGCAAATATGAAATGTGAAATCATTGTTTAACTTAAATTAAAGCCCAGGTGCTGATTTAAATACTTGAAAGCGGATCTAAAATATTTTCTTCCATCCGCCTTGAAATCAAATTTAATTATGTTTTGTTACCGTAACTTTGCTCAAAGAGATTATCTCGTATAAAGGCTGAATTTGTAGTTTAAAACCCTCGTGAACATAGCAATTTTACCCCACTGTATAGGTTATACGTGTCGCCTTTTGGTCTGAGCAGAAATTATTTATCTGTTTTATGGTTGAGGCTTTGATGTTAATTCGATATAAAACAAAAATGCATTTGCTGACGTGGAAAAATATTGATAATCTTATTCTTTGAGTGTCAATGTAACACACTTTTCTTAAAGCCCATTGACGTTTTTGTTTCACGGAATCCTGATTAACACAATCAGGTCATCAAACTTCGCCTTCACCCTAAACTTCGGATAATGCCGTCAGATATTATGCAACGATCATAGGTGTCAAACTTTAATTTGATCAATTCTGTCGGTGAATTTTGATTAGTTAAATTAAGCAAGTTAGTAGCTTCAACTTGATTCTATTTTTGTTCTATTATCAAATAGACAAAGTTTCGAATGTCATTAAAAGATCAAACGCGGTAATTGTTCAAAGCCAAGAAATAATAATAATAATTAGATTCGTGTTAGCTGACGAGCTTCTTCGGCTTCAAATCCGATTTTATTTATTCTTCAAGGTGAATGAAAGCATAACTTCGTCAACCTATTGTCAATGCCAATGTTCAATAAAGGACAGGCTTGAAAGGGACTTGGGAGTTCTGCCATCGCTCCGAGATTAACATTCGACGAAATCCAGAGGCGTTGCCAATTGTGTTTGACAGTGGCTATTTCATAATTTTATTTCTTATCCGATGCTTTAAAGCCCCTTCATTGCCGTCAGAGAGTAAAAGCGCGACCGTGAAGCAGGTCAACCTGGCTAATAGCTGGCTGTCATTAATCGTCCTTTTACTGTGAAAATTAAGTCTTAACTTAAAATCAGGAACTTTATAATACTTATGGAAATTAAGTTGCAAAAGGCCTAAGCTGTCTTAAAACTTTGTTACTGATCTGTTTTGAATCACGTCATCCCCTCATGTTAAGGCGTACGAAATTGTTTTTAAAAAAGTCAGTACGTTGACCACGCCCTCTTGCCGAACTTTTTTAATGTCTTGAGTGCCAGTAGAAAAAAACATTGCATCAGAGTAAATCATTTACTGGTGCTTGTAAAACAGTTGTTAGTATATGCCGAGCTCGTTTAACTTAAAAATGAGCCTTTCCAAGCCAATGAGGAGGTAAACGAGCATTGTTTCTTTTTATTTATCTATCGACTATCCGATACCAGTTTTGACGTGGCATAAATGGGATCTTGTTCCGTGTTGGTGTGAAACCTTTAGTTTTTTGAAGAAATTGTTGGAGGTTTTCAGACTGTATTTTGTCTGGCAGGCTCTTGGGAACGTCACCTGATTGAATCTCATCGTGAAAGCTGGATTTTTCATATAAGTTATATATGTAGAAAGGTCGTGTCTGCGCTGACAGTAGACTGTCCAACTGAGAGATTTATTATAAGATAAGCTTTTAATATACAATTTTAACAAAAAAAGAGGGGAAAATTACTTAAGGATATAATTTTTTCCAACATTTATCGGGACTTGTATGTACAAATGTAAAATACCTTATTCGTTAAATCATAGAAACATATTGGTTTCCCATTGTCTTTTCCCCACTCCCCGCAAGATATCCATCATATGTATACAGACAAAATGACGTATGTGACAATACGAAGGTTTAAAAACTGACATAATTTTGCACCTGAGCAGTTACTTTAATCTTCTCTTACTTCTTTTCACTAAATACTAATCGAAATGTTTCTTTTTCAAATGAAGGGATTATGACTACCCTTATGCTGTACTTGCACAGATCGATCAAAAGAATACGGCAATCAATGGATAGATTTTACTGTAGTTACGCAGTAGCGTCCCAATAAGTTTCGTTGCGAAATACTAGTCAAGTCATCTTTGAAAACTTGTTTTTTGTACCCTGCTTCGGATTCGAACGTGGAACACCATCATGAAAAGACAACAGTGTAATTACTTGCATTGAACTTTACCTGCTTTACTAAGGCGTCCCTCGATGTTTTTCCCTTTTACAGACATCCTGAATTCCATAGTAAAATCTTGCGTCAATAGTAACATTATAAATCTAGTTGATGATTAATTGCTCCAGATCAACTAATGGTCAACCAACTGGTCCTACTTTTTTATTTTAAAAAACTACATATCAGGATGTTTCAAAAAGCTTCGATAAACATACGTTTTTTAAGTACTTTTTGCATTTATTTTGATCACATTTTTCGAATGCATTCACAAAAGTTAAAATTTTAATTATCAAAAATCCATTTGAAAATATGAGCTTGTACGTAAGCACCCCGTTGCGCTGACTCATGCTGAGTTAGCTCCTAATCACTCGCGAATATTTTGATTAATAAATTTCACATCGCTGCTTAATTATGCATAGCTCATAATAACTTTTTGGAATCGTAGTTAGTTGCTATTATCAGTCATCCTTTCCAAGAGATTAATTCACTTTCACTTGTCGCTGTCATAAAAAGATGACACAAAATAGAAAGGAGATAATAATTTAACGAGTATACGAATATTTTTGCCTTTCTCGATAGTTACAGAATCTGAGTCTTCTTCAAAGGGTGTGATGACGTTATGATAAATCGAGATGCAAAACGCAACTATAAAAAAACCAATCCCTTAAGCAAATTCACTCAATTCAAATTGGGTATCATTATGTGCAAAGTTGATTTATATAAAGTAGGTTTTCATTAATTTACCAACTCCATTATCCAATTTACAATAATTATATTTGCATTGTATAGAGTCAGACATTTGTTACTGCATATCATAACTGGAAGACTTAAAATAAGTTTGAATGGTAATGTGGTTAAAACGGATATTATTTTTAGTAGATCACCAAGAAACTATAAGGAATTGTTGTTTTGTTTTAAAATTATGCTAATCATTTAAGAGTTACTAAAATGAACGTTTTTGGTTAAAAGTAGCTCTTAAATCGAAATCGAAAACGATATAAAATTTTTGTTTTCTTTGAAAAAAAGGACAATTCATTAAAAAAGTTTCTGTCTGGCCACTTATGCTGTCACTCTTAAGCCAAACTGTCACACGTTAAGGATGCTTTGACCTCTCTGGATAAACCTGTGGATACTCCGAACCCCAAATACGGAAAGTTGCTTGTTTACTATACGTAGCATGTGATTTTTTGAACAAAATTGTGATCAATTTTCAGCTGCCATACAGCCAAAACATAGAAGAGAACACGAAACGGGTCGTAATATTTTTCTCAGCTGTCCTGTAAGGGCATTCGGTTGGATTGGAAATATCAGTAACTTGCATATCAAAACGTTTGCCCCCCTTACTAAAACTTAAGACCCCAGGATATGTAATTAAGGGATAGATAAACTCCTTCACAACTTCAGAATTCTTGCTGATGCTTATGTTCTTACTTTCCTAAACTTCGATGACTGTAGTTCTGGTTGTCGCGACATAACTACAGCAAGCGCACCCAATTCTAGAAGTTGAACGAATTTGATTTGTCTTTTCTCCGGCAAAATTGAAGCTATCGCATGATATTGGTTCACCTTGAAGAAATCGAAATTTTTCGCATTTTGTGGAAACTGAAGGGTGCCTCGCGAATTGTGTTTTTTGACATAGAATAGTTATAAAAAAGTTTAAAATTCGGAAACAAAGCGAGGTCCTTATTCTTTTGTTATTTGTAACCGAATGCAAGGAGAAAAACTTGATAAGAAAGGTGGGAAAAGCTTTATATGAAAATAAATATTTGTGGAAATCAGAAATTATGAAAAATGAAAAGTGACGTAAGTGGAGTTGTTTGTGCCGAGTATTCGAAGACTGAATTTTTTCTAAGCGAATATGTTGTTCCGGGTTGCGTCTGTGAAGTAACACGCGATTTACGTTAACCACGTCAATTGACTTTAACCCAGTGGAATTCCCAAAGGAATTCCGCGCTTACAATATTTAATCAATTCGTTCATTTTCCAACCTTTATTTTTGTCTCCTTATTATTTTCTATGCATTTACTTTCTGGGCTCATTCCGAAACTTCAATCAATTCACTTTCCGGACAAGCGGTGAGCTCTTCATTTTCTCGATATATCTATCGACTCGCGCAATGTCGATTACTTTGTTAAACATATGGGACAAATTTACACTGAAAAGGTACAACATTTTTTTAAATTTTTTCATTTCTTAATGATGTTTATAAATTGCACATTTCGTACTGTCAACTGTTTGCCTATGATGTTGGAAAAAGAAATAAGCAAGAATAATACAAAAACTGGCGTTATTTTTCTCTGGCTCTTTTGCAAAACATTTCATACTGAAAAATGTCGTTAATTTTTCCGTCAACTAAAAAGGTACATACTTACAAAGTCAGTTAATACATTGTTTATATGTGGCTTGTGCTATAAGTGAAATTTATGCTTTAATATGAAATTTAGAGTAACATGGTTGGAGCAAAATCCCTTAACAATGCCGAAAAGGCTTAAATCGACCTCTCAAATGATCAAGGATTAACTGGGCGTGCAAATGGTAAAAAAAATTGACGAAATTTCAATTTTATCTTTTCCTACTCAATAAACAAAGAATCGTAATACATTTGAAAGTAGGTAATCAATCGGCCACAACAGGCGGCTGGTTGTCGGACAATTTCGCGATGTGCTTCCAATTCCTGTGATTCAGATGCGAAAATAAAGCAAAAAACGGATGTAAATGCTAATGCTTCGAAGAGTGATTTTCTGTGTCAATCGCCTTAAATGGCTGAAACGTCAAAAGACGCCACCGTGTCATCATCCCGCAAAATGTGGGATTATTTCAGAAACCACCTTAGTCACCGCACGTGAACCTTAATGAAAACGTATGCGGATTGATAGTGCGAAAAGTGTTCGAGTCTGGGCATCAGTTGGTCGACAGATGATCTCTCATTGGAGTCATTAGATTAGCCAGGAGAGAAATTTCGCTGAATTTCTTCAAGGCACTTCACCGAATTTGTGAAGTACTTATGAACAAAGAAGGCAGTACTCACTCCTTCAATCAACAAATAAGACTTGTCTTTGAGAAAAATTTGTTTAGTTTCATTATTTGTACCGACGCAGTAAGCAGTATTTTCCCATAATGATCAATTCATGCACATCATTTGGAAATAATGAATCACATACTTTTGGAAAATGTTGAACCCATTCAGTTGATGCGGAGTGTTCCGAATCTGTCATTTCTTATACGTATGTACATATACAGTCATGCTGCTTGAACCATATATGTTTTCTCATGCGACTCTGAAGTCCAGGAAAAATTAACTCGTTTCGCGCTGTGCCAGAAATAATCGTAGGCGACATAAGGATATGCTCTCCTAGTTCTTGCAATAAGTCGGTAGGTAGAGCTACTATTTCAGTCATGATTGATGCCGATGATGCTAAGTAATGCAAAGCATCGTCACTTCTTATTCTTCAGCTTTCCGATAGTTCGATTCTCCGTAAAAATTTTACTCGCTGAGCATATGCTAAAAATATTATAAAAAATCCTGTGGATCGGTCAAATATTTATGTATTTTGTTTTAGGTGGTCACTGCATACAAGATGTTGCTGCGCGATTTCGCTATAAATATGGGTAAGCATTGGAAATATTCGCTTATTAATTTTTTTTTACTCAGTTGCACGGACCAAGGAGTGCATTTTTACCCCATGTGGATGGCAAGATTAAAGCTCTCTTTCTTAGCTAAAAAGAATTGGACAGAATGAGCATCTGTCATATTTAATTGTTCAGAACAAATGTTGAAAGTCCTATCTGTTTAACTAATTGATTCTTCTTTCCAGGGGTTGTAACTCAGGAAGCTGAACTCTTTGCCGACGAGATATTTCACTACGAAAAACGTATTGTCAATAATATCCTTTCGGTACAGTCATCAAACCAGAGGCGGTTGAACGAAATCAAAACGATTCAGGAAATTAAAACCATAGCTCCATCGGTAAGTAAGTAAAGAATCCAGCCATAAGAGCATTGCTTTACCTTAATTTTTTATTGCAAAGCTTCCAGTGTTTGAGTCCTTACAAGCTATTCTTCCACAAATAAAAATCACCGATGAAACAGAAGTCCTTGTTCGAGATGTGGACGTGCTACGTGAAATGTCTATCATTGTGTCAACCTCTGATAAAAAGTAAATTAAAATTCAGTGAGCCGAACTTAAATGACTAATTTTTTTACATATTTTTCTAGGCCGTTAAATAATTTTATTATTTGGTCACTGGCAAGAAAATTAATACCGCACTTGTCAAAGGAATATAGGATTTTAGTTGAAAACTTTGACAATGCAATCTATGGTATGTTTTTGAAGCTGTTTCCTTCCCAACAAAAAAAAATAAAGTTACATTATTTTTTCAGGGCGCTTTGCAAGGTATCCTCGTTGGATGGTGTGCACGAGAATAGTGCGCGAATGGTTGCCTTTTTCGGTAGATGCGCTAAGGGAGAATCCAGATCTTTTAAAGGTTCGAATAAAAATTCATAATGCAAAGGATTTGTTGGAAATATTATTTCGTTTTGGTTACAGCAAAGTGATAGTCAACTAAATTTCATCCGACAAAAGACAAATATATTCCCTAATAAGACCTATGGAAATGATGAATATCTGCGATTGATGTTCCACACTCTTAGGAACCAGGTGCAAACGTCAATTGAGGAGGCTGATTGGATCGAAAGATCTCTAAAAGATTTCATCATTGAAAAGGTTTTTCAATCAAACGAACATATCGCTAACAGGAATAGTTTTAATATTTGTTTAATTAGTTAGCCTCAACGAGACTTCAAATTGGAATACCTTCTGAGATTCTTCAAACCAAGGCGTACATCGACGAGTACTACAAGGGTCTGATGCTTTACAATCTTTACTTTGCTGAACATTTGGAATCAATTTGGAGCTTTCGAAAACTCCGAATGCAGGACAAATTGAAATCTCAGAGCATTATTGATATGTAAGTTTGATTGATCATCTTTTGTGGTATCGGAGTGATTTCAGTAATATTTTCTGACATATACGATAAAAAATAGTTTGCTAAAATAATAGAACATAAACAAAATGTAAAGGGGATAAACATTTTTCATTTAAATGAAAGGCGCAAACCCAAGGCCTTTCAAGATGGTGTTCCAAACCGCTGTTTCTTCGTTGTCGAACGAATTTTAAATCTCTTCATTGTGTCGTTTCCATGCAGTAAAGTCTAAGGACATTTCCTTGTTGAACCCTATGGGAAGTCTTAAATACAATGCAAACGTTTCCCTATTTAGCTTAAAAGACTGGTTTTTAGCTTGGATTCAAGTGTTCTATAAAGTTGAATAGGATAAACCTGGCGTTCTACCTAAAGTGTTCATTCATAACTCCGTTAAAGGTTTGAGAGAGTTCAATAGATGCCAAGATTACACAGTATTCGAGTTAAGGACAGCAGTAATGCGGGGTAGAGTACATATGCAACATAAAAAAAGATTGTTTACTTAATCCCTTCTAATAATTTTTGATTTTTTACGAATAGGAAAAGATCTTTTGAACAGAATTGTAATTACTTTCGATGTACTTTGGAGATTTTATAAGATTTTTGAGTGCAGAAGTGCTATCAGAGTATTGTTTGGATTTTGACTTTATAAACGGGGGTTGTCATTCACATACCCTTCATTGAGTCCTTGCGCGACATGCATCGGGCCATAATACGGTTAGAACTTGATGAATATTCTCTAACAAATGTTCGAGAGTTTGCGGATAAAATATGAGAGTAATTTATGGATTTTGTAAACAATGCCGTTTCCGGGCAGCATTATCTTTCAAAAATGCTCATGTTAAGTTCACCAATATTATGTTTATTTAAGTACGTCAAATGACCAAATCAAGTGAAGCTTTGGTTATGAAAAATATACCTCGACCTCCTCATTCAATCAATCGACTTCATAACGATTCCAAATGTTATTGATCTCAAAACTTCTTGGAGGATTTCCAATAATTTCTTTCTCGATGTGATTTATTCGAATTGTTTATGAACTTTTTGGGTAAATGGTGTCGAAATAAGTTACATTACTCGGATGTTTGAAGTAAGTGTAGTTTGAAATATCTATTTGATTTCAGGATAATATTGGAAATGTACGCCACTGATGATGTTCAACCTGTTTCTTACTCTACAACACTTAATATGATTTTGATATCGAAACAGCTTTCAAAATCCAACTATTATGATTTTAGATTTCCAATGTAAGTAAATATTTTCACCTAAACAATTTGTTTACCGAACATACACACTTCCCATCACCAATAGGCCAATAAATTTTGCACGTGTTGGGGCTGACATAGTTGAAAAATTAGTCGAAACGATATCTATTTTTGAAAAACAGCACACATGGAGTTCAAAATCAGTCAGCTCTTCTGCGGATAGTACATTTAAAATCGAAGCTCATTGCATCGCAGATGATGCTCCGGGAATTGATTTATCAGACAGCACGCTGACTTCATATCATACGACAATGAGTGCGGCGAGAATCACTGCTAAGGCCTTAACGCGATTTATCGACTCAATAGATGATTCTGCACCAATTATAGGTGCATCAATTGATCCCAGTCTGACGTATGAAAATTTACAACTCACTAAACGGCGCCGTTTGCCAGGACTGAGATCGTTAAATGAAAACGAACTATTTACATTAGCCTATATGCAAAGGCATTGCAGTACGCCAATTGCCGAAAAGGACTATGCCAGAATAAAACCTCACGTCGAAAATAAACTAGCCGAGATATATTTGTAAGTTGTTTCCTGTAATGATTTGTTTTTCAATAACAATGTTGTCTTTAAAGGTTTAATGCTTCCTGGAGACATATTCAATTCTTGCCAAAATCTTCAAGCTGTTCTGTTAAGGATATCACGTGTAGGCACATTTTATAACAGATTTAAATCTATTAAGACCAGCAAAAAGTATTACAATATTTTAAGTGACTGTTCTTGCGATTTTTTTTTGTTTAATTTTACTTGTAAGATCAAATTGCCTCTAAAATAATTTAATTATTTTTAAGTTAAATTCTAAACATATTCATGTAATTTGTTTTTATTTACGAAAAAAAATAAAATAACAAATTATCATAATTTGTTTATGATAAAAGTCTTAAAACAGCGTGAATTCATAACAGAAAAGCCATGGGTAGTTTATCTTTGACATAAAACTTCCATTTTGGTTAACATCAGCTGGTGCGGTCAAAATCAAGTTTGTGAAATCACTGGTCTGAAAATCATGGACTATAGCCCTCGAAAATGTTGCGGCAAAAAATATGTTTTATTGATTTAGTATTTTGATAGAATTGGATTGTTTATTTTTTTACTTTTAACCAGTAAAAAACCATTTTGGTAAACTTCAGCGGGTCATTTCAAATCAATATCAAGTGTGTGAGAAAACTGGTCTGATAATCATGGATTATATCCACGAAAATTGTCGGCAACAAATTTTATTTCTACAAAAAATTTAATCACATATTTTTTTAAAATTGTTTTGTGGGGCTATAGTCTATGTCGAAATAATAGACTATAGCCCATGGAAATTTCGCGACAAAACATCAGCATTTTGCTAAACATCAACAGGTCATTTGAGATCAAAATTAAGTTTGGGAAAATATCTGTGTATGACTATTTTGATTTGTGTTTTTATATTTTTGGAATCCTTATATTTCTACAAAGAACTAGTAAAAAAAAACGTTGGCATACGTCAGCAGGTCATTTGTGGTCAGAGTCTAGTCTGTGAAAAAAACGCGTCTTAAAATCATGGACTATGATTTTTGAATTTCTAATTTCTTGCGTTTTGGTAAACATCAGTAAGTAAATTGAGATCAAACTTAAGTTTGTCAAAAAAACGCTCATGATTCTAAGCTGATCTTGTATATAATATTTTTCAACCTTGAATAGCTAAGGATATTCATCAATATGCGTTTCAGCAAGTTTTAAGTCGAATCGTTAAGATTATTAAAAATAAATAAATAAAAAAATAATAGAAACAAACATAATTTTTTAATCAGGATCATATAGGTAGGCGTTGAACTAATTGAGAATATTCGAGCGTGTTCCGTGTATAAGTATCACGTTAATTGTATCATTTTGTAAAGCCTTTTAGAAAGATCCACTTGAATATTGATTGAAATAAAACTCGGTTCATTATATTTATTTATTTTTTCATAGAGGAATGTGTGGATTGATTTTTATTCGCAGCGATTTTTAACGGTTATAAAACATTCTATAATCTTAACAACGGTATTTAATAATAATTTTAATAATATATATAATATATATTATTTATTTTTTGTTTTGTTTTCCAAATAATAATCTAAGTATTTTTTTTATTCAAATATTATTATATTCTGGCGCTTAATATTTTATAATATTTTTTTTTTATTTATTTTTGTTTTATTTTAATATTTATAATTTGTATGCTTAACGCATTATTGTATTCTCATGTTATCATTATTAAATTTCTTACATGAAATTATTTAAAAAAAGAGTATTAAATAAATTGATTATTTAAGATTTTCTTAGCTTTTGTATTCATTTAATTCTTTATTTTTTTTATTTGTAATTTTTTTGTCTGGATTTTGCTTTTATATTTATTTATCGAATGCACTTCTTTGTTCATGATCAATTTATAAATGTCTCTATTATTGGTAACTTTTTTTCTGATTCTTTATTAGAACTCCGAAAGTTTTAAATTTCAGTTTTGTTCGGCTTAGGTTTTTTTTTTGAAAAGGTAGAATAATAAAGTTGACTGTCAAAAGGATGTAACATGCAGCTTTTATGTGAAAGTATATTGTTTCGGTTTTGGATTTTATTTTGAACATTACCATTTATATCCGATTTTCTATTTCTACTTCAAAAACCATGTAGTTAAGTTTAATTTTATTCACTGTTGTTTTGCTTATGCAATAACAAACCTCATTGTATCAGCTTGATTTTTATACATGTTTGTATGACTATTGTGTCGACTAGAAATATCGTCGGTTGGGCGTGAATTGGATATTTGAATTTAGGCCAATTGGATATTTAGTTTTATTAAGATTGCATGCAAGTTTATCAATTAAAAATCAAGACAATCGGATTGTACTCTAAGTTAGTTTGTTTTATTTTTTAGGTCGAAATTAAAAAAAAAATAAACAAAACAGATCCATAACATGGATGAATATTAAATTATTTACTCTCTTAATTAGCTTTTGCTTTGTTTATTTATTTATATATATATATAAATATATATTTTATTTTTAAATTAATATTACTACTATTTTCCAGTCTTTGAATAATAAATTTGTTGCTAATGATAAGTTTATTTCTCTATATAATTATATAGATTTTAATATGTATGCACATATACTGGTATATATATGTATAAACATATGTTTTAAGCATATTCAGCACGTGGAAATACGATTCGTTTTATCCAGCTTTGAATTTTATTGCAAATTTTCCATTTTTTATTGAAGGAAACTGAGTAGAAAATTGTGGAGTTATTTTTCTTTTTGCCTGCTTGTTAAGTTACTTAAGCCAAGTTTTTAAAAATAATGTGCAGGAGACACTGAGATGAAGTATTTGTGTATTCGTTTAAAACCTGTTTTCTTTTTTTATTACTCATAATGGTAGATTCTAGAAAATCATGTAATTTTGGCGTATTCATTCAGTGTATTTGTGTGTTAATATTAATATTTCTTTTATATTTGTTTATTTTTGTAAGCTAATGAAACAGTTATTAAAATTTTAATAAGAGTGATTTAACATTTTTTTCGTTTCTTTATTTCTTCTTTTTATATTTTTATTATTGTATTTTTTTTTTTATAAAAAGCAAGGAAGAATTTGAGTGAAAACTAAATTTGAATAATATTTTTCCTTTTTGATTAAGTTTTAAGATTTGAATTTATCACTTGTGAAAAAGTCGCATGTTCCAATTTGTTGTCCATTTTGCTGAATTAAAGAACAAAATAAATATTCAATGGTGGTTTTTTAAACGTTATTATTTGCTCTTCTTAGGACTTAGAGATTGGCCGAATTAACAAGTACACATGTTTTATGCAAGATTAACTAGAGTTAAAAATTAGAGACAAGCAAATTTTCTAGACGTTAACCAAGAGAACGGTTTTGCGGTGTTCAAGTCTTTCGACGTGTAATTGCTTTGAAACCTGCAAATAAAACGATTAGCTCATTTTTCAAAATTTTATTTTGACTATCAAAATAAAAACAAAGCATTTGTGAAAATGTTTCAAGGCAATTGAAATATCCCATATCAATCAATACAATTAAACAGTCAAGGCACCTCAGAGTATTCAAAAACCTTTAAAACTTTGAGACTTCGAAACGAGTTCAAAATTAAAAGTAAAAAAACTTCCTGGAAGTATTTCAGAGACTTAACTAGATTGCAAAACATGCGCCTGAATTCTACTGAGTGGAATACTCAAAAGATTGCAATTTTTACAGCTCATAAAAGTATCCATTTTTAAGAAAACTTAAAACTCAGCTATTTTTTGTCAGCAATGATGGGATAAGGCTCATGTTTTGCAAACCGCTTTAGTATACTTTTTTATGACTGTGAAATTCTAAGAATTATTATATAATTATTATATGTAGATATGATTTAGATTCTTTTGAAAAATAAATGTAATTTAATTTACTCTGAAGGTTGAGCTGGAAAAAAGTCATTCAACTAATATATCCTGCTGTTCCTTGACAAAGGTATGCAGTTTCACAAATTGAGTGCATAGAATTTGGAAGTGTTAAAAACTTTGAAGAAGTTCGAAATTAAGTGAGAAAAAACATTGCACAATGTTATTTCACACACGAAGCTGATAACATTTTTCAAACGCTCTGAGTCCTCGAGTCAACGATATAATAAACAAACAAATGGATTTTCTAAAAAAAAATTGATATTATTGCACAGAATTTAACCAAAAATATATCAGTCCATATGTTGTTTTTCGAATTTAAAGATAAGCTTCAAAAAGTAAAATCGAATCCTTCCTTTTTGACTAAATAAGTAAATTTTCAATTGAATGAACATAAGATGAAGTTGCTTCAAATTGATATGCATTCATTAATGAAAATTGGCAATACATATGTACGTTGTTTTCAAAACATTGTTTTTTTGTAAAAATAAAAATTAATAAATATGTTTTTCCATTTTTCAAACGACAGAAAATTAAGTTATGCACTTCCAATATTATTTACATTTTATACATTACATATATTTGAATGTGTTCACTTTTAAATCTTATATTTAGTTTTAATGTATTTACAATTTATTCCTTTTTTTCTTGTTAATTAATTTTTGAAAAAATATATATTATGTATATTTATATGTTTATGTATATTTTATAAATTAATTCATAATCTATTTGTAAGCGTTTTTGTTTGGTTGTCGTTTTTTTGTGTATTTTTATACTTTTTTTTCTTCTTTTTTGTTTATTATTTTGTTGAGCTTTCTATTTAAAGAATCTATTTCTACTGAATACTTGAAAATAAATAAATTAACTACCGAATGAATGTGAAAAATGTAGTTTTATTAACTGTTTAGGATCGCAAATAATACAAAAAAAAAACACAAAAAGAAAGTTTGTACAACAAAATAAAATACAAAAATAAATGAATTTTTTTATTTAAGTCTAACTATAAGTTTACCCTTTTTCGTGCATTAGTTCTGCGTTAAAACTACTACCGAATCGATCTCTTACCATGCTACTAACAAAATGTTTTAGTACTTTTCACTTTCTTTCGGTTGTAAAATGAATATGCGATCAAAATAATAATTTAATAATGAAAAGAAATAACGTTGCGCTATATTATTCAACGAATCTACGGACGGATTTAAATTGGTCAGTTCGTTATGGCACCCCATGTTCTTAAGAAAAGATGTCAGAATACTAAGGAAAAAACACAAAAAAAAAAATCGTTAAATATATTTAAACATCTGTACAATAACGGATAACTTCGTGATTTTTAGGCAAGGTATACAAAATATATAAGTTCTACAAACGACAGTATGAAACATAAGCTACAGGTAAATAAAGACGTATGGTTGAGACTATCTACGTATGTACACTTTGTAAGATATGTTTTACATTTCCAATATGAAGACATGCAGTGTTTTGCGTATATAAAATAAGTTTTCTACCGATTTATGACAGAAGCAATTTTTTTTTATTTTGTATTTTTTTAAATATATTTTTGTGTTATTCAATAAATTTTCAAAGCAAGTAGTATTACTCTTTCCGTGGCCTATTCCGATAAAGAAAATCTGTATATGCCTTAATCCTCCTCAAAATGAAGAAATGATAGTCCGAGGAAGCTTATTTAAGATATAAAAGATAGAATGGACTTTCTTAAATCAGAAGTCATTGCAACAGTTTTTCATTGGGTCACAGAAAATGTGAAACAGGGCAATACTCCTTCGAATGCAACTAAAATTGCGATGATTATAATTTGCGGAGTGTATTTCTAAGCAGGTTGCAATGAAAAAAAAATCTCTCCAGTGGCCTACTCGGAATTGGCAGCAACCTGTAGGTTATTGCATTTGTGCTAAAAATATAACGCGTAAACGAAAATGACGATTCCAGAATTTGTAATACTTTCCAAAGTCTGGACAATCTGTTGAAAGTTCAGATACAAAATACAACTATCTGTGTAAGACCTAAGGAAACATTAGAACTCTGCTGATATTCCAATACATTCTTGTTGTTTTTTTTTTTTTTTTTAATTCTACTTGCTACATGTATGTGGTTTGATAAGCTTACCATTATTGGTCGTTTAAAGGTAACTTGATATGCACAATGCCCTTACATTCTTATGATAATCCCACTCAACTTAATTAGTACTAATTTAAAGTGATTCGCTTAAATGTATACAAATATATCAAATTTCTAAGATGAAAGCAGAAATCACAAAAAAGGCTTTACTATATATGTTTGCAATATTTTGATTTTTGTTTTTCTTATGAGTATACATACGTTAGTCTGAACCCAATGCTCGTTTTCTCAGTATAGTAGCACAGAGACCGCCCTTAACTTTTAGTTTAATGATTGACAAGTAAAAAAATTCATTGGTTTGAGTTGTTCGTTTGACGCGAAATTTCGGCCGTAACATACTTGTTGTCAGCTGAACCAAATTTCATTCGAATTGACCCGACTTCCCTCACAGCCTGGGGCTTAACTTATTATGTAATCCACCGTTGGTGGTTTGGCTTGTGGAAAAAAAAAGATTGATATATTATTACTAAGAAAATAAGCCTGAACCTCCGACTTTTCGATTTCGAATTGATTTTGTTGGGACTTCCTACTCTGACTTCGACCTAATCAATGCTGCGTTCTAGAATTTATCCATCACATTTTGTCAATTTTTATTTATAATCGGGTCGTTTTAAGTCCCAACTTGTCTTGAAAGCAGATAAGTTATTTTCTTGGCGTATTCTATGACCTATGGCACAGTTGAAAGTGTTTAGTGTTCTGCTCGGTCTGGATTTGATATGGTGTACATTTAAACCAATGGAGCTTAACTCAAGAAAAAGTTGTTCAGTGATTTATTTTATTGTAAATCTTCTAGGTTATGGCTTGTGAATTGTCCACTAGCTCAAAAGACTGAACCCTCAAGCACTTTAAGAGTATCGATTGGCAAAATGCAACCAATGCTTGTATGAATGAAAATGAGAAGATTCTAGATTGTATGTTATTAAAATGAAAACAAACTTCCTAGCGGATGAAAATACACAATACCTAGTTTTTTTATGTAAAGTTCGAACGACAAGTTAATTTCAATCCCCTCGAATGAACGAAGAAACTGTTGAATGTGTATGACCATTAGATTAAAGCTCATACAGTTTTTACGAAGTGAAGCACCTTCAGGCCTAAATTTTTTCATGGAGAGCTTATATGTTTAAGCTGGATTATAAATAGTTGAAATAATTATTTTTACGTCATTTGAAGTTGACAATAAACAATAAAATTGCAGTTTTGCGAATGAGAAAAGAAGAACAGTGTATGGTCAACATAGCCACAATGGAGAAAGAATCATATAATGGTATGAAACAAAGGATGGAAGGGAACTTCAGCCCAGACATGATAAATAAATTACTTGTGAGCAAACACACGAACAAAAGTTAAGCATGAAAAAGACAATAAATAGCAAATGATCTCTGAAATGTCAAAATTGCGTTTAGTTTCTTCTCATTAAAAGTCAGCACAAATTAGTCACTTTAAACAACTATGTCAAATGAAACCTTCTCGTTAGACATCTGCGTTTTGTTAAATTTCCAAATATAACAGTCCGTTATGAAACTTGATAAAATTTTTAGTTTATTTTAAATCTTGTCAAAAGTTTGAAGATTTTCAGCAGTCCCAGGATAACTTCTTTTTAAACTATCTGATGTGAAGCTAAAACAGCCAAAAGAAAATATTGAAGATGTTGTCACTTTATCAGTTTACTGGCCCAAAGAAAACCAACATTTTATTTTTTGACTCCTGCAGAACTCTTTTTCGAAATGCTTAGCTCAAAGACACGACCCAAAGAAGAATACCCTGCCCAAAAAAACGCATAATAAGGGTGTGACCAATATCGTTGTTTCTCTTGTTGCAAATTATTGAACATTTTTCTTAGTTTTTGCTTATTCGTCCCTTAAAAATGTTGAACAAAATGATGAAATGCAAAGCTCCAAAAATAAAATAAAATAGAACATACCAATTGTTTGTTCGTATTTTTTTATGTATTTTATCATATATCAAAAGTAAGAAAACTCAAAATTGTACTTTTTTCAAATAAATTTAATTTCTTATTCTTTTGGTATATATCTTTTTTTTTAATTTAATAAAATTAAAACAATTTAAAATAAATCTTAATTCATCATAACAAACATAACAATATTGAATTGAAGCATTAACAGTTATTTCCTTTTTACAATTTTTAACAATGAGTTAATCGATTCAAAATCGCCAAATAATAACAATAAGATTTAAAAAAAAACAAAAACGAAGTATAAGAAATATAAGGAAACGGAAATTTTTTTGTTTAAAAATGTATTTACAGTTTTTACAATATTAACTTCTACAATTACATTAAATGTAATTAATTATTTGAACACATTTATACTCCACAGAAACATATGTTGTGGCTTCATTTCATATTGATGATATTTTTTTTTATTATTTGTGTTTTTCTCTTTTTATTCGTAGAGGATTTGTTTTCTTTATTTTTTTCAGAAAATAAAATAAATTAATAAAAAATAAAATAAATAATGAGTGGATCACTTGAGAGTAGTAGTTTTAAGTTATCGTAAATAGGCATGTGTATATACAGAAACGTAAGAGTTAAACTTATAACATATTTTATCACCTTAAAGAGAATTAAAATTATATGCGATCCGTTTTTATATATATTTACTTAAGCTTTTAAATTTGAAATCCACCACAACTTTTCACATTTCATTTACCTATCTATCGTCCTGTATTTTAACAAAGAAAAATATTCACATAAATAAAATTTAAATTTTAATTAAATAAATGAAATAATTTGCAGTTTTTTTGTTTTAATATACCGAGACGAGTAAAATGTACATTGAATACTCTTAACATTTTGTTTAAACATAAATTATGCTAGGCTCCTTTTTTAATTTAAAATTTAATTTGATTTTGTTTAAGGTAATTTTATTTCTAACCCCACGATATTAATATCTTACATTTGTCTTATTTTTTTCTTGTTTATTTTATTTATTGTTTTGTTTAATTGATTTAGTTTTAATTTTTTTTAATACGTTTGGAATTAGATAATTTTAGATAGTTTTTTACTGATATCATGCATTTTTTGTCTATATTTATAGCAGCGTTCTCTGTTGTTCTAAAAATTGATTTTTTCTGGTTTTGTTTTGGAAAAATTTAATTTTGTATTCTGTTTAACGTAATTTTAGTTTAATATTTGTTTCTTTTTACTTTCTTTGTAATTTTCTATACATTTTAAACTAATTGACTTTTATTGAGATAAGCTGAAAACAACAAAAAACGAAATTAATAGTAAGCTATTGAAACAAAACGAAACGGATAACTGTCGTTTATTTATTTTCTTATAATTCTCGGGGTTCTTAGTTTGTTTGCAAATTATTTTTTTTTTATTTTTTACCTTTTAATAATATTTAGGTAATACTAAAATGTATTAAAATTATTTATACACATTTGTTTTCGTTTTCTCTATCTTCATTATCTACACTTATTTAAGAAATTTGTTTACTTTTATATTGGTGTTATGTTACAAAATTAATTTAAAAGTAGTTTGGTTTTAATTGTTTTTTTGTGTTTGAATTTTCGACGAAAAGAATGAAAATAAAAAAAAAATATTTTATTATAGTAAGGTACACGATTATTAATTTTTCATAAACATTGTTTAATCTGGTACATCGAAAGTACATTTTATTTGTTTGTTTTATTTTTCTTCTTCATAATTTCCATTTTAACACGTATTTTTTTTTCATTGAAAATGTATCCAATCCAGTAAAACGATTTTTAAAGAAAACACGTCTATACGCCGCAAAGCAAACACAAATGTGGCTTTATTTGAACATAAAAATTAAAATAAATTGGCAAAACGAAATTGTTATAGAAACTGAAATATGAATAATAAACATTTTATTTACATTTTATACATGATTTGCTGTGTTACTTACACTCTCTATTATATTAATTTTATTTGATTGCGTATTTAATATGATTGCTATCCCAACAACTTTATAGTGATTGATTAAAAAAAAGCATCCACAAAACTTTATCAGAACTCTGCACTCAATTAAATCGAATCCAAAAGGTCATCGGAATTAATATTTTTTTCTTTATCAATATTTGGAACCTTTAGTATAAGACATTTGACTTCTACATCATATCGCGAGGTTAGCTTTTAACTTTCCCAAATAATAACTTCAAACTTTTCTGCAGGTTGAGAATTTAAGAGCTTCTCTGAAGCACTATCAAGCTTAGTTAAAAAAAAAAGTTTTGATAATCCTATTTTCTTATCCAGTTGCCGGAAAGGGAAATTCGATATCACATTAAGACAGAAATTTTCAATTCGATTAGTGCTTGGCTTTGAATAAGTGATTTTTGACGTTAGTCAGTCGAATTTGAGACTTATTGCCAAACGATTTAGCTCTATAGACCGCTGTACTAAAGCTACACAATCGTACAAATCCTTATCATTTTTAAAAACCAACAAGTATTTTTTTTTGGAAAAGTAGTAAAGCTTTCTAAGTGGATTAAAGACGAACTCCACAAATCTTTGAAAGCGTGTAGATCATGTGTGAGTTCGCAAAAATATGAACGTTTTTTTTTTGTTTCACTCTAACTGCTGAATTATTAAATATTTACCGTAGAAAGTTGTTGGAAGAGCAAATTCAACTTTTGTTCTTCGACAACTTTTTATTTAAATAAATGGTAATACTTAAAAGCAAAAAAAATAAATAAATAAATAAGTTAAACAAGAAAAATGTTTTGAAAACAGACTTGTTTTTTAAAGTGGACGGTATTCAAAGCTTGCGTTTTATCTAGTCATTATTTTTATAAAAATAATAATATATGTCAGTCCATATAAAAATTTACACAACAAACGCATTTGATAAGCCTAAATTCAGTTTAAAAAAAACTCATTTATATTAATATTTTTTTGTTTGCTAATATTTTTTTTATATCGAAGAACTAAATTTGAATATTCAATTTATTTTTAATTTAAAGTGTAAATATTTTATTCTTAATTCTGGTTGTAATTTCGTAAAATTTAGTTAAGTGTTTTTTTTTCTTGGTTACATTACCAAAATCATAAGAGCGTTCCGTTTGCTATTTAAATGTGGCTTTTGTTGTTTCTATGCAGTCACTTTTTTTTTATGTATAAACATGTTCCATATTTCTATATATTTATTGTGTTTGCTTATTTTATTAGTTTAAAAAGAAATAAATGAAAAAATGTACAAACAAATATAAATTAAAATCAAAATAAGATCGTCCCCTTAACGTTTGCTTCTTTAACAGTTTAAGTAATATATTTGTACTTTTTTACCTTTTTCATCAGTTATAGGGAGGGGGAAATAAAAGCAATGAAAAAATTAAATGTGAAATAATTATTATTTTTTTTTAAATCGAGCTAAGCAAAAATCGGTTGTAAAGTTGTTGTTACTTTTGTAAGCTGGCTAGCGTATAATTTTTTTATATGTACATTAATTTATCTTTACAAAATATATATATTTAATGTATTTCTTTATTTAAATATATTTTTTTTAATTTTATTTATTTGTTTTATTTTACTGCTGTTAAGTTTTGTATTGTTTTTGTTAAAGAAAGATTGCCGTTGTAAGGATAAATAAAATTATTTATTTATTGTGTTAGTAGTAACGTTTTGCTTGAAGAAAATTGGTCGAGAATTCCACAACCATTACTTGGCCAGCGGGTTATAATTTCAAATACGTTTTTTGTTCCTTCTTGCATTGGGCCTTTGAACATTTGCAAATAATTGTAAGAATTTACACAAAAATATATTGTTTTAATATTTACAATAAGAAGTGATAACACTAAAAATGTCAACAAAGGGAAGCGCAGTAGAAAATCAAAAATGCTACAAAATAAAAACCCTTAAGCTCTTAAACGCTTCAGAACCACCAAATCAGGAGACTTACAAAATGAGAAGAGCGAAAATTTCATATACAAATGAAAAAACGAGTTCTGTAGTAGCATTTAAGAACCCAGTCGATCAGATTTTCAGCTTTTTATTTCGGTCTGTAAAAATTTTTTTGCAAGCGATATGCATATGATTCAATAATACCCTCAGTCTATTTTACTATCTCCAGACCCAGATGCGCGCCTGTGGCTCAGTGTTAAGTGTTTCGGCTGCTAAGCGTGAGGCCCCGGGTTCAAAATCGAGAAGGAATTTTTGGCTCCACCACTCAACTGTAAAGATAAAGCTTCTGGGGCCATCCAGAGTCGGTAATAAAACCTCGCCATTTGTGCGAATAATATAACGCGCACAAACAAATGGTGAATCTAGGACCAGGCTCCTTAAAGAGCTGTCGCGCCAAGAATTTTTTTATTTTATTTTAATCCCAGATTATAAAAACGGGCCTTTATGGTAAAGAGCTAACTATAGCACATTGCAATCAACAAGAATCGATTGTACCCACCAAAATTAATGTGAATGGGTTTGAATGTTTAGATCCAAGTTGGAGATCACAAAGAGTGAGGTATTCCATCATTTTGTTGCTTTTGATATAAGGTTAATCCTTTCTTCATATCCGTTGTATACTGATTACAAAACGGTCATATACTCATAAGCCCCAGGACTGCTCTTTTATTTTGTCTTCGAAAATACATTTCTCAAAACTGAGCAATTTCCACAAGGAAACTTTTTGCAAACAAGAGGATTCCACTTTACTGTTGGCAGTTAAAGTTATGTGTCAGTTATCTCATAAGCATAGCCTCGAGTCTCAGACCCATGATGGCAATCTGGGTTCAGATAATCTATATTTTTTTTTTTGGTTTTTTAGACGAGAATCCACTAATGATGAATTTTAAACAAACCATTAAGTTAAATCAAATATAATCTTTTTTGTTATTTTTAATTTCAAAAAAGAAATTTTAATATAAAATTCCTATTATATTCGCTCTTAAATATACTTTTTTTATGTTAACTTTAAGGAAAACTGCAAATATTTGAATTAAAATAAAATAATTATGAGAATTGCGAGTATTAGCTGTTTCCTTCTACTGCGACGCATTGCTGTATATAATTTTTAAATGCATATTGTAAAAAATATATATATATATATTTATTTACAATCAATTTACAACTTTTCTACTCCTGTTCTTGTTCACTGGGTTTGGTGGAATTATTTTATTTTTTATTTCTTTAAATCCAAAAGAAATTATCACAAAAAATGATCAGTTATTAAATTAAATTTATTTAAAAGCAATTAAGATGTAACTTAGAGTCATTCTTTATACATTTTATTTAAATATTTGTGATTAAATAAAAAAAATAAATAAATCCTTCTATCTCGTCAATTTGATATTAAATAGTGATTTCTGTTTGCCTACGTTTACTTTTTGCAGCTGAAGTTAAAGCCTGTTTAAAAATTGTTAAAGATTTACAATTTAAAAGAAAGAAATATGGTATTAAAGAATTGTTTTGTGTGTACTTGTGTAAGAAAATTAACTGCAAAGAATTTTTTTTTATTTTGTAAAGATTTAAGATTTGCAGGTGTTTTAAATATAAGTTTCTTTTACACGCTTTTTCTTAAATGATATAAATCAGTATTAGCTATAGTATCATTGTATAGAACTACTGTTGCTGCTTAATATTTCCTTTTTTTTTTGTTGTTATTTTTGAATTTTATTTATATTTTCATATTAGTAATATATATAATCTGATTTTTTACGATCTTTTACGGCAGTATTAATTTATTTAGCTTGTTTATTTTTCTGTTTTCTAACTTGCTGGTTTTTTTGTTTTTTTTCTTCTTAGAGTAGTTGTAAATTACTATTTTGCTTTGGTAGTTTTGTCGATTTCCATAATAATAATAATAATGAAAAAAATAAATTATAAAATTAATTTAAACTAAATAATTTATTAATATTTCTTGTATGTGGCGAAAAAACGTGTTTTTAAATGAGCTTTTCATGATTGGATTTTTTTTCTCTTTAAATATAATAATATGCAGTTTCGATTAGAGCAGCTTTTGGTTTTATTTCTCTTTTTTTTGTTTTAACTGGATTTTTTGCGTATTAAAAACGTATTTAATGGCGAAGTAGCTTTTTTTTCTTACAAGGAGAATGAGCATACGATAATGAAACATGAAAAATGCCGAAGCGGTCTCACCATTATAACTGTTTTCTTGATAACAATAATTTGAGTTTTTTGTTTTCTGTTTTTCAGCACTAGTTTATTTTTTAAATGGTTGAGATAATTTATTAAACAAAATAATGATAATTTAATTGATGTGTTGCTATGAGGTGGCTTGGAGAATTATAGCTTTGTTTTCATTTTCTAAATTGTTATGGATTTTTATATATATATATATTTTTGTTTTGTTTTGTTGTTCCATTTTTTTTCTTGGTTTTCCTAGCTTTGAAGACGTTGACTATTTATTTTTTGTAATTTATCTGGAACTGATTAGTATTATTACATTTTTGATATCATTAAATTTAATGATGAAATAGAACGTAGTGGTGATTTAACGGCACAATTTATTATTTGTTAAGTGATTTATGTATTGTTTTTGAAATGTTTTCGATGTATTCCGTTTAGACAGTTTTTGCCGGCTCTGGTATCCAACGAAACATTTCACAAGGCCAAAATATAGCGCGTATCGTCTTTTTAACTAGAAAAATAAAATTGAATTAAAATAACAGTTCAAGTGTAACTTAGTTTGCGGGACATAAAAATGTTAGCTTTGATCGTTATAAAATTTTAATGTTAACTTTTCATACGAGAAGCAGCTACAACGAAATAATTTCTAGTTTACTAGTTACTTGTGGTAATGAGGCTCTAGCTTTATAAAACAAGGGTGAACGATAATCAAGGCAGCAGAACAAGTGTAAAAATGTAACCGACAGTCATAAGACATGGTTCTTGTCCGAATGGCAAAAAATCTTCAAACGTATTGACTTAGATACATTGAGCGAATGATAACCATGCTCCAGCTAAGAATGTCTTAGTTGCAGATTCGAAAGACCGAATCTTGGTCAAGCCAATAAATCAGCATGTCGGTTATCGTTAAGAAAAGGAAACTTAGAAAAGGAAGAAAATCATAAAAATTGATTTTGAAATATGTACGTCTTTTTGTTCTCCCCTAAGTTTATGTACGTAATGGCGCTTTAATTTAAATACGTGAAAAATAGTTATAAACATTTAAAGGACGTAAATTACTTACCCAGTAGTCAAACGTCGGTTTCGATACTGACTGCTAATGCACTATTATGCCGTAACGTTAAGTTATTACTCCCAAGTGGCTGCTTAAAACCATTTTGTTGGTTTAATTGTTGTTGCTTATCGATCGATTGTTGTGCTCCTAAAAATGGAGCTTGACGGCCAGGATGTTCAGTAAGTCCCGGCGTTGAATCCACACCATCGTCTAAGTCCATCATATCCGATGAGGATTCAGACAGTGATGATTTCTTTAAATGTTGACCTAAAAACATACGCAGAAAAGCAAGAGGAAGAAATAAACAAAGAAAAACGTTAATAAGAATATTTTTCGTTAATAATTTGGCATACCTAATGTACCAGGTAAGTATGGGCAACTAGTAACATGGTTAAAGTTTTGGCTCTGCATTTCTTCCTGATCCGTTTCCCTATGATAGAAGTAATTGAAGTTACTGACGATGACTGGTACCGGAAGTGCGATTGTCAATACACCAGCAATGGCACATAGTGATCCCACAATTTTACCCCAAACGCCGACCGGTCTATACATGTTCGCAAATAAAAATTAAAAAAAAAAGAAAAAAGAAATTATTTAAACTTATCCATATGTATTTTGTTTTCTATATTTTTTTTTTTTTTCAACGTTTTAATTGAAAACTATGAACAACAGAAAAATGTGTTGATTATTATGTATGTATACAGCCAACAAAATTAAGTTTCAAACAACGAGATATAAGTAGATGGGTTGATGCTTAACGATAATGCCAACAGCAAATTTGTACAGAAGTGATGCGCCTTTTATGCACAAAAATTGTGTTGTTTTTTTTTTTACACTTATTGGAATGTTATAATTCGAAGAAAGATGAGTGGATTAGAAAGACACGCACACATATAGAGAATGCAGATGAATTACAAATATGAATAACCAAAATAATGTATGTAGATATTATATCTAAACACGTAAGATACATACTCGTATTATCAGTAAATATATAAAAAAAACGTGCTAACAACCAAACAAGCACATGCATTTTTCTCACACTCTTGCGACGTGCAAAGAAAAACAGGTAAAAAAAAAACTGATGAAAAGTCTCAATCAAAGAAGCCAATTGAAGATGTTTGAATCAAAATAAAGAATAACAAAGAAACTTAAGAACATTTTGTATTTAAGAAAAAAAAAATAATTAAAACGATAAATAAAAGAAATGAAACATAAAATGAAACGAGATGCAGAAACTAACAAATTTTGTAATCTACTATATAAATGTTTCGTATTACTATATTATCAGAACAAAATGTAATGTGCCCTATTGTAAAAATATCAGCAAAATCCCACGCCCAGTGTAATGTAGCTATGGGTTACATTTATATAAATACATTTCATGTTTTTTTTTTTTGTTAAATAAAATACAGAAAAATAATTTCTTGAAATATATTTAAGCATAATTCTACATTCCACTAGAGTTCCTGATCGAATGAAATAATAAATAGAATGAAAACCAAATGCCATGATATAATGAACAGAGAAATCAATTCAAAAAGTGATATGATGTCCTTATCAGATTTATAGTTATAATTTATTGTTTGTTAAGAATTTTGAAATTTGGTTTTTTTTTTGAATATCTTTAACTGTGCATTAAACAAATATTGTATTGAAGCAATTCGTGTTCTCCTTGAATGTATGTATTCAAATTTGATTTTCTTTATGTTATGTGAACTACGAATTTGTTGTTGTAATGAGCGAAACCATGCAGCGTCTAAGATTTGAATTTTCCACAAATACAGTAAAGTGTTTAATTGTGTAATAAATTGTTTATGAACAACCTAACAATGTATATGTATGTAATGATTATGTGTCTTTGTATTTATGTACTCTAAGTCTTATTATAATAAGTAAGACATCTCTGAATTTTCCTATCCTATGAAATTATATACAAAGCCCTGAAAAAATTAGCGCATTTCCTTCTAAACAATTGTTTTGTGTTTGACTTGCTAGTTGTGAAAAATTCCAAAAAAAAGAGCCATTTCCACTTGTGACTTCGGTAAAACAAAAAGTGCACAACTCTATTATTCTTCACGTTCCGTCTTGAAATCATGAGGGATGCCCAGAGGTTTAGCCACACTCTGCATTTTTATTCTCTGGTAGACTTAATTGTTTCCTGGCAACTGAAAAATTTCAAAATTATGCGTTACACGTTGAATTGTTGACTTGCTCGAGAAAAAAAAATCTTCCTACAGAACCTTTTAATACGACGATAAAAAGCATCAGGTTTCCAAGACTGCGAATCCATGTTCATATCGGCGCTCACCAAAATGGTAGAATAGCCAGCCAAAATGACCGAATAGATATGGACATGCAGACTCTGAAGGATATCGAGCCAGTCGATGAGAGAAGGAGCAGCAATGGGGTGGACGCAGTCTCCAAGCTCATGATAGAGACAAATGTCTCACTCTTTTTAAGGAAGATGCTCCTCGAATTGCTGAATGAAACTCTGTCACCAAAGCGGAATAAAAAGGAAACTTCTAAACAGTTAATTTATATGAGATATTATGCGCTCTATCGTCTTAAATGACAACTGTCCTGCTTTCCACCACGACATCATTGGTTGCTCTAAGCTTGCACAACTAGAGACTTTAAAGGATGCCAAATGAGTTGGCCTTGAGGTAAATCAAGACAAAAAAATTTCATGTTGTCAACAAAATAGAAGTATCTATACAACTTAACTGTAAACAGTAACTTTGGATAAGACTTTAACTGCCACAGTTTCAACATTAAACTCAGCGAAAATTAACATAAAGCAATCGCTGCTACTTCGGTTGGCTTGGGCTTGGGATCGTTAACCGAAACATGAAATTTATGTTCAAAAGCACGTTGATCGTGCCAGTTTTGCCATGTGAAGTCGAGGCCTGGAAGCTAAACTGGAAGGCAGAAAAGGTGTTGAGTATTAGAAAGTTGTTTTGTTCACTTATTGTTTCAAATATTTCGATGAACTCAAAGTGATAAGTCAAAACAGGCCAAGTGTTGAATTCCAAACCGTACCACGTACTGTCTTAATTGCCAAGACAGAATAGAATTAATTTTAGGGAGCGCGGAATGAGTTCTACGACTAAGTGTCATTAAATGACTAGACTTTATAGGGAACCTAGCAAGTTAGAAGAATTCTTGAATTCTAACCTTTCCGACTCGGATGATGAACGCTTTTTCCGTAAATGTTTTCAATTCATTACGCTGGATTGTAAAAGAGCAACAGGATGAACGAAAAATACGGAACGGTTCCTAAAATTCAACACTTGTTTAGACTTTCAAAGTAATTGGGGTCGAAAAATAAGATATATGTATGACAGTTCATCTTTGAAAATAAAACAAATATTCTGAAATATAAAACAGCTACACAGTTGGGTTTTAAAATTCCAAAATGGAAATTATTTAAGTGAAAAGATCTATAAATACATGTTTTTATTTTACACAAATATTTCCGACATAGTTATTTCTATACAAAAACAAAAGGCTCAATTATAAATAGTATACGGCTAAGCATATAACAAAATAGCTAACTATACAAACTTATTACAACACATTAATATTACCAATTTAATCTTTTGTATTGTGTCGTAAACTATAATGTTTTAATGATATTTAAAATGCACATAAAAAAATAACTTTGTTTCGTATTGTTTTTTTGTTGTTGATATTGTTTTAGGTAAAGAATGATGTGAGGTTAATATTGTGGTTTTGCAATTAAAAACAAAATTATTAGAAAACTAAGTTAACGAAATAATTTATATTTTTGAATACGGAAACGTTATGAGATAAACAGAGATGATTCAAAAAAAATTCTCAGCACTTCTATGTATGTAGTTTGAAATTTGAAATTTTAATTGTGAAATATGCAAGAGGTTTACTAAATGTTTTTTTTTTTATATTTTTTTTTGTAAGAAAAATATCGTATACTAAGATTTGTTAAGGAATGATGGAAAAAAAATGTTTAGAATTAAAAAAAAATTAAAACTATTAAACAAAACAAAAAGTTAGAAATGAGAAAAAGGAGGGATAAAATATTAGGAAAAGGAAAAAACATTTGTTTTTGTTTGCATACGTCATGTCACCATATCCAACAGTAGTCATGGTAACGACAGCCCACCAAAATGCGTCTGGTATAGACTTGAAGAAGGAATTTTCGCTTCCAGCTTCCGCAAAATAAACAGCCGATGAGAAGAGTACAACGCCTAAAATAAATTAAATTTGGTTTTTGTGGGTTTTTCTTCGTTTTGGTTTTTGTTTTTCATTTGCATTGATTTTTTTTTTGTATTATTCGTTTAGCTTTATTTTAAAATCAAATACATACATATCTCTAAATCAAACGGCGTTATATTGCTGCATTTATCATTTTGGTTTCACTTTTTGGATCGAATAAAATCTATATACCCTCTTCTTAACAAAAAAAAAAATATATATCTAAACAAAACACTCTGGCGACTTTTAATTTTGACTTTTCCTCTTTTTTCTTTTTTTTTTTCTTTATACCCTTAAAGGGGTTGCTTTTATATATAAATATAGAAAGAAAATAATCGTTACTTCCAACTTTCATACCTACTGCTGTAGAATAATGTATAAAAAAAAAGAATAATAAGAAAAATAAAAATAAAATTCAAATAATAAAGAAAAAAATTAAAATAAAAACAAAACATAAATGCAGTTTAAGGAAAGAAGAATTAATATACACATATGTATATATATTTATATATATTCAATAGAAAGACTTCAAAAAATTACGGGAGAGTAAAGAAGAGATTCATAACAAAACACATTAACACAATACGACGTGACCAATTTACACACGGATTCTTTGTTTTTTTTTTTTTGTTTTTTACAACGACTCTGTTATTCCATATTACAAATACGTTTATACGAAATATCGAAAAATAGTTGTATTTTAATTACTTTTTTTGTATTTTTATAAATAAAAAAATAGGATAAATATTTTTTTTGTTGTTACGACAATTTATGTGTTTAGCTTTACTTCATTTAAAATAATGTATATAATTTATATATATACTTTAATTTTTATTTATTAGAACGTATAACGTAGAAATTGAGTCTGTTTGTACCTCATGTCACCATATCCAACTGTGGTCATTGTGACCACAGCCCACCAAAATGCGTCTGGTATTGACTTGAAGAAGGACATTTCGGCGCCGGCCTCCGCAAAATATACGGCAGATGAGAATAATACGACGCCTTGTTTTATGTGAGGAAATTTTGTTTAATTAGTATAATTGTTTCTTTTTTGCACACGAATTTTTATTAAAATATTTATCTATTCTGATTTCTATAAATGCAAATGAGAATTGTATACAATCTTGTTTCTTTTTGTTTTAAAATTTCTCTGATAACAATCCTCGAGGGAAACTATCGCACGTAAGAGTTTATTTAATTAACTGAATTGAGTATTTATCCTATAGGTTTTACTCGAATGCATATTAAGGATACGGTTTAATATTCGTATTAAAGAAGATTATATTTTGTGGAGCGTATTTTTAAAATAAAATCGGATTCCATTATAAAATATTCTATTTCTAAACCGTACCAAATAAATATTAATTTCAATTTATAAACACATCTTGGGAACTTTAACGTTTGACTAAGAACTAAATTTGGTATTCATTGAATGTAAAATTTTTATTTGCAATAAATATTAACTAATTTTTCTTTTCTATATTTCCTTTTGTACCTTTCGTTCAAATGAATAAAAAAAATTGAATTTTATAGTTTTAGCTGTAAGGATTTATTATACCATCAGAAAATCGCCAAGTGCTAAAAGTTGTGGTTGCCTAGATTAAAGTTCATAAGAATTTGCCCATATTTATTCTATTTTCTATTTTAGTTTTTAAAATTACTTGAATACTTTCGATTCATTTGTTCTATTAAAATGAGACGCAGTTTGACGAAAATATAAATACCAGAGTAGTACATATATCCTTCGATAAAAAAAAACATAAATATATTCTATTACAATATATTATCATCAAAACCTTCATTTCTAAAGAACAGCGTATTCAACGTATTCAAGAATTCCCTCGTATTCATTTTTATAAGTAGCCTATGAATGTTGGCGAATTCTTATGATCCTTAGTGTATATTAAAAAGAGACAGCTTTAGTGTCATTTCTTTAACTGGAGTCTTTTTACTAATTTAAAAAAATAAATAATTTTTGTCATGTTTTCGGAGAAGAATTGAGTACGGAAACCGTTCTATTTATAAGGAAAAAAAGATCATTGAAAGCATTGTTTCAGAAATATAATGCTAATACATATTTGCTCGAAGCTCTTAAAAATAAAATCATAGTGGATGTAACTGGCCTAGTTTGAAATTAAAATACAAAAGGATATCTTTGACGTTTTATCGACTTAAATTTTCGATTTCGCTTTGTGTTTGTTTTTGTCAGCTTGGCTAACATTTTTTTTTTAGTCGTATTTTTAAACTCAGAATCCAGGTTTTACTTCTATTTCTATGTATGTGTGCCTGCTTTGCTTTGAATATATTTTTTTTTCTACTCAGCAACAAACAAAACATAATTTAACTTAAAAGAAGGGTCAATTTATAAAAGGTGAAATTTCATTTTGATTGTAGGTTAATACGTTTTGATATATTATTTTCCAAAAAAAGTATACATATATATATTCCTAAGTAATAACACCTTTAAATTAAACTTATGATTATAGAAGATATTTGTGGCAATATTGTGGATTGACTTACCTATGAATAAGAAAAATATAAGTAAACCTAATTCTCGCATTGAGGCTTTCAGTGTTCGTCCTAAAATTTGTAAGCCTTTCGAATGCCTTGACAATTTAAATATTCGAAATACTCGCACTAATCGTATCACTCGCAAAATAGCCAAGGACATAGCCTGATTCGTTGACTTGTCCTATAAGAAATAGTGTAAGTTTTGTTCTTTTGTGAAATGAGAAATATAAAAATATTTATTACCTGTGGACTAACAGGTGCCTTCGGGAGGTTTAACGTGTCTTCCTCCTCGGCAACAACAGTCGCTAATGTTATAAAGTAAGGAATGATCGCGATTATATCGATAACATTCATGACATCCCTGCAGAAGTTTAACTTATTCGGACATGCGAGGAACCTAAAAAAGACTCAAGTCATATTAACAAATAAGTGCATTCATGTTTAAGTCTTACCTGACGCTAAGTTCGAAGGTAAACCATATAATACATAGAGTCTCTATAAGGAAGAAAGGATCTGTGATGTCAGGCACCTCATCTTCCTCGATTTTTGTTCCGTTTGTTGTTGTATTGAACACCTGAAAAATGATAATAAATCACAAAACATGTATTTTTGTTTATTAGAATTGAAAAATAATATTAAATTATACATTTTTCTTGTATACGGATGGTTTTAAAATTTTGATTTAACATCGAGGACAACATCACAAGAAGTTTTTTTTTTTTGTAGTAGTACTTATTTACATTTTTAAACTAGCTTTTGTTATAAGTTGTAAGCAGGGGTATTTGAACATCTATTAAGTTTTGTTGGCGTCTTGTGATTACACATTTAATTGAGAACCTTGTTGCAATGTGAAGGAGTAAGTATACGATAAGCATACAAAAGCGGACTGTTTTTGCTCAGGAAGGCTTAGCCCGTATTAATGAAGGAGGACAGATATGAAAGAAATTATTTTGAGCGCTAAGTTAAATCATTAAACATTTTACAAAACTGAATTTATTGTTTTTTTTAAGTTGAAAAACATAATAAGTATTTTTTTATTTTGCAATTTAAAACTTATAAAATATTTTCCGACGCTTTGTCTGCGACAGTTTTTTTTTTCCTCAAATCCTGCTCATGATTTATTTGATTGCATTAAGAGCAGAAAAATTTACCTTACATACTTGTGGAGGTTCACATAAGACTTAAAAAGCCACCCAGGCTATCTACAATGTCCCTCTTATGTGGATATATTTTAAGATGAACTCCTAGAATTGCTTTCAAGTGCTGTTTCTAAGAATGCAAAGATATACGAATGATGATATTTTTCGCATTACCTAGGATTTTGCAACGCTTGAATACACATCCTGATAAGATTACCATTAAAGCAAAAAATGTTCTGCACTAACACCGCTTATTAAAATGCTGCATAATCCGGCATGTGTAGATATCAAAGCATGTAGAGCAGCATTTAGATTTGACATGTCAAAAGAAGTGGATGTGGTCCATTCATTGTGCCGATCCGACTTCTGAATAGGAATCATCTTAGAAAATAAGTCAGGCGTGGCCTTGATCAATGATTTTATATAAAGCTTGAGGTCATTTACCGAAATTGTGATCGAAATTGGATGCCTCGATCATGTGATTTATAATCGTGCAATTGCTTTTGTGGAGGCTTTGTAAAAAAACAAAGGTCCGCGACAACGCTTCCCAGTCTACTAAAGTACTTAAAGGTCATATACCTGCTGTTATCGATGAAATAGAGCCGCAAACATGGGCAAATGTGCTATAAATTTCAATACAAATTTAGAAATATCTTCAAATCTGAAGCTTTAAGCTTGGTTAGCCTTAACCAATCCTTAATCTTTAAGATCGACAGCGGGAAAAAATATATTTGAGCATGTCACACTTTAAAAAAAAATCAAGTTTCACCTAGCGCTCATAATAATTATAATAATAACAATAAATTTTTAAAACGTTTTTGCTCCAAAATAATCACCAACTTGCATTGCTGTTGTAATAATATTTACTTATTTTTTTTTTAGAGATACGACAACCTAGTGCTCACAGAGATTTTCAATACCTGTTCTCCTTCACAAAAATCTCGACGTTTCGATCGCGGACCAATAATTTGTACGCAACGCTAAAATAAATAAATAAATCAAACATGAAATCAAAATCGTATTATGCATTAAAATGTTGTAAGGTACATCAACTCTGTGAAAGTCCTTCATCAGCACATTGTTGTTCAGTAATGAGCTTTTGGACTTATCTTTCTGTCTATTTTTTTGGCAACTTTTTTGTATTGTCGGTTCTAGTTTTTTTCCAACATAAGCATTTGAAAAGTAAATTTTTCTTTATTAGAAAAAATAATAATAATTATAACTAAGCAAACAGACAACAGGGATAATTGTCTGAATAATCGATAGAAGGTTTTTACTAAAATATATCTTAAGTATAACACACTAACCAGAGCTGAAACATAGATCAACACATTTTGTATTACAAAATTTAATTGTAATTATTTTTAACCGAAACCAAAACGTGGCTTTTTAATACTTGTGGAATTTATCACAGTTTCAATCGTTTCTGACGTTTAGATTATTTCTTTAATGGAATTCTGCAAGACCTTCACATCACCCCAAATGTAGACATTCTCAATTTTTAACAGGGTGTTTAAATAGCTTTATAACATTATATCAAACATTATCAATTTTTTCCCGTTATCGATAGGGTTCTACTAAGGCCTAAAGTGTTTTGGCCTTGCGGTTGGAAATTTTAAAGACGTTTTTTCGCCTTTGCCTTTATACTTTAATCACTTCTTTAGGTCTCGTAAACTTGCAGCAAATGTTTTGCCATTTTCTTCAATTCACTATTTGGGCCGCCCTTACAACTTTCTCACAATGAGCCGCCTATACAACTTTCTCACTTTCTCGCAAATTGCGTTAGTGGCCTTTTTTTCGGATAAGCTACCATTTCTATGCCTCACTCGGCATTCCATTTGCGGCGAACTTCTTCTTCGAAATTCTTCGTTGTAGACGGTCTTTCGCAGATCAAAGACTGTTGCAACATCTTATGACTCATGAGTGATGGATCCGGCATCGTTCATTATAGTGAATCAAGAAATCTCATATATCTGTAGCTGTTACCTTGGTAGTTGTCAAAAGTAGTTCTTAAAATAACCACGCAATGTGCCGGCACCTAGTTCATGTGAAGTACGTTATAAAGGTTCATCTTAATGCTGTCGTATGATATCCCTGTAATATTTACTAAACGTCTGTTGATCACTCCTAAATCAACCAGAGCAAGATCTCTGACTTTTCGAGCCTTCCGTCCGATCTGCGAAGAACCCGCCTTAACATTGGATGGTATAGCTGGATATGTCTCAGGTTTTCAAACCCTATCCTGTCACCATATTCCATTGGTATCAAATCTACCGCCGATCAGCGATATTAATTTGACTATTGGGGTGGCCGGAGCATACCAGTTACAATATCTTCTTGTCGCCCTGGAATTCAATGTTCGTAACGGAAACGGATAGTTAAAAAAGTTTTTCTTGCACTTGAGCTCAATCAACTAATGACGAATAAAATACTGTGAATTTTAAGCGAATGCAAAGAAGTTGAAATCCAATTTCCAATCCTTTTTCAATACTTCTTCACTCAATATTCCTGTTCGCTGTGCAGTAAGAGAATATTCACATTTCAGAGAAAGCCATAGAATTGTAAATAGAGACACTATGAACGATTCAAAAAAATTAAACTAATCGTCTGCCAGGGAGTTACCACGTCGATGGGGTCAACATGACTGGATTTGAAAGTTGTAGCTGATCAGACCAGATTGGGCATTCCCTGATTCGAAAATGCCGGAGTGCGGGATGTGCAATAATTTTCAATTATTATCATCCACCACAGTCAGAATAATGTGGCCAATCGTCGAAAGAACAACACCTTAGATTTTGGGCTTGACAAATGACAGCAGGACACTGCTTCGAAGATGAGCCCACCAATGTGCTGCGTGTAATGTACGCATGATGTCTTTGTGATACGTCATGGTATGGGATTGAGAGATGCTTGATGAAAGAAGAAGATAAGCTCGAAATGGGCAAAAAAATACTGGATGGAAAAAGAGTTTATGAAGCGCTGACTGTTTTTTTCCGTCAAAGGTAGAGATAGTTCTCATATAGCCTGCAGATGACTCCGTTCCAGTGAAGTTGGACGTCTGATACGTGTGGTTGGAAAAATGAATTAAGTGTCTAACAAAATAATATAACACCGTAACCTCGGGACTAAGAATGTTTCCATGTCAAAATAGAGCAACGATGAAAAAATCCTAAACACTCTTATATGGGTGCCAATATTACCATATTTAAACCGAAGACTTAAATTGAATCCGGAACATAACAATGCTGTAAAAAATATTGCTTAAATGTCTTGTCTCAAATGTAAGGCCAATTGAATGCAGACCAAGGAAAAACTGAATTATATATAAAGAGCGAACAAACTCACCTTGTAATGCTTAAATTCGGGTAATGTTTCTAGACAAAATATAACAATTGATAGCAGTATAACAAATACACTAATTATGGCTACAACTCTGGCGGCTTGCGAACTCTCTGGATACTCGAACAGTAACCAGACTTTTCTTTGATTCTCATTATCCGGCAGGGGTCGTTCTTCCTCCTTAATAAAGCCTTCATCCTCTCTGTAAATAAGTTTATTTTTTTAAAGTTTATATGTACTTATTTTGTAATGCGAATCAAACCTGAATTTATTAATTGCTTGTTCACCTAATTCATAAAATTTAATTTCTTCACTAAATACATCTAAAGGGACATTGACCGGCCTTCGCAACCGACCACCTGAAATTAAACAAAAACAAAACGATATTGTTTTTTTTTGCTTTGAAAGGACATGTGTCTCAAGTTACCGCTTTGATAGTAGTATAAAATTGCATCGAAGCTTGGCCGACTACGGTCAAAAAAATATTCATTTCTCAGCGGGTCAAAGTACCGTAATCTCCGAGCTGGATCCCCTAACAGCGTATCAGGGAATTGATTTAACGTTCGTAGTTGTGTTTCAAACCTTAACCCGCTTACCTAAAAATGAAAGCAAGTAAAACAAGATATAAATTAAATAGTTTTATGAACAATTAAAATTGAAAAAAAAACACTGTTTCTTTTATATAGAAAAAATATCTAGATACATGCACAAATTTGTATTAGCAGTTACACAGAAAAAACTCGAGATGCCCTCGCTGTCCTGTATGAAAAAGTTGAAGGAAATACACAAAGGAGGCTTGCCGCAGGGCAAAAGTTAAAAATGCACATTTTGCGTCAATTTGCCAGCAGTCGACAATCAACAAGGATTTATATTTTTAAATCCCCAGAGGTTGTGACATTTTTGAGTGGCCGTTTGGTTTGTGACCCATGACACCGTTTGGCAGGAAGGAAATAATTATTTATAGAAAAAGGTTGGCAGGAAATGAATGGTAGAAAATGTGACTGGATTGAAAAAGTCTATGGGATAGTCGCATAGCTCAATGGAAATAAGAATTCAGTTAAGTTACAGCTCTTGAAATGGGTTCATCTTCCCATTTTTCATATACACAAATTTGGCAAATATCAGCATGCTAAGGACCGCAGAATAATTTTCGGTGATTCTCAAATTTCATTCTTGGTATCGGTCAAATTCGGTCTACTAGAAATTGCCAGCCCCTTATTGCTCATTCGGAAGAGTATATTACTGTAGACAAGGACGTCTGACCCAATCCCAAACATCGACGGGACAACGATATACACAATTTAGCACCAGTGATCGTAGATCTCGTTGAATTGAAGATCTGAAACTGTTCCCTCATTAAGTACAAGTCGTTCATCAAATGTTGATTTCTGGTCATCAAGTGGGGTCAACTTACTCCCATGCTCTGTTGTTAGGACGATTCAATTGGATGCAAACATTCAATTGGAGGTAAACATTAAAATTATTTAGTGGCTCCAAACTCAAATTTATTTGATGTCGATTGCTCCATGTGTGGAGTCCGAATAGGGTCGGAGAATTCGGTTTAGATTGATTTGAATTCGCTTAATTCGCAGAATTGTTTTCGTGATTATAATAATTTTATTTTATCACTCTGCTGCCAGAATTATGCCTTCAAAACTTTGCAAAATAATATCTTTAGGATTCCATTATTTTGACGACATTAACTTTGAACATTCATGGTTAACTGAAAGAGTTATCACTTCAATACGGCCACACACCCACTCTAGTCATAGTGCCATTAATTCGATAACCACGCAACTTTTACTCCCGGATCCGATCTATCAATTGATTCAATTGCATGGAAAGCGCTGCTACAACTTCAACACCCGCCCATTGCAAAGTTCTTTGTTCAGTTGCAGAAGAGAAACTGTTTCAAGTCCATTAAAAGCATCAGCAAGGTATTTGAAAAGAAATGAATACAGAGTGGGTTGAGGACAAAAAATATCATTTAACATCACCAACTTTGTTTAAGGCCAAAAACATGATAGCATATATGCTAAAATTAATAAATAGCCCAGGACTTAAGACACACTCCTGATGTACATAAAATTGTTTGGGACGTTGACTTAAGTGGGGCAAGTTAAAATTTTACATCTCTCGAGTATAGAATAGAATTAAGTTGAAAATCAGTAGCCATTAAATTATAATGTAAAAAAATTTCATACTCACATTTATAACGACTCTTTCGCAAAAATCGTGGTCATGGGGAATGGGTTCAAAGTGTTGAGGTCCTCCACCAAATGCATGACCTGCCCCCCCTTCTTCGTCTTGACTGCTCAATTTGGGTAAAGACCTATTGACACAAAAAATAAAATAAATAAGAAAAAATGTTAGTCAAATCGTTCCATTCTTGAAAGAAATTAAATTTCTATATAACGTCATACTTGTATAGTTTCCTGTGATTTGTCTTTTCATAACAAAAAAGAAAAATGTTTATTTCTTATTAATATTTATTTGGCTCTTAATAAAAGGAATCTCTTCGTGAAGGTCACTGGCATTTAATGTCTCTGACATCCAAAGAAGAATAATCACTCGTATTCTACTTAGCAAATGAGGAAGTTACATTTTTTTTTTAACATTTACTGAGGTTTTAGCTTAATGAGCTCTAGTTTAGAAAATTTTAAAATAGAAAAGATTCAATTACTAAAACGATGGGAATCCTTTTTGATATGAAGACTGCTTATATTCACTGACTAGGCGTGTCGCTCAAATATAACATTTCATTCTGTAAGAAGGTCTTCAACGAAAAAAAAGGAGCCAACTGAAAGTTGACTACGAAGGGTTCCGTGCCTAATAGTTTGTTTTTTAATGTTAGATTTCTCATGTCATCGCCCACAAACATGCAAGATAAATGTAGACAAAGTAAAAGCTCTACATCGGTTTACTTGTAAATCTAATAAGAACAATAACTTCCAGATGGGAAATTAAAAAATTTAAGGATTTAAAATGATCACAAGATTTAAATATTATTCGATGCAGACTTACTGTAGAAATTTGTGAATCTATGATACTGGCTTTTTTTGGTAAATTCATGCAAGGAATAAATCTCAAACCGAATGAGAATTCGTCCGGAATTCGTTGATGAACGTCAATTCGTAGTGATGTGAATGCGAACATCAATTTTCAATCGTAACGTGATTTGTTATCGCAACTAATGATATTGATTATGATGGTATTTTCTTGAAAATAAATGATGGAACACAAGTGTATTATGTGATTCTGCACCGTGTTTAAGTTATAGTTGCAATAGAATTCAAAAAATTGCTCTAAATCAGGGATTATTATATATTGAAAAACATACACAATGTATCTTAACACTGAATATCCTTGTGTGCTTTAAATGCGTAATCAACGCACCCAACGTCATTCAACATTTACATATTTCTTCATTTTGCAACCCTCTGTTGAAAGTGGTTTATTGAAATGCTGGGACATTCAGAATTCAAACACATATCACAGTCACATGAAATACTTTTTTGTTATAATTTATTTAAAAAAAAGGCATTGCAATTCTATTTTTCGGATTTAAAAAAATCCCACCATGAAAGCCAAATACGCAAAAATGGATGTTACACTTCGTTGGTTGGGTAGAAACATTTTTTCTTATTGCAACTCGAGCTTTTAAATTATTTTGAATCTACAAGGAGTAGATCATAGAAGTCGAATCACATAACTTAGATAGCCAGGTGATTAAGTCAATTTCTTGAGATGATTCCTTACTTATATGATTGTTTGAAAAAAGCGAGTGCTCAAACTTAATACTATGAACTTTGCTGGATTCAGTAATACTGTCTAAAGACCGATGCTTTAAGATGTTGGGACGAAAAAAATTGTATGGCTTTTTCTGACCGCAAGTATTCATTCACTTCTTAAAAGGATTATTTTCCTCAAGTTCAATGAGAACAACTTTAATGCTCATGCGTTTCGCCAAATGAATCTACTTGAGTTCATGAATAACCAAAACTACAAAGCTCACAAAAGTGTTCTAGCTTCATTAAGTGATCATTGAATGGCGTGTATGCCATGTTGTTTCAATTGAGTCGTACATTATAAAATTGTTTTAACGTGATTAGTAAATTTATTTCGACGCCATTAGCTTTGGTAGGTGATCTAAACTCATGCTAAATTTTTGTTACTATTTTTGCCCCTGACGTTTTTGCCTCTTGGGACGCAACTTATTACAAGCTTCATTTACATTTTCCCTTACTGAAGTAAAACAGTAAAATATTGCGAAAATGCATACTTTGGCTTTGACGAGCAAAGTGGATAACGACCATGTCTACTCCACTGCCAAGGAAATTTGGATAATCCTGTGTTGGAGCGTTGGATACATAGAATGTTAACCCAGTCTTGTGAATTACCAACCGGAAATTTATAAACATGGGCGAGACTTAGATCTATAAATTTGATCCTGAAAAGATACACCAGTCTTTAACCTGAATCAAATAGGGTTCAGAAAATTGATTTTATCATCGAATAAGATCATGTTGTTCATCAAAACTCTATTAAAAAGTTGCAACGCACATTCCAGCGCTAAAAGCAGAAATTGCGATGGCTATCATTTGAGAAGCGGGTTTTAAATTGCTTGAACCATCACCATCCAAAGGAATCCGCTGCGCACTTGAGAACAGATGGACTTAATCTATTGACTTATAAGGAATTGCTCACGAAAAATAAATTAAATTTAGACGGATAAACATTATATTTATTTAATCGACTATTATCGTATTTCTCGTACTTTTTCCAACATAGTAATTTTTATTGCTTCCTCAAAGTTCATTTAAAAGAAAGTGTTAATTAAATTAATTTTTAAATTTAGTTTAAAATGAACTCATGAAGCAATTAATTCATTTCTAACAACTGATGAAATTCAAATTATTTAACTAACTCTTCGGAGAGAGTATTTACACGAAAATGCAATGCTTTCGAATCCCACCAGAAAAAAAACAAAACGTTTTTAAATCAAACCCAAGCAAATAAACAAATAATAATTATTTTCTTTTTAAAGATTTTAATCTCTGCCAGTGTACACACTACTTGCAATTTAACATACGTACGCAAATATTTGTATATCAATTTCAAAATTTCTCTGGCTGGTACTTAGAAAAAAATCGTTTTATTTTCATTTCGCGATTATATAAATACATTTACTTGGCTTCAGAAGCGTGACGCGTTCGGAAACACTCTTACTGACAGATCAAGAAATCTATTTTCATTTACTTAAGAAAAAAAAATTCAATTATCCCATTGGCAGAGTAATAACTCATTCGGAAAATTTGGATTGTTTTGGCTTTCATTGAGGCCCAAAAACTTAATACACAAATATTTCATCGAATTTTAGTGACTATATGAGTGGATGGTGAAGCGAATGGGAAACAAGCGTTACGGAAATAAATTCCATGATCTTTATGTCAAAAATTATGACATTTGAAAGTCAATAACTTTTCATGAAGTTTAAAAACAGAATTTCTTATTTAAATCCATCGATCAGCTCTCGAGATGAAGTACAAAATAGAATGGCATGTATCTGTATGAATTGATTGGTAGACATTTATGAGGAGCGCAATCATTATTATATTCAAGAAAGAAAAAAAGCCATAAGATATAATATAGAATTAATTTTAAACTTTCATAAGACTAGGTCATTTTTGAACCAGACGAATATCTGCCTTCAAATTTGGGAAAAGTTGGTTTTATTTGAGCCATAAACTGTTACCACCCAAAACACTTACTCACTGCAGCAATTTTCAAGACGTCAAATAACTTTTTTAAATAATGAGCAAAGAGCCCAAGAATTGATTCACATGGTCATATTAGCCATATTAAATCCATTTTGAGTTTCGAAAAGACAATGTCCAATGAAGTCGAAAAAGGCTTATTAGACGGGCTGCTATTTAAAACACTGCATGCTTAAAATCAATCGCGAATTTTTTTTCAACCGGGGCTATTTTCATTGCATATAAAGCCAGCAAAAAGAAGACAAAACTTATGAGACCAAAAACTCTTTAAGAAAAGCCATTTTGGGACCACCTTGTGAATGAAATTTAAAAGGAAAGCGAAGCAGAAAAAGAGGCAATTTCTACACATAGGAAACACTGACTTTCCTGGCGTAGTATTTAAAAATAAAGATTTAGAACAAAATACAATTTTATCGATGTACGTAGTTTTTAGATAAGCAAACAACGATACGCCTCACTCTTCAACCACTTGAAAAATTCTAGCAGATTCTAAATCGGCATGTTGGAATTATATACGCTTGTCAGCAGAATGTATCATGCAACCTTCATGTTGACAGGTAACAATCGCATATTCGACCATATTTAATTGAAAGCAGTGATATCCAAACTAAAGGTAGACAGTCTGTTTTGTACGATTTCAAGGTATTGACAGACATAAGACATAAGACATGCCAATAAGAACATAGCCTCGAAACACCATTATTTGTAGTACAGGCTTTTATCGACATTTAGTTCGCGGACAACAACTTCTAAGCTGCTCAAAGCCACCTTAAATTTTGGTTAACGTTTGAAGATCTGTCCAATTATCATAAAAGGTAGGCAGACAGACCTAGAACTAGTCCAGGCATTCGTTTTCCAAATCGTTTTTTCGATCCGTGTTTCCTTTGGCAAGGAAGGCAGTTGACAAAAAAAAAACGAGTAAAGACACATAAAGAACGGCAAAACTGATATTATACAAGACCCTAAATATTCTGCTCCTGCTTTACGACTCAGAAGCTTAGACCTTGACTTTAGCTAAGTTGAATTGAGCTCTTCTCTTTACGTACGTGCGATATGGATATGCGATAGAGCGTATGGACATTAAGGCTGTAACCGAAGATTCTTCGAACCTATACTAGATGGAAATTGAATTATGGAAAGCCCTAATCTTTGATGCCACACATAAGCGAATAGACTCTAACCAAGCAAAAAACTGGCTCAATACAATTTTTTTTCTTAGCTGACGAAATTGGAACAGAATGATGATTTGTTTTCCAATCAAGTGCGAACGATGTAAGACGCTTTTGCGTTGAGTATGTGCCTACCGTTACACTGTTTCCAAAATTGAAGTATCGTTTTGTCAAAAGGTCATCTTTTACTATGGTACATAAGTATTAATAATCTTTGGTATACGGACTTTATTACGAGTTTAAACGGCTCATAAGTGGCTGAGATAGAAAAACTAAATATAGCGCGTCAAAGAAAGGGGCAGTCGGCACAAAGGTAGAAGCCACGTGGGGTTGTCATCTAACCCACAGATGCGGTCGACCACAAGTCTCGTCCGTTGGCTAAAAGAGTCAGTGTACGTATTGCGTCGGTAATTTCGAAGGTAAGTGGTGTTATTTTTGGTTCTCAGTTTTTTCATGGCTAACATAAATGTTGCTGTTAAATGTTAAATGCTGTTTCGGCTTTATTTAACACAGTTAAATTTTTATTACATATTTTTTTTTATTTATCAGCTCTTTTTTAATATTTTTTTAGAAAATAAAACTTTGGTCCATATTTTCATTCTTCACGTTTTTGCTTTTTCGGTTTTTTTCTATAAGTCAATGGCTTTCACTGCCATTGTTGTCATTCTGACAGTTTTCTTAGATGACTTAAAGAACTTATAATTTATTTTATTTATAATTTCAGGTGCATGAATAGTTCAACCGAAAAAGAAAACATTTTTGACTTTGGAAATTGTTGGGCTATGTAGAAGACACTTCAAAAAATAGCCCCGATTTTTTAAGATTTTCTGAAAGCCTAGAAAACTTTCAAAACCGTTCCTTGAATAAACCAGTGTGCATCCCATGTCGTCGGATTAACCAAGATTTTAAGAAATATTGAAATATGTGGAATGACTGATTTTTTTAACACCTTTAATGAACCGCAGTCTTAAGATCTACATATTTATTTCAATTTAATATGTAAACGTGTTCCTGAGAAAAAGGGTCGTGACAGATAGAAAAGAATTTCGTGGCCCAACAGATCTTTTGATGACCAGCTTCACTACCTGTGTGTGCGTGTTATATTTTTCGAACAAATGGCGAACACACTTGCCACTGTTCTAAGGGATCTCACAAGGATCTATAAGGTTCTCAATAAAAAATTGAATATAAAAAGTCTATTGAGCTTGAAGGAAACTTTGTAAAAAAAATAGAGATGATTTTGAGACTTGCCCACGAAATTAAGCGAGTATGACCGAGGACAATACCAATTTGACGGCAAAGGTATTAGCATTCAAATCAAACTTCAAACGCAAATTAAGAAAACGCATTTTCACTCAGCAAATGCAATCAACTATTTCGTGATTGAGTTTATTAGGGCTGTCAAAAATGTATGGCGAATCGGATGCAGTGCATCATGGAGTTGGTGGAACCACAAACAAATAACAAGCCAACCCGTCCATATGATGAATGTCGATTGTGACGTCAGGCGGCGTAACATAATTACTGTGAGTTATTTATAAGTGCAGTTTTATTCTGTTCATAAATTGCAAGTATCTAGATATGCGGTGAAGTACCTGCATACAAATACAGACACGACCGACGTAGCTCCTTTTTGAATGCGCTACTTTTTCAATGACATTGGTGCCGACTGGCAGCATGCGACAACAATGCGTATTGTTATTGTTGTTGCAAAAACCGACTGTATACATATATGCATTTTTTTTTTGATACACTAGCCCAGTGACGTCAAATCATGCACTACTACCAACAGTAAGCTGTATCTATGTATATAGATTTATGTACATTATGTGCCGACACACATTTTGTACATAGATGCAACACATATCAATACCTACCCAGTGCCCCAGTGACCATTTTCGGATCAATGAAAAGTTCATTGCTTGGCGGTGCTGCAGATTGCGAACGGAGCCGTTTCATTGATGCAAACGTTCGATGGGGGCTGCTACGCCGGGTGAAGTATGTTCAGGAGGCAAGAGAGCGACGAGAATATGAATGACGGCTTCAACAGCAAGAGAGGATGGCGCAGAGTAAGGGCGGTTTATTTGTTACTAAGCATAATATAGGTCACCAAGTGACGTCATCGTGTCCTATATATAAGAAGCATAAAACTTGTGACGTATAATGCGCTCCTTTCTTTACATTGAACTGTCTGTCTGTCGGTGCAGTACCGTACCTTACATACCCGATCGGCCTTTTGCGAGATAAGGTATATGAAAAGGTACATTCCTAGATACGATGCATGTGTATGTATGGCAATAACCACAATCTAGTATCAGGCTATTTACTTGAAAAGTGCATTGGCTGAGCTAAAAATAGATTTGTATTGAAACGAAAATAGCTCGCCACGTTTAAACTTAGAATCCGTTCTCGGCAAATGCAATGGGTTTCTCCTTGAACGAGACAGAAACGATATCTGTATACGTAAGTTACATACATATACAAATATCTATTGCTTGCGTTTCCTTCATATCATTTCGAGAGTAAATGAATGTTGATGTTGATATGTATAGGGGCGGACGGGGGGTTGCATTTGAATGCATCAAGGAAATGGTTTGGGGTGTGCACTGATAAATGAATGATGGATATCGAAATATGTAGAATGCGATTGCAGATATATATGTTTGTACATAATTCATAAGCTTATTTTCGCAGATGTAAAAATTGCATTATTGTTTATTTTGAACTTTTAACCTAGAGAGAGCGACACACAAGGGTAGCATGTGTCGACGTGACGCAAATCTTTTACCCAATGTCCTTTGAATATATGTAGTTTTAAAGTTTTTTTTCTAGAACAACTTTGCTTGGGAGCTCTGTGAAAAGACATAGAGCAGTAGCCTTGGATGAGGATTGTATAGCTTGAGAAAAGTTTAAGAGTTATCAAAAGAAATAAATGGTGGATTATTTTATTCCATTCTAAGTCCATTTATCATTTTAAGTGCATTTAAATGTTTGTTATGAATTTGTTCAAAGAGATCAACTTTTCGAAAGTACAAATTTTATTGCACATATTTTAGCATGAGAGGAGTTGACTTCCCTGAGTATTCAAGTTGTTTGAAGGGCAGATCTATGAAACCATGTTTGAAAAAGTGTCATTATAAATAAGGTATGGAGGATGAAGTTTTTTGGTTCACAGTACTTATCATTTGTTTTATTCAAAACTAAATAAGCTATTATGCTCTTGATTTCGTATATATTCTGTAACTTAAGGAGTAAAAAAAAATTAAATAAAGGAGTAAATTAATAATTGACTTTCCAGACATAGCTAGATTTTAAGTTTGTCGAGGTAATTATGTATCACTCATACGAGAAATAGTTTCCACAAGCGTTGTAAACGCTGTTTTTTTCGCATCCCAAAAATAAGATTATTTCGTTCACAACAAATTTAAAAGCGCATCCATGAGAATTCAAGATACAAGGGAGATATCTTCAAAATTTGGCTTTTTTGATAGAGTTATATGGAGAAAAAAAAGGGAAACACACGTTGTCATAATTATTAGGAAAATGAAACTTTTGAGGAATCTTAAAACTGAGAAACTGACAAGCCATGAGCTTCTAATACTGTGGCAATAAAAAATATAAAGAGTACTGGGTATTGTATGAAATGTGGATGCAATTCAAGCGCATTTGCGAAAAAAGTATCAAAAAAGTGTTTTCAGTGATATAATGTCTACCTGACTTAAACATGCAAGATAAAAGTTTCTGTACCCTGTCGGAAAGTGCTATTACATTTACAAGGGTTGGCGACTGTCAGTTTCATTTCGATATTTGTAAAGCAAAGAGATGCTGTATACACGTTTTGTTTATATGATATGATCGACATTCCATATTGACAACGCTATACTTTTAAGGACATTCTGATTGTGACTGTATTTTTCCCGTTGTGTTTTTTCCACAACTTTAACAAGTCAGTTACGTGAACTATTCAAACTCTTGGGAAAGTAGACGTTTTTCGATCAAATTTCACAAAGGGGGATGAGACGTTTTTTTCATCTGATCGAATAAGTAGCAAACAAATATGCAGTTGAAAGTACTCAACTGTGTCAGCCAAGTGACATCATCAAGTCAAGTTGGAATTATCTCCGAATAAGTTGAAAAATAAAAGTGTTGAAATTATGTCTCTTAATTTAAAAGATCCGCCTGAACAAACTTTTGTTCCATGCAGTTCTTTTGCAGCTCGAACCAGCGAAATTCAGACATATCAAAGCTGCTTTCCATCGTTAACGTTCCTGTTAAAGCTGTTTCGAATTAGTAATACCGTGCTTACTGGCATCCACGATTCCTTGAATTTTGAAGCAGAGTAGGATCGGTCTTTCATTTTTTTGTGAAACTTTGTGCTTGAGACACGGAAACACTCCTAGCTGGAGATTATTGTCCATTCGTTAGATGTGGTCAAGCAATTGTCGACGGATTTGTGCAACTCGTTTTTCTTTCAACGGTCTTTATAATTTGCTTTGCTGTCTTGCTTATCGTCTTATCGAAGGACATAAGTTTGTCCTTCGAGTTACGAGTCTCGATCACAGGTGGAACTGTTTTATCCCCCAATCGCCATTAAGGGTTCAATGATGGCATTTTTTTTATCTTATCCTACCCAAATGGCAGACAGTGCGGTCGGAAGGAAAAACCTGTTTTATCGTTTGGAGTTAAATTAGGCTGACAAATATTCCAGCAATCTGATGAAATTCAGGAAGTCACTGACTGGACTATCAATGGCCAACGGAGAACCTCTTTTTGACACAGATAAGCTTTCATTACGAAACTGGGCATTCACAAAAAATGTGTACAGTCATTTCGTCTTCCTCCATACATAGCACTCGATGACTGTACTAAGCCCTAACTTGGTTAGATGTCATCAAGCGGAAAAGGCCTGAGAGGAAACTTACGAGCTTTCTTATGATCTACTTGATTAGTTTGAGGATTTCTCTGTAAGAGAAGAGACTGATCAGGAATTTTGATTACCTAAGCAACGGTCAATTTCTTCAGTGGCCGATATGTAGCTAGTTTTCCCCTGTTTTTATCTGACAAGCATCTACACCATTTGCCATTTTTAGACATTAGAATACCAGATTTAGTTTCTGCGGTCGGTGTCAGGTATGTTGCTGCACCAAAGGTCATGATTAGGAACATTTTCTTCAAAAAGTCTCCCAAAAGTCGTATGTCACTTTGATACTTTCTGGGATCGAGCAGAGCATGCCCTGACGGGAGTATTCTCAAGTATCCCGTCTGCTTAAGTGGTTTGTATTTTATGGCCAGTTCCCATTTCTATGACACTTCTGGCTTTGGTTGCGCATTCTATGGTGGATTTGTTATCAGGAGAGCAGTTCACCTTCTTATTCAGAATAACACCGAGACACTTCTGACTTCTCTAGAGATTTTCAGAGAGATTCTATCAATGACAATTGGAGAAGGAGTCAGTTATCTCCTCATTGTAAAGGTGAACAGAACGGTCCTTCACAATTACACCATTCTAAGACTTGCATGAATGCTGAATATATAACGCTTGTGATTGTAGTGTCACATTAGCCTGTTATGACAAACGCCAGGTGATCAGCATAGTCTTTTGTGACATAGCCTGTCTCAGTGGCTGACTAGTCTGCGACTAGTGACAACAGGAGAGGCGACAGAACGCCTCCGTGCGGATAATCTTTTGTTGAAGTGACTGACACAAGGCCAGGAAGTGATAACTCGACTTTCTAGAATGGATCTTATCCATCTGTTTGTCAGGTCATCAATACCTTTACTCCGAATAGATCCGATGGCACGTTGGGCGCGATCTGTATTTTTTGCCTTATCGAACAAACGGATTAACTTAAAAAAGATTATGCCTGAAAATTAAAACATTGACAACTTCCCATTTTTATATCTGCCCCAAAATAAGGTTGAAAAATCACACTACAGGAATCCGGTGCAAGTTTGAAATAAATTGGAGGTGTTTTTTAGTTTACAAGGGATCATATTTTTTTTTTTCAAAGCGATGAATGAACTCATATAGGCTTTGAAATCGATAAATTTTAATGAGTATCGACTTGAAATTCGCCCCTCTAGTGCAGATGTGGGCAAAGTACATAGTTGAATAAATAATCTGTTAGAAAAGAAGGCTGCGCTTTGCTCTCGAAACAACTGAAATCAAGAATATCTTTCACGGACCGGATAGAAGATAAGTAACAATTCTCTGTCACTTGGATGAAATCGAAAGCTTTAAAACAGCTAAATGCACCTGAGTTTTAGACCAATTCCAAGCTTTCCATTCTTCACATTAGTTGCGTAGGTAAGGTAGGGTAGTTGAGGATTATTAAGGTTACCAGTTTCTAAATTCAAAATGTTTTCTCTGTTCTCTGATTTACATGTGACTACTTTCCTTATTTAATTAAAATTCATTATTTACTATGTTTTTGATCACTTGACATGGAAAATTTTAGGAAATTGCAAAATCGAGATTTTCCTCTAATCGTTGCTGTACATGTTTTTCCAAGTAGATCCTGTAGAAGTATAAAAGTACGAATGGGATGAATTTCTTCACAATGTTTTCTTTTAATCCAAAAGTTTGATATTGGGTTAATTCAATCGATTTGTATGAACGCAACTTCGATTGATTGAATTCTTTTCTGTGTTTTTGTTATTTTTAAAGGAGAAGCCAGAACACATGTAAGTCGTTTGTCACAGAACCGTTCTTATTCTTTTCACTTAGCCTTTAATAATGAAGCTTTTCTTTTTGTTTTTATAGAAAGTGCAAAATCTGACATTGAAGAAAGGCGAGCTTTGAAATGTTGTTTAACAGAAAATATTTTCTACAAATAAATAAATCTCTTATCAGTGCGTAAGACAATTTTTCTTTTGATTGTGAAGTGGGCTCATTCAATGGTTTTGCTTCGTAAATCATTGTTCCAGATGCCGTTTTATACGTGCACCCGCCGGCTTGTGCGCCTTGTCGTTATGGTCGTCTACCTTAGACGCTGAGTAAGTTAGTTTCAACAGACATTCATTTGTTGATCTATTAGCTCTGATGCCAGCACTTATTATCATCCTATTTAATAGTCTGTAATATTAATATTTGGTTGGACCAGATTCGAAAGCTAAATAAAAGTTCAAAACATAATCTGGGATTCAAAATCGAGACCTTATCAATTAATACAATTAAAAAGAATTTCGCCTCTCAATCGGTAACGCTTCTTATTTAACAGATCAGAGTGGATTTTAAGCACTAAAAGTCATGACAGTATTGTCGTTGACTGAGTCAAGTGAACCTTTTTATCGAATAATTTTGAGCCGCTCTTGAGCTAGAAAATAAGCGAAGCCCAGGCGGGAGGGCATGTTGCTTAAAATTGGATTGGGCAAAGTTCTTTGGGCAAAATATTCAACAAGCTAGTGGGACTTATTTTCATCAGCTATCACCAGATCTCGGGTTTGAAAGCAAACACTGACAAAAATTCTCCGCTTTCTGAAAAATAATCCACTGAGCACACAGGAAGAGCACGAGAATATAGTTCAAACGGCAAACCGGCTCTGGGTGGTGTCGAAATATAGTACTGAATTTCTGTAAATATTATTTGCACATAAGAGCTCTCAGTGCAAAGAACACACTTGATTAAATAAGAAACCAAAAGATAGCCCAACCTACTGAATACCAGTATGACCTATTATATCTTAGTTAAAAAAAAAATTTTAAGATTACTTATATACTAAAGAGATATGTGCGAAAACAATCATTTTCAAATCTTATTTAAAAGATCTTCAGTAAATTAAAATTCCCGGAACTAGTTCCGGCTTTTTTTTTTACAGATAAAATCATTCAACCCTAGTCGTCCTTCTGCTTTGAACTCTCGTTTAATTCTGAAGAAGGTTCCAAGTTCAACAGTTAAAAAAAAGTCCATCAATCAGTTCCCCAAGTATTATGAGACGATATAGAAATTGAGTCCATTCGGCTCCCAAAATAAATTGAAGCCGTAACCATTTGTCAAAATAAAAAAAAACACAAAACAAAAAAATTAAACACATACAGCTGGGTCATTGACCCTCCACGATTTTTACATGCATTACATTACTTTATCTTTATGGACCGACTTCTCCTGAATTTTGGATGTCAGAAAAAATAGACACACAGCTGAAGGACCATGTGTCAACATGATTAAATGTTAAACTTGAAGTATTCGTAGAAGGAACTCAGACTAGGGGATGCTAGATCCACATCGTGCTAGAACTTTATTAAAAATGTTAATCATAGTACTAACTGGTAGTTCATAGATATAATTTAAAATATACTTCACTCATTTACTGAAACACGACAATGGCGGGGGTTAAAACAGTTACAGCTGCCCTTTGGTTCATTAAAAGTTTTACACTCATCTCTGGTTCGAGAAACAATACCACATTGAACATGCGAATCAATTTCCTTTGATACTTTTATAATGAGATGAGCATAACGGATACTTGAAAAAGTTTTAAATATCTCCTTTCATCAGATATTAAAAATAAAAATTGAGTGGCTATCCGTAAATATAGACCCATTCATTTTCAATTTAGAAAGGTTCCAAATATAACACATCATTATAGCCAAATCACACATTTCCCCAATTATGGATGTAAACACAACGCTTTAGATAAAAGATAAAAGGTGAAAATGATTTAGTATATATAAGAAAAACGAAAGAAATCAAGGATACTTGCCGTCTAAAAATATATCTTATTATGCTTAAAAAATAAACCCATTTGCTTTATTTTTGTTTTATTTTTTTTCCCTCTTATTCAGTTTTTTGTTTTTGTTTGCTACAAAACTCAAGTGACTAAAGGAAATTTCTCATAGATTAGCGTTCTCTTTCGCAGATACAATATGTCCTCATTCGCGCCAGGAGTACCCAAATGACATGACACCAATACCAGTGCATACAAATATTTTGCTCCGGGTATTTAACCAACAAACTCTCAAAATAGTCCTACAGCATTGCACAACAACAACGCAACCATAAAGAAAAGCAAAATAATACAAACAAAAAAAAAATGGAGAAGCAGAAATCTATTCAAAGAGAAAAGCATGAAAAGCGATGAAAACAAGGAGCATCAACTGACAGGTACACAGGCCTGCGCGCTACCGCAAGTTGAACTTTATCCCGGCTCGGTGACTTTTTGCCTTAAACATTGAAAATGATTCCAACAGAAATAAGCTTTAGTTTTTTTTCCAACTTAAGGAGATATGCATACACCAAAGGACGATGCTGTGATGTCTGTGAGCGACTATTTGAGAGGTTAAAAAGAGAGCTTTTCGAGTTTCAACTGGGGAAATAGAAAACAATAATGACAAGCAACAGAATGAAAGAATCTTTTTATCTTGCTGCTGCATACGCATATAGTCTCACGTTGGAAAAAAGGGAAGAAAACCGGAGCAAATATAGCAGAAAAGGAGAAAAGGGAAAAATTAAATCTGACAAAAAATTAGCAAGTGTCCTTTGAGCTAACCCAAGCTGTGCAACCGCAAACAGGTACTCACATATGCAAACACATGTACTGTAAATGGAGTAAACTTTAGTTTAGTTTCTTTTGCACTGATCCTAGATCTTTCATTGCAGGATCCTTTTAAGATGTGTAATTTATTTCGGATTATGTATTGAATGCTAAGAATGCAAGAGTGTGAATGTATTTTTAACCTGCAAACCGAGGCAAAGAATTGAAGATATGCTTCACTCGTACGTATCTGCTTATTCTCAAGGACATCGGGCCAAAAAGGACTGCCTCTCTTTATCTCAAAACGGAATTGTGTACATAATGCTTCTTGGCTGTACCATTTACATTGTACACATAAAATATCTCCGGCACCAACACCGTTCCGACACATTCGGAATGGAGTGACTTTTAAGGACACATGTTCAAAAGCGCTGTCCAATCTCTTTCTCTTGTTTGTCCTATATTCGTATATGTTTAAAACGATTTCGTTTAAGTCTTCGAAGGGATGAACTTTCAAAGTAACCTCTTTTTGTCTTTGATTTTCTCCGAATTAAATGAAGTACTAGTCGAATTTGTTTGAACATTTTCTCTGAACCTATGTTTTCGAAAGATTGCATTTTTGAAACTAAGCTATTAAGAAATGTGTCAGTTGAATACATCGAAAGTTGGTTATTATATAACTATTTCACAAGAAGGCTTTTAGGTCGTATCTTGCGACATTTAAAAAATAACCGTATAACAGTCAATATTAATTAGACAAAAATGGTAATCTTAACCGATTTTTCTTTTAAGATCCTATATTTACTTCAATGACAAGTAGACCTTTTTTAAAGATGTGCAAACTTGGTATTCCTTTGATATTCCTGAAAGTGGTGGGCCAAAGAGATGGGCCAAAGAGATGTTGCGAAAAGAAGACGAATCATGCAAGTAAAAATGAAATGGAATACTTTTAGAAAAGTTGGCTTCATTACACTCTAAAAATTACAAACAGTCGACGATAAATGAGGTAAATTTGAAAAAGAAAAATATAATCTGAACGAAAAAAAAAACATACATATTTTGGGGCACGGTACTTCTGGGTATCGACTTTTAGCATAGAAAAAGAAAACTCTATGACAAAAAATAAATGAAACTTTAATAAAAATGAAATTTATGTTTTATAAAATTTATGTAGAATTAAATTAAAAATTTTCGAAGCCTTATCGAAGGAGTTTTTTCTTTAATTTTACACAGAAAATGTATGTCATTTTGGATAGTTTCGATTCAAAACAAGGAAGCGCTTAACAGAAAAATGGTCTGATTCCAAAGATTTGATTTAATGCTTAGCTTCATTATTTGTGTATGCGCCTTTAAATTGACAATTGGTATATTGGCAGCACCGAACGGTTCCAGAAGCCTTTTCTTGATCGTTTGAACTCACTGGAGTGATTGACAGACAATCGCGAGAGGTGGGCCCTTGAAAAAAATGTCAGATGTTCTTACCCGGATTTAAAACCGGGTCTCCACGTTTACGAGCAGATTCACTTACCGCTAAGCAACGGCACATTCCATATGATTTGTGTACAGATCAAAATTAAAGTGTAAATTTGTTTTATTCCCACATTCGTAAATCAGGGTTATTGATTAATATGGAAACGACCATTTTCGTCTTGGTTTCTCCGATCTTTAGGGGTGAAAAAAGGAAAAAAAAAGTGTCTGGCAAAAGTAATGGGGAAAGACTTTTCACATTTGTGTGCACCGAAAAATATCAACTTTCGAAAAAAAATTAAATAAATAAAGAGCTGGATGATGTCCCATTCGGTTTCAACGAAGATCGTCATGAGCTTTTTTTACGTTTTTTATTTCTTTTTATAACGACAAAATAATGGGACTCAGTTTTCTTGTAAAAGAAGTCTCAGGTACTTTATGCAAATAAATCTATTAAAATGTGAAGCATCGAAGTTTTAAGAAATTAGTTTGAAGAATCTATATAAAAGCGTTATTTTTGTGCATTCGTAAGTCACTTAGTGGACTTTGATGCTCTTTTTTCAACGTGTTTGTCAGGGAAAAAAAGCGAATAACTTGGTAAGGCAAATCTCCAAGATAGACACTCTGTAGGGTGACTTATTTTATTTATTTAATTCGACAATCAAACGACCGACAATTTAAAGCTAAAATTGTAGAGGATGAGAAACCCTGAAATTGGCACTCATTGATCTTTTTGGTCATATCAGCTATGCATTCTCGCTTTTCTTATTAAAGTTGGAACATTTTTAACTAATTTGCAGCAATTTGCCAAATTTCATAGAATGAAATTATTTCACTATTTATATGGGATAAAACACCATGACCTGGTTTCTTTTTCCTCTAGACCGTCAGAAAAATATGAAGTGACAAAACATCTTTATACTGAAACTGTCATGTGATCCGAATGAATTTCATTAACAAAAATCTTATCCCCAAAAAAGAAGGAAAGAAATCAGTTTTGTGCGTCTGTAAAAATGAAATAAAGTTCAATGGAATGTCCAACTCATTTTTTAGCAAAAGTCTGTCATTTTTAAATTATCTGAGTGATACATTTTATTCTTTAATATCCTTTATGATGTATGATTCTTCTACATAAAAGGATAAATCGAAACGCTCATAGTACAAGCTTATTCAATGCCTTGGATTTAAACATATCATAAAACTACTTTTTCGTTCGAAATAGTTCCATAAATCTTCTTTAATTTTTGTGTAGAAATTTTCCCTTTTCGTCCAATTGCTTCACATCGCGATGTAACTGATAAGGTCCTTAAAGTAAGTCCTCCGACTAGGGTCAAACTTCTTAACCAATCTTTTGTTCAAAAGTTAATAATCATTTAAATTACAGCTGGCTATTTCGTGACAAAACGTTTGTAAATTCTAGATTTCAAATACCTATCTATCTACGCTAGCCAATGCCAGTGCTCAAGTGATTCTGTTACAAAAAAAAACTACTTAACATTCAATATTATTCGAAATGAGTGAAATAGAGAAATTTTTCAAACTAGTATCACTTTAGCTTTTAGCCTTGCACACGGATTTGTACTTTTTGTGTTTGCAAATTCTCAATATTCACCAACAAATGGAAAAACCAAATTATAAAGAGCCGGTATTTGTTTACTTGTTACACCTAAAAATACTTCCCAGCCTGCGTAGGAAGATGTAGATGCTCGTATCATTGGAATTGTCAAAATTTAACAGATTCCACTTGTTTTTTTTTTTTTTTTTGAGAAATTTAGACACAAATTCGGCATGCTTATTTGGATGCGGAAATCTTTTATTTTTTTTTTAATTAGGATAAGTAAAATAAGTGTATCCAATTTGTTTTGTTAATTGTTTTTAAGATAACTCAGTGTTGTATTACCTTTCCCGTAGAAGAGGGGGCGATGCAGTTGATAAATTTTCACCGCTTAATGGTTGCTCTTGGCGCGGCCGTAGAACTGGAGTCAAGCCCCATCGTTCTATGAATTCTATGCGGGAAATGGTTGACACCGAACTGGATGGCGTTATTTTCTGCTCAATTTTACTATCCCAACGATGCACGGCACTCAAGATATTATCTCGTTTTCATGCTCGTAATTTTTGTATTTGTTTTTTTACTGACTTTTATTTTATTTATTATTGAATTTTTTAGTAATAATTTTTTCTATTTGTTATGACTTCACTGTCTTTTACACTTTCACGTATGATTTTCAATCATTATTTGATATTTTAAAAACTTGCGTTTTCCTTAAACTTTATACACGACAAGAATTTATGTGACGATAAAAAAAAACATATACTATAGAATTTGGGTTTGCGTAAAAAGTACGTATACGCCAGAGTGATTGGGACATTTTATTTTGTGCACACATTTGCAGAGTTAATTGATATTTCATAAATCAAAAAAAAATAAAATAGAACCTCGTTTTAGACAATAAAGCTAACGCGCGTCTGATTGAATTAAATGCATGTATCCTAACCATTTTTTAAAATCAATTTCGAAAAAATATATTTGATTTTCAATCAAAAAACCTAAACCCTTGAAAAAATGAAAATCCTTGAACAAAGAAAGAAGAAATGAAGAAACTGCATTAACTTTCGAACAGTATTGGTATGCATCTTTAAAATTTAAAGACCAACAGGTGGCTTAGGAGCGATAAAGTATTCCAGGGTTTCCAAAGCGTAACCCAAGAAACTACTCCTAACAAAAATTCGGCGGAGCTGTCATATATTAAGTTTTCTGAAAGAAGTTCAAATCTGTTTGTACAGACTTTTGGCTCTAAAAATTGCCTCAAAATGCCACTCAGGCAAATGGTAGTAACAACAGAAAAGATAACAATGTCTATACATTAAAGCTTTAGTGATATGCTTGTATGTCCAACAATTTAGATGACATTTGCATTTTTTAACATCGAAAATGTCATGATTGGCCGCAATATTCTTTTAATATTCGAAGAACAAACCTTACCATAGTGTTTTCGATTTATAGGAAATGGCATAGCAAATGGACCAAGACAAACGGCGCTCAATTATCCGATCTGAAGCAATGAATCTGCTTTGAAACAAGTAAAAAATGAACCGCCAAATCGCTCGACCTCAAGCTAAAGGAGCTCGATAGAGAGTTAATTAACAACGAAAATAAGCAATATCATAAATTTAAAGCCATCATTTGCAAAATATCATAATTTGTTGAGTTATAATAAATTGGATCGAAGATAAAACTTAAAAGACTGTCTGTGATGCCTCTTCTTCCATATTGAGAAAAAATCTAACATTGGAAATTTGTTCAAATGCATCTATAATGCTCATCTTTGGATTGCTCACCAACTTGAAGATCCCGTTTGACAAAGTTTAACTAGCAGAGCTGCTTTAGTCCATGCTTGTTTGATATTTTTGGCCCACTCAGTCATTGAATAATAAAGGAAAACAGACATCCAAGGCCAAAACCCCTCAAAATCTAAAATAGGAATCTAAATTTTTTTTCCTGGTATTAAATAGTTCCGATCATATTCCATCAATGTAAATAAACATTTGTCCCCAAGCATTATATGATTCCCCTAAGCTAAACAGCGAGTTTCTGTATTTCCATATTCGAATGCAGATAAAAATTCACACTGTCACTGAGTCTTTTGTAATAGTTCCTTTGCAAAAAACGCTTCAGCTTAAATGGAGCACAATTTTGTGGTTTCTCTTCTAATCATCACTGCAACTTTTTCGTACAGGTCTAAGCTACACGGATGGCTTCGAGTACATGGAACAAAAAACATGTGCGAGAACTCGTGGCAATAGAAGACTGAAGGTAACTAACCAAAAATCAAGCACGTTAAGAAACCCGGCTCAAAAGCGTAACCGTGATTTAATAAGCAACTGTAGTGTTAAAATGTTATTTACATTGTATGTACAGTCTACAAGGGCAATATAATTTCCCTTCAGTTCTTCCACAGAATATGTAGAAAAACGAAAGACCGCCAAAGCAACGATAACGACATGAAATTTTTTCCCTGAAACGACAAAGGACTACCAGCATTAAATGACTGATTTGCAGGTTCTTTGTGATTGCACTCCAAATACACACTATCGCAGAGCCTAATTTTCAATAGCAAACTGAACTGAAAAAGAAGTGCTTTCTTTCTTTGAGAAATGCTGACATATGATAATTTCCGAACGAAGTGCCAGAGAAAAGAATTCTTTAGTAGGCATCCGTCCAGAGAATAAGTTGGGCACGGGAAAAGCGAATTCCAAACAAAAAGCAACTATCACTCTAAGACGTTTCGGGAAAAACGGATACTTCATTGGAAATAGTAACGAGCATAGAAGTGTTCAACACGTTATACTTCCAATCGGCCCTAAATTGTTATTTATCAGTAAGCTCCGCCGAAACCAAATTAATTTAAAAGAAAAGGAAAGCACCTCTACATACGCAACTTATACACACATAGAAACGAAATAAAGACATGGAACGAATGAATTAATACATTTCATCTTTTTTATGTATACGAACACGTAACTGGGAAAAAAAACAAGGATTCTCTGCAAATGTATGCGTTAATAAACTCCGAACTCGAAATGAAATCAAAAAAAAAAACAGTGCATTTTCTTGTGAAAATTGTTGATTAAAATGTTTACACTATTTATAAAGTTGTATTCACAAGTGTACACACCAAAACGTAAACAATTGCAATTTGAAATTTCGGTCAGAATAATAATTTTCTGCGACGATTCAAAGGAATTTTCACGTACGAATAGGCGGAACACAAAAATTAAAACATGACCCCACTCTGCACTGTCCTTCACAAAGGCACTCGTGGCAAACAAATAAACAAGCAAAAACCAACTAATATGAATTAGATTTTTCGCACAGAATCACTTCTTCCAGATGAGATGGACCTTTTTTTTTTAATTTTCTGCAATTCTATTTTATTTTTCGCACGAGAAATTAACAAATGAAATAAATAACATTCGGAGAAATTATATTTTCCGAACAGGACGAGGATTAAGAGATTTTCTTTTCCACTAGACTTCACTGCGGTCTGCTTCAACACGCATATTATCTTAAACGCATAGCGTACACACATAACCAGACACTGACACACCACCGACGCGACAACGAGAGCACTGTGTGTTGTATCCTTTTTGAATTTTGCAAGCACACATGAGGGTTTGTGTGCTTAGTAATTTTGTACATACACTCTCAATGGGCTTTGGTGTTGGTTGGACACATTTTAGTGGTGGTAAATAACTTTAGATACTCGCACGTATCTCACGAAGAAATACTTTCTTATTTGCCTTATTTTTTGTCAAGAGAAGGAAATCCTTTCTTTCATGCTTCTTATCATCATCTGTTTCCTTACTAACACCCACAAAAAAATTCTCTTGGAAAATGAAGAAACACTTAAAGCAACAACAACAATTACGGTTGTATCCTTCACATTTTCTTCGGGGGAGTGCTGAACTGTTTTTTTTTCTTTCGTTTTTCGTTTTTTTTTTGTTGAATAAGTTCTCCTTCACTTTTGTGTGTGAAATGAACTTTTGTTTAACAATATTTGTGCTTTAACACGCGTGGCCCACCGTACTCCAAAAGTTCAACAATTAGAAAAAATAAAAAAACAGGACACCTTCTCACTAAGATCCATTGACAACGACGAGTTGAGCTACATTCAAATGCAATGAATTGTTTGTTTTTAGTTTCAAATTACTGATAGCCGAAGAAAAAGGATTGGTTTTTTTTTTCAATTTAAAAGAAGAAATAACGATTTGCTGCATTCAGGATACGTTCACACTATGTATCTGAGGGTGGGAGGAGGTATGACAAGTGGGGTACCGTGTTTTTTTTTTGCTCTCGCGTTATTGTATTGTGTGTGGCCTATGTACTTCCGAAGCTCATACACGACACTACGAGAACGATGGGTGTATAATATGTACCACTTGTAACAAGGGTAAGAGAGATAGAAAAAGCGGTACACAGCAGCAGGATAGGTCCATCATCATCATCATCATCATCATAATATCAAAGGATAGAGAAAATTCAAGGTAAAGTAATACGATTTTTCACATCTTATTATAATTGCAATGCTAGTGCAGTTGTTGGTGTTTTTGTCACTACTACTCATGTCACACTTTTCTTGTAGTTGTTGTTATTGTTGTTATCATGTTTATTATAATTGTGACCGTTAATAGTTGAGCACTTTAAGTATCCTTCAATTGTTTAATTTTTTGTTTTAGATCCTCTCCTTATTAGCTCTATATTTAGATGCAACTTCAATCACATATATCTTTCGCTTTCCAACCAAGAGTACACTGACAATGATGATAATGATGTCCAGATACTTTCACACTGAAATGCTATTTCCTGCATCGCGTGAAGCTCGAGTAAAAGGACATACACACAACAACCGAACAAAGGTTAAAAAGGATTCTTGATATCACTATTGGTTGTATTTTTTTAAATAAATTTTTTTCCTTTTTCATAAAAATACTTTAAAACAATTAAACGCACTGAACTATTTATTTAATAATATTTTTCTTTTACGTTTTAATTGAAGAATATATTAATTTTATCACGTTCAACGGATATGATATGTAATTTTCGTCTTTAATTAATTTTCACATGTTGTTTTCTTTTATTTTGCAATATTTTTCCAATCAATTGTTGCGAAGAAAAACCGAAAAAAGTAGCACTATTGGAAATGCAGTAGAATTTCACGCGACTCAATGCGGCTAAAAAATATACAATAATTTATAGTCTTTTTTTTCTATTTTTTTATGTCAGGGCAAGTTATAGTTAAAGCAGCATACGGCGGGAAAAGTATTTGAATGGAATAGAAAAATGTCCGTATAGTCTTTTACGAATGGAAAGCAGGAATTTTTCGTTTTATTTTATATGTGGTATTTTTTGCTTTTCTTTTTTGCTTTGGCTTTCGACGTTTTGCCGATGGATACCTGCTGGTGGGGTAAAGTTCGAAAAAGCTTTTCGTTTGCTGATTTTGACGTTTTCTCCTACAATGTGCAATTCATATATACGTTAATGTAGTAGTATAGGTTTTCCAGTTTCAATGTTTGTTCTTTACGAGATGTTTGAACTTCAAAATGGGATAGAGGGAGCAATAAAGAAGGCTTTAAATGAAAAGGTTCAGTTAGAAATGTTGCAAATAGACCAAAAAATTGGACTATGATTGCATATTTTATTTTAGATTTTGCGCCGAGATTGCAGATTTTATTCCCAAAATACACTTTTTGAACACACTCGAGATCATAGAATGTTATCCTGAAAACGAGAGTCTGTTTTTTTTAATGTTTGTAACATTTAATCACTTAAACAATTTAACTGACATAGATGAAATTTTCTCAGGAGATAAGCCGATTGGAGGGTTAAAGAAATTCTTCCCATTCAAAATTTCGTAATAAGTGAAAATATTCTTTGCAAAAAAAGTCAGCCGTCATATTAGTAACGTGTCCTTGATCGAAATATCATGCAAAGATATGCACCTTAACAACATTTAAGACGCGTGGCAATTTTCGCGTTCTATGCGCCAAAAATTAAGATCAATTTACGATGCCCATAATCGTCCATATGTGCTGCTTTCACATAATACTAAAGATCAACTAAATTCTGCGTTTACTTTTGTGGATAATTCCTAGTGTGATCTGAAACTGTGTGTTTCGAAGAAGCCATCGCCTCTGTGGAGGTGACAGTGATCGGGTACTAGAACCTCATTTTTGTGATAGCAACCTCATTTTTGTGATAGGTATGTCAAGTCTCCCGCGAACGCTGATAAACCAACAAAAGCTGAAGAATGAAAAGCAAACATTCAACGTTTTGCCGTGAAATATTGGGTCTCCATAAAACGCAGCCCCTGTTGTTTTATCTTTGACGAATTTAAATGCTTAATATAAGAAAATATGCAAGCTAACAAAATCAATTTATTTACCATTTCATTTCAGAAGAAAAAGTAGGTGGACATTCATTAACACAAAACTGTTGGTATAATATAGTCTGATCTGCCTGTTAACCAACATCCTCGGCCAAAGCAAGTTACTCTTTAAGGCATCTGAATTTCGCAATATTTCGAAGAGCTCATTAAAACCACTCCATTAGAACTCTTTTAAGCTCGAAAGTATTAAAAAAGGATTTTACGTTCCTATGCTGCAATTGTCAGTCCATAACGACTTAAGATCGACTGCTGCCAGCAACAATTGCAGCAGACAAGAAATGGTGAAATGGAAAAGTTAAGGTCAATCTAGGTAATAGTTAAGGTCAATCTAAAGAACAAGGCTTTCATACATGAAGAGATTAGAAACAAACAAATTCTTCATTCTATTTAAGAATAAAGGAAATTAAACCACAGTGCTGAAAGGCATCGGTAAATGGTAACAATTTGCCATCAGGTTACTCAGAGAGATTCAATTTTTCAATATATAACTACCATAGCACTACCACATGTTGTAGATAATCCCTTTAGTACGAAGCTGATTTTTTTGTATGTTGCTAACATCTTGTTGATTAAAGACTAAGTTCCTACCAAAAAGGATTATCTTGAAACCAAACTCTGACTCATTGCAGCATTTGTTTTATGCGAATTTGATTGTATTTTTTATGAGCTGTGTGATCGTTAAAATAATGGAATTTGTAAAAATATCCTGAGGTTTTCCCGACTGTCCCGGAAATTCCAGAAAATCTCTTTCCATTTCCTTCTGTCCTGATTGACGAGCCAATGTTATGAACAGTTTCAAACTTGTGCTACACCCTCTACCTGCATCCGAATCTTCTGAAAGCTTTAAAGGGTTAAAGTTTTACACTTTTTTTAAAGATCAAAGCAGACTGTTTTTAAATTTTTAAACATTTTTAATAGAGTATAAAATTAAAAAAAAATTGGCATTTTCTAAAAAAAAAATTGGCATTTTCTAAGAAAAAAAAATCATACAAGATAAAGCAGATAGTTTTTCGCGGACAAACACACATTTCTACCTAGACAAGCTCTGGCATCCGCGACCATTTCATCTTTGAATAATTTTACGGTGCGTGTGTTGTTCCACACTAGCATTACTCAGTTTGTCTTGCTTATGATATTAAACAGAGATATGTATTTTTGGTCTCGTCACGGGGTCATCCATTCCACGAGCATGCTTTCGTCCTCCATAAACTGGCAGATGATCTGCGGAATAGTTCCTCATGTTACATCTTCAAGATATTAAACAAGTTCTGCCTGTAACCTCTCTGACATCACATCTATGTAAATTTTTTCAAATATTTTTTACTGCCATACTAACTTCTTTTACAGAGGGCGGCAGAGCACCGAGTGCTTCGTCGACTGAAGTCGGGTTTCCCCCATACCCTTACCGGTGTATCAACCGGTGGAAAGGTGCTCGGATATTTCCCGATTGGATCGGTAAAAAAATTTTCTTCAATATAACGAACAGATTGGGTGCCTCTTTTGTAGGCAACAATAAGGCTTTTGGCTTTACTCTTAAACAATTTTTTCACATTATTCAGGTCAATATCATATCTTCTCTCATTAGTTAATTAATTTAAGTTCTTAACGCAATAGCCTGGTTGCACATATTGTACTTCAAAGGTCATTTCGCACATGAAGAAGAGAAGCCAAAAATTATTGCAAAACAATTTTTCTTCTTTGCCTGTTTATGTTAAAGCTTTTCGTTAGTTGAGCGTATAAAGAAACGAGCACAAAAGAATAGCATAAAGAAGGTGGCATGTGGCTATTGTGTCACCACGGTTTTAAATTGGAGCAAATATGAAAATCCCTAATTCTAGTATTTTATATCCCTGCCGCTATGTGATACATAAGCGGCAACTTGTAACTCGAATTAAGTCCTGGCGCAATGGCTTTATTTTTTAGCAACAAATGTCGACGTAAAACTGTGATTGCTTCCGATTTAAGTATTTAGTAAGACTGACAAAATTTAGAGGTCCGAACACGGAGGGAAACATCAGATATTTTGTATGTTCTCCTCCGCGAAATTGTCAAACTCAAGGCCTCGTTAAATGTATGAAAAATACTGAGGCAAGGTCGTGGATCCAAAGAGAGCTATCAGATCGAAACAGAACAAACGTTTTGTAGCTGCTGACTTGGTTTAAGTATAAAGGTTCTTCGACTACGTGACATGGTTCAACGGGATAACAAATTGAATATAGAATAATCATACATAACATCAGTCGCAAATGGATTAACGTATTTTACTGCGGATTCGTGGGAAGCTTCCGTGATGCAACCGAATGTCAAAAAAAACTATTTGTGAGAAATGAGGAGGTTTAATATAACATAAAGACTACATAGATCAATCAAGCAAACCCTTCACAATGTTCCGCGCCGTTACTAACCACAAATACCACACATGTCAAGAAATCCGGAAAGCCAAGAAATCTACATCTCTCTTAAGGCTTTTACAAAAATGTATCACGTAGTATCTGCTGACACAGGTTATTTAAAATTGCACTCCACGGAAAAATTCAATAAAGTAGGTTCGGTTCGTTCAGAGAGGGGATAGCCAGACAAAATTAGATGTCTCAAAAATGATGCTTAATCAATTGTCCCACCAAGCAGTTTTAACCCTTTTATTAAAGTTCAAATTTTCTTCTTAAATTTTTCAAACTTTTAGTGGCTCTTAAACCAAAGACAGGGGCTCTTTGCTTAACAAAGGTAGAAGATGTTCTCAACAAGGCGTAAAATAGTAAAATAAACCTGACTTGTTCGTATTTGAATATAAGCTCAGTCCCACATAAAAAATATGAGAACTGCATTAAACGAATTATGGAAAATCATCCTCGAATCCACTGAAAATACAATCAAAGACGCCAAACTGTGGCAAGGTATCTGCAACTCCTGGATTCTCGAAAAAAGAGTAATTTTACGGAATGCAAAATAGAATAGTATTTCTCACCGGCAGGGTCAGTCGGTATTATCCGAGATATGCTTTGGCAGCCTGAGAAGCGAATAAACAAACCATGATATGCATAAATTATACCATGAAAGCCTCTAAAGATATCGAAAAGTGTAGGCCGATAACGTAGTCGCTATAGAACCAGAGATAAACATCTTGGCAGAAACCAGCAGTCTTATTGTCAATCCCGTAGATGGAAAATTGAGGCGCATTATTTTGCGGAAACTTATACAGATGTTTGAAGTTCACCGAGGCAATGAGTGAAGTCCGCTTAGAAATCGTGCTTTTAGTAGAACTCGTCCTTTAAGAGGAAATATTCCATTTGTTACCTACAGCAAAAACTGAGCACCGGGTGCTCGAACCAGCACAGTGGAAACAGTATTTATCACACACTGTGGAAACATTTCCAAAGGAAGACCGAAATATTTGCAATTAAAAACAACACGGGCTTAACCACAAGAAACCTTGTTTTCGAGAATAAATGTCCTTGTTGCGGGCCGAGCAGCTAAGAGCACCAGGATAGCCAAGCGCATTGAAGTTCTAAAAAAAATAGATGCAAACACCATCACGTCTCTACAGAAGAAACGAAAGGAACCCAAAGTGCCAGCCGAACTTTTGAGAAAAGGTTTAACATGAGGACTTTGCATCACTTTACATGCCACTAGTTATGAGTGACTTAGGAACTCTCTAGGGACGACATTCTTATCTCCCAGAAATTAATAAAACTAAACCAGGAAGCCTCCTGTAAAAACGAGTTATACATTCTGTTCGGTGACCTGATGTTTCATTGCATTATTGGCACAAATGGCCGCCAGACTGAGAATCGCATTTAATGGTAACTTTAAGAGCCGCGTAAATTGTCTCCTTTGAAGAACTTGCGGAGAAACCTAACCTAACCGAACTATATTGAAAATATAATATCAGCTGCATTATTATACAATTTTCGTCATGAAAATTCGAAACAATTATTTAACCTATTAATTCTCTCAGAAAAAGCAATCTATTAAAAAATCATTAAACAAAAAACATAAAAAATATTTATCGTGTGTTTTATATTTATTCATGTTTTTAAATTATTTTTCTGATGATTATCATTTTGACACAAAAAAAAGCAATACCTGAGAAGTTAAGCATCATCTAATGAGATGAAAATATTTTTTAAATGAGGGAAAAGGTGAGGGAAATGTAAGGCAATTCTTTTAATACGTTTTCCTTTTCGTTTGTCTTTTTCATTTTCGATTCCCTTTCGCTTCGAAGAGAGTGGTGCGAGATATTTGTGTAAAAATAGTTCCAGTATCCGAAAAGTCTGGAAAGTCTGGAAAACACAAGCTTTTTCGATATCGAATTTAATTGGAATTTTCAAAATAAAACATCCACTCTGAAAGCAGTGAAAAAGAAAAACTTGCAAAAAAAAAACATGCGCATAACATCGAATTGGTAAGCTTCGATAAACGTATACGAAAGATGAAATTGCTGGAAACCTTAAAACTTTTCGGCTCAACAGCTTTCTGGTTAGCTGAGGCTTAAATAGGCAGGTGCTATACTTTGTGACACCAGATGATGTGCGTTGTCTTCGGATAAACAAACGAACCACCGCGCCGCCAACTGACAGCATAGAAGAAAACAAAATCTCTCGGTTTACATTTCTCTAATTGCTATAGGTTAAGTTTGACACCCCCTGTGTGCGCATACACCATATGTCATCATCAGTCTTACTATGGCAGTACATACTTGATTTATTTTTGGGCCGCTTCTACTTTGCAGCATTCACCTTCTGTGATTTCCCATGGCAATGCAGGGTAACAAAAGATTCACGCGCCCAAAGCGCCACCTTAGAAGATGCTCGCCTCGTTCACAGATACTTTTGTTTCCAAGCTCCTATGAATTGGTAAAACGAATCCATCTGATACTTGCATACGAGGAACTTTCTCAAGATACATTTCTGCTTTTAAGTTAAATATACAATGCGAAATGTTTGGTTCTTGTTAGGTGGTTTGTTTGTTTCGTTTTTAGCGTTTGGTGTGCCCCTTACAGGGCCTTGAAACTATTGCTTCTCAATGTGGATATCTATTTTGGATAAGCTTTTTATATTTAGATCTTCGCATAGGTTACACGGCATGCCTTGGGAGCTTCAAATTGAACGGCCGACAGTAACGTGTGAAAAGATGAAGTATATGAGTTTGTTAGTTTTTTTTTTGTTTTGAGTTTTTGTGCTCCAAATTGATGTTCTAAAGTGTTTTATTTGTTTTTCTTTCAATTCATTGTTTAGTGTCATTGTATGTCGTGTTTTTGTATGTATTTTGGATGATGTGTTTGGCGGGATGGGGTTAGATTTGTTTGGCTATGGTATCAGAGGACTGTCAGGACTTATTGACAACATGAAAGGTTATTAGATATCAAAAAGTTCGTAAGGAAACTTTTAGCTGGTTGCGGTTATGAGTTTTAGTTAAACACAAAATTATAATTGTTGTGGAATTGGTTGCTTGTAACAGTTTGGAAACAATAAAATGCCATGTGGATGTCCCCGAATTTGATACAAGGTGGCGCATTGAAAAAATAGTTTCGTAAACTTTTACCAGGCAAGGGTTACCATGACAAAACTACGCTGTGACAATGTGATAGGGTACACGATATGAAAATATTATATTAAGAAAACAAATATTGCAAATGGGGTTGAAAGCTGAAGAACAAAGTGAAGAAATAACACTCATGGCTCACGGCAAAGAAAAAATCAAAAATCAGGAGGTGAGCCCTCGTTTTTGGATCAATTATTAGGACCTAAATTTTAAATTTAGTCTAGTCACCATTTACCAAAAGAATCAAATTAGCTGTCACCGGAGCGATGCAACAGTGATTTTAGTAGCATGGTTGTGCAGTGATTAATCTGCAGGCTGTTCGTGATTGAGTTTCAAGTTCGTTTCGCAGAGTATATTAACTAATGGCAAATAAAAACTTAACGAATGCAAATAAGTCGATATCAAATTCACTATCCCTATTCGGACTCGAGCCATGCAGCAATTAAAACCAGAATACATCTTATTTCTGTGCTCTGTGTAGCCATAAGTGTAGTCCTCAAACACCATTGGAGGCAAGCAGAAAATGAATATAAGACACCTTGTTTAACTTCAGGTCAACAAACATCCAAAATTAAGACGATTTATGGAGTCAATGCTTCAATTCAAAAATTACTGTTCTGATGCAATATTTAAATAGAATTGAGGTAGAATCGAATTAAAGTTCGATTTACTGCAAAGCTGGCTGCATTATGAATCAAAGTAATGAACGAACCATATGGTGATAGCTGATTTAAATTTAGTTGAAGAATCTATTATTTGGAAATCAAAAGAGTAAACAACGTTAGTTTTGATGGACACAAATAAATCCATAAATATGCAGAAAAAATTAAATTATTATTCGCAACTGTGATTCATTTACAATACTGAGTTAAAATACTTTGAAAGAAAATTAGTTGGAACATTTTACATTAGTAAGCACGTTAACTTTGATTTACTTTATAAAAAAGGCTTAAAAAATCCAACAAACCTAAAATGGCAAGTCCTCATATGAGAGACTGTGAGACATCTGTTCCAAGTATTATGGTCAAATAAATTTACGGAACATGTAAGCACAAGCTTATAGCATGCGATAAAATTAAATCTCATTCATCTTTAAACTTTATACTATACAAAACAGGCCTTGAGATACCTAAAAATAAATTCAGGTATACTTCCAGTAGCCGACAATAAAATGTCAAGTTTCCTCCCGGCATTTAGTGTCGTGCCCCAGGGATCTATTCTCGGTCCAATCCTGTTCCTCCTGTATGTCAACGAACTTCCGGAACTGATCAAAAACAGATCTGTGCATATGTAGGCCGACGATGTTCAACTCATCTTAAGTCGTCCCCTAAATATGGTTGGTGAAGCTGCAAGGCTAATGAACGGGGATCTTCTTGCTATAAAAAATTAATCTGCAAGGAACAACCTCTGCTTAAATCCAACCAAATATAAGACACTTGTTATATATAAAAGACAATTAGATTTGTACCATTTGAGGCATTCCTAGATCTGGAGTGATATGGCTTTTTGTCAGACGAAACCTTTCCATCATGGCAGATGATTGCTAGAAAGAGTCCTCTTTGTACTTATACAATCTGTGTATAGAGCTACTGACTGAAAGTTCTATATACACGTACCTGAATTAATAACGAAAGACTGAGTTGCAGTAAATATTAGAGGATATTGGGTAAAGCTTACTTTGAGTCAAAAAACAAAGTTTAATCTTCTAAACTCTCAAGAAGGACATCTGAACACCCCAAGGAGTGTTAGCTCAGCGCTTCGAATTCAAAAATGGCATACATTGGAGCTTTGAAGGATTTAGGTTTCTTGGAATCAGTGTCAATAACTACTTTAATTGCATTTAAATAATCTAGCTGATCTAAATTAATTTTAAAATAACTACTCTGCTTTATTTTGTCATTATTGAGGTCAGGCGCTCACAGAAAAAACATAAATACACATACTGAAACTCGTCCCAAGAGAAAATAGTGGAAAACTCCTCTTGCTGTATTAACGCAACAAACGATGAGAAATAATCCCCAAATACAATGTCGCCGTTTTGACTAACTTTAAAAGCTATAAAAAAAACATCATAAAAATATATACAAACATGACTCCAGCAATAATAATAACAACTTAAAAAAACCGAATATAATTTTTTGGGACATCAGGCGCCACCAAATGCAGTAATGTCCCTTCCTTCTGCTGCCATCCTCTGGGCGTACAGTATCAAAAGCACAACAGTCACAGTGACCTTCTGCCACCATCCGCTCCAAAGGCATGCGTTCGATGTTGTTTTAATGCAGCCTTTTGCTTTTGAGTTGTTGTTACTGTTTTTTTTTTGTACTATTATATACAAATCTTTTTTTTTTTTTTTTGGTATCTCGCATTCATGTGAGTAGGATGTCGGTTTTAATTATATATGTATGAACGGAAAAACATTTTTGCGCAACCCTTCATTTATATGTTTGTAGCCGTAGTATGGATGTTTTTCTCAGTACCGCACTGGGGGGAAAGAATAGGAGAAAGATGAACAGGATGCGGGAAGATGAAAATAACGCAGTTTTTCTTTTCAAAGCATGTAGGCCAAAAATTTTAAATTGGATCTTATAAATAATTTAGATTGTATGTTGAACGACATTGAGCAGGTCAATAAAGTCGATAAACTCTGCAGCAAATTTTACATTTTTTTTTAAATAAAAAATGTCAATCAAACATTTCGGAGAAGAAATTTCGTTCTTTTTAAATAGGAGATTCTTTCTGCATCCATTGAGAGTGAAAGCGGAGCAACTAGGCTGTGAATCATCGTATCCTTAAGTCCTTGCGTTCTGGGGTACCTTTCGCTGAGGCTCCTCATGAAGAGGGTGATTTTTTGGAATGTAAGGACCGATAACAAACATCTACCTCCTTCATCTATACTTATTTCAAAGACAAAAATAATGAAAGCCCCGATGAAATAATGTTAGCGCAGTCAGCCTCTTACAATCAGCAGCGCTTAAGAACATGATCCCAGCCAAGATCTAATAATGCATCCTTCGTTGGTTATAATTGATATTTTTCAGCATTACCCTTACATTAATGTGGTGAAAGATAAGTATAGAATTCATTCCCTGAACAGAAAATTGAACACAATGAACAGAAAAAAATTTTGGTGAATAAAGATTTCGTCCTTTTAACTGAAGACGCTATGAAAAGCTTTCATCTGATCTTCTAAAAATAAAAACTTTGAAAGATAAATTAGTTCAGTTTATGCAAGGGTATGTAGCAAAAACGCTTTAACGCATAAAGTTAGTCCTTTGATAATCTTAAAATTTAGTCCCGGAAAATATCTTTAAGCCACACTACATTTTTTTTTGCAATGCGAAATAATAAATAAGATCGGCTCTTCTAGGCTTAATAGAAATTTAAAAAAATGCATTATTCATAATTTTTATTTGAATAATCAACAATGCATTATCTGCTGAAACCATTTCAGTCTGTCTGTTTTTAGATGCTTTCTCATTTTTCACCGATAGTAAATTTATACTGCCGGAGGTAGGTCCGACCACCGCTAAAGGCGCGTGGCAATTCTCTCGTAGGATTGGTACCCAGCGCACTCAAGGCTTTAAGATTGAGTAACAAATCAAGACTAGTTTCGATTAAACCAATTGCGGAGCAATGATAGCTGCGGCTTATAGGACAGCTAGAATATCTGGGCGCGCTACAACGGTTCAGTAATTATAGACTCGCTTTTTTTCTGGCGCCCTACTGAACCATTTGGCGGCAACCACACTATTCGTTGTTGTATTACCATCTGTGTTGAAGAATATTTTGTCACTGAGGTTGACATCTTTGTTTTCCCTTTTTTCCCTCTCAGGTTACTTTAGTTCGTACGGAGTGAGGATTTCTTAAATTCGATTAGGGACCATCCTTAAAACTTGAGCAGTGCCCCACGATGCTATTTCTACTGTTTAATGCTCAAGTATTTGTCTCGATTTGTGAGGAACAAATCGATCCCTTCAAGTATTGGGAGGTCGATTGATGGTATTTTATATTTCATGGTAAAGAGAACTAGGTTTTCACTGCATCGTTCTCTCGAACCGCAGCTCCTTTTGAGGTCTCTTAGTAGCTATTATCTTTACAGCTAAAGAATAGTCTTTAAAGTTGCCAAGGCCCTTATTCGATTTCCTTTTTTATAGTTCAGGCTCCTTGACGAAAATAAAGACTCTCGACAACTTTTAGAATTTTAAAAATACCGACCGAAAAATTATTTGGCAGGATACTGTGCCGACCAAATGACTTTCAAAAAGACGAGAAGGCCAATTTTAGATTTGAGTTAGACGGACTTGTCTTCAGCGAGTGGCGTTTTTATTGTTACTGTTCTTACATTCTTAGTTCTCTTTATTTATAAACTAATGGAACTGTGGAATGTACAAAGATCCGTGAAATCCTCACAGCTTTTTAGGCTCAGGCATACGTGTCTGCCTGTCATCGTTAGTTCATTATGAGCAAGCAATCCACAGGGAATCAAACCGAACTTGTAGGATTGCTAAAAACCAAATTGTTCCAGCAGCAGAATGTCATTACTTTCCAAATGATGGACTAATTGATTCTTTATAGTTTTTGCTAGCTCATGCAACAATTGAGGCGACTATAATTGCTTGGCGTATTAGCAGTCACATTGAATCTACAGATTGGAAAATAGTAAATAATTATAAGGATTCTGGACAATTTTGAAACAGCAATAGTGTACACTTCCGGTTATCAATTTATGACAAGCATCAAACGACCTTGTATCTTTGAATGCACCTTTTATTATTTGAAAACTCGGTTATAGTCTTGAAAATATTATCTTCAGCTCATTGTGACAAAACTCGTACGTTGGGAGTTGTTATGAAATTGTGTCCTTATTGCGTTAAATTTCCATCTATTACTTGCTTGCAGGTAGATAAAACATCCAAAGGGTAAAGATTGAGTATGGGTTGTAGTTTGTGTACAAATGAGGGTAGTCTCAAAATTATCTGAATAAAGTACAAAAATGGGGCAACAATTAGGAATCTCTCTAAAAAATCTCCTTTTTGCTAGATATATATTTCAAAGCGATATATTGAAGAATTCAAGCACCTACGAGACAGAGTCACAGCATTAGTTCGAACATGAAAATTGAACTTTTACCGGACCAAGTTTTGCCAAACAAGATCAAGCTCAAAATTTTGGAGAGAAATAAAATAAATAAGAATTAATCGTAAGAAAAAGCCGACAGACGTGGATCTAGATGAGCTCAATACCAAGTTCTCACTATATACACTCATAGAAAATAACATTCTTCTAGCTCTTGTGTAAAATTATACCCTTTTTTCTTCTAACCTAAAAATTCTTTCTCGCTTAAATGTGTAGAAGAAGTTTTTGTCGATGAGCACGTCGTTTCAGTAAAATCAAAGTTTGGAGCTTGGATGGAACTCACTCCAATTTTATTAAAATAATTTTGCCGACTACTGCAATTTTCAATATAATTCTTACCACGTCATGTTTCCTGAAAGCTGGAAGAGGGCCAAAATTGTGCCCATCCCCAAATGGAACTTGGAGTTAAGGCCGATAGCGATCATTCCCTACCTTAGCAAAGTCATTGAACTTTTTATTAGTAAACAAATGCGAAAACAAATCTATGATAATAAGCTATTGAAAGCATATCAATCTGGTTGCAGGCAAGCAATGGAAGCCTTTGACAAAGATCTTATGTCACTTGTAGTTTGTTTCAATTTTTGGCTCTGTTAGTCGTACTCTTCTTATCGATAAACTGAAAACGCAGTTGGTTTTTGTAAATTCGGCCTGCAAATTGTTTTACTCTTACCTCCTTGGTCGTTTCCAATCGGTTGAAGCATGAAGCAAGTTCCCGAGTTGAATGATGATCTTAAGTCAATTGACTATGTCTCAAAAGCACAGTCTTCAATTAAACGCAAATACAATGAAGCGCTGGCTGTGAGTCGAAAGAACACAGTTCATATAAGCGCATTTCTTCTGCTGCTTTTGACTCACTAATATTCAACTAAGATAAAAACTCTAGGAGTCTTTTTTTAACCAACATCTGAACTGATCGACTCAAAGTTATTATTAACTATACATTATATCAAGAATATACGGCGCACTCTCAGGTCTGAGGCCAAATACCACCTTTTTACCCGTCGAAGTAAATTTACAACTTATCAAATCTTTTGTAGTTTCCCTCATTAATTTTCTTTTCAAATTTAAACCTTGAGTCCGAAAGAAAAGTTAAAATTGCCTGTAATAGCTGCGCTTTATTTATCTTCAATAAAACCCAATGTGCCCATATATTTGAATTCTCAAAAAAATCCTTAAAAAGTCTTTTCAAATATGAACCAGTAACCGCCTTATATACCTTTCCGACAAACTACAATTTGTCCTGTCTCAAAGATTTAAAGGTTTAAATATGTGGTAGCAAAACAACATTATTTTATCAATGCAATCTCTCTGTGGAACCTTCTTCTACAAAATATAAAGCGAGCGAATGGAAATAAGTCATTTAAAAAACTCCCCTTTAAATGAATAAAAATTTATGACTTTCGGTAAGCTATTCGAAGCGACATCTTTTCTATTTCCATCTTTCTCTACTCCTGACGTTCCTCTTCTCTTTTCTTTATTATAAGCCTTGAGAGAAAAATAATTAAAATGAACTGTGCAGATAAAAATTAAATTAAATAAATAAAATTAAATGAAATATAATAGCATCGAATCACTGTTAATAATGAGAACAATAAAAATTCTACAACTAGTTATTGATCGCTTCACAGAAAAAGGGGGAACTAAACCTGGCCTATTTGATGTGTGAGGAAGCCGTTTGAATTTCAATAACCGACTTTGGCCATACCAAAAACGAACGTGTGAACTAAGCATCCGGAAACACGAGGGAATGAAATTTTCTCCTTAAAACGGAGTCCTTGATGGTTTTCTGATCAAAAGAACGAGAAGGCCATTCTGCTGCCAATAATTTCTGGTAGAGTCATTGGTTCTCGACCCGTCAATAGAGCTTCGGTGCTGCAGAGTCAATATTAAGTTTAAGTATATTATTACTTTAAGGTTTCTCTTGCTAAGTTTCAGTACAGTTAAGTATTCTTCTCGCATTCCATATTCTTTCATTTATCTTTTCCTATCCTTTTCATCATCCGTTATCAATAAGTTGGGCATACTATTCACTTTTTTTAAAGTGTAGTGATGAAGTGAGAGAGTTGTAATTGAGTAATACTATTTCCGGTTTTTTACTTTTGCGGCAATTCTTAGTTTCCAACCAGCCTTAACCCTGCCGAAAATAAAAAAAATTTATTGCAACGCTGTTTAGTAAACTAAATTTGTGTTTCTTTTTTATTTCACACTCGTGAGTGTGCAACGTAGACTTGGCCAAGGGAGAAAACTATAGTTACCAATTTAATAACGCACATTTACGCAAATTTTTTTTTTTTGCCAGCGATGGTGCATTTGTCCACTTGGTTTCATTTAGTTTAAGATTTACCATCAAAATGAGGATAAAACAATATAAATAAATATTAAAAAACGATATAAGAAAACAAATATCAATTTGAATATGAAAGTAGATGTAAACTTTATTTCTAAATCTAAATTCCCTCAAACCACTTGCCGATTTAGTCATTCGACAGTAATCCGGAATCCGAGAATCGATGCCTAGGTTAACATACCAGTTCTATTGAAGGCTTAAGGTACAAGAATTCTACGGAATGAATGACAGAATAAGAGAAATACCGATTCCGACTTAAAAAATTAAAACACATGATTCGGAGTCAGATTTGTTGAACATTAAAAAATAGCTTCAGACGCAAAATAAGATGATATAATCATAGTGAGGTAGATTTTACCAAAACTCACATTTTCTGAACTATCAACTTCAAGCTATTTCCTACAGAGACAGGAGTTTTTAATCGAAGTTCCACAAAAATGACTCTTCAGAAGCAATGTAATGTAAATATTTTAAACAACGAGAAGTGGATTTTGAATTCTTTTCCTTCAGCGGAACCAGCGATCCCGTGCATATCGAAACCATTTTGAGGAAATTAAGAGCCTACAGCAGTCTTCAATGTTTAGCTTCCTGCAACAGAGACTATTGACACGATATTGAAATGTGCGAAATACCTTCTTAAGCTGCAGTGTCAACTAAGCTTAAAATAGAGCTCGAACTTAAGGAAGGAAGAATTGGTAACTTGGAAAAAACAACAATTTCTCCCTTATCATATAACAATCTTAAGCATTGCATTGTAAATGAAACATATGTTTTCCGGTATATTTTCTCATTTCAAAAGCAATAAATTTCAACTAAATAGCCGGTCACGCTCATTTTGCACCACGACCCTTTAATGCTTCAAAATCATTGGGCGAATCTAGAGGAAAGTAGTCCCAGTTTGGAAGGTAAATGAAATAAGCAAAAATCAATAATATTATCAACGAAGCACACCTAATACAATTCACCAGATTAGACAATCATATTTTCCCTCGTCACGATACCTGCATCGAATGCAATTCATAAAATCAATTTAATTCAGGCAATATGCAGGAATTTACCACCTCTTACGAGGTAATCGCATAAATTTCACAAAATGAATTGCAGCACAACTCTTTCGAATCAATATAAAACCAATTTGTGTCAAAAAGAAAGAAAGAAAAGAAAAAAAAACCGACATAGTGCATGAACTGGCGCTTTTGTTAGACAATTAAACGGATCCCGTTCCCTTATGTAACAATTAAATAAAGTGTGTTGAAAAATCGCCCAATATAACGTTCTGATGGAAGCCCAGCGACGATAGGAGTCGAGGATTTACAACACTCGTCTCTCCTTCGAAAGGAAGGATTCTCGAATTTCTGGCAATGTTCCAACGACCTTTTTTATTTCGCCTTCATCGGCGGTATCCATGGTATGTGTACGTGTAATTACGTACTTTTGGTTCGTCTATTTTCTGCGTATATTTCGTGCAGCAATCTGCAGTCCCATCTAATGTTGGTGACATAATATGGGTGTTTTTTTTTCTACTATATATGTTTATTGAAAATAAAATAAAAAAAAAATAAATAAATAGTTCACCCTTCGAATGATGCTCTTTCCCTTTGTTGTTGTTTCTCTTGGTATTTGCGATATTCCTCCTTTTGTTCACGTTGTTCTAGCTGATGTGATTGTTGTTGCTGTTGTTTCTTACGCTGATGGCGATCCTCGCCTAAGCCATAAAGGCCGGCAACAGCGGCCATTATTTAAACACGCAAACCCCACCACCGAATTCGCCTAGCAATTTTTACCATTTCCATTAATCCATTTTTTTCTTTTTTGCTTTTTTTTTTACACACAAAAAAACATTTTGTTTCGATTTTTTACTTTCTTTTTTCACTCACACTTATCACAGCACTATAAGAAAATACAAAGAATAAAATTAGTAAATAAAATAAAACCAATTTCGCTTTCTATTTGGGTATTCCGAAACCCCTGCATAATGCACAGTACACACAAACACAATGGTCGTGGTTTCGTTTCTTAAAAAGGATGTACCGATACTGCTGCTGCTGCTGGTTGCATGGTTAGCTACTGCACTTCTTATTTTATGTGTCATCCTCAAAAATTGTCACAAAAAAAAAAAAAAAAACAACAACGAGAAGAAATAAAAAGCCGAGCGACACACATTGAGGGGGGTAGGTGGCATAGTATAACAAAACTGACTTTCAATTGCTTCCGGAAAATAAGGAAACAAAAAATAAAAGAGCATAGAAAAAATACTTTCTTTATAAAAACAAAAAAAAAAAAAAAAAACGGCAAGACAAGAATAAAATAGAAAAAAGAATTTATAACACAAAAGGAGCCTTTTTTATCGATTTAAATGCAACTAGGGACAACAACAACAAACACTATGCTTGATTTGTGTTGGACTATTTTTCATCATTTATTATTAAATCGCACCAGAACACACCTATACACTCTCACAAATTTGATAACATACTCTCTATACCACGAACCGACCGAGAACAGACCGACAACGACGAAGTGGTGTCTAACGTATTGTACATGTGAGATATGGATTACCCACTAGATGGTGCACAGGTAAGATATCCATACAATAAATGGGCACGAAGGCGCGGGGTTCCCTCAACACAACACAACACAACACGGCCTCTTCTACCACTAGTGGAAGTTTATTTTTTTTATTTGTTCCTTTTTTTCTCCAAACGCAACTATGGTTAAAAAAAAAGCACAACAACACAAGAACGTTAATTTATATGAATTTGAATTAAGAAAAGGTTGGCAAACAAAGAAATAGGTGGTAAAATAAAAAATAAGAATTCCAGGCAAAAGCAATAAAGGACATGCCAATACAGTCGACGACGCTGAGCAGAGCAAGACATTCGTAGCTTAAATCCGCGTTAGCACTGTTTCATATTTAAATCCTTTCAAGTGTATCCTTGTTGACCAACCAAAAAACAAAAGCCAACATTTTTTTTCGTCGCACGATTCTTGTGTGTTTAATTTTTGTGTGATTTATTCCCACAACTGTCAGTACTTTCACTGGTATTTGTCGACCTAAGCTCCTACGATTTGACTACTAGGAAATATATCCGTCGCGTACTCGCTGTTGAAATATTAAAACAACGAATTGCTTTTTATTATTCCTTTATTCCAATGTGACAACAAGCACACTCGGTGTACGCTCTGCTTGAAACTCTGGCAGTTGTTGTGTTGTGTATTTATTCACGTCGAATGTGTCATTGTTGGCGTTTCACTTAATTCTTAAAGGATATAATATAATAAAGCACAATTGCAGTCGCTGTTTGTTCTTGTGTGTTTTTTTGTTTAGTTGCTCAAACTCTATCTTAACTGCTTGACTAACACCACATATCTGATTCATAGTGGTAGAGTTTTGATTAGGTAGAGCGGTGTGAGAGTCATTTTAAAAATTTTATATCACTTCATTGAAAATTTGCGAAAGAAATTTAAGAAAATATAACCTCGATAAAGGAACCGGAAAAAAGGACACGTTTATTCGGTTACTAAATAAGTACTGTCAAAACGCAATAACACCAGCAACCACGACCGAAAAGCTGCTGTTGCCATTGCTTCTGCTAGGACTACTGCTTTCAATTCTCTTATTTTCTGTTTTCTAACTCCACATGTATCAATGTTCTACAGTACACAGTGCGTTCTATTAATAATTATACATATACGTTTATATGTTTGCAAATTTAGTCCTTTATTCGGCGTTATTGTTTTTTTTAGTCTATATTAATTTAAAAAAAAAGGATTGCTAAAAATAAGATTCCAGATACTTTTTGCTATTGATTAAGGTTATGTCGATTTTTTCGCGCTGTTTCGTTCAAAGTTTCCGGTGGTTAAAATAAAAGAAATTCGAACACGGCGTCTTTCACGTCACCAGCAGAACAGCATCTTGTATCGAACTACGAGCACTACAGCACCACCGATTCGTAATCTGTGTGTGCATTTGACTGGACAAAATTTTAAGTGAATTCCCGAAAAAAAAAATAGTTTAACAACAGCAACGATATTACAACCATCACTTACGCCCAACCGGGTAACCAAATAACACCGCACTACGCAAAGAACCCCAAAAAAAGAAGGCAGAAGCACCAGCAGCAGCACCAGCAGTGGCAGCACCATCCAAGCCAAAAAGCAAGCCAGCAACCAACCAACCGCCGCCATCATCATCATCAACATCATCATCATCGTCATCCAGTGTAGCATTGAAAAGGAAGAAGAAAATATCATCACAGGAAGAAGAGGTGTATGGTGGTGTGCAAAAAGGATATCAAAGAAAAGAAGCGAAAATTGAGGTAGGTGCATCGGTATAGTATCTATGTTGGTTTGGCGGGCAATACAGAGCCGCTCACTGTACACGAGTACAGTGCGGTAAAAGTGGATACTCTTCTAACCCAATTTCTTGGTCTGAGAGTATTCTTTTTTTTCATCCTTTTTCGCTGTTCTGTGTATTCAATGCAGTTCAGAGTTCAAACCCTTTTAAGTTGTTTTTGCATCGTGTTGGTTTTACTTATTCTATTTGGCGCTCTTCATTATTTATCTCACACTCTCTGTGAACTCTTTTTTGTTGATCGCTGAGTTGGCTCATTTTCTTTTCTCTTAAGTTTCTTTGTTTAAGTTTTCCTGCTCTGTTTTTTCTTTCAAGAGTTAAAAATAATATCCATTTGTAAAGTTGTTTTTTTTTCGAATTTCACCAGAAACCCGAAAACAAGCCTTTTTCAAATTTGTTTTGTTATTAATTTTAAACGAAACAAAAATCTAAAAAAGCTTTCGATAGCTTTTAAGAGAACCTATTTCCTCTCTTAATTAAATTTCTTCGTTCCTTCGCTGTGGCAGGACATAGTTAAAAAAAAAAAAAAAAACTTTATGCGGTTAATTTTAATATTTAAAACCTTTTCGAATAGTCATCATCAACCCAATGGGCATGCTCACTTCTTTGATACACGTGACTCATAAAGTCATCATCACTCTTAGTTCGCTCTTCGAGGACCTCGATGTTTTTGCAGTGCATCCCCATCAGAAGTGCACGTGTTAAAGGATGTTTGATTCGTTCTTTGTTTTTGCTATTCTCAGTTGGTAGAGCACTTGTCATGGTAGTGGCGCATTCACGCTATAAAAAATTTACCAAAGTTAACTTCCGAAGGACGATTATTACGTAGCAGAGCATCTTGTTGGGGGCTTTTACAATGTTCCATGGAAATTACATGACTTCGGCATCATGATAGCCAAACAGATGGAATCATGCCATATCTACTACTCTACTCCTATTTTATGCACTCACAGTGTTTCAAGTTAGCCCACCAGTTAACTATACATGTGCATCTTCAACCATTTTTTGGATAAATAACTGTTTTCAGTCGGCCTACATGGCATCAACGGAAACCATTTATTTTGACATTAAAATGTGCCAAGAATGCAAACTAAATGAGTTTGAAAAGAAACGAAAACTCGTCGCATTGGGAGTTGCTATTTGTGCCACATGCGAGAATGGCCCTCTTGGAAATTTGCCATACGTAGGACTTGCGTATGTGGGTCCTGCTTTCAGCAAAATATCGAAATAAAATACTTCATCAATGTTGTCATGGTTCGCCAACGGCGATTAAGGCCATTGTGGCATAGATGAAACTAAATGGTTTGCAGCATTGGTCAATTGGCGGCTTATCATCTATTAAAGCTGACACAATGGCAAGTATCCTGGGCTTGACTCATTTCTTTGAAGTACAAATTTTTGTACAATTATTCTGTGTACACCTTGCTGTATTGCCATTTGAACTTAAGAAGGTCGCGACGAGTTTTCAAACGTATATTTGACCATAAAAAAAAACAAGTTATATTACAACACTCCTATTGCATACATAAAGACTGCGTGGACTGAGTTTCGTGACTATAAATCCAGGTTCCGTTTATACTCGTAGCGAAATTCTTCGTGAGTTTTAAACGATACCAGATGACGTGACAAAATGAAGTTCATCTGAACACAAAAAGCAAAAAGAAAAAACACTGAACTGAATAACCTTCCACTTAATAGAGTCACGAAGGAAATTAACAAGTCCGCACATACGTTAAAGTTTTTCCGGCAGCAATCCTGCGAACTAAGATTTGTAGGGCTCAAGCTAATGAAAGCAATTCACTGAAGCAAGGTCAATGTTCTCAGTTCCTTATATGGAATTCACGTGGTCTACGTGGGACTGTATCATAAATTTGGAAAGTGGAGGGGCTTAACACAATGGTTGTTGTTATAACGAAGCAATAATTATTGAAAAACATTTTCACATGTGACTTTTTGGGTCACTTAGGGTCCAAAGGAACCCTATTGCTAAGCCTCCGCTATCCGTCCATCTTTAAGAGCCATAGGGAGACACTTTTGCAGAAAGTGAACTAATATTGCCGCTACAAAAATAATTAATATAAAGTTTTAAATAAATGGGGGTCACCAGACAAAGAAATTGATTCTTAAATCACTTACACCGAATGCCACCGAAAAAATAGTGTTGAAAGTTATCGGCTTCGGTGGCGTTGTCGGTTGATACGTTGATCTTGTGTTTTGCATGTTTCAGGTTCTGGGTTCGAATCTGGCAGACATTTCCAAAGTATTCTGTGTGCAATGAATATAATGAAATTTGTCGTAGAATATTAAAAATATATATATTATGGCAGCGACCTGCAAAAGGGGCTCGACAACAAAGTACTACAGATCTTCGGTGAATTTTTACAATGAGCTCTGATAATCTATGATAGGGTGGCACGAAGCTCGAGGGTCATGATTATTAGGCATGGAAAAATCCTAAGCATATCTAAACAGGGAAAACTTACCCGTTTTTTTTACCACTAGATTATAAAATTCGATTGTGTGATAGCACATAGGATTTTCTTCGAATGCGATGGATGATAGTGACTAAAAAGAAACCGAAGGATCGTTCGGCCATAGTAAATATCACTTTTTTCGGAACAACACTATTCAGAATAAGGATCAGGGTAATAAAAGAGGCCTTTTTCGGTCCAGTTTAACTGGGTAAAAATATTCTAATAAAATGTTCCTTGTTTTTCGGTTTCAGTACCAAAAGGTCAGATTTTCTGAACTGAATCTCTAATTGGAGGCGGTGAAATTGTTAGTGTTTTCCTCTTAGTATTCAAATATTTAATATTTAAAAAAAAAAAACTTAGAAATAAGGTGCAGCGCTGCAGCTGAATATATTAAATTTATCCAATTTCTGTTACGTAATAGGCAAGTAATAAATATTGTTTGCCAGGCAGGGATCCTGCTCGAATACAGCATACTACTAGGGTGTGGTAAGATGCTATAAGTTAGTTGAATTAGGGTAACTTGATGTACCTGATGTGAATAAGTGTGACAAAAAAACATTGTGGGTCCGATTGGAAAATAAAGTTGAAACACTAGAATTTTTATAAAATATGTCAGGTCTTTTAACAACTTTCGCTTGTTGGGTGCAACTGTTGCGCCAATACTTGAATATGGGCCCTTTTGGTTCAGAACTTATGAAGGCATTTATCATCGTACAGGAATTATTTTTCTCAACATTGGTGAACAAAGAATTTTTGTACAGTTCTATATTCTTGATGCAAGCCTCTTCATGACAAATTAATGAAGAAGTTGTCAATTTACAAAACGCTGATGGTGAACAACCACTTGAAAGTTTACAGCAGCTGAAAAGATGGATGTTCTTAACCCAAAAGTTAATCCACTACTTTTTCCTTACGGAGATAAAAGTTGTTATCATTTGCTTTGACAATTTGCAAAGCTCGGTAGTTAGTTACCAGATCCACTATTTAGACATCGTCAACTCGACGTTGCAGTGTCCAGAGTTCTTCGCGCAAGTGACGAAATTTTAAATTATAAAGAATCCACATCAAGGAAAAATAATTTCAGGTTCGGAATAAATATTCACAAAAACTCTGTATTTTAAGAAATATTTGTTAAATAGTATTGTATGAAACTGTTTTTTTTTGTGGTGGCATTTTTCTCAATGCGATAAAATTAACTACAATATTATATAATACAAAAATAGATCAATGAAGAAAGTATATAGTGACTATTGTCCCAGCATTTCAATAAATCACTTAAAACAGAGGGTTGAAATATAAAGAAAAATCATCACGTTGTGCATGTTGACTACGCATTTAAGGCACAAAAGGATATTCAATGTCAATCACATACATATGATGTTACACGCGTTAGGATGGGATATTAGAGTATTCACTTACACCACTACATTTTTACGTTAATCAACGTATTCCGAACGAATTTTCACTCGGTTTGAGATGAATTCCTCCCATGAAATTGCCAACAAAAATCATAGATAAACACGCATAAAATTATTTTTTGATCTTGTGATCATTGTCTTGGACGTTTTTGTTCTAATTGGAATTACAAGTAAACCAATGCCGGACTATTACTTTGTCTTGCTTAATCATTAACATTTATGGACTAAAATAAAATAAACACAGTGTCGCCTACTCTTAGGAGGTGCGGAACCCTTTGCGTAAGAGTCAACTCTCACTTGGCATCTTTTTGTTTTTACACCTTTATTTTCCTCACAAGGAGAGAAGAGGATAGCAAAACTAAAGCGGCTACATTCATTTTGCAAACTAATTATGATGATTCCTTCGACGTTGTGTTTTATTAGTAAAGGGTGTTTATTTCTGAAGATTTTTCAATAAGTATCAAGACATACCCCAGCTTAAATTCGCCTACGAAATTCTATCCAGCGATCGTTTTAATACTTTTACTTGCACGGTAAAATGACGTTTGACCAATTTTACACACTGCGTCGTACGTTACAAAGCACCAATGAATTTTAAGTCGATACTTATTCAGCGAATTCAAAGCTGAATTTGAGAGTGTTAACTCGTATTGCGATGGTAGAAATCACGGTCCCGGAAAAACTCATCCGATTATTTCACACAACGCCCGAAAATATGTGTTGACAGTTTTTCAAATCACGGACCTGCTAGAATGTTCATGCGGTTTCTTCAACATAATTCTTGAACAGATATAGAAACGCCAGAAAGACGATATTTACATCACAACTTGATTCTCATGTCTCGTCGTTGAAGCTTTCACGGCGGTCTTAAAAGAGTTAGTTTGAGAAGTAAGTATGTCTTGAAAAAAAAAATTATTTGGGTTTTACTTATCATAGGATATGACATGGTCATCCAAGTTAAGCCTTCATTCTAGGAATTTCTTACAAATGCATTAAATTTCAGGGAAATGAGTTCAGGGCTTCCAGTTGCAAGTTGGGATGTTTAATGAAAGAATATAATTTCCAGATTTTGAATAGGTAAAAAATGGTTTCCAGCTTAAGCATTGATCTTTGGTTTCACAGAAATTTTTCGACTATATGCCTAGTCCCCTTGTAAATTTACCAAGTTTTATAATCACAAATCGAATTTGTTCGTCGTTCCTGCTAATGTTTTTGAAATTACACAATTTTTCACATTAAGATTAATTCGACGTTCTTAAAAGCGAAGGAATAATGTCTAATGTCTTATATATACCTTCGACAGCGACGTTATTAGCCCATGTTCCAATGTGCTTTGCTGACGCACCAAATAGTGCAACAGACACTTTACAAATGTGTAGTGCTCCGAAGAAGATTTGAATGAAAAGCTGAAGTGCTTCAGTATTTATAAATGAGACTCTCTTTTTAAACTAAGAAACGATGTTAAGATTGTTTCTGAAACAGCTAAAGAGGGTGGCCCAATAGAATTCATCTTATGTTGCTTTCTCAAAACTTCAAATGATCTCATTCAAGATTGTATTTTTGAAGAGGGCGCCGTCATTGTGTTTAACCTTTGCCGGATATTTTCCTTGAGAGCTTTTACAATTTATGGTGGCTAAAAACGCTAATGAACACCATCGAACCGAAACATTAGACGAACCGCACACGCATCGTTTAAAATTCTCGTAGCATTTCGATCCAGAAGTAGCCACATGTACTTCACTTCCAGTTTATCAACTCGCAGCAGTAAATTACGTTTCTGCATCGCACCCCAGTTACAGTAGCCGTGCTACGAACAGACTCCTCGAAAATATGAAGCACGATGACAGTTCCGAAATAAATGGCAGAGACTTTGAGTAAAAGTAATGGCTCTAAGTGAACAATACTTGGTACTCAGTGTCGCAGAAACGCGAATTTTATGTTTATTTACCTGGCCAGATGGAAATCCAACTCGTCACTCATAACCACCGAAAGTCGTCTACTGAGCCCCTGAGGCTCTTTTGATGCATTGAAGGTCTGTATCTATTAGTGATAAACTAAACAGAGCTGCAGAGACGAACGTATTATGGTTAATTGCGTGTCCATTGGTGCCACGCCTTAATCATTGATGAATAATTCTAAAAAAAATAGTCGCGGGTCTTCTGAGATTTTGAAGAAGTAAGCATTTCATAGCTTGTCGATGTTGTATTCAAATTCTGTGGACTTTACAAATATCAGAATAAAAATTACAAGTGCCAAGTTCAAGTATATTCCGAGAGGGTGATAAGTTTTGGGCCTTGTATCTAAGTTGACTAATATAACCCGTTTATTTCATATGGAAATGTCACTTGTTTAATCAAAGGTTGTAAAAAGAAAGAGTGATGTCCTCTTAGTGATTCTCTTATTTTACTACTCATCTGAGTTCTTTTCCCCTTTTCCCAATTAGATTACTAATTGCTTTTAATAGGCGAATATCTACAATCCCATAGTCGTGCAGAGGGATCTCTCATACAAACCATAGACTCGTAAAGCCTATCATTATTTAATCGCAAGCATGTTTTAAACTTCCAATTTGGTAAACAATGACAGAAAATAAAATCGAACAAAGAAAAAAAAAATATTAGCCGGGATCTATGTCTGTGATATAAAACTATGTACATAGTAGTAGGCATTCTCAATCAGTTCAATACATTTTTTTTGTACTGGTCTTCCACAACCCCATGCTGCTAATATAGAACGCTACTTCAGCCATAAAAATATAGACCAGGAAACTTTTTCAATTGAACTACAAGTTGAACCCAATTTATGACCTCTTTAACAAGTTATACAATTATGGTTATGTATCTGCGATCAAAGCAAGCATAAAATGTTTCTTTATTGTCGTCCACCTGGCACCAGCTAACGAAAAACGATTCGAATAATATTTGGGAAAAAGATTAAGAATTACCCTTTTTACAATGCAATTTGTTTGATTGCATATTTTCAATAAAAAGTTTAATCAAAAAAAAGGAAAAAAAAGAAGAAAGGAAAATAGCTTGCATGAATTTTATTGTAATTCGATTCAACGTCGTTTGGAGTTCTTCCTGATTATAACAACCAACTGAAATGAAAGTCCCATTAATGAACGAATTTATGAACTTTTAACAAAAAAGTTCGTTATATGCAGAAGTGTTCTTCGACAAAGACATGCAACATGCAGTCAACGTATCGTAGAGAAGGGTCCTTAAGCTTTGTTTTCAGAGCATTGGAAATTGCCAATTCTACGAATTTATTGAAGCTGTACTTCATTTGTATCAGCACCAAATGTTAGGATGTGCATTAATTTCAAGACTTAATGCGAGTTCGACTCATCGATCCGAAAAATTATAAGCAGTCAAGTCTCTGAATAGTCGTGGGACACGCAAGATCGCATATCTTCTCCACACCCATGTCTTTTCGAGGAACTTGCTCACGCAGAAAGAGGTTTTCAACAGGGACGCTGCAAAAGAAGAGCGACAGGGACAGCAAACGACGCAATATTTCTTGCCGCTCTTTTGACATTTCTCTTCAGTAAGGTTTGCCATTTCATGATGGAAAGATATACGAGCCAACAACGAGTCGAAATTATTAAAATTGACTACCGAAATTCGGTGTCAGTGGCCTTAACGTTAAGAGGGCTACGTCCAATTTATGGTCGTCATAATCATCCTAGCAGATCAACAATTGAGCGTCTAGTGGAAAAATTTGAATCTCCAGGCACAGTACAAAATGTTCCCGTACCAGTGAGACAAAGAAGTGCCCGTAGTGTCGAGAATATTGCTGCCGCTAAGGCATCAGTTGCAAAAAGCCCAAATGTGTCGTTCTCAAGCGTTGGGCATCTCTGTAACGTCGTTCTGGCGAATTTTGCGAAAAGATCTTGGTCTACATCCTTACAAGATTAAATTGACGCAAGAACTGAAGCCGCTTGACCACCAGAAGCGTCGTATGTTCGTGAATTTAAACGTCAATAAACAAAATATGCGGTATTGGTCAGACAGCAATCCACACCTATTCCATGAGTCATCATTGCATCCCGAAAAAAGTACGGTTTTGTGTGGTTTATGGGCCGGCGGCATCATTGGGCCGTACTTCTTCCGTGATGATCAAGACCAGCACGTTACTGTGAATGGGGATCGCTACCGTTCAATGATAATCGAAAACTTTTGGCCCCAATTGGATGATATGGAATTGGAGGACATGTGGTTCCAAAAGGACGGCGCCACAAGCCACGCGGCGAATGTCACAATCAACTTATTGGAAACCAAGTTTGGAGAACGTCTTATCTCACGAAATGATCCAGTCGCTTGGCCGTCTCCGTCGTGCGATTTGACGCCGTTAGAATATTTGCAATTTGAAATTGCAGCAGAATCGGCCGATTTATGCTTGAAAACCGTCGAAAATTGGGTTCAGCGTCTGGACTTCTGCAAACCCGTTTTTGTTTTATTTAAAAAAACAGTAGCGCTCTTATTGAAAAACCCGATATATACAGCCTTTCTAACAAGCTATCCTCTTAAGGTTCTATTTTAACACCACCACCAAAGTAGGAAAGTTGGTAGTGACCATCTCTAAGTGAATAGCACCTACTTCGGACTTGCGTCTAGTTCACATTTGAAGAAATTTTGCTTGCAGAACATTTTAATTCCCTGAGAAAAGACTTAACAAAAGACTTGGGAGCACTGAGATGGGAGTTTGTAACCTTCTCCTCGTAATACACTAACGCTTCTTTTTCAGTAAGGAGTTAAATTCTCACTGCTTCTTATAAGAATTAAAGACTTTCAGGCAAAATCTTTAAAACTGTGCACTCGAGTTTGTGCCTTTAATCAAACAGCGTTTCAAAAAGTCTGGAATGATGGCTTTTATAAATGTTTATTACAGATTAGATTAGAAGTAATATTATTACTTGTATTGTATTACTAGTAAACATTTAAGCATCCACCTTGCCGCTTATCTTTATGCACACCCACAAGCTGGACGTTCTCTATGCCAAAAAATGGCAGAACAATTGCTAAAATCCCAAATATATATAATGGTCAGTTCCGATGACTCAATATGTAAATGAAAAGAGCTAAAAACTAACATGTAATAATCTAGTAACCTGAAATGTAAAGTTTTTCAATCCCCAACTACTGACGCAACTCATCAAATCAGATCGTGCGAAGATCGCGCGAATGGAACCTGTAACTCATAAAAGATATAAGCTTATTATAAAGCCTAACCGTACCAAAGAGTAGACAAAAGACCAGAATAATATACCACAGAGGACTTAGATTACATTACATGGCGTATGGTTATTCAATTTATTCTACCTACGATAGCTGTTTAAGCACTGGTAGAACGTCAATCATTCTATGAATTTATAATCCTGGATATTTATTTTTTTTCTCTTAAAAGAGCGTTTTTGAGTCCATGGTTGACAACTATCGCGACAGTTTCAATGTTTATTGCAAAAGTCTTGCAACGTTTATGTAACCTGTGAAAAAAATATTCCTTCACAGTGTCAATGTGACCGTTCTCATAAAAAATATACTTTAAATAGTAAATTCTTACCCAAGTTACAATTTTACAAGTGTTACCGTTTGTTCCATAGTAAAAGCTAAATAAATACTTTATACGTACCTGAAAAGAAAAGAGACGAAAAGAAATGGTATCGATTAAAGTACATATAAAAATTTAGTACTATTTATATTGTAAAAATAAATGGAGGTTGTAAATGTAATTTTTTGACTTTTTTATTTAAGAATTGTGGGGCTTTGGCTTATTTGGGACTATTCTAAGCAACGCGCTTTTTTATCTACTTCGGCATGTGTTTTCGGGTAAAGTTGAGAAATGTGTTTATGTGTACGTGTGGGTTAAAATGTTTCTTACTTGTGTTTGTGTTCATTGTATAAAAATTCCTATGCGATGTGAGCTGGCTGATCACAATCCAACATTCCGTGCAGTATAATACTTACCTTTGATAGGTGAACAATTTTTAATGCACATTTATGATCATGTACCCCTACGTGGAGGTTGTAGAACAAATTCTAATTTTTTTGACACTTCATTGTATATTTGATCCGTCTCAGAAACTTACTGAGCAGTAAAAAACAATCTCAAAGCCAGTAAATCCAGCGTTCAAGAGGAAGAGAAAGTTACTTCGAATTGCGAAGCTTATAGGAAACCGCACCTTAAGTTATGAAATAGTAAATTCTTATGTGACTGTTAGGGGCTTATATTTTTAGTTTTGATTACATATTGCAGGATAGCCTTTACCAGGTCTAGCAAGACAGATTCTGATATCCATGTCCTGCGACGAATATAAAGTACTTGTAAGTAGTTTTCTAAGCGAAGAAAAAGAACATTTCGGACAACTGGGGACATATCACCCAGACTTTCAGATTTTTGACGGCAAGTTTGAAAACGAATCGAATTTGAGGTGATCAATTACAGGTGGAAAACAGTTTCTATATGGTTTGAGCTGGCAACAAAGTGCTCCGCGTATAGAATCGATCTGTTCAGAAAAATAAAATGGTATTGAAAAGGAGACGATATACTCTTTACGAACGACCAAAAATTCTTGTTGCCCTTGCATAATTTTAATAAAGGTTGGACCATTTTTTGGTTTATTTTAATAAGTTCTTAAAAACAATACTGTTCAATACTTTCTAAAAATTCTAACTCAATAAAAAAGAGTTAACCTTCCTCAACAGGACAATTATTTCATTTGACTGACTGTCTCCCTCGGCTTAGTCGTTGGCCATCCTGTCAACCCAATTTTTAAACACATTTTCGACTACCTTTATTATTTTTGAGTGCTTGAATCATCTTTTTGATAGAATCGATCTTAAATAGTACCTATTGCTGCTCCGTGGGGGCCACGCAGCATCACACAAATAGCCAATCATACGATTTTAGAACCATATGCGCAATAAATCAATTGTTGAATGGATTATGTGGCGCGTAGTCCCATAAGGTTGGAACTAAGACTTCATTTGTCAAAATTCTTACTTTTCGGCAATGAAAATCGGCGATCAAGACTGTAGCAAGTCTTGAATGAAAATGAGCCCAAAGACTCTACTCCAAAATCAACTCGAAAAAGTCACAGAATCTGGATGAATTGGTATCTCTTTGATTTTCGCCTCAGTCATAGCTTTCGAGGTTCAGATTTGCAGTTGCGGAGACCGTTGGCTCGGTGAGCTTCTGCGCAAATTGATGAATTGCGATATATTTTTCCAACAAGATATTCTAAAAAATATGTATCCGGGTCATCTTCTATGAGAATAGCACTGTCAAGGTCAAATTAAGTTGAAATGATTGCCGTAGATTTTCGCATTAAACCAGAGATGTGTCCTCTAACAGACGGGAAACGATTACATTTAGATTAATGTGGAAGATTCAGGAGCTTTAAGAGCATAGAGCAGATTAACACAGATACTTTTTGGATTAACTTTCTTGTTCAGTGACATCCGATATACCTTGTATTTAATGTAGTGTTTATGTCAGCCAAGAACCTTAAAGCTGCTTGAAAGACATTGAAATAAAATACTTTTTGACTTGATTTCGACAGATCGAGTGCTTAAAATTTTACCACATTCAATATTCAGACTTTATTTCAATTCACCATGCATATAGAGGATTTTTTTCTTAGAGAGAGATGAGAGTCTTAAGCTTTAAAAAACTTAAGTTTTTGTACTTTCCGTAAAAAATGCATTAAATAACCGCAGTACAAAGCCAGACTTAGATTTCGAGCTTTACTTTTACTTTATGCCACAGCTTTTATACAGCGATGCATTGCTAAGGAAACTTTTCAAGCACTTTAGAATGTGTTAATTTTTCAGGAGAGCTTTGACCAGTCTAAGTATGGTCTACTTGCAGAAGTGGACTAGATAAAATCAATCTCTCATGTTCCGGATGTTGTTTTTTGTGCTGCCCTCGGCCACAAGGCTCTAAGAGTGGTTGCGGAACTGCCAGGCTCGATGAAAGCGATTGGAATGCGCCCATCATTTTGAGAGTTGGCGAATTGTTAACTGCGAAAATATTCTCATAAGACAACAAAATGTTAGATATAATAAGGCTTGATCTTGTCAAAAGTCGTTGCAGCCGCTGTTCTTTAGCCATTTGTTATCCACTTTGTCATGGCTTCGTCGCTTTTCGAACCATCTCAAATGACGTTGCTCTCCTGTTTGGACGTTTTACAGTGCTGCTGTTAACCATAACAACTAAAAATTTTCAGTAAGATGTCATTTGCAGCTCGATAGATAGACCGGTCGGGTAAACATTCGAGTAAATAACACCATAGTTGATATTTTTTTTATATCTAGAACAGTCTGCCCGTGCTTAAAAGAACATGAAAAGATATCAAGTCTTTGGTTAAGAAAAGCACGAATTGAAGTTGATTCCGAGTGCTCACAACAGGTAGTAGCAAAACGGAGTGCAACTCTTATTGTCTGTTGGTAAGAGTTGAGCCCACATTAATACTATTCTTTTCCCTGCTGGTTTGCTGGCTGGCCGGTTTTTACAAATAGTATATATAGAAAAATATAGAGACATTTCTAAAGTGTGTCTATATTAGACCATAGTTGAAAAGTTTCGTATCTTATTTTGTATGTATCTGTATGTCTCTGTTATTTAAATTAACATGTAGCAATACAAATCTAATCGCAGTACATACATTTTCGGAATAAAGTTGAACGTAACACCACCGAAAAATTATTTTTAAACTCACTTGGTTCGCTTTGCCAATAAATTCATCTCGGCTACATTCGAGCTGCATTCATTTTGCTAGCTAATACCCCATTGTTCAAAAGAATTCAAATCGTTTTTTGTTAATTCAGTGACTTCATGTGATTTCACTGCGGACTTCAAATAACATTAAGTTATTTCATTTAAGTTAAATCATTGACTTGTTGATTTTTTTAACCCGTTTTCTTATGAGAAAATACTTTAAATTATTCTGGATAAAATCAATAGAATTATCTTTCAAAAAGATTCAATTCTTTTGCGAAATGGGTCTTGCGAGTGTTGTACCGGGTAGATCGAAAAATTCCTAGCCTTAATGCTAGATGAGCCTTAAGGAATGGTTGTGTCTGTATATATATTTCGATTTTTGTTTTGGGAGCCGAACAGCGTAGAGTAATGTATGATAATGACCAAAATTTGGTTTACAAAATTTCGTCATTTCGAACATGAGTCAAAATGAAACCACAACCCCGAAAAACGTGAATTAAATTTGTGATCTCGAGTTGAAAGACTGCCGATTGAGATTGCGTGACTTTGTTGAGATAACAGAGTCCTATTGAGTAATGTGTTGAGTTGAAGGATGCTGCCTTTACTCACCCCTGTCAACAATTGCATTGGTGAAACAACCTCAAAGTAGCACCTTATGCGTCATTTTGTAACAATAACAGGCGCAGCACTAGTCCTCCGTACCATCGGACGGTAAAGTGATATAAAACTTTTTTTGGGGCTTTTCTGTTTCCAGTCTCACCAACTACCAGGAGGATAGAAAAACGATCACTGGTCTTGAGTGTGCTGAATTATGTGTCTAATTTGATGCGAAATTTAAGAGAAAACTGGCTTGTATCACGAAAAAAAAATCTTCTTTCACTGTCGTTGCCTCTCTCAAAAATTAAATGTTTGGATTAAACGACGAGGCGATCTCCGCCATAAATTTTTTTGGGAAGCTTAACCAAACTTCAAATCATGATCCTAAGATTGGGGCAAAAATATTTCGAGATAAGAAAATATGACAGAAAAAGAAAGGTATGAAATTATCCCTGACTTTTCTTTAGTCGGGTATTTGTTAAATCCTTACAAAAAGTATTTGAGCATTTCCCTTGAATATTTTGAAGTTCCAAATGCATGAATATTCATATGTATAACAGAAAACAAAAATGTGAATAAAATTATTGTGTGTTGTGCATTGTGTTTTGCAGCCATTTACATATTGTCATCACTAGACACATATTATGACACGAGATACGAGAACAACTATAACATTATAACCACAATTAACATTCAATGACTTATTTATTTTTATCTTTTTTTTATTTATAGTAAAAATAAAGAATTTATAAATATATTTTAAAATATTCAAACAATTTTTAGAAAAAATCAAAAACCAAAAACAAAAAACATACAATTTGGCTCATTTTGAAATGGGACTAAACAACTTACCCTCCGGCAACAAGTATCATCTGCATATTGTTATTTATGTGATGAATCCATGTTTTATTTGATATTTAGTTTGGACATTTGTTTGATGCTTCTACATAACATGAATGACACTGACTTGTATAGATATATATATATATATATATAGAGGCATATTTTTTTAAAATAAATATATATATATGTTCATCATTCGGGTGCGGCAAATACAAAACAATACAACTTGCGGTTTTTGCATATTAAAATTAAAATTTTCATAAACATTTTACTTTTGATGTAGTTACGATAAACATTTGGCAATGGGAGTATTATTTTTTCCTGTTTTTTTTTTTTATTATTTTTTTGATTTCCATATTTCGACAATTACAACATTTCCAATCCGACAATTATTTGTGGGTAGAAATAAAAACACAAAATTAAATGCATATATATTTTTTTAAGATATGGAAATAAAGGAGAATAAAAATAAAAATGCGAAAGGGTTAAAATAAAAACAGGCGAGTTAGTATAATTCTTTTTTTTGTTAAGACAAACAGTGAATAAATTAATGATGATGAGTTTGGCTAGTTAAAAGGGCAAAATTGCATTCACTTACAAAAAAAAAATACTATTATTAAATTTATTTTTATTTAGTGTGAAATTTTTCCACCTTTTAATTTAATTTTTATATAGCTCGCTAATAATAGTGGTCTTCGCTTGTTTAAGAAAAGAGAACACACGATTACAAAAAAGTGATAGAGCTTGATTAATGGAATCGACGAAAGTCGACATCAAAACAAAATTACAATATACTATACACTGATGGTTCTAAATCAATAGGAATGTGATCTGGAATTTTTTCCACAATCTACGACTTAAGAGTCTCCAGGCAGAGGTTCTTGCAGCAGTTAAGGCTCCAAAACTGATAGGAATTAAATCGGTATCCGACCGGAATATTGCTTTCTACATCGATAGTTAAACCGCTCTTATGGAACTTAAATCGTGTGAAATAAAATCTAAAGTAGTCAGAAACTGCCGCGCAATTCTTAGGGCCTTATGAACGCAGAATCAGGTAAAACAATGTTGGACGTCCAAACACTCCGAAATCGAAGAATACAAAGTAGCGAATGAATCAACCGGAAATGGGGGGAATCTACCTCCATATCTTTAAGAGAGCAAAGGAGGTCATACTCGAGTTAAAACAGGGTATCAAAAGACCTATGGCCTGCATTCAACCGCAAAAAGACAATGGAAATTCTTAACCTAAGTAGGATAAAGCTAAGGAAAGCTTTAGCCATACTATCTGGATACTGCTTCTTAGGAAAATCTGCAAGGAGACTGGGTCCCTCGAATACGGACGAATGCAGATACAGCGGTGGCTTGAGTTCCTAAAATTATAATTCACATATATTATACGAATGTCATGGCAAAGCCAGAAGCTACAAAAGCGTTAAGGCAACTATTGTTTGAAAGCCTAAAGGGAGAAGGACGCATCAAATTTTTAAATTGTTTAGAGGTTTCTATTTAAGCTGTAACTTTCCATCAGGGATTGCGATGTGCCCAAAATGGTACTCAGTGTTTTATAAAGTTATAAAGTTACCATCAATAACCCTGCTTACCCTAATCTAACTTAAGTCGGAAATCGTTGAAATATTTACCAAACAGGATCTCGAGCAAGCCTTGTGATGGTAGATCTAAGTTTCTTAATTACGTCAAAAGCTATAAAGTTCGAAGAAAGGGGAAAAAGTCGTTCCGCAATAAACAAACGATAAACTATCGATTTATCATTCAAATTCTTTAGGGTATATCTGTAGCTTTAATAAAATACTTTCGCAACCGTGCACATTAAATGTGAGTTATCTTTTCGTTTTATTTTTTCTGTTGGTGGAAATACCTTCAATTTCCAGGTTGTAGACTGGGTAGAGTTTTAATTGAAGGTGCGCTCATAAGCCTCTATTATATGCCAATAACATGCTGATCTTATCCAATAATCCTTTAACACTTCAGATTTGAATAAGTAATATGACACAATTTTGTGATCTCTTAGAAATAAAAATTTTCTTAATCAAAAAAAAATTGTTTTTTGTCCCTTTTAAAGACGTTAAGCAGTAAATTTGTCTGAAACTCCTCATAGAAAACTCAATCAGTGCCCATATATCTAAGAGAAGTCAAAAACAATAATAAAGTTCATGGAGACCAATATTTCAATGAATCTCTAATGTTCTTGTTCCTTGGGTATTTTTTTTAAATTCCCAAAGCAACAACATACGCCATCTACTTTGAGTCCAGTCTTCTCAAAATTTCTATTACATAATCTCAAATGTGAAATAATCTCTGTTTGAGCGTCAATCGCCAACGAATTTTTCAACAAGGCTTTTTTTATAGGTCTCTCAATCACTAAAAAGTTATATTATCGAAGCGAGGGAAAAACTTTAAGGTATAATTTATTTGCCATATGGACCGGAACTGCAAGCCAACTCTACCGCATTGAGGCTGAAAACTCAAAAAAGAACACAATAACCACGCGAATTTGGCCTCTACTTAGCTGTAGTGAGTTATTTGGCAAAAAAGTGGACAAGAACGTTCGATCATCCTAATATATATTTTTATATCTGCATTGAATATCTAATTATTCGAGGGAAGCTCGGCAGAATACCGAAATAGCACTGCCGTATGAATCAATTAAATTTCACAATGCGTCTTCGAAGTCAGAAAGTCCATAGCCAGCACATGAATTTATGGTTCGCTGATACCCACAAGTAGTCCTAAGAAGACATGGGCAAGATTTGTTGAAAGTTTAATCAGAAAGGGCCCTTGGCCATGTTGTATTCACTTTCTACAACTGAGATAGTGTGGTAAGGTTTTAGAAAACAAATCGCTGACGAGATATTTATTCTCACAAAACTCATAAGACATATACGAGCATGTTAAGGAGAAAGACTTAAAATAAATTTAGTGAGATTAGCATTTATAGGGATCAATCAGAACGGACAATAACAAGCAGTTGCTTTAGTTATTGAATGTTCATGGGTCAATCGACAGATTGTAGCTAAACGAATATTTTGTCCAAACTATTCGCCGAGAGGCTATCTCACGTAACGTAAGGAAATATAGAAACTTAGACAGAGCTAAGTGCTGAATTAGATCTTCTTATTGCTACAAAACACTGATTTCGCCAGTCCTGCTTTATGGAGGAGCCGAATGATGGACGAGAAGGGATCGGGTTCATTTCAGACTCAGTAGCATTTGGAAAGCGGAGTAAGGCGATCACATGTGATATTTATTATCGTCTCACGTGAAGCGAAAATAAGCTGGTTAACTGGTTATTATTTATAAAATAACAAATCCGATGTTCTATTTAGGTTAGAGCCGTTTGTATGCTGTTCTTCAGTTTTCTTATACTACTGTGTCCAAAAAATAAGGTGACATATGAATTTAAACTGCGCGCGTCGAAGGATTTGGAAATTTTTCTTTCTTTTTAGGTTGGTAGTACTGTCAGTGACATCTATGTGAAATTTCATGTCAAAATATATTCATAGTGTTTGAGATACGCGTCGTTTTGTGAGCTGCTAAAAGTGAGTTTTTCGTTTTTTGCGATGTCGAAGTTTATTGAGCAAAGAATTTGCATTAAATTTTGTTTGCGGAATCAATTTTCTGCTGCGGATACGTTGAGGATGGTGCAGAAAGCCTTTGATGATGAGGCTATGTCTAAAAAAAATGTTTACAAGTGGTATAGTGATTTCCAAGCCGGCCGTGAACGTGTCGAAGACGAAGAGCGTTCTGGGCGACCATCAACCTCAACCGATGAAGCTCACGTCCAACAAATCAAAGATTTGGTGTTGAAAAACCATCGATTAACGATTAGAGACCTTGTTGATGAAGTTGGCTTATCGAAAGGCTCAGTCAATACCATTTTGAAGGATGCTTTGGGCCTCAAGCGCGTCAAATCTCGACTGGTACCGAAAACATTGAATTTTTTGGAAAAAAGGCGTCGGGTTGAAGTGTGTGAAACAATGCTTTCCGACTACCAGGATGTCATGAAACGCATTATAACTGGCGATGAGACTTGGATCTATGCTTACGACCCCGAAACAACCGATCAATCGAGCGAATATCGTGCCAAAGGAGAGCCGAGACCAAAAAAACCACGCCAAAGTCGCTCAAAAATCAAGGTCATGTTGACTGTTTTCTTCGATTATCGTGGTGTTGTGCTTTATGAATTCCTTCCATCTGGCCAAACAGTCAACAAGGAGTATTATTTGAACGTTATGCGTCGTTTGCGTAACGCTATCCGCCTAAAAAGGCCGGAATTGTGGAAAGACAATTCTTGGTTTTTACACCACGATAATGCACCATCCCATACCGCACTGGTAATTCGTGATCATTTCGCCAAAAACTCAACCCATATCGTTCCACAACCACCGTATTCACCTGATCTGGCGCCGTGCGACTTCTGGCTGTTCAACAAGCTCAAAAGACCGCTCCGGGGAAAACGTTTTGATACGATAGAGGAGATTTAAGCCGCAGCGAAGACGGAACTGAAGGCCATCCCGGAAAGTGACTACAACCAGTGTTTCAAAGATTGGAAAATCCGTTGGCATAAGTGCATTGCATCCGGAGGGGATTACTTTGAAGGGGATGAAATTGATTTGGAAGAATAAATAAAGAATTTTCAAAATAAATACAATGTCACCTTATTTTTTGGACATAGTAGTATGTGAATCCGCAATGATTGACTGACAAAATTTATTGGAATATAATATCCATAGCTCTGACCTATGATAAAGTTATTAACTCGACAACACAGGAATCATTATCCAAGTAAACTGACTTATATAACATTTTCAGCTTCTTCTCTGAACATAAATCTGCAATTCGCTATTCTATGTAAAGTAATAAAAGTTGAAAAATTTCACAATAATCTTTTCATTTTTAAATTACATGCCAGTTGCGTATAGAAGATACTACAATACGAAACATCATAAAAATGCATTGGGTTACTTGTAACAACGAAACAACGGACATTACACATAAAATGACAAACAGCATGCATGCTGGGCAGGCTAATTGACTTTTATATTAACAAAAAATTCGTACTATGTAAAAAAATGTATCTTTACCGAGTTTGATGTCAAGAATGATATCTGCATGTGAGAGCACAGAGAGATTCAGGCGCATCACGATGACGAAAACAATGAAAAAAATGCATAATGATTTGAACACTTAAATGAACACAACAATAAACCAACAATGATTTGACAAACAACAAATATGTGTTGAGTATCGTATATTTTTTATGTGAAATGATTTAATTTAGATGACAACAAATCATATTGGAGAAAGGACACAAAATAAAAGTAACATTTAAGTTTATGATAAATGATAGAAGAAGGATAAACAGAAGGAAAGAAGACAAAAGTAGCACAACTAACATTATTCTTCATTAACATCCTCTCTCACTGTGTCAAAACTATTATCCACCAGAGAGAAGATTGGTGTGTTGTACTTGTTTCTTCCCGATGAGCTGTTGATGCCCATCAAAAATTGTTTTTCTATAACAATATGTATCTGCATATTCTTAGATTGCAATTTTGGATTCACTTTAGATGACAGGCTTCTTTTTTTTTGTAAAAAAAAATTTATGTTATATTTTTTGTTTGGTTTTCTCTCCTTTCTACACACGCACGCGAGAGAAATGGACGATTAGACGCGCACACACTTACGTACGCGTGACGCGGTGTTTTTTTTTTAAACGCGTTCTTTTCGAATTCGTACTGCCCCGACCCATATCACATGACCTCTACAATACATAGACCAGTAAAAGCACATGTCAAAGGAAAATCCCATTTTCAGTTTGGCAGTTTCTCTCTCTGCCTCTATTTCTCGCTCTTTGTCCGTTTGGGGGGTTGTTTTTGTTTTTTGTTTCCTTATCCTGTTTTCACTTTTCACTTTTCACGTTTGCTGCTTGACGGTCAGTGGGGTAAGTTTCGTAGCTGTTTCACCAGTTATTTCACTTTTTATTCCTTTTCGCTTTATGCACCTTATGCACCGACGGAGTGCAGGATGATGAAACAAAAGAAGTCGAAGCAGAAAAAGAAGGTGTTGTTGGCTTTGTTGTTTATTGGATGGCATATTTTGTTAAATCCTTAATCAGGATAATAGTAGCAACATAGTGTCTGTCTGGTTTTGGACTTGGCTCAAAGATACACACCAGAAATAGGATATGCTTCTTCATTTTTTTTTGAAATGATCAAATATCTTTATTTGCAGGAAGAAAGTATCACATGCGGATTAACGATTTGTTGAATTTCGTAAAAAAAAATACGGTTTTTAGTTACTAATTTATTTTTCACCTTTTGCACTAAAACAATATATTTGTTTTTTCGTTTTTAAAAAATAACTATTTTAACAAAGCTTTACTCTTATTTTGTAAATATTTTTATTTAAAATAAATTTGCGTTTTATTTTGTATTTAAATAAAGATAATTTTATTTTGTCGTTTTTGGAAATATATTTTTGTGATTATTTTATATAAATTGTTTGTATACGAAAATATTTTTATTTTTTCTGTTTTATAAATATATTTTTATTTATTTAATATTTATTTTAAGACGGAAGATTTTTATTGCATTTATTTTTTTTTTGGTTTGTGGTATTATTATTTCGTTGAGTTTGAAAAGCAGTAAAAAGATTAAAATTTGTTTTAATTTACGTTGTTTGGTTTCTTTGTTTAGTATGTTTGTTTTTTTTATTAATTATAAATAGAGGAAAATGATTAATTTGTATAAGAAAAAATGTGTGTTTGTATGTGAAAAATTTTATTTTTGCTAACACAAATTTATTAGTTTTAATTTTTAACTAAACTATTTGCAATGTTTTGCACTTAAACTTTTTCAAACAACAAATTTTCATCGTAGCATAGTAAGGCAAAGTCGGTGAATTAATATTTTATTCAATACTCAACAATTTTTTTAATTTTTTTATTTAATTTTTGTTTATGCTTAATTTGCAGGACATGTAGCATTTTGGAAGGGATTTTTATTATTTTTGTAATTTATGCTGTTACACTAATTAGCTTTTTTTCTGGTATCATGGACGGGCTGTTACATTTATTTTTTATTATTTATTTATATAAGTTAATCAGTAAGTTTTTTTTTATTTAAAATTTTTATTGATTTTTCACATCACTGAATGGTAAATCTGTATTTTTTATAATTTATTTAAGCTTGATAGGATATTGATATTTATTTTGCGGTCACCCACTGTTGCAGCAGGATATGCACTTTAGCACGTATTGTATGCTTTAGTTATGTTTTTAATCGAAGGTCTTATTCATTAAGTCTGACACTGTGTACACATATTTCTGATAGTAGATAGTGATTTGTAAATCATATGGAAGCGAGATCAACTCTTAACAAAAGAATATAACAACACAACATTTGCGAGTATTAAGGTGAGATACATACAAGGACAGAGGTTTTTCACTTATCACAAGAATCCATGTTTCAGAGCATATTTTAATTAAAAAGATATTTATCAATCTGATAGTTAGTAGGTATGTTTTTTATAAGAAGGATATCACAACATTAAATTATTTTAAGGTGACACAGATTCTGTTGCTGTTATTATTATGATAACTCTTCGCGTGTCCTTGGATGACACTCGGTTTTTTCGCTTATCCTCCCCTTTCGTCGTCTATCTTTTTGCTTGTCCCATTTCAAATGAAAATAATAGAGAATGGCTAGTTAAGGAGAACATATTCACCACAAAAAAACACAATCCGATTTGACAGACACTTTTATTCACCTAGGGTAGGACAAATGTTTTTTTTTTTTAAAATAGAAAAGCACAAATGTACACAAAGGATACAAATATTACATTCTGTCACATTTGTTTATAACTCATTCTTGTTTTTTAATCTTAGTATAGCTGACGATAGAATGAGTCTCTTTTGGAGTATCTTATGTAATGTGAGAAAAAGGATGTGGAAATCACTTTTCACCACTCTCTGTATCTCAAAGCAACAACAATTTAAACCGGGATTTTTTAGTGTTATTCCATTTTTCACCACTTAACCGTAACTAAATCATTACGTTTATATGCATATATATATAAATATATTTTATCTTTTTTTCACTTATCACAAAGTTGGAGGACTAAGTTCGAAAATTCCACATTCTCCTGACATTTGTGGTTCTCACAAAAAAGAAAAATTAAAAAAGAAATCACGAAATTAAAGCGAAGAAAATTCCCAAGAAAATAGAAGACAGATCAAGTGAAAGGACGAACAAAAATCTTATAGTGTTATGCAGCTCTGTATATCTGACAGACGGTCGTTTGTTATTATTGTATCTCTCAGTAATGAAACACTGGAACTTTATTCAAGCACTATTAGAGTTGTTTTTTTTCTTATTTCTCTGCATCCTTGGCGAACTAATGTATCACAACCCACAAGAGGACGATTTATTTATTTTTTTTTAATTTATTTTAACTAAAGATAATTTATAGTAAGATGAAATTGTATATTTTTTTTCTTTCACTGTTCGCAAGTCAGAGGTGTCCAAGAGGAGTAAATCAACAACATGCCGGAATGTTTGGCATTGCGCTTGCTCCATTTTGGGGAGAGAAAAATACACCAATGGCACCACCAACACAACTCTGCCTCGAAATCGCATCTTCATCAAGCCCCAACATCATCATCATCATCATCATCATCGTCGCCGTCGTCGTTATAGTGTTGTTGCTCGATTGTTTGGGCGCCACACCGTCACACTTTTAGTGCAAACTAGAGGCTATGTCCAGCACTTGTCAGTGTTAGTGTGGATTCTCAATGCTGTCAGCTGAATACGGTGAGCCTTTTAATTGTTGAGTAACTTTGAAGTTTTCATTTTACTGTTTTAACCAACTGAATTACAAATTTTACCGAAACGCATTTTGGAATTAAAGTTTTTAATACGCGAGTAAGAGTGTGTTTCTCCTCACTCTTTCAATTGGGTTGAAATTTAATTTGACACGTCTCACATCACTCTTCATTTAATGAAATAATGTTATTAAATGCAGACATCCTGCGATGTATCTTTAGCGACCCGCACGACAAGATACATGACACGTTATGGCGAACGGACGGCAGGACTTTAAAATGTTTCGCACACTAACAAGAGGGAGTATCCTTTGCTTGTCTATCGAAAGTGTTACACAATTTTTTTCTATTTTAGATCCACGTGTGTATGCGTTATCATTTTAACAGAAACTTTTTATGCAGGTGTATCTTTAGAACCGAGTCGACTTTTGGATTTCCCGCACTAAACTGATTTTAAAAATTACTTCGAGCTTCCAAAGCCGAACAGTTTTCAACTGAATTTAATAGGAAAACAAAAAAAAAAACTACACACTCTGTTCACGTTCAAATGCAACTGGATGTTATACTTATATCGACTGAGGAGCACGGCAAAAAAATTGTCATAAATAAAAATAACAAACTAAAACAGTCTGCTGCAATGGCAATACTTTCTTCCGCACACAAAACAAAAATGGAGCCCGTACAATTGTAGGCTTAGCTATCTACACAAATGTTAGGAAGTTTTTATGCACTGCAGCACATAACTGAAGGATAATTTTATTTAGGACTTCCTTATATCCTTTCAGAGTCCTACACCATCACCCCCACCGATACCATAGCCTTACTCAAAGGCTAGTCAAAGTCTCTCCTACACTATATGGCCAAATTGCGGTTGCAGGGTGGACGATTGGGTGCCAAAGTCCACCACTGCCACATAATAATAAAAATTAAATAATTTTTCTTTCTTCCCTAGTGTAATGTAAATAATATACTAAATTGCAGGCAGACACGTTCGCATACATACGTAGGCCTCCAGCTGCATATAGCCTGGTAAAGCGTCATGTATTTCGAATCTGGTCTCATGATTAAGCAGCACAAAAATCATGTGGGGTGGTGTGGCGGTGTATCCTTATTTGGGTGACTATTTAGTGTCAGTTTCTTCTTCTCTCTACCATATAATAAACACATTCTTGGAGGCTACATAAACCCTTGGGGGCTGCCCGAGAACGTTGTTGTTTATTCAAGTGCATCGGTTTGGTTTGAGTGGATAAGTGGAATTTTTGTGGTTGCACCTGAGTCGTGTTGCTCTGGGTTTGTTTTATTTGCATTATAAGGTCAGTCGGAAGATGACCGTAGCTCGATGACATAATGGCAATTTATGGAAGTGGACAGGCGATTATCTCATCGGTGCATGAGCACATCCTCTCACTATATATGAAATATTATTCGCTGTTTGAAATATGACTGTGACATGTATTTACTCCGTGGAGGCCCTCGCAGACAGATTGCTCTCAGAAGAATATGTTGGCAAAGAAAATAAGTTATAATTTTTTTTTTTCTATAATTTACGAGTTAAGCCCACTGCAATTCTTTCTGAAATGCCATCTCTAAGCTGAGCAAGGAGAATAATTACATGGTTTTAGTTGTAGCTTCGATTGAACTATATACACTGCCGTCTATAAATTTCCCAACACTGTATGCTGTCAGAGAAATTTATATTTTGTTTTTATTCCGCTCATCATCGTTATTATTTGCGATTTGAGTATAAATACACTCGAAAGAAGTCGAGAGACTCTGATACAAACCATCATCTCTAGGCTCATCGGACCTATCGGAGAGTATTTGCCAAAGTAAGAAAGACAATTGAGACGGCATTGTCTACCTTTACGAGTTTTGACTGGTCGTTAGGCTTCCCCCATGTAATATGGTCACAAAAACAGTTCTCATTGCTATGAAAAATGTTATCGTTCACAATGCAAAAATCATCAATCCAAAGGCAAATACGTGGTGAGGCTTTAGTTGTGAAGATGCTATCAGTCTGAGATAGTAAAGTATATGCAACCTATCCAAGGAAACCCCAAAAAAATCTGCTGGAAAAGATCGTGAGCCAAACAAGGAGGTCTTCTTATACACTGGGTAACCATTGCAAAAACTACTTCATTTGTCCTGCTCTTTTGTCCATAAAAAAGACGAATCTCCCCTCAACTTTCGACGCATTGCCCTAACACACTTTCTTCCCAAGATTTAGAAAAATCCTGATAAGTCGCCAGCTAGCTAAAGCATCTTAAAGCTATTCTCTTCACCTCTCGCCATCGGATCTAGCCTCACATCGGTACCTTAAGAAGCATTCAAATACTATTGAACGCTTTCAAGTTTGCAAACCCCTATAAAAATGCTGTTTCCGATTCTCGATTAACTTATTAAATTCACTCTAAAGTACCCTCAATTTTTCATATCCGTTCGCAAATTCACGTCCCTCATCGTCATTAAGACTCTTCATCGTATTCATTTTAATGAAAGCAAACTTTTGAGTCTGCAGCTTTTTCAACAGTGTGTGTTTTAATCGAGAAAATTGGCCCAGTTAAATGCATCTTATGTCTAGTAGCCTTTGCAAGCAAGGTTTCCCGACGTACGTTTTTCGCAGTTAGTTAAGGTCCTTTAGGTTAAGTTTTTATGCAAGTTTAGGTTTATAAGTATACGTTGATTATTGTGCCTCTACCTCTTTTGCATGTATATGACGTTTATAATAAGGTAGAATTAAGTTAAGTTAATTTAAGATATACTATAACTATCTTTTGAATTAATTTTGTCTAAGCTTAGTTTTCTAAGTTTAAATTTTTCCTTCTATTAAAATGTAACGCCTGTTGGAAGACACTGAAACAGTGCGCAAAGGGACAGAAAGTTAGTTAAGAATACATATGATATTTTAAGCTAGTTTTCAAAAATTTTGTCAAGCATATAATTTACATTACAGTCAAGTCAATAAAATTTGCAATTGCATTTTTAGATTAAAGTTTTGGATAAATGAATTGAATAAGACTTTTAATCTCTAAAAAATACATCTCGTAATTTTGTCGCTTATGCCGTCGATCATTGCATTCTATCGATCAACTTCTATAGTTTCCAAAGTTGCTGGCCTGCAGGAACTTGAAGGTTCTTCCAAAGCTTCGTATTCGATGTTGTACATTTTCATCATATTAATAAATAAGTTTAACTTAAATCATTAGGTTACTTCATATGTTTCAGTGTTCCTTTTTGTTCTTCTGGATACACGCGTCCTCGGCAAAGCTCAAAAGAGTGTTTCGAATTTTATACACAAGCCTCATCATACATCGTACATATTTCGTATATTTGTCCATACATCCTCCAATTTATGATTCCAACGATAAAAATGGACCCCGGATATCAGCGGACCATTATGCTTGACTGTTGGGAATATTCAGCTCCCTTCTTTTCTTCAGCAAACCGCTCCATCCGATCGCTATAAATCTAACTGCATGACATGCGAAATTTAAAGGCAGAATCTTGAATGTGTTGATTTTGAAGTTTTTTCCTGATGCGTTGATATTAATTTGGGACATCACTTTCTTTTCTTTCGATTCTTAAATGTCGGTGATATTATAAAGTTAAATTGCCACAACGCTAAATTTCACTTCTTTCCTTGTTTCAATCCATTAAAGGTATATTTTTGTTTGCCTTTTGCGTTTCAGGTTAAAATACTGAAGCTTAAGGACTTACTGGCCGCAGATGAATATGCACATTTAGCAAAAAAGGTCTTGCAAAATAATAACTGAATATCTTTACATCAGCTTATACCTTCATACTGTTCCTTTCTCTTAAAACAATTTAATTCCTTTCAGATCGACAAACGATTAAACTGATTTGTCCACAAACTTATGGAAGGCAGTGTATGTACGTCAGTTATATACTTGGAGCCATTGCAAGATGTTTTCATATAATAAAGAGGACACTTATATAGATAGGAATATGATAGCATGGCTCCACTGAAATCAAAAGAAGTCTGTTCTTCTCGGTTCATCATTCGTAAAAATCATTTTCTTTCTATGCCAATTTTTACGCCTCTGTTAAAACATACTTTAAGAATTTAAGAAAACAATAATTTTTAGCAAAATGTGTACCCAAATGAAATACTGCCATAATGTTTTTTTGCCATGTGAGGAGGTTGTCGAAAAAGCGCGTTAACTCCCTTGAAACTCACAGATAAAAAAACGAAAAAAATTGAGAAGATTTGTGTCATATCCATATACAAACAACTAATATCATCTTATCAAAGACAAGTGTAAAGACAGGTTTTAAATATTTCAACTGCACTATTGTCCGATAGCCTTAGGTAATAAATCCCATAAAAACAAATTGTTTACTACTTGCATATACTATTAGATGGCTCCTTAAAACGGAGCTTGTATTTCCAGCTCTATATAGTTTAGCCATCGGAAGAACCTTTAATCTGTATCATTGTTCAGCCTTCATTGAACCTTCTTGTTCACAAATGTTTCCCCCAAAGCTATTGCCTTGCGTTTGGAATCTTACTGTTGTCTTGTTTGGTGTCAAAACTTTCAAAATTATTTTCGTAGCTCAATCAAGCAAATGTTTGTAAGATTGTAAGAGCGCTGCTTCGCTTGAATTCTTGAAATTATTGTGTATCCCAGGCTGAAACCGCCTTTGACTACCTCGAAAATATATTTGTCTATCATGGCATTCTGTCCATCGATGTTGTGTCTTTTCTTGTTAATAGCATACGTTTCGTTCGACCTTCATAGCTCATTGTATCCCATAACAACTGTCAATATCGTCTGCGTATGCAAGCAAGTGGACAGATGTCTCAAACATAGTTAGTAGTTCTACAGATCCTGTCTCTTCAAATTTTTTTATATGCGACCTTAAAAGCCATGAGCAGATGACGACTTGACACTCCTTTTTTTTTTAAGGACCTTTAATTGTTGGAAGATTTTATTGGTAGATGACTTATCCGGATTAAGATCACACTGGCTTGCTAAGGAGGAGTTAAGAGCATTCAAACAATGTTACAAAGAAGATCTTAGAGGAAATGTTGAGAATAATTTTCCCGCATTGATGATTGGTGATTGGTTTTCATTTAGCGGTCATACTTTTATCTTAACACGTCACGACTTTTCTAATTGCTTGAACAGGTTTGGCAGAAAGTTAATTGACACTAGAACCTTTATTCGACTTGAATTTGGCTATTTCTATTCGGTCTCCTATTTCCATTTTGCTTGACAAGATTTGATTTGCAGAAGTGGTCTGTCTTTATAACAATGCTTCCAGCTTTTGCCTTTCAGGTTTCTGTTAGTAAAAAATTGTGCTTCATTCTGATATTCATCCCTTTTTCCGTACCAGGGGGGTCTTAACTTTTTCAGCGCCGCTTCTTTGTTGGCTTCTTGTCGCTCTATATGCCCATCCATTTACTCTGCTTTAAGGCCAAATTCTTTCTTAAATAGCTGGGTACCTCAAAAGGCATATTTTATGTAAGAGTTCTGTTATATCGCCGCGTTAGGTTTTTTCTATATGTGGCATGATAGGCGAGGCCGTCAAAGAGCTAAACTTCAAGGGAACTGAGAATAGAGCAGACAAGTTCTTACCAACGAAACTCTTGAAGTAACCACTGCAGCTTAAGTTAGCAAAATGTTCACATGAATTTACAGCAAGTCTCACATCTTCTTTTCTTAATACCGCAGCAAAAGCAGCTGATTCACGACATATTTAGCAAAGAGGTTAATAAACTTATTAGATCAAATAAAAGGTTATACGTTCGGATCCCACCGCAAGTCTTACATTTTTATCTTTTTGTCAAAATAATGATTTGCGAAGATGTTATTACAAATGAAATACTGCGAATTGAATGAATGCAAATAAAACAAAATTAAACTCGCTAAACCTATTCAGACTTAACTCGTGAAAAAATCAAAACCACAATACATCTGCATATTTTTAATCTTTATGCTGGTATATGCTTCTCAGACTGCGAGAAATCTACAGCGACATAGCGTTTCAGGTGCCTGTATTTTTCCTTGCAATGTGACGCACTCACACATACTATAAGTCTACATTTTTCGGCTTTTGAATCAATGCCTTCATTTGTTTTTAAAATTATTTAAAACATTTTTTGACGAGATTAATGATTCAGCTATCGTGAGTCGGATATTTTATGTTTTCGATACGCTTTCAGAAATGGATCTAGTCTTAAAAAGCTTAAATAATTAAAAGACATGTTACTAAAAAAGCAAAAGTTTGGAAACTGTGCAAAACGGTATTAGGAAGTTTCCTTGATTTTGTGTATATAGTATATCAAAATAAAACATTTGCTCCCATCCTTAATTTTTCCAAATACGATTATGCAGCTCGTACACTAAAGTCCCAGGATATCACTAGAGACAAAGAAGGAGTCACTCAGACGCGCTTTAAAAAAAACTTCAACTAATAAAGACGAATTCATATCCTTCAAAAAATTATACCAAAAAAGGGTCAACAATGATGTCATGTTGTTGGCTCTCATCGTTTTACGAATAGTAACTTAAATGCGAGTAGTTTCACGACTTAAAATATCAATTAATATGTAAAAAAATTCATAGCAAAATTTAGTGAAATTGAAAGGTCAACGAGGATTATTTTTGGGTCACAGTGTCCAGTTTGCATTAGCATCGATTATTTGCAAGACAAAAGAATTTCGTTTCGCTAAGTGCACACACAAAAAAAAAGAAAACAACTTTTCAAATAATTCCGGTAGAAAAATGTCACTGCATTGGTGAGTTGCAGAGTTCGATAGCAATCGATGAACATGCGCTAAAAATGCAGGTGACATTATGTACGAGTATGTTTATCTTCTAAATAGCGGAATCAAAAGTGTTACAAAGCAAGAATGTCCTGACCAAGTAGACCCTCACACTTTCACCGCAATGGATTTTTGAGGGTAACTTGCGGATTTAAGAAAGTGTTTGAATGAATAGTTTAAACTCCATTATTAGTCACTTCACTTTTAGGGAAAATTTTCGTTGACTAAATTGAAGGATCATCGGAATGGTTATACTGTTGGACAAGTGCCATAACCGAAGGCAATGGCAGGCGCTAGACCATTTGTTTTAATGTTTTTGTCGCAATGTGGCAACTTGTTAATTGTTCTCACTTTAGTCGGTTTAAAAAGAAAGGGAAAAGGGCGATGTTGAAAGGAAATTAGGAAGTAGAATTGCAGGGAAGTTTTTCTTATTTTGCTTGCATTTGAGCAGCACTCTGATTATGTTCCACTTACACTTGTAAGAGCTCCTTTTCTTTCTGAATTTTTTTCTTACTAAGCTCTCCCCTCCGTTCGTCCATTCGTCCGTTTTTGTCAAAGGTTGTATCTCTTCCGCCGTATAAAGTAGAACTCCACAGCATGTGAACTATGGCTGTTAAAACAACGAATACGTAAAATAATACAAAGTGAAAAACAAAATATATTCGCAACTTACCGCCAAGGAGAAAGCTTTAAAAAATTTAAAATTAAAAATGCAATGTTGCATCTTGTCTGGTGGTACCGAAATTGAACACTTCATTTTTGTGTCTGACTTGTACTTGGCTTTTTAATTAACTAGACCATTGATCCTTGGGGGGATCTGTGTCGGAGCGCTTGTTTTTGCATTATATCGGAAGAAATGTGTCAATCGTCATAAGACAAAAAGAAACAAAAAAATCATGTTGCTACTTTTTTAATACGTTTGGTACCATTAAGCGAGACTGTTGCTATTTTATTTGTCACAGCAGTTCTGAAATGTCGCGAAAAGCGTGAGGTAACAATGATGTTGTTAAATTGTTGACTCAGAAAATACTAAGATTTCCGAGGGAAAAATATCGTTTCCCTTTTATCGTTTTATTGGTTAAGTGATTCAATAGTTTAAGATGCGCTTCAAGGAACCTTATGGATAAGTACTACTGAATGCTTTTAACACATGAGTTTTTAGGGGAAAAACAGCACCTCAGACTACAATGTAGGGTACGTATATTGGATATTCAATTCCTGCTTTATTCCACCTGGAAACATTTAAATAAATACTACAAAGAATAATAAGAGTCAATAGTGTCCATCGCGCTTAACGTAACTCAGCACTTATGACCGATCGGAAGTTTGTGTTTTGTTTACTTCTTTCAATGTTTTAAAACCTCCTGAATGAAAAAATTTCGTTGCCAATGTCTTTTCTTCCCAATTCACCTTCAAGTGCAAAGCATAAATAAATAAACAAATAAACATATCAACAATGTTATTAAAATGTAAAAGAAACGCTTTTTGAACAAATATGAACTATTTTTGTAGAAATATTTAAGTAACATTATTAAACATTTTTTCCTGAAATGCTTTCTCCCAACATAGTACTACTGTCAGCTTTATAAGGATACTTATAACCCTTTGAATGAAAAAATAAAAATCTGGCTTTGGTGAGCCGACTCATAGTTATTGACTAGAATATGTTAAATTAAACAACATATTCCATCAGTTCAGACGATGACGCTTTCTCATGAAATAGTGAGGATATTCTTCGTACTTATAGAAATAATCAAAGATACATATTTTCGAAACGATTTAATGAGCGGATAAGATTGAAAATCCGTGCACTGCACTCTTTCTTGCAAAATATTAGTCATGTTAGTTAAAATCAGAACCGTTCTTAGTACATAAAAGAAAATTTTGTTAGTGAACGTTTTTTTTATTATTTTTGCCGGAGTTTGCGTATAGAATTGGTTACTTGGTATTTGGTTGCACCCGTTCGGAGGAAGAAAGCTTTAACATGATTTTTAATGTTATTTTAAGTAAAAATGTAGACTGCAAACCTATACTACCTAAGAGCTTAGTCTCAATTATTTTTGAAGATTTATGCATCCAAGGATCTTTAAGGAGACATTCTTCTGTGCGAAACACAGCTTATCGGTGTCATCTTACACAAGCATTTCTAAAAAATCAATTCTCATTTTTCTGCAGCTCAAGAGCTCAGAAAAGCAGTAAAATATCATATCAAATTTCCGACAAAAAGCTCCCTGTTCATTGTAAATCGGTTCACTGAATGGAAAATCCTTAAAAAATATACTGAAAAGTTTGGGTCCGAGAATACTTCTTAGGGGGCGCCCGGGTCAACTAGATGCAGTTCATGATGATTAGAACTAGGAGACATGCTCTGTTAACTGGCACTCGAAAAGAAACTGTTTTTTCTTAAATGAAATTCACGTCTTCGTAAAAATTATCTTAGAATTCTTCTGAAACACGCTTAAAAATTTTGTTGCAATAGAGAGCAATATTACAAAAAGGCAAAAGGCATTGCCGTACTCAATGCCGCATATAATATCCTTTCTTGCGTACTGTGCGAACGTCTAAAACAATTCGGACAGTACCAGTGTGGCTTCTTGTCTGGCAAGTAAACGATAGACCAAATTTCCAAACTAAGTTAAATCTTGGAAAAGACGAGTTTCAAGTTACGATCTATTCAATCTACTTCTTCTACTTCTTCGATTTGGTTTTTGCGCAGCTAGAACGATAAGCCGTTGTCGTAAGGAAAGGTTCTATCGTTTTAATGTCTACCGAGCTTTTGGGATATGCAGACGATATAATTCGCTCGTTCCCAGTGTGTCTAGTGGAAGGATTCACGGCGATAGAAAAACAGGCAAAATGGGTTAGTCTGAAAATCAATGCGGACAAGACAAAATATATGCTAACAACCGGGAAAGATCCGGTGAATATCAACTCGGCCAAAACATAACGATTGACAGCCACAATTTCGAGGTAGGAGTACAGCAGTAGAGTGCTGCTCTATTAATCACTGATTATGCCAGTCCTACTTTACGCAGCTGAGAAAATCTTGGTTTTCTGCGAAAGGAAAAACTTTCGCGCGATATTTGTGCCCATATGCGCGAAGAGCGAATGGAGGAGCAGCATAACCTCGAACTCTACGAGCTGTACAAAGATGTTGATATAGTCCGGAGAGCAAAAATCCGTCGACCACACTCGCTCGGCCACATCGAGAGAAGGGACAATAAAGCTCCAGCCAAGAGAGCTCAACTCATCAGTTTTAAGGAGGAACGAAACTCGGGTTAAGGATCAAGCATTCATAGACGATAGAAGGCTTGGTCTAACCAACTAGAATCAACATGTAAGAGGTGGAAGACAAGCTCTGTATCAAACTTTGATCCACCAGGATCGTTGGCCTTATAAATAAAGAAAGATGAGGTTCATTCCATGCGGGCATGGTTAACAAGGGAAGTTGACATTTTTGGACTGAGCATTGTCCTCCCGAAATTAGCCCGGAATACCACTTTATATCGAAAAATTAAATTTGATCCATGCCAGATGCATGAGGGCGTCGATGGCGAGCGTAAGCGCCAATGTTTCGCTGTGTTTTGCAGAATGTGTGGAATGGCGTAACATGCCATACAGACTGTCGAACCATCAGTTTATTGGGATGAATCACGTCAAGAAATTGATCTGATTTGACTACTTTTGACAACATTTATTGGGCTATGTATTTGTCATCTGCTTCAGTTGAAACAAAGCCAAAAAAGTAACGGTTTGAACAACAGGTCGCAATTAAAAGTTTTCTTTCTTGGTGAATTATCGGTTAATTTTTATTCTGGGACGACAATGAAATATGCCTTATAGTTTAAATGGTGACCAATTTATTATGGATACAAATTGAGTGTGAGCTCAATACACTGACTGTTCTACATACATTTGGCCTACTGCTAAAACAGCCGAACTATAATTAAGTTTAATCTTACTGATAGGAGAAACAATCTTTAAAAAATTGTGAATATAAATCAAAAGATTAGCATCATCTATCGTATACCTCCTTTTAATTCTCAAAGCTATGTTTCATGTTATCAATGATTTGACTGACATTCTCTTACTTACATCGGTTCTTTCACGGTCCGGGTGCATCTAATTTATGACCTCAAAAGGTATCGACCGACCGTTTACTACACCAACTTCCGCACACCCAAATACCAGCGCAAAACTCAAGTCAAATTTGTTGAATACACATAACTTACTTGCACGAAAAACAAATGGAAAACTTTGGCATAGAACTTCGAATGCCTCCAGCCGAATCCTCCCCACACCTTAGCATTCTATTAAGGTCATACACTGCGCCGAAACTTAACCCATTTCACTGCAAACGAAACTCAGAGCCTTGAGAAACAATATGTCCTTCCCTCTTCATTGGCAAAGCAAAAATAACACAAAAGAAACCAAAGACTATCGATTTGAGAATTTCCCCCAAAAATAAGTAAATTTCCAAATGAAATCCTTGCATGCAAACTCAAATCAGAGGTCAGTAACACAAACCCTACATTCGAAAACGATTCACATCGCGCATAAATTTATGCAATCTAATGCAAGTTTCGAATCATCTGTCGGAATAACAAGGCAAGATTGTTTCAATTCACTAATGGACTGAGCTGCCCTCATTCATTCATATCGTATGAATACATAATATAAAACATGCCGATCATCTCCATTGACGTCATAAAGGACCTTCGACTTAAAAATTTATTGACTTTTAGTGATTATTTCAAAATTGCCCCATATGCGATTATATAAGTTGATCAGGACACTCGCTTTGCGTTATGAAGCGAAGTCAAAACAACACTGCGCCTGAAGGTGAAATTTATGCACCTTCATACATACGACATGAGCTCATAAACTATCAGCATGAAATATAAATAAATCATTTACCTAAGGGAGGATGCAGGGACACAACAAAATTAGTACATACAAAAAAAAGTACAATTAAAAACAAAAAAAAAAAATGACATTGACACATATAAAACACGCGAGTACTTAAATGGTGGGGATGGCTTGGGCTCAATTTCGCGACTTGCAAAGCTAATGCGTGTGTTGGTGTTCGGATGCAGATTGTTTTGTGTTTTTTTGTTGATGATGGTTGGTATATACACTTAAACAAATATTATTCAAGTTAGCCTCGTGGTGAATGAAGCTCAATCACGCACTCGTTTGAGGGTGTATATCCCTAATTATCTATGTAGGAGGGGACAAATTGCAGTTCCGTGAAGGTCCTGTTAGTTGTAGAGAAATGTTAGTGTAACCTCATTTTCTACTGGTCGCGCTAATGCCTTCAATTTCGCACTTTTCTAGCTATTTAAATTTTCAAATATATGTTGAGGTGCGTGTGAATAGTTGCTCGTAGTAAATAGACCATGTGCGACACTCCCCTTGTGTATGTGCAATCAGGACTATGCTTCTTCGATAGAATGTCACCTCTCAAATCAACTCGCTTTTGGGTAGATTTATACAATATCTATGAAACCATTTCAATTCTGCAACTAACCATAGATTCGTAAATGCGATTCCTTTTGCAATTTTCATAAATGAATGCCCGTCAGCTTCATCTTATCAAATATACTCCTTCGCGGTTGATTCTACCCTTAGTTCTTCAGACATGATTTCTCCTTGGTTTTGGATATTGGACGGAAGGACATTGAGAAGTTCTCAACTTCGGCGTTCACTCAGCTTGATCTTTCGGAAAAGTAACATGCTTTGGTTGTACTTAGGCTAAGCGTAATTGGGAATCTTCTCATTCCCTAATTTCAGCCCAAATTTGAACCACTCTGCGGTACGCGCTGAATGTTGACTTTTGCGGCCTTGATATGTTGGTCAGAAGATTCATATAGTACAACAATTTTTTTGATTTCTTTGCCTCCCTCCAGAAATTAACCTTTTGTCTCTCCATTAAATATAGTATTGGTAATCATTGATTGGAAATGAAGTTCGCAATTCCACATGTAAGCCCTTACCTCTTTATCACGAGTATTTCATTTTTTATAGGAGGTAAACTTCATCGTGAAAAAGAGAGCTCAGTTAGTCAATTATGAGGACCAAAGATATTATGTCAACTTAACTTTAAACATAAAACATAAGCCAGGGGCTTTTGCTATAAATCTTTTCATGATAGGTTAGGCTTGGTTAAAGCTGAGGTATTCTCACGTAGCGCTAGATTGGATGAATGTATGTTTTTTCCCTGTGTAGTCCTTATTGAAATGACTGATGAGTTTGAGAGAGATTTTTGATCGATTCGGTTTCCTCTAAATTATGGAAGCATCTTTATAGACTTAGAGCATTGATTTCTTATCTGTCAGTCCGATTTGTTGAAGGCCAATGGTCTATGGGCACTTTTTTCATTTATTTCATCCCTCGATGGTTAAAATAGTGTTCTCTGGAAATTTATATCGCGTTGCATAGTTCTGGCGAGCTTAGGTCAATTGATCTTTTTACTTCACAAATAAGGTATATAATAAATTCTTTGAAGGGATCCAGTATAGAGCTGATCCCTTTCCAGCTAGATAAGCGCCGAGTTAAGGTGCTAATTAGATTTGGGTTTGAATATATTTTCATCGATTTTATTGTATCGCTTTGGTGTTGCTTTATAGCATGACTGCATTTTGGAGTAGAATCCTGCGACACATCAACTTGCCCCCGTTTTCGATATCTTGTGATCATAATATAAAGTTTGATGAAGTAAGTTAAGCGGAAATTGCAACCCCAAGCTCGTGAGCAACCCTTAACTCGTAAGCATGTGACCGCGCACGGAGGAGTCATTCTGCCAAAGAAAGCATGTTTAAATTAAATTTAATTTCTAGCTACTGTTCATTCATATGGTGCCTTTAATTCATTAACGAATGAATTTGATTGTTCTTTCTATTATTCGTCTTTTCAGTCATACAATCTCGCAATTTATAAGAACAGGTTGTTAAAAGATTCAAGAGATGAGAAAGCATAATCATTACATAAAGCTGTGTAAAAAAAATACAACTCAATAAAGAAGTTATCCAAACTGAGGGATCTTTCGCAAGAAAAACGAAACTACCCCTCAGTCCAATCTTGAATACGTCCAACTTTTTATATATCACATCAACCGGTCGGAACATAAGCCCCAAATATATTGACAATTAATAAAACTAGAAAACAATATAAATAACCTTCAAACAAGTTCAGTATTTTGGCAATAAAATAAAACAAAAAGAAACCAGTTCTAACGTACTAAGCGAGTCAGTGATGCCACTAATATTTATTGCTTAGACAGGCTATAATCACTTTCACATGTCAACCAAATATCTCGGCAAACTATAAAAGCCATAAATGTCTCCCACAAGGAGTAACATGAAAACTACTCAATCACTGGCTTAAATACGAATACAAACACATATACGCACACACGCATACACACACGTTCGATAGTTAAACATAAATCAGAGCCTTGACGTCGTTCTGTCTGTTAGATCGATTGTATCGATCCCAACCATTAAAGAACCCTAACTCTTCAGTGAGTGGACGCTTAATTATTCAAAAGACGAATTGGCCACAACCGGCCCTGGTGTGGTAAACTGCACTCGAAGGCCGCACACACACACACACTCACACACACTCAGCCATTGCATAACGATTTGTATGAAGCCCCCCGTACAGCAATTAATTTGTGCAAAAAAAATAGGGGAAACAATTCTGTCTGTCGAGCAATTAAAAGTATCTTTTGGATTCATAATTGGATACAAGATAGACAATAAGTGACTGATAAAAATATTTGTGAAAAGAGGGAGAGAGAGAGAGAGGTAAATGATGTTTTAATACTTTTCCATGGCGTCCTTGGTCTTTGAGGAGGATGAAGAAGTTTTATGCCGCCTGGGACGTTGCATTAAAGGATCGTCCAATTGTTTTCCGGCCTGTGCCCTTACATTACTGGGTGGTCCACCGGATGACTTCTTTGCCGCCTTTTTCTCCTTCTCCTTCTCCTTCTCCCGTTCCCTTTCCTCCTTGATGGTGCTTTGTTTACCCGCAATCGCGCTCTTTCTTCGACCAGCAATGGTGCCAAAAAGTCTACGCCTCTTTTTACCAACCCCACGGCGGGCAATATCATCGGAACCCGCGCCACCACCAGCACCGGCACCGCCCCAACCATCTAGCTGGCTAAAATTGCTGTCAAGGTCTGTTGCAATACTCCCGGTCTCCTTTTCACAAGGGAATAGATATGTGTTCAGTGTATTCAAGGTGGTCGAAGTCAATTGACGGCTAAGGTGATTATTGTTCAACTGATTTTCGTCTATGATAATCGGTATATTGGTGGTAGTGTTAATGCTAGTGTTGAGGTCATACGAATTCGGATTCACATAGATATGGTTGTTGTTCAGCAAATTTGTTTCACTATGTTGTTGTTGTTGTTGTTGTTGCTGTTGTGGTTGCTGGTGGTGGTGTTGTTGTTGAGCTGGGATATGTTGTGGCACAGCATCAGCACTATTATTATTTTGTTGGTCATCTACGTTATTAGGCTGATGTTGTTGCTGCTGTTGGCGGGCTTGCCTCTGACTGGATGCTGTTTTTGAAGTACAACTACCGCAGCATTCACAAGTTCCACAACCGGGTGCACCCATATTTCAATTTAAACTAGATCCTTAGAGCAAACAAAAAAATAGTTCCAAAATATTGGAAAGCCACTAATTTATCACAGTTTGGTTAAATTTTGTGTTTTTTTTATATTTTGAACACTTTATCAAGCAAATATTTTAAGACTAAGCATTTAAAAAAAAAAGTGCATAATTTGTATAGGAGTATCGAACGCGCACGCAGCAAGCAACAGTTGCTATTTTTGAAGGCAATAAAAGTCGTTAAAAAATGTTTTTTTTTCGAAAAAGATTTAGAAACACCTTCGAAAATTCCGAATATTCAAAAAATTACACAAAAAGATATCAAAAATCACACAACGGCACTAAGGGTTTTTTTTTTTTTGTTTAATACTAAAATCACTTTGACTTTCATTTGAAGAATACACACATCGAGTTAGTTGACAGGCATCCCCTCCCCCGTTTAATTGTCCTTTTGTGGTTTTCAAATAACAAAACAAAAACGAAAAAAAAAACCAACTTTAGTTATTTTCGTGGGTTTTGCCGTTTTTGAAAATTTCTATATTTAACGGTCTTTGAGGTTACTTGTAACGACGTTTCGTAACCATCAACTAACTAACTGAAATATCGTTAGTCAAGTGGAGCAACCGAATTCGAAATATACCCATGTCTTTTTTTTCTGTTTTTTTTTTTAGTATTTTTTGCTCCTTTTTTTTTGCCTTTCGTCCTTTTTGCTGGTTGTGTTTTGTTCTTGTACTGTTCGTCGTCGTGGTTGCTGGTTCTGGTGGTGCTGCTTGCTGGTGCTCGGTTAGTGTACGGCGCGTTGTTCGTAGTCGGCACAGGATGGTAGAGTAGTAGAGAGTAGAGTAAGCGAGTATCCTGTATCCTGTGTACGGTGTTTCTTTCCTTATAAGGTTGTATGAGTGTTATGGTATGGTTTCGTTTTCATGGTGGATGGCAACGATGACGATGATGATGACGACGACGGCGACTACTGACTACGACGACGACGACTATGAAGGCAATGGCAACGGCAAGCAAGGACAATGTTGATGGGATTGTATGCTTGTGTGTACCTATATGGAATGTGAAATTTCGCGTCGCTTTGTATTCGTACACCACTGTTAGTTTTAGCAATGATTATAATTCTGTTGTTTTCGATTGTGGTGGCCGTATATGTGTTATACTTGCTAAACGGACATGCGAATAAAAAAAGGAGAAAAAACAATATTTGCAGTTGTTGTTCTCATGTGTTGATTTTAAAATAGATTCATAAAAAACTACGTCCATTCTAAGAGTCGTCCTATGTTTCAGCTTAGAATTTAAGGAACAAACACAGGGACATTGATAAGTGACCGGGAGCCTGGGCCTCCCGAAAAATTCCTTTTTATCCTTGCACACAGACACGCTCAAAGCGACAGCAGCTAAACCTATTGAAAGACTAGAGAAAGGAGCTGCATCAGTTGCAATTTTTGGAAAGAACACGTGACGAGTGAGTAAATAAGATGAACGAGATGTGATGTGCTGCGCCAGCTGCAACATGTTTTGATGAACATCCTGGAAATTACACTGCAACTTGGGATAAGAGTTCTCTCGAGTGCAGCAAATTCAATTTCATCGTGACGGATTTCGGATTTTGATGAATAATCACGGTCGACCGTGAGGCCATTTCAGCTACTTCAGCGATGTTGGCACAAATAGTCATGGTAACAGTCGTTTTCGATTTTGTTGTTGGTTGGTTGGAGGTAAAGCTCAGCGCCTGCAATAAGGATATGCTAATCTTTTGGCGCCGGCTGACTAATTTCTGCTACTGGCTTTTTCTATCACGACCTTCAGCAATAGATTGCGCTGGTATGTGTGTCGGTAAGGTTTTTTCTTTGTTACTGCAAAGAAGGATTTGAAAACATTTTCCTTGTGGGACTATGAATGATTTATTAACGCTTCCGCTGTAAGGGAGGAATCTATTGGTGTAATTGATGTTTTTCACGGCCTCTATGTCAATAAGAGTAACTTTTGCATGTAAGCCAATACGTGTACGAAATTTAGTTGTTGAGTGCGAACCTTTTTTTTTATGTAAGCTTAATCTCAAAACATTGGAGAGACCTTTTTCGGATTTTATATTGCTGTAAAGAGGTATACTATGACTCATATCAAGGGAACTGTTCTTGCAAACGAATCGGTTTTCAATTCACGCCATAGGGATAAGGTGAAATTTTTTCTCCTTATCAAAAAATTAAAAGGTATGTAGGTATATAAAATCCTGTGCAGATTCATATTACTGAACATTTCTTCGTTGAATCAGTACCTCACTTCATCTAAACCTTATACTATGACGGGGATAATAATTCTCGATGCCTTATTTTATAAAGAAATGACGATGAGTGTTAACCAACTTTTGGTGATAGACCGATGTTAGATGTTGTCATATAAGATGCAGAATAAGGTTGGATAGACATCTTATATAAGATATGAAAGGAATATAATTAGTGTGTTGTATTACAATAAGAATTCAAAGCGGACTCATTGATCTTCGCAATCCTTTATTTAAGAGTAATGATGAACCTGCAAAACGTCTTCAATAAAAATGATCCAATTTTTGTCTTTCAAAGATTCCTTGTGTTTTACGGAATCAAAACAGGGAAATCAGGGGGGATGTAATGAAAGCGAAGTAGAAGTGTAAGGAGCAAAGCTTGCAAACTGGGTGACTTATGAATCTCTAAGTTTACGAACCATATTTATGACTAAATTAATTTAAACCACTTAACTGAAAAAGGTATGTTATCATGCTGGTGTGCGTTTCAAATAATCTTACAAAGTCTCTCAAGAAAAGCATATGGACTGGAATTCGGTCGTAGGACTGCCTCTTTAACGTGATCACATTGGAACGCTTTTTGACATTGTCTATTTAACGCGGTTCATTCGATACATCCTTTAAACATATGGTGTGGGCATACTCGGTTTCGGTCCACTTCAACCAAAACATGTTGTTTAATGTCAATACTTTTTTTTTTAAACTTTTCATTGTTACTTATTCATTCCAGCTGCCGTGTCAAAAATCATTAAGAGCCTCCATTTGAGGTTGTGGGACAGAAGATAGCGGAATTTTTTTTACATAATTTTTTCGCTCTCGAGAGGTTATGATTACTCCTTTAATGAAAGTAGCACAGAGCGAGTTGAAGAATTCGGAGAAAAACGAACGATGTCTGAAGTAGTTTTAGAAACTAGGATGTATATAGTTTCAATTCAATTCCATGGGTGGAACCCGAAATGGGACGGATGATTTGATATTGATTTAAGAAAGTTTGGAAGGATTTGCTGAACAACCTGCTGTCATTGTTGTGCTTTCAAAGGTGCTTTAACATTTATAAATAAACCTACAAAAATCCCGTAACGAACTTAGAACTCTTTCCCATACAACAACACAACCCATCAGTCAGATTACTATCGCTGTTCGACAATGCAGTGATAGTGCCATTAATTTTATCCCAATGGCCAATGGTGGTTGGACTATGAGTTGAACCAATGACCCATTCTACCAACTGAGCCACTCAGCCGTGATTAGTAACGGCGTCATCGAAGAGGGCTTCACAACCAATTCTATAGAAGATCCCAAACATTTAACTTTTCCATTCAAATATATATTTGAAATAGCTTGGAGTGAATCGTTGAATGAGCAGCGTAGGTGCTTTATCTTTTTCGAACTATTATCTGTTCCCCTCCAAAACTTTCATCGGAGGGCAGCTTGATCCTTATGCCCTATTACCAACAAGTCATAACAAAGCACTTTGGAGTCCTTCTTTTTACTTTCCAAAAATTCTTGTGGTGTACACCAGCTTTGATGGTGAATGGTGAACTCTTCAGTGACTCCTGCAGGGCGTCTTACTCTTGTCTTGGGCTCCTCAAATATGTTCACAGTCACTTGCGCATAGATTTCTGAAACTCCTCGTTTTTTAAGCGTCTACCACATAAGATCGGGTGGCTTTCGTATTTAAACAACGTTAACGTGGCTTAGAGTTCGGCCAAAAGTTGCTTGAGCAGTCTTTTGATCTGAAAACCCCCAAGACCAATTTCGGTGTTTAATGTGGAACAGTCAATATAGAAAACTGAATTCCTGTCTGTTTACCTTAAATAGGACATTTCATGCCCAAGAAATCTATTAATATAAATACCTGCTGCTTCTTATCTCAGTGCAATATTTGTCGGTTGCCGAGGAGATCAATTGCAGTTAGATTCAGTCCTGATGTACATCAAATGCGTTTTTGAATTAAGAATGACACAAATGGATTGATCCACAAGTTTAGCCACAAAGTCCTTTATCTCTCCTATCGACATACGCCATCAAGTTAAATCGATATGATTTCAGCAATTTTTATAAGTCAAGGAAGTGGCTCGACCAGTACGCTTTGCTCAGAAACTTGACCCTTGTGTTTTTTTTTATCTCAGCGGCCTTGGAGGAGGATGTTGGATGTTCTTGGATTTCTAAAGGCTAAGACTTTTTCGATTGCGTGTACAATATAGGTATGCCCTAGATATTTTTCTGGTCAATGTCTTGGAGCCAAAAACATAGTGTATTAAAAATTCCACCTCCACTTTCCATTTCGCTATTTTGATGTCCTCCTTTTATTTGAATACTTTCTAAAACTGTTTAATTGTCTTAAGAACGTCTAATTATATCCAGTCTGGGAGTCTGTACACTTTGCCGCTCTTACATCAGCATTGAATAAACAAGTTAAAAATGAAAAAGAATTAGAATATTCATTGACCATAAAATCTCCTTAGAGCAACAACACGTGTTGACCCTGAATTCCGCGAAAGCTCTACTCTGCCATGCCTGACAATTATAATTAAAAGCATTTCAAGGCACATGCCTGAATTCCTTCCTGTTCCAACAAAAGCCACTTTAGGACCAGAAACAACGCAAAGAAAAAAAAATATAGAAAGAAATTACAACCACAATTTTGCCCTCAGTGAAATGTAATTTATTTCCTTGGCGGCGGCTAGCCCTATGTTAGAATTGGACATTTCCAGGAGCAATTAATAACTATGCAGCCACCCTCATAGTTCCTGTAAACCTACATACAGCCATTGCAGGTTGAAAAAAGGAAACCAACAACTTGAAACAGTTCAATGTCAAATGTTGTCGCGTGATTTCATAATTTACACGACTAGCAAAAATATGAAAAAAATAACCCTCAATTCCCCAAATATGAATTAACATATTTTGATATAGCAGACTTGCGTGTGGAAGCCCATGTACATAGAATAAAGTCCTGTTCCTAGAAGCATATGAACACGACTTGGGGTTACGTCAGCTTCAAAAAATGTTATCCTTATGCTCTTATTTTAATCTACAAAGGATGACAGCTGCATTCGAAATTCAAGTGATTCCCTTGTCATTTATGTGTGTCTCAATTGTAATGAAGAAGACTTCAAAATATGCCAAATGATTTTGATTTCAATTTGGACAGAATACGAAAGGGGGATAACGAATATGGACACCGAATGCAATCCATTCCTTTTGCTCAACTTGGCCGAGGACAATGTGTTTTCCCAAAAGGTTAACCGAAAATGAATTGTCGGTTCAATACACCAACACTTTGCGAAGGTTGCAGATTTTGGGGGCCTTTTATGTAGAATACATGAGACCACTCGTATGCACACAAAAACATTCTATCGTTTCGAAAATCAAGACCAAAAACAGCAGGCAGAAACCATTTTTGAGGAACACTTGGCTTTAACCATCAACTTGGCCATTTCTACATGGACATGTGAAAGTCCATCGTTCAAGAAGTATTGCAAACGTGTGAGTATGACATTGAGCTTTAAACATGCGAAGCGTGCAGCAATACAAATAATTTTGCATACAAACAAAACGAAACAAAATACAGGGTGCCCAACAATAGTTATATCATATTTTTTTAGCATATAAAACGGGATGCCTTAAAATATGTTTATTGGTTGTTTAAATAAAAATTCAGAACAAATGAACTTTCATGTTAACTGATCAGGTTAACGATCAGTTGTTAAATCTGAGACATACTGCAGCCTTCGCTTAACCTTGATTCTTGAACCTGAGGTTCGGTCTGATGGCTGGTATTTGGTTCATGAAATTTGGCTTCTCCACGTTCACGTTTTGTATGTAGAGTTTCTGGCTGTATCTTCTTCCCTATTCGCCCTCTTCAATAAAAGGAGCGTATATCCGACAGATAGAAAAAACTAATGAGAAGAGTGTTTTAAAGTAAAAGTTTTTCGACCGTTCGAATTAGAAGTTTTAGTTCTAGTTATTTGGACAGACATATAGTAAGTAGCCTCTACTGCTTGTTGGAGTCCCTTTCGGATTTCCAACGAGGTGTCATTTATTTAATCGAGTTCTTGTCGGTAACACGTTTTTTGCCGTATCAACAATCAATGTTAATGTTAAGTCCTAATGTATCAAAATTATCACTTAAACTGAAATCGAGGTAAGATTTTAGATAACGATTGTAAATTCTGCATTGATATTCTTTGCATCGTAATTTATCCTTTGTATTTTAACGTGTCCTATTTATAAATCAAAAAATAGATCACAGGCATCTCGAACGAGCGAGTGTTGAATAAATCTGTATTAAGAATTGGATATGAAAAGGCAACAGAAAACCAGCACATTCGAAGTGTTGAGCTAAGCTTAATTATTCCTGCGATTCGACGATTAAAATAAAAAATAACAAACGAAGTCGCTTTCTTCGTTTGATGAAAAAGTCCTTTTTCTATCATGACAATGCAAAGGCACACACCTCTACAACAAGCTCCTGCTTTACCCACCGTTTTTCGGAATGCATCTTCTTTTGTTCAAAAACATTCAAAACCAATTCGGCCGTAAGGAATTGGCGTCGAACAATGCGGTGAACTCTTTATCTTCATGGGTGGGTTCAAAATAGTGACGGGGCATTTGATATCGATTTATTTGCATACGCTCAGTTCGCAGTATTTTATTAAATTTTTTTTTTGAATAAATAATTTGTTTTTCAATTGCGCCATCACTCAGTACGTTCAATGAAAACCGTGCTGATTCAAACGAAAATCTTAATGCTCTAAATGTCTCAGCAAATTAACATCAGATGCATAAGAATGAGGAGAATTTTGGATAGAAATCTCAGGTTTTTAATTTTTAAGACTCACTTTTCTGTCAAGTTCAAAGTAGCTTCAGATTCTCAAGAACATTGTTGGTCAAGCTATTCCTTAAACAGATGCTGATACCATCCGCCCGTAGAACAATAGTGAAAACTGTTTTTTGATAGCCTTTAAAGAGCTAAGCCCCAATAAGTGGAAACGCTCGAAAATTAACTGGTAATACGTATGACATCTGTCTGTTTGTTATAATTCATTTAAACTTCGCCCATTGCTATGTTTATGATCAAAATTTAAGAAAAGAATAAGTGATTAATCTCCACTGTTTACAACGCACCACACAAGTTCCATTTTGACATGAGCTGTCAAACTTCAAACGATTCGATTCGATCTGACACTTGCCTGTCAAGTCAACAGTAAACACGAAATTCTCCATCACCACTATTTTATGGCAAATAAATTTGTCATATTGTATGAGCAAAGTTTGATAGCAAGAACTCTGCTCAAATTGAAAATCAAATTTGACAGTGAACACAATTAATTACTCGTGTGATTTCTCAAAAGCTTTTCAATGTTCATACGATCTTAATCCAGAGATACAAGAAGATATACAAAACATCTTGTATTACTAATCGCTTGCGTCGCTCCATCATAAATCACTTGGCAGTTGAACTGTACCCACGGATAATTCGATTCCCAGACAGCAATCAATTTAGCATAATGGCCCAAATGAAAAACAAACATTAAACGCATAATTTTAAAATTGTGTTGAGTTTTATTTTCGTTTACGTTTGGTTTTGGCGAAAATCGTCACCGCAAAATATGACGTAAAAAGTAAGCATCTGGGTAATACAACTTAGGCAATTAATTGGTTGCCGTGACGATGGCTTTCAGCCGGTGGATATTTATAAACATTTCGCTCTCGCACAAAATGTGCAGTTCAAAATCCATTCATAATAACATAGAAAAAGTAAGTTTACATTGTTTTGGGTTTACACAAGTCCGTAGTTGAACGTTATTTAAAATGCGTTGACATGCTGGTTCCTTGAGCGTCGCGTATTTTGTACTCTCTTCTTGGTTGCTCTAAACTTATTTGGTCGAGGGTTCAAGAGCTTAAGACAATGGCTAGCCGCATTCTTCTATCACCATGTCAACGCTTCGCTAGAGCCTCTGACTCATGCTCGACGTGAAATTTCGCGCAATCTGCGTAAATCGATAAGGAAGATGGCGGTATACACAGGAAAAGAAAAAACAACTGAGCACGTTATTTTAAAATAGGAGCTAAAGCTTTACCCAAACAAATTGAAAAGAATACAGTTTCTCAATAATATAATTTTAACTAAACCTGGCACGCGGGTGTATTTCAAATAAAACTAAAAGTTAAAAACTTTGAACTTGAATTGTCATGGACTCTGCAACCACGTGCAATGCGGAAGCCAAGATTGAATATACACAATTGGTTTGTTTCGGATACAGTTTTCTCATCGCATGGTCGATAATACATTTACGTTGCATTCAGACAAGGCTATGACAAGTTTGTATGCAAGTGCCACATAAATACGGCCAAGCTTAAGATGAACTGTTACTCTCTGTTCTCGACATTACCATATTATAATTGCAAAATGCATCTTTGCCATCTTTCATTCATAGACAAGTAAAGCCATCAAAATTTATCTTGATTGCAACACGGAGCAACCGCACAAAATTTATACAATGATGAAGATATTGAAACACCAATTTCCGGATGATCTCCCGCTTTGGCTATTTAAACTAACCGACTAGTTCTTTCTTTGCGGTCAACATTGAAGAAAATATCACCAATTTTAGGTTAGATATTTTTCAAGTTATAATTGAGCATTGAAATGCTTCTTCTCAACTGGCAATGATTTGACCGATATTAACTTAATCACTCTTCAGATAAACTTCTTGTTGAAATAGAAACCAATTTCTAACAAAACCACTGCCAATTCACTTTATGCCATTGATTATATCCACTTTTACTGAAAAATTGATGACAATATTATTCTTTATTAACTTAAATGCTTACAATATGTCTTCAGTTAGTTTTGAAGTCAGAACAAAGAAATAACCCTAACAAAAACCTAAAACCTTTTCCCTAAGTTCATTAACATACGAATGCGAACAAAAGTGTTTTAACTTTTATAAAAATTTTAAAAATTATTAAAAAATACTTAATATATACAAAAAACTGCAAACAAAATAGTCCGCGACGTCTGCTCTCACGAATTTACCTGCGTTCGGGATATCAAGCCGCCGTCGTTCTTTCATTAGTCAGACCTTTTTCATAATTTTAATTAGTAAATATAATTAAATAGAACTCAAATAACTAATAGTTTATATACTTGCCCTGGCTTGCGCTGAATTGAAAAAAATACTGATAAAATATTGTAAGTATTTTAGAATCAACTATTTGTAAATTTCCTTTATTTTTAACGATAAAAAATATTGTGTTTCAAGTTTAGAATTTAATTTGATTTTTTCTTTGAGAAATTGCAACATAATAAAAGAAGAACCAATAAACTTTAAGCCAAAACTACCAATAAATAGTAAAAAAAAAAATCCCAAGCCACACTTGCATAACCATATTTTAAAAACAAGACTTCCACTAATTTTAATCGATTATTTTTCTTTCACAAAATAACACTCGAGCATTTAAATTGCTTTAAATTTTTACAATTATATTACATAAAATTTTTTATTTGTATAAATTAAATAAAAATAAAAAAAACAAACCGGTCCCGTTCTAGTTGTTCTTTTTTCTTCTTTTTACGAATCTCGGCCGGAGATTTCATATCCCCTGCCCCACCAACCCTTGCATACATCTTGATAATTGGATTATCCGATAATGATAAACTAGACGGTTATTATTGACTGAGCCCCATTAAATCCACTTGAATGCGTCGTTCTATTCCCAAGCCCGATCCACCACGCACGATGACCAACATTTAGGCACTTGTTTTTATTTTCAAATGTTTACACATTTTTTTTTGTTTTCTTTTTTGGAAATATTTCAAACGTTCTAGTGGTAACAAACACTAAAGAGATGTAACCGATTGAAATAAAATTGAAAATAAATAAATAAATTGAACTGCTGGGCTTTTGACTTTCAGTCACAGCTTAGAGCCAAAGGCTGGGCAATCAATCTATCGGTGGTGAACTTTTTAATTTAATTTTGCCTTCCCATTGTTGGAAGCCAAGAATATGACGGCCAAGTGAGCTAGAAGAGAATCGGAAAAATAGTTACGAATGCCGACGGGCCCTTCTTTACCATTAAAAGCCTTTGAATTGCATAACATTACGGCTCGTGGTCGATGGAAAGCTGTGAAAGCATTCACTTTATTCTGTTACGTTTTGTTCTTAGCTCAAGTGGGATGGAATTAATTTTATTTTAGATATATACATTTTTTTAATTTTAGTATTGTTCTTATTCAAGCATTGCAGTGGTGAAGTTTTTAAACTATTTGTATTTATTGAGCGAGAATTAAATCTAAAATTTATTGATGTTTCTTTTTCTACTTTACAGTCGCTATTTTGTAAGCTTGTTCGAATACAATCTTGATTGAAATGATATTGAGATAAAGCTAATTTTTGACCCTCTATGGAATTAAGAGGGGCACAAAGATTGGCGAAACTGTTTCGATAATAGAAGGCATGATTCAGAAGCGATATAACAGCTTCCACTTCTAGTCCCCGCAAAGGACTAGCACAATATAAGATAGCTTAAGGGAACTTTCTATTGCAAAACGTACAGGTACTAGCAATAAATAACTACTTCACCGTAGAACATCATTGAGGGACTATTTAATCGCATCAGATGGAGAAATATTTGCACTTTACAGCGTTCCGGGTACATAGGTTTGTTAACTTCCTGGTGACAATTATAAAATATCACTTCCCATTCATTGACATTAAGTTCTGAAAAGCAATTAAGCGCATTCCAGTAAATGAATGCCAAAAGATGGCACTGAGACGAATTAATTTAACTATGCGATCCATGTTGGTTAATATTTGCACCGGACTCAACGTGAATACCAGATGTCATTCAGGGTGGTTTGAAATATCTCGAACAAATTCGAGTTCACTGGAAGAGATGTAAGAAACTTACCCATGATACATTAGCGAAGATCAAAAACAAAAACCATTTTATTGCTTTTGACGTACTAATTTTTGATTGCCAAATATTTCAGTTCTTCAATTTAATCATTAAGAGCTGAAGTGTTTTAAGATGGCCTTGCAAAACGCCCTTGAGGAGCATTAAATTTTGTACAAAAGAAAACGTGATATTTCAATTCGTTCCGTACAGTTGTGATAGTTTTTGAGACAAGCTTTTGTAAAATCCTAATGAATTTGTATAGCAGGCCAACAGCTTGTTGTTTGCGCAGTAAGGAACTGGAACTCAGTTAATATTTTTTTCATTCTTCTAACATTTTCGAGCCATTGACATCAGTGCAAAGTTCTGATCAGCCGACGAAAATCCTGCCTGAAATCTTGGCAATCGTTTCGTTCAAGATATGAATGAATAATTTTCTAAATACACAGAATAGCGAGCCCCTGTTTAACAAATAATGAAAATAAGTAATTACAACCTTTAAAAAAATCGGATATTTTTAAGTTAGAAATATCCTCCTTATAAAATAAGGGCAAAGCTAATATGGGGGTCTTATGGTTCAGAGGAACTTTAAAATAGCTCAGGAATGATAATATTAAAATTAAAAAATATGCATCTCTTTTTGTCATCATTAAAGTTTGTTTAGCAAATTCAGCCTTCTCGGTCGAACCTCCACCTCCACCGCCATCTTTTCAAAAAAGAACTTGATTCTTCCGAAGGATTTTATTTTTTTTTTGCTTAAATGGAAAGTCACATATAAACAATTTATCTATGTAACGACATTGAAAATCAACAAAAAATAAAAAAATTGGTGACAGCTCTTTTGAGGGCCTGGACCTAGCTTCACCATTTGCATGTGCGTCTTACATTTTTTTTTGCAAATGGCGGGGTTTGGATCTTCAGTTTATTTCTGACTCAGAAAAGCCTTAACAGTTGTATTTCTCGTGGTATTACAGTCACTCGTGAGAGATGCGGCCGTAAAACCAGGTAATACACGGATTTGAACCTTGGTACTCGCGTTCAGCAGCTGACGCACTTTAGACTGGTCGTTTTTAAGTAAGGAGTATAGTGACACACAAATTTAACATGGTAGCATCGACACAGTTAAGATTTTTTTTTCTTCGTCCATATGAACTTAAAATTTTACAATATAAAGTTTACCTTATCAGCTTAAAAATGTTATATGAAAAGGAAAAGCAAATATTATCCAGCCACTGCATGATTCAACGAAAATATTTAATATTTTGAAATTTTGATTTTAATTACTCTAAAAACACAACAATTCGTTGTTAACAGTATACTTGAATACGTGAATTTCTTTATGTAAAATCAAGCATCCCTAAAACTTTTCGAAGTATTTGTTTACGATAAAGCGAAATAAAATATAAATAATTTTCACAATTTTTTGGAAAATAAAACAATCATTAACACGTGGTTTATTGCAAAAATACTTTGCACGCCATCACTGTTTCTTATTAAGCCCATAAAAATTTTGAAAAATCTTTATGTAAACAATCGGCACACAATTCTTAAAACAACAAAATTTCCAAGTACACTTGTGTACACAAGTTTTACCTTGAACACCAATTGTACTGACCATTTAATAGGTTTCTATTATTTCTTTCAACAAAATCTGTACACAAAAAAAAAAACACTACAATTTTATTTTTTCGAGATATTGATTTGTGGTACTTAACGTTTTGTTTCTATGTTCATAAATCCAAATGGAAAAGATGCTTTATACCGAGATTACCAGACTTATTTGGAAAAGTTTATGGAATTGGACATTTTGAAAAATAAGAAAAAAACATTACCTAATAGCTTTCGTTAAGCCACCTTGCGCTGAGATGTATGCCATGCATGCATTCCATTTGTGGTATGATTATTTTCGTAGGACTTTCGATTTGACTTTTTTTATAATTATATCATATTAGGATATTTTTGTATATATTTTTTTTCATACAAAACGCACATAATTCACATAAAACATACAATAAAAAAAACTTGTCACATAATTCTGCCGCAAGAACCAACTGACAGGAATGTCAAACTTTCGCATATTTTTGTTTCTATTTTCTTAAATTTAGACTATAAACAACTTTCGAAAAAAAAATAAACGCAATACTCTTATATTAATGGAAACATTTAACAATTTCTGGGAAACAACACACTTTCTTTTGCTAATAATACTTTTTTTTTTTGTTGTCGAACGTTTTATCCGATCGGCAAACTAAGGAAGAAAAACTGAACATTACCGAGTAAACATCCTCTCAAGCTAGCTTTGAGTAACTTTTTCCATCATCATCACATTGTTGTGCCGAAAAACTGACCGGTTCAATATTCATTGAATCGCAACTACACATGTACGCGTTACTTCATGCTACACATTGAGTTTAAATATTTTTTATTTCTCACTCGAAAAATATCTACAAAATATGTTTTAAGAGAAAAATAAAATACAAGCGCTCATACGCGTACGTAATGCGTCTGCCGCATTATATTATTTCGAAATGTTTACTTGCCATTTTTAATTAGGAAAAATTCAATATAAATTGAATTTTAAGAAAACATTAAAAGTAATTTTCAAAAAAAGAAAATTTGTATTGCCATGCGCACCTGGCCCAGAACAGCTCTAGAAGCTGTCAGATACGCCATTAAACTGGAGCTAGATTATAAATACTAGCTAGGTGACCTAGGGGGTACCTTAGTATACTCAACTCAATCCCTGAGAGAGACATGTTCTGTACAATACCGGATGTCATGGTCAGATAGCATTCTTTCGACAGTGTATTTGAGGTTGAAATAATGGATCGTAAATATTGGTCCAATGTTGTTCCCACACAAGACCCCAAGAGTCTGGTATGGTTCATAGAGGGATAAAAATTAATTCTACAGTAGTAGATCTTTGTACTATTAGGTTCAGATCCTACAGTGTTTCGAGCTTAAATCCACGCCATTGAAATCTGCGCCGGACACAATCTCCTCAAGGGTATTAAAGGCGGTAGAATCCAAATCTTTTCAGATAGCCATGCAGAACTAAGGGCAATATCATCCACGCTTATGGACTTCTACGTTAACAAATGTTGCAGGCACAACAAAGTGAACCTGGGCTGGGTCTCCGGAAACAAGGGGATCGCTGATCAACAACTTTTCTTACTGATCACAGCAGCCTAAATTACTACCTTAACAAAATGAGCCTGTTCCGCGATAAGGAATGTCGGTGGAACTAAAGAAATCCACTACAAAAGACATACTATTATTCATTAGGGAAGCAGTACGTCTTCTGTTTTAAATCAAATACTTCGATATACCATAATAGATCTCTTCAGGTCGCGGTATCGTTGCCAAGGCGGCATGGATTGTACAAGAGAAAAAAAAACAAATACTTTCAGAATTATTAACTTAAAATTTTCGGAAGTACTCGCTAGATTTTCTGAGTTCAATAGAATAGATTTTCTAAATTCAAAATTTTGACCGTTTTAAGGTGCCCGGTGTTTTAAAAGGTGTTCCTGAAATTTTAAATGAATGCCTGTATGTAAGTAACTACATTCGTGTGAACTTTTTCGTATCGGTTATCTTGAGATATAAAATTAAGACGAGTAAAACTTATAATCTACTGTTCTCAGTTGTTTCTTTTGCAAAGTATAAATTCTTACACAAATATATACACTGCTGCTCATAAGTCTCCGGTCAGTACTTTCTGTCAGAAAAGTTCATATAAAACTCAATTTCAATTTAATAATCAAAATTTATTGCAATCGCGAGGACCCGATACACGTTCGCATGACCAAGCATTGACCTGCTTGCTATAAGCTGGTACACCAAACGTTTTTTCGATGTTCGAATTTCCGACTAACAACATGTATACGTATATAAATACTAACTGACATTGCAGGTTGTGTTTTTATAGAAGTACGCCGCAAGTAAAATAAGTGCCAACTTTGTCAGACAAACAAACATAGCTATGATTCCTTCTGAAAAAGGTCAATTATTGATTTCTCAGAAGTTGTAAAGGGCAATAATGCATTCAGTTTAGTTGGAGTTGTTTGACAAATTCACGTCCAGAAGAATTATTTACATATATAAAAAAACCTTCATCAAAATTGTGTTCATTTAACGCAAAAACCATGTCGATTCAACCTAATAAATCAACTTAGGTATTAAGACAAAATGCGAATTCATTTATCGTCAAAAAACCAACAACAGACTTGCACCAATTGGTCATTTTATTTACGCCAGCTTCTGGCCGATCAACTTCTTGATGTTTATAAACGTCACTGACCTTTGTTTCCAAGTTTAACACTCTATTTGAACTTGTCTTTCAGTTTTATTAAGTTGATATCGGATGTTTGGGCTTAAGCGCATGAGTCCTTTGAATTCGCAGGCACTTGAAATGCTTTGCAGGCCAATGTCCTAGAAGAGCGCCATTGTCGTATAACTGCAATGCCAAGTTATATCATTCATTATAAATACAACACACATTCTTTGCCCACGGATAAATTTGACAATTTCAATTGCTCCAAAGTTGAAGACTGAATTGGGAGGGAGAATTTGACATCGACTTATTAGCTTTCGCTTTGGTCGACAGAATTAATTCCTGACTGCAGGGATTCAAAATAAACCTACAATTCAGCCTTCTTAAGCCTCTTCTAGTCGAATGTTAATATGAATTTAGGGGTATAATTTGTTCGTTAAAATAACTGTTATATTTAGTAAAAACTCTTCCAATAACATGAACGAATTTTAAAAAGCTTATTGCTGATGAGTTACAACCAGGTGAAAGCCATTTATAAGCCATAACGCCGGTTAATTCACACTTAAATACAGCCTGCAAAGTCATCTCATCAAGCCATGAGTGGTTATCAACCAACTCTACTAAACACACCAACTACCTTAAGTTGCCTTGGATATACATGGACCCAAAAGAATCCTACAGCTCTTTTGAAAGTTAGGGTCTATCTCCACCATTTGTGTGCGCGTGTTACTTTTTTGCACAAATGGTGAGGATTGAGCCCACAGTTTAAAACCAACTCTGAAAATCCCCAAAAGATTATTTATTGCATTTGTACACTGCGAAGGATTGCCAGTCTCTCGTGGTGGTGGCCATGAAAAATGTCAGATGGAACATACGGGAGTTGAACCTGAAACCGCACGCTCGACAGCCAACGCACTTACCAGTGAGTCACGGGTACCAATATGCTACTCGCTACTCAAAAATTGCACACAACAATCCCCCCCACGAGAATTACCAACCGCGCTCTGACCAACGGTTGCCATTCCTACTCAAAGGGTCCAATGCCGAATTTCACCACTCCCACCGAGCAGTATTTAAATTCAGAGTCCAACAATTTCAATTCAAGCTTCAGAGCTTCATCATTTTACGACACACCACACCGCAGAACCAGAGCCTAAAGAAAGCATCTAAGCGGAAGACTGTATAATTAGGTTCAAAAATAAGGTTGAACTAATCACATGAGATCGCGTTTCCTTGACGGATGCTTACAGGTCTGGATAGATTCGGAGTGTCGATTTAAAATTTGTTGGTCTTTTCTGATAGTGGGAAGAAAGCCACACTGGTAATGGCCGATTTGTTGTGGCTTCAAGCGTTCACACAACACACTGAAAGGGATTTTGCTAGCTACCCTAAACGGGGACATACCTTGATAGTTGTTGCAAGACAAAAGTTTGGGCATATTTTCGTTATACCAAACCATAAAGCACCTTTCCAAAATATCTCCACCATATTTAAAAAGTTCAGCTTGTAAACTCTATGAACTTGCAGCTTTGCTTTTGATAAGTTTTAGTGAAATCTGTACTTTCCGTCAAAAAATCTTGGAAATCATCTTTCATAGGTTCTTCTGCTGCACTGTTTTAAAATAACATAATCCAATTGATAAAGATCAAGTTGGCTTGATCATCGGCTTAGGTAGAGAGTCCTGAGTCAATCATTCTCAATCTCAAGATTATTAGTTCTAAGTGACACCAGAAAGAAGCAAAGCCTTTCACAGAAATGCAACCCGAAAAGCAACCGATTTGAAGCAAGAATTTCCTCCAAACCTTGTCCAAATCCATCAAAACAAAAGCGCAACTCAGCTCAGATTCTATTCCGACGTTCGATCAAACGAAAAACCCCAAAATGTGTATCTTTCAACATTGAGAGGAGAAACATTTCTTTGATCTCAATTTCACGTTGACAACTCAAATTTTCTGACCCCAAACATTCATCTATTCGTACCACATTTGAGTGTCTATTTCAGTTGACTACAAACAAGTCAATTGCTTTCAGTTTTCATTTTCTTTTTTCACTAAAAGATCCTCTTTCCCTTTGTGTGATTACTCAAACAACAAGCTCACTTGTATCCAAATCTGGATGGATGCCAAATGCCAAAAGTGCAAACATTATTCTTTGTGCCAATAGCCGCCGCCGCCAACAAAAAATTGTATCTTTTTTTTCAACAGCTCATTTATTTATCCGAGTGTGGACAGTTGTTTGAAAAAAAAGGAATATTACAAAGTGTTTTATCTCACGTGTGTGTGAGCTACATTTGTTAGGACTGATAAAGCTAATTAATGCAATTGGAAGCCCTTTGACAGTTTACCAATATTAAGGATTTAGAAAAAAATACCACGCCTTGAAATGACAATGGGCATCGAATACTGCCCGTGAACATTGATATTCAATTTTCGAGCACAAAGACGGAAATATCAGACGCACGAGATACTAAAAATACCACATACCAGCATGAGACTAATTGAATACTGAGCCAGAATGGACGTACATAGATCGTATATGGGGGCGAGTAAAAATACTGCGAACGTAAATTTTACACTCAGTGATCATTGCATTTGGTGTGAGACCTAAGCGCTCTCGTTTTCCACCCACCATGAAAAGAGAAGATCACATGCTACCGCAATGCGTCTGGATCTAAATGTGTAGGAGCTCGACTAGTTCTGTAGATATCACATCACTTTGTTTCTATTTGCAGAGTGTTCTCACGAGTGGCAGTGACCGTTTGGCATGGCATTCACATATCTACCCCACTTTCTCTTTCAATGATATTCCTTTGACTTTTCGAGTAATTCGATTTAATTCAATCTAGATACATCAGAATCTGGTACTTTGAAGTGCATCTTTGCTTATAGAAGGATTTTTTTTTAAATCGAGTGACATGAAAAGCGATTTGTTATTTGAGAAATCGGCAGTTTACCAAATTTAAGGCAGACGATATTTTTGAATAAAAGAATGGGCGATGGCATATTTTTGATTCATTGCACATTCCTTGCAATTCTGTCAATGAAAGGACACAGCTTCAAAGGTTGAAGACATTGAAGGTTAGGTCTTTCTATACCGCATAGGCTAATTATATCGAATCACTATAGGCTTTGACAAGGACGCGAATAGAACAACGAAACGTTGGCACTGATGTTTTGTTTTGTCTGCAAAATGGAAAATATGGAATTGTTTCTGAAATTATTTCATATTTTTATATTATTATAGAGCACAACTAAGACCGCCTCAAGTAGGATCACAGCTCTCAATGAAACATTGAGAACTTCAACATGTCAAAGCTAAAAGATTTCCCGACTAAAACTTTCCCAAAAAGACAAATATCTCGATATCATACCGAAGGAAGATCTTACAAGAAGCGATTGCAATCCATCTGGATCTCTAGCCACTAAAAAGCGTGGCAACAAACCGGGTTCGTTTCTCCAAGAGTCCAATCTTAGGATCGGAAAATATAAATAGATTACTCCAACCCTTATGTATGGTGAAAAGAAGGTTAGAGCATTGATCTCTGGAGGCGATTGAATGTCTTTTTTCTCGCTGAGTCAAATGCCTCTTGGCTTAAGTTTAAATGAGTCACACATTTAGCAGAACATCTTGTAGGAGCTGTCAAGATGAAAAACAGTATAAAGCCTTTAAAGATCTTCTGTGTGAATGCCCTTATATATGTTTTGTTAGTACGTCTGCACAAAATCCTATTACGAAAAAATGAACAGAAAAACGGCAGTAGCTGTTATCGAAACTGCACGATTTAAGAAGTACGATTTATAGACTATCAAAGGAGGATGAAACTAACTTCACCTACCAATCGGGCCCTTACCCAGAATGGTGAACTAATTCTCCAAAAACACAACTTTTAAGTATGTTGACTTATGCCGAAAAAGGAGAGAGTATTGTCATTGCACCCGACGAAGATTCGTCCACTGACATGGCAAGTAGAAGATAAAAAAAAACACCGAAGATGGTTAAATTCATTCGTACTTTTACAAAATTTAATCTTAGCTTAGATTATGGCCGACTCCTCCTTTGGCTCCCGAAGGTCTAAATGTTCCTTCAACTTCAAGTTCTTAGTACTCTCAGTAACGAGAGGTTGTCCCTAGGGAGTTGTTCTGTGACCTCTCCTCTGGTCATTGGTCACAGACAACCTCTTAGTGAACCTCAATGAGATAGGCTATATCGCAATAAGCTACGCTGATGATTTGGCTATTGTCATAAGAGGCAAATATGAAACTACAATCACTAACGTTATGCATTCAGCATTTATGCATGTCTTAGAATGGTAAGCGTGAAGGACACTCTGTGAATCTCAGCAAAGCCGCTCTGGTTCCCTTCACAATGAGGGGACAACTGACTCTGTCTTCAATTTTTATTAAGGCAACCTCTCTGGTATACTGCAGTGAAGTCAGGTATCTCGGTCTTATCTTACAATTAGATATGAAACTGAACTGGACTTCACATATCAAGTCCATCACAGGACGCGCAACCAAGGCCATGTGGGCCTATAAGCGGTTCTACGGTAGGACTTGGTGTCTCAAACCTAAGATGCTTTACTGGCTGTACTTCAAGATGGTTAGACCAATTATTACCTACGCAGCCATAATTTGGTGGCCCAAAACAAAAGTAACAACTGCTAAAAAGCTGGAAAAAGTCCAACGTTTAGCTTGTTTGGGCATTACTGGTGCCATGAGCACCTGCCTTACGGCAGCACTGGAAGCTGTCATTGGGCTGTCTCCTCTTCACATTTTCATAAGAAAAATAGATGCAAATGGCAATGAAATACAAACCAGGTGACCAAACGGAACCCATGAAAATAATCAATTTCATCACGGATAAAGACATGTTCTGCTCGATCCCAGATTGGATGAAGGCAACATACTGCTTTGGGCGTCTCTTTGAGGTAGACATTTCTAACCGTGATCAATGGTCGAGCAACACACTTGCCTCCGACCCCAGAAACTTTATCTGATATACTGATGGCTCAAAAATGGCAAACGGAGAAGGTGCCGGTGTCTATGGACCCAACACTTAAATCTCTATACTCATGGGAAAACATACAAGTGTTTTCCAGGCTGAATTACAAGCCATTGAATTCTGAGCCATAGAAAACTTTGCAAAAGGCCATAAAGAGGCAAGAATTCTAATAAATTTAGACAGTCAAGCAGCGCTCAAGGCACTGTCATCCAATCAAGTGGAATCCCAATGTGTCAAAAGCTGCTATGACGCCTTACAATCCCTGGCCCGCCGTAACAGAGTTAGGTTACGATGGGTTCCAGGTCTTCATGGAATCGAAGGCAAAGAAATTGCGGACGAACTAGCCAGGGATGATTCTAAAACTGCGTTCACTGGTCCGGAACCTTTCTGTGGTATATGCTGGACTACGGCCAAGAAGTGGGAAAACATGCTACGCATTGCATTGCATTGAATTGCATTGGAACTCAGACAATCTCAATTACTAATCAATCCCTTCTCTTACAAACAAATCCTTTTACTCAACAAGGAGAACATTAGAAAGCTCATGAGCTCCCTCTCAGTCCATTGCCGCTTGAGTTCACATCTAACCAAACTAGAGCTCAGTACCACCATCGAATGTCTACTCTGTTTGGAAGACGACGAAACGGCTAAACACATTCTTTGCGAATGTTCAGCTCTAATTTGGTTAGTAAGGCGCATCTTCTTCAAAGAGATATGCTCCCCATTGGACATTAGACAATCCAATGCTAAAGACATTCTGACTTTCATTAGAAGGATAAAATGTCTATGAGCCTAAGCAAACTCACCAAGATACAAAAGGTCTTTTCCTTCAGACCGCAGAGTCCGCTACTTCGGCAGGGATAGATATTATAAAAAATATTACTCTCAGTCACATAGTATGTGAGCTTTATCCTGCAGAAGTCCTATATGATAACAGTATGAGCGGAAATTCGTCCTTATTAGTTCTAACACGTTTCCATGTATCCTTCAAAGGTTGTTACCTTCTCAACTTTGTACTGTCCCTATTTATGTGACCTCTTACCCAAAACAGTCTACCGCAGTTCTGAACGACGGTTCCAATTCCAGAGTCTACGGTTTTAGTGCTTAAAGCGTTGTCCTGATCATATTCGATAAATGCAATATTTCGGTCTTATGCCCTACAAATTTCATTTTCTTAATTTGTGGACATAAGGATCAACCAGAAACTCCGCCTTCAACATGAAATAGTATTGCGACATTTTAAGAAACGCATTTAGATCGTGTTATATTCATTATAGGTATGCATGTTTCTTCACTGCGGATCAATTTTAAGTATTTGGATTATTGCCTCTCAAGGAACCGTACTGATCTTCTTATGAAGTATAAATATGAATTTGTGAATCGGTAGATTTAAAGGCGGAGGACAGCTGCTTTTAGTCCCCATTTCAATCTGCCTTTTAAGTATACAAGATTGCAGACTCGTCGCATGGGCTTTTCATATAGATATCAAAAAGGTTTTCAATGAATTTTGAAGAAATTTGTAGAACTGAAAACTCAAACCTTAACTTATCCTTTAACCCATTAGAAGTCGTGTGCAAAATATAATTTCGCAAACTTCTCTTCATTTTGAAAAAAAAAGACTTTTGATTTAAACCCAATTTCTGTCAAAGGAAAGAAAATCAACTTGACAAACTCATTCAACGCCTTTGCCAAGTGAAGGATCATACTGTCAGTTTCAACGATTCTTGAAAAATAATCCCCAAGGGCAGTACTGAAAACATAAAAAAAAAAACTAAATAACAAGTACATTCACCCCCAAAGGGAATGTTACCTCGGTGCATACACAAGGCTCAATCTGTTCGTTCAAAAAACAATAAAATAATCCTTTTTCCAATTCAAAGTGTATCCATATGAGTGCCTTCACACAAATGAATTTCCCAAGAAAAATTAAGAAAACACAAGCGCAGCACAGGCGGCACACATCCACACCGACTGCAGCATATGCACGCCGACTTTATGTGCAACATTTTGAGCTTCACAAAACAAAAAAAAAATCCATAATATGGCTTTGACCTTTTCCTTCGGTATCTTGCGGCACTGAATGCAGGCTCTCGTTTCCCGCAATGTGCAATCATAAATTTCCCCCCAATTTTCCACTGTTTTTCTTCTCTTTTGTGGTTTTTTTTTCTTGAGTTTGTTGTCTCTTTCGGTGTGACTTCCTTTCCTTTACGTGGCTTTTCTGTGTCTTCGGCCGCACATGTTTCATGTCAACGCTTTTATTGTTGTTTTGGTTGAAGCTAATTTAGTGCAGGTATGTCAACTGATACTAAGATGCGGTCTCTATGCACACATCTCAAGAATTTTGCGCACAAAGGCGTGCGGTACACAAAGCCAAACACTTTCCTCCAAGGTGGTTGGAAAAATTCTTCAAACATTTTCCCATATGAGCCTGATTCAAACATTTTTTTTTCCATTCTCTTTTTCCACCTCAGAGTCATCCTTTATGAGATTTTAGTTGTAGCTTTTTTGTTGGTGTATATTTTGACAGCGAATTGGCATAATTTCTCAACGGATGACGTAAGTTGTGACACAATAACCTCGAAACAGAGAAGCACGAAGAGAGATATTCGTTCTCACAATCTGAAGCTAACAACAACTTTATGGCTCACTATGGGGGTTGGGGTTGAAAGTTAAAAGCTCATTGGAATCAGTGTTGACTCTCTTACTTTAGGTTTTGGCTTCAAAGTGTCGCCGGAGTGGGCATCTGAGCATGTGCACCAATTAATTATTAAGAGGAAATTAACTACGGCCAAGAGACAGATTTTTGTGTGCCGGTTTTAGTTTTAAATGGATTCACACATACCGGGAACTGTTGACAAATTAGGGGCGATATAAGGGTTGACACAGTTAAGTGTCGCGAGTGCTTTCTCTTTTTTTTTGTTTGAGAAAATGGAAGTAGTCAAGGAATTGGTACTGAGACCTCATTTCTATTCAAAGAAACGACCTTGATGAAAGACGGCGTTTGTACAGCAATCGGAATTGTACCTGAGCTTTTGGATCAAAGCTTTTCTTGTTATTCATGACAGTCTTTATTCATGCAATTTGAATCGGAATCTTAGGACGTTTTAAATATGTCAGTTATAGAATTTCCCCCACAGAGTTGCAGTAACTTGAGGGCCGAGTATTTTGGTACAGTCAACGATACACCAAAAATGTGGATTTATATTCAAAAAGAACGATAATTTACAATTTGCCTATTCTCGGAGAGCTGTTATACGAGTATATAACAAAAGCATTAACGAAAAGACTTCATGCATGAGTTTTGCCTTAATAACACCAAAGCATAAATTTATAAAATTCTTTGTGTTATGCATACTTTAACTAAATTTCGTAAATAAGATGATAGTTGGACCTTCTAAACTTTGTCTTCGATAGACACCAAGATTTTTCACATTTCAAACGATCGGAAAGAAAGTTGACAACTGTAATGTTTTTTCTCTTAAATGTGGTCAAGCTCAATGTTGAAGTTTTCCATGGTTTGGTGTATTTGTAAATTTTGAAAATGGCATATAAGCATACATATCATCATATTTACATATTTATGTCTATGGTTATAATGAAATATATGAATGTCAAGCCGTGTCCTGCGTCTTCGGCCGCATAGGTTTCGGGTACGTACAAAAGTTGCAGGACACAGAAAGGTTTACCCTGACACTGATTGTCCCAACAATGTAACAAAATTTCTTACCTACTTAAATTGTAATTACATTACCAGATAAAAGTTAAATTTAAATATATTTTTCAGTTCTATTTAAACAATTTCTGTATTAACATTAAAATATGGTATGAAGAAATGTCATCGCGGACCTAAGAAGCTTAAAATTCTTTAAGATTTTCTTTAGGAAGGGAGTAAATATCTCTTGCCGTTACAACTGCGTTCCCAAAAACTACCGATTTTTCAACAAATTTACTTAAACAATTGGTTACTACCTACATTTGAATGGGATATTAATAGTCTTTGTTCATTCCAAAGGTCCGTTGTTAGCATTGGTTGAAGAATTTTTGAAATCGGGTGGATCGTGTCTAAGATTACCTCATAGATTCATAGTAACAAACTTACAAACTTAAAAACTTTAACTCTTAATTAAATTGTACAATAACCTTTACATAGAGACATGTGTCGACGCTGACTTAAACTTTTCCATAAAAAGCAATTAAATATCTAAAGGGTCCACCATCTAACGTTTTTTTCAACTAGTGCTTATTTCGTGAATGGTAACACTTAGCTCATGTCTGATTTGACAGATAATTAGTTTTATCCTTCCGCTGAACGAATATGGTTGTGTATACGCTTGAACAACGCTAGGAAATATTTCGGCATTACTTTGAAAATCATGGTAATGTTGCAGAATGTGTGCGAAAATTGCGTACGGATTTTGAAAGAAGAGAAGCACCGTCAGCTCCGTATGTTCGTTATCTTGTGAAAAAAGTGAGAGAAACTAGCATCCTCATCGATAAACCAAAGCGTGAAAAGCCAAAAACAGTGCGTATACCCGAGAATATTGCTGCTGTGGCAGAAAGTGTGCGTGAAGCGCCATCAACATTAATTCACCGTCGTTCTCAACAATTGAACATTTCGGAGACATCATTGAGACGAATTTTGCATAAAGACCTTGGTATGACGCCATACGAAGTCCAATTGGTTTAGGAGTTGAAGCCAACCGACCATCCAATGCGTTTTCGCTTGGCTAAGTGGGCCTGCGATCGACTTACAGAAGATGCCGATTTTGCCAAAAAAATCATCTTTTCAGATGAAGCTCATTTTGATCTTGGCGAGTATGTAAACAAGCAAAATTGTCGCATTTGGAGCACAGAAAACCCGCACGCATACATAGAAAAGCCGATGCACCCAAAACGAGTCACTGTTTGGTGCGGATTTTGGTCCAGAGGCATAATTGGGCCTTTTTCCTTCGAAAATGAGCAAGGAGTGGCCGTTACAGTCAATGGCGATCGTTATCGGGCCATGTTGAACGAATAATTTTTGTTCACAAAAATTGAAGACGAGGATATTGGCAACATTTGGTTTCAACAGGACGGCGCTACGTGCCACACAGCCGAAGCTACACTCGATGTTTTGCGCCCTGTTTTTGAAGATCGCATTATCAGCCGCAGAGCTGATGTCGTTTGGCCACCTCGGAGCTGCGATTTGACACCGTTGGACTATTATTTGTGGGGTGCCCTCAAAGAAAAGTGTTACGCCGACAAGCCAGAGACAATTGACGCTTTAAAGGACAATATTCGTGAAGCCATTGGTGAAATACAGCTGACACAATCGATAATGTGCTTAAAAATTGGACCGATCGTGTAGGCTACTGCATGGCGAGCCGAGGCAGCCATTTGAATGAAATTATTTTCCATTATTAACCGGAAGAATTGTACTTTCAAATAAAAAAAGAAGTTTGAGAAAATATTCAGCAGTTTTTTTTATAGCATTTTCAAAAAAAAAAAGTTATTTAGCGGACCCCTTATTACCATTAAAGCAGCTTTTCAAAAAACCCATTTGCTCGACCGTTTTTAAGTTACATAATTGTTCGCCATGAAAGACCCTTTCATTTAAATGAAATAATTTATAGCCATTGTTCTATCTGACGATCCATTGTAAGTATTGGTGTAAGAATAGCCTCAAGCATATAAACATTACCTCTTTATAATACTGAAAAAGAAGAAATTTACAATAGTGGTCCCGACATACAACCTTGAGGAACGTCGAAAGTTATACAATTATTGTTATGTATCGTATACCGACCAAGACTTGATTATGTATTTATATGTGTATGTATATTAATCTACTGTTATTTAAATCGGAGCATATACCTTCTGGTAAGCGGAAATTGGACTGACGCTAATTTTTTTAAATAAGCATTGATTACAATGGCTCAATGGCTTTACTCAAAAAAGAGCGAAGCCCAGTTATGGAAGAACTTTGGCAATTTTCGGATTTCCTGGAAACGCTGAAGATATTTCAATTGTATGGAAGAAGGATTTGTCGGATTAACGTTATCCAAACCAATCACATGAAATATATTAGAAAATGTGTTGACATGTTTACCCATCAATATTGTATGCTGAGAGCATGAAAATTTCCTCACGGGCTGAATTAATTTTCTTGACATTACAATTTAATGAAACGTGGCATTTGACGACAAAAGTTACCCGATGTCTTAAAACAAAATAAAAACTTTAATTACAATAAGGAGTTGGGGATGTTGAACCCATATTATAATTTGACGCAATAGGTTCCTATTTGGCCTATTTTGAAAGTCATATATTTTAACTATTACGATATTAGGTAAAATAAAATCCCGATGTCATACGACCATAAAAGTGCAGAAGCAATAAACCGCTTCCACTTGACCACTTATTCGGTCGAAGTTCTTTAAAATATTTATTTCTAAAACAGGTCGCTAATCTTAACGAACTTAGTTATGATGTACGTCCATTTTAGTCGGACTTAAGATACCATTAAGATTTTGTTCTAGGTTCAACTCTGGTGAAGATTTACCAGATAAAAGTGAACAACTTTAGAAAGACTTCAGACTTTGTCCAGATCAAATTCAGCAGGCTAACTAACTGCTTCAAACTCGATTTTTACCGTTCAGTACGCTGAACCCATTTACAGACTTTCTTATCCTAAAGGCATCCCTATCTTAATACGTAAAGTAAACAAGCCAGCACGATTTGAGAACGAAAATGTTCGAATTACTTTACTAAGCTAAATGTATGGTACTAAATTTTATAAATTTCACAAAGCTACTTGATGCAACTCTATAATTTCCATTGCAAGTTAAATAGAAGGAAAATTAATATAAAAAAGTTATTAGACTTTTAATGATCAAAAACTTGACTCAATTCAAGTCTTGATAACAAATAAGATTTTCACTGCTTTGTTTTATATTTCTTACCATAATTAAGTTTTTTAATAACTGTCCAACAGTTGTGATAAAATTAAGACACACTTACCTAAAAGTAAAAGAAAGAAAAATAAATTATCAAAAATTGTTACATCGTAAATTATATATGAATTTATTTTATTGTAAAATTTAATAATAATTTAATTCTGAATATTTTGAGTTGATTTTAGAAAGCCACATGTTGAGATCTCAGTAAATGGGGACCTACCCTAGTCTAATTGACCTTGATATCAACACTTATTAGTCTTTGGGCCTTAATAATTCATAAGTAAGTCATAAACCCTGAAGCATTTCTCAAATTTTTCCCGTACTAGATTCGACCTTACATGCTTGCTTCAGAATGCGCCTTACGCGAGCAATATTTAAAGGGGTATCTGAACTATGGCTCCATGATGTTTTCTCCAGCCTGATTATAAAAAAAAATGGCTATCATTATAATATACGACGTGCACTGCTCGAAGAAGTCTTGTCATAAAGCAGCGTTTTTGGCGGCACCGGTAAAGTGGTTATTTCAACTTAATTATTGATGCAGGCTATCCATTTACTATAAGCAGTCCAATTTGTTCCAGAAATGCTTCTGCATGGGGGAAATCTTTTTTGATTCGCGCAAGAGAAACAATATTAAAATAAGTTAAACTCCATGAAGACATTGAAGAAAACCATAGCTCCAGAAGATCCTTTCAAGAAACGCATCAATCGAAATGGATCGAATCCATTTCTCGAAAGTATTTATATTCAATTATACTCAAGAGTATAACAATCCAAGAATTTTACCATCTACAAACACCCGCATAATCTGCTTAGCATCAGCTTCACTAATTATCATAGTTTTTTTTAAACTGCCTGCAAATCCATTCAAAGAACCACACACAAAAACTCGTCTATTGCATTCATTCCAAAGCCAAAGGAAAAAAAAATGAAAGTATTTTCATATGCAGGACACTAAATCCCTCTCCACCTTTGTTGTCCTGCGAATGTAGGTGAAACGCCGACAAGGGCACATAGAGTATAACGTGTTAACCACAGGTAAAACGAGGAAATAAAAAATAATTGAGAACTGTAGCATCTCATACCCAAGTCCTGCATCCTTCCAACGAACGAATGCCTACCGTAACATAGGTGCTACCTATGCACATTCAAAACAAAGGTAGGGCAAGCAAAGGACAACGATGTGAAAAAGAAACGCTAAAAGCAAAGCCAATGTGGAAAAATTTACTCAAAAGTTTATTGTGTGGCAATGAGTTGCCTCTGTACCAACCATGAAAACGCATGCTGTATGTCGCAATGCGCAATGACGTCACACAACTAAGAAAGTTCACTCGTCGGCTTCCGCGCGCAAGGAAATCCCATCCTTTTGACCCAGTGTCCCAGAAACCAAAGTTTAAATGTGAATAAATAAGTTTTCCATTTTAGGAACAGAGTGGCGCCACCTATTACCGACAGAATTTTTCATGTGGTTTCAATCATGGAAAAAATGCCAACCCCAAATAATAAAGCTGTAAAGTTAAAATAAAACTTTAAGCGCTCTTAGCTTAAAGGGGAAGTCGACTCGAATGGCTTTCACTCGAAAAGCACGAGCTTTTGCAATGAATAACAATGCCATCGAAAGCTAGAGAGATTGAGTGGAAGAGATTTTACAGGGACCTAGTTCAATCACAATCGAGTACTCGAATGGAGCCGTTGTAGGCCGGCAGGTGAAGCTTTAGCTGAAATCATTTCCACCTAACCTGCATTGGGGTTGTAATTTTTTTTCCGGCTTCTTGTCCCTGTTCAGGGTAGCAATGCAAACACATATTTTCCACCCCTCACATTTTCTCGGAAATTATCCGAAGCAGGATCCACTAGAGCAGCGTTTAAAGTGCTTTAAAGGATACGGCGCCATATTATTAGCATTTGAAGTGGTCGGTTCGCTTCCAATCGGATGCACTGCGTACGAAAATACACGAAACGGTCTCGTTTTATTTATTCTGCAATCATTTGATTTTATCAGAGCCAATCAGGTGTAAACTGTAAAAATAGATAATGGCGCCGAGAGGGTTGTTAGTCGGTATTTTATCGCACGTCAAATGACATCGAAGTGCACTCTGAAGGATGCGTGATATAATGAAAGTGTTATGCTTTGTGGTTCGTAAAGTTTGCACTTACTTCGGTGACAGTAAACTGGGGTAATGATGGATGTAGTTAAAATTAAACGGTTACAGGAAATTTAATAAATGGGACTCTCTTGGCAAATTTTAAGTCATTCATGAGCCAGCCTGTGTAATGCTTTTATTTTCATACTTAACTAGGCACTGAAAAAGTGCTGAATATGATATAAGGTGGGATGAGCAACAATTTTGGGAGGGCACTGAATGCGAGTGACACAAATTCGTCTTATGGGAGCTAAAGCCTTATGAAGTTATATGTTCTATATGGGTTTATTGTCGACTCGGAGATTTCTTAACAATTTTTCATGGCAGGAATACTCTTTCAAAGTGCGACCGCAAAAACGTACTTAGCAAGCTAAAACAACTTTCGACTCTTCACGGTGCGGGCTCGCGGCTTCTAGCTAATAAGACCCAGCTTCCTGGTATCCGCTGTTGCTCGATCTTTGAACCGTAGGTAAGGTCGCCGTTTTTTCGTGAACGTGGCACACGAATAGCTTCTTAGCTTAAGCAGTGCTCTTCATCGCGACATAGATAAACTGCTTTACTGGCTCTCGGTAATGCCAGTCGACCGTGATTTTTTGTCCTAGCTGGTGTTTGACGAATAGATTGCTTATTGACATCATAATATTTATTTTGGCCTAACGCCTGCCTGATGAAGAATGTGTTCAAAAATAAGGCTGAAGAAGTCACATGACAGAGCAATTCCTTGCTTGAATCCGGTGCAATTCTGGAATCTTATTCATAATTCGCATTAGCATATAAGAGCATATTTAACTTATAAGATCTGATAATTCAAATCTTAAAATTTTAGATGTCAAAGCAATTTTTCAGATGACAACATTTCTGCCACAACAACCTATACGCCGCACGATAAATTCAAGAAGACCAGCCCTATTGACATAAGAACTATATGCAACATACAACATTTACGGAAATCGCGAGCTACGACATGCTATCCTAAAATTTATCAATACGCTTATTCGATTATTTGAAAGATATTCCGAATTTTAAGAAAAGAAAAAAAGAGTTCAGAAAAATATTTGCTTGAAAAACATTTTTGTAAACTAAAATTAATTTTATTATTATTATTATTATTATTATTATTATTATTATTATTACTATTATTATTATTATTATTATTATTATTATTATTATTATTATTATTATTATTATCATTATTATTATTATTATTATTATTATTATTATTAGTATTATTATTGTTATTATTATTATTATTATTATTATTATTATTATTATTATTATTATTATTATTATTATTATTATTATTATTATTATTATTATTATTATTATTATTATTATTATTATTATTATTATTATTATTATTATTATTATTATTATTATTATTATTATTATTATTATTATTATTATTATTATTATTATTATTATTATTATTATTATTATTATTATTATTATTATTATTATTATTATTATTATTATTATTATTATTATTATTATCATTAATGTGTAATTAAATAATTATACTTAAAATAACTTCAAAACGAAATTGTTAAACAACCACCTGCAAATAAGCACTTTGCTTTGCGGGAAAAAATTCTAAATTGTGTATAAATCAAATGAATTAAAATAGAATCTATCTATCTATCTATCTATCTATTTGTACGCAAAAAAATACAATTCATTTTGGTGCCTTTAGCAAAACTTGGCATATTCTGCAATGCCCGCACCGTTGTTCGTTTTCAAATGTCAAACTAACCTCGAATGTTCTACGCAGTAACTGTACATTCTCATTCGCATCGCTTTTGTTTTTTACTTGTGGAGGTACATTGAATCCAAGCTTAAATACATAAAGGAAGAAAGACCGAATTTGAACTTTTGACGATCAATTCCAAGAAAAACGACTGAAAAAAAAATCATGTAGGTCATTTTATGAGCTACAACCTTATTTAAACCCCTTGTTCTGCATAGCTTCACCACCTTAACTTAACTTGAATTATAAATTTGAATATGTTGAAGCATATCACATATCGTTTTAAGGAAAAAGAAACTTTTGTCGCTCTCGAGCCACTCTGCCGCTCCTACGATTACATTTAACGCTAAAAAACAAATAAGCGCTTTTATACATTACCCTTTCCGTAGGGCCCTGCCACAAGTCAGCGCTTTAAAAATTGAACTAAAGAAACCTGACCACATAAAACAGTCAACAAATGAAATAAAAGCAACCACACGGAAACGAAGCTGATAAAAAAGAATTACACCTCGAATCGATGTGAATCTTTTCAATTACTCAAGAACATAAGCATTACCGGCCCTGCTTTATCCGGAACATTGTTAACCCCAATGGCTAAAACACAACAAAAGAGGGGACGACGAACATGGAAGAATGCAAGTAATTTCCTACTAACGACTTTGACAAGTAGCTCCACTCTCGCAACCCTCTCAAGCTATCCTTTCCCCTATCGCTGTGCGAATTATCTGAATTGTGAAGTTACCCTCTTAACCATACATTTCCTATTGCCCATGTCTCGGTGCCATTATGCGTATGAAATCTTAGATAGCCAAATTTTTTATTTATTGATAGACACACAGATACTCGTATTTATATAAAGGGGAAGAGCAACAGGTCCACCATCTGAAGGATAAGTCTAAGAGGATGAATAATATTGGCACAAAGCCAGAATTAAGTTAACTTGTGTTACTGCCACTTGTTTCGCAGCAGAGCGTGTCGCAACAGCTGTGCCCTAGTTCTTTTGTGAATTCATTATGATTCACGAAAAGTTCAGAGCTAAGGATTAAGGACTTTTTAACAGTGAAATAAAAAAAATACGAATTTTCCCGTAGACACATATGAACTAACATTGAGTCAACAAATATTAAAGTAACATTAAACTTCCTCAATCGATATATAAAGCTGGTGGAGCTTATGAAGTAAGCAAGGACGAAATGCACGTACGAGTATGATACTTGTACTTGCTTAAGCAGACCCTCTAGTTGGCAACGTGCTCCAAGCACACTTAACAATGTTAACCCCCATCCATTGCATTTTCGGATGGACCTTCTATAAAAAAATCTCCCTCCTACTTTAGATCCTGAACAACGACTATATACAATATGTATGCTTGTGTTACAGTGGAGTTTCGGTGCAGTGTTTTCTGCAGAATCATTAAATCCTAAGTTGGACAAAGTTTTTCGTCCGTTGCACGTTCATAGTTGTGTCGTACTGCCCAAGAAATAAAAGAGGAATCAAAATAGTATATCAATTGGCAGTTTGTTACACAAGTCCTGGAGCTGAGAACTTTTTACGTTAGGTTTGCAATCAACGACGTACAAGAAACATGACTCCTCCAGTGCAGAGCTTTTGAATGGATATATATAGTTTGGGACATGCTTTTATTGAACACAAAAAACAATATACGTTTTATAGGATGCACAAGTTGTCGAGTACATCAATTTTTAAATTAAAAAAGTTTAGTTAAGTGCGGTAGCAAGAATGCATATCTTTTATGGCAGATAACACTGCCGATGGTATGAGAATGTAATTTCCCTTTTTTATGCTTGAATGTAGGAGCGATCTTATGAGTCATTTCATTTTAAGAATTTCCTCTATTGCTTATCTTATGCCTGTAATGTCATTGAAAAACCTGCTTTGTATATGTTTTTTTATCCCCATTGCATGTGACATGTTAACATAGGCCCATAGGCCTTTTGTTCTTTTTAAGGTTCCGTTCCTCAAAAGGAAAAACGAAAACATTATACCGACTGTCTCTCTCCACCCTTTTTCTCAGGAACGCGTGGAGATATCAAGTTGGAATTAATACGAGATACTTTATTTTTACTTTTAATTCTGGTACCTTAAGGCTATAAAAAATCAACCTTCTAAATTGACGCATTCAAAAGATATTGCTAGTTTTGCTGCATACTCGTAAGGGGAATAAAAATCTATCTGTTTCCATAGTTTAAGGCAAGAATCCGTAAACCGTTCATTTGTTGTTAAATCAGTAATATTTTTTTGTTTTTGAATCGCAACTCAATTTAACGTCAAACATTGTATGGTGGTACGGAACCCTAGGTTTGCGTGTCTGACTCCCGCTTGGATTTTGGTAAAGTAAGTTTGATTTTACTTTTTAATTCCTTATTCTTATTATTCCCCGATAAATTTTAAAATAATTTGTAATTCGAGTTGCACTAAATTCAATATGCAATAAAAAGGTTGTCGTCGAATTCATGGTATCACTGTTTAATTTTCAGCAATTTTACGGCCTTAAAAAATTTAAAAATTATTCAACGCTGCGAGACATTTCCTATCTAGTGTTTCAGAGAAGATAACATAACCGGCATGCGGTCTTTAAACCATCTGAATGTACTGCAATCCACCTGACTCCCACCTTCGTAAGTCTCCTGCTACAATTTTCTTTAAAAAAATTAACCTTTACCTTTGCTTTTACTGTCTGAATAAAAAAAAATGATAGACTCTAAAAAAACAAAACGCATTAAGGCTGATCTAAGCCTCATCTGTTGCACATGCTCCAACGGACGAGTATTTCTTTAAGACGATCTAGTAATGCCGCCAGATTCCACCCTAGTATAAACCTAGCATACTAGGGCAAAAGGGAAGACACCAAGGCTCCAATTTCGGAAGAGAACATGAAGGAAAATGGGACACAATGGACGCTGTATATGAGGCCAGTCGGACCGCGTTTACAAACGAATTTAAAATAGGCTAAGCAGCGACGACGCTCAAACTGCCGGTGCCGACGAGCTTCATGTCGTACTTTTCCTAGCATGTGCACATACAAAATCATTTCCTTGCGAGGGTCATATAAAAGTATACCCGATGATTGGAATCTCCGCATCATATGCCAATTCGAAAGAAACGATATCATCAAAAATGCTGCGAAATTTCTAGATCTCTTCTACTATACTATTACATTCGCCCTCAATCGACTTACAACTTCCATGTATGAGTGGGTATTCTAAGGACCACATTGAGTCTGCTTGACAGAGTCCTAATTCGAGCGATATAACTGATAGGAGACAAAAATAAATGCTCATCGGTTCACCTTAAAGCCCAACTTCGGACGAACAGTTAAACATAGATATTCGGTTTTCAGCGTCAAAACACGAATGTCCTTATAATTCAAAAACACAGTTTACCAGTACTTGCTTCTTCTTCCTCCCTTATCCCCCCACCCGCGTTATGTGTGATCGTTACAAGGGTATTAAATTGAACGCGTGTAAATTATAAAAAAGGGCGCACTGTTGCAAAAAAAGGATCAATGAATAGTTTCCAAAGATTTGATGGAGGAATGATGACACATTCCTGCACTCTTTCATCTAGAAATGGAACACAACAACACTATGTGCTATTCGCCTTAATATTACTAATGTAATTTAATTATTTATTAACAAAGAATTAATAATAATAATAATAAATTATCAACTTTAGTGGAATACTCATGTATGACTTTTTACAAAAAAAAAACTGTAAGATTCCTCTGACTCTGACCCTTCAAGCATTCAGATTTATAACTGTATTCATGGACTGTATTTTGAGACTTAAAATAAACCGTAAATTCAGCGCTAATTAAGCCTTTTTTAATCTAAAAATTCATTTGACTGAAATCCGTGTAAAAATATGTAAGTCTGTCGTTAATCATGCCCCGATATCTTGAGACCGAAATATTAAGTGCAATTTAACAGTATATTTAAATAATAACTATCCCAAGCTCGTTTTTGTTATAAGTCTGTTTAATCACACTGAAATATTTTTGAGCTTTTTTGAACCATGATGAATTGGAGTACCCAAATTGTATTTCATTCGTAATCATCTTTTTTATTCATGACCACGTTCGAAAAGGAAAATAAATTAATTTTAATCCAATATAATCTCAAACGAGTATTTACTCCACATGGGCACTCAATTCACAACGGGAGACGATTTTTATTTCACTACACTGCTTGTATTTATATTAATAGGAAACTCAATGAAAATTTGCCGTGATGATTTTGTATCAAATTAACTTAGCCTCTAAAGAGTGCAATTAGTTATTCTCCTCTATTTATTTTATTTACACAAGTTCGTCTTTGAAAAACAGCGCTTATTTATTTCCAATCTGAAATTTCTTGTAATCGGTCGATTTTCGTAGTTCAAAATTTTTGACATTTCGCCATTTTAAAGGTCTTAAAAGTTGGACTCCATGGTTTCCAGATAGATGTATGTGTGTATGTATGTACGTGTATTTGTGCGGAATTTTTCGCGTCTCACATCTCGAGAACAAATCAAGCTATCGTATCTAAATTGAAGGCATTTGAAGCGTATTCGCAAACTAAACATCAAACAAATTTCTCGTTTAATTTGCATTTGTCGAAAATGAAACAATTTCACCTGTTCTATTAAAATCAATTTAGTTTTCTAATGAAAAAAGAACTTCCAGAATGTAGGTTCCAGAGGAAGTTAAAACGTTCACATTGCATTAACTCATACTTTCAAAAAAATATGCACTGGCGTTTTTATTCTTTGAATTTTTCAATTTAATGGTCAAAATTTTCTGAAAACAGCTAAGTATATATTATGTCTCCTAGATCGAATGGCCTAATCAGGTTGACCTTGTTCATAAAAATAATTGAAAACTTAAACTAAAATTGAAATTTTTTTAGTCAAAAAACTGCCCATATATGCACCTTGATGTGTTCTTAAGATCTCTTTCTTTATCTTTCAATGTTGGGTAGAGGAATTTCATGTTATATTTCATACATTCGGCAAAGCTCGGTATTTGAATTTGAATCCTTAGAGTCCATTTTTTTCCATTTTCATGACCATCAACATCCTTCGTCAAGTACGGAAACATATTGTAAGCTTGGACAATACAACAATGGGGCATCATTACTTCAACAAGACTTTGAATTTTTACTTCTCAGTATAAAAGGCTTTCGACCAGTCTGTTGATATACCCAAGCCTTCGTTTTGAACTTGTAATAAATGTTTTCGTATTGCTACTATCATTTTACCAAATAAGCGAAGAGAATAACTTTTAGTCCACTAATTTTGTAAACGAAGCCTCGAGATACAGAAACAACACCAAGAAGTTAAGTAATTTCAACACTTATGTTTGCTTACTCTGAATTAAATCCTTGAGGTCTTTAGAGAAAAGAATATAAAGAAGCACATGCAGATAACTATCTATCGAAACCCGCCTGGTAGAAACTATAAAAATCTGCAAACGAAAATGGACTAGATGGGATCACCTCAAAGACCGAACTGACATTTTGGACCAGAAAAAGTAAGATCACTACTGAATCCTTTCTTTGCTCGAAAACATGACTCCCCACCACTCGAAACACCATTCACGAAAAGGGAGTTTTTTACTTTAATCTTATCTTTATTAAAAAGATTTTAACGGAACCTTCCGGAGACACTGCAATGTCTCTTAGATGAAAATCATGCAAACGAAAGTTATCTTCCTTGTTCAGAGATTAACATCCTTCTAGGCAATTGCGCTAAATCACTAGTTGGGGAAAATGTCGAAATGTCTTAAAAATATGAGTGAACATGAAGCCAATTGACTATGGCTTTTAAATCACAGCAAAAACATAGCTAAATAATAAGAAGAAAAAAAGGCAGTTTTAGAAGCAGACAATTTATTAAAGCCTTCGATTTTTTATCTGTTTATAATAAACCTTAGATTGTATAACTTTTAAAAAAAAGCTGGTCAATAACGAGCCAGACCCGTGCAAGGAAGCTTATTTCCAAACTTGTAAGTATGGTTATAATTTCTTCTCTTTGAAGTACGGAACCTTGAAAATTTTCCGTATATTGCAAACCATTAACATCGATATTCACAGAAACTGCGCAAATGAAAATTATTTTGAGTCTTTTCAACATTTTCTTAGCCAGCAGAGGTAACCCAAATTAAACCCTAAATTTTCGAGTAGTTTCTCATCACCAAAAAGGAATTTCGTCCTCTTATTGTTAGAAGCCGAAAGACTTCTCATTCTAAAAGTTGCGCTTTATTTGTAAGCCTCGTCCCCTTTTTTTCTACCAAAAACACAGTAAAAATACACAGCATTTTTAGGCTAGACATGCCCATTTTTTCATTTCATTTTCATTTCTTAATCTTTACAAAGAAGCAAGTCTTCCTTACAAACTTTTTGTGTTGTGTTTTGATTATGCGAAGGACAAACAAAGGTTCCGAATCACAAAGCCAGTTGTAGGTTAAGAAAAGTTTAACCCGTGGTTTCCAACTTGAAATGACATCATTTTTGTCAGAACTTTTGGCAAGAACGCTCGAAAAGACTTGAGTTTTGTTTTGTCTGTAGATAAAAAAAAAACTCATGGCATCAGGCGTAAGAATGCATATATTAAATTGTGCGTCAAAACAGTGCAGTGCAGCTTGCTTCATCGAATGCTTTCCAAGATGCCCACTTTTTCTTTAGCAATATCGAGCGATGAATGGAAGTAAATATGAAGATTTTGATTTATTGTGATATCTCAAAAACGAGACAAGAGTTGTACTTACTTAACAACTTTTAATTATTTAATTACTTTGCAGATTCGATTAATCAACGAACAAAGGTGACATGAAGGGACGTAGAGGCATAAGGATTAGAGAACTCCTTTGACAAACGTTTGAGGAAGAGTTTATTTTGCTTAATTTTGATTCAATGTGAGATCGAAAATTGAGCTCTTTATCGCAAAGGAGACCTTAATCTCGATATGGGACTAGTGGTGCAGAAGATCCATTAAAGAAATATGTATCGAGAAGGTTGGGATAGATGTTTCCAAGATTAAGTTAAAGATTTGCATTCTTTTACGGAAGAACGGATTCAAATCGTTTCGCAGAATTTTATGACCGATTTGGGGAAAAAATGTGTTAAAACAAAGAAAAGGGCCATAAGTAGTTTCCTTCAAAAACTGCAGGGAAAAATAGGGTCGGAAATTTCGGATCTAAAAGGGTCCCTTCACTGTCCTGCTCCACTGTTTTGCTTATCGCCCGATAACTGGTTCCGAAAAGAAGATCTGATCAGATATGTGCTCTGTAGATTTTAGTCCTTCTTCGTTCAGACAGACTTAAGCATCGATTACGCAGGATGCACCTTTTTTGGATCTCCACCAAGTTGTCGTTTGTGGAGTTTAAATATGCCCAGAGATATATAATAACTTTAAATTAAATGTCACAGCTGCCGATTTTTATTGTCTAGTTCGGCCATTGATTTTTAATCAGTTTTTTTAAGAACCAATTCTTCAAGCTCTGATGATGGCACCTTATTTATTTATATAAAAAGGTTTATATTTTATATAAAGTATTACAAAAAAACCTTGTGAGAAAACGGTGGAGATCAGAAATTGAACGCAATAATTAATAATTAATTTCGATGAAAATGTTGAATAATAGGAGTATTACACTTGCACCTTGCAAAATAAATCGTCAGAGCATCTACATCTACATTCACGTGTCAATGTTTTTCTGACGCATAAATAGTTGAATAAGGTGAGCCTCAAAGGTATAAGTCAATTTTGCCTATTTATATCCTTTGGAGTGGGAAATGTATTCGCATGTTACCACCAAAGCTCAATTTTAAAACTTCACATGTGTCACATATCCCCATTTTTAGGCAATCGGACATTCTCAACCTTTTCGCTTGATTAGTTTCATTTTCGAACATAAATCGAATGCCACACACCGGAGACTTCCGAAATTCCCTTTCGAACCTTTTAATTTAATTTTTAAACTGTTTGTGAAAAAATCCGATTCCTAGACACAAGGTGTAGAATATCAATTTCTCAAAAGGATAACGATGTTCCTTTTTTATTGATGTTCGACTTCTTGCTTTTATTTGTAAAAGTCTCGTTGTAAAAGCATCAATTGGCAGTCAAGTGGAAGAGGTATCCGTTTGTTTGAGTTCCTAATCAATTTCTGTCCATAGGATTGAAAAGGATATCAATCACTGCCAATGTGTTGGTTTGCTTTCAACAACTGAGGTCGTTCAAAAAATACAAATGGAAGGGGTTAATTGAAGGATTAATTGAGTTAGCCACTTTGGGTGAACGTGCGTTTGAGGGATAAATTGATGTTGACAGGTTGCAAGGCGGCAGTCAAGCTTTCCTTGACAAATACATTTCTCAGGGACTAACATTTTTGTAGCATGTAGTGCGGAATTGTGAAGGAGAATTGTTTCCATATTTTTTCTTTCTTTTTTTACAAATCTGTATGACTGAACACGCATTCATGTGAACAAAAAGAGTGCCCTTAGCAAATTGTTGTTCCATGCGTTCCATGTGTTTGGCTTCAATGAAATTGCTTTGTTTTGCTTTTTGAAATGAGCACTGTGCAGGCAGAAACCTGGAGGCTATTTAATCGGCTGATAAATTTGCCTTTCAACACTGTCACTGGAGTAGCTAAACGGAAGCTCTGTATTATTTACCAATTCATATTGTGAAAGCGATTATTTTACACGAATGTATAAGCAGTGAGCAGATGTAGTGAATTGGATGCACACTAAATGGTAATTAAAGGGCAATTGTTTGCACCATGATAATCGATGAGATTTTATCTATTTCCAATTAAATTCAAATGTCGGAAAATCGTTTTGAAAATGCCATGAAAGCAGATGTTTTGGAAAAATGGCTTGAAATCTGTTTATGCGAACATATTCCAAATGTAAATTGAATTAGCGACGTTATATCATGAGTAAATAAATTAAGTTTCATTTGAGTTTGAGCACCATTTGAGGCAAAAAGTTGCTAGATTTAAATTATATTTGTAATTTAAGATTCATGAAATTACTTCAATGAAATTTAGCTATGCCTGTACATCCACTGTCTTCAAATTCCTACTCACTGATCAGACATATCGTGTATCGGACGAAGAGTTCTTACTGTCAAATATTCGGCTTGATATTTAAAGCTAGTTAAATGAGGGTCTTGCAGAATATGTTTTTGGTCCTTCGAATAGGGAATTATGACAAACCATGAAGCATCGATTGGCTGAGATGAATCTTCGTCGTGGGATGAGTATGACTCCCATGGTGACACTTTGCGTGGAAATAGCTGTTGAGGAAATCACTTGATAGCAAATCTCCTTGCTAGAATGGTCCTGTCTTAGCACCATCATGAAGTTGGCCTTATAAATATGAACATAATACTTATGTAAAGATGTGCCATGTGCCCATGCTCCTGTGAATGACGTTGAATGTGATTTCAAAAAAGAATTTTATGAAGTCTTTAATTAGGATACGAGATCTGTTCAGGGTACAAACAAGAGAATTTTTTTCCCTTAGTCGGATTGAGACCTTTTGGAGGTCAAATAGGAAATGGCAGCCCGAGAGATCTACGAAGTAGTTTGACTTTTTTGCCGAAAATCGAACTGGGACTCAAATCAACCATAAAATTACAGCTGAAAGAAATGAACTCAATTATTTAGAAAGGCGCTTTTTCAGTTAAGCCAGCGTCTTTGTAAGATGATTTGCCCAAATTGAAGAAACTTCTTGTCCTGGAAATATGTATAACATCAAGCACCTGTCTGCATCGTTAGTAGCTCTCTGACTCAGTTGGAACTTTGATTTTAAGATTGGTGAAAAGAATATGCCACTAAGAAAATGGGAGCCTCCCAAAATATAAGGAAGAGTGAGTGTATTAAAATAACGTCCAATACCTGTGCAAATTCAGAATCATCAATTAAGTTTAAGAAACGAATTAATACATGTTATACGCATGAAGAACGAAATGGAAATATATGTTAAAGAAGAGCTTGATGTCGTGTGCAAGTGCCTTAGAGCTCAAAATATGATTGTTTTCGACATTGTCTTCTTCAGAATTATTGAAGACATTTCATTTGTGATATATTTTCGAAAAAACGGCGCATGTTGAACCCATTATTTTGTGTGGTATTTTTGTTTTGCCAGAGAATCTTCCCCATACACTCGTATGTTTTGAATCACTCGTAAAAGATAGGGCCGTGAAAAATGTGTGTAAGCCCATTGGCTTACTCTCTGCAGTTTGCCATTTTCACCACTTACTCAGAATACAGCTGTCTCGAAACTGTTACAGATGTAGTGAATAAGGTATATTTTTTCCAGAATAATTTAGATTGGGAACTAAAATAGCCCGTCACAATCGCCGATATTCTACCATCAGAAGAAACGCGGACACAAAAAAAATTTTTAAATTTTTTTACATGCATCCTGGATGCGCAAGGCACTGTGATTTATAAAATAAAGGTTACACTATCACCATCATAATATCAAAGAATAAAATAAAACAAAGTTTCCTTGACTGTCTGTCTGAACGCGATAAACTCAAAAACTACCGGACGAATTTTCATACGGTTTTTACCAGATAGACAGAGTAATTTATGAGGAAGGTTAAGATTTACAATTCACTAAATCTTTTAATAAAAAAAATATAAAATGACGATGATTGTAATTCAAGGCATCAAAAATTTGCATATAATAGGACTACCGGTTGAAAATGTCGTTATTGCAGAAAACTTCATATCTATTACTCTGAGGTGAATTTTGACCATAACAGCTGTCACATCAGAAACTTCATATCATTGTCTTATTATTTCAGTCTAGATTATTGGTCATTAGTGAAAACACACAAGTTTTTGTAAAGCCGTAAAATGTCTAAATTCGTGCCATCAAAACAACATTTGCGGGAAGTTTTAATATGCTTCTTTCATTCAAAGAAAAAAGCAACCGAAGCGCATCAATTGTTTACCGAAGCTTACCCGGGCTATACTATAGACGTTAGAATGTGTCAGCGGTAGTTTAAGCTGTTCAAAGATGGTGATTTCGACACCGAAGACAAAGAACGCCCCGACCAGGTGAAAAAGTTTGAAGACCATGAATTGGAGGCATTGCTCGATCAAGATCCGTCACAAACGCAAGAAGAACTTGCAGAATCACTTGGCGTCGCTTAGCAAACCATTTCCGATCGTTTGAAAGCAATGGGAATGATCCGAAAGGTAGGACATTGGGTTCCGTATGAATTGAAGCCACGAGACGTCGAACGCCGATTTTGCATGTCCGAAATGCTGCTTGAACGCCACAAAAAGAAGTCTTTTTTGCATCGAATCGTCACTGGTGATGAAAAATGGGTACATTACGATAATCCAAAACGTCGGGCAACGTATGGATACCCCGGACAAGCCTCAACATCGACGGCCGTTCAGAATATTCATGGCCTGAAGGTTATGCTGTGCATTTGGTGGGACCAGATGGGTTTTGTGTATTATGAGCTGCTAAAATTGAATGAAACAATCACAGGCGAGGTCTACCGATGACAATTGATGCGTTTGAGCCGAGCACTGAAAGAAAAACGACCGGAAACGGTCGCAAGACACGATAAAGTTATTTTGCAACATTACAATGCTCGGCCACATGTTGCAAATGTCGTCAAAACTTACCTTGAAAGGCTCAAATGGGATGTCCTACCCCACCCGCCGTATAGTCCAGACCTTGCGACATCCGATTACTATCTCTTCCGATTGATGCAACATGGCCTGGCTGACCAGAACTTCCGGCATTTCGATGATGTCAAAAAATGGATCGATTCGTGAATTGCGGCCAAACCGGTTGAATATTTCAGAACGGGTATCCATGAATTGCCAGAAAAATGGGAAAAATGTGTGGCTAGCGATGGGCAATACTTTGAATATTGAATTTATATATATTTTTCCTCAATAAAGCCTTGATTTTTGAAAAAAACGACATTTTGAACCGGTAGTCCTATTATTTATGATAAGTTAAATAGAGGACCGAATCTGTATAGAACATATTCATCATAACCCAAAAAAAGGCACTTAGACTATCTAACAAAACCTTTAATTTTAAATAATCTTTTTGTTTAATGAGTCAATCAAATCACCGGTTGAGTAGAAAGATGGAGATGGTGGTATCATAATATTAATCATTATCCTGTTTAAAAGCTTCAATATCAATGTTCACGTAAATTCCTCCTAATATTATTTAAATCGGACGTAAACGAAAGGTCCGCGGTTTGAGTTAACAGTTCTACGCTTAATTCATAAGCCGTCTATATAATAAACGTGTATCTTTATAAATTTAAATGAGACCATCACTTTTGTATTTAATTCATACCTCCATGCTCATGTCTGTTGGTGACGTTCTACTACACACATGAGATCTAGGCAGACGAAGTCCTCCATTGGGGTTGTTCCCTACACCTACAATATCAGAACGTATGCCTGTGGGAGTTGGGTAGCTCCTATACTATTTTTTTTTTCAAGTGCACTCCAAATTGGTTTTTGGTTTCACTTACAAAATGAAAATATCATCTGATTCAATTTTTTTTTGAAACTTCACCTTGTTAAGATTGTTGCAATAGTACGATACTAATTAACCAACACTTAAGCTTTTGACACTTACAAATTACACAGAGCATACATATGTTCATTAAACAAATGTAACATGAATGCACAAATTGAATGTCAATCATTCTTGAATGTGAACTACGGCAACATTATGTTGCGCTGAAATTGCACTTCACTGCATCAATTGACTGTGATGGCAGCACTATTACATTGTGGAAGACTCCTTATTTCCATTCAAGTGGAATTTAATTAGAACTAGGTTTCAGATGAATACACATTATTTTCGAGAGCATTTCAAAACACTCTTTGCATCTGAAACTCCTCGTACAGGTAGATGTTTTTAAAAATTTAGGCAGGCGAATTTAAGTGCCATCGAAAAACTAGTTAATCGTATTTCAGCATTTCAAAAACTATCGATTACCTTTGTTTCAAACTGAAATGAAGAGGTTCTCTTAAGAGGTTTTTATCTACGAAAGTATAGAGGAAGGACAGTGCCGCCGATCTGACCCTGACACTACATCCTCTCAGAGAAATTCTCTAACAATTTCATTTAAAGGATCTCCCCAAATTGGTCGTTCGCTTTCAGTACTTGTCTGCCAAGTTCACCCCAAATCAGCTGTTTAGGGTTGAGGGCGGGTGATGAAAAGGTCACTTCAGTGGTCCTTTTTATTTCACGTATACTCTGAAAAACTTGGAAGAATATTTTGGTCATAATCTTGCATTTATATGAATCCAGGGCTATTAAACACAAGCCCGATGCTTAAGTGTGTTCCTCTGATAAGTGTAAATACCCACCAGTGCCGGAGAATCATCTAAGAATTATTATAGAAGCACAGCTTTGCAGGACTATTTGCGACCACAGAGGAGCATTTTTACGTTAGCATTCCTCTCATTTTAAAATAGAAAAATTTCGACTTTCGGCCCATCGGCTGACATAAAATTTTTAGTCCTTCTTGAATGCCTGCGGTTGTTAATGGGATATTTGTCGTTTTGAATATGAATTCATTATGTGAACTCTGAACTCTATAAATACTAAAACAGAGTTTTTCAGTTTAGATATTAATTTGGTAGTTTCGCTTCTATTCTGAGCCTTAGAAAAAGTATGTTCCTAGTAGAGTTATGGTATTGCGCACTGTTGGCATCCGTCTTTAACGCAATACCATGCATAGACGTTCTTAGTAAGTAAGTCTTAATCGAAAAATTAGCGGCAGAAGGATACGCCACCTACTTTTATAGATGGAAAAACATCTAGTTTTCCCAAGAAAAAGCTAAAATTAATTTTTTGAAAAAAATTTATTCACAAAATCTAATTATGTAAATTGTTTTTATTTGTGATGAAAATATGTCAAATATCGCATGTGAATGAAGTAGTTTATTTGAATATTCCGCAGATCAAAAAACGTATAATTATGGGACTTTCTGGAAATTTCTTGACGGCAGTGTACTAGTATACAAGCTCATGTAAGTCCTATTCAAACAAAAACAATTACATTAAAAGAATAATAAATTTCGAGGTATCCTTCATAGAGTACCGAGAAGTTTAGATTCATATCCCGGATCCAATATACTGAGCCATTAACCTTATAAGCTTTGTCTTACTTTGGAGAAGATCAAAATGGTTTAGCAATCATTGTTGAATAATGAAGCAAATAATGATAGGAAAATATTTTCATCTTAACAAACCATTAAGGTTGACGCCTTGAAAGTTTAACTTTCTTCATCTTTCCCTAAAACCTTATCCTCAACACCTCAATCCAGAATAATTTATTTACAAGTTCCCTTGAGTTTGGCGACTATTTCCGGGAGTCTCAAAGGGTAATATTTATGAGCACAGTAGTTCTGTTTTCGTTGATTTTATTTCTTCACCAAAGTCGCAAAAATATATTAATCTTTCTGTTAAGGGATCCGTCTTTCTTAATTTTTTTTTGTACAAACGATGAGTTGACGTTTGTTTAAAGCGTGAAAAGCCTCGTAACTGCAAGGAAAAATTGTTGATGGCTTAAATACAGAGACAAAACTTAGATTATCCAAAAATACTTCACAAGTAAGACGGCATATTTTTTTAAGAGAAGAAAATGAATAACAAAGCTAAGACTTCACACAAGCAACTTAGGATGTGATTGATTTTGAATCCCTTAAAAAGGATAATCCACTCTTTTAGCAGACTAAGAAGAAAATCGCTGATCGCCTTCTTAGAAAAAAATTCTAAGGAACTTCACAAATAGTAAGCAAAATTCGATTCACGATTTTAAGATGAAAGATTTGCAATTAAAATCCTCTGTGAAAGGACGGACAATGAAATATAAAAAATGCTGTCAATTTGGAAATCGAGTTCACATTGATCCACTTTTCATAACTTAAATAGACACATTTTGGATTGAATTCAACACTGAAAGGACTTAATATGCCAATTGGTGATGACCTTGATCATATTCAAAGTTATTTTAGGGAATAGAGATTGAGTCAGCCGGATACACCTGCGGCTCCTATTTATATTAGCCGACATCTACTGTCATAAGATAAAATCAAGCCCTACCTTTCATTCGCTTGGTTGAATAACCCAAAACATTTCTACACCATAGTATGACGACTTGAATATTTAATTAAGCTAAAAAGTACTCAAGTCACACATCAGGCCCCCTTAAAAAGTATTTGGAGTTGGGAATTCTTACTGCCCCAGAAGTGTATAATTTATTTATATCTGCGTCTTCTCCTCCTTCATCAAACACTGTCATTAAGGCTTAGAGGAATGTGACCGTACTACGATGATGACACAGTCGGGAAAGCCGCGTTAAATTGCTTACATTTTTTTTCGAAAAAAATAAAGCTTTAATATAGTTATAGCTTTCTATAGCTCATCGATACTTATGCTGCACTTGTTTACTTCACAAATTATTAAAACAAAACTGAAATTTGCTAATGTTATAGCACCTTCAAATTGTGCAATTTATTTCAGGCCATCTTGAAAAAGAATTTAGGTAGTTGGTGTCAATTGATTAGTTTTTTTCGGAAAAGCAAAAGCTGCAATTTTGTGAATTTTATTCGTATAATTTATATGGAATTCTAGAACACAATAAGTAACATAAATTCGGTTAAGATTTTAAAGCCAATAAAGGAAAATATTTACTATGCAAATTCGACAGCAACACAGGAAGGAATTTAGCAAAAATTTTTTAAATGAATACCTTAATCCTTGTTTCCTACTTGGCAGTACTTTCCAAGCAGGCAATTTTTTTGAGGAGGACGAAGTTGTTAAAATCCGCCTTATTCATGCACTGAAGATACAAATGTGGTCATGACCAGTAAGGATATAAATCTAGTTTGTTATTGATAATAAGATTTGACGTTTGCCACAAAAGAAATATTCAATAAAGACCCAGTGTTACTCTTGATTCAGAAATTTTCGCAGTAATTAATTTGTTAATTCAGATCAAAACATGGAGTCTGGTGTTCACTAATGAGCAAAGAGCAAATTAAAAGTAAAAATCGGCAAAGATGTTACGATAGTGCCGATAGGATTACCAGAGAAAAAGCACCGATTGTAGAGGACACTATGAGCACTCCACCATTGATACATTCTTCCAACCAATCACAAGATATTATCACCTGAGATTTAAAATCATGTCAAGCAAAACATTGAGAGGAGAAGAAAGATTGCAAAGTATTTTCATGACAGAAATTGTAGACGCTTGCAAAAGTTAGGGTTTGGACAAGACGTGTGAGTACAGCTTCGTAACGAACCAGACAATAAAGAGTGGAAAAAGGGTGCGATCACTATCATACCATCGGATCCTCAAATAATGGCTTGAGTCAATGATGTCAAATTTTTCTCGTAATTGACAACATAAACGCCACGATAAGGATCCTGTTAGCGAAGACGTCACAGAGACCAGAAGACCAAGAACAGCGTCACAAGAGTCGGGTCAGAAAGTAAAATTGGACTAATCGGTAATTGTGAGTCCTGAAGAACAGGTGTTTCCGAGAAGGTAATCGCCTCCAAAAAAATTTATTAGTCCATAATAAACGACAGAAAAATCAATGTACATTTAAATTTATCCTTTGACAAAATATTAAACAATGTCCGTTTTGCTAGCTTAAATTAAGTTTCCTAAGTTCATTCTTATGACTTGTCTATAATATTATTAAATTCAAGTTACTATAGATTCGGAAGTGTTCGCATTAATTAATTAGCTTTAAATCTAGATCGTAACATCGTCCAAAGTAGAAACAAATTCTACCGTTTAAACGAAGGCTGCATAAATTTTAAATCATCACCTGAAATATGTTAAGAAATCCAATCAACAGGTTCCAACAAATTTAAATCAAGAACAAAACGAGCTATATACGCTCAGTACGGCAATGGCTCCAGTAAAGTCGAACAAAAAACTGAGTGACCAAAGTCAAGGTGTTGACTTAAGGCAAAAGTAGTTTCCCGCATTTCAATTTAAACTTCTAACAAGTTTAGTAAAACTAGTTTACTACATGTTTTCAAAAATTCTGAACCCACTCTATTAATTTATGTTTCATCAATCCATATTATTGTTTTGTTCCATTCAGAAATCGCCCAATCCTTATCTTTTTTTTTTTACAAAGGTTTACCTAGCTTTCGATTTTTTAGGGAAAGTAATGTTTTATTTTCCTGTCAAGCCTCCAAAAAGTAGGCGTTTACAGCGTGCTGAAAGTGTATTCCTTTTCCTTTTGTTTCCTTTTGAATTTCTTTCGATATTTCTTGCGTCTTGAACTATCACCGCGGTCATGTTAACATCTAATTGAGATGCTTTTATTTAGCTTAGGATTTTGAATGGTAGATCTATCGACTAAAATAACTTATGTAAATAAACTTTCTGAATCGCAAATGGTTAACACAAACCGTCTGATCTTGTTCACAAATGTGGTTTGCTTATTTCTGTACCATTTGTGTATATCCCAATATTTGTTGTATTCTGAAAACTGATGCATACACAAATTTAGGGTGCACACACAAATGACTGTTCAGTTGTGTTAAAAAGAATGATTATCCTCTTTTTAGTAAAGGACACTTATCATTATGACACCCCGATTGGTTAAGTTGCAATAACTTTTCAAATCAATAAACAAATACTTCATCGGTTTCGCCACTGCAAAAACATGGTTTACCTTCGAACCCCTCACAGTTGGCCGAGTTTTCTTTGCGTTGGGTCCTTGTATCCTTTTGACGCCCATCACTCATCTTATAGTGGAATTGAATTTCAGAAGTATCTCTACCGCACACACTCAATGCACAAGAGGATGTGTGTGCAAGCAGGCTTTCCCGTAAAAATATCTATAATGTATTTTTAATGCGTCTCTCAGGGCGTACTCTGCTTCTCGTCTCGTATCTGTATCTGAAGTTCTTGTTCGTTTTGAGTGTAGCAAATACGGTATTCTGCATGTGAGGCTTGCTTAATGCCAATCGTTGATTTTATGGATTGTACATGCTGTACATTGTTGGTGGGTGGCTTTAAGTAGCGAATCGATTTTTATCTGTTCCATAGGACTAGTGGCTGATGGATGGCATTGGGGGTTCATAAATTTTAAAGAGGGACTTTGTCCTAGGATGGGATGTTGTTGTTGTTGTTGTTGTATTATTTGGGTTAGTGTGCTGGGGTTGCTTTATCGGTAAAGAACATGTTTCGTTTTAACGAGATACTTTGACGAAATGGCATTAAGGATTTTTCCCCCAAGTTTGATCACACATGTTGCTTTGTCTGTTTGACGTGTTTTCTATCTGTATGTTTGTATAGACGAACTTGATGTTATTTGTCCCGAAAGTATAATACAAACAGCTACACAAAAAAAGAATTTATAAAAAAAGGTTTAAGATTTTTTTTTCTTTGATGATAGGATGCTGAAGCAGGAGGACGAGGGTTGGTTTACTGTATACACTTTTAGACACACAGGGAAGGTATTTTCATGATAAGTAGTATTTTCTTGTCAACGTATTGTCGCCTATCTCTTGGACACTATTCAGGATTTAATGTACAAAAAGAAAAAACAAAATGAATCCAAAGTGACGAAGCACAAAGAAAAGTGATAATGCTTTTTTTAATGGGACTTTTGTTTATGGATTCATAAAAATAATTTCATTTATAAATAAATATACCTTCGTAAAAATAGTACAAAATTTATAAACTTATGTATAAATTTAGATGCTGGTTTGCAGAAATGACTCAGAAAAGCCTGTGACATCGATAACTGAAACACATTCGGGTGGGTTGGAAGGTGCAACTCCTCCAATACAATGGAAGAGTTCAAACGGAGTGGAGTGCACGGAAGATTATCACGATCCCTGTCTCACAACCCACCATTGTAAAACTTCGCTTGTTATGAAAGAGTAAGCTGCCTCCGATAGAAATAGATGTGCATATGTGTATTACAGCTGTCAGAAAAGGAAATAGAGGAGAATCTTTGACATGGTGGACTGGCAGGAAGTCCCGGCGATGATGATTTAGAATCTGACTGAGCATGCTGAAAATCTACACCAGGGAAGAAAAAAGGACGTTTGGAAGACTCAGCACACCGGTAATAGCCCAAGCGTACAAATAGCATCTCAGTGAAAGAGCAAATGATGCATTGCGTCAATAATCCATCAGCAGACTCCGTGAGGGTTTCCAACCAATCCCGATAAGAAATTTGTGGCTTGATGACGATTATTTGCAAGAGAAGCAGGCCACAGATGATGTGCATAAAAAAACTCAAGTAGCAAGGAAAGAGAACGGAGCTGATGAAGAGAAGAAAAAAAATGTTAGCGAAAGAAGTAAAGAGTCGTCGCAGTCTCGAAATTCAAGGTAGATTCAATGAACTTCTATGACTTTTTTAAACATCATATGAGAAACAACTTGTTTGGTAGAACAGATTTTATCAGGTCCAAGGCTTAAAAATCGTGCATGGTTGACATTTTTAGGGCTACATTTCAATGGAACATTTCAATCAACCAAAAAAAAAAACGTCCTTGCAGGTGAAACTAACTTCTAAGTTTTCCAACACTTTGTTAAGGAGCAGAAGACTCCGGCAATGACGACAAAATGATCCAATTTGCCTGGTTGTCATTATTCAATTTTTAACTACCCATTCTCTTTTTTCTCAAATATTCCAATAAGACTGAAAGCTATTTAAACATAAAGATCTACTGCCAGATTTAAACACCATATTTGAGGCACTAATGGTGAGGCAATTGGTCTCTTTTAAGTCTTAAGTCTAAAAGTTGTTCTTATCGTGGGTTCAACAACTTTAATTTCCTTATAAAAAAACTTTTGCTAGTCACGATGCCGATCAATCCCTGTGGTGTATGAAGTTTTTCGTAAACTGACGGAAATGTTGATTTTGTTTTAGGAAACACATTCCGTGAATCAGCTTTCAACCCCTTTTTGGGTTCCACAGCTTCAGAACTCAAAGTTTAGAGGTCTCGTACATGCATACATAAACTGATATATTATAAGAAAATAAAGTGTGAGTAGTTGTAACCCTGACATACGAGGTCTGTTCGAAAAGTTCGATGCATGATCGTAGCCCCCGTGGTCTCTCACGAACTCTATTCATTCTTAAAATGACGGAAAGATCAACGACGTTCGCTCCAAGACTTTCGCGGTAGCAATTGAAATAATGCCAATTAAAAAATAAATAGGGCAAAGGACACATTTTTGGGTGCATCGTGGAGATTCGAAAAAAAAACACTACTTCGAAGGCCAAATATCTTTTGAGTAGTATTGAACTCTGAACTGAAACACATAAACTTTACGTCTGATTCAATTAAAAAATAAAATATTTCCAGATATGAACCCAATGCCTTGAGCTCAGCACTACGACTCACTTACTGCTAGGCAATAAAATATATACACAATCACCCGACACGACAAAAAACTCAACTTCACATTATATTTTAATTTCAAAAAAGTTTGCTTAAAAATTACAGACAGCTCAACCAACTTTTGGATAAGACGATTTGTTTTGTACGCTTTTAATGTAAAACACTTTACGTACCCGAGTAGCCATTTCCAAAAAGTTTCTTTCATATTAAGATCTTTTGAATTTTGTATTTCCAATCCGACAAAAAACTTCCATTTTTGTTCAAATTTCTATTTACGAACTTGCAATATTTTTAGATTTTTAATTAAATTTAGTTTCAACTCAGGCACACTTCTACAAGACAACCAAGTAAACGACACTAATTAACAAAAGCCAAAGAATGGAAGGCGTTAATACATAAATAAAAAGCAAGAAACCTACATATGCCATCGACCGGTGCAAAAAACAAAACAAAAAACACCCCTCGTCAATTCCATACCCCTCCACAATATTTCTGGTCAGAATATGCTGGTAATATAGAAACCACCATACTCGTGGGGGCTTACAAAATACACTGTAAATTTTGTTGGAGCTAATCCTATTCCTAGTGCAACGAATTTTTTTTTAATCTGTTAAGTAATCTATTGTAGTGTTTACTTCAATCGGTAAGTGATGGATTTTAAATAATAACATACGCATCCGTGATATATGTTTTTTTGATTCAATGACGTATGTTGCTGACTCGGACTTAGGGCAATGATCTTTGATTGGAAGTTTTGTATCTTTTATACTCTTTATAAAACTCATAAAATATTTCGTATGTGTTAGAGTCCGATTGGTTTATTTATTTATTATTTATTTATTTATTAATGTAAAGCACCTGTATGATGTGAAATATTTTCGCCAAGTCAGTTGTCATTTGATCCCGAATTACTAGGATAACTGCTCGAGATTTATTAAAAAATGCTTATAACCTAAAAGATACCGCGGCATCGATGTATATTTTATCTAAGAAATTTGTGTTCATTCTCGGTTCTACGAAAATGTGGGCTTTCGGTTAAGAATACTCGGATGAGGGTAGCTTTTTACAACTAACAACTCTTGAATTAGTCAAAACAAGTCGAGCAAACTCCAAAAGCCAGCCTGATCATGTAATGGATAGACAAAGAACAACCACAAACCTGGTATTTACTGTCCCCATAGACTATAGCAAATATTCGAAGATTGAAAGAAAGAGGAAGCACGATCCTAAGGCTCTGAAATGATTTATTTTTTTTTTCTGAACTATCAAGAATTTAAATAAAATTTAAGTGCCACGTCATCGTCTAAGCCGATCCATAATCATAAGAGTAGCTTTTGAATTCAAAGACTTTTTTAGGTATGACCAATACTTTTCTTAACGGCTGCACATTAACGAAACCAATATCGTTCGTCATAAACAGCTTCATTCAATAAAGTATATTCCAACTTTTGTCATTTTTATTGCTCACTTGAGAGCTTAAGTCAAAAGACGCATCAAACGACAATAGCCCCAAGCCAGAAGTCATGCAAATAAATCCCCCTGCGTAAAGCTCTTAAATCCTCACCAGTACTCATAGCCGTATTCCATTACAGTAGCAAATATTTACTTACCACTTATCATCAGAAGCCACCGAGGTCTGATAAAACAACCAACAACCATCAATCAATCGAAATACATCTTTAATGAACGACGAGCCATTTCTCACTTTCATCAACACACCGCAACCTATGATTTATTGGCCGCAGGACATTCACCACTTACCAATGATAGATGGCTACGCGGCGATGGAGTGCGACAATTGTTATTATTTCCGACTCTCCTAGTACAACAAGCCACTTGGCATTGTTTGAGGCATTCTTAAGATTGCTCGTGAGCATTACTCCTTTGTGTGTGCTAAGCGGTACTCTTCATATCTCCTCTCGACACAAATAAAATATTCCCACTTTGAGCTCGAACACACCTGCTGCACGGTTTCCTTTTAAATAAATTCCAAAGAATCATTCTGCAAATAATCTTCTTAAGCCGGAAGTAAGCACCATTACCACCCATTCCCTCCATCATCGTCCGACACTTGAATCCAACAAGCACCCGTAGTGGCATGGCAAGGACGAAGGCGCGAGGACATGAATCAACAAAACGTTGAGTTCAGCTTCATTGTTTTAAGAACAAAATGACATAGTTGCATGCAATAACATTCTGTCTGAATGAGCTCCTGGGTCTTTTGAGGGTGTTATTGGGTGCTCAATTGAGCTCGAGTGGGTGTGTGCAGTGCCAGTGCCAGTGAAATCTAAGATGTAGTCAAGCGCAAACACTGATACACGTTCATGTTGCGGTTGTGTATTTCGTGTGTGTCCAAAAATAAACAACCCGATGCCGGAATATAAAGATCCACAGATACACGAATGGTGAGTGAATGGATTCAAATCATGCTACGGAGTGTAAGTAAGTGTGTGTTACGTGTGGAGCGCCAGCGATTTTAAATATTCAAAGTGCAATAAACAAAGGACGAGACTGGCAGCGAATACTCGCGCGGGTGAATGACTGGGTGACACATCAACTCGTGGAATGAAGGAATGCTTTTGCAGTCGCGAGCAGCAACTCGATACCACAACAGCGAGCATCAAAGGTAATTTCAATTTTGTGTAGCGTAATGCGGGAGGATAATTTATAAAGCCCTGGTATCTAGCTTGAGGATACAAAACTGATTTTTGGCAAGGACAATGCAACCGACGTGGATGGGTGGTTTTAACATCTGGTATTGCGTTTTTGAACTTCCGAAATGGCAGGATCCTGAATGCATGCCTTCTGCCAGTGCAATGTTTGGTCGAAAATTTGCACAAATTGTGGTTATGGATATTCCGAGTCATCCTGATGAGGCGTGGATTTTGGTTTTGTTAGTTTGACACCATTTCTTTTTTATTCGTTTAGCAGTATAATGGCAGTATTTCCGTCACACTGATTGGCGGATTTTTTTTATTTGTGTTTAGCTCTAACACTGAACTACTCGAATAAAAGCGGCCAAGTGCGAGTTGAGGACTCACACGCCGTGTTTCGTACATAGCCCAACTCTTGTTGCAAAATTATGTTGCGTTTTAAAATAATATTTTAAATTTCGTTGCTGACTCTGGCGTAAAATTGAGTTGATGTTTTAAAAAACACGTTATTTTCACAAAAGTTTTCATGTATTCGTCGAGGAAGAAGAAAGAGGTGGTAGACAAAGATAAAGATTTTATTATAAACCTAAAAGATAACATATCTAACATCCGCAATGAAGTTGGATTTAGAAACGCAGTAGCCAGGATATCTGCAATAAAACAACCTTGCCTGTAAAAGCTAAACGATTACAAGGGGCAAAGAAGAACACGCGAACAGCGACAGCGGCATTTAAAGCTTGATTAGTCCGCCACACTTGTAGAAGGTAAAAAACTGCCCTGTAGGGAAAACTTACTTTTCCCAGTTTTTGATAAAAAAAAGTGCGCTTATATCAAAGGAGAGAGTATAGAAGGACTGTATATGGAGTTTGGTATATCTCCTCCTGAAGGCCAAGCTATCCAGAGAGAGCGACAACAGAAGCTAAAAATTTAGAATTCTAAAAAATGTTGAAGACATCTCTCATAATTTTTGTCCACGGTCCAGAATTTGAACAGACGAACTTATGATCAATTTATTTAGAGTATAAATATTCAACTTGACTTAACACACCGCCATTTTTGTGCTACTGTAGACCCTTGACTTCAAACATCTCCATAAAAAAAAAAAAAATCGGATGGTGCATTTAAGGCTCACTAGCCATGTTGCGAAGTGCTCGCATCCATACTTGCTTATAACTTCTTCTTCAATTGAATAGTGACCCTTCTGGCTTAAAAAGCGCTCTGTTTTTGAACCTTGGACACCGCAGCTTGATTATTTGGTAGCAGGAATATCTTCTGCTGACTCAATTGATAAGTGCTAAAAATCAATCGACAGTCCACTATCTCATAATTATATATCGATCTGGAATCGAACTCAGATCAAACCAATATTTGGTATGCAGTTTCATCAATTCGAGTCCGACCTCTGAAGGTATGCCCAAGTCAAAGAAACATTTTTTAAAACGTTCATTGTTTAAAAAACGTTTTTTAAATGTTTCACATTTTCTTAAAAAAATTTCAGAAATGAATTTAAATTTAAGAAACGTTTTGGAAAAATTAAGAGATCATTACAGAAACGTTTCTTTTTTTATAAACTGTTGCCGATAACATATGTTTTTTTTATTTTCTGAAATGGTTCCAAAACGTTTCATTGTTGCGGACGAATCACAACAAAAAATAAAAAAATAATAATAGATGTAGTTAGGGTTAGTTAACACATGAACAGCGTTTTGGTTTTAAAAGGGCAATACATTTGATTATGCTTTAAATAAAACATACCTAAAATGGTGCACATAGTTAGCTTCGACCTGAAGTGTTTGTTTTTAGATCATTTCCAAAACGATTGGTGGAATTTCAAGTTGCAACGCCCTCGCTTCGCCGTGAATATTTGCTTTAAACTGTTGTTTGGCCCTAAACATTCGCATGCACCTTAACCTTTGGTACCCTAAAAACAATAAATGTAAAGACCGCAGCACCAAATAGTCACTTTGAGAGAATGAAATAGAACTTCATGTAACTTCCTCGGCCACAGTATTGATATTCCTGGCCGAACTCTGTGAACTCAGTTTGCATGGCACGCTTGAATAAAAGATTGTTTCTGTATGACTTCGAGAAAACCGACGGAGAATTAACGCCTCATCAACACCACAGACAGTAATCCTTAGCTTAAATTTCCCATGACTTTTTTGAATAAATGTGACAGCATGTTGCTGATGCAGTGCTCAGTTTTGATCTTAAGACATGGGCGATCGTGGAAAAAATAATGTCTAAAGGCAATTCTGTTTGTATGTTCAGTATTTATATGTTTTTCGTCCGTATGACGTGTGTCAGCACCTTGTTGAAATCACATGTCGAACATATCCTTATTTTTCAGATGATGCCTTCATCCCTAAAAGTTACACATTCTCACTTGTGGATGTTCTTAAATGTCTTTAATTTTCTTTTTTGCAACAATTTTGTCGAATAAAAAATCCATCAACACAAAAACGAGCCTTATCGCTAAGGACAATTTTATATAAAAAATAAATAAGCATCCTTTAAACTGACGAATATAACCGTTGTTCATCATTTAAGTTCATTACGCCTCCAGCCTATTTCTAATTATTTTCAAATGACAACAAGCTGTTAACACTTACTCGATGACAGGAAACCTTATTCAACATAGACTTACATCTACTCCCCGGTCGGTAAATTCCATGCCATTCAGTAAATAGACCATTCAACAAGCTCTTCTGCTTGATGGCTTTCCATTTTACTGTTCTCAGTTTAATTTCTTCGACAAGACATAAAATAAAAAAAGTTTTTTTTTATACGTTTTCTTCGGATGTCATCCTTATCTACGTACGTGTCAACTGCCTCGGCTACACAAGTATAGCTAACGACGATTTCGCTTTCTTTTATTGATTTTCGTTCGATAAGGGTTCAACTGGAGTGAAGATGCCACCTAGAATCGTTAAAGCATCTGCTCCCTACATATTGGATGGTAAGACATAAAAATGTTTATGTCCCACAATGCTGATAGCCTTCGAATGCTCATACTTCACTTCACTTTCAAGTTATCGCATCCTCAAAGGAGCCAATTCGAGCTCATCTGGAGGAAAAAAACGAATAAAATATGTTAATCTATAGTTGCACGTTTCTTTTGCATAGCTTATCCCTTCACAGGAGGATTATTTCCCACCAATTTATTATTTTCCACACAAATTTATGTCCCTCCATTAGTTCGGTGTTTCAATTACAGTTTTTGGCTTTAAAATTTATTCAAAAAATCCTGACCTTCTTTAATTTGAATCGACTTTTAGTTCCACTTTTAGCCATTAGAATATTTTTACAACACTTTATCCATATTATTGCTGCCACATGACAGCCAACACACAATGTGGTAGGCCAAAATGACCCGAAAGACCAAATTCCAGGCCCTTGATGGAATTTTGTCAGAATGCCAGAAATCAACAACTGCCTAATGTGGCTAAGCACTATCGTGCCATGACCCATCCACATATGCGAGTGAATGAATTTGGTATGCAATTCGTGTGTGGGAACATTGCATTCAACACATATGGAATGACAGGACTTGGCATTCTGTGGGTCCGATGATAAATTGCACAAGACTTCTCGAGGTGCAATTTAAATGAAAGGGTACGTAAAATGGCATGAACCACTTGTTGACTTGGGGATCAATGGAAACACATGGACGTTGTAATTAATGGACAATGGACTTACCAGATTGTTGTTTTGGTGTTAATAAAGATAGCAAAGGTAGTTTGGAAACTAAAAGAAAAATACTCCTCTCCTTTCAGATCTTTAAAGATTTGTCTTCACAGATGTCATAGGCCACAGTTTCGAGAAGTACTTCTTCATTTCCGCTTCGTTTATCAGAAAATTTAGCATTCATTTATTTTAAAATTAATAAATGGTGATAATGTGGTAACTCTGACGACTGTCGGGATGTCCACCGACTTCAAAAACACTGAAAACACGGGACAGCGAGTGAAAGGTGTCAAAGAGCTTGTCGAGGAAAAAAACAACTCATTAGAGTCCTAACAAAGTACCAATTTTTTGCAATCTGGCAGCAAAGTCTGTCGAAAGAAATGCATGGAGTAATAAGGGCCAAAAAGTATTCATTTATTCATTTTACTTAATCGTTTCATTGAATGAACCGCAACTATGTTCACTGCACATTTATGAGCTACATACCCTTGCACGACAGATTGCAATGCTCTGATATTTGCAATCCTATTTCGGGTTCTCTCAAATTCAAAAGCATTTTCTGCTGAAGTAGGGGCAGCTCTTTTTTAGCTGATTTCTAGAAGCTGCTTCTCACTCATTGACTCATGTATTAGGCTTAAGAATGAACCAACGTAGAATAAAATACTTACATCAGAACTCACATTCAAAAAATTTGAGAAATCAGTCCTCTTTGTGCATGTCCACACTTTATTAAATTCACTGGATCGAGTGAATGCATACTGCTTTCAGGTATGCTGAATAGAGAGCGTTTCAACACCATTTCCCAAATTGAAGGAATCGCAACAGATCAGTTGAAGGCCCTTCTGAACGAACGCTTCCAAAAATAATGCTTCCAATCATGGAATCAACGTTGGGATAAGTACACCGCTAGCCAAGAACAGTCCTTTTGTCTCAATACAAAAAGCCTATGCACAAGAAATGCGTCTCATGCCGCTTGACCAGCTTCAAATAGTGTTCTGAATCATCACTGTTTATTTGTGTATGGTGTCAGCTAGATACACGCTTCACACACAAAAAAAAATTGATGGCCCTACAGCTGCTTTGATGGCAATCACCTAGCTTCACCATTGTGTGTGTACATTTTTCGAAAATGCTGGCGGTTGGACCTACAGTTTATTGACAACTCCGAAGACCGCAGAAGCTTTTCTTGACAGTTTGTAGTCATCGAGGTGATTGTCCGTTACTAGGGAGAAGTGGAGCCATGAAAAATGCGAGAAATTCTTACCCGGATTTGGACGTGTGTCTTCACGCTCAGAAGCAGTCGCACTTACCAGTGAGCTTTGACACACACTTAAATTTTTTGAGCTTATTTTTTGCATTTATTTTTGGACATCATCAGCATCAGCGAATCGTTTCCCTTGTTGGTCGTTTAGTCAAAAAAAATAGCCAAGTGTTCCGCGCCTCAAAAGAGTATGCAACACTATATTTCTTTCATTTAAGATTTATCATAGCATCGCACACACATATATACGAGTCAGCCAGACAAAGCCAAGACTGTATCGCTTTACTTGTAATTCCAGTAAACAAGAACTTTCAAAGGGGAAATTTAAAAGCTGAAAATAATGAGGATTTAACACGATTACCAAATTTAAATCTGAATCTACTCAATCTGAGACGAAGCTCCAGAAGGGTTCTCTTCACCGTCTTCAGAGGAGGAAGATCAAGGTACAGAAAAGTTGGTTTCCCATTCTTTACAACATTGCCGGAATTTGTTCTAGCAAACCCAAAAGAACTCGTCCAGTTCAATAGTGAAACAAACTCGCTCTCTCCTGCACCACATTATGATAGTCCTAAAGTAACAGTCACAGTATTTTGGGAGACATTTGATTACAGTAAGCAAGTGTCAAAACTTAATGCCAGTTTTTGGCTTTGTTGCAAGGACAATTACCGAGACAATTTTTTGGTGATGAGGACTAAGCGCAGAGACAGTTTCTTTGATATACGAGTACAAACAAATTGTACTTATCCGCACAATCGGCGATTGCATGAAGCTTTAAAAATGAATATTCATCAAGTTATAGCCGATTTATGGACCGCTATGCGTCCCAAAGGCCATCGAGAATTACATTGTTTCTATAACGAATTGCATGATCTAGACACTAAATCGAAATAAGGATTTAATCGATATCTTAAACGTAAATGTGTTTTATTTTTCTTTGTCAAAAATGCAAGGACCTTTTCTTTTGTTCCAAAACAACTATCCGTGAAACAGAGAATTGAATAGTTTCAACGCCATTGCCATGGGGCAACATTTCTGGGATATTTCAATAATTTCTATTTTAAACACTTTCGAATGCACTAACTCAAAAATGAATTCACCAGGTGAACATTTATCTCAACTTTTCTCTTTTCTCGAAAAATAAGAGCAAAATAAATTATCGCAAAACTCGGTAGTTTGTTGAAAAACTTTTCAACCCAAAACCGCAACAGTTTACAAGCGTACAGATAAGGAGTATGAAGCGAAACACTGTAGTTAAATGCAAAGGTATTTGCCCTTGGGTATAGCTCCGACCAAAGGGCTTGTGCAGGGCAAAGCACAAAGTGCAGGAAATAATGGCAACGACGCAAAGGAGCTGAAAACGAAAGGTAATTTATTGGTATTAAATGTGCTTACCTCGTGGCTACCTTGCTAAAGGTCTTGTCCACGTTCTTTTCTTCAGCTGTGGTTACACACATTAGCGCTGGCTAAGCTTGTACGCAAAAAAAGAAAACGTCCTCATTACTTGTTTTCAAATAAGACCGATGGAATTGCATGACGACATGGGGCTATCTGTTCAAGACTTGTAAAGGCATTTTGCTCAAAGTTAAAATGGTGAAATGGAATTCAGTGGGTTATTGATTAAAACACCTGAGTTGTGGATACTTGATGAGGTTTAATCATTATTTACACTTTTAGGGGCTCGCGATGTTGCTTGGCGGATAGACATAATGACGAAAGGTAAGTACTCGCGATAAAAGAGCTTTAATTGATTGGGTTGATGCGTGATGTTGAGTGGGAGCTTTGTACACATTAAACAAAGCTATTGATGATAAATTATGCTGTTCGTATTTTAACCTGATTTCCGATAAAAGACTTCATCCGGAAAAATTATAATAAATGAAAATTAATTTTTGTACCCGCGGCGATTATTAAAAGGTCAAAATTTTACTGCCCAAATTTGAAATTCACTTTTCGGATTATAATTTTTTATATTATATTATTATTATTTTGATTTATAATTATATTATTATATTAGATTATTATTTATATTGCCCGACATTTTGTTAATATCTCCCAACACACTAAAAAAGCTATTTTCAGAAATTGAAATAAGGTTTTGTCTAAGGTTCCAAATTTTTATATTGACACAATAAGCGTTTTGGGAAGATGAACAGCAAGCGGATTCAACGCCGTTATCAAACACTTCTGCATTTAGGAACCCTTCTTCATATTCCACAGATGCTGTTGGTGCGATTTGTTTAACCTGGGTACAACGTCTACAGAAGTCTTGGACTGCGAGCTGGGTCATCCATGTCCCACAGCAAAGCACATGTGAAAAATGTCGAAGATCCTGTATTAGCTGATTGAAAAATTTCAAACAGGAATTTAAGTCGAAATTGGCAGAATTTAACGTGAACAAGGTGTTTCGGTATTAGGATTTTTAATAGCCGAACAAAATAGAAACAATTTTACAATTCGAAAACGAATCTTGAAAGCTATTAAGCTGACGCCGACTTATACTAATGGACAGGAACTGGTTCCATCACTTTGGTCCTGAGACGAAATCAGTCTACGGTTTGGAAAAGATCGTCTTCACAGACACCAAAAAGGTTGGTACACTTCGCATCGGCACACAAAGCGATTGCGATTACTACCACTCGAAAAGCGGGTTTCGAATTGCTCGAATACAAACCATGTTCTCCAGATCTGGTCTGCTCTGATTAACTCAGGAATAAAATACAACCAAATATTCATGATAGGAAGACAATAGTATTATTAAAAAATAGTCGGAAAAAATTAATTGTAGCCCACGAAAATTGTACAACAAAAAAGCGGGTTTTTGATTTTGTATATTTGAACTTTCACATAGTTTATATTTTGACATAAAACTAATTGAAAAGGGTTTCAGTGAAAATCAGCAGGTCATTTGAAAGATCAAATCGGGCTTGTTGGAAAGTTCCTTTGAGTTAAATGGCTTTTCATTTATCACAAATCTATGTGTAGCGTCGATACAAGTGATAGTGCAATTGACAAGGAAGAATATTTCAAAGCTAGTCACGGCTGGCTTGAGAAGTTCAAGACTTGTATTGCTTTAAAAGGATAGACAGACACTGCTGATACCGCTGCTGCAGAGCAGAGCAGTTAAAAGCGAAATTTAAAGAAGGTGGTTGTGCTCCAAAACAAGTTTTCCATGTTGACGAAACTGGCGTTTTATTAAAAGGTTTTCCAAAATCAACATTCATATCGAAAGCAGAAAAATCAGCATCACGATTTTAAGCAATTAAAGATAGACTAACTCTTCTTCTAGGTGGTAATGCAAATGTTGATTTCAAGTTCAAGCCATCCTTTATTAACCAATTGGAAAAGTATTGAAACAAACCAGTGTTGACAACAGACTGAAAGAATATTTTATTAAACAAGAGACAATTCAATAGTTTCACATTTCTTACACTAGGTGTCACTAGCATATAAATACATTTATGTATGTGTTATTTCGATACTACTTTAACATACTCCCTTAACGAAATAACATAACTTTTTTAAACAAACAAAAAAAATTGAATTTATAATTCTGAAATTCCAAATTGTTCAATAAATTTATAGTGTTTCTGATTACATAAACTTTTTGTTAATACATCGGCAGGCATATCGTTTGTATTTAAGTAATTTATTTCCACAAGCTTATTTTCAACAGCTGTTCTGATAAAATGAAATCTAACATCAATGTGTTTGCTTCTTTTGTGCATAACGCAATTTTTTGTTAATTTTTGAGCACTTTGGTTGTCATTATATAAACAAATAGGCAAATCATTTCTACATTTTAGTTCTGATAACAGATTTTTTAAATAAATGGCTTCTTTGCTCGCTTCACATACTGCCATGTACTCCGCCTCAGTGCTAGACAAGGCAATTGTCAATTGCTTTTTACATTCGTATGAAATCGTACTACCACACATTTTAAACATAAATCCTGTATAAGATTTACGATCCAAGCAATCTGACGCCCAATCAGCATCTACTTATCCTATTAAGTCTAGATCATCTTTAACATATTTTAAACCAAAATGCTTCGTCTTTTTTAAATACTTTAAGATACGTTTTACATGTTTCCAATGGGTTTCGTTATAATTGTTATTAAATTGACTAAGGTAGGAAACAGCATATGATATATCTGGACGTGTCAGTATTGACAGATAAAGCAAACTTCCTACCAACTGTTGATAAGGATACTGATTCGAACAAATGTCTTCTTTTTTTAGCTTTAAATTTACCTCCATCGGTGTACTAACTGCGTTACAATTTTTCATATTAAATTTACTTAACAATTGATCTACAAATTGTTCTTGATCAACAAATAATATATTTTTATCTTTTCGAACTCTCATTCCGAAACATTGTCTGATTTTACCCAAATCTTTTATCTTAAATTTTGATTTTAACTCAGTCTTGAGATATTCAGTTTCTTCTTTGCTATCAGAAAATATAAAGAAATCGTCTACAAATAAAGCTATGAACGTTTTGACTCCATCATTCTGCTTCACAAACAAACAAGGTTCATACGCTGACTTCTTATAGCCTATGCTCTGCAAACATTCATCCACACGCTTATACCATGCCCTAGCAGACTGTTTAAGGCCATATATAGCTCTTTTTAATTTCAAAACCTTATTTTCTCTGTCGGGACAAACAAAATTATCAGGAAAATTCATATAAACATTCTCATCTAAATATCCATTTAAAAACGCCGTGGTTACATCAAGGTGAGTTATATCTAAGCTATGTTTAACACTTAATGCAAATAAAAGTCTCAGTGTTGAATACCGAAGCACTGGAGAGAATGTCTCTTTATAATCTATCCCTGCTTTCTGCGTAAAACCTTTTGCAACTAAACGAGCACGATATCTGACTTTTCCAACACTATCTAGTTTCTTTTTATAAACCCACTTGCACCTTACCACTGTAGCTTGATCTGGTCTGTCCACCACTTCCCATGCATTGTTCTCTTCAAATGATATAAGTTCTTCTTCCATTGCTTTCACCCATTCTTGCTTCTCTGGTCCGTTTAATGCTTCTTCCTGTGTTATCTGGTCTCCATATAGGTTTAAGTCTGCTTCAACACACATATTTCCAAAACCATATCTGTCCGGCTTCTTTCTACTTCTTACTTCCCTCTGTGTGCATGTTTCCAGAGTTATATCTTTTTGCTCTCTTCCAGGTACCCTGTTATTAAACTCTGCTGATGAACTGCTAGTATTCGAGTCCTCTTTGGCATATGCTCTGTCATTGTTGCCCATTATTGTACTGGTGGAGTGCTCAAGATCAGAATTGTCTGGGTCTCTATGGTGCTCCATTTTGCTTGCTGATGATTCTTGATTTTCAGGAATTTCTACATGCATCATCTCTGAATTATCATTTGGCTCCATAATGGTAACGTCTCTACTTATTAAAACTTTGTTTGAAATAGGGTTGTAAAGCCGGTAGCCTTTTATATTATCGGCATATCCTACCAAGTAATGCTTGACAGCCTTTTTGTCCCATTTTAATCTTTTTTCTTTAGGGATATGAGTCATTACTATGCTACCGAAAATCCGTATATGACTTACATCAGGCTTTCGACCATTCCAAAGTTCATAAGGCGTTTTGTGATTCAATCCGGATGCCAACGATCTATTCTTTAAATATACGGCTGTGTGAACTGCTTCTGCCCAGAACTTTTTATCCAGCTTGGCATCATAAAGAAGACATCTAGCCTTTTCAACTATGGTACGGTTGAATCTTTCACACATCCCATTCTGTTCCGGACTATATATATTTGTACGCTGATGAATTATGCCGCATTTCTTTAAATAATTTCCCATTTCATTTGAGCAAAATTCTGTGCCATTATCTGTTCTTAAAATCCTGATACTGGAACTCATCTGTTTTTCAACCATAGCCTTAAATTCTTTGAAACAAGAGAAAACTTCACTTTTATTTTTCAAAAAATATACAAATGACATTCGGCTGTAGTCGTCCACAAAAAGTAAGAAATACCTCGATGCACCAATCGACTTCGTTTCCATCGGCCCGCACACATCGCCGTGCACGATCTGTAGGACTCCCTCACTTCTATGATTACTGTGTGGAAAAGGTAGTCTTGTCTGTTTACCTTCACAGCACACCGAACAGTTGTACTTACTGCTTTCAGCTTTGTTTTGAAAATATAAACCATCAACTACACCATTCTTCATGGCATTCAAATCTTTGCTATTGATATGACCAAATCTTCTGTGCCAAATTTTATCTGAGGTCGTTGTATCTGACGCTGCTAACAAACACACTGACTTGGTATTGAGTCTGTACACACCATTAACCAACTCTGCAGTTCCAATCAACTCATTTTGCCTATTACTGATGTAACATCGTTCGTTTTGGAAACTAACTTTGTTATCATTTTTTATCAGCTGACTGACAGACAACAAATTAGTTGTTAGATCAGGAACACATAACACATCTTTTACAACAATATCAAATTGTAAACCATCAACAAATGTTGTAATCTCAGTATCTCCTGAACACAACACTGGCATAGTTGTTCTATTTGCAACTATAATCTCCTTTATTGTAGGGTTGAACTTCGTGTTTTTTATGGTTTCTTGACTGATAACCATGTGACTGCTGGCTCCTGAATCAATGTACCATTCATGTTTTCCATAACTGCCATTAAGAAAGACCGCACTAAAAGCATTCACTGGTTTTTCTTTAATTTCTTTAATTTGTGGGCATTGGTTTTTATAATGGCCAGTTTGTTTACATTTGTAACATCGAACCACAGGTCGGCTTGACGTTGACGTCGTTGCCAACCATTAGAAGAGAAAAAAGCGTGGTCCGATTCATTGTTGCCAACATTGTCACTCATGTCTATCAATTTTGTTTTTATTACATCAGCGGAAATGGCGATTCCAGAGTGTTCGATAGCCATTATCATTGGAGAAAATTTGTCGGGGAGACCCGCCAACAATAATGATCCGACCCATTCTTCATTAATTTCAAAACCAGTACCTCTTAATTTATGCGCCGTATCAATAATCTGAGTTATATATGCCGTCATTGACTCGCTACTTTCCAGACGGATTGAAATTAGAGTCCGCAACAAACTAATCCTTCGTGTGAATCCCGAGTCATCAAAAAGCGATTTTAGCTTCTTCCACACACCCTGCACTGTATTCTCGCACTTAATATGTACGTACAAGGATGAATCAATGGTCATTACTAATTTTGCCTTTGCTTTTTGAGTTTCGACGCTAGCTGCCGCATCGCCATCTTTCTTGTTAATATCAACGCCTTCTAAAATCAAGAAGTTTTCTGCTGCAAACGCCCACTCGTCGTAGTTTTCTCGTCCCTTCAGTTTCGGTACATTAACAATATAGCTCCCAGCCATTTCACTGCTTAACTATTGAAAAAAAAAATTTTTTCTTTCTCTAGCAAAAAAACAAAAAACAAACGGGGACTGGGCCCATAACCTATTGAAACAAACCAGTGTTGACAACAGACTGAAAGAATATTTTATTAAACAAGAGACAATTCAATAGTTTCACATTTCTTACACTAGGTGTCACTAGCATATAAATACATTTATGTATGTGTTATTTCGATACTACTTTAACAAAAAGTCTAGAGGTTTGAAAGTCTGTTCAAAAGATCGACCTTCTTGTCACTGGCAAGCCAATTAAAAAGCTTTAATGACGGCATTCTTATTTAAAGACTGGGTTTTGTACTTGTGCTGTACATAAGATTAAAGCATACTGTAGCGAAATGAACTAAGTTTTCAATGCTTTAGTTTTATTTGATAATGCCCCTGGTCACCCAGTCTATATTAAAATGTTAAATTTATAATTTTTCCACCACACAAATGATACAGCCGATGGATCAGGGTCTTATTTCAAATTTTAAAAGTTAAAATCTCCGATAAACATGAAAGTTGCTTTAATGTGAAACTGGTCGACACTATAAACATATATGTAATGTTATAATTTTGGATAAAAGTCAATATTTTGGGTGCAATGAAAATTATTTCAGATTTTTGGGCAGTAGTTAAACCATCTCGCATGAAAGTTGCTGATGATGAAGCACAGTGAGGATGAATGAATGTCTAACGAGAAATTTCTGCAACAAGACATCCAAATCATTCACAGAGAAGTAAGCTCGATAGATGCCTATCAGAGTCGAAAATTATTATCCCAACAACTTTGTAAAGCCACGAGTTTAATTGACGAAGCTATTGAATTCTTATTCAAAAAATAATACCGATATTTATTTTTACAAAGGAACAGAAAATAAGCTGTTCAGCTAACTTTGAAAACTTTTTTGAAAAATATACCCCAACGGCACGTTCATTATTTTATTAGTAAGTTTTAAGTTTGATTTCATTTTTGAATTTAATTCGTCTTTTTTATGTTTCTTTACAATTTAATAAAGTTTTATTTTACTTTCGTTTTTTAACTTAATTTTTTCAGCATTACAATAATCAACTCCTTTAAAGTTTCCATGGTTCCCTTAAAAAAATTGTAAATCACTTTGCGTCGTTTCAATTTGAGTCTCGTTTTATTGAAACATTTTCACGACGAAAAGCAAGGTTCTTGTGTATTGCTTTTTACCAGTTGAGAGTTCAATTTCCTATAAAAGAATCGTAAGCCACCTTTGGGAAAGTCGATCTCATTTCTTTCGTACAATTGAAGTATGGTCATCTTTCTATCTACTTGAAGGTTAATATTTTTCTGCTTTTTTATATATAATTTAATAAACCGCATTGGAGCTTGAAGAGCCCATTCTTGCCAAGCCTTGTGTGCAGAAGGAAACACATAGATCGAGTTCTGATCGATTTGGGTCACAAAAGCCACAAAAAAATCTCTCTTAACAGCTCAGGGCTTGGTTCAAACGACCCTGATCTTCAACAGCCAAACGCCTAATTCAGAAACAAATCGAATTATGACAAGAAAAACCACAATTAAATACACTCTCACGGAGAATGATCAATGTCCTGCAATAAAAAGTAACCAATTACACTCGCACAATGGCACTCGAATTCAATGAAGTACCACATCCTGGCAATATTTTATCACATTTGTTGCGCCATAAATCATTTAACCACAGGCCGAAAGCATGATTGGGGTCAGTGTTGGCTCACCAATCACACACATGAAGGAAAAAACACCTCCTGACGTCAACATTTCCTTATAGCGTATATGTTTGTATGCCAGGAGTATCCTTATGGAGGTGACTTGCCCTTTGATCGACTCAAGTGTAAAAATAAATCACAAATGCTCGAGGAGCATATAAACACGCGTACATTGTTCGCTGAGGATAAACCCTGATGATTAAATAAACGTTCGCACCTAATTAAATTTAAGACTCCAAATTTCCCGCAAGACAGACGATGGACGCCCATAAACATACTTATATATATTAGAAGAATATTGGGGTGAAAAATTATTAGGGTGCGATGAAATGTCCTCGAGATAAATTTCATATTTAAGAACACTTTAATATTGCTGTACGCTCTTTGCTACATCATCCTGGCAGGCTAAATATTTAATTCATCTCTTGTTCGAGTAAGTGTTTGAGAAAGTTAAGTTCGAAAGTTGTTCATGGATCAAACTGAATTATGGCTGTAGGACTGGGCTGGAAAATTGAGGATAAATTTGGTATCTTAGTTAAGTTGACTGTTGATAAGTTTGCAGGATGTTTCTGATGTCTATTTTGGTTAATATTTGGTAGAATAACCAAATTAGGTTTTTGGGGTTTTGCAGAGTGTCAGCTCAAATGAATGTCTCGGAAGAGGGATTTTATGGCAAACTTAGCTTAAACAGTTGAGTGACGGATTCTGAATACTTTTTTTGTGCTTTTCAGGTTCTTTGGCAGGATCTTGAATTCAACAAGTGTTTGCATTTATTGGCACGAAGCTTAAGAAAAATTAGTGGAATTTAAAATATTCAAAAAAAAGGCAAGTTCATTTGCTATAAACTATTCCGCTGCAAGTGTTGTAAGACTTTTAAATAATAATTCAAGGCACACCTGTACTATATAATGTCCATGCCATAGTACGCCTCGGAGGATATTTTTTTATTTGTGATGTAATTTGCAATCATAATGTTAACTTCGGCAAATCACTGAATAAATTCAGAAGTCTAGTCTAATCAAATCAACGTGGTGAAATGATTAAAGGCCTCAAAAACGCGTGGAATGTTCGGCTTAAATTACCAAACAAAAATTTTACGAGCTCCACGTTAAGACCTACGATTAAGGCTCCAGTCACAATCAAAATCGGCAATTTTAATACGAAAGTCGGCAAAGAAAAGGTCTTTGGCAGTGAGATAGGCAGGTTAAGGTTTAAAGTTCTCGTTGCAAGCACAGGTTTCACACATCTCAACATCATCAAAAGGATATGGCGCTCTCCAGGTCAACAAACCATTAACTAAATCAACCGCGAGGAACCAGATACATACCGAGAAATAGAATGGACAAAAAGCAGCACTACAAAAAAGAATCTAAGATGTACAAGTGTTCATTTGGGCAATATAACGATATAGATATCGGATTGCAGGCAAGGTTTAAAAAAGCGACTCTGTAAAAAAAAGGACGAAAGCCGGTCGCTGCGAGCTAACGAATAAAGAAGAATGGATGAACACCAGATTCTAAAGAGGTTTAAACAGCAAAAAAGCATGCAATGCACCTAGAAGAGCTCCTTTCGAATCGCTTGTCTCCGAACTGTACTAACTATCAAGGAATGAGTGTTTTAAACATCGCCTAAAAGGTTTGTCACAAGAAGATTGTCATTGTACACGCCCCATGAGTAGTCCATGGCAGGTTTGAGGACAGAAGAGTTCATAAAATATCAATTCTTCATTCCAAATCAATGTTGACCACGAGCTGTGTATTCGCAGTTGCTGAAGGATACGTTTGATTGATACCAGCAGAGGATTTAGGCAAGGCGACACGATCTTTGAAGGTGCGATCTAAAGTTGATTTTCATATAAATTCATATATAAAGTAAAGTCCCGTATTCATATATAAAGCTTAGAATAGAAGGTTAAACGAAGTTTAGAATAAAAGGTTAAACGAACAGCTTAACAGCAAAACAGATTTTGTCAGAATCTCACACGTACACTGATTTAGGTGGCTCGAACGTGTTGAGCAGATAGTTGATCTACTTATCTCTGTGGGAACGGCATTAAACTTCTCTTTGCCTTTTGGAAGGCTCCACAGACCCTCTTTAGTTGGTCATGTTCCAAACCTTTTGTAGCTATTTTACTTTTGCTTCGAATTAGTGAGGATAAGAGACAGGATGCCGTCTTTTCATAGCAATCTCGTCATCTATACACAGGAATAGTGAAAATATTCAAGTAGCATTTCCGGTAGTTCCCTTACCCATAAAATTTTACAGTGTATAAGGAAAATCCAATTTTACCCGCTGAAATAGTTCTCCCAACAACTTTAACACAAGTGACTGTGGCAACAAAAGGCTTATAAGTAACAACGCTGCTGATTTAATTTATTTATAAGCAAGTTCACTACTCGCACTTAAGGTAGATATCAGTTACAATGAATAACAGGACGCGTTGTTCGAAGATTTGAAGACTTTGAACAAAAAATAATGTGCATTCCGCTCTCTGCTGATGAAATGATGCTCCCCAGTAATGTAATTGTAGTTAGTGGCGATGGTAAAAGTTCTATTCGTATGGATGAAATCATTAATTAGAAGAAGTAAAATATAATACACGAAAGCACCTCTCCATCGTTTCGCATTTCTCATACCCTGGGTTTATATTAATGGAAGTGAATGATCCGAAAGGATCTACCAAGCTTCGCCGAGGATACGTGAAACATGGTGAAAAAACAGGAGCTCTGAAAAATATGAAATTTGCTGCTCCATCACACAATTTTAACAGAAAAGAATGGGATGAACTTGACAGAGAGCGTTAAAAACAATGCCCAATATTTATAGACAGGGTTTAGGAGATCTTTCATTTAGCTGAATATCAGTAATATTACGATCAATAGGGTGCAAGAACAGGGTGGATTTGTGGAAGACAAAGAGGACAAACTTTATGATGAATTCTTACAATTTCCCAAGTCTTTTCAATTATTGGGCTCATTTCATTGGATCAATTGGCAATTGACAATAAATTTTGATTATTCAAGTAGAAAGACGAGTATTTTTTTATTTATTTTTTTATTTTTGCAGAGATGTTCTATCTGTCAACAGCAGTATGTCTTGAAATGAACATTATTTCGCCATCATTATCCATCTAAACGAAAATCGATCTAAATAAACGTTAAGAGTAGACAGGAGTCTGAATAAGCTTCCTACCAAAAACAATAAATAAAAAAACAAATTCATCTTAATCTGAGGCCAACCTCTCTACTGTCAGATTTTTTTCAAAACGTTTGGAAGGATTTTCTGTGTGCGAAATAATGAGCTGAATTATTGCGCGTAGAATGCTGAGTTTCTTTAATAAGATAAAATTTTTCAAAAAATAAAAGCCAAATATAGATTTATTAAAACTAGTGAACTGAGGATGCAAATTTATTTTTTAGATAAGATTTAAAAAGCACTGGACAATAGTATGACTTCGGTTGGTATATTTCTAAACTTAACTTAAACAGTTGATCTCAAAAATCACTTGTACAGATGCTTGCTGTCCAAAAGAACACAATGCATTAAAAAAAATTAATCTTAAGTTCGCCGATGGTCTGGTGCTCTCCTTTACCGAAAGGTCCCTAGGAACTATAAGAAACCCAATCAAATAAGATTTAGTTAGACTCTTAGTCGCTGGCTTAACTTCCATCTGCATGATCTGTTGAATCCCATTGTTTCAACGAACATTTTGATCTGCAGTTTGTCTGTGAGTACAAGTATCTTCGATTCGTTGAAGATTCTAAGCTGATTTGGTAAGCGCATATCTTGTCTCTAAGAAAAGTTGCCTACATTTCTACCACAGCAAAGATGCATACATTTCTGAATAGAATGTGGGATTGCATTCTTGGGCTGCACTCAAACAACTAATTTACAGCCCATTATAATAGCAAAGAATAATATAGTTAGATTAATATTGGATAAAAATTGATACGAGATCTCGCTTCCTCTTTTTCAGGCGGCTAGAGTTTCACAACTTCATTGTCTTTATATTTCTGTAAAAAGATGACAAAGTGTGAAATGTCACTTTTTTCGAAATCGGTATTTTCTGCAACGATCAGGCACCATACGCAACTAGCGAAGAAAAATCAACATTGAAATATTTTTCGATGTTCGAAGGCTGGCTGAACTTTGAAATTGCTTTCCGGAAACATTTAGAAAATATGACACATCACACTTTGCCATCTTTCTACAGATTTATAAAGCATTTACATTGTTCTTCTTAAGGGATACTTCGCCATTGGAGTGCCATATTTAAGGTGTTTACATTTTATTTTATTACCAGTAAAGCTTTTTGAGTGCGGTTTTTTTCTTGCTTTTGTTCATGATAAACTGAACCCTGAAATTAAAAAAAAAGGCGGCTATTGCAGCTCCGCGAAAGCGGGTCCTCAAATCGTGGGAGGCTAACGGCTGACATCACTACCCCCTTTTTGTTGATCTGAAAAACAAATCATAGCATATTATCAATCTGTGACCATGAGATTGTCAGCCATTTATAAAAACGTGTTTTCGAGAAAAACGCGTTTATATTTTCGCAATAGGTTGGCACAAATGTGTTTGTTTTTACCGCTAATCGAAATCCATGAAACGCTTCTACAAATTTATTTCTACTTATATGTTGACTAAGAATCCGTAATAAAAAAAAAATTTAAATTTCAAGGACAAAGGGGTGGTTCAAGAAGTGGTCATATTAACGTTAAAGTACATGAAAAACAATCTTTAAGGACCAAATTTAATGCAGTTGTCCCAGCAGTTAAAAATAGAGAATAGTAAACGGTTTCTCAGAAATATCGCATTTTTTGTTTTTCAAAAATTGTAATCGTAATTAATTAAATACTCATTGTTTGCATTGATTTCATTTATCTACGCATGTTTTCAGTATCAAATCTCGTTATATACTCATAAAAGAAACGTCACTTTATATTTTCTTCTTTAATTTTTTTTCGTCTTCCCTCTCTGCGGCTTTACCTTTATGTATACAATTAAAATAAAATAGTTAATACTATGCACTTACTTCTGGTTTATTTTAACCGCAAAGAGCATACTTTTTATTTCAATTGCTCATGTTATTTAATCCTGATGTTAATTAACTTAATTGTACTTCAACTGAACTTTTATTGAATTTATATGTCATGTGCATATGAGTGAAATTGTCAACATGTGAAATGAAAAAACAAATAAACGAAATATCAGACATGATAAATACAAGACACAAGTCCATTTGTAATCCACAGGAAACGGATTCCATTTGGTCATATTTTTTTCCACATCGGCACTCGACTTCCACATTCATACGTCATTAAAGTCCTGGATATTTTTTTTCACCCACTCGCACATCGATTGTGATGAACCCAGTGGACGTCAAGCAAAACATTGACTGCGTGCCTGTGTAGCATAATGCTTACGTGATTAATGTACTTCAATACAAACAGGCAAAGGATATAGATCCTCGTGATGTATGTATGTATAATTAACTACGACACGCAATCATGAGTTGTCTTGAATACCTGTCGGAATAAGCTACTGTAGCAAGTGTTGGTTTCAGTTTTCTTCCTTTATTTTGTTCGTCCCGAATTATTAATGAGAAATAAATAGGACATTCAATGAGTAAACATCGAGTGAACACTCAATTATATCAGAGCATGGATATTTTCCCCCGGCAACTAACAAAATTAAATTAATTTTTGTACATTTGCGAATGTAATTGCATACTAATCCAATTCGTCCTGGACACCGTATGACTTACGTCACTATCAGTCTTGTAGGTTTGTGTGTCGAAATGTTGATCAAATTTTTATTGAGCAAAACCCAATGTTTGGCATAAAAATTCTGGAATACTCCTTAGTTGACCTAGAAAAGGACATTGCCAAATTGTGTGGGATCATTGGACGAAAGGTGGCGTTGTCATTTTTGATGTCACAGACGTTTTATGAAAAATCGGCACACAAATTTCCGTTTCATGATGTGAAATCAACGGAAGCCCAGTCTAATTATTTTTTATGAAGCATTCACGCGATCCTGTGGAATGAAATTGTTGCACGTTTCGTTTGCCTGTGTTCGTTCGGCTTTTATTGGTTGCCCGAGTAGAAGTGAATCTGTGTTGTACATATGCTGCTGGTTACGTGACTTTTGATTTAATTGGAACGGCTGAATTGAATTTGTGTTATGTGCAGAGTTAAATATTAACTTGTGGGGCAATTTATTCCCATTAGAAGTCCTTCATGTGATTATTCAGACTGATGATTTGTGGCTTTGTTAACAGCCGCAACGTGAGACATTCTTGAATGCAATGCAAGGAAATGCTTTCCATAAGCAATTAAGTTGATTTCCTTGTTTGTAATTAATATTGTCAAATGGAAAACAATATATTTTTCTCGCTATCTAAGGCTTCGATCAATTTTATCGCAGCAAAAGATTGCAAGTCTTGTTTACACAAATTAGTTGAATACAGAGATAGAAAAAAAATTATAGTGCGAGTGAATGGCTTAAAGCCACTGTTTCGTAATAAAATTACAAAAAGTCATGCAATTAGTTATATTTCTGACTAAATTGAAAAATTTAAATAGTATTCTTTAAAAAATGGATTTTTTGAGGTACTGTGCTAGAAAATATTTGGCATAAACTGACGGTTATTTTATACATTATTACACACTGAAGTCGATTTAACAAAAAAGATAATATAAAAACAATAAATTTTAATAGAATTTGTGTTGAAATGAGCCCCAGATACATCTGGGATGAAGACCATTAAAGGGAATCGATGGTACTTCATCATAATCATCATCGTGAACTACACGAGCTATGAAAAGACGTAGATCTAATCCGGAAAGCAAAAATCCATCAACTTTAATAACTCAGCCACAATGTGCGAATGGACAACAATGCTTCGGCAAAGACTGCCCTTAATTCCCAGAAATCACGTTCAAGACTATAGGGGCGAATGAACCAGAATGTGCATTTCAATGGCTTAGGCCCTCCAGAGCCGTTTCTCTATTTCGACTCAAGAATAAGCGTAAGTGTGGTTGATATGAAAAAATATTTATGTATATTTTAATACGTTTAGGTATTAATTTTTAATTAGGTTAACTTACATGGATACTTTTGAATAAGTTTCTTTTTGGCAAATCATTAGATCACATCAGAAAACATCTAATAACTCCAAGATTTAGCTCAGAGCGACCGTGACGGGCCAGTAAGTAAGTCAAGGGTAGCAATATGAGCTAGACAATTATAGATATTCATAAATTGAAATTATCTATCCGCTGCCTTGCTTAAGTACACACAGAAAAAAAATCATTTGCATGTTCTTTAGAGAGTTTAGGTCTAAAAACTGATCCCTGAGGTATTCTGTAGAAAACGTCTTTCAAATCGATTTGACACTTTAAAATATTGACACTTTATTTTATTCAATAAACTTACTCTCAAACCAAATGAGTTTGTCGGCTTTCTTCCCATTTTTTACATTCCATTTGGAAGTTTTTATTTTTTCGTCACAAGGTTTGAAATATCAAATTTTTAAAATAAACCATTGCATATTTATTCTGTTACCGAAATTTTCAAGTACCCGATTTCTGGTCCTATTCTTTCTTAAGCTCGATCCTGGTGTTGTTAAACAGGACTTTTGTGTGTTTATCTTTATGCCATCAGCTATTTTTTACACTTTATAAAGTGGAAGTCGATCCCGAATCCAGTATAATGTTCTCTTGAAATTTTAGTCTTTTTTTTTTCAATTTTAAATTTTTACGTCTTGGTTTGTACATTTATCATATTGATGCCCTCATTTATGGATTACTGTGTCGAGAATTTCATGCGACATTTTCATTTAGCTCCTTGATAGGCCACAGATTATTAATATAACAAAGTGCTATGGTGAATTTAGGTAACCTCGGTTGTCAAGGAACGTCCTCAAAGCAGATGCGCAATTTTCCTTGGAAAAATTCAGGGAACCAATTTCCCCTGGCGGCAAAGGGGGTCGCCTCATCTTATTGAGCCCGCATTAAGGATAGGAAAGATTGAAGGAGGACCTCGCAAATTAAGAAAGAAATAAATTAAGCATACATTCCACTGTCCACATTAATAGCTCAGCTCCAGAAATGTATGGACTAAATATTTCATTTCTCTATAAGGCACACTAAATAGTTGTTTCGTTTTTTGGAGTCCACTAGCAAAAATTTTACCTACTGATATCGCACTCATGATGAAGTGTAACGATAGTACTGCAAAGCAATTTATAGCCTACAGCGTGATTTTAATCTTTGTCTTATGATGAAACGAAATCTCGCTAAAAAATAGGAAGAGACATTTTTCGAATTCAAAAATTCCAAAAAATCAATATTTAACATTTTTGGACTAAATTCAGAAATAGACTGATCACTTTTAACCATGAGCAGAAACAAAGCGCAGACGTGCGTCCTTTTTTCTGCATGTAACCCAAAATAAAGTGTCATCTCGTTTGTACTACCGAAACCCATTATGTACTCGTACCCAATACACATAACATTCTATATGTACTCATATATGGACCGATTTTTTTCCATTTTCCAAATGAATAAAAAAGTTTATAAAGCCCGACACGCACATACGATTAAAGCTATAAGCAATTTAATGGTAATGTGTAGTAGAAGCGATAGAAGCCAAAGGATATGGTTTCAGAACAGACCATTTCCGCTGCAATAACTTATGGAATTCCCTTTTGCTTCTCCGATACAAGGACAAGAAAGGAGCCATCCAGTAAAAGATATTTCATTTATATCAACAATCGTGTCGACGAGAAACCCAAAATATATTCCCCTCAAATGGACATTTCGGTTTTCAGGCTGTTATCCTTTTCAGAAAATCGCTTTGAATTGCCCGCAGCTTAACATTTCCCAGCATCTGACTGGCTACACTTTTCCTCTAAGATACAGATCGAATGATGCTCTAAAAATAATCTGATATATACACTTTTTTTTTCTCTTTCATTTCAGCACCTTCTACTGTACGATAACACTCGCATATGTTTATCCCAACAGGACAAAGGTACTTCAAATCCAACGTTGTGTTCAGAAGCAAAATCACCTTCTGACGATTCCATTTACAACATAATAGAAGGAGTATGAAAGCGCATGTATTCACGAAGGACTCATAATCCTGCCAACTGGATACTCAGACGTTGTACAGCTTTACACTATCACCAGTAACGAGTGTTGCGTGACAAAGCACATTTGTTACGTTTCAAGAAAAGGGTCCGACAATAAAATGTTCATTTGAGTTTTGAAAAAAGATGATTTTTTTCTTCTCTTTAAAAAATCTGCAGACGATATCGAGTATGTAGTCACTGAACGATGAATGGATAAATGAAAAATAAAAACAATCATAATAAATGTGGAAAAAAAATATATGAAAAAATAATAAAACTCTTACGGTATTTTGGCAAGAGGTTTGTCTTGCTTTTTTTCTCCAGTGAAAAATCTGAAAAACCTAAAAAAAAAAAATGAGAAACAAAATGAATAAACAAATAAATAAATAAAAATTTAAAGTGAAAAATAATTTAAACAAAATTAAATAAAATTATGTAAATTATTGGGAGGATTTTTAAACAATACGTAAATTGAATCGGATGTCATTTTTAAGTCGTTTTAAAATTCTGGATTAAGGAATAAAATTTTCGAAAGTCGACTTAATATTTCCAGAAAAAAAGGGCGGGTTCCTTCAGCACAGTTCCTAAAACTCTGTTTTCCAGATTGTGCAATATTGGTACTCAAATATCTTTGTGAGCCAGCTGGTACTCATTTAAATACCTTAACAGATTTATAAAATAAACTTAAGTCTGAAATAAAATTCAGATCAATTTCAATTCAAGTCAATTTGTTACCTCGAATCTGCACAGCACTGCGAGATACCAATTTAAAAATAGTATAAATAATTCATAAATTTTTATAAGAAATACTAAAATAATTCATTTAGTTCTCACAGCCAGATTTAAGGACTCCAAAAGTGATTCGAGAGAGCAGAAACATTCAACCGAAAATAAGAAGCTTAATAAAACCTAAGTTACATCAGTACATGAAGAACACCCAAGGGGAGTATCATTTCAACTCTTTTGTAGTTTTTGTTAATTACAGAATTCTTTCATTGTCTGACAGAATCAAAGTTGTCGCGAAGTGTTCTTTCATCCCTGCATCAGGAAAACCACCACCAATTTAAGTGAGGCTGTTAACAACAAACACCAACAATCTAGCAAGATGTCATCTTGGTTCTAACGTTTATATCGAAATCCAACATTGAATACCGAATAAAGTTCGAAAATAAAAACCACAATCACAACTTGACGGTTTTTTTTCTATTGTACCAAATTCAAATTTGTTTCTCACGATAAGTACGAAAAGTGAAAAGAAGGAATCTTTTGTTTATAGATTCAATTCTAGTTACGTGTGACAAATACCATATGATCTTGGACAGCAACTACAGTACAATAGCAGCAAAGATATTTTTTTAACATTAGGACCTGGAAATTCAGATGAGAATCGAAGGATAAATCATAGCCTACAATGTAGTTCTTGTATTAATTGAAGCTCAATTTTGTGTCAAAAATAACGTCAAGATCACTTAAACTACTAACTCTTTCTAAAGACGTATCGTTAATGCAATAGAGTCAACTGAAGTGAACGATTTTTCAAAAAAAAAACAAAACCATATTCAGCTCAAAACATGCTTGATTCTATAGTTGAAATAGTATCCTGCGTTATAAATGCTCACGCAGCTGGATGCAAAATGTCTTAAGATCAACTTCTTTAGAGTCTTGCACACTTAGACGTCGGCAACTTACCTATTTTATAGCAACCTCTTATCTATTCTACGTTGACTAGGTATTGGAATGGAAGCAAGAACCACCGCTGGTATTAAAGGTAACATCAACTGGTCCAAGTGTGTTGGCGGCGGATGGTTGCCACACACCCGACATTTAATTAGCACAACCGAATCTGTTTACGTTCTGTAAGTATCGTTCCATATGCACAAAATGAAAAATAAAGTTTTTGAGTGAACTTCCATTGGAAAGTGAAACGTCCACTTACAGCTGTCAGATGTCAGCTATCATCTGTCAATCACCCTCAAACGGAAAAAAAGCGTTTGCATCAGTTCAAGTGGCACTTACATCCCGTGTGTATGAAATATTTACTTCCGTGGACGATACTGAACAAAAAATCATTCGATTTCCATGTCAAATTTGGACAGTTTTGACATTGAACAGTAAAGTTTAAATAAATACTCAAAGGTCCAGTTTTTGAAAAGATAGTTCCATATGATTGGCAATTTAGTGATGAAGAATTCTGTGGATGCTTGGAAAATCTTGTAAATTCTTTGAACCTTCCTCCCATTCTTGGTGTTTAAAATGCGAGTTTTTAATATTTGGCTATGCTGTGATTATGATGCTCAAAACTAAAACTGTTAAAGCCTTAACAAGTCCAAAAACAACAAGTGTAAGATTTCATTGATGCACAATGAAAATTCAAAATGTTGTTTTAGCAAATAAATCAACTGCAATTGGTGTTGAATTAATGAAATCTTTTTCAACTCAATCTTTGAAAGTTAAAAAATAATCCGTGGAGTCAAGGGTGAGATTGACATTATATCATGCGAATGAGTAACTTCAGCACTTCAATTCGTGAAATTATATTCCATAAAGCTTTAAAAGAAATAAAACCAGAACTCAACTCAAAAGTTTATTAATTAATTTTCAAAGACCATTGCAAAGAAAGCCTCATGTAGAAGTGCGCATTAGGGTGGTTAATATTGTTCAATGTACAGTAAACCAACCTTCAGCACTCTCAAGGGAGATAAACATTCAAAAAGCATACGCCGTAGACTTAGTCATTCTCGTCGGGGTATAGAATTATACCTTACTTTTATAAGTAGCCTTATGGAAGTAGCTAGTCCCTCAACAGAAAAAATAGACCACATTGCCATTCAAGAAGAATCAGATCTTATTTATTTTACAAGGAAAAGGAAGACTGAGGGAGACAACAACTTAAAGCTCGTAGCATCCTCTGAAATGTCCTTAAAAAGCCAAATACAAGATTTGAAGCTTAGATTGCAAAAGAACGTTTAAAAATGAATTAATAAGGGACTCTGCGCACTCTTTTTATGTCAAAAAACCTTTGAAATGATCGGAGACTATGACCCACAAATACTTGCTTGTCTAAGCGTTGCAGGATCAATCAGATTAAAACCAAAGGCGACCATGCCTTGGAACGTTCTCATCAAGTCAAGTAATTCTACAATCCTTTACAAAGTTTCTGATGAAATACCCATAATACAGAGCTTTACAGATAGACTCAAGATGAAAAGACTGAAAACGAGTTCGAATCCCTAAGTAAGTAAATATTAAATTAAACTCACTTTTCTGACTGAAAGTGTCATCACTGGAGCAGTGGGCGAGCGATAAAAGTCGGAATAATCCATTATCATGCTGGAGTTCCAAGCACACCCAATATACAAAAACTGGGCTCGCTTGTCAAGTAATTTTTAAATAAAATACTGCAACTTTGAAGCTTATGCAAAAACAAATTTAATCATATTCTTCGTCCCTATTCGGGGACAGCCTCCTTAAGAACTGTTCCTCAAATTTTATAGGAGGTTGTAGCCAACTTCGTTAAGGTTTGATTTCGGGGAACAACATAAAGGACCAGGGGCAATGCAATGTCCGGTAAATTCGTCTGAAAACCATCTACTTAGTGATAAGAATACAAAAGTACATCGCAAAATTTAAATTTTGAAAACCGAAACTGATTACAAATCGAAAACATGGAGTCAAAAAAATGTTATGATAAGCGAATAATAAATTTCTGTCAATGTCCACATTTAATTGTTTCCTCAAAATAAACCAATATACGTTTCTATTGTTTTTAAGACTACCCCGATGCAAACTAATTCATCTACCCTTTTACTCATTTAAATGTTTAAGGATTGCTGCCATACGTACCTCGTTGTGGGTTAATCTATCTTTTCAATTAAGCACTAATTAAAAGTTCATCACTTCGTGTAAGGAGCTACAATTATTCGAAATCAATTGAGTTCTAATTTTAATTGGAATGGAAATGTGTCAACGGACAACAATAATCTAACAACCAGTAATTATAAGAGTAAAAAGGAAAACAAAGACTTAAAAAATACTCACTGGTTGAGGTTCCTCTCGTTGGACCCACTTTGGCTCTGGATGTTGTCAGCATGCCGTCGCTCCTTGTGCACGATACCCATTAGTTTCATCCACGGATTGTTTTGGGATCCGTGGCCTCCCATACCGCCACTCTGCCACATCGTCATTGTGGCAGAGTTTTAATTGAGCGCTCTTACTTAAGGACGACCGCAATTTTATTTCATAATGTTGCTGTTCGCTTACATATATGTACATACATTTATTTATTATTAAGCTTTGTTTTTTATTTTTACATTGTCACATAGCTTGTGTCTGTCATTTTTCTCACTCGAAATTTGAAGGGCGGCGATATTTTGCAAAATAACTTTTTATGTTTTCCCACTTTCCCTCCTGTGAAGGTGGCTTTTCCTTCAAAGGTTATCAAATGCAGCCAGAGGACAATTATCGCTTCCGACATACGACACCATTTACATGAAAACTGTGTGTTGTTGTGATTTCATTGACACGGATCCACTTCACTTTGTTCATGCTCTGCGAATGTGGGTAAATCCTTTTATAGCTTTGAAAGATATTTTTCCATTCCGCTCAGGCAAGTTTATCCGATACTAATTGCAGTAGATATATATATAGCTTTTTTCTATATTTATTTATTTCTAAAAATATATTTTCTATTCTTTTGTTTCTACTAATGGGCGGCTGTCGTTACTTTATATTAGAGAGAATGCGATGCGCAAAAAGTACTACGAAGTTTTTGTTTGTTTTGTTTTTTTTATTAAATTGAAATTATTTTAATTGATTTGATTTAAAAAAAAAATATTGCAAATGTTGAAGAAACAAAATAACAAAAGTATTTGAAAACTATTTTTGCATTCACTACGATTCGAGGTACGGTGTTAAAATTGTTGTACGTATTTTTATTTTGTTTTTAATCAATTAAACTTTTAGCAAACTTTAACTTTTCAAAAAAATTTCTAACTAACTATTTGGTTTAAGTTGAAAAATAAAAATCACTTGTTTTTTTTTTTGTTAATTTTAAATAGCAGAAAAAATTTAATTTTATTATAATTTTTTTTTGTTTGATGTAGAAAAAAGAAGACTTTCGATTCTAAAAAAATTTAAATATCACGAAATTGAATTTATCTTAGATTCGTTATTATTATTATAATGTTAGTTATTTATTACTTATTGAATTAGGAAATTGGATTTCTTATTAAGTTAATTAAAAAGTTTATATAATATATATAAATATATATTTATATTTTAACTATTAAATGATAAATTAATTTTCTAAGAATCACAATGGTATGTTGGTTTATTTGAAGGTCTTTTGGTTTTCAAATTTTGATTTATATTTTTGGTTTTGTATTGGATTTCATTTTGCGAAAGGAATAATTTTAATAATATGTAATATGTATGTATAAATTTTTATTATTTTGGTTTGATTATCACTATCTAATTTTAATTGTATCTTATCTTGGTTTCAAGCTACTTATTTCAAAACTTGTATATTACTCATTATTTTAGATCTACTGGTGTTTCCGTTATTATTCCGTAATATCTGAAATAAGTAAAAAAAAATGTTAATCATTAAAAATACGTTCGGAAGCAAAAACATAAAATTATTTAGATTGAAAGATAAATTTGAATTAACAAAGTTATTATGTGTTTATGGACTGTTAATTGCATCGCTCAGATTTTACGAGATAAAACTTAAACCTAAGCAACTGGACCGTGTTTAAGTGTTTCATAAGTCATTGATATTATGTTTACGTGGGAGGTGTATACGTACACTCCCTTGAATAATCATAAAAAATCAAATACAATACGCTTCTCTGCAACATTTGAAGCAGAAAAGACCAATGGTACCAGCTAGACACTAGACGTTAGAGGAATTTTATTAATCATATCAAACTTGGGCAATCGAATTTAGAAAAATATATATTCAAATTAATTGTTTTACAAAAACAATTCATAAATTGGCGTTTCCATATCATAATATCTAAATAATTGCTGATTTATATTTGGGATCAATTTTCTTTAAGGATTTATTAACTTATTTACAAAAAGGCAATGCATGCAATTTAGAACTCATAAAATATCAGTACCAGTATGGTACCAGTGAATTTCAAGTCGATACTTAAAACCTTTTCATCGACTACGAAGTCGCAACCGACAGTATACATCAAATTGGACTAAACAAATCAATAACCAGGAACGGGATCCCGGTAAAACTGATCTGGTTATGTCGTCTGATGCTCGGAAACACTTCCACATTTTTCTAACTGTGCAAGAGTCACCATGGAAGGCAATATTTTTTAAGTCCATTTAGTTGCCGAATTTAGTAGAGTCGAAAATTGAATAATAAACTAGAACTGGACTGGACTCTCGCCAGATATACAATATCGTTCGTAAGAAGGGCGAATATAGGAGGAAACGAGCTGTATGAAAAGGCTTTTCAAGTCTGGAAGGCAAAAAGCCGTCGGGCCTGCCACATCGAATAAATAGACTTACAGCGAATCCATTTTATATTCTTGCTCGTCAGAAACATGTTTAATAATTTGACACGTTCTCCAGAGGCTATAGAGCCACAATACCATGAAAAAAATATGTCCAAATCTGATTTACAAAATCGGAGAAATTGATCCAATGTCCAAGGAGATTCAAAAAACGTGATATCATTTCGTATGCAAAGTTTATAAAGAGCTTTAAAAAGGTTACCCTTCGCATTTTGAGCGCATCACCATTTCAATCTTGAATACAAATTCGCAGACCAAAGGGTTCGCTTTTCAAAATAATCCCTCTTTCGGAAAATAACTTTTGTTGGTTTTGAATAATCCTCACATTCCAAACTTACACACGTAAACAAATTAACAACTTCTGTTGTGACAAACACAAGGAGCCATTAAATCAACCAAACGCTAAACGGTTTCGGAGAAAGACTTGAAGTTTACTTTTATGGCTAATTGAGGTTGTTATTTTCTGTGAAACCTTAACCAAAGTGAACTCAACACTTTATTTCAGATCCATTCTGCCAAAAATAGAATGAAGACTTTTGTATCCTTCTTTCGTAGTGATGCTTTTCGAAGGCAACTGATTCCTTGACACTCGCTGTCTTTGCGGAATTCAATCTGGAATAGTTTTATGTGTGGGTTATGGTAATGGATTTTGGAATTCTGGCTTATGCTGAGGTCAAATTGCGTCAGCTTTAATGGCGTTGGTTGTAAGCTATTAAAATTTCGGAGCAGATGCTAAGGCATGAGCAAATGTAATTGGTTTTATTGATTAACCGAGGAATATTCCTTGCTGACGAAGACAGTGTAATTTGAGATTGTGAACGTTTTTTTGTTTTTTTTTTTTTAATTTTTGTATATTGCTCCATTTTGAAATTCGCTGTCACTCCAAGGGATCCGTTCGCTGACTGAAATTACACATAAGCGTTACTATACAGTAAAAACCGAAGACAACTTCAGAGTTCACAGTTCATTCATGGACAAATTGGTTGAGGACGATATTTATCTCCAACTGTTCCACTATCGAGGTAAAGAAGCACGAGGCACGAGATATTATTAGCCACATACCAAATCCCTCTTATTGTTGAAATCAGCGAAATAAAACAAAACGTAGACAACAAAGGACAGATTCCGCAGCGCTGCTATTGTTAAACCTTAACTTGTAAAAAGACGTTAACATTTTGACAAAATTCGGGATATTAAGTCCAACAACCACGAGCAAACGTGCTATCAAAAAACATAGAATTTTTGAAAAAAACAAATTGGTTAAGGCTCCCTCGAGCTACGAATAACGAACTCCTGTAGCAGAGGATCAGAAAAGAGTACTCGAGGATAACAACATCTTTGTATGTGGTTCTCCTACAAAAGCTGGTCAAAAATATTCGCTCTTTCAACCCGTTGAATTCGTTTGGACCATAACGTTGAAAAATCTTCGAAAAATTAAGTGGCTATTTCTACAAAGGCTATGGTGAACTCATTCTAACAAACTCGCAGTCAAATGGTCTCATTCCAACTATTTCATAGTTCTGATATGTTCAGGCAAAAAGGTCCTTAAGAGTTTACATTGTAGAGCAATTGACGTAAAGTCAGCTTGAGACAAATTCTCGAAATTCGAACAGTTTCGAAAAAATGTTTGCGTTAATGCTCCTTCCCACTTTGGTGTAGCAATACCATTCCAAACTTTACGTAACCTGACCCAAATATCTACAAGAAATAAAGTATTTAATCTTCTTGAAGCTAGTGTCGATGCTGTTGCGTTCTTAGGACAGCACTTTTTAAGCGTTCCACTTTTTTTGAAAGACTTATTCGATATATATTATTTTTTGACTTGCAACAGATTGGCCATCAACTAACTGAAATATCTTTCCTTAATTTGATCTAGAAAATCATTTTCTATTTTGGAAACTTTTTCCCCTAGTCGATTTCACCTTGACCACACCGAAACGGCTTTAAAAAGCTAACACCAAAACTACATCCGACCCATTAAAAATAATTTCTAAAATACAATACAAGTTGGTCCTTTTGAAATATTTGTTTTTTTTTGCGGTTGTCGTCTGCTGTCTTGTCAACAGGACAAAATCAGAATTTTCCTTCGGCAAGCTTCCAACAAAGTTTTTTTTAAAACAAAAAATCATCCACAAGGAAAACGTTTTTCCTTTGTTGCAATCTCCTCGAGGCCTACCTTGTCATCATCACTTAACGTGTAGCACGCTTTGAGTGGTCTCTACTTTTAATGGTTTTCTAAACTGTAAAACTAATTTTAGTTCTAGCAAAATAAAGGATCCACACAAATGAACGACGAGGCGTGCAAAATAAGATGTACAACAAGGACAAAACAACAACTCAACGTAGTGTTGGCGCTGCAAAACCAAACTGCATTTTGTTTATTAGTTTTATTTTCACACTTGGTTGCGTTAGGGAAATGTATTGGGATAAGCAGAGAATGGAATTTGAAAAATAAATTCCTTTCGACTGAGATGTAGTTTTGGATTGGCTGGGTGGAAGGGAAGGTTACTGGAGTCATAGGAATCAAGGAATCCCATGTCATTTGAGACTTTTAACTTAACACTACAATATTTTTAAATTGTAACTGGTGCAAAAGGCCTGTTCTAAAATTTCAGTTTCCATTACGTTGTCAGTGTGTCCAGTGAGTGCCCGGGGCTCAGCCGTTAGTGCTGAGTGTGAGGTCCCATATTAAAATCCGGGTACAAATCTGCCATATTTTTACAGCCCCACCTCTCGCGATGTACAGACTTTCCTCCGATGACTTTCAAGATTAAACTTCTGAGGCTGTTTGTTTTGAAATGGCAATTACGTGTTGTAGGTCCAAACCATGCCATTTTTACGAAAAAAATATTAAACGTGACCGTGGCTCTCAAAAACAGCCGTCGTGCCACGAATTTATTTATAAGCATGCATCCATAAGTAGTGCAGAGTAGAAGACTAGCAGAATTTGCAAACAATTAAACCGTTAGCTTATCAGGACCGATCTTTGAAGGATTCCTTATTTTACATGTCTTGGGTCCGGATGGAGTATTTCTATAAGCGTGCTGAAGAGAGCTGAAGAATCACTCCAAGCATTGAAATTTGGTAGCCCGAGTCTTTAGAGAATAAAGAGTAAGATCAGAAGTTAAATTCATTTTTGAAGAAGCTTCAAGGACTTCTAAAATTTATTTAAATGGGAACTTACTAAAAATGTATTGCATCTGGTAATCAAGCCTGATAAGAAGTGCTTAATTCTTTTAACTATTTACCTGAGCTGACTGGTACAACGAAACTCAATCGAAGTTGGTCAGGTTATACAATCTACAAAGCTTAACTGATGCTGAAAGCAACACCCTCATGTGCCCAATTTAAGTACCGCCGTCAACAAGCGATAATACCGACCTTCCAGAATGATTGTTTACGGCAAGAAAACTATCTAACTGAGCTATTGTTTGTTCCATGAAAAATACTTACCAGTTCAGATTAAGCTCGGAGTGGGGCGTAAGAGAGTATCAAACTTGCCGGAATATCATTGATCGGGCTATTATTCGGTTTGACTAATTGCCCAGAGCAGAAGGCAGGCCACGAAGTAGTCGCTCGCAAGCAGAATTCGAGCAAATCACATCAAGAAAATGAGTATAATATCCAAGAAATTTGATCTTTCAACGAGATCTCTAAGAAGGGTGTTTAAGGATAGTCCGCATTTGAAAGACTTTCATCGGTCAACGGATCATCTTTTAGACGTGAAAAAGTCGTGCAGAATGGTATAGGAGTTTACCAAAAAGATGTGCCTTTGGTTAATGCAAAGCATTTCGATCAGTGTGGAGATCTGAATCTTCGAGAGGGACTTTACCTATGAATTGAACTTCTCCTAAAAATTTAGAAAGCATCAGGACAGAATTTATCAATCTATCGTAAGCGATGGCCATTGAAACCGAGTATGCCATCAAAGCTCTATGTCCATAGCATTATGAATCTCCTCGAAGCTGTAGAAATAGCCTCCTGCAGTACTTACGCTTCAGGTGACTAATGCAGATGCGTAGCGAAGTAATCCAATTTACTCTAAGGCTACCGAAGCCGTGACACATTCAGGCAGTTGCGAGCTTTCGAATTATATCTATGGTTCAAGAAGTGACACAACCAACTACTCGACTTAGGAGGTCATTTGAATCAAAAGTAGACAAGAGAAGTTAAAACGAAATATGGTAGATCGCTTACAGCTTGGATGTTATGTTGTCGAAGCAGAATAATATCAGCTAAATTGAACATCAGTCACACAAGCCTGAGAAGAACTTTGCTTATGTATTTGCGATGATTTGCTAGCAAGTTCCAATTGACCTTTGTTATTGAAAAGAAGAATAGATGAACGACTTTGTTATACTGCTTTCTCCGTTTGGAGCTAAGAGTAGCTCAAAGTTGATAAAAACTTTGCTATTTAATCGGCTTCATATGTGAAATTGCCGAATGTTAAACCCGTGACACCGACACGTAATCATAGAGAAGCCAATCCATGTTAAACTCCTAACTGTTTGGTTCAATTTTTTGGTCAATATAAGTTCCTAAACGACACTGGAAGAAACGTCACAGCATCCGCAGAGTACAATCGAGGCATGATAAACTATTATTGACAGGTTGACAGGATAGTCTTCTACTTAGCCAACTCCGCTATTTCTATTGAATTAAACAATAACCGTTCGAAAACAGTATTTTTTATAACCCAAAAAATAACCCACCCATGTATATACCGCAAAAAAAAAGGTTCAACTTGTGACCAACGCTTATGAGCATGAATACGCGACCTACTTGTTCACTTTAATTTCGCTCCCAGACATACTAGTATAACTGTGCACAGGACATAAGGACCATTAAAGTAGCTACATTTTAAAATTGGATTAATTTGTTGTGAAATATAGGTCAAAGGAGACTAATGACGAAAGCTGCTAGTGCAAACATATCCGCGGATACACCAGTGTGCATCCAGCTACAGAAAAAAACCGACATTTTGACGAATTGCCATTTCCAGATGATGAATGTATCTTCTTCGTTATGCAGAAAGAAAATTCATTTGGAAAATTCGCACTGGATGCTTTCAACACTATTCTCCTTTCCGTTTATTTAATATTCCTTGTGAGTAGCTATTGGACCTAATCATGAGAAAGCTTTCCAAGGGATAAAATGTGATTCCGTGATATAACTGCATGTGGTCTCTTCTGCTTCGTTGTTGGCAGGAAATTTATCAAAAGTACTCATTAAAACGACTTTTTATTTTCTCAAAAAAAAGACAACAAAAATAAATTCAAACAAATCAAATCGTCGCAAGCTCAGAATCCTGACTGGTAATAAGTTTATTCCGAGGACATTCGTTTTTTCTTTTTTGCAAAAGTTAGACAATCTACTGGAAATGAAAGGATTCGCTTGCTTTCTGCGCAATTATGCACATTGTGGAATGTGACGGTAGCCATTGAATCAGTCTCAATGAATCGCATAAATTTTAATTTAAAACCCTCCTGAATTTACTCAAAAAAGAAGAAGTAAAATAGGGAGGATGAATAAAATTAAGAATTATAGTTGACAGGAAACTTTCCAACACTCAATTTCGATAGATAACTTTGTCTTCCGCATAAATTATTTTATACAGGAAAGGAGGTATTTTTTGTCACTTTGCATTAAGCTGTAAATAGAGAGCGTGTCCTGCAAATTGGTTATTTGTTTTTTAAGTTGAATTTTTGATGAGACTGTAATACAGATTGGTTTGGACTGTTTTATTTTTATAGACGCATGCTTAAGGGATTAATGATGCCCTTATAGTATTAAGACAGCTAATGGCAGTAGATAATCAAACATAGTTACTCGTTGTCAGTCAGTGACAAAGGTCAGTGTACTTGCAAATAGTTCTCCTACCGCCAAAAGGTGTGGACTTCTAATTAGCGGTGCTGCAAAGAAATTACAACTGACCCTCCATGGTGTTGTTGCTGCCACTTATGCTAGCAAAAATCTCCGTTAGTCTGCTTCTACTGGTACCTCACACAGCGTGTCTCCTATCATCTGCTTCTACTGGTACCTCACACAGCGTGTCTACCGGTGCTGCTGACGCGAAGGCAGTCCCTCCCATCGTTGCTGCTGCAAAATCATCTCCGTGTGTGGCTGGACCATCCACTGCTGCTGCTGATGTTGTTATTGGAAAGTCTTCTACAGCTGCTGCCGTTGCTCTTATACTGCGTTCCGATAATGATTTGGAAAAATTTAATCCATGGCTTCATGTAAGCGGAAAAAGTTAAAAAAAATCGTCCTTAAACTATTATTGCTACAAACAACAATCAAGCTTCATTTTTCTTCCTTCAACCCGACTGCCAGTTGCCAATCTGTTTTGGAATATGTTTTGACAGATACCGATGAGAATTCCTTAAAACATGTGAATTTCAAACTTTGAATTCCTGATGACATGTTGGACGTTTTTCTAAAGGTTAAGGGCCACGGCCTGTGTGTTCGGCTTTTTAAATTTTAAATTTTATTCAAAAAACGAGTTGTCTTGAAATCAAATCGGATTGAATTGATGGAAATTGAGAAATCCTCTATCACCTTCAGCTGCTTTTGTTCCAGCATTTTTTTCATCGGGTTCATCTTTTAAATGTCAAAAAGAGTGATTGTTGATTGAATCAAAACAAATCATCCTATCATTTCTTCGTCATTACATGAATACAATGTTATCATATTAGTGGAGACGTGGTTAAATTCAAGTTTTTATCCATGGAATTATTTGACTGAAAGATCGTGCACTTTCACGGTGAGCTTATTGCTTATTGCTTCATTAAATAGTAAACAATGAAGTTTAGAAAATGACTTGGAAGACATAAAGCAACGTTAGTTCAAGGCGCTCAAGTACTCTTAAAGAAATCTTCCATCTAGCGAACTAGATCTGTATTCTAGCCATGTTTCAAATATTTAAAAGGTGGTTAGTTGATTCAACCTGTCGAATTTCCATTACTTAAGAATTCTTTTGATCAAAGAGCAGTTCATTTGTGTATAAATTGTTATAGTTTTACTCGTCGTAAGTCTATCACAAATTGTACAGCACATGATTATACAAATAAAATCATTTTCATGCGTTTTGCTGGAAGGATTGTTTTGACGGTAAATCATAACAGAAAATGTAAAATATTTTTAAAAAATATCTCGCAAACGGTATTGATCAGTTTTCTCCAATCAAGAATAAAAGATATAATTTCAAATTACCTTGATATACTTGAAGGCTTATATATTTGAAAAACCTTAACCATAACCTAACCTTGACGTTTAAATGCTCTTAAATTAGCGGACTATCCGAAGAAAGGGTTATGTTTCTTAAACTGAGAAAAGATTTTGAAATTTCAAACAAATTTCTTTGTCACTAATTTATCTCTTCCACTGAATCTCTCATTAAAATGAATAGTATTTGGTATTTGGTAATTCGTGAATTCAAAACGAAAAAGTTTAGTTTGCCCCAAATGTATGGAATAAGGGAAGGAAAGGTCTAATGATATGAGAGCCACTTGTATTCTCTTTGGAAAGTTCTTCCAAACTTCTTACTATCGCGATGAAATACAACGAATTGAAAATATGTTTGAAAATAAAAATTCAACTATAAATTCTCCACCGATTCACTCTTCTGATAAGAAGGTTTTAGATGGCATAAGTGAAATCGTTCCTCCTTAAAAGCCGGCTATGACTCGATTTCTCCTCTCGTAATTTATAAATGATCAACTTCTTTATGTTATGGAAGGCATCTTTTGCAAATTATTTAAAAAAATAGTGGTCCGAAACATATGATTACTAATTAAAGGCCAATTTCAAAATTGTCAGTAATACCTTAGATTTTTGAAAATTGGTAAATATATATTATTTCCTTACCAACATGAATTAATCAAAAGTCGTTCTACATCGACCGATTTGGTACTCTTTTCACACATGGTACAACATGGGCTTCATCCTATCCTATCAATCAGAAAGCAGGTTGTGCAAATTGGTGGACATTTTTCTGATTTCGTAGAAATATGTTCCGGTTTATCCAAGAAAGTTATTTGGGCCCGTCCCTTTTTATTTTGTTAATAAATGATTTACCTGCCGTACTTAGGTACTGTCAGTGTCTGATGATGTTAAAAAATGTCATGCTGCTGTGTCTGTGCTTGATTGCCGTGATCCACTGTCTAATATAGAACCAGTTTTGAATTGATGTAAATAAAACAATCGTGAACTCTTATACAAAATGTTTAGTGCTACAAGATCACGTAGTTCTTTTAGCATTAATTATAAGGTTGCCGATCATGCTTTGCATAGAGTGAACCAAGTAAAATATCTTGGAGTTATTTTCGACACCAAACTGGAATTTTAAGCCGATTCTGGAGAATTGCTCCGTAGTAGATCACCTTTTTATGCTGACAGTATTTCATGCATTTCTTTGCGCCACAGAAATCAAATTGTTTTACGTCCCTTCTCAAAGAACTAATTTACACAATAAGAGTCTCCAAGTGTTTTGTAACCAGACGATTTTGCAAATACATTGGTAAATAAATAAAAATAAAAAATATAGTAGCAGCAGTAACTTCCTTATAATGAACAGGCAAAGGTGAGTCGGGAAGATTTTACAACAGATCTATTGAGCACTTCATTTGAATGTACGCAAAAAAGTTTTGATTGCAACTGCCTAATTCACTGGATCGTTATCTTAAGAGGGAAATGCAGGAGACGATGCGTTGGTTTTGAAATTTGTAACATTGAGTATGTAACATTTTTATCGCTGATAAATAAGTTTGGCTTCCGAACTCAAAGTGTGCCAAAAGCAAACCTACTACAAATGTTCCGCTGAAGTTGAATTTGAAGAAGAGTCCCCATATAAAAACCGTAATTTCAAAAACAAATCTTAATTTTTCACCCAGAATAAGGCTAAGAGAAATAAGTGGATGAGACGTACCAAAGGAAGAGATCGTTAATTTAAATCGTCAATCGTTGATACAAAACTTCACCTCAGGCACACCAAAATTTGTGTAATGAGGTGCAAGCTTGAATCTGATAAATAACTCATGAGTTGAAAGGCCCAAAATATTTATTATAACCCTCTGAAGAAGAGAAACAAAATTAACTAATGCGCCCATAGTCAATAGACTAAATAGCTTGATACTCAATCTAAATTTTTCGGTAAGATTTATGTACCATCAGGCCGATTAAGAAGTGCCAGCTTTATATCAACAGATTACTGTTTCACACATTTCGCAAATAGACAATAGACAAAACTTTCATATTACGCTCAATCCTAACGAAGACCAACAAATTTAAACTCGATACCTCAGACTCATAGGCATAGGTCTACACAAAACGATGGCTGAATTCGCGATCCCAGGATAACTGAACCGTTTATTTCGGGCAATGCTCCAAATTCAAGAGCATTCGATTGATTCCAGACCTGCACTAGATTCTGGGGAGAGAATGCATTGTAATGTAAATTTTTAAACCTTATTCTTCATTTTCTTTTAAAACATCCATTTACCAACGTTTTTAATGGTACCATCAAGTACAAGGCTTGAAGGGCATATCTAAGAGGCATCACAGTCCAAGCCTGCGCACTCTAGATCTTAAACCTCAAAGTCCACTAATTAACTTAAAAAGGATTTGAAATTACAATTCTTAGAAAGTTTTGTGGTAAAAAGTTTATGAGCTTAGGCTGTAAACATCATTTAAAAAAGATGATGATGATGATGCATGTGTTTTTTGCCCTGAAATATGAAGAACGTCGGTAACATCCTGACGTGTTTAATTGGTTTGAAAGTTAGCCAGTTTAATTTGGTTCACGCAGGGTGGAATTAGAGCATAATAAAGTATAAAACAAATAAACCTACATTGGACTGCTTCAATTCTATGGGAACAGGTATCACAAAATGGGGACTTATTTTTTCGAAATTAAAAATTGTGGCCAGCTAAGAAAAGGCAAAGTCGGAGAGTCAAGAAAGGCGTGAACAGGAATGGATTATAGCTTTCGCACATCATCGGCATAGATGGACAGATTGGAGTAAATTATACACGGAACGTCGTTTACTTTATAGGGAAGATGATAGGATCTAAGTGCCAGTCTTAGTGAACACCTAAGGCAGCATTAACAGTTTTGGATAGTGAGAAACTTGTATTGTCGATATTGTACAAGATATGATTACGAAGTCTGTATTAAAGTCAATGATAAAAGCATGGACTTTTTTACTTTCATGCATATCTTGTTGTGCTTTTCTTTGAAAATCAAATAGCCCCCAAAGATTAATTCATATTTTTAAAAAAATTTATTTATTTATCCTTTTTATAGTCGATCCAATTTAATAAAAAATAACTTCTTATTTTATTTGAAGCTCCCTTTAAATAATTTACCACCAGGAAGACACACACAAAGGATCCCCCTGTCAATGTTCTTCCGTCCAACAAAATGGCATCAGAAGACTCAGCTGAGTAGTAGCCTAATACACAATATTTTAGTCCTCAAGGACCATTATATTAAAAAAGTATTAACGCTTAAAAAAATGTCAACAATGAAAATAATACGCTTCATCAAATTTACATGTGCTTATGTCTGTGAGATTTAGACCATTAAAACCCTTGATTTATGTCCACACATAACATCGGATATTGCAGCAGTTCACCCTTCGTCCTCTTTACTTCACCTAGTAACCACCCAACACACACACACACACTCAAGCCCCTAATATTTTAGCGATAATAAAATTATGTCTTGAATGTATGCACACAAAGGAAAGCCTACTCGTACATATACATATATTCCGAGGCACGCAAAAGAATACTTGACTTCATTGTTTGAACGAAAAAATAAACAAAAATACTCAAAATTCCATTCGGAGGCGAAATTTCCCTGCGGTTAGATTCAAAGCTGACAGCGCCAGCGCCCCTAAGTATGATTCCCTGCCATAAAAGAATAACAGGAATTTTCACATGTTCTCACTTCTGGAATTTTATGCAAACTCCGAGAAGTGTAAACTTAAAGAGCACCAGCCTCGCGTCTTGTAACGACAAATTACAAACCCACACACAGATCCAAGGCAAACAGGCCACCACAACAAAGGAAAAGTTAAACAGATTTTTTGACAGTAGACACACTTGCGGCGTGCACACAGATGCAAGATGAAATTATTGACATTGTGCCATCTGGGAATGCCTTTAAGGAGATTCAAACAAAAACTGGCGACACGTTGAAAACTGCCTTAAAGTAGGTTACCGACTATTTCCCAGAAGAGTGGGTGCCCCACCGAGAATTTATTTTGCATAATTGATTCTCCTCGTCGAAGGACCTGTCTGTGATCACACTCAATGAGGTGAAAATGAAAAATGTCACCGACATCTCTGCCCAGAAATTTATTCGATTTGTTTTCCTTTCTTGCTCTGTGTGGATTTTCCAAAGACATCCTTGTGAATTTATATTTATTTATATATTTTCCTTCGCCTTAAATACAGGTGTGTACTCGTATACTTCTCGCCACGATCCTGTCGCTGAGGACAATTAATGGCTTCGTTCTCATTCAGCGGCATTAACTTGATGGAGGTGTTGACGAAAGCTATTTGCGGGGCAATAGGTGTTTTTTTTTTCATTCCGTTCTCCCTAAATACTTTGAATTTTTAATGATCTTCTGGCGGCAGGCGGGCGGGCGAAATGTTTAATCAAGTCAATAATGGAAGCACGAAGTGTGGTTGGAGCATTTGAATTCGTAAATTGGAATTCCTGAAAGTACTCCTCGTGATTAGTGTGAGCTAAAGAAGGGTTCGCATTCGACAACTCTAATCCAAAGAGCAATTGGGAGTGTTTGGTAATTTCTTCATTACCTCGGCGGGCGGTGGTTATCAAGAGCTCTCAATCGAGATGATGTCGTCCTTTTAACTAGAAAGGTTGATGTTAATGGTTTGGGTAACACTGTCGTTAGGTTTCTTAGAGTGAAACGATTGTTTTAGATACGAAGGACTTTTGCGATAATGCGTCGTCGAGTACGTCCCAAATTTGTTCGTTAGTATTCATTGCTGTAGTGGGACGTATGCTTTTCTTTTCAATTGACACCGCTTAGAGTACTTTGTGGAACTAATTTGGGTAACGGGGGAGCTAAACATATATAAAAGGGACGAACGGTGTGATGAAATTGCATATTTATCTCCATTCGAATATCTGCTTAATCAACTCTGTATCAGTGTTACGTACTGGGCTTGTATACCTTAGACCTTCCCCTGTAGAACCAATTGCAAAAGGTCACATGAAATGGACTTAACAAAAAATACGTACATATCACATCATTTCAGAGCTCAGTTAGTACAAATCTCAAAAACGATAACGTGACCCAGTTGGTTGAGTGACTGGCTTCCAATTCAATTTCAAGTTTTAATCCTGATAAAAGCGTTAGACTTTTATCTTATTCTAAAATCCAGTTAAATTAACGATGCAATAAGTTATAAAGGTTGACTGATGCTATTGTCCTAATTGAATACGTTCTGCGTTCTGTGCGTGCACTGCGTGCCCCCGGCTTGGTTTGATTTTGGTCCCAACGCCCGCATTACTTCAAACAAAATTTTTTAGCTGTAGTCAACGCCTTTGTTAGAAATCATTTAACAGGACGCAAAACACATTGTATTTTGGAACATTTAACTTCCTCGTAATCGTTGACTGTAATGTACGCGTCCGTATTCCATTATAACATAGCTTAAGTTGATGGGCCGTATCGTAGTGGTAAGATAATTGACTCCGTAATTCAAAGAGTGCAAAGTCGTAGTCCAGCGAGTCTATCCTGTCATGACTGCAGACCTTCAGTCGCGTCTTAATTACGCTAACATTCTTAATAGATTAGACGATTGTCAACTGAAGACCGACGAGGCCCATTTCCATCCAAACAATTTTGTTAAAAACCAAATTTGCGCTTCTGAGTACAATTTCTGTGATTGTGGCAGGATGGTGAAGTCGCTTGACACTGCTCACGTATTCGCGTCTTTAATAAAACTCATTTTGACAACTTGCAATATTTGACTCGATCCTGATCACTTTCTTTCGAAATTTTTGAAGTCAAATGTCACGGTTCACCGTCACCCACAACCCAAGACAAAAAGTAACAATGACAAGCGTTGCTATTTCGTACTGTCGAAACAACTTGGGTCGGAACTTGTTACTCGAAGGACCAAAATCATTCTCTACAAAATCCTTATTCTGTCGGTCGTGCTTTATGAAGCCTAAAGCTGAACGGCAAGCAGGCCGGCAGACGGGCGTCGGATATTCGGTCCTGACATGAGGAAGGCGAATAAAGAAGAAGACATAAAACAGATTTCTATGAGCTGTTCAACGAAGACAAAAATCCGTCGACTATATTGGCTTGGCCACAGCGAGCGGATGAACACCAATGCTACCGCCAATGGAGTCAATTCAATTTCAATTTCAATTTATTATAATTTCAAAAGTACAAATAAGACTTTTCTTCTGTAGTACATAAAAATCGGCTTATTCAGGCGTAAACATAAAAGTGAAAAATAAAAATTAAACTAAAAACAATTTTGTATGTTTTACATTATAAGGGAAGCAGTTATTAGCAAATGAAAAGAATAGGGAAAGAAGGGAAACAGCAATAAGGAAGGAAAGAGAAATAAGAAACATAAATACTAAAATGTGTAGGAATCAACAACTTGTTTTGTTTTTTTAATTCGGTTCATCAAAATATTTGGTTATTGCGTTTTTAAACTTATTTGCTCCAGCTATTTGCTTTACTTCCAAGGGAAGATAGTTCCAGGCGACGTGGCGACGTGGACGAAGAAAAGACGTGACGAGTTGAAATATCTTGAGGCAGGAGTTATCAAGTTACACGTTCGGGCCGACTGAGCAAATTTAAGCTTTTCGGTGAGGTACCCAGGCAATTGGTTGTGAATGGCCTTATGCATGAAGATGCAGCATCTTATATCAACATATTCACCTTAAGTGTACCCAAGAATTAGCCGATGATATTCAGAAATATGGTCATACTTCCGCAGTCCAAATACGTAACTTGTGGTGTTATTAAAAGCGACAAGTAACTTAAGGTGGGACTAGGAAATAAACTACCATAGCATAACAGATAATTGGTATAAAAAGGGTTTTAACCATCCTTAATTTTGTTACTAATGGAGTGAATGCCACAGACAGCCAAAGTTTGCGGAGAGTTGCATAAGTGCGTCTAACCGTATAGTTCACATGATCTTTGGCGGAAAGGCTTCTGTTTATCTTTAACCCGAGACTGGTCACTCTGTCTACATACTTAAGTCGTACGTGCGCTAAGAATACTGGCGGTAGCAAGTCTGTGTCATAAAATTTATTAGAGATAATTATAGCCTGTAATTTATTCGGGTTAAGTGTAAGACCATAACACACAGAGGTGTTATGTATTTCCAACAAGTCTTCATTTAGTCTGCAAACGAGATCCTCAACCAGACCAATGGGCCTAGATAAGAGTACTTGTACATCATCGGCATAGAGGTGTTAGGACACATTTTTTTTACATTACTTTTGATAGGTCTTTTATATACAAATAGAACTGAAAAGGTCCCAAAATAGACCCCTGCGGGACTCCTGCCAATAAGTCCAAATAATTAGAGGCACACTCACCCACACACACCCTCTGCATTCTGTTTGATATATAGCTGCTAATAAGCCTTTTCTTGGAATCCAACCCTTCAGATTCGAGAAAAAGAGGAACCACCGGTAAAAAGACCACGTAACCGCGGATGCCAGACGGCTCTGTCTTGGCATCTGGAGCAGCACGCTCGGGACAGTCAAAAATAGAAGTCAGCCGTTCTTCAGGCTCAGAACATCCATTAAGGTGCATTTTATATATATGAAGAAAGGAAGGATAACCCAACAGTGCGAAAACTCTTCGATAAAACAATTGAAAATTGAATAAAAAGATCCTAAAATTAATAGTAATGGCACCACCCATTTCACGGATATCAACTTATGAAGGCAACGAAGACAAGCTTACAGTTTCAAGTACAGGTTTACAGACAAAAATCGTTAAATTATGTCTTCGGACTAAGATAGAAATACAGTCTTCTCTGGGCGCTCACCTGACGGTTAAGCTTCGCCACTATTTTAAAAGCAATACGAACAAAATTTCACTACAAATTTCTGTCCAGATACCAAATGTCATAATTGCGTTCATTTTTCTTATTTGTCAACCTTTGTGTGATGAATTCTGAAAATTAAAGGTGAACCAAATGTATCATAAAAAAAGCGGTTGGTGAAACTAAAAAAAGCGGACAAGTGCTTTCAAAACAAGAAAATCCTTTCGGCAAGCATCGTTCTACGCAGCATCAAAATGAAAATAATTGACACAGGAAACCAGGACGCTGGCGAACTTTATCAGTTTTATAGCCACATTAATCGCCACTCACATCCATATACGCCCACAAGCTTCTACCGGATATGAGCATGTCGGCATCCTAGCAAAAATGTCCTCCAAAATTGCTTGTCATTCTTTACGAGAATTATTCAACTTCTTCAATTCATTACATTACACTCCACCGAGCGAGTACAATGAGCTATATCCCCCAGAAGCACATCACACACAAGATCATCTCGACTCTTGCCTCCTGTTGCCTGAGCTTTTTTCTATTTAATTATTTTTACGAGGATATCACTTCAGCAGACAACGGCCTCCAGATGGGTCTCGCTCCGTTAGCCTGATGATTCAATTATGGCTGTGATGTAAATTATTGTGACATGCGGGTAAATCCAAAGAAACATAAATCATTCAGTCTGCCTGTGTCTACCGTTTTGTTTTTTTTTTTATTAACAACAATAAACGAAACGAAAAAAAAACAAGGAATTTCAATTCGATTTAAATTGTGTTCAAAGGAGCCGCCATTTGGGGGTGGTGTGAATGAAACCACATAACCACATGTTGACAAAAGTATGCTAAAAGTTTTCGCATTCACTTAAGGGAAATGTAATCATGTGCTTCTATTTGTGGCAAGGATGTTGGTGAGCTTGAATTATGAGGGACGAGCAGGATTTGCTATTGTGCGCGACCACCGCGACGCGACGGTAAATTTGCATTTTGTTCATTTGCCTGCAATATTAAGCATTTCAGACAATGGGTCTGGACAGGGCTTTGTGTGGATTGAATAATTTATTTTGAGAAACTTAGGGTGTCCATGATGGATGACAATATTCTTGGTAATGTAAGATGCAACAGTTTGATCCTTAGTTGGATTTCAGTTTCATACACTAATTTGACTGAGGTTCCTTGCATCAATTCAAGGTTGAATTTTCATCAAGCCTGCAGTACTTCTGAGGCTAAAGCGAAAACATCCGGTCTGCATATCGTAGCCCCGTAAATCATTGTTTAAAGAAGGATCTGGCTAGATTCATATCTTTGTGAATAACATTAAAGATGAGCCTTTTAAGCGTTAAAAATGATTGAGAAGTTTCGGATGTCCTGCAAGTACAATCTCAATTTATTTGTCATTTTTTGTATAAAGTATCATTCTCGTCTACATTTACAAGCGGTAGAAAAATCGGGAAATCTTATAAAGACTTTGAAGACTGGAATAAAGGATACCGCCTACAGGAATTTATTTGATCGATTCTGCTCAAGTAAATTCAACAAATTTATGTCTACTTCAACTGAGATACTCCAAGGATCTATTCTGGGACCTTTATTATTTTGTCTGTATGCAAATTACTTGCATTAAGTTAATTTTACATCAAAATTTTGTCTCAATCTATTGTCATTTGCAGAACTCAGAATAAGGGAAGGATGGATTAAATGTATCGTAACCCCTTAGGAGGTGAGTTAATATGGGGTCCATTGTGAATCCATAGCAAACCCTACATAGAGCCATAGACTTTTGGCTCTTGTTTTCTGCTCGTCATGAAGTTAATCAAATCCTGAACTGGAGCTTTTACTTATGCTCCAAGTTTTCCATACAGAACGTATGGCTTCCTCTAAAGTGGCGATGATGCAACTGTAGGGAAGGACAATCCAAAACAAGTTATTTAATGGTCTCAGGCTCTTCTTCACCTGTATAACTCCTAGAGTAGTCATAGAATACTGATCAAAATGCACAGCTCATAGCTCAGAGCTAGGAAACTTTTCATTCATGTTCCTTTTATTTCTAGCTTAATGGAACGAGAAATAATACCGTCCTCTCTAGAGATTTAAGCTTGAGTTGCTATGTCAATCTCTGCCTGGCTTAAACTTCGATCTGTCCTTTTTTAGTTGTTATCAATGATTTTGTAATCAAAGACCAAGATGATGGAGGAACTGATGGTGTTCGCTGAAATCATTTAGGACTTTAAAGTGATTTGCATAATTTTTATCTTGATCTGTCCATAGAATTTGGACTTTATTGTTTTTCTTGGCTAAGATGGTTTTCACCATGTAGTAGAGCCATAGTTTACTGAGAGGTGTATCACCGCAATTTACGAATAATGTTAAATGTTGAGTCGTAGACCTCAGCTTCCTACAGAGGTTTTGTTATAGATGTAGAGAGTGCAAAGTACCTTATTCGAATCTAGAAATGTCCACAAATAATTGCCTCTTGGTATAGTTCAGGGGATGCCTTTAAGGATCGGGATGTTGACGCTATTAAAATTACCGTTGCTCTCATAGAAACTCAATTTTTTTTTTTTACTTTCTTAGGATTTGATCTTAGACCGCATTTTTGTTGCTTACTAAGCTCCTTTAAGGTCGCTTATATATGGCTGCTGTTTAAGAAATTTTGTTCTTTTAAGTGGTCAAGCTTTTGTTGATTAGAAGGAGCAAAACGTAAAGCACACACATTTAGAGTGGATCCGTAATTCATATGTCGTCGTCACAAGAAGACTCTTGAGTAACTTTTTGGATTTTTGTCAGAAAGTCTTGAACAAATTACAACCAGATTGAGTTCAGAAATTGGACACAATTCAAAAGTAGGTTTTAATAAAATGGACAAACATGGGACGGAATACTTATGAGGCAAGAAGTTCAAATATTTTGCACAAGGTAATTCAAACAAAAAGCTACAAGAGATACCAATGCCACTGATAAACAACTTAGCTCATCGTGGCCCATCTGTTGGTCCTCATCAATCTATTTTGACACTAGTACGTGCTCAAAAAATTAATAGAAATTAAATACTATATTATATAACTTTCGCGATACGAAACGCTTAACAACTTTGGAAAATTTGGGAGAAATTTCATTTGAAATATAAACCCACTGCATTGGTGAGTAAGCTTGTGAATAAAGTTCTTGAGCCCGCTTTGTCCTGTACTATTACAGCTATTGCCGAAGGTATTTACCTCAAGGTGCCAATGATTTCAGATTATTTGCGTACTATCCGCTTCATTATCCCCTTTTTGTTTGGGCCTTAGAGTAACTCAAAATAGCTGAATACGTGAGTTTGGTCTCGTTCTGGCAGTGTCTACATTATTAGCCTTTTATTTATCCTTAATGGAAGAAACGTCATATAGTCAAGGGAGGAGCCATGAAATCGATCTCTTATGCCGCACAAATCGCCCGACAATCTTACGAGTAATATCATCGCTTTCAGGCCACACTGTTGAAACTGAATCAAAACAAATAAAACAAAAAACTCGAATATAAAAAAAACTTTATCGGAAAGGATTTCAATGTTTTCATTACTGTAATTGAAATAGGAAATTCCTTCCGGTATTATAGTCCTCTTCGAGCCATGGAAACCAGCCAAAAATATTTAATCAATACCAAGTTTGATTGTTTTCCGTCATTATCCACAGAAAGGCAACAAAGTCACTACGCTATTCGAAATGGTAAATAATATTTAAGAAACAAAGTTATAAAAAAAAACGAAAATATGCAAAATTCAATTATCTTTAGCCTCCAAAAAAGAAGCTCTCGAAAAAGGAAAAGGCACGAATCGAAGCTGAACAAGCCGAGCTGTTGCGCATTGAAATGGAAAAGGAAAAGTGAGTCAATTAAGCCCGTAATGTAAATCGAAATATATACTATAACAACAATTCTGTTCCAAAAACAAAAAAACAGGCTAAAAAAAGTCGAAGAGGAACGCCGGCGGAAACAAATTGAACGTGAAGAAGCCGAAAAGCGTCAGCGTGTTGAAATCCTTGAAAATACAGAGCGTCGCCAACAACTGAAGGAGAGCATGGCCTATTTTAATGACATCCGTTCGGTAATTGATGCCATCAAACAGGACGACAAAGAGAAGGTGGAGTGGGAAAAGTTTATGCGTTGCAATGGGCTGCCGAGCGCTAATTGTCCCAGTGATTTGCGAAAATACATTCACATGTGGAAAATAGACATAAAGTGCCGCCAAGAGAGCGAGCGCAATTGGCTGTTAAAAACTGACGAACGTTCACTCCTGACACAGGACTCCAATATTGCTGATTTGTCACGAAACAACCTGCGGCGGCAGCAGGGCAATTTGGGTGATTTGTATGCAAGTCGGATAGAAGAGGTCCTTGGGGTGAGCGGTTTTGGATCAATTGTGGTCAGAGTATAGGGGTTGAGATTTATCTTATTGTTTGCAGATTCTTGTGGAAGTTGATGATGCCATTGCCGATGCCAATGAGTCGGTAGACACGGTCACTGATTTGATTAAATTGAAAGCGGAAATTAGGGATTTTCTCAGTGATTACCTGGATGAGTTCACTTACAAGGTTTTGTCGCACACCGAAAGAGATATGGAGTAAGTGTTTGTTTTTAGTTGTATTATCAAAAGAACTAATTTTGTTTAAGGAAATTAGACTAGGATTGGAGATAAATATTAATAATGAAATGTGAAAAACGATCAGATAACTTGGGACGGACTTTTGCGTTTCTATTTTTCTAAATCAATGAATCAAATCGTGATAATTTTATTTAAAAATTTTCAATGCTTAGTGGGTTGACATGGTTTAAAATTTGCAACACGATTCATGTCAGCTTTCAAATAGATGTGCATTTTTAAGGTCATCACAAGAATCCCTGCGTCCATCCGTACAAACTCTATTTCTCGAGTTGAAATTAAAATCAAAATATATGACATTGGTTCCTTGAAGGAAAAGGTCCGTTGCTGTAAAAAAATTAGGCTTCTTAATCTACACATTCAAAACATGCCTTTAATGCCGCATATTTTGATACTTGTAAGACATTTGTTCACCGAGAATCATGAAACTCCGCAAAAAGCAATCCGAAAATTTTTAGATTCATCAAGATGAAAATGTTTTTTAAAAATTCCAAGAATGCGATGAGAAAATTTTAAATTAGATATTGTACGGCGGAACGGAACCCTTCGTGTGCATGTCCATATCGAACTTGGCCACTTTTTACTTTATGAGTAGCTTGATTTCATTTGAAGAATTTATTATCACTCAGAAAACTATAGAGTTATTGCACTGTTAGCTTGGTCTATGTAAGCTGGTCAAGATATACTATCTAGTCTTGCGCATTTAAGGTACAACTTTTTGCCAAGGTAAAGAAAAGATTCTATTATCAGTTTCAAGATATCATCTGAAACCTCCCTCCTTATCCAGAGATTCTCTGTCGTAGTTGAGTCACCTTCTCAAAGCCTTACGAGCCTCGTGGAAAAATATCGATAGAGGAAAGACGCTTTTAGAAGTTGTCTAGATTTTAAAACACAAGAAACATCTCGGACATAAGAAACATCTTACAAATACCTCCATTTGTGTACAGTGTGATGGCACGCTTTGGAAACATATTTTTTGTCCTGGATAATATTTTTGCCCTTAATCCGCTTGGTCAGCTTATTGATGCTCGCGAACGAGACTTTATATAAAATTCAACTACCTCGATATGTATATTACATACATATACATATGTATATAGCCATGATGAGGCTATAGCCTCGATTTAATTACAATAGGAATAGTCGAGTTCTTAAGATCACTGCACCCGTATTAGAACAATAATGAACTCTGTGCTTAAGTGTGGTCGAGTATTGTTCTCGATTTTTTTTTCTGTTTTCCGTCGATCTCTATAATGGTGGCCTTTAAAATTTATTTCGCAAACTGAGTGTTTCTCTTTGGGCTTAAGAAAGGTGTTTTGAGTTCTCCTCGCAGGAGTGGCTTACGATATATTCACTCACACCGAGTTTATATACTACTGTGTCCAAAAAATAAGGTGACATATGAATTTAAACTGCGCGCGTCGAAGGATTTGGAATTTTTTCTTTCTTTTTAGGTTGGTAGTTCTGACAGTGACATCTGTGTGAAATTTCATGTCAAAATATATTCATAGTGTTTGAGATACGCGTCGTTTTGTGAGCTGCTAAAAGTGAGTTTTTCGTTTTTTGCGATGTCAAATTTATTGAACAAGAATTTGCATTAAATTTTGTTTGCGGAATCAATTTTCTGCTGCGGATACGTTGAGGATGGTGCAGAAAGCCTTTGATGATGAGGCTATGTTTAAAAAAAATGTTTACAAGTGGTATAATGATTTCCAAGCCGGCCGTGAACGTGTCGAAGACGAAGAGCGTTCTGGGCGAGCATCAACCTCAACCGATGAAGCTCACGTCCAACAAATCAAAGATTTGGTGTTGAAAAACCATCGATTAACGATTAGAGACCTTGCTGATGAAGTTGGCTTATCGAAAGGCTCAGTCAATACCATTTTGAAGGATGCTTTGGGCCTCAAGCGCGTCAAATCTCGACTGGTACCGAAAACATTGAATTTTTTGGAAAAAAGGCGTAGCGTTGAAGTGTGTGAAACAATGCTTTCCGACTACCAGGATGTCATGAAACGCATTATAACTGGCGATGAGACTTGGATCTATGCTTACGACCCCGAAGCAACCGATCAATCGAGCGAATATCGTGCCAAAGGAGAGCCGAGACCAAAAAAACCGCGCCAAAGTCGCTAAAAAATCAAGGTCATGTTGACTGTTTTCTTCGATTATCGTGTTCTTGTGCTTTATGAATTCCTTCCAACCGGCCAAACAGTCAACAAGGAATATTATTTGAACGTTATGCGTCGTTTGCGTAACGCTATCCGCCTAAAAAGGCCGGAATTGTGGAAAGACAATTCTTGGCTTTTGCACCACGATAATGCACCATCCCATACCGCACTCGTAATTCGTGATCATTTCGCCAAAAACTCAACCCATATCGTTCCGCAACCACCGTATTCACCTGATCTAGCGCCGTGCGACTTCTGGCTGTTCAACAAGCTCAAAAGACCGCTCCGGGGACACCGTTTTGATACGATAGAGGAGATTCAAGTCGCAGCGAAGACGGAACTGAAGGCCATCCCGGAAAGTGACTACAACCAGTGTTTCAAAGATTGGAAAATCCGTTGGCATAAGTGCATTGCGTCGGGAGGGGATTACTTTGAAGGGGATGAAATTGATTTGGAAGAATAAATAAAGAATTTTCAAAATAAATAAAATGTCACCTTATTTTTTAGACACAGTAGTATGTGGTGATTCATTAAGTTTGTTTTCTCTCTTTCTTAAACAAGCCTCCATAAGACTCCATTTCTTTCCAAATGCCCGGTCTAAAAGAAGTCTTTCTGGTCTTATTTTGAGAGGACTTACAATTTCATGTTTGGGCTTATATCTGGTCCATTTTCAATTTTCTAAAATCGTATGGTATTAAACATTATCTAAATTAAGAACCTCTTACTTATAAGTCTGCACATGCTGTACATTTTTCGTAATTTACTTTTATTGTACAAACATTTGCATATTGCTTTGCTTTGTCTTTAAAAAGAAACATAAACATTTCATAATTTTCTTGATAAAATATTTATCCGAACCTCTTTTTACTTAACATTATTTTTGAAAGTGATATCGGGTAAATAGATCGCTTATGTGAACGACCATTAGGATTTTTATTTCCGCATTTTCTATTATTTTGACAAGAATTTCGGAAGGTCTCGCATTCTTGTTGGGTAATCTCTTTCTGATGGAAATATGACTTCAGAAAATACCGAAGGGAAAAGTGTGGAGAGGTTGAATCAGGTGATCTTGACGGCCAGTCCAAATTCCAATGGCGAGGCATTAAACAACATGTTAATATATAGTTCAAAAAGTTTATTGTCCTCCGAACAAAATGCAAACATTTCCATATCGTCAATTTGCATAAATCAAACCTTGCTTATTACAAGTTCTGTATTGCTTACACATCACAGAAACACCTCCAGCGTAGTATTTTGAGAGAATTTCACAACCCCTGTGGTTAAGGAGACCGTGAGCTGTCTAGACTTTGTAAAAAAGCATCTTTACCTTTTAAGAATGCGCTTCAGAGACAAATGTTAATATAGAGCTTACTTAAAACGCAGCTTCAGTAAAAGCTTCAGTTTCATATTGAAAGCGTAGTCTCTCGTTTCAACTGAAAGTGGTGTTTAAGTAGAACACCAGCATTCGATTAGAAAATTAAATCATGAATTCTTGAGTCAAAATACCGAATAGAAAAATCTTAAACTATTAACTTCCCATTTGATTATAAAATAATATTTCCACCGTTCCGTAAGACAAGATACGATCTAATTTCTACTTGCAGAAGGTAAAGTCTTATTTGTCATAACTCGTTTTATTTAACGTGTGATTTGACGTAACTGTCAAGCAGAATAATAGTCTATAAATAGGGAAGATAACTTTTAAGGACAACTCTTGGCTCCTTTTGTTCCGTAAAAAGAATCGAGCACTTTAGTCAACCTCTGTTTTGAATTTTATAGAGAAGAGTTGATTTAAAACGCTTTGCATTCATAAAAGTATTGCGTCAAGATAGTTTTAAAGCACTAAGCGCCAGTTTGAGTAATAGCTAGTATTCAGCATGGGATCTCTGACCTCTGCTAAAAACTGTCAGTTTGCTTTTCAAGAGGTTCACATCTAGTCCGTTTTCGTTTGCATATTTTTAAAGTTCTTGCCTCGCGGATTTCGATAGGTTGCTCATCTTTGTAAAAAAAAAAAAATTGCAAGTGATCAGAGTACTTATGTAAGTCATCCGCATGTCCGACTATCTTTATGGACTTCTCTCTAAACACCTCTAGGCTTTGGTGCATAATAAGAAACCAAAATGGTGGTGAAATTACTAAATTTTTGGGTGTTGTGTCTTTTGTGCTTTAACTTTGAACGGATACTTGATGTCAATTTGCTTTGTCTCGAGCTTTCGTTTACTGTCGAAGTAAGACTTTTATTGACTTTGCCAGTGGATTCCTTCTCATTCAGTTTTGGGCTTTCGTGGTCTTTATAAATTATTTGCAAGCACAATATCGAAATTTATCTCCCATTACTTTGCCCTCTTTAAAGCTAAATAGATAAAATCTTGTACTGATTGTGAGTCTGTTAACACTTCTTGTGAACCACTATAATTTACAAAGAGCTATTGTTTTTGCAACCAATATTCTCACTAGCTTTTTTTTCAACTTAAATGTCCTACTTTGTCTGGAAAACCTCATTGTTGCGATAACTTAAACTTCATTAGTTAAATTATTTTTCAATTGACTCTCAAGCCGCTTACTTCAGTCTATTTTCACGCGGACCATTTCGCGGGCGAAAAATTCGAACTACATACTTTTTTTTAGCTTATTATTTTTATTCACATTTATGTACTTTCAATTTGCCTTGATCCATTTAAAAAAAATTCCACAACTGCATTCAATAAAAGTATACCATTTTTGTTCGCACTGTAAAACCGAACGAGTTCAACCAATTAATATATTTATTTACATTTTTATATATGTATAGTTAATTTGTTACCTTTATATTATTTATTTACTCATTTATCTATTTATTTATTATTTATGTATTTATCTATACGTATAGTGTATTTTGGTATTAAAAATAACAGTTTTCTAAATAATTATTTAAATGGTTCATTTGTATTGATTTATGATGATTTATGCTTCCTTATTTATTTATTGTCTACATTTTTTAATTTATGTTTTTAGTCTATACGGAAACCACTCGTCTTCTTTCTATCAAGCCCCTCTAATGTGCAATATTAATACTTAAGAGTCAAAAATGTAAATATTTTCGCTACAATAAACAAACAAACAATAAAAGTTAAAACTCTCGTCCAGGATTAGTTGAACTTCATTCTTCCTTTTGCTTCTCAAATATCAACTGACAGTAAACATCCTGCAGTACGTTTGTGATCACGAACTTATTAAACGAATAAACCATTTATTCAGTCTTTAAATGCATCAAAAATACTTATATTTAAATCATTTCTTAAATATCCTTAGGCAAGACAGACCAGGAGTTTCGAAACACATCTACACCTCCAACGTCTTCAAGAGTCAAGTATGGACATTTTCATCTGATGCCCAAATGTAGTACTCAAGTTGCCTACTTTATAAAAGCCTTAATTCAAGATATAATAAAATATTTTTGCAGAAATCCCAAAGACGTCAAGGCCAAGTCGGACGAGCCCCGTCAAACTGAAATCGACTTTCCCGCCATCGATATGCAAATCAGTTTGCCGCCATCAGTGAAAATCACCAACTGCGCCTTCCGTGCTTTATGGCTAAACTATGACCACTTTAGTGACTACTGTCCAACCTACCGCATGCCCCGACAAACCAAAGAACACTTAAGTATATTATTAAGTTTTTTTTTTCCTTTCTTTTTCGTTTTTTATATCTAGGGAGTGTATCTGAATAGTTATTATTATTGGACACAGATATTCTCCTTCAAACAAAGAGAGAATGGAAGAAACGCAAGGAAATCCTTCAATCAATGCTTGATGAGGCATCCCGAGAATTGCCAATGTCCGATTTCGATCCCAACAATATGCCGGACAACCCGGCCACACCTCGAAAGATTGACATCGATAAGATATACAATGATTATGAGGACGAACTGAATAAGGAGCGCCGCAAGGCCATGGCACTGAGTGCGACCGAATTGGGTGAATTTGACGTCAACTTGCGAAAGTATCGCATTATTGGGGGTGTGTTCATAGTCGATTTTTTGGAGTTGCCCCAACAGGACAAAAGATTGAATACAACCTTATTTACTCGAACAAGTAAGAGTGATATACTCGCATTTGACGTATACAAAGAAACTTATGTGTGCTTGTTTATGCATCTAGTTATTTGGCCGAGCAAATTGACAAGGAAGCCATTCCATCAGACATATAAGCCACCACCGCCTCCGCTACCGGGAGTTCGTAGGCTGCCCGAAGAAGTCGAAGCCGAAATGCGATACATCGAGGCGAATCTGGAGAAACTTGGTTCAGCGACTGTGGAGTAAGAAAACTAATGTTTCATGAATTCATATTCCTGCGTCTACTTGAGTACGAATCAGAGAAGTGGCATGTTTAAGATGCTTGTTGACCGCTCCCTTAAGGATTCCAACATCGTCTCGTAGATCCGAAACATTAAGCAAGTTTTTGTCTGTGTCAGACGAAAAAAAAAGGAAAGCAATAAGCCCCTAGGGAAATCATCAAAACATCGTCATCCCTTTCTTCGCAACAACACTTTATGTATATTAATTATTTGCCCAGGCATGGGAGCAATTTATTCGCGACTATGTCCTTTTTTTCATTCGACAGATACATGATGTTAAACGAAAAAGGAAGCCAACAGTAGAAAGGAGAAAACTGACTTAATGTTAGCTTTTGTTGGAACGCGTGGGTTAGATTTGATAGCTTTGGAATTGGATATGTTTTGTGAACACGTTTCGCTTGATTTTGTTCATATGGATCGTCCTTATTAAAGAGGCGGCTTTATTGCCTGTAATCAGCTGAATTATTGTCTTCAAGTTTTGCGAAAAAAGTTCCCAACATAATTAGTAAGTCGTGCTTGCCAGCAATGATTGTTCTGCTTTTGGATAAAGTTCCTTGATATTCCGAACACAAGTCTAATCCGTTGGGTTCAGAGGTTAAAGACACTTGTTCGTGTAAGGGACAAGTTTTTGGGGATCAAAGGGATCTAAAGGTCTGTACGTGTGTTGTCTGTTGTCACTGGTGTTTTTGTTGAAAAGAACGATTGACATTTTGGGAGTTTTATTTTTCTTGGCCTTTGGGGTTTGATTGGATATTTTTTTTGTCCTTTTTTGGAAGTCAAATTAGTTAACTTTTTTTCCTTTGAGTCCATAATGTGTCTGGAATGATATTCAAATTTAGCTAGGAATCCGAAATTAAATAATTTTTTTAATGAAATTCAATTTTATAATTAACTAAGGGACCCAACAGACGTTATCATGTCCGAAAGTTGGCTTGCTTACTTTAAGTGGGTTAAGCAGACGTTTTTTCGAGGTTCGAATTTTCGATTAACTGTGTGAGCTGTAACATTTGACAGCGCCAACTGTGATAAACAAACTTAAATATGAATTTTTGAATTCTCAGAATTTTTCTCGGTCAAATATTAATTAACAAACATTTCAAAGTGAATCTAAACTATTCAAAAATCTGCTCAAATTTATACAAAAAAATGCGTCAAAATCGGTCCAACCATAAAGATTCAGTAGCATTTGATGCTTTTATATGGACAACTGTGGTCATGACGCTAAGTTGGGATGGTTTCAAGACATTTTTAATAATTTAAGATGATTTCTCAGTTGGTTTATTGCTGTTCGTCTTATCCCATTGAGAAAAATCAAGAGGACTCAAATCAGAGGTATCGTGAGAGTCAGAGGATGTCAACCATTTTTTGCAATATAAGGACGAATTCCTCGAAATGGTTAAATCGCAGTGCAATGAAAATGCGATGTTACACCATCCTGCCGGGAAGTTGGAACGGCATTGGACTTAGTATCGTATTACATTTTTCGATTGGGGGTTATTTCCCATAGCCGGTGGATGGAATCACATATCCCAAAAATGTACTTCATCGTTGATGATGATTTTTCGCCAAACATTGTTGCCAATATTTTTGCTCAGTTTATTTTCTGAAAAGTTAAAGATGCAAATCTTCTTTTATCAGAAATTGATTACCAGAGTGGTTAATCTTTTGACTTCAGAACTGCGTTTTCATAGAACAGCACATTCGACCATAAGCAAAATGAAATACCATAGACTCCGGTTCGACCAACTTGGTAAAGATGGACTTGCCACATTCAAGTTTGCCTTGACAAAAAGACAACTAACTAGATGCAAAGATGAATGGCGGCAATAATGGTTCCCTTGTTTGCTTCAACGTTGCAGTAAATTTGAGGAAAAGTCTTAGAATTGTCGTTTGTTCACATGAAACTCAAAAATTCCATAGCGAAAAATTAGACAGTACCAACAATTTGAGAAGCTCGCAGAAAACCTGTTACCATCAAAATAAGGTGACCACCTCCGGGCAAAGTAGATAAGCTGCTCTGGAACAACTTCTGTGAGTATCTATGACTGTCGTACTCCACGTAAAAGTAAGAAATTTTAGGCCGTCAATATGTTTATTATCATAAAGTCATATATACCCATTTTGAATAATCACACACGTTTTTATTAACCTGACCTAATCTTAATGTGAGCCGAACTAAATTTTCGCAATTAACAGACGACGTTTTTTTTACAATTTAATCATTATTGCTGTGATATATTTTTTAAAGTTAACAATTTTTCTATACTTTTTGACTTATAAGTAGTATAAATAAATTTCTGCGAACACATAGGGCCCTGCGTTGGCCTAGAGACTTTAAAAACTTTTTTTCTAAAAATCTAAATTTATTTATCTTATTTACCGCTCTTTGACTTTACAGAAGACTTATTCTTGTGAAAAAATCACAGTCACAGATTATTTCTTTAATTTTTCTTTTCCGTCTTCGTTGCACATTCGACAAATTCTGAGCTGTGCTCTTCCAATCGACAATACGCACTGCACGAGTTTATGGACTGTACCTAGGACGCCTTACATTTCAGAACGTGCATTCTTCCATTTCTTTGCACTTTCCCAATTATTACCAGCTAAAGAGAATTTAAATTTGCCAGATAAGGATTGCATTCCAATATGTCTTATTCAATTACGTTTTCCAAGCTGGCTCTAGCCATTGTTTGGATATTCCTTCTGCAAAAGATTATTTATGTGCAAAGTGCTTATCCAATCTGACTAATCCTATGGCATGTGTTCATTTAAGCTGGCTTGTTATCAAGTGTATTGATGACTAAGGTTATTTGCCACCGGCGTTATGTAATCCCATAGCGACGCCCAATATTCAACGTTCCGTTGCTAGCTTATAGTAACTCATAGGCGACTCTCAAGCTCGTTTAAAACAAAAAAAGGTCAGAGTCTCACATATCGAAAAAACTTTATTCATTCAATGAACACAGCAAGTCGGATTTTAAGTCAGATGTTCAACTTGAGAAGGACCTCCTTGATTCTAGACTACTTTCCACAAAAAAAAATTGTTTTGGTATCAGGTCGGAACGAATCAACTGATTCACTTTAATGACAAATGTCACTCGGTAGTTTCGCTTTTCTCTTTTTTACTCACGCTTTTATATTCTCAACTTTTTGCTGAAGCGCTTAAAACACAAAAAATAACAAGAAAGAATGCAAAAAACCAATCCAACGCACCGATTTTAACTCATAAAAGGATTCTCGTAAAATTACAAGGATAACTTCCGCTCCGTAAATCCCAAAGTTCTACTTTGCATGCAAATTCGATTACCTCCTTACAATCCCATTGAGTGCACAATTCTCGGCTTCTCACAACAGACAAATCCAATTTGTTAACGCTACTTTCAGCATGCTTGAGCCCATACTATCCATCAATTAATTCATCCTCATAAATACCGATTCGCCTTAATATCATTTTATTTGTTGACGCCTAAGGCGCTTCCAAGAACACCACTCTTTTTTTAACCTCGTTACTTTTATACGCTTATCTTGCATTTATTCTGCTCCAACATTCATCCATTATTCTTCTCCCCACGGAGCTGACTTGCTTTATCTTTTGCCGACTATTCAACCACCCACTTTGGTTCGCTTCTCACAGATTACCCAGTTCGGTGCTTTGGTTTGAGCCACCCATCGCGTGTCGCTGGGAAACCACAGAGGAGACAGCTCAGTCGGAAAATGAGGAAAAGGTTGTTCCCTCGGCCCAACTTGATGCTGCCAACCTTGCTGGGATACCTAACAAAACACGAAATGACCAAAAGCAACCGTCTGGTCCATTAGACTCCAGGAAGCCTTCCGAACAGCTCCCTATAAGATGTATCACTGATTTTGATATGCACGACATACCATTCGGCATAGATATTTATGGCCTTCTAGAGGATTTCGTTGTTCCTCGTTTGCCAGAGGGATATTGCGTCCGAATGGATAGTACCGACTGCGATGCCAGCCCGAAAGTCAAATATATCTATTTGGCCCGAAACAAAGTTGAAACCGATTTGACTATCAGCAGTACAAAGACCCTCACTCCAATTACCGAAAACCTCATAGATACTGATTCGCCGAGAGAGCTTCATCCTCGATTCAATTTTAAAAAAATCCTCCAAATCAATAGACCCGATAAGGACGACGACGACGATGAGAGCAACGCAAAGTTTAACGACGAGACAACATCTTCGCCCAGTAACGAAGGACCTGCTAACAATGGCATTTCGAAAAAGGCTTCAGCCCCCGGAACGTATATGTTTTCTCAACTTATCGAGGTTGGTGGGTTGTGATGATTTTCATGATTTTTAATAAAAAAAATTCCTTTTCATGTGCCTCTACACTCTAAGGACCTTGATCGATTGTGTGAACTTCAGATGCCCTCGAGGGATGAGTATGTAAAGCAAATCTGCTTGAATCTATCATCGACGAATGGTGATATTGGCAAGGAGGTGCTGCCTTCTACCGAACAAAGTCCAACACGAAAATTTTCTGCCATTGGAATAATTCAGGAAACGGAAGTTAAAGCGAACAATGAGGGCGGCAAAGCTGGTTCATATGGAAGTGAAAGCATCTCAGAGTATGAGGATAATGAGGATTCCTCGAATAAACAGCTTTCAGCTGAGGATGCGTTAAATGACAATGGAAATTGGTAAGGATAGAAATTTTCCAAAAAAAATAAGAGTAAACCCATCAGTGGGTGTATTAGGAGGTTTTTATTTGCTTACATCTGATTACTTATTTTATTTATATATTTTTTTCTGTGTTATTAATTTTGTGCTACGAGGAAAGCTGCTGCTGTGCGGATTCCTAATTAAGAAGCATGTTTGGTTAGGATTACAGTGCGGCACACTTGACTATCATTGATGGCCTAATTCGCCACACAAGTTTGCACTTTGTAAATATTTGACTAATTAAGAGCGTACGTGTATTGAATTAACTGATGACTTTATTGCTAGAGAAAAAAAGGGATTCGTAGAATGATGATCATTTTACTGCTAAATTTAGATAGAGGATAGTTCACTGGAAATTGTTCAAGCTAAAATCATAATTGCTCACAAAACTGATAGGGCGGGATAATTGAAGGGGATATCATTTGACATGTGTCGCAGTCGGGTTTATTTACTCATAATTAAATCTATCCAGTCTATGACATTAATAAAGATGCAGCTGAAAGTGTAATATTTTGTCTCTGGCTTGTCGGCCTAACACTTATCAATGAGGGCACCCCACAAATAATAGTCCAACGGTGTCAATCGCAGCTCCGAGGTGGCCAAACGACATCAGCTCTGCGGCTGATAATGCGATCTTTAAAAACGGGGCGCAAAGCATCGAGTTTAGCTTCGGCTGTGTGGCACGTAGCGCCGTCCTGTTGAAACCAAATGTTGCCAATATCCTCCTCTTAAATTTTTGTGAACAAAAATTTGTTCAACATGGCCCGATAACGATCGCCATTGACTGTAACGGCCACTCCTTGCTCATTTTCGAAGCAAAATGACCCAATTATGCCTCTGGACCAAAATCCGCACCAAACAGCGACTCGTTTTGGGTGCATCGGCTTTTCAATGTATGCGTGCGGGTTTTCTGTGCCCCAAATGCGACAATTTTGTTTGCTTAAATACCCGCCAAGATCAAAATGAGTTTCATCTGAAAAGATGATTTTTTTGGCAAAATCGGCATCTTCTGTTAGTCGATCGCATGCCCACTTAGCGAAGCGAAAACGCATTGGATGGTCAGTTGGCTTTAACTCCTGAACCAATTGGACCTTGTATGGTGTCATACCAAGGTCTTTATGCAAAATTCGTCTCAATGATGTCTCCGAAATGTTCAATTGTTAGAACGACGGTGAATTGATGTTGAGGGCGCTTCACGCACACTTTCTGCTACAGCAGCAATATTCTCGGGTATACGCACTGTTTTTGGCTTTTCACGCTTTGGTTTATCGATGAGGATGCTAGTTTCTCTCACTTTTTTCACAAGATAACGAACATACGGAGCTGACGGTGCTTCTCTTCTTCCAAAATCCGTACGCAATTTTCGCACAGATTCTGCAACATTACCATGATTTTCAAAGTAATGTCGCAATATTTCCCAGCGTTGTTCAAGCGTATAAACAACCATATTCGTTCAGCGGAAGGATAAAACTAATTAACTGTCGAATCAGACATTTGCTAAGTGTTACCATTCACGAAATAAGCACTAGTTGAAAAAAAGAACATTAGATGGCGGACCCGTTATTTTGCCATTAGAAGTATTAAGGGCATGGCGGCTTGCGTTGTAAAAAAAATTTTAAAACTGCGTTATTGCTTCCATTCGTCAACTTAAAAAGGGTACTTTTAGAACTTTAAAATAATACAAATGCCTTACCGGCAGAATTCTCGGTTTACTAAACAGGACAAGGGTGCTAGCTAAGCGGGATGAGTAGCATATTTTTCTGATAACAATTGTTGGATTTTTTTTAAGTGAGTACCACCCCAGCAGCTTATACCATACTGCAGTTTGGAATGGAAGATCCCGAAGTAAATATTTTTAAAAATGCTTGTGGAGCCATACTTTCTTAGCCGATAAAAACTTCTCAATGAGGTCAGCAAATATTGTTTTAAAACAGAAATATGATCAGTCCAACTAAGTTTTTGATCGATCACCACAATTTAGTACTTAATGGTTCTTAACTATATCAATAGAAAAACAATTGATATTGCAGCCGATAATTTCACTATAAGGAATGCTGCAACCACGATTAAGCAAGCTTAATCTTTGACAGGTAGCAGATTGAAACACAATATTAACTGCCGGAGATTCCTTAGCAATTTGGTTGTAAAACATGAGCTTCGTCTTGCTGCTATCAATTAACTTTTGCCTTGCAAACCAGAGTATTAACAGATGGACTTCATGATTTATATCAGCAAAAGTTTATTTGAGCTATACGCAAACGCGAAGTCATCAGCAAAACCTTGCACCCTACCCAAAAAAGGAAGACTAAAAATTGAGTTAACATAAATTAAGAACAACAAGGGACTAAGGACTGAGTTTTTTCCAAGACGAGATCATATGACTCGCACTGTCAAAAAGTTATCAGATCTCAAGTAGAAACTCTACACCTTAGTCAAAATATGTAAGTTGGCTATTTCGTCTTCACTGTTCATTACTTTTCTGTTATACAATAGTTCTCCTAGTAAGGGTTTTATAAGGGTTCAAAAAAACGACGAAGCGCTTCGAGGAAAGGTACGTAGTGCACTTGGTCTTCGCTTTACTCGTCTTGGCCCCGTGCCCCCAGAAGCAATATTTTAAGATTACTTGCATTTTCTGAACTCTATTCGATTTCATTCATGATTGAGTTGACGTCCTTTGACCTTAATATTTTAATGGAAAGAATATATATGGTACATTATTTATATTTTTTTAAATAAAAATATTGTTGAAATGTTCGTTAGTCTTACACTCTTAAAAAAATGATTGTGATATTTTTAGAATGAATCCTAATTTAGCGAATACTGAAATCAGTTTCTCAATTTTTAATTTTTTATTTTATCATTATTATTTTCATTATTTAATTATGATTAACTAATATATTATCATCAATAATTAATAATCAGTTATTGTGGTTGCTTTTATTTATTTTTTTTATAGCACGCAAATTCTAATTAATCAAGTCTTTTCTAGTCAATTATGAGCCTTTTCCTTTCAGTGTTTCCTAGCGGGAAAAACTATGATTTAAATGAAAGATTTTCCTTAAAATAAGCTAAGTACATATTAATTACTGTGACAAATTTTACATACATTATAATATTTCTTGTGGTAGTAGTTCATAGCATAATCTCATCACTTTTGGTTGCTCATTGGCTTAGTCTTTAAAGTGCTGTACCTGCATATTCCTGAATAAATTAAATCACAACCTATCTTTACATAAATTGCAATTTACTCGAGCTACCCGACCTTTCAATTTAGTTTTAACAATATGTCATCACATAAATTCATCATAGTTGCTCATTATTATAGAACTCGTTGCACTGCAAATAAAGAAAATTGTATTCTCTTTATAAAAATATATTGTTGAACAGCAGTTATCTGTCCGTTTTCCTATTTATTTTTTGGTCTAGATTTCTATACTTTCTCATTATGAGATTTTATTTTCTATTAAAGTTACTAATCATATGATTTATAACCATAATATCTATCAGGACAGACCACATAAAATTACTAATAAATCCTCTTTCCACAGTTCAATGTGGATTTGTACTTGTCGGCAATTTTGTTTGTAAACCAATCCACAGCATGAAAATGAACCTCATCGAGCACCAAATTAGCGTGTATTCTACACATGTTCTACGCATTCTACAGCTGGTACCTTAGCATCGATACCGAGACCTGAAGAGGTCTATCGTATCGAAGGGTTAGAGTTAAACACGAAAGCGAATGAAATATAATAGGACTATTGGTTGAAAATGTCGTTATTGCAGACAGCTTCATATCTATTACTCTGAGGTGAATTTTGACCATGACAGCTATCACATCAGAAACTTCATGTCATTGTCTAATTATTTCTAATTATAATAACATTTGCGGGAAGTTTTAATATGCTTCATTCATTTAAAGAAATGTATAGACTATACTTTAGACGTTAGAATGTGTCAGCGGTGGTTTAAGCGGTTCAAAGATGGTGATTTCAACACCGAAGATAAAGAATGCCCGGCCAGGTGAAAAAGTTTGAAGACCATGAATTGGAGGCATTGCTCGATCAAGATCCGTCACAATCGCAAAAAGAACTTGCAAAATCACTTGGCGTCGCTCAGCAAACCATTTCCGATCGTTTGAAAGCAATGGGAAGGATCCGAAAGGTAGGACATTGGGTGCCGTAAGAATTGAAGCCACGAGATGTCGAACGCTGATTTTTCATGTCCGAAATGCTGCTTGAACACCACAAAAAGAAGTCTTTTTTGCATCGAATCGTCACTGGTGATGAAAAATGGGTACATTACATCGACGGCCGTTCAGAATATTCATGGCCTGAAGGTTATGCTGTGCATTTGGTGGGACCAGAAAGGTGTTGTGTATTATGAACTGCTAAAAGCGAATGAAACAATCACAGGCGAGGTCTACCGACGACAATTGATGCGTTTGAGCCGAGCACTGAAGGAAAAACGGCCGGAAATGGACGCAGGACACCATAAAGTTATTTTGCAACATTACAATGCTCGGCCACATGTTGCAAATGTCGTCAAAACTTACCTTGAAACGCTCAAATGGGATGTCCTACCCCACCCGCCGTATAGTCCAGACCTTGCGCCATCCGATTACTATCTCTTCCGATCTGACCAGCACTTCCGTCATTTCGATGATGTCAAAAAATGGATCGATTCGTGGATTGCGGCCAAACCGGTCGAATTTTTCAGAATTGCGGGTAACCATGAATTGCCAGAAAAATGGGAAAAATGTGTGATTAGCGATGGGCAATACTTTGAATATTGAATTTATATCTATTTTTCCATAGCATTGATTTTTGAAAAATAAACGACATTTTCAACCGGTAGTCCTTTTAGTATGTTTTGCGAAGATGACTTCTCACTGGCTCTACTATGATGGCATTTAACTGACAGCAGAACCATGAAACAAAAACACATATTTCCGGTATTTCAACTAATGTCAAATTAAGTCTTGCGAATAAAGCGAAAGCTTACAAATCCAAAAACCAAATTCACCGTGCCAATTCGGGCTTCTCCCACGTAGCAATTGACACCAAAATACACATGGCTTCAATCCACTTCAGAGCCTTTTCATTCTGCTTGATCTGTACAATATGCATTATAAGAGCAAGCTAAATATATTAAATAAAAAAAAAGCGGTTTCAATTTTCAAATGAGTTGAACTTCGTTTGCGGTAAGATAAGCCCAGCTGTGCATTTCGGTGATGAAAAGTCCTTAAGGCAGTTTGACTGTTGCTTTACGTACGTCCAGATGGGCAATAAAGTCGAAAACTATCTACCCGTCATGAGCTACAGAAAGTTGTCACTATGTTTGCATGTAATTGCAATGTATTGTAAAATCACAAATCAATGACTCGATATATTGGAAGTGGACACGAAGGTTTCCGTAAATATGTTTGTATTTTTGTATAAAATGGAAAATGCTAAAACCCTTTATTTTTAAACTTGACTCTGTAAAATTGCAAGGGTCTATCTATTACAGTTCCAAATAGAGTCGATAAGAAGAGTTAGTTATTGGTCTCCGTATATTATTGCAAAAACACATACGTTATCTTAAAATATTGATTTGAATTTTTAACTATGAAGATCACTTCAAAAACGTTCACTATTTTCTATAAAATATTGTCATTTGTTGTATGGAACAACTGCATCAAGAGACAGCTTCATCCTTGGGTGCTTTGATATATTGCCAAGTAAACAGTACGGCATTTGAATAATTCATTGACCATTTGATGATGCCCCAGGGAGAGCGAAAACTTTTCACACAAAATTGAAATTATGTATACTCGTCGATCCAAGCCCCAGTGCTGTTGTTTTCTCCACAAACAACACAATAGATAAACTTTCCGCACAAACAGAAAAACCAATTTCAACAATTTTCAATTTGAAAGTCATGCAAGAATATTGTTCCCTGTTTCAGTCGAGAGGAAAACGGTGACACCCAACTACCACTGGTTGGCAAATGGAGCACCCGAGACATCCACGATTCAAAATTCAACGAAGACAAAATTGCCATGCAATTCCGGACCGGACGACTAGGTATGCATGCTCCATGCTTAGAATGGTGGACACCTAAAGCACTTCCTGCTGTTCGTAATCATTTCCAATTCCAATTTGTACAGGAATCTATGGCTTCGCCCTCAATCGATACAGCAACATGCCTTACCAAACTTGGGAGCTGAAGCCTGATTTTAAATTGTAAGATATATTTTTTTTTTTGCTCACCTAAATTGAAAGTTTGAATTTTGTTCAAATTCAACTTTACATCAGAGAAGGTGCGATACAGTTCAGCCTGACTGCTTCCATAATTAGCCTGGATATGACCATCACAGCTGGTGGGTATTGCGTGAATGCCTTTCAAGGTGGCACAACGGACGCCCTAACCGAGATGATTGGCAAAACTTTGTCGCTGCATGAGCTCAAATCGATTCTAATCGGATGTGCTGTTGACATATTCCCGGACGAGGATGCATTCTGCTATACGGAGGGCTCGTGTGAGAAGAATTATGTAATGGAAATGCACCTGTATGCCTGCATGTCCACTCTTGGTCTGTCGCATAACTTTGGCTGGTCGAGATGGAATCTGCTGGCTGGACGTCGCACTGCGGTGATCTTGACGAGGGAATTGGTGGAGAATAAAAAACTGGTGAGTGCATCCTTTCATGAAAAACTTATTATCTCTTCTCTGCTTTTGAACGCAGCCAAATCATTCGACACTCCTGGTGACACCTCTCCGCACGGCCATTATTGATTGTAGTGAAGTGTCGGCAAGTTTTAACCCCATTCCAGCCCAAGGGATGGACTTTTATGCAGACCTCTACCAGATGTCCCTGATTCATTCGTTGCCCAGCAGCCAGGAGAAGAGGAACACAATCGATCCGGTCCTTCGAAATAATGTTGCTCATATTTTAATGTCAATACGGCCCTTGAGTTTCTGTTGAATTTCCATGCTCGTTAAAAGAGTTGCCTTTTAACCTGTTGCTATAAGAACGACGATAGCATCCTATACTAAAAAGGGGTAAGCTTTTATTTGCGCGTCAGTTTGGCTCTGTTTAACGACTTGTTAGCACTGTGCTGGTTTTTAATATTGGATTAACAAGCAGAAGAAGCAATTAATAAGGAGAATTTCTTAATTTTCGACAGCACTTAAAGTACCTTCAACATTTTCATATTCTTGGCATCCTTCGTTCTCAATAAACATCGTTATCCTTTATTGTACCAGTATTATTCCAAACAAATGTAAACACTAAACAAACTTTGTTTTATTGCTCGAAGAATTGGATGATGAGGAATTAGATTTTATCCTTGAACTTGATGGCAAAAGTTCGTAATTGTTTTGGAAACAGCAGTTGTAAGTACAATCGGACTTGACAAGTATATTTTGGCTTTAGATGTCGCAGTCTGATTGCTTTGATCTTTTCAATAGGAATTTATATACGAAACTAAATAAGGAGAAGCGATTAAGGCTTATAAGAGATTATTTGGACAATCTTGATGTCAGAAAAGACAATTAACATATTATCGTCGTACAAATGAACAGGTGCGGAAGATATGCTTCAAGCAAACGAGGAGAAAAAGCATGATTAGCATATTCAGAGGTTATCTGTAAGGGTGCACTTTTAAGCAGTAGAATCCTTCGAAAAACCGAATAGAGACTTTCAAGTGTTTCATCTTTTGTCTTGACCGGCTGCGATGACGACGTAAGGACACAGGTTTATGGAATGAAAAAGCTCCTTAAATTTTCAAAATCCACTTCAGATACAGACGAACCAGCTAAGCTTACAATAAGAAGGCAAAGGATATAAATAACGTATGACATATTCAATTTACTAAGAAGATTGGCAGTTGAAAATTCAATGGATATAAAAATAACAAGATATTATTAAGATTCTTACTCGGGTTTGAGTAGAAAACAGGCCCAGCGTAGCCAACTGATCGACGTCGAAATCTTTTTTGACGGATTTTGAAATGATTGATTCTTATTTTTAAGACAGGACACCACAAATAAAGTTTGTGGACAGTTTAAACGAGTCTAGAATTTTAAATCAAGGGTCTGTGCTTGGTCCTATTCTTGATTGAGTATTTGTTAACTCTCTTTCCGAATGTAATTTTAATGCTTGTGACTCAAGTTATGTGCGTACTAAGTGGATAAGATAAATCGTTATCATGCTTAGAATTTGTTTTGCCAAATGTATGTAACAAAGCCAATCTAATGCATTTTTGGTTGAAAGCGCACGGAACCCTCGATTTTAAAATTCATTTCCATCATCAAAATTGTCTTCTAGTGAGAGTGTAACTCTGTATATGTTCTTCCAAAAACTATTTTCAGTGCTTGGTGAAGGTGTACTTTGTTTCAAAGTTGAGATAGTTATTATCGACCAAAGCTTCAATTGGTCCGAGCATATTTCTTCTTTTGGTAAGCATTTATCATCTTAAGAAATTTTATAAAAGAATAACTTAGAGAATATTTCACTTCAGATTGCAGTATGATATAGGCTGTTCAGGTGGCGCTTGCAAGGGATAGTTTCCCGAACTGCTAAGCAAAGTAAGCAATAAGAAAAGCTCGTGGTGGTAATAAACTAGGCCGTTTTATGGTATTCTATTTATTTTTACCACTACAAAGTTTTAAATTTTTTTCTTTGAGTGTCTGAACTCTTACTCAGAGAACTTAACAAGGAATTAAGATACTATCGTAAAGTACCAACGTTTTACACCATTCACTTTAGGAATTTCTTCTCTCTTGTTTGTTGACTTCCTCTAGTAAACTGTGAAGCATTCAATAAATACGGCTGTATATGCCGCAAATTTTGGTACTCGCTGAAGCAATCAAAACCAATATAGTACTTCCCGTTGACATTGAATCATGATTTTGAAAAAAGTTATGCACAAATATAGAGAAGAATACGAAAACCGAACATTTATGTTCACATACCTCACAAACAAATGTTTTTTTGAATTTGGAAAAATATTTAGTATACCGCAAAAATTTGACACTCACACGGGAATCAGATTCTATAGCATCCTACAAACAAAGGAATGACGGAAAATTCTTCGAGTATCGATTCCCATGATGGGCGAACTATTTGCAGACATAAAAGTTTGTACGGAACGTGTGTTGCTCGGGTCCGACTGGCACTTGGCCGGTATTTTTCTTCAAATACAGTTTTGAAATTTTCTTCAATTTATATTAGTTTTGGATCATTCCAATAATGATTGTCTCATAATGAATTCTAAACAAAAAAATACAGAAAAAACCTTGGTGTCAGTTTCACAGCTGGATATCCTCGTCATACATTAAAGCGAAGATAATCTCGCCAATCTGAAATAAAGGAAGCGATTTGATCAAAATCAGTGTTTGCCATATTGTAAGACACAAACTTAAGGAACATTCAAGGAAAAAGAGACAAGAAATTCACCCTTAAACATGTTAATACCTTGGCAAACCAATTATTTAAGAATATCTTGTGGGACTGGTTAAATATCTCACTAATCTGAATATCCACATAAACAGACTTTAAGTGAAACTATGAGATGTGAGAAGGAAGGAAAGACCAAGATCGCAGCCAGCGACTTATAGCACCGAATTTCTCAAGGTCATAGTGATGTTTTCTCTTTCATTATGTCTTACTACCCTCCCTTGCAATGAATCTCTATCCTTACAGAAAACAGGGAATTATAGCGGGTCCATTGGCGGTCTAAAAAGAGCACTTTTGGACATGCTTACCAAATAAGCGACCAGGTCAAGTTCTCTATCACAAGTCACAGAAATCATTACTTATTAAATGACAGGCTTTTTGGACACTCCAGAGCTTAACTGCCGGGAATATAGGTCAGGTTAGCTTGGATCGCATATACTATCTACGAAGTTGAGTTAACATTTGACTACCATATTTAATTCAATTCCCTAGATTTTTCCAAAGCTTACATATCTAGAGTTCCTTATTATCTCTTTCGCTCCTTCGAATCCAATTAAAATTCTTCTTGGTTGTATTAGAACTAAATCTGGTTTTTCGAATATCGCTGTTACAGCGCAATATCTAGCTTCGGCGTACCTACCAAACTCGTCCGTTTATGTAGGATGACGATGGAGAATACACGCTGCCCCATCAAAGTCGGTAAAGACCTAACCGAGCCCTTTGGTGTCAAAAAAGGATTCGGACAAGGCGACGCACTGCGACTTCTTCAACGTCGTTCTTGAAAAAATTGTTCAAAACTCGCACGCCAACATCAGAGGATCAATATTTCAGAAGTCCGTCTAACTACTCGCATATGTCGACGATATTGATATTATTGGGAGAACGCAGCGTGATGTCAATGGCACTTTTGTGAGAATAGCGACGGGGGCCGCGAAAATGGGTTTGACGCTAAATGAGGGCAAGACAAAATTTATGCTGTCAACGTGAAAGGACTTTCAACACCGACGCCTTGGAGAGAACGTCAAAGTAGTAAGCTATAAGTTTGAAGTAGTCAAAGACTTTGTCTACCAAGGCACCGCTATCAATTCAGACAACGACACCAGCGCTGAAATCAGACGAAGAATCACTCTTGCCAATCGTTGCTTCTATGGCTGAGAAAGCAATTGATGAACAAAGCCACCTCTCGAACAACCAAAGTAAAACTATGTATATAAACCCTAATCATCCCAGTCCTGCGGAGGAATGGTCAAAAGCGGACTAAGCTGCTCTTGGCTGCTTCGAGAGGAAAATTCTTCGGGTGATCTTCGGTCTGCTTAGACGATGAGTGGAGGAGAAGATACAATCACGAACTATACGAGCTGTTCAGCGACATCGACCTAGCCAGAAGAGTGAAGATCCAACGATTGAGATATCGACATTCTTGACTCATTTTTCTTACAAAAGACGGTGGAAGAAAATCCATGAGGAGTGCTAAGGGCATGTTAATCGTTTCTTATTGGGAACTTGGTCTTGAGCGAGCTGTGGTTCCAGCAAGATTGGTCTACGTTCACAAGATTGCACACTACATTCGATGATCGTGTGATAAGTCGTTAAGGTGATGTTATTTAGTCACTACGGTTTAACAATTTGACGACTTGAAATCTAGTCCATCCTCTTTTTCCTTAATGCGATGAAATTGAAGAATTTTTTCAACTGATTGCTTTCAATTAAGCTTAATTGAGAAATACATGAAGTCAAATTTGTCAAGCATTAAACGAAGTCAAATTGAGTAGAAAATATTTTAATGTGCCTTGCAGGATATAAAAATGTTAATCAAACATTTTCGCTGATTATAATGAGTCTCGAGGCAAGAACAACAAATTCACACATAAATTTATAAAAACAGGAGGGAAGGTGGGAATATACCAAAAAATCGATAGTATTTTTTACATCAAGTCTCCATGCTCATTTCGCTTTCGCGACCATTTATTTCACTCAAATCAAACCAAAGCAGTCGGGCTATGCAAACCCCATAAAAAAAGATATCCTTTCTCTTGACCAGATTCAACCCTGTATCTGTAAAGCAAACAATAATAATATCCTTTACAACAGACGACAAAGTACACCTGTCAATTAGAAAATTAGAAAAGTAAACGGTCCAAAAAAAGAAGTAAAGATCAACTTATGCCAAAAGGAACCGGCAAACAAACAAAACTAAAAAAAAAAAATTTAATTATCGGGTCCAAGAATAATTTAAAATTCCGTCTGGATGGTGCTTTCTTACGGAGGATAAGGAGGACAAAATTGTATCCTGTAAATACCTTGTTGGCAGTATACCTACATATTGTAGTGTTTGCTTTACTCAGTGGCCTTGAACTTCATTTACAGTAGTCTGCCTCTCAGAAGAGGATACACAACAAAATGAAAAATGAATAGCAGCACTGTGGGAAAAATAAATATTTATTTTCAGTTAACCAGTTTCACAGTGATAAATACGACAATGGTACAGTTGGAGAAAATGTTAAAAAAAAGGATACCATCGATGAAGGACATGCATATGTGGATGTACGAGTATTTTTAGAGAAACCTCTGAAGCAAGGATCGATAGTTTGAATGCCAATGCGGTGCTTACTGTCCTTTCAGCAGAGAGATAAATTGGTTGGAATTTCAGAAAAGTCAGAAAAGGTTAACATGTCCTTTGTGGGACGAAGCATTGTTCGAATATGTGATTTACTGGAAATGGGACAGGACAGCATGATGGCACAAGTGATTGAAAATGTCATTTACAATCGACCATGTTATCTGAGATTCGAACTGAAAGAAGTGGTCGCAATAGTCTTTCAAGTCAGGTAAATATTATGCCATGGCAGGACCTTTCAAGTCTTCTGCTAAATGTATAATTTAAATCGTATTTGAAAATCTGAACATGAAATAAATTAGGCTTCAAATCAATATATCAGTTTAAGGCTTCTGAGAAAATCTAATGTGAAAGGGCAAACAAAGATTCCAGAGAAATGATTTTGCAATCAGTTTTAAATAATTTGTTTCTTTTGCAGTTTTATCGAACAAGACAATATATTATCGAGCTACGAAAAAAAAGGAAGATGAAGGCTCAAAAAAGCGGAAATATTAAGGTGAACACGGCCGAAGGCGAAATTTTGAATAGGTTCAGCAGTGTTTCTAAGGCTCTACTTTTGAGGAGCCTTCTCTCACTCAAGGATGCATAAGGCAAAATCGTAGAAGTTCGTTAGGCGATCAGTATGGAACACGAAAAAAATGTATGCCAATAAAGTTAATCCCTAAGATAAGCTTTTGTGTCGGAATCGATTCATGGAACTTATGCGACGTCTCGATTATAAATCAGTCCCCTTTAAAGACTGAAATAAGAACGTGGGAACGTTGCGTAAAGCAAGGGAACGCCTCTTGAGTGATTAGTCCGTATTGCATCGGAAATCAGAGATCGTTTCAAATCTCTATGCAATTGAAAAACTACGCAGAGAGAGCATGGAAATATTTGCCAAGCTTTTGGTGCTTAGAAAATGATGTCTACAATTCGGCTTAACTTTCTCCATTTTCATTGCTATTTTATCATACCGATTTTTACTTGCAGTACTCAATGCGAAAGCGTGGATTTTTCCCGCGCGTTATATATTTGACAGAATTTTATTACATCCTGTGATAAATGTATGGATTATAAAATCAACCCTTTTTTGTATGTTTTACTCAATTATTGCAGGAAGTAATTTAGCTGAAATATCCCTTTTTATATCTGTATGTATGTGGGTTAGGTACAAATAATATTTTCTAACAATTTTTGAATATATAAAAACGCGAACATGTACATAAATTATGATTTAGTTTTTAAAAACCTTGGAAGAAGCACAAGCAAAAATAAATGAAAATAAATATATAATGGACTACTTCAAGGGAGGAAAGCATTTTATACGCCAAGCAAAAGTGCTTTTGCTTAAAATTTACAACCAAAATTTGTATTTAGCCATCAGTCAACAAAATAGCGGAGTAGCTGTGAAGAAAACGTCAGAATTTGTCGGACTTTCGCAAAGGATTATGTACAAAATAATAAAAGAACATCAAACTGGATCACTACAATCACCCAAGAAGAAAATTCCTCATCGGCACTGGATCATTGATTTAAGGCCATAAGAAGGATTATCTACTCCTTCCACCAATTTAACGAAAAAATCGTTACATTGAGGAGCCTTAAGCAAAAAATGTATGATGAAGTTAAAATAAGCATAAGCAAGACATCACTTTGGAGAGTTCTGAAAAGCAAAGGATTCAGTTTTCGCAAAACGGAAGACAATAGGAGAATTCAAAGGATAAGATATACCGGCAAATCAGGAATTTCCCTGAAAGTGAATACCAAGTTATTTAATATATATAGATGAGTCATTTATTTTATGAGTACGGAAGGATTAAAAAAGCCTATTGGAAAAGGATCACGGCTTATTATTGCACATGTTGGTGGATCAAATGGATTTGTCGTTGGGGCTCTTCTCATAGTCAAATCTGGATCGAAGTCTGGTGTATACCATACTGAGATGAACTTTTAAAATTTTTCTAAATGGTTAAGAGAAAATAGGTTGTGCAGCAGCTGGATGAACCGTCGGTTATTGTAAGGGACAATGCTTCATATCACAACGAATTAAAAAACCATACGCCAACTTCAGCAGCAGGCAAATTTGAGTTAACTAATTGCCTGGTAGATAATAATATTGCACACAGCTCTTCAGTGCTTAAAGTTGAACTATATGATATAGAACAATGAAGCAAGACGCAGCGTGAAATATGCGACAGGCTACGACCATACTATCCGGACTTAAACCCAATTGAGAATATATGGGGTATTGTAAAATCAGTGGCGGGTAGAAATGATGATGACACCGGCAATGATTAAGTGCTATTGCATTAAAAAAAAGCATCTAATTAATAAATATTCATATTATACACATGCTTTAATTTTTTAAAATTTTTAACACCCATACTTTCAAGCACCCATTGGCAAAACATTCATCCGTCCTCTTAACGCAATAACTGAGAACTATAGATCTTTAACCATTCTAAAAAGAATAATGAATGCATACTCCGCACATTCTCACTACACTAATTTTTCATATTTTTTCACATTTGGCAACAGCAGCTTCTTATTTTCTGTATATCCACCAATCGTATTCAAGTAATGATCAGTTAGCGCTGAGACTTCACGCAGTAAACATGAAAAGTAAGCTAAGTGCGGTTTTTTTATTCTGTTTTGTGGGGAATGACTGGAAAAGAGAAAACATGCTCGAACTTACTGCATACTCATTTGAAACGATGTATAGGCTGTGAACCAAGGTAAGTATCCTTGAAATGTCCGACTCTCGTTGACGGCACTATTTGTCAAATAATGTTCACTGAAAATTCACGTTTTTAACTTTGATATTTTCCTGTGGTACTACCTTTATTTTTTATACATTTTTTGAAGGAAAAATCGACAAAATTTTGTGAAGCCGAATTGTTTGATTTTACAACCCCATTTTTTTTTTATTTTATGTGCTTGGATTTTCCGGGATTCCCTTCTATTATTTCTTAATCAACGATTTTAGTATATCTGCATTTTGTGGTTGAAGACTATGAACTGAGTTGTAAGCCCACCTTCAGTTACTTGGCGTTAAACGCTGTCACTTTGCTCTCTCTGTAAATCGATTGTTGGACTTGGCTTATGTGGCAAGCTACCCCATCGTTCTGGAACCGTCTGGCCATAAAATCGCCTTCACTAATCGGGCTGATAGTTCCTTTTTAACGCTTGGTAAGGTACGTGAAATATGTGCTTTAAGGAACACAAATAAGAATATATGTGCTGTTGTGTCGCAATCCTGTGAAATGAAAAAAATTACTTTCATTCAGAAAAAATCGTTTCCCTTCACGAGCTTGCATAATTAATGCTAATTGCTTATTCTTATTCCGATTCACAAAACAAACGATTGAAATTTCGCTGAACAGAAAGATTAAAAATGCAATGCCAGACTCCCTTGTTTTCGTTTAATCATAATTTAAAAACAAATTCAAATAAACAAACAACCTTAGGTTCGTGGGGCCTTATTCTATCATTTTGCTTCCTAAAGCATTTGAAAAACATGATATCTCCATCTGAACGGAAAGTCAATTTTTCTTTTGAAAACTTTTCTCCTATTCAAATTCTTTTCTAAGACCACGATAAGCTCAAACACTCATCACAGGCAACAACGAAAAAAAAACCTTCTCGCGCTCATCACCTACCCTCCAATGACTTAATTTCCACGACTTCTGAACTATAAAACTTTCTGCTCACTTCAGAATCAAAGTTATGAGGTTAAAACAAAAAAAAATGAGATGCACGACATCCTCGCGCACAGCAATAAAACGACAAAAAAAAAGGTAAACTTCAAAACGAATTTCATTGTATTAAGGCTTTCACCCGAATGACAATATTCCACACGTATCTCATTTTCGCCTGAAAGACATAATAGGGATTACCTCTGCCTCTGTGCCCTGATGCATGCTGGGGACGTGACGGAAATTCCAAAAGGCATCCACCCACCTCAGATAAAATCCAAATAACAACGTGGTGTAGAGCACACATGCATTTTGAATATTCAAAAAAAATATTCTGTTGCTTGTTCAAATTCCTTAAGGATGCTGTGTGCTTAAATCAATATCCAACAAAAGGACCCACATCACCATTGTTTGGAAGGGTTTTTTTTTTTTTGACAAATGAACCAAACCGAATTGGGAAAACATTTTTGAAATCTTGCCAAAAAATAATCGCAAAATATTCAGCAACTGCGGAATGTGAATGCCCACTCAAATCCTCCATCGCAATATAATGAGAGGAATTTTCTCGTCCTTGCAACAAAACACCCAGCTATGAGGTGGAGCTTCTCAGACAAATGTAAATATGGTATGTGCAGCACTTCATGTAGAAATTTTGAGGTGCAGTATTTCATTCTGCTCCTTAGACACTCGTATGGTCCTTGGTGGGAATGTGACAAATTTTCCTCCCTCGGGAGGAAGAAATTGTAAGAATTTGTCATTTGGGTTGATGATACTGTTTTATGGTAACTTGAATAGGAATGGAATGAGCTTGATGTCGGAAACGATAGTGTTACACTTACAAGTATGAGTATCATTGTGCAATGACAAGTTGGAATGGCACTCGTTATGAGCAGCACTCTTCTTTTCGTCTTCTTCCTGGTGTGGTCGAAATCTAGCTGCACTTGTGATTTTTTCAATTTATAAAATGAGTCTTCCCTTTTCGTTTCACTTGAGTAAGTAAGGTAAGAAAATCAAAAGTTTTTGGAAGATGGTGATGAAAAGAGGTTTAACTAACAGCTGTGGTAGACCGGCATCAGGGTGTATTTTGTTATGGCCTGTGAGCCTAAGCTGATGGCTTTGTTGAACTGTATTGTATCAGACATGCCGACTTGGATGATACTTGATTTTGTGGCTCCAAAAAATGTTCAGGCCCTCCTAACATTGCACAAATTCAGATTCCGCAGAACTGATGAGTATGGGAGATAAGCTGATTGATTCGACAACAGCAAGAATCCCAACTTGTATAATTTTGATCCCGAACTCGTCCATCGATTTCTATATTTCAATCCTACAGCAAGTTCTTTGAGGCCTGGAAGTCTTGAAATTGAAAGATATGGAAATCATTGGTATTTTGCAAGCTTTAGCGCAGTATAAAAATTTAGTCAATTTTAAAATTTAAAGGTTTTTTGTGTTCCAAAAATGGCTCAAGCGTTCAACTTAACAAGCTAGATAGGATCTGGAAGGCGACGTTTAACAGGGATATGATGATGGCTGTTGCAAGATAAAGGATTTCGTATCGGAGACAAGATTTCATTCAAAATTACCGCAAACACGGATCTCCCAACTATTTGGATCTTGTCTGACAAATGGCGAAAAATAGGAGAAATTATGTCACTCTATCTCAAGTGAATGAAAATAGATCCTCTGATCTATTTTTGAATAACATTTTTATGCTTCGAAAGACACAAGTTTTCCGGCAAATTATTTTCCCAGCCAACGTTTAACTGAATACTTGTTGAGTTACGTAGATAACCAACAAATATTAGCCATCGTTAAACAAGGAGTCTGGAATAGAACTCAACTAGGCAAGCTTGATCCAATCCTCGAAACATTTTTCATACTCGGTTTTCGGTATGTCCATCAGTGCTTCCTGCTATTGATTGATTGAAGATTGAACAGAGAGAAGTCACAGGGAGCCAAATCAGATGGATTCGGTGGTTGTTAAATGAAATTTGTTGCATTTGTCGTCAAAAATTCATGGCACAAAATCTACGAGTTTTCTGCCCACAATTCTGGTCTCTTTCGGCGAATTGCTTCACGCAAGCGTCTCATAATGCCCAAACAATACTCTTTGTTTACTGTCTGGCCTTCTGGAAAAAATTCATGATGCAATCCAAGAAAACCCTGAGCATTGCCTTCTTTTTTTACTGAAAACGACGTGTTTTTTTTTGTCTCGGCTCATTTGGTGAACGCCATTCACTTACCTGATGTCTGGATTGCGTGTTGTACTCATAAACCCACGTCTCATCTCCAGTAATGATCGGATTCAGCCTCGCAAATCATGTCTTTTGCGACGTCAACACATTAAATCTTTATCTAAAGTTGTAAAAAACCGCAAACACACAGATAGATGTACTCTTGCCTACGTTACTTTTGCAAATGTCAAGCTATGACGCTAACAACAACAGATGTACCGACAGATGCACCAACTTAACGGAAAAAAAACAGAATTCAAATCGGAACGATGGGAGCGCCACACGGTGGTTATTCCGGGAACTTTTGGATGAAGGTGGTATCTTACCGAAAAGTGGAAACACTCTCTGTATCTCTTAGGTGATAGTTGATGCATAGTTGACTAATTATGAGTTCTAAATGATCATGATATCCACAATTGAACGTCAACATAAAAACATATAAACGTCTAATGCATCCAATTTAGAGTGGTGGACTCAGTCTTCAATTTGCTTGGGTCAATATGTTGTTATTAGCCACTGAATAAAAACATTAAGTTTCTAAAGACCAAGTGTTTTTTTTTCAAACAAGCTGTGAATAGGACAAGAGTAAGATTGTTGCACTTGTAGTTCGAATGCATTTGACAGATTCTGGCATCAGGGTGTTTTATCAAAAATGCCTGCACTTACTACCGATGAAATTATATTTATTTATTATAAATTTTGCTGTTCCTCAGGGGTATGTTTTTTCCCAGAATATCTTTTTAAACTTAATGAATAATCTCATGTCACCTATATCCAATCCGATTCAATCATTTGCTCACAAATGAAAGTCTCTCATCTTCAGCAATGGAAATGGATCGGAAGCTTATGTGGCATATGTTAAATTTACTGAAATCTGATACTAACTAGATGAATTTTATGTCACCAAAACTCAATGCCATCCACTGCAAAATATTGACACCCAACCTTTATCCATGAATGCCACTTGCATCACTTAAGCCGAAAGACTTTTCGTTGTTGAAATTTTGATACATTACTTGGAATAACTAATGTCGCCGAAATTGTTGCGAAATATCGTGGTTTTTACATAAGGTTCTATGTTACCGAGGTGTATACGTTCGCCCCAAACTTGAGTACAAACAGAACCTTGAGCCTGCTCAACAGAGTTCAAAATCAAGCAGTTAAACTCATAGGAGACAAACAAAAATTTATAAAATTTCAACGTAACACCCACCTCTCCAGGAATGCTCATCGGTTTTCCCTTAAGCCCAATACCAGTTGTTCAGTCAAGAACAGAATTGGGAACTCGAGTGATGTTCAAAAACTAAGTGCATTAGTACCTATATCTATTTCCTTCCTGATTCTTCCCACCTGCGCTACGTGTCAGCTTTTTCAGGTAATTAAAAACTACGAATGCGGATAAATTTTACAAAAAAAAACTTAACATTGCATCTTCCTACAAGCTACCTAATTTAACAAAGTACAATAAATCGCTTAAAAACAGATAATAATGCTTTAAGTATAGTAATAATAAATCCATCATCCAATAATAAGGTCCTTTATTATACAGATTGTATTCAAGTCTTCACGGATGAAGTCGTAATATGCTCAATGAATCAGACCCTTTTGCTGCGCCCACACTCCATTCATTTATCTCGTTCAGTCAGTCTTGTTTATTGCACTTGCCAACTGGTGCGGGTAAATCAACAACAAAATCGATATTACAATGCACTGGCAGAGCCTGTCCTTCCAGAGGTGACATTAATGCCTGACACATGCACAAGATCCAACCGAAACATACAGAGACACTCGTGCATACGTCAATTGGAAGGACTCATCCAACAGTTCTCTCTTTTCAGTTGACTTTCGCCCCAATGGGAAGCCATCTGAAAAGCACTTTATCTGTACAACTAGGTCGCATGCAAATCCTGCAAATCCTCCGCTTAACAAACCCAGCAATATGGAACTGCCTATTGGCAAATGTAGACACAACGGAATCAAATGTGCCGAAGGATACATATACTGCTGTGTGAGTGCAATCAGTCGCCACGCAGACATCCCTCTAAACGACTCAATATCCCTTGCTAAACGGGCATCAACTCCGCCAACTTTTAGTCGGCACTCTAAAACAGCTTAAGTGGCGTAGTGTAGTGTTAAAAAGATGCAAACACGAACATAAGACTTGAAAGGATCCTGACCACACATTCCCACCTTCTAACCGAGATCAAGTTGAATGCGACAAAAAAAAAAAAAAAAAAAACAAAGAAACCGCAAGGAAAAACGAAAAAATATGTAAGCGTAAAAATAAAAAGTAAACGTACTGCACGACATGCAACGAAATCTAACGAAGAGTAAAGAATCCTGCCGCAAGGACATTACACAAAACTGCAGTAGCACACCGCATGCAACGGATGTGTGTCAGCCTGTGGCACACATGCCAAGCTGGGCCAATTTGTAGGCAATTTATCTTTCTCCGGCAAACGGAAGACCTCCTTCGACTCCCCAAAGATACACAGATCCGACTACATTAATGTGTATCTACATCTCTGCGGCGGGCGGACGCGGCGCGGGTGATGCTGCAAATGAGAAAAATTTAAATTATACTTTCAGATTACCTTAATCTGCATTTTCCCCGGGAGCTAATGTGTGAATTTGTTGCACAAATTACCGCGGTCCGTGTCGGTGTGTGATCTAATGGAATGGGTTATGTAACGTGCCAGGACTGGTGTGTAATTTGAAATGTAATTTTGCGATGAAGTCGGAAAAGAGGACACCATTTACACATCTGACAATGAGTGCGATTTTTTTTTTTTAGTGTAGAATGGGAAGGTGTCTTTCTCTCGAAACCAGGACACAGAATTGTGTAATTGTGATGAAGACGTTCATCGTGCGTCGTCAGTTGGTTTTTGTGAGAGGCATTTTATTTGTTTTCCATTCACAACACTTACTGAACCATGAAGCGTAATCGTCGGTTAATAATTTTGCCTATTTTTTTCACAGCCTCACAGCCATGTTGTACGAAATTATATTTTTATGGATAATTAACTTGAGATTATGTTCCTTTTTTTATTTCACTTTTTTCGAGGATAAATTTATTTAAAAAAAATGTGTTTTTTGTATTCCTTGCTTCCTTCAACATTTATTCTTTCCTCTCAACGATTCAAATGTGCTGGATGCACGTCATCATGGTAATAGTTCCGTCCAGGTTCACCTTGTGCGATTCTCTTAACCGGAAGAATGGTAAGCGTCTCTGTCAAAGCTGTAAAAGTGGGAAGGACGTTGTCATATCTTAATTCGAAGAATAATAATTGTATGTGAGTATCGACCTAAAATTCTATTGTATTTTCCATGATCTGACGCAATTTGATTGGACAAGACGAAAGCTTGTCATGAAAGCGTTAAGGTTTTTGAAGATTTTTTTTAATTTTTTAATTATTTGCTCGCTCTTCAAGAGGATATTAGGACTCTTATAATGCGTGTAGCACAGAGCGAGCGGAAGAATTAGGAGAAGAATGTGTAGTGGTTTGAGAAACTCAGGTGTAATTGGTTTCAACTCACTTCCGTGGGTGGAGCCCGAAACGGGACGGAGGATTTTGATATCGACCTATTAACTTTAACCTAATTCACAGGATTTTGTTCGACATTCAACAACTTTGAAAGTTTGGAAGATTTAGCTTAGACACCCCCGCTGTCAGTGTTATGCCTTCACAGCAGAGCCATCTACACACAATCTACACAAACAGAGCTATTTTGAAAACACGAATTAGGAACTAAGCCGATACAACAACCACAACAACAAAGCCACCCATTAGTCAGACTTCTATCACTGGTCGACCAATCCAGTGATAGTGCCATTAACTTGATCCCAATGGCAAATGGTGACTGGACCAGATTCGAAAAACTAGACCACTACTCTAGGAATCGAACCTGGGACCTATCAATTGAATCAATTGAAAGGCAGGCGTTCTACCAACTCCGCCACCCAGCTGTCAAGATAAGAAGATAAGACTTATAGTCGTATGGTATGCTTATAGCCGCAACTTGTTATTTTTAAGCTTTTGTATGGCTAGGAAAACTTCATAGACAGGCAGGCATTTCTCTCGCTTGGTCGCGCTCGCTCCTGCAATTCCTGTGATTAGTGCGGATCGGGAAAAGATCATCCTCAGGAGAGACTGTGTGCCAATTTTGTTGCCTGCCTATTCAATTCAATTTATCAAAACAAATACGTTCCGGGCTGGTTGAGCCAGGAAAACATTTCGTTTTTTGTTTCAAGTAAGATGACGCGACAAAATGAAAAGCAATTTGTTGTTACGTTTTTTAATGTGCTCTTTATTGAACCTTCTTGTTAGACTGATCCTTTAAAAGTGATTGAATGACTTCGCTTTTACTTCCCTTGAAGAAGTTGATGGCTTATTTGCTTCCAGCTGTTTCCTCTAGGGTCAATCACCCCCTCGTATTTACATTGCAGCGAAGTGTCTAGGTGATATTTTCACCGTAGCTTGATCAATTATCACCAACAATCACCCACATTTTCGGCGTGGGTGTTAGAGTGCCTTCTGCTGAACTGTGCATCTCACTCATATTGAATTCGGCAATAATGGATTCGGAGTTTGGCAAGAGGTGTTGACGATATTATTTCACTGACGTTGACCTGTTGTAAGAGAGAGAAGGAAATATGCCTCTTAGCTCGGCATGTTGATCTTCCTTGACAGTTGGTGGTTTTGTCATCTCAGGAAGCTGTGTGCATTCGTTTTTTCGGTCCCTATTTTATTGTTTTGTGTTGTATGCATTTAAACTAATTATTCGGGATGTTTGGCGTTTTTGATTCCATGCGAATAATTTGCTTTCTGCAAACACACAATTTTCATCCCTTATTTGTTGTCTGTTGGAAGCAACAAATATGACTTGGACAAATTCGTTTTATGATATTATTAAATAAAATATCTTAATTTAGAAAAATGAAAAAAATAATAATAAAAACTCGTATTAGTGTGGATGGGAGTATTGAGTGGGAAATATCTACTACTATGAAATTGAAAATGAAATTGTACCCTTAATAATTAAGGAGAGAAAGTTCCATCACTTAATGGCGTGAATGAAGAATAACAGAGACGAGTTAAGTAGTGTCCGAACGAAACCGACCATTCGGCCTCGGTCTAAGTTTCGACCGAAACCGAAACCGAACCTTTTTAAGACAAGTTGCAATTGATTATGTATTTTAATTGTTATTATATAAATTTAGTATATCTTTACACATACAGAAAGTTATCTCGTCTGAATTCACCTGACACGTCACGCAAGCACTTACCTAGTCATATAAGCACGAGAAAATAAACAAATTAAAAAATACGGCTTGCAGACCAAGAACTCACGCGAAGTTAACCGTTCTAGTCAAACAACAAAGTTTGTGTTGGTAAGAGTCAATGCAATCTCGCCATTCACCAGAGTTGATTTTGATCAGTCGTCAATCTTTGGAGTACATTTCTCTTCCCACAGTTTGAACTGTATACTCTCAAAAACAAATTTTCCGATATCGGCCGGCTCCATCACGATAACAAGCAAAACTCGAACGACAAGTGGAAGTGGAATTTTAGTCTAGAACTCTCCTTTCATGTTTTACCACGACCGCAAAATTACTGTTGTAAAGTAACATTTCCGGAAATATTCACTTCGACCGACAGCCAAGCTGCCATAAAATCGTCATTTAAGCTTGTCAAGGAACGTCGTCTATCCCTTAAGGAGATAACACACATTTTTAAGCTTCACCTTAACGGAGTTCCAGGACATAGGGAAATACCACGGAAACTGCAAAGCACATGAGCTAGACTGCGAAGAAACATTGAACCCTCACAGATGCACCTCACAATGGCATACCATTGGCTGCGGTCAAACTAAGCATAAAAAATATACATCAACAATCTTGCAAACAGAGAACCAGAAAGATACTAAACCTCCTCAATAAATGGTCGGTCATAGCAATATCAAGACATAGAAAGCTATGTTCCCATTTCTTCATAGCTTTGCCCCAACTTACTAAAGCAAACCCAAAAAACCTCGCTCAGTTCATTTGAGAAGAAAACTTGTTCTCCCCACCTTCTCCTTCTTCACCGTGTTCGAGGAAAACCTCTCAATACTCACTTACTCCCCAATATAGGTAGATACATTTATCCACATTACCTTCGCGGTATCACAATGGGCCAAATTGCTGTGTGCCTCGTGGAAGACTGAGTTTCGGCGCCGCCGAAGTTTCGGCCGATTTTTTGCCGAAACCGAAACTGTGGCCGAAACCAATTTTTTGGCCGAATCTGGCCGAAACCGAAACCGAAAGTGAATTTTCTGTCGGTCACTAGCAGTTAAGACATCTGTGGTAAGGTGTATTGAGGTTAAGTGGCCTGCGGGGTCGATAGAGCTCCAGCTTGTGAAACAAATAAAATGGTGACTCAGAAATACATTTTATGGAGGTACATGCAAGATGTTGCTGTAAGGCGCAACCCCATAGGTTCCTCACAAAAACTGAAATTCATTCATACCTTACATATCGCACCGCATCGTAATAAACTACTTATAGTTTACGCCAGGACAAGGAATCAAGGAAGCTTTAAATGACTTCAGCGCACGTAATTATTGGAACGATGAGTATACATTCAAGTCTTCGGCGAGTCTCAATTGCAGTAAGGCTAGCTGTAAGCCAACGTTTGCGCAAACAACCATAAATGCAACCTGTTGACGTGGTGATCCAGACAAGCTATGGTCATTGACAAATCTGAAGGAAGTAATTTTATCCACACGATCTTACGCACAAAAAATGTATATTTTTTTTTTACTTATTAATAGATACATAGCTATATATACTTTTTTTGTTTTTTTTTTTTTTAATTTTGTTTATAGGCAAAAACTCTTACATTGACATTGTATCTTTTTTAAACAAAAACATGCCAGTTGCAAAATATAATACATATCGAAACTCAATATGGCCATAAAAAATATGTATCTATCTAAGTTGTGAAATAAGTATCGCCTTAGATTTTGTTGTGTTGATAAATCGTACAATTTTTTTCTGATTTATTATTATATGTGCTAAATCTTCATTAACACGCGCTACTAGCTCATCTATATTACTCAGGTGATCGGACAGAGCTGAACTTCATCTACATCAAAATGAACCAAAACATGCAACACTGAGTTAGAAGTTTTATAGAGGAGTACTTCCCATCAACAACGACTCTGCCACCTGTCAGACAACAAATTTTTACAAGCTTAAGCACTCATTAACTAAATCCAAACGATCACGATGAAGCAAGGCTTTTGGCTTCTTACTTTTCCCTTTTTGTGTAGGTATGTTCTTTATTTTCACAATCTCTTTTCTCTGCCACTCCTCTAACTCTAACTCATCACTTTGCCCCTAAAAGCGTCTCGAATGTTACCTTTGTCTCCTGAAAGCATTCTTTATCATAACTTACATTTCTTGTCAAGAGGAATTGGTAGCCTTAAGTCTGTTTATTTAGCTATATGAAGGTATCGTGACCACAAAAGTGTTGAAGTCTGTGATAACGATGGCTCATTCGAGAGTCTTCCGCTTAGATGTTCACTGTAGGTTCTGTACTTAACATGAATTTGCTTCTAATAAGTTCATCGAGCATAATCCCTTCTGAATGTCAATATCCAACACTTTTCTTCTGAGGAAAACCAGCTTCTTGCATGGGTCTTTTTTATAAAACTACAAGGTCCCATCATTTTGCGGATATTGTTAGCCTCGATAGTGCTATAACAATTGAAGTTCCCAAGTGCTCCGTGCAAGATATCATAGGATCCCTCTGTTTTAAATACTCGGATATGTAAAAACCTCACTTAAGACTATTTAAATTTTCGAAACCTCACCAAGCACAAGGATTTCATAAAATAGCAATTTTCAACTCTCGGGGTAAATCAAATAACTTCTCTATCAAGAGCTGAACAAGGACTCTGTTTTACTTTTGCATGTAAATCTTATTTGGAATTAACATTCAAAGGATGACTACCAGGAGCATTCTCGCCCCTACTTTTTTACGATATGTACTCTCAGTGAAACATGACCCTCACAGTTTCACCAGTCCACTGTAGACTTTTCGACCACAAGCAAAGCCAAGTCAAAATATTTAACTCTTTTACCACTTTTAACCACAAAATAAATAGTTATAATATCAATTTCCTGATTCCACACAAAAAAAAAAATTGAGTGCCTCCCTTGTCACGATGCCTGAACTTCCAAATAAATACAATGGATTTCTAGACATGCATAGGTATTGCTGTGTCCTAAGCTACCACAGCAAAAGATGAACTTCCTTCGTAAACAAAAATATCTGTTCATGTTAAATTTTGGGAAGGACCTTTTTCCTTAAGACAGCAAAATTATAAAAAAAAATAAAAATAGAACAAATAAACAAGGATACGGTCAAGACAATTATGCTAATAGACTTATCATCCCTTTTAGTTCCTTACCGGGTGGCGAAATCAAATTAAATTTTGATCCTCCCCGTTCGACGGCAATGCCTTAATTGAGAATGGGCATACCATAAAAAGGATGAAAGAATGTCATAAAATGTGATCCCTTAAGAACTCTCTCGTCCGCATCAAATTAACGTCTTAGAATTAATTATCCTGTAAAAACTTTTCGTGCAGCGAACAATGTCAAAAAAAAAGAATCTAACTAAATATTGCACTGTATCTGTATCCGAATGTGGATGGTGAGATTTTAAGGGTAGCATAAACATACGTAAGTACATATTGAAAAGGCAAATAATTAACGACTAACATGCGAATAGACATTAAGTCGGCTATAAAACGATGAGCTTAAGCATAGCCTAAAGCCTATGCAAAGTCATTAAAGTTAATGCTGCAATAAATCGGGTCCAAGGAGTAGGAGTAAGTTCAACTTCATTTAAAAAGCAAGTCCTGTTTCAAATTTATCATTGCAAAGGAATAAATCACCAATCAAGCAGATCCCATTTGATATAAATAATTTATCAGATTCGGTTGACATGAATCAATTAAGGCGGTTAGTAGTAGGCATTCCATTGAATTGAAAAAAGAAAGACATACAACAACTCAAATACACCCGGCACATTCTAAAAATACCAAATGAAAATGAGAATTTATTGAAGAAAATAATTTTCCACGTTTCCCAGTTTTCTTCTTTTTCTTTTTGTTGTGTTGTTGTTTTTTTTTTTCTGGTCCCAGAACCGAGGGCCTGCGTCAAGTATGTGGCAAGTTATGAGGCTATGACAAACAGATTAGCAGTCAACTGACTCCCACTATTAAGATTAATTTTAAAGTACCATGCACTAAGAAAATGTATCTGTTCTCAGTTTCCTATTGAAAAAAGCCCTAATTCGAATGAATTTTGGACTTTTGAAATTTCATTTTTGAAAATTAAAACAAACAAAACAAATTTAACATATTTGTGATTTTTTTGTCGGATTCCTATGAGGTGTGGCTTTCCTGATTTTATGACATTTCTCTCTACTTTTTTTGACAGTTTTGACAAATCAAAAAAATAATTTGTCTTTGTCTGAGTCCACTCGGTAGAAAAGAAAAAAATATTTAGTTGATAGTTTTAAATGTGCTCGGGGGCATACAAGCTGATGACTGGGAAAATTGTCAACTTTTGTTGACAGTATGCAAAAGATTCAGACCAAGTTAAACAAATTGGAATATTAACGAAGCATTAAAACCATCGTTATTTTTATATAAATAGAATCTAATAACAACAGCCGCTCTTTACACACAAGTGTTTGCATTGTAAAGTTATCGAAAGCACTGAGAAAACCTTCTTTATGCCAGGAAACGTTATTTGTTTCAAAACTAAATTATATTTTTGAATGCTTCAGCATTTCTGATGTTTTATGTCGGTCAAGTTGCAGCCTCTGGCCGTGGCGCTAAGTTGAGAATGTTAAGGACATTCACTTTGAATGTTGACTTTTAACTTCAAGGTTGTTGGGTACACTTCTATATCAAACAACCCTATAGGAAGAAGTCTTGAAGTTCATTTTATTGATCTTGTTGGAACCAAATGTTCCTCTGAGCTAAGAAAATAAGAACATTTTTCGGCGTGTCCAAATGTTACTACAACAGCATTATCTCCTATATTCTTAAGTTAGAATGGGCCAGTGATATCACTGGTTTCGAGGACGCCATACAATTACTCTACAAGAGTCTGTGGGGTTTCCCAAGCACTAACCGCAAGTTTTCGGTGCTCCATAAGCAGCTATTGAAAATAGATGGCGGAGTTGGTTAAACCCCTGTATAAAGATGAGATCAAAAGTTAGATCCAGAATTTGAATCTTGAACTTTTAACAAGATCTTGCTCTTGTGGCTGATGCAACGATAGCTGAAATTCAAGTTCGTGTTCTCAAAAATAATGCTTTGAGTAGATGGTCAGCAATCAGCTCCACTACGAAGACATAATACTGACACCAGCGTAACGAACCAATCTTCTAAAAATCAAACTTTCTTGTATATCAGCTAATCAAGAATAAAATACTGCGAATTGAATGCATGTAAAAAAGTTCTTTCAAGATTGTCCACCCAAACTCAGACTCCACCCATGGAGCAATTGAAATAAAAATACGTCTAAGTTTCAAACTCCTACACAGTTTTTCCACTCCTCTCCTGATCCTGCTACTCGCTCTGTGCAACAAACATTACGAGAGTAGTCAAAATCGCTTCATAGCGAATAAATCAAAATTGACTTGCTGGTGCGCATCATATACATCAAAAGATATAAGTTATTTTCGGTGCGTATTCAACAATCATTTATATAAGAAGTTTTCAAAACTGTAGCACATGGTCGTGAGATTCACTGTTTTGCAATAAAAGAGCAATCGTTGATTCTTTATGACCTTTAAAAACCAACTATTAAGTGTCGTCTTAAGTCTTGAAAAAAATATATTTTTCACTCAAATGACTACCTCGGCCAGCTATCTATTGACGTTTCTTCCACTGACATTATGGGATAAAAAAGAGCCAACAATGCCGAGTCATATTTAATCGCTGAGCGACTTAGGAATGGAAATGAATGGCTTATCTGAAAAAGGTTGCTTTTTTTGTACGAAAAAGACCTTCTGCACTTAATAACAAACAGAGAAGCAATACCGGCGGAAACTTTGCTTTAATCCTGAGTAGAAACCTTCAATTAACTTTAATGGAAAGAGAAGGAAAATTATTTCTTCTCCGATTGTTAGCTGGCTGCCGACTTTATGTTCAAAAGCAAAAAAAAATGGTCTTTCAAGGATTAAAGGATATTAAAGACCCGGTTTCTGAAGAAGAATCATATAGTTCCTGTCGTGAACCGGAAGGATGTCGTTATCTAAGGTTATATATGCTGAGACTGAAACAACTAAGGCATTTCCCGCTTTAGAACGATTCTTAAGAGTAACACATAACAAAGGCAATGGCTCTTTTTATCGTCTCATCATCTCAGACAGGAGTCGGCTTTCAAGCCCCTTAACTTTTTTTTTGTATGGTTACAACATTACTGGGAATCATTCTAATTCGCAATAGCCCAAGCAACAAAAAAAGTAGAAGCATTGGTCTTTAAAAGACGACCAAATAATATATACAAATTGATTCCTTCTTTGGAGCCTAGGCTATCGTAACTGATTAAAAATGATACGAACTTCAGTGGCCATACCGTTTCGCATCTTCAGGAGACGTAAATACGTAATAAGAAATCGAAACAGCCATGCACGTATTTAATTCAGAACGTTTTGCAACACTGGTGGGTTCTCTTGTATTCGATTTGGATGTACAATATGTTATAAATAATTTAAAAAGAAAAAAGATTTTGGCCCGTTACATGCCAAAAAGCGGTACAAAATTCCTCACGCTTCTAATAAAATTTCCTAGGCTATAGGCCAATAAGCTTACTGAGCAGTATAAGCAAAATACTCGAACAAATTTTAAAAGAAAAATTGTCAAAATTTACCGAAGAAAATCACGTTATTCCGGATGAACAATTTGGATTTCGAAGGTGCCAAAGCATAACCCATCAAGTTCTTTGCATTAGTAACAGCGTAAAAAAGAGTTTCGCAAATACGAAGTCCACCAGCATGAAACTGCTTGAAATAGAAAAAGCCTTCGCTACTGTGTGGCACACTAATTTATTGTGCAAAACAATACGTTTCAATTTTCAGTTATATTTGTGTAAAATGAACCAGATCTTTTTGTCAGGTCGTTGCTTCAAAGTGTATGTTAATACCAGCTACTCAAATTAAATATTTTTCAATGATGGTTTTTCCCAATGTCGTTCCTCCCGATTTGTAAAATATATTTACATCTGATTTTCCGAAACTACCACGTTGCGAGACAGCAATATACGCTGATGACAGAGCGATATTTTCATTGCATCAATTCGGTCTCGTGGTCAAGACAATCTTAATCTTCCGGCCAATATCTTGACGAACTATTATAAAAGGTGGAAAATAAAAACAAACGCTGAGTAGACTCAAGCCAATATTTTTTACCACTAAAAGAAAACCTTTCTTGCGTCCGCGAAATCGATTAAGTTTAAAGTGAGTAGAGATCGAGTGGCAGTCCTCCGATAAATATTTGGGTATTCCCCTTGACTCGAAATTAATCTTAAGTGTGAATATCATGAACACAATAAAATATTATATCCTTTCATTAATAGAAAATTCCAAATCTCAAATGAAATCTCCTAAAATGATGTTAAATCTTCCGTGGCACCATTCCACTTCAAATCTGCACAAAACAGTCAATGTTGAATTAACATCCGACAGAATATGAAAACTCAAGGAGACGTTTCTTTTAAGATACGACTTTCCAGACAACGGTCTAATAAATAAAATTGTTAATTCACAGCACATAATGTTTGAATAAGCATACGTTGTTAATCAATGCATATATTAATCTTAATAGAATCTTTTTATTTATTATTTTAAGAACTACTGTAGGTTTTGCTCTCGGTATTTATTTATAGACATATGTATTTATTTATTTATTTATTTATGTATTTTATTATATTTTTTATTTATTTACCTATTTATTTATTTATTTTTACTTAGTTATTTATTAAACTATTTAATCTTTTTATTATTTATCTTTTTATTTATTATTAGTTATTTATTTAGCTAGTTTTTAATATTATAATATTATTTATATCTGAAAGCCAACATTGGAATTAACAGTTTACTAAGTAAATCAGTTAACTATTTATGTATATACAGAACTTAAGTATTTATTTCTTTTATGCTTTTCTTTGTTCATGTTTTCTATACTTTCGCGTATCAAATAAAGGGTTTTGTGTTCGTGGTTTCCATTTACAGTATTTGGTAGAATTTATCCTTACGTATTTCTTATTTTTAAATAAATTTAGGTTTTTCGTTGAACCATATGATATTTAAATCAAATCTCTGTATTGTAAGTTGTGCGGTAGCAGACCTGCAATATTGTTATTTATTACATTAAATAAATTAATAAATAAATAAGTGTAATTATTATTATTCTGTGGCAAATGATAAAGGCATGTATTTGAATTGAGATTGATTAAGCTTGGCAAATATGATAATTGGAAAAAAAAATTATGTAAAAGCCTATTGAGCGCCAAAATCTTAAAAAATGCACAAAATGCTTAAAAATGTTGAAGATTGTATCTGCAGTTTATTCCCGACTTCGACGTATCAGAGACATTTCTCGTGGCAGTCAAACGTTCGGAAATCTGCCAATGATTCAAAAGCGAGAGGTCCTCGTGAACTTACATTCAGCAATGCGTCACACAAACCTTAGGAACGTGGAAACCGACAAAAAGTATGAGCTCAACTGTACCTCATCATATTCGATAGAGTTTGAATAACGATGTGTAACGAAACGTGTTAGAATTCTACTTAACAATGATTTTCCGTGTCTTCGTGAGTAAGTTCGACGTCTCTGCACGCTTTGCCTCGAAAAATGCCAAAACAGTTGATCTTGATTTCGGAAGACACTGAAAATTGTGTACAGAGCAGATGGAAAAAGAAGTAGGGAACTTCCAACTTACCTTATGGTCTTCTCATACAACCTTCCTCTTAACCTTATCGCAGCTTTTCAAGATCGATAAAATTAAAAACGAGAACGCATCACTCGATGACAGAAGTGATCAAAACAAAAGTATTAAAATAAACATATTAACAGAAATAAAACTTTATTTTATATACGCAAAACTAAATAAATTTAACAAAAGAAATAAATAAAAAGGCAAATATTTATAGAAAGAACGTTGATCTATTTAATAAATATAAAATCAGTGTATTCGGCATGTCCTTCATCTTGGCGCCAAGGTATATAAAGACGTCATACTACGCATAGGGAATTACCAACTTCAAGGTTCAATAACATAAAATATGAATTCAAAGAACTACTTGTTTAAAAATAGTTTAAAAAAAAAAAATAAAAAACAAAAACCGTACTTATCAATAACACTTGCGATGAAACGTTAACAAGCTCGTAACTCTAAATTCTACTCGTACTATAATTCGCCTCTAAAATATACTCGTCGGACTATTTTTTATAAATGTTGCACTAAAAATTTATTAAAAATACACTCGAAGATATTTATTAAGTCCAATACCAGTGGATATGTATTTGTGCTTCCATGTGATGATTTAAATTTAGAAAATGCCTTCCCTCTCGAATCTATATTGACCAACAAAACTTGCTGCTCATACTTTAAGTGGGGGGCTACAGGCTGTGACAACGACTACGACATTAGTTGAGTATCTATAAAAATAAATATCTAAAAAAAAAAAAAACAACCATCATCAGACACTTAATTAAGTCTATAAACAAAAATATCTGCAATAATCTACGCTCGTTTTGTCTGCTGATGTTTTTGAATCACAGATACGCGGAGTAGATACTCGGATTCATAAAGAAACTCATACAACATCCTAGATACGTACGAATAAATATATTATGCAACTGTGATTGTATCTTTTCGCAAAACTTGCACTAAAAAGAGGAGAAAATTAAAGACGACAGTGGAGATTAGATTTGAAAGCATGTGCATGGAGACGTTTTTATGAATATGAGTGTGGAACTTGTAGAGCTTCAATGGGTTTATAAGTATCCGGTTGGCTGCACCAAAAGAACATCAAAGGAGCCGCGTGCCGCGGATGATGTGCACTTCATGCAAAGCGCTTTTATTTAGTATTTATGTCAGCAGTTTTAGTCATTGCGGATCCGTAATCATAACTTAAAGTGATGCGTTTGCAATTTTTAGCATGTCATTTGATGTTTCATTGTCTGCTGTGCGAGAAAAGACATAAATATAATTTTTTTTGCGTGGTTCTTCAACGTCTGCAAAGAGATGCATTACTGTCTATCAAAGTGATAAACTTATACCGAACTAAATGGTCTGCCTTAATCCATTTAAGGAAATTTTTTACATTGTTTTCGGGATAAGATCATTACGGCAGCTAATTTAGATTCCATGCACTGATAGTATTTAACTGCTCACAGCCTAAACTTATTTCTTAAATTTGACACTGATACTTGCATAACAAAGGATCATTGTTCAAAGTCATTCGACAGAGTCTAGTATCAGGATTTTTAATCAAAAATGCATGCAAAAGGTTTCTTCGAATCTCTTCTTCTGTGGATAAGATACAACCCTTCGACGTAAGAGGGTTTCAAGTCTGTAAATGAGTCTTCACGACTCTTATTTAAGTATTTTTAAATAATCTATTGTCTGTTACATCTTATACAACCTTCCCGCTTACTAATGACTGTAACAATAATACTAACAATAAGTCCGAATGAGCACAGATTTTGTGCCATTTGAAGTATCACTCTCATGTCTGGACAGATGTTTCGAAGATCGAAATTTCTTCTTTGCTTCATTTCAGATGTAACGCGCCCAATCGTTCCTCTTTCTCCACTAAGCCACTCCAGAAATGCTCAAGTTCAACTTCAGTTATTCAGTCAAAAGTAGGGACAACATGAACGTGGAATAGACTCCTTCATTCGATCACTCAGGCTGAAGCCGTTCAAAAACAATCTGCATCAATACTTGGCTCTATGTCTCACCGTATCCGTTTCACTTGCCTTATGTGCCAGCATTTTACTGGTATTCATAACCCCTTTAAGGTAGCCCTTGTTTAATTTATTTTTGAGTCTTGAAGCCCATTTTTTTAGATTTCTTGATGAAGAAAATATCCTTTCCATAGCGTAAGTAGATTCACATAACACACAATGCACTTTCGAACATCAGGCTCATTCAGTCCAGAGTACTGTATTTTGAAACTCTGCAAAACTAGCAAAGACCGTATAGTAATGATTAAAGCTCGTTGGTTCCAAAACAACATATTCGAGTGTATTCTGGACTGCAGGACTGTTGTAGAGTTCCTTTGTAATAGGCGTGTAGAACAGCTGTAAATTGAATGAATCACAAAAGGGTTGGATCTAATTGGCGCTCAATCAAGTACAGAATTTTCAGGTCTAGTCTAAGGCTGTCTTTCTCTTATTTCAAACATCACAAACAAGTTTTTAAGCTTTTCAAAAATCTTGGACTGTAGAAAATCATAATAGCCCTAAAGTTCTCCGTGTAGAAAAGAAAATTGTCTCCATCTAATGTAGAAGGATTTTTACGCTTTATCTTCTCTAAAATAAAAGTTTGTTATTTTATATCTAGGAGGTAATCTTCAAAAGCATTTACAATTGAACGTGTAAATAAAAGAGGATTTCGTGGCGACCAATTTTGTAACTCGAGCAAATTTTTTTTTTGATAACGCTGCCTTAACGGTACGAGTTTTTTAGCAACTTTTTTTGTAAAAGTTGTGAAACTCAAAAAGGCCTACTAAAAAGTCCACGATGACATATATGTTAAGGTTAATGCTAATGTAAAAACGTAAATAAAAAATATATGTCATATGAATACCACTTCGTCAGGATTTATTTGAGTACAAAATATTAAATTCTTACAAATAAATTTAGCTTATTGTCGAGGAAGTTAAATGTGGTTAAAAAACGCCTTTAACGATGTTTGGACTTGAGTTACGCTTTATTGCCAGCGGGCGCGACTAGACGTTTTTGAAGTTCTATAATTTTATTCAACGTACAGAAAATCTAGGCGGACGAAGTCGCAGATGACCGCAAGTGTTCATTTATTTTCAGTGAATAAAACAAATTGAATAAAAACCCAAAAAAAAACTGAATTTTAATTCAAAGAAACACAGAAAAAATAAATAAACGATGACAATTTAGCTTTATCTAGGCTCACGCATAATCGGACAGCACTCAATGAACCAGCTTATCTGTTAAAGTTACAGACATTTCCCGTTTGAAATGGAAAGGCCTTGTGATTGAAATTGGACCAATATTAGGATTTTATTTAGTTGTAATTGTTTGCTTATTACGGACCCAAATGGCACCTAGGAAACATCTAAAGGGGCTTGACATAAGAAAGTTGGTTATCTCACACCAAAAAAATAGGGTGCCTTTTGTGAGCAGAAAAGGACCAAAATTATTTTATTAAGGAAAAAAACGAATGTCCTCTTTTAACAACGCAATTTCTGAAGATTATTATTAAAGAGACTCGAAACAAAGATGTAAAATAAGATACATTACGTCGTGTCTTAAGAAAGCCTGATTTGAACGACCAGAAAGCGCGGCAAAAACCATACATCACGTGACGGGAAAAAAAATTGATGCGGTATATTAAGATTTTAAGCCAATAGATTGCTACACTGGAAATTGGCGACTATTTTAACTCCTTCAATACCTATGTATGTGCATCGTATGAAGCAAGGACATGGATCTTATAAATTGCCCTAAAGTTTCTGAAAACTTGCGAAGAGTGATCTATGAGATAAATTCTGTCATCGGGTATCAGCAAAAAGTTTTAAAAACATCCAGCTGTTAAAAACGGGCCAGCAGGAAAAATTATAAAAAATAACGAGTGAAGTTTGATCCACATTTGTTTCTTTTGAACTTCAATGCCTTGAAAAATTAATTTTGTTGAAAGGCTATGCACAAAATATTAAATTCTATGTGTCCAATCATGCATGAGCTTACAAATAGCTATATTGTCTTCTTTCATTAATTTTTTCCCTTTTTGAAATAACATTTTGTAGTTATTTTTATTTATTTATGATAATCAATGAAAATATAAATTCCTAAAGTGATAAAATCCTACTACATTTGCTGGAGAAGATGCGCGTCAAGTGTTTTTCTTTTCAGAGTCCAACTTGTCGTGGGAGCCACTATAGATGGGTACTAATCACCCAATCATCCAACAGATTGTTGTTTCTTGGGACCAATTCAAATAGCACCCAAACGAATGCCTTTATTTTATTTGTTTGCCGCGGATTTAAATAAAACCGAAAAAAGTTTTTTGAATCCTCCAATTAATCAGTAGAAACGTAAGCAACAAAATGATTGTCTCACATGGATTTCCCCCAAATTTATTGAAGAACAATTAACAGGTACTGTGTTGCCTTGAATTGCTGTCGCGTGAGAAATGCTTTTGTTTTATTTTTTTTTCTTCTTTTAAATATAAACAAACACAATGTGAAAACCCAATAAGTCACCTGGCGGCTTTTTACCGCCCTTAAACAATTGTACACTTCCCACTTCAACCGCAAAACTCCATTTAATTTACATATTCCCTCAGCTGTCATTCACAGGGGGGAAAAAAACTTTATAAAACTTTTCGGCACTCAACCGTTAACATGCAAGCGATATAAAAACTTTCTCCCATCCGCCATGATTTTAAAAGCCCACCTGGAGTTCCGTTTTCATTCATGAAAACCAACGTGCAACACATTGAGGACATCAACGCCTTTGTCGGTGGTCGGCGGGCTTAAATGACACCCCATTGTGGGTTTGTACGCCCATCAGCACCCTGAGTAAGTCGCTTAAACAGCAATCATAACTTCATAAAAATGAGTTTTGACACGAAATCAATGCCTAGCTCAGTTGTCCAGCCAACGTTAAGGTTTAAGGCACAAAGTCCCGTAGTGTATTTAACGAAAAAGCTTCAAAATCAAAACAAAAAAAATCGTATTCGTAGCGTGTTTAATTTGAAAAAAAAAAGGAATAACAAACGAAAAAAAACTTACTCATTCTCAAAATATAAGCGCGAAAGACCTTGTATCAACCGGAACAAGCCCATTGAATTGGACCTTTGACCTTAATGAATTAATTACATAATTTATACCTTTTTGAACGTGAAGCCTAACGAGGTGAAGATGATCATCGCAGATGCCAACAAAATCTCACCCATTTCAATGGACTATTTTAGAAGCTATCCCATTTCGTAAAATTGTTTATTTTTTTTCATTTTTTATCTTAAAAGAATATATTTTATAAATTAAATTTATTTTATTTGCAAAGAAGTGCGTGCCAACGCCAAGTGCCTTACTACTCGTATCTGTGAGATAATTAAGTGTCAATAGCGCTTTCATCAGTTTCGCTTGGACGACACGGCCGTCGGCGGTGGTTTTCCCAAAGAAAGAAAATTTAGTTAATTGTTTGTGTTTTTTATTTAAAATAGAAAAAATAAATACAAGAACAAAAATCGACAGATACTCGAGACGCAGTTGTTTTGGTTAAGAAATTTCACTTAAGTAGACGCAGACTCGAGTATTTACTTAGGTTCGACTAGAATATTGTGAAATAAGACTCTTTTTTTTAAGTTTTTTGGTTGGGCTAAACAGCAATTTGCGTCAAGCTTTTGTTTGTAATTAATACGCGAGGCGAGTTAATGCGACGATAAACAAACGTATGTGGAACGAAAAAATTCTTTAAATTACAATTCAACTTTTAGAAACAATTGAAACAGAAAATCATTTAGAAGAGGCTACAAAGAAATTTAGTTTACACAAAAAGCTGCATCACCTGTAATATGAAACTCAGACCAGACAAGATCGAAGAAAATAGTTGGAATTATTGCAAAAACAATAACTTAAGCTGATCGCAGGACCCGAATAGTGTTTCTTGTGCCTTATTTATTTCCTCACCCTATCCGAAAAGGGCTCGTGGCAGCTCTGTTTTGATATTCGTGAAGTTAATACGACAGAAGATGCGACAGCATTCCTTGTAGTTCTCGATGAGAATACTAACGTTGTGTCTGAAAATGTTTCAGTTGATCCTTCGACGTGTCACGCTTTTGGACCTCACACGTTCGTCTAATTTTATAGAATGGATTGAAGATGTTCCCGCCCAAAGATCAGGCCGTCAATCACAGCAAATCTTTTCTCACGAGGCTCATTTTCAAAGTCACTGCGCAATTTACACCAAAGGTTTCTTAAGGCGCAAATTTGTTTGCATGTTTCAAGAGTGATTTCAGATTTTAAAACTACATCCGTGGTGTTTTTGTAAAGAAGACATTTAAGTATGACTTAAATATCTTTCCAGCAATTATCGTCGCAACTATGATTTGACTTCGCCTTCATTCAAGGCCTATCAGTTTACCAATTTTCGAAGTTTTATAGACCTCTTTAAGCAACCACTTTCGTTTTATTTACGTTACGTTTTGTTTATTTCGTTTTAAACTGTTCGTAGACATTTCAGTACCAACTATCTGCTTATTTAATTTCAAGTTCATTGCTGTCCTCGGAGTGTGCTAAATAATTTTTATATCACATTTTTTGTCGGTTTTTTCATGAAGCTTTTTTTAACGTCAATGATTTCTTGCATTGATTTGTAAAAACGTATTAAAATTCGTTTGCTCAACTTGACTCTGCACTGATTGTTCCATTGAGGTAAGTTAATAAATTGATACACTTTGAAAATAGCTATTTTTTCAAGGAAATACCGTCATACTCTCATGTTTCTGATGATATAATATGGTATAAAAATTAAGTATTATATAAATACGCGAACCCAATCCAATCCAAAAATCTTTATACAAAGTATTGATCTTATTTATATCCAATCAAATTAACATTTAATTTTAATATTCATGTGACCTCACAAGCATTATATCGCGAGCAATATTAAACTACTATAACAAAATGAGACAAGATGGAAACGCACTCTGTCAATGTTGTAACATTGCAAGTTGTTAAAACCATGGAATCATCCTTCGCATAGATTACAAAATAAATACTTTAAAATACATCCACAAATTGATTAAGTCTTGTGTGAAAGTATAGTACTTTAAAATCAGCCGGCGAGGTGCCTGTTCAACCATCTACCTGTATGAGAAAGAGCATTATGGTAAAACATTGATGAAACCATACCTTTGATTCTTTTACTCTTATATCGCGGATACGTTTTTTTAATAAATTTGGATAGTAATGAGAAATGCATTCAAAGGATTTAAAAATTAAACAGAGTCGCCTTCGTCCTCGCTTTCAAAATTCATTTTAGTTAATCTTTCCTTATTTTGAATTGTAAATGATTAAGAGCAATCCGCCATTAAAATACATTACTCAAATGTCAAAAGAATGTAAATTTGTTTAAAGAATCTTACGATTTTGCCCCTCAACTGGCAAACAGCCGATACCCTACTACCTTATCTCACTGGCCATTCGAATAAAATGATGGCCTTAATATTTTCATCGCTAAAAACAATGGAAATGACAAAAGAATTTTAAGCCGCTGCAACAACGGATAGAATTCCGGTTACATGTATTTTATTTCCAAAAATATAGCACATTTGTATTTTGGATATACTCAGATAATTGAAAGAAGAAAAAAAAATTGTCGATTCCTCGATTCGTATTTTGATCTCCGAGTCTTGTCCTTAATCATTCCATGGAACGAAATGAATAGAAAAGTTACTAAATCCTAAACCGCTAAAGAATGCATGTCAGTATAATCCAAAGATTGCAATTTTTTAAGTACTCATCAACAACAGATTACGCTTGATTCCAGATTTCTCAACGGCTTAAACTTATCTCTATGTGATTAAACACAGCATGCGAAGTGCAGACTTATCCTGTGCTTCGAATTGTGTCAATTATTGTTTTTGAGCTATATTTGGAATAGATTAATATCTATAGCCTGATTTTACTCTGAACCAATTTTACCGATATCGATTCCAATGTTGCCCTTGTTGCTTGGTGAACAATTTTTCTTTCAAGTACATTTTGTAGCTTATTTTAAATAATTAAAAACTTATTCACACGCGTTGGGGGAATTACGATATCCCATTACTGTTTACTAATAAAATGCATTCATATTGTTGGCCGCCAATTAAATCTCTACGCTTTACAGTACGTCCGAAAGAGGGCTCCTCTCAGTTTCATCATTAATATCGGATATGGACTAGTTCTAGATGCACTGAATATTTTATGAAACTTAAAATGAAATTTGGAGATAAAAAAAGCCCCGTGGCACACCAACATTTTTAATGTGGATGGCAGACTTGAAACCGATCGAAACTACTTTCATTATAAGAGTTTCATTCAATCCATTGAACGAGAGATTTGTCGGTTCCCAATGCAAACAGCTCTACCAAACGCGTTTAAAATTGTGTGCAACAGTTTTGTTAAAAAACAAAAAGGGACCTAACGGTGGGTGGATAATGCTCTTCTCAATCCAAAAGAGAGCAGAAAAAAAGGTAGCTGAAGAATGTATCGCTTATTATTGTTGTGACAGAAGATCAGTTTTCAACGAAAGGATGCAAAATTTTGGTTTCCTTTGAGGCATGGTAACTCTTTTTGTATTGTCTCTAGCATCATCTAGCGGCCAGTGTACCTTGCATTAACTCAACCAGAAAGCAACCTTCTTAAATGAATTAATCGTAAGTTTTCAAAGATCCAGCCCAGAATCGCGCTCATGATGAAAATTTGCCAAAAATGGTTATAAAACTCGAGCATTCCAATTTCCAGTTGAATTTTTTGCGCTAGTTTACTTCACAAACATAAAGGATATATTCGCTGTTTTTATGCTCAATGAGAAGCAACATTCTATCTCACTGCATCAACCGTTCTTCACTTTATTTTCCAGTGTATGCAAATTTTCGAAATTGTTCCATAAGCGGTTTTAGAATGATTTGTTCGGCGCATAGTTCAGATAAAGAAAGTCATTTATTTTTCTCATAATTGAAAAAGCATTTTAATTGAATTTTGAAATAAATTATTATCTTGACGACAATAGACAAATGAATTCCAAATGAAAATGGCAGCCAAAAAATTATAGTTACCAGTTGAAAAAACCTTTCTCTGAGTTAATTAATTTCAGGTTATTTTATTAATTTTCAAATAGTGTCATTATATTTGTCAAAATTTCAGAAGCATAAATTTCTGCGTTGTAGAAAACTTATCAAAGAAAATTTAAAAACCGCCATCGGGGATTTAGATTCTGTATCTACAGGGTGACAACGGAAGCTTGTTACTAAGGCTCAACTGCCTGTCCGTCTGTTTATCCTTCAGTTCTAGTCCGCCCGGCTGTATCTACTACATACACATTCTAAAGCCGCTTTAACATATACCATAATCTCATCGCAAAATATTCAAAACGGAAGCAATCTACGAAATTTAGTAATTCTAGTAAGACTCAAACATAACTGATTTTGATCAGCACTGAATGAATTGTCAACCGACGAGTCTTCTAGATAATCGAAGAGAGCTCTACTTTGGATATAATTAGCGCCAGAATTGAAATTTAATGTTAAGATACATGTTCTGAGTTCAAAGCCTCATATATCAACAATCTTATTAAAAGGGAATGAAAACCAACCCGAAACTTTGTTGGAAGGCAATTTCATTTTCAAGTTTTGATACAAGCAAGGCCACTCACGTATTTAACAAATAGGAAAAGAAACATTAAGTGCTACATCTTAATTCGAAGACGTCTTCAGTGACTCACAAAAAAATTCATGCGTTTTCAAAAAATTTTACTACGTATGTGCTTCAGATTCAAATCTCAACCTAGACAATCCTCCATGCAACATAAAAATAAACTTTATCATAAGTTTCGTTGCTTTGTTTTTCGTTTTTTTTTTAAAGAATAAATTAATAGCAGTTTTATTTCCAACACATATCCGTAAAAATACGCTCTTAGATACTCAGTAGACGCATAAAAAATCATATTCCACGGCATCACTTTAATCTGGCAGGTCAGACAAAGCAAAATATATTTAGAACAACAAATTTGATATTGTTTTAAATAAATAAAAATAATAAAAAAAAAAAACGAGAAAAATCACACTTTAGAATTAGTTTCTGTGTTTGGTTTTTTATTGCTTCAAATAAAAAAACAAAAAGTATCTGAAAAATAAACAGATACAAATACGGATACATTCGTATGTATATAAAGCACGTGCATGTGGTGTTATTATGTCTAACACTCTCGGCCGTGTTATGACGATGAAAAAAAATAAAATATTTTATTTAATTACATTTCAGTTTATATTCACACAGCAGAGTGCGAACACGAAATATACACAAAAAAAGAAAATATATATTAAGTAATAAATTTATGGGAAAAGTAGCGCCAATTTGTGGGTGAGTATGCGCAATGGCTGTAAACCTTGAGTATAGACGATCTCGTTTATCGGTCGTTACGCATTTGATAATTTAAATACGTTTCTTTTATCATTTGTTAATTCTTTGCGGAAAATTCATCTGAAAGAAAATGCCTCATGGAATGTTTCCGGTTCCGAAATTGAATTGAATTGGCAACGGCGTTGCGGTTCATGAAAAATGTTCCTTTTGGAAAATTAACATGAACGTACATATAAACGTGTGCTACTGTGAGACATGTTCAATTTATTTAACGGGCTTAAAATTAAATTTAATTTATTGTCGTGTGTTGGGAATTTTAATGAACCTTTGCATACGCATGGGAATATTTATTGTAATCAGTGATAATACTGATGGAGAAAATAATGGGTGTGCTTATTTTATTATTTTCAGAACAAAATTGAAATCATAATTCTATTTCACCTCATATGTGCCCTGAAAACATGAAGAAAATATTAGAAGGTAGGCCATATGCTATAATAGAACTGACACTGACATCTTTTATGCACTCAAAATATGTATATTTTCTCGGTTTCAAATGGATTGACTTACGCTGGAAGAAAGTTACTTCCAAAGTGGATTGCACTGTATTGAAAATCAGTTTTAATTTTGTAAGGAAGTAGTGCACCCACTGAAGATCGTGTCCGCAAGCTCCGGAAGAAAGCTCGTGAGACGGGTTTGCTATTTGTCCAAGCTCTCGGCAGAGAATATTGTAGCTGTTGCTGAAAGTGAGCTTGTTAAGGGGGTATTCTAGTCTAGAAATTTAAAAAAAAATTTATATTTTCAAAGTTTGACTATTCAAGAATATATCTACAAGAGGATTTTTCAAAATTCAAATTATTGTCGGAGATATCGGTATTTTGCTGACCCGGCAATCAAACTGGTTCGGCCGGAACCAAACGAAAAAAAAGACATAAGGGATTCTCCGTCTACCTGAATCCATATTTCTCAGTAAAACCATTTGTCCTTTGTATATATTGTAATACAAGAATCCAAGGTGACTTGCATCTTTTATATTTAGTGTTCACTTTCGGCTAGATGCTAACAGTTCAATTCTAACCTTCTAAATTCGCGGACGTGGACATATGTGCTGTGAGTGAAATAAAAATATTGTGAAATATTTTTTTTAATAAAATGGATCAGCGCAAAGGTTTACGCGTCCAGATCGACAAACAAAAAGGCAATTTCACGGCACAGTAAAACACCAGTTTTACTAGAGCATCAAAGGAGGACAGAACTGCTCGATATGAAGAGAGAAATGCGAAAAATAGTTTTTTCGAAGTCCAGGAAGGTCCTATGTATGAAGCAGGAATGATAGATTGAATAAATGTAAGTCTACATGACATTTCATGACTTATATTCTTAGAGAGTCTTCTTTATAGATCCATCTCCAAATTTTTTTTTAAATTCGAAGCCGTCAAAAAAAAGTGATACGAAACTTGTTATTTTTTTTTCAGGCAAACGCCCATTTCGACATTATTCTAGATTAATAAACTTTTTTTTGATTTCAGATTGCTAGGACGGTTGAAATCGTGGGTATGGTTACGCGACAAGTTTTTGAGACCCCCACTTCATGAACTACTATTTTTTGAAATTTTCAACTTTTTTTATTTTTTGATTTTTTTCTGTATTCGTGTTATGTTTATAAATAACTAATAAAAAAATGGATGTTTAAAATATTAATTCCCTTTTTTTATGACACTTCAAATATTACATGAAATTCATGCCTCTAGACTAGAATACCCCCTTAACTCTTGACCCTGATCTGAACATAGCTTAATGTCTTGATTCTTACTCATGATGTTGAATTACAGATTTCGCCACAATGTGGTACCTGTTCCAATCCGGAATACAGTTTCCTATCGACACGACATAACGTCCGAAGGCATGTTATCCAATACTGTGTAATAAAACCCAAATTCGACAGCGATTCCACTTCTAAAGAGTTTTAAGCGCTGTACAATTCCATTTTAGAAATTGTTTCCCAATATCAACGCACTGAAATAATGGGCACACGATAGCCCAAGGAAGGTATGTCAAGACAATTTTATCTGTCCAAAAATGAGCTCACACAGATTGCTAGACTTATTTCGTACCTGTATTCGACTTATCGACGTATCACATGAATCAATATCCCAAAGCTCATCAGTTCATAATGAAGCCCAATTTCGGTCGTGCAGTCGATTGTCCTTATTTCCTCCAAGGTCTCCACTCGCGTTATGTATTATAAGGCTGTTAATGAACCCCTGGACGATGGTGAAAAAAACTAAAAATTTTGAATTTTAAGCAAAATTACCAACTTTAATTTTGTGCTTCATACACGCCGATACGGAATCACAACGACCTCAGCCAATCGACCAATTGTAAATAATATTTGGCTCAATATGCGATAAATTAAAAAACACAATTTAACTGCTTTGCTATTTTGGGCACGGAAAATCCACACGTGGTCATCGAGAGGCCAAATGCATCTTGAATGTATGACTGTTTGATCTGGGTGGTGGCATTATTTGCTCATTTTTCTTTCGAGATGATGGAGAACGAGACGTTATAGTCAATCGGGAGCGCTAATGAAGCGTGATAATAGACTTGAACTAGCCATGGTTCCAACATGATGGGCCTGCGTGCCACACAAGCAATCCAATAAACTATTTGGTGCACTGAGTCGTTTCGATAATGTTGCTGGACTGCTACGGAGGTGCTAAATGATCCCGTTGGACTTTTTGTTTGTGTGTTGGCATTTAATCCTTTGAAAAATCAAAGGCACACCCTATGTATGTTATAAATATTCTGCACAACATACATCTGCGATGATAAAGTTTGACTTTTATGTTTTTAAAAACACCAGGTCCCATAGGTTACTCTCAACACACACTCTTGCAATTGAAATTTTTAAGTATACAAGAGCAAAGCGATTATTAAATGGCATTCCTTCACCATAAAAACAGTCTCACACAGCGCAAGGTGACGACATGTCTCCAAATTTGCTTTTTCGAGTAAATTTACTTTAAAAATTCGCCCGAACCACTTCATATAAACTCTTTTTGTGTGAAGTGCCCCTGTCTTGCTGAAATTGGGTTCAGTTGTTGAATTAGGGGTACACAGTGCACTGCTTCATTTAATATGGCGGAAGAATGCACTAAATCAGCACGTAAACGGAGGACGAAATCGTGACAATTAGCCTGCTAAAAATAAGCAATCAAAGTCTAGAATCAACCTTTATTTATAATTCGGATTGCGGAAAGAAGATGCGCTGTTACGTGATTCCTTCAGCCCAGTTCTTGGAAAGATATTGGAAGGTAAGTTATACCATTTCCAAGCCTCTGCAGTAATTGGGATATGCAGACTATAAACCAGCGCTTCCATCAACGATTACTTATCACTCACAACAATGCTACTTCAGTTTGTCCAAATAACTAACTTGAAGGACCAAAATCATGCTGCACTCTCTATACTGTGTGTTGGATGATTAACAAGACAGCAAAACATATTTTCCACTGAAGGAGAAAAACAATGACTGAATGAATAGCAATGCTAAAGATTGAAGTGTCTTCGGTTTCTATAAATATCTGACTGACAGAGAAGACCAAACCTCCGATTTAAAGATCAATCAACCGAGGCTGCCAGATAGTCTGAGGTAACAGGCATGTAATCCGCTAAACTGGAGGATGGAGAGAACCTTTAGCTCAGGCTCTGATATTCCAAGGATAGATAGCCTGATAAGTTTGGCTACATTATTGACTCTGTTTTCTAAACCATGCGGTGGAGTTCTCAATTTAAACAATATTGCCTAGTTTTACATTCTTACCGCGAAATATTTGATTCGAAATCCCCACAAAACAGGGCGATAAGGCAACTATATTTTAAACTTTAATCAAAATTCCATTTAGGCATCAAACAGGTTAACTACTTTTTTTATTAAAACAATCATTATAGGACAAAACTTCCAAAAGAAATAAATAAAATTTCTGCACAATTAGGGCGGAATTTTTAAAATCGTCATCCACTGCACATAACATAACTAGACCAAATCCACCCTTTACAATTGTCCGCTGCAAATTGTGGAACGTGCCAAATTAAAAACTCATTACGCCCCCAAGTTAATGGTAAAAATGGGTAATTTAGCAGTTGCGTTTAAATCTGCATATTGGTCGGTAGGCTTGCATTAAGCCTATATAACTCATTAGCTGGCACTTGTACTCTGCAATTAGTGATCAATTAACTCATCGTCTTGCTTATAATTAATGGGAATGACTTGGAAGTCAAAAACAAATAGTGAAGGTTTGGAAAGGAAAACATTTCTATCCTCGCGCGAAGCGAATTCCTATTTATTTTGGTCCCACTTCCAAGGGTGGAGTTGAAACTAGAACGGAAGATGACGGGTGGCATGCTTTCAATTTTTCGCTCCGCTGAATAATTTGTGCCTGAGGATGCGTTCACTCTCGCACACTGTAGGCTAAAAGTTTAAGGCTCACTTAGACAGCTGAATATATTTTTGCATGGTTATAAGATTTAATGAATTTATAGGTTTCTTAATTTTTACCCAAGTTCTTGAACACCACAATAAATAATTTATTTTGTTGTGAGGTGTTTAGGTTGTCCATAATTATGAAATTTTGAAACTTTTGATTGTTGGTCCCAGCTTCGAATCCTGTGACCTAGACTTTTAACGGCACTTCTATTCGATTGATCGACTCATGTAAATTTTCTGATGAATTGCGCTACATGCTGGAGGAAAAAAGTATGTGACCAAAATAATTGTTTTTAAAGATGAAGTTATTTTACTGAAAAAACATCACACTAGAGCGATAAACCATTTCAAACTTTCATACTTTACCCATGCCGTTTTCGCAACACAAATGCATCTGAATTTCGAACCACTTTACTTTCTTTCAATTTTCTTTCCATGTAAAAAATGCATTATAATCCTTTAAGATACGGCAAGTTATTAAAATATCTTAATGTCTGTCAGGCTCAAATAAAGCGGTTCCGAATAAACACTTCTTGTTGATCTAAAAGAACTATATAACACCAAAGTAAAATTGAAGGCCAACGGCGAAACCTTCAACATGATCTCAAAAAACAACATTAAGTCACCGTAATCTTGGTCTTGGCCAACTCACCCAAACTTGACCATTTGATAAGTACAGATCACTATGTATACCACTGCAGTGAACTGTAAGATTCGCGCGGTATTCGCGTGATAATAAAACATACCATACATTCGATTCGTGAAAGACCTGGGCTCTCATCACGTAAGACGATAATCGTCTGACGATCTCGTCTCGGCAATAGTCTTGCATCACGTAAATTACAAATTGTAGTATGGTGTGCACGACATCAATGTGACGATATATTCTTTACTTCACGTAAGGCAAAAATCTTCGTTTATTATCGTCTTGTTCGTCTGATTTTCACGATAACTATTGCACTATCCTCTTTGAGGGATATTCGAGATATAATAAATTAATATAAATATTGGACTCCACGGCTGCCCTCGAAGTTTTTAAGGGATGATTACAGCGCAAAAAAACAAAACAAGTGAATACCATCGAAATTGTTGTTTCAAACATCAGGGACGGAGTACTCGGCAGGTGTGAAATCGTCGGGATGAGCAAACGATAGACGACACGGTAGTGATGTCGTTACATGAATCAAACGACCGACAATAGCGTTCAATGCTATCAATTGAAACGACGTTCGATATTTAATTCTCGAAACTTATTAAGGTAGTCATAATTCCTTGAGAGCGAGAAAGTTGTATGTGAGGCACAGCTTTTCTCTGAATTCATAGGAAGAGTTTTGAAATTTTTAACGTCTTATGTAAAAAGGGTGTGAGATGAGTCGCGTGAACCACTATCGAGAAACTATTTGCAAAACAAAAACACAAAAAAACAAAAAAAGGAACGTCTGTTTAAGAATGCTTGATTTTAAACTATTAAAAGGGTGAGACCATGAAGAGTGCAGGTGTTCGTCTTAAGGAGGCTAATGATATGCATTTTAGCAGTACAAGGACCTTTATATAACTCGACTATAAAAATATAAAGAGGTAAATTTTGAAAGTTTGTATATGAGAGCCTATCTTCATAATTACTCGTTCGAATTCGAAAATTCTTTTACCAGCTTTTAGAACAGATTAAGTCGGACAACTGCTGGATATTATTCCATTTAAATAAAAGGGAAATTCGTGGTAACGAATTTTGTAACTTTAGTCAACAACCGGTAAGAGAAATGTGATTGTTTTCTGCAGAAAAGTTATTGGATTCAAAAATGCTTATAAAAAGTTTGTGATGACACATCTATATTTGTTGAGGTTAACGAACTGATTGTTGAAACAAGAAAAATATGTACATTTAAAATTAATTCCAATTAGTCACTTTAATTTAAGTAGAAAATGTTAAATTGAATAAGATATTTTTGGACATTTAAACTTTTCAGGAAATGAAAGAATCAAAATTATTTTCCACAGAAGTACAATATATAAAAAATGTTTTGAGAAACATTTTCGAAAGTTACAGAATTATTTTTATGCTAATAGATACCGGAAAGCATTTAGAACATATATATTATATATATACATATACATTATTTTTTCGATTCTTCTTACAAAATTCAATTATTTCCAATATAAATAAAAGAAAATGTAATTTTTAGATTTTGTTGTTACTGAGAGCTCTGATGGCTCTGATGGCGTCCTCGAACTTTTGGTCTTTAGTATACATCAGCATAAGAACTTGACATTCGATGTTTAAAAGTTTACTTTTCGATTGTTTATGTTTCTAGAGCAAAAAAAATAAGCTTGGAAAAAAAGTGAAGGGATCAGGCAAAGAAAATTGAATAACTTTTGGGCTGTTTTAAAAAGGTAAAAGTAAAGTTTTATTTCATAAAGTATGTCACAAAAGTTTTGTACATTTTTTCCACCACAAATATCTAAATCGAAAAAGGAATTTTCGAAAGAAATACTTGCTATCAACTGTGGCTTCGCGATTTTAAGTTTTTTAATTACACTTCACCTACATACTCGAATGTGTTGTTGTTATTCTTGTTCGAATTTAAGGTTGTTATTTAAGTTTATAAAGAGAAGTGATTAACTGATAATATCCTTGCTTTCGAATCTTGTGAAAGACCTCATAATTCCTGAAACATTTTCATTATTTCAAAAGGATTGTAAGCACCGAATGCAATTTTAAAGTTTTTTGGCAAAGCTAACCTTATTAAGCTTACTCTGTCTATATAAGTTGGTAAGGAGTGATGGAAGGGCCTATGTCTTGCACTTAACCATCAGTAATATAGCGATGGACTATACTCTGAGAGGTCGAATGCATTGTTTTTTGCTTGTTAACACTGGATGTTTACAAAGAGATATATGGTAAGTGATTCTTGAAGCTTAAGCAGGATTGGTTGCCTAAGAAGATTCTATAAGGACTATTTTTTTCGACATCTTTTCGACTTCCATTATCGACCCATTTTCCGAGGCCCTTTAAAAATCAAAAGTTGGTTGTCCCTTTTTGTGTGTAAAAACTTGAAGTATCTTTGTAAGTAATACATCCACTGCGTTTTACTTCGAGCAGATAATTGAGTGCTTTCATTACAAAGCAATTTCAATATTGCATAGTGCGTGCAGCACGAAACCTATTACTCCAGACGTTTTTAATGTGATTCAGCACACCACGAGTACATAAATCGATTCTTTTTTTCGTCACAAACTAAATAAATGAAACGATCACTTATTCAATCACACTGCATTCGATAATTGCAAATCCATAGTCTGAACAGTTTATTTAAGTGTTTGACATGAAAACCCTCTTTTTTTTATTAACTTAACATCTGCAAGCTCTTGTAATGGGAACGATTTTTAGAATTGTACGTTTCGGTTTCCCCGAGTTGGACACCACTATTCTAAGAAGTCTTTGAATAAATAAAGTAGCTTAAATTTTATAAAAAAAACAACTATCAGACAAATTGTCCCATAAAACTCAGGAAAATAAGTCTCTACTGTAAGCAAACTACAATTTTCAAGCGTTTTACAAACTGTTTCACAAGTTTCCGGATAGTGTATTCTATCAGAAAATTTTTTAAGGAAAATTTTGTCTTTTTTAATTTTAATACTCATTTATTTTTATCAGTCATAAAAACCAATCAAGTGAATCTTATAAATAAAAAGTCTTGTGTAGTAAAATGGATTTTGACCTATTTTCTTCACAACATCTTGGCCTTCAATCTAGACATTCAATCGGTTGATTTCATGAGGCCTTCCAACGTCATAGATCCCGAGGCTACTTGAAAGATCTCCTTAAACTTGTATTTCGATATTGGAAACTGTTTGCGAAAACGTTTTCTTAAGTTCGTTCGAGTTTAGCTCGAATGTTTGAGCAGACTTATTTTGCACATTTTTCGTTCATTTATATTTCAATCCATAACTTGCATTTCTGTGAGACCAGGACATACACGTCATCAATCAGATAGTTAGGTGGGATCTAAATTCTAAATTTTTCATTCTTCATCGATACGGATAAGTTATGCAAAACCAGCAGACGAGAAACATCGTCCCATAAGCATTGCTTGACTGTTGGGACCAAAAAGATGTTGAACACCATTTCAACCGTAAATTTCATAATTCGTCCAAAACCTCAAATTTCAACACCAGTCGCTTGATATTCAATCTTGGTGCCTTTTTCTCCAATCAAGCCGCTAAAACTTGTTTTAAAGATTTTTCGTCACAGTTTAAGTTGACGGAACGCTAAACAGAAGAATCTGCAACCCTTTTATTAGAAGGAAAATTGAAGATCACAAGTAAATTATTTTCCAAAAATTAGCAATTTATTGGAATTCTTTGCCAGAAACTATTAAAATCAACAAACAAAAACGGACTCCTCGAAAGCTGAACTACCACGTTATGACACCACACTATAAAACACTATTAGATCAGTTCTTCCTATATAATTAAGGAAAGAGGTTTTGATATTGACTCAATATTTTTCATGAAAGATTTCGTAGTCCTTCTGAAACTTGAAGTGTTTCTCAGGCGAAAAATGTAACAGCAAAAGTTATCCAGAAGATCATAAGTTATATCACTCAACGCTGTGACAAAATGTCCTAACGTAGATCGTCGATCTTTTTAGGGTATCAAAACATAGAAAGGCACAATTCACTAAAGCCTACAATTTCAAATTTGCTGAAAGAAATATGTCACATACACCACAGCCTAAACTGAAAAAAAAATGTACAAAAAATCCTTTGGCACAATTTTTTTTCACGAATGCCCAAACGCAACAATACCTAAAGGTGCTGCGCTTGCACAAAGACTGGACGCCTCAACTTGCCACGCATCAAACTAGAAGACAAGCAAAGATGCCGAATATTTTAACATTCGTAGAGAATTATTTCACAAAAAAGTTTGAACAGCGTACAGTTTCAGATATAAAATATATTACACTGGACCTAAAGTGATAATGAAATGGGTTCCCATCACCCACCATCATGGCGTGGGCGGGTCGAATCGCATCCAAACCAATATTTCTTCCACATTCTGATCCAAAGCTTCATACTCACTTTAAATTTAAACTCTATCTTTCAAAGAAGCACGCAAAGGTTCGCCGAAATTTCAAACATTTTTAGGGGAGCTAAGCTTTTCTTTCATCTGCTTGTCAAATGAAATTTATTTCATATTATTGCCGAGAGCTGTCTCCCGTTATCAATCTTCTTCAACATTTCTCAGAGTCGTCCTACATTACCAATGAAACTAAGAAATCAAAACAAAATATTCGGAGAGATATTCAATTATTTATGAAAGTATTTTCTAATCAGATTTGAAACTATGTCGTGTCTCAAAACTAAGAATTTAATTACGTTTTGCTATATTTTCATAATGAAGTAATATAATTACATAGGTTTTTCTCCAAGTGCTTAAATAAACGTTATACATTTTTTTCTTTGACATTTTGAAGATGATATCTGTCAAGTGTGCACCGCCATGGTAAGTACTTGTCTTCGAACTGCTTTTGATCCGTGTGGGAAGCGTCTTTGAGGTTGAGGAAGCGAGCAGCGATTATGACTCCAAGTCAGTTAATAGACTCACACAACTATGGTTATTTGTTGCACACTCTTTGCTTCGAAACCAAACGTTGATTGAAGCCTTCCAGTTTGGGGTTCGAACATGCATCAACTTTGTCCATTATCGTAACACCACTTTGAAAACACTAAGATGTGCTTGTCGGAACGAACTCTACGTGGACAACCAGCTCTCATTCTGTCACGTATTGTTCTTGTCTCTTCAAGCCGCGGATCTATGTTGGTTTCTGATTTCTTTAAGGCAAGGAATGCATTTCAATTCCACTATTTTTAAGGCGTGGGCCGGAAATCTGTGCCGAAATTCATGCTGCGCCGAAATCAATGACGGATTATTTCGTGAAAGGTATTCCTATCTTAAGGAGAATAGCGTTCCGTAAATGGTTGACTTGTATTCTGCATCATTTCTTTTCTCGAGTTTTTAATACAGAAGGCTTAGAATAAGTGGACAAACAATTTTCGACAAAATTTACATTCGCACAATTCACAGATTTTTTTCGTTATTATTTGAAAATTCCTTTAGCACTCTGTTATCGGTATTAAGCCTTCACAGCAGAACCAAGGAATGCCATAGTTTTTCGTCAGATAACAAAACTATTGGTCAACTATCCCACTGTTTTTTTTTAACATAATACAGAAAAGTTGAGTAAAAGAATCATATAAAATCATAGTTAAGGCCCTAAAAAGGCAAAATTCCCTAAAATTTAAAGCTGCTTCCCTATAATATTTTATGAATTGAATCCCAAAGAAGAACCGTCGATTCATTGGTATAAATTAGTGTAAAATGTTAAAAAACCAAATTTCAAATGAATAAAATATTTGTGATGATAAAATTCAGATCAAAGTGACAAATTTTATTGCTTAGCATGAAGTAAATCAAGGATTTAGGAATTTTTCAAACAGAAACAAAAAATTCCAGATATGAAACTTTGAACATAGCACAAAGGACGGAGTAACCTTTTACGAGAGTCCCCTCATAAATCCAATCAAAAACAAAATGGTCACTTAAACCAAGAAAAATAAAGCACTCTCCTCTTCACTTTAAGCCAAAATAATTAAGCACTGCCAATTGCTCGGGGTCCCACATTACAACCAAGATAAACGGTATGGATACCTGTTTTAGGAAAAATGTTATCAATCAAAATGAAGAACGCTTTAAATTGTCCAAGAACCCAAGACAACAAGCCAAAAGTAGAGAAAACATTTACAAAAACAAAAACAAACTAACGAAGGAAAGCTTTCTTCATCGTACTTCGAGCAATTTCCCCTCAAGTTGAGAAGAGCTATGTACATACACACAAAGAAATAAATTCTTAAGTGTATGCGTATGACTTTAGAAATTCCTCGGAAGCGTATTCCGGGTTTTCGAAACTGCTGGGAATGCTGTGTGTCAAGAGGTCCCCAATACAACACACAAAATCTCTGAGCGTGCTGCTGCGGACTTTTTATTATGTTCTGCATAAAATTTTTCAGGGTCAAAAGCAACAATGTGCTGCTGACTTGCTGCGCTGGTAAAAGTTCCTTTTCATGTACAACTTCGCCCAGAGTTGATGGTTTGCTATGGTTTCCGCTTTTATTACATTGAATGAAGTTAGAAATGGGGTTTTCGAGTGATGTATTTCCGAAAATTCGGCGACACTGAATTAGATTGAAATAATATTTGCGTAAGGATCTGGATCTTTATAGATCCTTTTTTATTTATTACACTTACCTAATTATTTGTTAAAGTTATTCCGTTTCAGTGGATGGTATTTTTGAATATTTTTGCGAGTTTTATCCTTTGTGTTTTTCTTTTGAATAAAAAAAAAATAATTATTTGAAGGACATTTTTTGTTTGCACAAGCAGAAATGGAAGGATTTAAGAACCAAGATGAAGGGAGGCTTTTGCTTAGAAGAACCACAAAAAAAATGTTGCACTTATTTGTAACTTTTCTTTCACTTCACTTTTTACTGGTAACTCGGATGTACGAATTTGAAAAACGCATCATGACATTCTCTAGCCACTAGTCACGGCGCGGTAATCCTCTAACACTGGTGCAACGTAAGAAAAGGAGGCACTCTCGAAACAAAGATTATTTTTTTTTTTGTATTGTGGGAAAATGAACGAAACGAAATCCTTTTTACCAAAAAATGGAAGCTTTTCTTTTTGTAAATAAAACTTGTATTTTTTTATTTATGTACACTTTGATTTTTTTTCTTTTTCGTATCCTTTTCCTGGGTAGAGAAGGATATTACACAGTGCAATGGTAGCACAGATCATTTCCTTTTATTGGCGTTAGCAGCGTTGGCAATGATGGTGGTGGTGTTGGTAACATTTGTAGGTTTGCAAGAAACTTCAAAACGAACCTTCACATTTACACTTGAATAAAATTTTCAAAACTTTTTCTTTTCTTATTTATTTACACGCCACTTGCATGCCACTTGACCCATGTAATCCTTTTTTTGTTGTGGTGTAGCTTCTGGGTTGTTGATTTATTTTCACTTCTTGATTTAACTTCCATTCAACCGAAAATTTTGTTGTTTGAGTTCGAAAATGATAGAACCGAAAGGTGTAGTGTTATAAGTTTTGAGAAGACGCCGATGAAGATAACGAAATGATAATAATTGGAAGAAATAAAAGGAATAGAAATGCACGCACACGAGAACACCACACACACAACCGTCGAGATAGATTTTTTTTTTTACTTTTTTTTTTTAAATAATTAATTGGTATAAATGAAAACGGAAATTTTTAATACACAGGCGGATCTTATCATCGCGGCGTTTTCACTTCGACTATCGGAGATGGAAAAGCGCGAATAATGCGGACCCCCTGCTGCAATAATTTCGTAAATCCACGCATCTCTACAAACGAATTCTCTTGAGTGGGATATTGAAGCTTTTCCCGGCTCGACTTTGAGTGGGGGTGGATGTTGTTTTCTTTTATCTTTGATTGAGTTGGGAAAAGATTTTCCGAGAAAAAGCTTTCACCTTATTTTTCAAATTTTCAACTCAATGAGAGAGTGTACAGAGAGAAAGAGAGAAGAAGCAGAATTTTCATTTTGTTTGGCAGCAGTTTGTTTATTTGTGTTTGTAATGGTCTATTTAGACCAGTTTGCTGTGTAATATAGGGCAGTAATGCCATAGGGATAAAATGGGAAATGAAAAGCATATCTGCAATCAGTACGGCAGTATAGTGAAGGGAAATTTTTCTATACGCAAGGATATTTCTTTCTCAGAAACACGAGTAGATAGAAAGCACTATGAATGAGATCCTGTGAGCCATATGAAGATATATACTCGTATATATCCTGGAGATACGAATGTAAATACATTGGTTGGTTGTCCAGGATTAGCATAAGGAATAATTACTTTTGTGTCTTCCTTTTGGTTTGCGTATTGTTTTGCGGCACAACAAGAGGTTGGCAAGAAGTGCCACAAGAGACGATTGACAATTTGCTCATTGCAGTGTGGATGCAAATGCAATCACGGTTTTTATGGTGTGCTTTTGAATGTCACATCGAATTAAGAGCTCAGTTTGCAGAGGCAAGCATGCAAAGAAATGCACTTGCCTGAAGTTATTTCAATTTAAAGCCGACGTCATATTCATTCGTCGCAGATCGGTTGGCTCTACCCTTACCTGCCCAGGCCAACAACTTAATATCGTACTTAAATATTTCCATTCAGTTTAAAGGGTTAATGTTGGTCATAAGTGGCGATCATCATTTCAGCTCGAATAACTTTCGGCTTTTGGACATTTTTTCACTGAGGTGTAAATAAAACCATTCAGTTTTACCAACAACCTAGTTTGTGAAACAATTACTAATCTTCATCTTCATTGCTTTCTTGGTTTTGTATTCACTTTTTTCATGATCCTGGTGGTTGGTATCCCAAGACACCCTAAGCCTGGGCATTGTAATCTATTCGGTCAATTTAGCCTTAATTATATTCATCCTTTTAAAACTCTTAAAGTTCTCGTCCTTTTGACCTCCTCGCAGTCAGGACCACACATCCGATGGAAAAAATTTTCCTTCTTTCCTTCTTTGATTTTGGCTCTTCGAGTTAGTTGTTTGGACAAGCCAATGTAGCATCGATTGCATTGGATGAGACTACATCGGATCTCTACCAAGGTGTTGTTGGTGGAGTAAATGTTTGTCTCGAGACAGATTAACTCATTTACTATCTCAATGTTATAGCTGTAGATTGTAAAGTTTTGCTCCAGTCGATGGATTGATTTCCTGTCAACATCATGTACTTTGTTATATCCTCGATAGTTAAAAACTCTTCTGGACTCTTCTTCGTTTCCTTCAATGATGGCATGTAGGATTGCCAATATATCCCAAGAGTTGCCACCTGCCGGTCGAAATATCTGTTTAAGAAATAGTTTGAAAAAATTACTTGACACCGCACCTACTTGCCAAAATCCGACGCAGGTCTAGAAGTTGTTCAGTATCTATCGATATAGTCGGGTTAATTATCTCAATATGCCGAATGCACCGTCTCTTTGTAGAGTAAAGTACGCTGTCATGTGCGGCTATGAAATCGATAGTGAGTTTCGGCTTAAAATTCATTGACATTTTCAGGATTTGGTGCACTAAAAAAAGTTGGTTATTTTTCGACCAAGATAATTTATTGCCTTCTTTGAAATTGATATGGATAGAACTTGTATTTCAATCAGCTGATTTAATGTCAAGCCTTACATTTAATAGGATGCCTACTCACCACCAATATTGATATAAATCATCTTTGTTTTGCCTCTCAAACTCGCAGTTAGCGGAACTTGACTGATTTCTGAACTAAAGAGCAAGATTGTGGAAGACAATCTCATTCGAGAGTTTGTCACTTAGATGCTCCTTTTAGACTATGGCTTACTCTGGTATGTTGAGGTAAACTCTTCATTATTGCCTCCTGTAGTTTTCTTTCTAGTCGGACTGAAATCGAGCTGCTTACATAAAGTAGTTTAATTCAACATAAACATTGTGAACCACATTAGCTACCTTCAACGTTCAGTACGTTTGATGAGAGTCCTGCTTGTAGGGAAGGCCAAGTTGATGAGTTGATCTGTGTGTGAGAATATTGTGTTCTACTTATTACTGTATTGCTACCTGCCACAAAGTCTCTCAAACACACATGTTTATATGTTGTCGTTTCGTTAAGCCTGTACTTTCTGACCATTTTAGAATTCGTTGAATTAATCTTTCAAAAAGTCTTCAGCTTCATTCATGGGGCATGAGGTGATGACTCTGTAGAAAAATTCAAGTTGAAGCAGCTTCTTTTTTCGAAGAAAATTCGCGCAATCGGGGAGAGAATGAATTTACTTATTAGTCTAGTATGGCTTCCTTATAACCGACTGTGCCTGAAGGGGGGTTATATTTTTCGAGTGTATAATTTTTTGGCACGCTCTGTAGCCTAAACGGCTGGATGGATTTCAGCTTGAGGGGTATCGTTAGATTTGCCTAAACTGTAAGAATAAAACTGGGTATATCAAAATTATTAAAATTAAAATTAATTTATTAAATTTTTTATTTTTATTAATTTAATTGTTAATTTTATGAAGCTTGTATGCTAAAAGAAATGCAATTAAGTATCTTAGCTGTGAATGCTTCTTTAAATGAACCATGATCATTCATTCAAGATTGTGGGCCTTGCCTCACATATATATGCAAAAGGTCAAGCGTTTGTTGCCCTTAGTCTAGTCAAAATATTAGCTGGATTGGCTATCAGTACCACTGATCCAAAAAAAATTTAAGGGAGACTTTGTCCTTGAAATTTTCAAAAAATCAATTTTCTTTATTACGGGTTCTTAATCAACATGTAAGTAGAAATCGAACGTTTACGATATTTTAAGCGAAGTTGACACCATCAGCTAGCTCTGACAATTCACGGGACAAAGCATGGATCGAGCTCGCGGAGAAACAGGTGACCAACGAAGTAAAAAAGGCCCCGATTGAGAAGCGGAAGATTTAAGCGGCTAAACATGATCAGCTAGAAGAAGAGGAGGGATGCCTTTATGGAAATGGCATTGACGATTAGCGGTAAAAATAAACATATTTGTGCAAACACATAACAAAACTTTAAACGCGTTTTTCTCGAAAACACGTTTTTAAAAATGGCTGACATTCTCCTGACCGCTGAAATAAACATATCGACCTGGAATTTCGAGAGCTTATTCACGGAATCACGGATCGTTTTTTCGATAGATACATTTTTGCATTTTTATGCAAAAAAAAAATGCGAAAATTCGATTATTTTTTTAACAGCCGCCATTTTCTGAAATATGTACTCAACGATTTTTCCATCCTTCTTTCCATGACCAAAGGGTCGCAGTTTTCTAATATGCTTTGAATTTGTGTTTCAAATCAACAAAGAGAGCGCAGTGATGTCAGTCGTTTACCTCACGCGACTTAAGGACTTGTTTTTGGGGAGCTGCAAAGGCCGTCATTTTTTGTATTTTAACGTTCTGAATATCATGAATAAAAGCAAGAAAAAAGCCGTACTCAAAAAGCTTTACTCGTTTCCTTTAAAAAATAAAATAAAATGTAAACACCTCAAATATGGCACTCCAAGGACAAATTCTCCCTTAATCGGCCACATGATCAGAAATCTTTGAATGAACTTCAACTGAACTGATGGCTAAGAGCATTAAAGTTAACATAAGGAATCTTTCGCAAGATTGAATTTCGTTTTAAAATCAATCTTAAACCCTATTTTTTACTAACCTAACATTGGTGGCAATTTATTTTTTTTTTTTTTAAAAAAACCAAAAACCCGACTGCGCAAACTGAAAAGAGTGAAATTTAAATTTTCAAACTCACTAAATAAATGAACTGAAAAGATGGAAACACGTTGAAAAGTTAAAAATTTTTTTAATTTGAATGGTCGTAGACAGCGTTTACAAATGCAGTCGGCGGCATCAAATATGCATAAAACGTTTTATAATCAGGGACGTAACAGTTATAACCTTTTTCACGAAAAGGTTATGCTTTAACCGGTATCCATAACCAATTTTTTTTTTTTTGGTTACCAGTAACCATTATCAATAACCAAAATCTATTTTGGTTGCCGATAACCATTATCGATAACTTTAATCTTTTTTGGTTACCAATAACCGTTATCGATAACTTAAATTTTTTTTGGTTGCCGATAACTTTTATCCATAACCAAAACTTTTTTTAGGTTACTGATAACCAATATCAATAACCAAAATGTTTTTTAGGTTACCGAGCTCCCATTTCGGAACGAGTTGGTCGATTTTAATGATCGAGGTGTCTACGGAGAGCTTAAAACTTGATTTAGACGCTAATAGTACAAGAAAACTAACATTCTAATTGAAAAGTAAAAAATATTGAGATATTGTGAAAACTCCGTGTTCTCAGAAGAGAAAGAATGCTGTAAAATCTGGAATTCCATACAAAAGGCTTACAAAAGTAGAAAATTGTCGGCTGCTTATAACTCAATTGGTTATTCTGAAAAAAAAAACCCTTAGAACCAAATGCGTACCAATAGCAAAAAAACTGGCGTCAAAAATAAAGGTTATCCACAACTGAAAACAAATTGTTATTCATAATGGTGATTTATAACCAAAAGAAAATTATAAAAGAAAATTATAATAAAAGTTTAAATTGACTGTATTTTATCTAGCCTAATTTAACCTACTTAGTTAGTTAGTTAGTTTAAAAATGCTAGAAAGATCCTGTTATTATTGAGTGACGTACAGTACAAACGAGATTATTCGCTTTGATTGTTAATAATACACTCGATTTTTCTTAATATGTATTTATAACCGATTTCTATTCTTCTTGCAAAACGCATACCTGCCACTGAAATCGCTACTGGTATTTTATTTATATATTTATTTTATATTTTTTATATTTTGTTTTTTATTTTTTATATTTTTTATTTTTTTTTTTCTGCGTTGTGGGCTCCCTAGCAGACGCGTCCTCATGTGGTGGATAGAAGAAGCCTCGGGACGGTGTGTTTGAATGAAGTTTCGGTCAAATTACTCGTTGTCCCGCGGTGAATGTGGTTATAGCAGTGACGAAGACAAAATTCCATTGTGAAAGCCCATCGCGAACCGGCTTATAGATATTATGGAATGGAAACCAAATAAGAAAAAAATAAAATTGAGTAAGATAAACAGGTGTACGCAAATTGTATTCATTATTAACTTAACTTTTAACTTTTTTTTCGGTTTTGTTACGCATTTGGGTCTAAGGAGTTGTTAATTCAAATTTTGTTTGGATTTCCAGATTTGACAGCATTCTTTCTCTTCTGAGAACGCGGAGTTTTCACAATATCTCAATATTTTTTACTTTTCAATTAGAATTTTTATTTTCTTGTACTATAAGCGTCAAAATCACGTTTTTAGCTCTCCGTAGACACCTCGATCATTAAAGTCGACCAACTCGTTCCGAAATGGGAGCTCGGTAACCTAAAAAACATTTTGGTTATTGATATTGGTTATCAGTAACCTAAAAAAAGTTTTGGTTATGGATAAAAGTTATCGGTAACCAAAAAAAATTTAAGTTATCGATAACGGTTATCGGCAACCAAAATAAATTTTGGTTATTGATAATGGTTATTCGTAACCAAAACAAATATAAGTCGAGCGTGATGGTTATTAACGACCTTTACTATTAACTCTTAATTTTCGAGCAACCTTTTCAGGAGTGTGAAAAAAAATAATGGTTATTTTGGGTCCCTGTTTATAATGAATGACGTGTGATTTTGTGGATGATATGAAAATCTTAACTTTTAATGCAGAAGTGAATTTGTTTATTTGTTTCGGATACTCAACCGATTAGAATTTGCATAGATACACTTTCAACTGATTCCGAATAGAAATCATTGTTAATATACAAGATGCCTCCGACTGCGTTTGTGAACATTGCTAACCAACAGTCAAATTAAAAAAAAAAAGTTTAATGTTTCAACTAGTTTCTATTATTTCAGTTATTTTTTTAAGTTATTTCACTTCACAATTTTCAGTTTACGCAATCGTTATTTTTGTGTTTTTTTCAATAATACTTTTTTTTCACACCTCATACATATAATGTGTCTCCTACAAAAATTTCATTTACGTGAGGATATGCAACTGTTGTCAAGGATCCCTGCATTGTATTTGGGAATTTTGATATATGTTCCTAGGAAACATTTTTAACACTCGTAAACATCCGAACAAAAAAAGAAACTAAAATAAAAAATCGTGACGTGAATAATGATTTATCAGTTAAGTGTAAAGCATAAATTAAATGTTGGTATTGTTACACTGCACATCATTCGCTTTCTGTTGTTTATGACTCCATACAACAATGTCTGAATACGAATAAGGTCTGCAAAAATAGGATAAAAAATCGCAAAAGTACGTATACGCCTAGTAGTCTCCGAACATATTAAATCCTTGTGGCAATTGTGCTCAAGACACTTCCCAACCAGATTTCCTCCTTCCAAGGAAACAAAAAAAAAATCATGCATGCATATACTGGTAGACGTGTAGGCAGAGCCTCAATAAAAGTTTGTGTGACAGGGGACAGTGACAGAGACCAGTGCCAGTGCCTGTGGAGCGTTGTTTCGTGTCACTTTGGTCGCAATCTCCCCTTAACTGAAAGCAAATTTGTTTGCTTTGGCATCTAAGTGAGTGCTAAGATTTTGTGCCAACATAAAAAGTGGCTAATGGGATTTATGGTATTAGTTTATGATTGTGTTGCAGTGCAGACAGAAAGCTAAATATTTGTGCTTGTATACTTTTGTATCATTTCAAGTGGTATTGGCTATTCGATGGAAGGAGGATCTATTAATGGGGGTGAAGTTCCTGCGGAAATTAAACCAACTATAAATGTATGTAACATATTAATATATAAATAAGCGCTTGCAAAATAGAGAGAAACTCAGTTATAGGTAGTGTGAAGTTCGAGTTACGCTTAAACAAATTAATTTCAAAGTGGATGATCCATTGTATCAATTTTGCGAAGAAATTTGGTCAAAAAAGTGCTCCAACTGCAGCTGGAGTAAGTAAGTTTCTAAAGAAAGTTCGCGAGACTGGTTTGTTTTCGCCTATACTCTCGGTGGAGAAAATTCCAACAGTTGCTTCAAGCTGATTGCCTCAATGCATTAAAAATCTTAGCAACTAAGCATCAGTTCAGAGGATAGTTTTTTTTATGAAAATGTCGGATTATACACCTGCAAGGTCCAAAGAACTCAGCAATCATTGAACTCACTGAGCGCTGCTGAGGTTTGATAGGCGATTTTTCATAGCCAGATACTGAGGATTCAGACTTTGAATGAAATGGTTCAAGCAAAATAGTGTCAGGTGTCTTCGAGCCGTTCCACAATCACACCAGACTTATCACTCGAATTTTGTTGGCGTTGCTTTGGAACTATGAAGCTGCCATTCGACGTCGTAGAATTTTTTTTTGTAAGGTGGTACTAAGAGCAAGAATCATTGAAAAATATTGAACAGCCCCCTGTCTGAAGCAAAACATCCCAAGAACATTGGTTTTGCCACCAACGAAATTCTTTACTGTTGAACCAAACAGCAAGTGAACATCATTTAAATCGAAGCTTCATTTTTCTTCGTAAACTTCGATTTCGAATCGACCATCCATATATCTTTCGACTATTCGTATGTTATCCAATCCTGGTGTTCTTTCCGCAATTCAGCCAATTAACTCTGTTTTCATGTCATGACAAAGTTTTTTTTACCACTGCAAACACCAGCCATCGATACTTATTGATTCTATACTCAGGTCCTTATTGATTTTTGAGTCTTCATTCGGGTCTTTTTTTAGGGTAATGTGAACAATTAATTGAAATATTTCTTCATTCATTCTTTTGGTCGGTACAGGAATTTAAAGTCAGCAGTATAAGGGAGTGCTAGATGAATCATATTTTCGAGAGAACTTATTTGACAAGAGTCGCGCCTAAAACGTCGCTTTTTAACTATTATTAATAAGTTTTCCAACGGGCATATCCAGTGTCCATATAAGATAAGCCCTCTACAAATATCACCAATACAAGTATTTAAGTTTATGTTCTAATTTGTGAAAGATGAAATATAAGCATTGTGGGAAAAAAAAACACCCGAATAAAGTTGGCTTGTCTACTACCTTCTGGGAACTCGACAATGACTCAAGTTTTATACAGCTGCTTAATTTATTCTTCGTTAAATTGCTTTATAATGGAGGCAAAAGTTTTATTTAAATTAATAATCAAGTTCAGCCCACTATCTGGGACGAAATATATAATGCTTAATATGAGGAATTTTTAAAACTCGGATGCGTAATCGGATGGCGTGTAATGGTACCAGCAATCTTCAGTCATAAGCAAGTATTGAATTTTGATTAAAGCAAGACGATTTTTGACAGCAAACGAAGCTCCTGGTCATTATTTTCTTTTTTCGGATCTTTGGAAAAGAAGTACTTTAGAAAAATTGAATACAGATCCAAAGAGATATTGTGAGCATGTCGAGTTCACTTTCGTCTCTTAACGAGAAAACAATCCAAGAAACGTTCGGCGCATGCTCAGAATTAGGCAACATAATAATTGAAAAAATGTTTTGTGAAAGATCTTTCCGTAATTGCAAATAATAATGGAATGCAATATGAAGCAATATAAGCACAAATTATGAAAAAAATCAGAATATAAAAACTATCGCCATGCTTAAGTAACTAATAGAAAAAAAGTGAATTTTTTTTCTGCCTGTTTTTCTCGATCAAATACTCTTCTTTTCGGATGATTATGACTTCATGGTACTGGCCGTATGTTATTTTACCACAGCTTTTAAGAAGTCCAGAAATTGAGCCTGTTTTTCAAGGACTTACATCGTCTTCTCCCAATCTCTGGCTGTTCGCCAGTTCGGATAACTATGATTTGTTAACCGCCATACATCATGCCGTCAAACCGTTTAAAATACTCCTAAATTGTACCTCCTTATTCAGTAGAATCATTTTCAAGCTTTTTGAATTTGGTTTTAACATAATGAAAATCATAATTGAGAGATGATCAGGTAAGTGCCAACCGCTTCAGCGAAATCTTTTTTTCCCACGAAAAATTCTGGTTCCACTTCTTGTGCAATCATTTCATGTTCCTTAAAAAATCAAAAATATGCAAACGAATTTTGCAAGCTCGCTCCTACATTTTAACATTCCAACTTCACTGATTCATGTGACCAACACGATTATGTTGGACTTCTTACTTACCTTACCTTGGTTATGAAAAGACGGATCATCATCCCAATGCGATGTCCTTGCATATGCAATCTTCTTCGCAAACGTACAAAGTATGTTAACACGTCTAATCGTAAATCAGTCTATCGTACTGGGTACTGTTTCTCTGAGCCGAAAGCCTATTGAAGACGTTCCATTGGAGAGCATATACATATTTGCTGAGGACCCATAAATCACCGAAAGTGAACATGAAATTTATTGCAAAGGCAGATGACACTTATTCTTGCATTTAGGATAGCCCATAAAGAAGGGTATTCATAAAAATAACGAGTAGGGACACACATTGGATCGGTGCTCCTGAAAGATTTATTTTTCCTTGTCCATCCCAAGAACCAAGTTTGATTGAAGTTTAACTTAATTGAATGAAGAACAATTCCACATAGCCGAAACCATTTCGCCATTTATGACATTCCATTTTCTGTTGCCTCTTTGGATGCACTCGCTATGAAGAACAATTAAAACAATCCTTATTGAGAGCTGCTCATTAAAACGAAGACGAATACCAAATGAACTCAGACAACCACTTACAGATGGAAGCGTGACGCAGAAGATTTGACTTAATTAATGTCGAGTACGTGTGCACTACTGGCATCATCTCCTTAATGACTGGGGAGAAAATCGTTGTTAAAAGCTGATAATTGGAGCGGAAACGGGACAACGATATTGGCCATAAATAAACCATTATTTTCCCTTTGGCCAATAATCAACGAAATCCCATCGCAACCAACTATTGTTCATTCGTTGCAGTTGCAAATTGCATAAGGTTAACTTTGGCCATTTGGAAAGGATGCAGATGGCTTGATATTAATAGGCGGATATGGGCATGCTAGCTGAGTTCCTCTCAGGGGATGATCAGGCCGAGATTAGTTATATCCTTTGACAAATTGTTATTGGTTGCTCCTTTTGATATACTAGTGTGCACAAAAACAAGCATTTGTCCAGTCGCTGAAAGATTTTTAGACTCACACAAAAAACTCGGTGGGGCAAATATATCACATACAAATGTCCGTAGTTTTTAACTTGGGAAGTTCTTGAAATGGGTCATATTTTTGGAATTCACTGATTTGGCTGACAAGAGGGATCTTCACATTTAATATGATCTCTTATCATTAATCAAATTTAAGAATTAATAAAAAAGGACATAAAAAAGTCGCACATGCGGATGAATGAGATATTCCAGTCAGTGGTTAATTTAATCCAAAGATCAGCAACCTATTGAAATCACTATTGTAAGGAACTATCAAAATCCGCAAACAAAAACGGACCGATGTGATCCCCTTCAAAGACGTAACTGCCACTATTTAAGAGCAAGAAAAAGATCGCTTTCTTAGCTCGGAGGCTAGACATGCAACTCGACTCGGCTGAGGCTCCATGCTTTTAAGCCATGTTTTCTACAAACTTTCAGGAAATTTAAGGAGGTTTCCAGAAAAATATATCTACAAGAGAATTTTTCAAAATTCAAATTATTTTCGGAGATATCGGTATTTTGCTGACCCGGCATCCAAACTGGTTCGGCCGGAACTAAACGAACAAAAGACATAAGGGATTCTCGGTCTGCCTGAATCCATATTTCTCAGTAAAACCTTTGCTCCTTTGTATTTATTGTAATACAAGAACCCAAGGTGACTTTTATCTTTTCTATTTATTTAGTGTTCACTTACGTCCAGCTGCTAACAGATGAAATTTAACCAAACCACGTGGACGTATATATGTGCTGTGGGTGAAATAAAAATATTGTGAAATATTTTTTCTTAAAAAATAAATAAATAATCCTCAGCGCAAAGGATTACGCGTCCAGATCGACAAACAAAAAGGCGATTTCACGGCACAGGAACACACCAGTTTTACGAGTGCATCAGCCGCAAAATTGAAAAAAAAATTGAAAATCAAATAATGAAGAGGTGATCATTGAAAATTCCTATTTTTAAAATGATGGAGCTTATGGGAATGAAAATTGGCCCCGGAAGTGAAACGAGATAACGCCCGGATTGATCGCTCCGAAATACGAGCATCCAACGCATCAAAGGAGGCCAGAACTGCTCGATATGAAGAGAGAAACGCGTAAAATAGTTTTTTCGAAGTCGAGCAAGGTCCGATGTATGAACCCAGGAATGGCAGATTGAATAAATGTAAGTCTACAATATCATTTCATGACTTAGAATGCGAAAAACTTTACGCGAAACTTTAAACGCGTTTTTCTCGAAACTATTTTTTCAAAACAATACTCACGATTTCTTAGGTTCTACTGGACCGATTTACCTGAAATTTTAGAGAGTCTTCTATATAGACTTGTTTATGTCTGGAATTATCCCCATTCCCAAATTTCTATTACTTTTAAAAAAAGTAAACAGTCAAAAAAAGTGGTACAAAAATTGTTTTTTTTTTTCAGGCAGTCGCCATTTAGTGAAAAAAAATCTTTCCAACTTTTCCGTAGTCCCAGGCATTGCGACATTATTCTAGATTAATAATAATTTTTTTTTGGCTTCAGATTGCTAGAAGGGTTGTAATCGTGGGTATGGTTACGTGACAATTTTTTGAGACCCCCCACTTCATCAACTGCTAATTTTTGAAATTTTCAACTTTTTTTTTTATTTTTTCTGAATTCTTGTTATGTTAGTTAATTAATAATAAAAAAATATATATACTAAAAATATTATTTGCATTTTTTGTATGACACTTCAAAAATTACATGAAATTCATGCCTCTAGACTAAAATACCCCCTTAAATGTTTTAGATAAATTCTTCTATATATAAAGTAAAAAGAGAGGTTGAAGTACAGGACTCAATACTTTTAATGGATCGTCGGGAGGGTCTGAGTCCTTCAGATTCAACACGCATTAAAACATTACTTTTGCCGTTCATTGCTGTACGTAAAGGATAATCACATAGAATGAGTCAGTGACGTCATATTGTCACGATATAATTCAACTATTTAAACCTATTTTTTCGCGACGGAAATGTGTCTTATCTGTTAGGATAATTCGAATATAATGAAGCGATGGCCGTCGTTAACCAATTCCTGAGTCAACTGGATGATATACGCGTAAGTTAAGTATTGGTCTTAATTCAATACTTTATTGAAATACTGCTTCTGGTTACACTTTTCCTCGCTGATCCATTATGATGGTCAAAGCACTCTGTTTTGTAAAATCGTCGTCATCACTTTTATGTTGACCCGTAAAAGTGACGATCGCCGGAAATTATTGCAAAATAACAATGCATTGGATAATCATTTTGAAAAGTGTAAACACAAGCAAGTGAATGACCACTTCCAGAAGTAGGTCATATGTATGCTTATTTGGAAATTGAACCTTCTTCTGAGACTTGCAAACTTTTTTAAAAGGAGTCTTTAGAAAGAACTCAAGAGAGACGGTGCAGCTCTGCTTAAGACAGCGGTCGTATTTATAAATAATTTACCAATAAATAAGTAGGACTAAAATAGATTAAACTCAATTATTAAATAAACGTTTAATAAAACAAAAGTCTCTGCGAGTGAATTATTTATTTCGTGCGACTGTAAGATCCTTGATGCGGTGGAGAAAATTGTTCTAGACCATGTATCCGTTTAATGAGGACGAGAGCATGCAAAACCACTAAAATATCAGGTGTATCTTTTATCAGCTAATCTTGGTTACGGGAAACTATACAGTATATGAACATCTCAATCCTTTTTGCAGTAAACAAATATTCAAAAATTGAGCCGGACTACAACTAAACAAGGATAAAATAAACTATATTCGATCGACAAGAAATCCATCCGTCATACACCATCTTGACACTGTGTTGGTAATTCTTCTTTAAAACTAGGAGTAGAACTCCTAAATTAAAGGACACTAATCTTACTGAACAGAACACAAGTTCTTTTGTATGGAGCCGGCTGTTGGTAAGACGAAACGAAAGGATAAACAGATATACGATATGACTCCCTCTGTCTTTTCATGACTTTTAAGGATGTAAATCTAGTCTGGAAGTCTAAAATCAGCCGATCACAATGATTTGGTTAATTTAACGAAAAGAGAGAAGATTGAACTTCGAGTAATGTTTAATCTAACTAACTGAAATCAACCGTGAATGATACAAAGCAGCAAAAGCTCCAAGGATGGATGATAAGTAAGAAATTCGTGCTTTCCGCATAGTTAGTTTTCACGTCGTGCTTTCTTTTCAAATTGCTTTTTTCACTGAATTCACGCCTCTACCTCATTTGAGATTCCTTACAAAATTCAGTGAACGTACAGTCATTCCAATTCATTTACCAAAGCAATTTCAAATGAAATTCCTAACAATCCTTGCAGCCCACATCAATGAACTAATTCAAAATGTGCTCGCCACAAATGGCTTCCTTTGAAATACAGCTCTTTGGTAAATGCACTCAAGCCTTCGTTTAGGAAAACGCTTCAAAAAATGTAAGTCCTTGCCGCCTGCCTATGCGCACTCAAATCGCCGCAGGTGATTTCACATGTTAACACAAAACCTACAAAATACAAAAACAAAACGCATCTCGACATTATGAATCGTTACGTGTTACGTTTTTCTTTTTTCAGGAAATACCATTGACCTCAAAACCTAGGCACCCAGAAAACATCTTTGTATAAACTTGTAGCTACTTGCGTCCTGGAGGTCTCTAAAAATAACCCTCCTTTGAAATACGTGAAGCGCGAATGTTGATGATGACGAACGAGATGAGAAAAAGCAATTAGGGTAGAAAACCTCAGCTATACGCGCACTTCTACTGGCTTCCACCATGCTTTTTGTTAAGTTTTATTTTTTGCAGATCCAAAAGTATAACTCATGAAAGGACTTAAAAAATAGGAATGCATAAACACATACCAACTTGTAGATACAGCGATATTATGCAGCTTCATCTGAGTTAAGACTGTAATTTAATGGAGCGACGAGGTGTTGTAAGCAGGGTAGGTTAGAAGCCTACAACCCTCGTAACACATATCGACGGCCGGGACCGACAGCCCAGGACTTCTGAATGCATTTTTTTTAAACAAAGTTTAGAATAAAGAGTCTGCAACCATTTAATTAAGGCGTTCTATTTAAGGCACCATACCTACCTTCATCCACCCACCCCCTTGCCAAAACAAGTGGAGCAACTTGAGCAAACAGTGATGGAAATAAGGTTAAGTGCTGGCCTAAACAAACTGCAGATTGCAAGATGCCACCAGTCATGCAAGGCTGAGAGTTAAGTAATTTAAGTGTTTTTACATTCAGTGGTACATGGTCATGATTTGTTGCATGAACGGTGGGGGAGAGGGTATGAAGAGGATGCGCCCTCATCCATCGCAGACACACAGCGAAGGTGTTTATTTAATTTTTCACTCGCTGTGTACCTTCACGGAGACAAAGGGATTTCACTTGTAAGGAAAATTCGTGACAGCCAGCGTAAAGTTGGAGAATTCATTGTGACAGTTGGCATTTTTAATTTGCGAAGCATTGTCTCTCGAGATTTGTATCAAGACGAATTTCAAAAATAAGGAATATCAAGTAACAGTCGCAATATAATTTCTTATAAGGACAAGCGAATTTTTTTTGGTTCAAGCAAATATTCATAACAAAAAAAAGGAATCCACAGTAGGTTAGATTTTAAAGTAAAAAGGCTTGATTTGAAAAGCAAATAACAAAAGGCGATTTTTACATTTTAAAGAACATTTCCAGTTAACATTAGAACTTCATATTCGACAAAGAGTACATCATCCAGATATAAAGAATACGATAATCCGAATATTTATGTGGGCCATTCCATAATACAAGTGCATTACAAAAAAGACGTGACTTGTCAGCAGAAGGTTGAGGTTTATTGAGGATACTTGCGCCTTTAGATTTTTTTCCATAGTCCTTTTTAAGGATGATAACGATCACGTAGGCGCCGAAATTGATGATGATCATTTGGGCTCATTTTATCACATTTTCAATTGAACGAAAAGTCTTCCTTACCATGTCTGTGGTTTCTAAGAAGCCCAAAGCAAATAATCTCAAACGGTAAAATAAGGCGCTCTTTCCGGACAGTGCAAATCTTCACAACAAGGCATTATGCGGCCTACTGAATATACATTGTATCAGAAGTGTGCGGTTGCATCATCCTATGGGAACCAGAAGTTCATTTGCCGTCATCTTAGACCTTATTTTAGAATTTAGCTCTGAGAACCTTTTATTCACAAAAATAGGGAGATTTGAAATCCGAGGCTAATTTGCTTAATTCTGCTGGACTATAGCCCATGGTTTAAAAATGCACTTTTTTCCTGAATTCGCAAATGGCTATTTCTATGATACTGATAATCATGAGCATCACTTACTGAACAGAAATTTGAAAATTTAGCTCTGAGAACCAATTATTCACAAAAATAGAGAGATTTGAAATCCGAGGCTAATTTGCTTAATTCTGCTGGACTATTTCTATGTTACTGATAATCATGAGCATCACTTATTGAACACAAATTTGAAAATTTAGCTCTGAGAACCTTTTATTGACAAAACTAGAGAGATTTGAAATCCGAGGCTAATTTGCTTAATTCTGCTGGACTATAGCCCATGGTTTAAAAATGCACTTTTTTCCTGAATTCGCAAATGGCTATTTCTATGATACTGATAATCATGAGCATCACTTACTGAACAGAAATTTGAAAATTTAGCTCTGAGAACCAATTATTCACAAAAATAGAGAGATTTGAAATCCGAGGCTAATTTGCTTAATTCTGCTGGACTATAGCCCATGGTTTAAAAATGCACTTTTTTCCTGAATTCGCAAATGGCTATTTCTATGATACTGATAATCATGAGCATCACTTACTGAACAGAAATTTGAAAATTTAGCTCTGAGAACCTTTTATTGACAAAACTAGAGAGATTTGAAATCCGAGGCTAATTTGCTTAATTCTGCTGGACTATAGCCCATGGTTTAAAAATGCACTTTTTTCCTGAATTCGCAAATGGCTATTTCTATGATACTGATAATCATGAGCATCACTTACTGAACAGAAATTTGAAAATTTAGCTCTGAGAACCAATTATTCACAAAAATAGAGAGATTTGAAATCCGAGGCTAATTTGCTTAATTCTGCTGGACTATAGCCCATGGTTTCAAAATGCACTTTTTTCCTGAATTTGCAAATGACGATTAATTTGATACTGATAATCATGAGCATCACTTACTGAACACAAATTTGAAAATTTAGCTCTGAGAACCTTTTATTGACAAAAATAGAGAGATTTGAAATCCGAGGCTATTTTGCTTAATTCTGCTGGACTATAGCCCATGGTTTCAAAATGCACTTTTTTCCTGAATTCGCAAATGGCGATTTCTATGGTATTGATAATCATGAGCATCACTTACTGAACACAAATTTGAAAATTTAGCTCTGAGAACCTTTTATTGACAAAAATAGAGAGATTTGAAATCCGAGGCTATTTTGCTTAATTCTGCTGGACTATAGCCCATGGTTTCAAAATGCACTTTTTTCCTGAATTCGCAAATGGCGATTAATTTGATACTGATAATCATGAGCATCGCTTACTGAACACAAATTTGAAAATTTAGCTCTGAGAACCTTTTATTGACAAAAATAGAGAGATTTGAAGTCCGAGGCTATTTTGCTTAATTCTGCTGGACTATAGCCCATGGTTTCAAAATACCCTTTTTTCCTGAATTCGCAAATGGCGATTTCTATGGTATTGATAATCATGAGCATCACTTACTGAACACAAATTTGATAATTTAGCTCTGAGAACCAATTATTCACAAAAATAGAGAGATTTGAAATCCGAGGCTATTTTGCTTAATTCTGCTGGACTATAGCCCATGGACTATAGCCCATGGTTTCAAAATGCACTTTTTTCCTGAATTCGCAAATGGCGATTTCTATGGTATTGATAATCATGAGCATCACTTACTGAACACAAATTTGAGAATTTAGCTCTGATAACCAATTATTCACAAAAATAGAGAGATTTGAAATCCGAGGCTATTTTGCTTAATTCTACTGGACTATAGCCCATGGTTTCAAAATGCACTTTTTTCCTGAATTCGCAAATGACGATTAATTTGATACTGATAATCATGAGCATCACTTACTGAACACAAATTTGAAAATTTAGCTCTGAGAACCTTTTATTGACAAAAATAGAGAGATTTGAAATCCGAGGCTATTTTGCTTAATTCTGCTGGACTATAGCCCATGGTTTCAAAATGCACTTTTTTCCTGAATTCGCAAATGGCGATTTCTATGGTATTGATAATCATGAGCATCACTTACTGAACACAAATTTGAAAATTTAGCTCTGAGAACCTTTTATTGACAAAAATAGAGAGATTTGAAATCCGAGGCTATTTTGCTTAATTCTGCTGGACTATAGCCCATGGTTTCAAAATGCACTTTTTTCCTGAATTCGCAAATGGCGATTAATTTGATACTGATAATCATGAGCATCGCTTACTGAACACAAATTTGAAAATTTAGCTCTGAGAACCTTTTATTGACAAAAATAGAGAGATTTGAAGTCCGAGGCTATTTTGCTTAATTCTGCTGGACTAAAGCCCATGGTTTCAAAATACACTTTTTTCCTGAATTCGCAAATGGCGATTTCTATGGTATTGATAATCTTGAGCATCACTTACTGAACACAAATTGGAAAATTTAGCTCTGAGAACCAATTATTCACAAAAATAGAGAGATTTGAAATCCGAGGCTATTTTGCTTAATTCTGCTGGACTATAGCCCATGGACTATAGCCCATGGTTTCAAACTGCATTTTTTTCCTGAATTCGCAAATGAAAATTTCTATGACACTGATAATCATGAGCATCACTTACTGAACATAAATTTGAAAGTTTAGCTCTGAGAACCAATTATTCACAAAAATAGAGAGATTTGAAATCCGAGGCTATTTGGCTTAATTTTGCTGGACTATAGCCCATGGTTTCAAAATGCACTTTTTTCCTGATTTCTATGATAGTGATAATCATGAGCATCACTTACTGAACACAAATTTGAAAATTTAGCTCTGAGAACCAATTATTCACAAAAATAGAGAGATTTGAAATCCGAGGCTATTTTGCTTAATTCTGCTGGACTATAGCCCATGGTTTAAAAATGTACTTTTTTCCTGAATTCGCAAATGGCTATTTCTATGATACTGATAATCATGAGCATCACTTACTGAACACAAATTTGAAAATTTAGCACTGAGAACCAATTATTCACAAAAATAGAGAGATTTGAAATCCGAGGCTATTTTGCTTAATTCTGCTGGACTATAGCCCATGGTTTAAAAATGCATTTTTTTCCTGAATTCGCAAATGGCGATTTCTATGATACTGATAATCATGAGCATCACTTACTGAACACAAATTTGAAAATTTAGCTCTGAGAACCAATTATTCACAAAAATAGAGAGATTTGAAATCCGAGGCTATTTTGCTGGACTATAGCCCATGGTTTAAAAATGTACTTTTTTCCTGAATTCGCAAATGGCTATTTCTATGATACTGATAATCATGAGCATCACTTACTGAACACAAATTTGAAAATTTAGCACTGAGAACCAATTATTCACAAAAATAGAGAGATTTGAAATCCGAGGCTATTTTGCTTAATTCTGCTGGACTATAGCCCATGGTTTAAAAATGCATTTTTTTCCTGAATTCGCAAATGGCGATTTCTATGATACTGATAATCATGAGCATCACTTACTGAACACAAATTTGAAAATTTAGCTCTGAGAACCAATTATTCACAAAAATAGAGAGATTTGAAATCCGAGGCTATTTTGCTGGACTATAGCCCATGGTTTAAAAATGCACTTTTTTCCTGAATTCGCAAATGGCGATTTCTATGATACTGATAATCATGAGCATCACTTACTGAACACAAATTTGAAAATTTAGCTCTGAGAACCTTTTATTGACAAAACTAGAGAGATTTGAAATCCGAGGCTATTTTGCTTAATTCTGCTGGACTATAGCCCATGGTTTAAAAATGTACTTTTTTCCTGAATTCGCAAATGGCTATTTCTATGATACTGATAATCATGAGCATCACTTACTGAACACAAATTTGAAAATTTAGCACTGAGAACCAATTATTCACAAAAATAGAGAGATTTGAAATCCGAGGCTATTTTGCTTAATTCTGCTGGACTATAGCCCATGGTTTAAAAATGCATTTTTTTCCTGAATTCGCAAATGGCGATTTCTATGATACTGATAATCATGAGCATCACTTACTGAACACAAATTTGAAAATTTAGCTCTGAGAACCAATTATTCACAAAAATAGAGAGATTTGAAATCCGAGGCTATTTTGCTGGACTATAAGCCCATGGTTTCAAAATGCACTTTTTTCCTGAATTCGCAAATGGCGATTTCTATGATACTGATAATCATGAGCATCACTTATTGAATACAAATTTGAAAATTTAGCTCTGAGAACCAATTATTCACAAAAATAGAGAGATTTGAAATCCGAGGCTATTTTGCTTAATTCTGCTGGACTATAGCCCATGGTTTCAAAATGCACTTTTTCCTGAATTCGCAAATAGCGATTTCTATATTACTGATAATCATGAGCATCACTTATTGAACACAAATTTGAAAATTTAGCTCTGAGAACCTTTTATTGACAAAACTAGAGAGATTTGAAATCCGAGGCTAATTTGATTAATTCTGCTGGACTATAGCCCATGGTTTAAAAATGCACTTTTTTCCTGAATTCGCAAATGGCTATTTCTATGATACTGATAATCATGAGCATCACTTACTGAACAGAAATTTGAAAATTTAGCTCTGAGAACCAATTATTCACTAAAATAGAGAGATTTGAAATCCGAGGCTATTTTGCTTAATTCTGCTGGACTATAGCCCATGGTTTCAAAATGCACTTTTTTCCTGAATTCGCAAATGGCGATTTCTATGGTATTGATAATCATGAGCATCACTTACTGAACACAAATTTGATAATTTAGCTCTGAGAACCAATTATTCACAAAAATAGAGAGATTTGAAATCCGAGGCTATTTTGCTTATTTCTGCTGGACTATAGCCCATGGTTTCAAAATGCACTTTTTTCCTGAATTCGCAAATGGCGATTTCTATGGTATTGATAATCATGAGCATCACTTACTGAACACAAATTTGAGAATTTAGCTCTGATAACCAATTATTCACAAAAATAGAGAGATTTGAAATCCGAGGCTATTTTGCTTAATTCTACTGGACTATAGCCCATGGTTTCAAAATGCACTTTTTTCCTGAATTCGCAAATGACGAATAATTTGATACTGATAATCATGAGCATCACTTACTGAACACAAATTTGAAAATTTAGCTCTGAGAACCTTTTATTGACAAAAATAGAGAGATTTGAAATCCGAGGCTATTTTGCTTAATTCTGCTGGACTATAGCCCATGGTTTCAAAATGCACTTTTTTCCTGAATTCGCAAATGGCGATTTCTATGGTATTGATAATCATGAGCATCACTTACTGAACACAAATTTGAAAATTTAGCTCTGAGAACCTTTTATTGACAAAAATAGAGAGATTTGAAATCCGAGGCTATTTTGCTTAATTCTGCTGGACTATAGCCCATGGTTTCAAAATGCACCTTTTTCTTGAATTCGCAAATGGCGATTTCTATGGTATTGATAATCATGAGCATCACTTACTGAACACAAATTTGAAATATTAGCTCTGAGAACCAATTATTCACAAAAATAGAGAGATTTGAAATCCGAGGCTATTTTGCTTAATTCTGCTGGACTATAGCCCATGGTTTCAAAATGCACTTTTTTCCTGAATTCGCAAATGGCGATTTCTATGGTATTGATAATCATGAGCATCACTTACTGAACACAAATTTGATAATTTAGCTCTGAGAACCAATTATTGACAAAAATAGAGAGATTTGAAATCCGAGGCTATTTTGCTTAATTCTGCTGGACTATAGCCCATGGTTTCAAAATGCACTTTTTTCCTGAATTCGCAAATGGCGATTTCTTTGATACTGATAATCATGAGCATCACTTACAGAACACAAATTTGAAAATTTAGCTCTGCGAACCTTTTATTGACAAAAATAGAGAGATTTGAAATCCGAGGCTATTTTGCTTAATTCTGCTGGACTATAGCCCATGGTTTAAAAATGCACTTTTTTCCTGAATTCGCAAATGGCGATTTCTATGATACTGATAACCATGAGCATCACTTACTGAACACAAATTTGAAAATTTAGCTCTGCGAACCTTTTATTGACAAAAATAGAGAGATTTGAAATCCGAGGCTATTTTGCTTAATTCTGCTGGACTATAGCCCATGGTTTAAAAATGCACTTTTTTCCTGAATTCGCAAATGGCGATTTCTATGATACTGATAACCATGAGCATCACTTACTGAACACAAATTTGAAAATTTAGCTCTGCGAACCTTTTATTGACAAAAATAGAGAGATTTGAAATCCGAGGCTATTTTGCTTAATTCTGCTGGACTATAGCCCATGGTTTCAAAATGAAATGCACTTTTTTCCTGAATTCGCAAATGGCGATTTCTTTGATACTGATAATCATGAGCATCACTTACAGAACACAAATTTGAAAATTTAGCTCTGCGAACCTTTTATTGACAAAAATAGAGAGATTTGAAATCCGAGGCTATTTTGCTTAATTCTGCTGGACTATAGCCCATGGTTTCAAAATGCACTTTTTTCCTGAATTCGCAAATGGCGATTTCTATTCTGCTGGACTATAGCCCATGGTTTCAAAATGCACTTTTTTCCTGAATTCGCAAATGGCGATTTCTATGATACTGATAACCATGAGCATCACTTACTGAACACAAATTTGAAAATTTAGCTCTGCGAACCTTTTATTGACAAAAATAGAGAGATTTGAAATCCGAGGCTATTTTGCTTAATTCTGCTGGACTATAGCCCATGGTTTAAAAATGCACTTTTTTCCTGAATTCGCAAATGGCGATTTCTATGATACTGATAACCATGAGCATCACTTACTGAACACAAATTTGAAAATTTAGCTCTGCGAACCTTTTATTGACAAAAATAGAGAGATTTGAAATCCGAGGCTATTTTGCTTAATTCTGCTGGACTATAGCCCATGGTTTCAAAATGAAATGCACTTTTTTCCTGAATTCGCAAATGGCGATTTCTTTGATACTGATAATCATGAGCATCACTTACAGAACACAAATTTGAAAATTTAGCTCTGCGAACCTTTTATTGACAAAAATAGAGAGATTTGAAATCCGAGGCTATTTTGCTTAATTCTGCTGGACTATAGCCCATGGTTTCAAAATGAAATGCACTTTTTTCCTGAATTCGCAAATGGCGATTTCTTTGATACTGATAATCATGAGCATCACTTACAGAACACAAATTTGAAAATTTAGCTCTGAGAACCTTTTATTGACAAAAATAGAGAGATTTGAAATCCGAGGCTATTTTGCTTAATTCTGCTGGACTATAGCCCATGGTTTCAAAATGCACTTTTTTCCTGAATTCGCAAATGGCGATTTCTATTCTGCTGGACTATAGCCCATGGTTTCAAAATGCACTTTTTTCCTGAATTCGCAAATGGCGATTTCTATGATACTGATAATCATGAGCATCACTTACTGAACTCAAATTTGAAAATTTAGCTCTGAGAACCTTTTATTGACAAAAATAGAGAGATTTGAAATCCGAGGCTATTTTGCTTAATTCTGCTGGACTATAGCCCATGGTTTCAAAATGAAATGCACTTTTTTCCTGAATTCGCAAATGGCGATTTCTTTGATACTGATAATCATGAGCATCACTTACAGAACACAAATTTGAAAATTTAGCTCTGCGAACCTTTTATTGACAAAAATAGAGAGATTTGAAATCCGAGGCTATTTTGCTTAATTCTGCTGGACTATAACCCATGGTTTCAAAATGCACTTTTTTCCTGAATTCGCAAATGGCGATTTCTATTCTGCTGGACTATAGCCCATGGTTTCAAAATGCACTTTTTTCCTGAATTCGCAAATGGCGATTTCTATGATACTGATAATCATGAGCATCACTTACTGAACTCAAATTTGAAAATTTAGCTCTGAGAACCTTTTATTGACAAAAATAGAGAGATTTGAAATCCGAGGCTATTTTGCTTAATTCTGCTGGACTATAGCCCATGGTTTCAAAATGAAATGCACTTTTTTCCTGAATTCGCAAATGGCGATTTCTTTGATACTGATAATCATGAGCATCACTTACAGAACACAAATTTGAAAATTTAGCTCTGCGAACCTTTTATTGACAAAAATAGAGAGATTTGAAATCCGAGGCTATTTTGCTTAATTCTGCTGGACTATAGCCCATGATTTAAAAACGCACTTTTTTCCTGAATTCGCAAATGGCGATTTCTATTCTGCTGGACTATAGCCCATGGTTTCAAAATGCACTTTTTTCCTGAATTCGCTAATGGCGATTTCTTTGATACTGATAATCATGAGCATCACTTACAGAACACAAATTTGAAAATTTAGCTCTGCGAACCTTTTATTGACAAAAATAGAGAGATTTGAAATCCGAGGCTATTTTGCTTAATTCTGCTGGACTATAGCCCATGGTTTCAAAATGAAATGCACTTTTTTCCTGAATTCGCAAATGGCGATTTCTTTGATACTGATAATCATGAGCATCACTTACAGAACACAAATTTGAAAATTTAGCTCTGCGAACCTTTTATTGACAAAAATAGAGAGATTTGAAATCCGAGGCTATTTTGCTTAATTCTGCTGGACTATAGCCCATGATTTAAAAACGCACTTTTTTCCTGAATTCGCAAATGGCGATTTCTATTCTGCTGGACTATAGCCCATGGTTTCAAAATGCACTTTTTTCCTGAATTCGCAAATGGCGATTTCTATGATACTGATAATCATGAGCATCACTTACTGAACACAAATTTGAAAATTTAGCTCTGCGAACCTTTTATTGACAAAAATAGAGAGATTTGAAATCCGAGGCTATTTTGCTTAATTCTGCTGGACTATAGCCCATGGTTTCAAAATGAAATGCACTTTTTTCCTGAATTCGCAAATGGCGATTTCTTTGATACTGATAATCATGAGCATCACTTACAGAACACAAATTTGAAAATTTAGCTCTGCGAACCTTTTATTGACAAAAATAGAGAGATTTGAAATCCGAGGCTATTTTGCTTAATTCTGCTGGACTATAGCCCATGGTTTCAAAATGCACTCTTTTCCTGAATTCGCAAATGACGATTTCTATAATATCTATAATCATGAGCATCACTTACTGAACACAAATTTGAAAATTTAGCTCTGTGAACCAATTATTCACAAAAATAGAGAGATTTGAAATCCGAGGCTATTTTGCTTAATTCTGCTGGACTATAGCCCATGGTTTCAAAATGCACTTTTTTCCTGAATTCGCAAATGGCGATTTCTATGATACTGATAATCATGAGCATCACTTACTGAACACAAATTTGAAAATTTAGCTCTGTGAACCAATTATTCACAAAAATAGAGAGATTTGAAATCCGAGGCTATTTTGCTTAATTCTGCTGGACTATAGCCCATGGTTTCAAAATGCACTCTTTTCCTGAATTCGCAAATGACGATTTCTATAATATCTATAATCATGAGCATCACTTACTGAACACAAATTTGAAAATTTAGCTCTGTGAACCAATTATTCACAAAAATAGAGAGATTTGAAATCCGAGGCTATTTTGCTTAATTCTGCTGGACTATAGCCCATGGTTTCAAAATGCACTTTTTTCCTGAATTCGCAAATGGCGATTTCTATGATACTGATAATCATGAGCATCACTTACTGAACACAAATTTGAAAATTTAGCTCTGTGAACCAATTATTCACAAAAATAGAGAGATTTGAAATCCGAGGCTATTTTGCTTAATTCTGCTGGACTATAGCCCATGGTTTCAAAATGCACTTTTTTCCTGAATTCGCAAATGGCGATTTCTATGATACTGATAATCATGAGCATCACTTACTAAACACAAATTTGAAAATTTAGCTCTGAGAACCTTTTATTGACAAAAATAGGGAGATTTGAAATCCGAGGCTATTTTGCTTAATTCTGCTGGACTATAGCCCATGGTTTCAAAATGCACTTTTTTCCTGAATTCGCAAATGGCGATTTCTATGATACTGATAATCATGAGCATCACTTACTAAACACAAATTTGAAAATTTAGCTCTGAGAACCTTTATTGACAGAAATAGAGAGATTTGAAATCCGAGGCTATTTTGCTTAATTCTGCTGGACTATAGCCCATGGTTTCAAAATGCATTTTTTTCCTGAATTCGCAAATGGCGATTTCTATGATACTGATAATCATGAGCATCACTTACTGAACACAAATTTGAAAATTTAGCTCTGTGAACCAATTATTCACAAAAATAGAGAGATTTGAAATCCGAGGCTATTTTGCTTAATTCTGCAGGACTATAGCCCATGGTTTCAAAATGCACTTTTTTCCTGAATTCGCAAATGGCGATTTCTATGATACTGATAATCATGAGCATCACTTACTGAACACAAATTTGAAAATTTAGATCTGTGAACCAATTATTCACAAAAATAGAGATTTGAAATTCGAGGCTATTTTGCTTAATTCTGCTGGACTATAGCCCATGGTTTCAAAATGCACTTTTTTCCTGAATTCGCAAATGGCGATTTCTATGATACTGATAATCATGAGCATCACTTACTGAACACAAATTTGAAAATTTAGCTCTGAGAACCAATTATTCACAAAAATAGAGAGATTTGAAATCCGAGGCTATTTTGCTTAATTCTGCTGGACTATAGCCCATGGTTTCAAAATGCACTTTTTTCCTGAATTCGCAAATGGCGATTTCTATGATACTGATAATCATGAGCATTACTTACTGAACACAAATTTGAAAATTTAGCTCTGAGAACCAATTATTCACAAAAATAGAGAGATTTGAAATCCGAGGCTATTTTGCTTAATTCTGCTGGACTATAGCCCATGGTTTCAAAATGCACTATTTCCTGAATTCGCAAATGGCGGTTTCTATGATACTGATAAACATGAGCATCACTTACTGAACACAAATTTGAAAATTTAGCTCTGTGAACCAATTATTCACAAAAATAGAGAGATTTGAAATCCGAGGCTATTTTGCTTAATTCTACTGGACTATAGCCCATGGTTTCAAAAAGCACTTTTTTCCTGAATTCGCAAATGGCGATTTCTGTGATATTTATAATCATGAGCATCACTTACTGAACACAAATTTGAAAATTTAGCTCTGAGAACCTTTTATTGACAAAAATAGAGAGATTTGAAATCCGAGGCTATTTTGCTTAATTCTGCTGGACTATAGCCCATGGTTTCAAAATGCACTTTTTTCCTGAATTCGAAAATGGCGATTTCTATGATACTGATAATCATGAGCATCACATACTGAACACAAATTTGAAATTTAGCTCTGAGAACCTTTTATTGACAAAAATAGAGAGATTTGAAATCCGAGGCTATTTACTTAATTCTGCTGGACTATAGCCATAGTTTCAAAATGCACTTTTTTCCTGAATTCGAAAATGGCGATTTCTATGATACTGATAATCATGAGCATCACATACTGAACACAAATTTGAAAATTTAGCTCTGAGAACCAATTATTCACAAAAATAGAGAGATTTGAAATCCGAGGCTATTTTGCTTAATTCTGCTGGACTATAGCCCATGGTTTCAAAATGCACTTTTTTCCTGAATTCGCAAATGGCGATTAATTTGATACTGATAATCATGAGCATCACTTACTGAACACAAATTTGAAAATTTAACTCTGAGAACCTTTTATTGACAAAAATAGAGAGATTTGAAATCCGAGGCTATTTTGCTTAATTCTGCTGGACTATAGCCCATGGTTTCAAAATGCACTTTTTTCCTGAATTCGAAAATGGCGATTTCTATGATACTGATAATCATGAGCATCACATACTGAACACAAATTTGAAAATTTAGCTCTGAGAACCAATTATTCACAAAAATAGAGAGATTTGAAATCCGAGGCTATTTTGCTTAATTCTGCTGGACTATAGCCCATGGTTTCAAAATGCACTTTTTTCCTGAATTCGCAAATGGCGATTAATTTGATACTGATAATCATGAGCATCACTTACTGAACACAAATTTGAAAATTTAGCTCTGAGAACTTTTTATTGACAAAAATAGAGAGATTTGAAATCCGAGGCTATTTTGCTTAATTCTGCTGGACTATAGCCCATGGTTTCAAAATGCACTTTTTTCCTTAGAATTCGCATATGGCAATTTCTATGATACTGATAATCATGAGCATCACTTACTAAACACAAATTTGAAAATTTAGCTCTGAGAACCAATTATTCACAAAAATAGAGAGATTTGAAATCCGAGGCTATTTTGCTTAATTCTGCTGGACTATAGCCCATGGTTTCAAAATGCACTTTTTTCCTGAATTCGAAAATGGCGATTTCTATGATACTGATAATCATGAGCATCACATACTGAACACAAATTGAAAATTTAGCTCTGAGAACCAATTATTCACAAAAATAGAGAGATTTGAAATCCGAGGCTATTTTGCTTAATTCTGCTGGACTATAGCCCATGGTTTCAAAATGCACTTTTTTCCTGAATTCGCAAATGGCGATTAATTTGATACTGATAATCATGAGCATCACTTACTGAACACAAATTTGAAAATTTAGCTCTGAGAACCAATTATTCACAAAAATAGAGAGATTTGAAATCCGAGGCTATTTTGCTTAATTCTGCTGGACTATAGCCCATGGTTTCAAAATGCACTTTTTTCCTGAATTCGCATATGGTAATTTCTATGATACTGATAATCATGAGCATCACTTACTAAACACAAATTTGAAAATTTAGCTCTGAGAACCTTTTATTGACAAAAATAGAGAGATTTGAAATCCGAGGCTATTTTGCTTAATTCTGCTGGACTATAGCCCATGGTTTCAAAATGCACTTTTTTCCTGAATTCGAAAATGGCGATTTCTATGATATTGATAATCATGAGCATCACATACTGAACACAAATTTGAAAATTTAGCTCTGAGAACCAATTATTCACAAAAATAGAGAGATTTGAAATCCGAGGCTATTTTGCTTAATTCTGCTGGACTATAGCCCATGGTTTCAAAATGCACTTTTTTCCTGAATTCGCATATGGCAATTTCTATGATACTGATAATCATGAGCATCACTTACTAAACACAAATTTGAAAATTTAGCTCTGAGAACCTTTTATTGACAAAAATAGAGAGATTTGAAATCCGAGGCTATTTTGCTTAATTCTGCTGGACTATAGCCCATGGTTTCAAAATGCACTTTTTTCCTGAATTCGCAAATGGCGATTAATTTGATACTGATAATCATGAGCATCACTTACTGAACACAAATTTGAAAATTTAGCTCTGAGAACCAATTATTCACAAAAATAGAGAGATTTGAAATCCGAGGCTATTTTGCTTAATTCTGCTGGACTATAGCCCATGGTTTCAAAATGCACTTTTTTCCTGAATTCGCAAATGGCGATTAATTTGATACTGATAATCATGAGCATCACATACTGAACACAAATTTGAAAATTTAGCTCTGAGAACCAATTATTCACAAAAATAGAGAGATTTGAAATCCGAGGCTATTTTGCTTAATTCTGCTGGACTATAGCCCATGGTTTCAAAATGCACTTTTTTCCTGAATTCGCATATGGCAATTTCTATGATACTGATAATCATGAGCATCACTTACTAAACACAAATTTGAAAATTTAGCTCTGAGAACCTTTTATTGACAAAAATAGAGAGATTTGAAATCCGAGGCTATTTTGCTTAATTCTGCTGGACTATAGCCCATGGTTTCAAAATGCACTTTTTTCCTGAATTCGCAAATGGCGATTAATTTGATACTGATAATCATGAGCATCACTTACTGAACACAAATTTGAAAATTTAGCTCTGAGAACCAATTATTCACAAAAATAGAGAGATTTGAAACCCGAGGCTATTTTGCTTAATTCTGCTGGACTATAGCCCATGGTTTCAAAATGCACTTTTTTCCTGAATTCGCATATGGCAATTTCTATGATACTGATAATCATGAGCATCACTTACTAAACACAAATTTGAAAATTTAGCTCTGAGAACCTTTTATTGACAAAAATAGAGAGATTTGAAATCCGAGGCTATTTTGCTTAATTCTGCTGGACTATAGCCCATGGTTTCAAAATGCACTTTTTTCCTGAATTCGCAAATGGCGATTAATTTGATACTGATAATCATGAGCATCACTTACTGAACACAAATTTGAAAATTTAGCTCTGAGAACCAATTATTCACAAAAATAGAGAGATTTGAAACCCGAGGCTATTTTGCTTAATTCTGCTGGACTATAGCCCATGGTTTCAAAATTCACTTTTTTCCTGAATTCGAAAATGGCGATTTCTATGATACTGATAATCATGAGCATCACTTACTAAACACAAATTTGAAAATTTAGCTCTGAGAACCTTTTATTGACAAAAATAGAGAGATTTGAAACCCGAGGCTATTTTGCTTAATTCTGCTGGACTATAGCCCATGGTTTCAAAATGCACTTTTTTCCTGAATTCGCATATGGCAATTTCTATGATACTGATAATCATGAGCATCACTTACTAAACACAAATTTGAAAATTTAGCTCTGAGAACCTTTTATTGACAAAAATAGAGAGATTTGAAATCCGAGGCTATTTTGCTTAATTCTGCTGGACTATAGCCCATGGTTTCAAAATGCACTTTTTTCCTGAATTCGCAAATGGCGATTAATTTGATACTGATAATCATGAGCATCACTTACTGAACACAAATTTGAAAATTTAGCTCTGAGAACCAATTATTCACAAAAATAGAGAGATTTGAAACCCGAGGCTATTTTGCTTAATTCTGCTGGACTATAGCCCATGGTTTCAAAATGCACTTTTTTCCTGAATTCGCAAATGGCGATTAATTTGATACTGATAATCATGAGCATCACTTACTGAACACAAATTTGAAAATTTAGCTCTGAGAACCAATTATTCACAAAAATAGAGAGATTTGAAACACGAGGCTATTTTGCTTAATTCTGCTGGACTATAGCCCATGGTTTCAAAATGCACTTTTTTCCTGAATTCGCATATGGCAATTTCTATGATACTGATAATCATGAGCATCACTTACTAAACACAAATTTGAAAATTTAGCTCTGAGAACCTTTTATTGACAAAAATAGAGAGATTTGAAATCCGAGGCTATTTTGCTTAATTCTGCTGGACTATAGCCCATGGTTTCAAAATTCACTTTTTTCCTGAATTCGCATATGGCAATTTCTATGATACTGATAATCATGAGCATCACTTACTAAACACAAATTTGAAAATTTAGCTCTGAGAACCAATTATTCACAAAAATAGAGAGATTTGAAATCCGAGGCTATTTTGCTTAATTCTGCTGGACTATAGCCCATGGTTTCAAAATTCACTTTTTTCCTGAATTCGAAAATGGCGATTTCTATGATACTGATAATCATGAGCATCACATACTGAACACAAATTTGAAAATTTAGCTCTGAGAACCAATTATTCACAAAAATAGAGAGATTTGAAATCCGAGGCTATTTTGCTTTATTCTGCTGGACTATAGCCCATGGTTTCAAAATGCACTTTTTTCCTGAATTCGCATATGGCAATTTCTATGATACTGATAATCATGAGCATCACTTACTAAACACAAATTTGAAAATTTAGCTCTGAGAACCTTTTATTGACAAAAATAGAGAGATTTGAAATCCGAGGCTATTTTGCTTAATTCTGCTGGACTATAGCCCATGGTTTCAAAATGCACTTTTTTCCTGAATTCGCAAATGGCGATTAATTTGATACTGATAATCATGAGCATCACTTACTAAACACAAATTTGAAAATTTAGCTCTGAGAACCAATTATTCACAAAAATAGAGAGATTTGAAATCCGAGGCTATTTTGCTTAATTCTGCTGGACTATAGCCCATGGTTTCAAAATTCACTTTTTTCCTGAATTCGAAAATGGCGATTTCTATGATACTGATAATCATGAGCATCACTTACTAAACACAAATTTGAAAATTTAGCTCTGAGAACCTTTTATTGACAAAAATAGAGAGATTTGAAATCCGAGGCTATTTTGCTTAATTCTGCTGGACTATAGCCCATGGTTTCAAAATGCACTTTTTTCCTGAATTCGCAAATGGCGATTAATTTGATACTGATAATCATGAGCATCACTTACTAAACACAAATTTGAAAATTTAGCTCTGAGAACCAATTATTCACAAAAATAGAGAGATTTGAAATCCGAGGCTATTTTGCTTAATTCTGCTGGACTATAGCCCATGGTTTCAAAATTCACTTTTTTCCTGAATTCGAAAATGGCGATTTCTATGATACTGATAATCATGAGCATCACTTACTAAACACAAATTTGAAAATTTAGCTCTGAGAACCTTTTATTGACAAAAATAGAGAGATTTGAAATCCGAGGCTATTTTGCTTAATTCTGCTGGACTATAGCCCATGGTTTCAAAATTCACTTTTTTCCTGAATTCGAAAATGGCGATTTCTATGATACTGATAATCATGAGCATCACATACTGAACACAAATTTGAAAATTTAGCTCTGAGAACCAATTATTCACAAAAATAGAGAGATTTGAAATCCGAGGCTATTTTGCTTTATTCTGCTGGACTGTAGCCCATGGTTTCAAAATGCACTTTTTTCCTGAATTCGCAAATGGCGATTAATTTGATACTGATAATCATGAGCATCACTTACTAAACACAAATTTGAAAATTTAGCTCTGAGAACCAATTATTCACAAAATTAGAGAGATTTGAAATCCGAGGCTATTTTGCTTAATTCTGCTGGACTGTAGCCCATGGTTTCCAAATGCACTTTTTTCCTGAATTCGCAAATGGCGATTAATTTGATACTGATAATCATGAGCATCACTTACTAAACACAAATTTGAAAATTTAGCTCTGAGAACCTTTTATTGACAAAAATAGAGAGATTTGAAATCCGAGGCTATTTTGCTTAATTCTGCTGGACTATAGCCCATGGTTTCAAAATGCACTTTTTTCCTGAATTCGAAAATGGCGATTTCTATGATACTGATAATCATGAGCATCACTTACTGAACACAAATTTGAAAATTTAGCTCTGAGAACCAATTATTCACAAAAATAGAGAGATTTGAAATCCGAGGCTATTTTGCTTTATTCTGCTGGACTATAGCCCATGGTTTCAAAATGCACTTTTTTCCTGAATTCGCAAATGGCGATTAATTTGATACTGATAATCATGAGCATCACTTACTGAACACAAATTTGAAAATTTAGCTCTGAGAACCTTTTATTGACAAAAATAGAGAGATTTGAAATCCGAGGCTATTTTGCTTAATTCTGCTGGACTATAGCCCATGGTTTCAAAATGCACTTTTTTCCTGAATTCGAAAATGGCGATTTCTATGATACTGATAATCATGAGCATCACATACTGAACACAAATTTGAAAATTTAGCTCTGAGAACCAATTATTCACAAAAATAGAGAGATTTGAAATCCGAGGCTATTTTGCTTAATTCTGCTGGACTATAGCCCATGGTTTCAAAATGCACTTTTTTCCTGAATTCGCATATGGTAATTTCTATGATACTGATAATCATGAGCATCACTTACTAAACACAAATTTGAAAATTTAGCTCTGAGAACCTTTTATTGACAAAAATAGAGAGATTTGAAATCCGAGGCTATTTTGCTTAATTCTGCTGGACTATAGCCCATGGTTTCAAAATGCACTTTTTTCCTGAATTCGAAAATGTCGATTAATTTGATACTGATAATCATGAGCATCACTTACTGAACACAAATTTGAAAATTTAGCTCTGAGAACCAATTATTCACAAAAATAGAGAGATTTGAAATCCGAGGCTATTTTGCTTAATTCTGCTGGACTATAGCCCATGGTTTCAAAATGCACTTTTTTCCTGAATTCGCATATGGCAATTTCTATGATACTGATAATCATGAGCATCACATACTGAACACAAATTTGAAAATTTAGCTCTGAGAACCAATTATTCACAAAAATAGAGAGATTTGAAATCCGAGGCTATTTTGCTTAATTCTGCTGGACTATAGCCCATGGTTTCAAAATGCACTTTTTTCCTGAATTCGCATATGGCAATTTCTATGATACTGATAATCATGAGCATCACTTACTAAACACAAATTTGAAAATTTAGCTCTGAGAACCTTTTATTGACAAAAATAGAGAGATTTGAAATCCGAGGCTATTTTGCTTAATTCTGCTGGACTATAGCCCATGGTTTCAAAATGCACTTTTTTCCTGAATACGCAAATGGCGATTAATTTGATACTGATAATCATGAGCATCACTTACTGAACAGAAATTTGAAAATTTAGCTCTGAGAACCAATTATTCACAAAAATAGAGAGATTTGAAATCCGAGGCTATTTTGCTTAATTCTGCTGGACTATAGCCCATGGTTTCAAAATGCACTTTTTTCCTGAATTCGCAAATGGCGATTAATTTGATACTGATAATCATGAGCATCACTTACTGAACACAAATTTGAAAATTTAGCTCTGAGAACCTTTTATTGACAAAAATAGAGAGATTTGAAATCCGAGGCTATTTTGCTTAATTCTGCTGGACTATAGCCCATGGTTTCAAAATGCACTTTTTTCCTGAATACGCAAATGGCGATTAATTTGATACTGATAATCATGAGCATCACTTACTGAACACAAATTTGAAAATTTAGCTCTGTGAACCAATTATTCACAAAAATAGAGAGATTTGAAATCCGAGGCTATTTTGCTTAATTCTGCTGGACTATAGCCCATGGTTTCAAAATGCACTTTTTTCCTGAATTCGCAAATGGCGATTAATTTGATACTGATAATCATGAGCATCACTTACTGAACACAAATTTGAAAATTTAGCTCTGAGAACCTTTTATTGACAAAAATAGAGAGATTTGAAATCCGAGGCTATTTTGCTTAATTCTGCTGGACTATAGCCCATGGTTTCAAAATGCACTTTTTTCCTGAATTCGCATATGGCAATTTCTATGATACTGATAATCATGAGCATCACTTACTAAACACAAATTTGAAAATTTAGCTCTGAGAACCTTTTATTGACAAAAATAGAGAGATTTGAAATCCGAGGCTATTTTGCTTAATTCTGCTGGACTATAGCCCATGGTTTCAAAATGCACTTTTTTCCTGAATACGCAAATGGCGATTAATTTGATACTGATAATCATGAGCATCACTTACTGAACAGAAATTTGAAAATTTAGCTCTGAGAACCAATTATTCACAAAAATAGAGAGATTTGAAATCCGAGGCTATTTTGCTTAATTCTGCTGGACTATAGCCCATGGTTTCAAAATGCACTTTTTTCCTGAATTCGCAAATGGCGATTAATTTGATACTGATAATCATGAGCATCACTTACTGAACACAAATTTGAAAATTTAGCTCTGAGAACCAATTATTCACAAAAATAGAGAGATTTGAAATCCGAGGCTATTTTGCTTAATTCTGCTGGACTATAGCCCATGGTTTCAAAATGCACTTTTTTCCTGAATTCGCATATGGTAATTTCTATGATACTGATAATCATGAGCATCACTTACTAAACACAAATTTGAAAATTTAGCTCTGAGAACCTTTTATTGACAAAAATAGAGAGATTTGAAATCCGAGGCTATTTTGCTTAATTCTGCTGGACTATAGCCCATGGTTTCAAAATGCACTTTTTTCCTGAATTCGCAAATGTCGATTAATTTGATACTGATAATCATGAGCATCACTTACTGAACACAAATTTGAAAATTTAGCTCTGAGAACCAATTATTCACAAAAATAGAGAGATTTGAAATCCGAGGCTATTTTGCTTAATTCTGCTGGACTATAGCCCATGGTTTCAAAATGCACTTTTTTCCTGAATTCGCATATGGCAATTTCTATGATACTGATAATCATGAGCATCACATACTGAACACAAATTTGAAAATTTAGCTCTGAGAACCAATTATTCACAAAAATAGAGAGATTTGAAATCCGAGGCTATTTTGCTTAATTCTGCTGGACTATAGCCCATGGTTTCAAAATTCACTTTTTTCCTGAATTCGAAAATGGCGATTTCTATGATACTGATAATCATGAGCATCACATACTGAACACAAATTTGAAAATTTAGCTCTGAGAACCAATTATTCACAAAAATAGAGAGATTTGAAATCCGAGGCTATTTTGCTTAATTCTGCTGGACTATAGCCCATGGTTTCAAAATGCACTTTTTTCCTGAATTCGCATATGGCAATTTCTATGATACTGATAATCATGAGCATCACTTACTAAACACAAATTTGAAAATTTAGCTCTGAGAACCTTTTATTGACAAAAATAGAGAGATTTGAAATCCGAGGTTATTTTGCTTAATTCTGCTGGACTATAGCCCATGGTTTCAAAATGCACTTTTTTCCTGAATACGCAAATGGCGATTAATTTGATACTGATAATCATGAGCATCACTTACTGAACAGAAATTTGAAAATTTAGCTCTGAGAACCAATTATTCACAAAAATGGAGAGATTTGAAATCCGAGGCTATTTTGCTTAATTCTGCTGGACTATAGCCCATGGTTTCAAAATGCACTTTTTTCCTGAATTCGAAAATGGCGATTTCTATGATACTGATAATCATGAGCATCACTTACTAAACACAAATTTGAAAATTTAGCTCTGAGAACCTTTTATTGACAAAAATAGAGAGATTTGAAATCCGAGGCTATTTTGCTTAATTCTGCTGGACTATAGCCCATGGTTTCAAAATGCACTTTTTTCCTGAATTCGAAAATGGCGATTTCTATGATACTGATAATCATGAGCATCACTTACTAAACACAAATTTGAAAATTTAGCTCTGAGAACCTTTTATTGACAAAAATAGAGAGATTTGAAATCCGAGGCTATTTTGCTTAATTCTGCTGGACTATAGCCCATGGTTTCAAAATGCACTTTTTTCCTGAATTCGCAAATGGCGATTTATTTGATACTGATAATCATGAGCATCACTTACTGAACACAAATTTGAAAATTTAGCTCTGAGAACCAATTATTCACAAAAATAGAGAGATTTGAAATCCGAGGCTATTTTGCTTAATTTTGCTGGACTATAGCCCATGGTTTCAAAATGCACTTTTTTCCTGAATTCGCAAATGGCGATTTCTATGGTATTGATAATCATGAGCATCACTTACTGAACACAAATTTGAAAATTTAGCTCTGAGAACCAATTATTCACAAAAATAGAGAGATTTGAAATCCGAGGCTATTTTGCTTAATTCTGCTGGACTATAGCCCATGGTTTCAAAATGCACTTTTTTCCTGAATTCGCAAATGGCGATTTCTATGGCATTGATAATCATGAGCATCACTTACTGAACACAAATTTGAAAATTTAGCTCTAAGAACCAATTATTCATAAAAATAGAGAGATTTGAAAACCGAGGCTATTTTGATTAATTCTGCTGGACTATAGCCCATGGTTTCAAAATGCACTTTTTTCCTGAATTCGCAAATGGCGATTAATTTGATACTGATAATCATGAGCATCACTTACTGAACACAAATTTGAAAATTTAGCACTGAGAACCTTTTATTGACAAAAATAGAGAGATTTGAAATCCGAGGCTATTTTGCTTAATTCTGCTGGACTATAGCCCATGGTTTCAAAATGCACTTTTTTCCTGAATTCGCAAATGGCGATTTCTATGGTATTGATAATCATGAGCATCACTTACTGAACACAAATTTGAAAATTTAGCTCTAAGAAACAATTATTCATAAAAATAGAGAGATTTGAAATCCGAGGCTATTTTGCTTAATTCTGCTGGACTATAGCCCATGGTTTCAAAATGCACTTTTTTCCTGAATTCGCAAATGGCGATTTCTGTGATATTTATAATCATGAGTATCACTTACTGCACACAAATTTGAAAATTTAGCTCTGAGAACCAATTATTCACAAAAATAGAGAGATTTGAAATCCGAGGCTATTTTGCTTAATTCTGCTGGACTATAGCCCATGGTTTCAAAATGCACTTTTTTCCTGAATTCGCAAATGGCGACTAATTTGATACTGATAATCATGAGCATCACTTACTGAACACAAATTTGAAAATTTAGCTCTGAGAACCTTTTATTGACAAAAATAGAGAGATTTGAAATCCGAGGCTATTTTGCTTAATTCTGCTGGACTATAGCCCATGGTTTCAAAATGCACTTTTTTCCTGAATTCGAAAATGGCGATTTCTATGATACTGATAATCATGAGCATCACTTACTAAACACAAATTTGAAAATTTAGCTCTGAGAACCTTTTATTGACAAAAATAGAGAGATTTGAAATCCGAGGCTATTTTGCTTAATTCTGCTGGACTATAGCCCATGGTTTCAAAATGCACTTTTTTCCTGAATTCGCAAATGGCGATTTCTATGATACTGATAATAATGGGCATCACTTACTGAACACAAATTTGAAAATTTAGCTCTGAGAACCAGTTATTCACAAAAATAGAGAGATTTGAAATCCGAGGCTATTTTGCTTAATTCTGCTGGACTATAGCCCATGGTTTCAAAATGTACTTTTTTCCTGAATTCGCAAATGGCGATTTCTATGATACTGATAATCATGAGCATCACTTACTGAACACAAATTTGAATTTTTAGCTCTGAGAACCTTTTATTGACAAAAATAGAGAGATTTGAAATCCGAGGCTATTTTGCTTAATTCTGCTGGACTATAGCCCATGGTTTCAAAATGCACTTTTTTCCTGAATTCGCAAATGGCGATTTCTATGGCATTGATAATCATGAGCATCACTTACTGAACACAAATTTGAAAATTTAGCTCTAAGAACCAATTATTCATAAAAATAGAGAGATTTGAAAACCGAGGCTATTTTGATTAATTCTGCTGGACTATAGCCCATGGTTTCAAAATGCACTTTTTTCCTGAATTCGCAAATGGCGATTAATTTGATACTGATAATCATGAGCATCACTTACTGAACACAAATTTGAAAATTTAGCACTGAGAACCTTTTATTGACAAAAATAGAGAGATTTGAAATCCGAGGCTATTTTGCTTAATTCTGCTGGACTATAGCCCATGGTTTCAAAATGCACTTTTTTCCTGAATTCGCAAATGGCGATTTCTATGGTATTGATAATCATGAGCATCACTTACTGAACACAAATTTGAAAATTTAGCTCTAAGAAACAATTATTCATAAAAATAGAGAGATTTGAAATCCGAGGCTATTTTGCTTAATTCTGCTGGACTATAGCCCATGGTTTCAAAATGCACTTTTTTCCTGAATTCGCAAATGGCGATTTCTATGATACTGATAATAATGGGCATCACTTACTGAACACAAATTTGAAAATTTAGCTCTAAGAAACAATTATTCATAAAAATAGAGAGATTTGAAATCCGAGGCTATTTTGCTTAATTCTGCTGGACTATAGCCCATGGTTTCAAAATGCACTTTTTTCCTGAATTCGCAAATGGCGATTTCTATGATACTGATAATAATGGGCATCACTTACTGAACACAAATTTGAAAATTTAGCTCTAAGAAACAATTATTCATAAAAATAGAGAGATTTGAAATCCGAGGCTATTTTGCTTAATTCTGCTGGACTATAGCCCATGGTTTCAAAATGCACTTTTTTCCTGAATTCGCAAATGGCGATTTCTGTGATATTTATAATCATGAGTATCACTTACTGCACACAAATTTGAAAATTTAGCTCTGAGAACCAATTATTCACAAAAATAGAGAGATTTGAAATCCGAGGCTATTTTGCTTAATTCTGCTGGACTATAGCCCATGGTTTCAAAATGCACTTTTTTCCTGAATTCGCAAATGGCGATTAATTTGATACTGATAATCATGAGCATCACTTACTGAACACAAATTTGAAAATTTAGCTCTGAGAACCTTTTATTGACAAAAATAGAGAGATTTGAAATCCGAGGCTATTTTGCTTAATTCTGCTGGACTATAGCCCATGGTTTCAAAATGCACTTTTTTCCTGAATTCGCAAATGGCGATTTCTATGATACTGATAATAATGGGCATCACTTACTGAACACAAATTTGAAAATTTAGCTCTAAGAAACAATTATTCATAAAAATAGAGAGATTTGAAATCCGAGGCTATTTTGCTTAATTCTGCTGGACTATAGCCCATGGTTTCAAAATGCACTTTTTTCCTGAATTCGCAAATGGCGATTTCTGTGATATTTATAATCATGAGTATCACTTACTGCACACAAATTTGAAAATTTAGCTCTGAGAACCAATTATTCACAAAAATAGAGAGATTTGAAATCCGAGGCTATTTTGCTTAATTCTGCTGGACTATAGCCCATGGTTTCAAAATGCACTTTTTTCCTGAATTCGCAAATGGCGATTTCTATGATACTGATAATCATGAGCATCACTTACTGAACGCAAATTTGAAATTTTAGCTCTGAGAACCTTTTATTGACAAAAATAGAGAGATTTGAAATCCGAGGCTATTTTGCTTAATTCTGCTGGACTATAGCCCATGGTTTCAAAATGCACTTTTTTCCTGAATTCGAAAATGGCGATTTCTATGATACTGATAATCATGAGCATCACTTACTAAACACAAATTTGAAAATTTAGCTCTGAGAACCTTTTATTGACAAAAATAGAGAGATTTGAAATCCGAGGCTATTTTGCTTAATTCTGCTGGACTATAGCCCATGGTTTCAAAATGCACTTTTTTCCTGAATTCGCAAATGGCGATTTCTATGATACTGATAATAATGGGCATCACTTACTGAACACAAATTTGAAAATTTAGCTCTGAGAACCAGTTATTCACAAAAATAGAGAGATTTGAAATCCGAGGCTATTTTGCTTAATTCTGCTGGACTATAGCCCATGGTTTCAAAATGCACTTTTTTCCTGAATTCGCAAAAGGCGATTTCTATGATACTGATAATAATGGGCATCACTTACTGAACACAAATTTGAAAATTTAGCTCTGAGAACCAGTTATTCACAAAAACAGAGAGATTTGAAATCCGAGGCTATTTTGCTTAATTCTGCTGGACTATAGCCCATGGTTTCAAAATGCACTTTTTTCCTGAATTCGCAAATGGCGATTTCTATGATACTGATAATCATGAGCATCACTTACTGAACACAAATTTGAAAATTTAGCTCTGAGAACCAATTATTCACAAAAATAGAGAGATTTGAAATCCGAGGCTATTTTGCTTAATTCTGCTGGACTATAGCCCATGGTTTCAAAATGCACTTTTTTCCTGAATTCGCAAATGGCGATTTCTATGATACTGATAATCATGAGCATCACTTACTGAACACAAATTTGAAAATTTAGCTCTGAGAACCAATTATTCACAAAAATAGAGAGATTTGAAATCCGAGGCTATTTTGCTTAATTCTGCTGGACTATAGCCCATGGTTTCAAAATGCACTTTTTTCCTGAATTCGCAAATGGCGATTTCTATGATACTGATAATCATGAGCATCACTTACTGAACACAAATTTGAAATTTTAGCTCTGAGAACCTTTTATTGACAAAAATAGAGAGATTTGAAATCCGAGTCTATTTTGCTTAATTCTGCTGGACTATAGCCCATGGTTTCAAAATGCACTTTTTTCCTGAATTCGCAAATGGCGATTTCTATGATACTGATAATAATGGGCATCACTTACTGAACACAAATTTGAAAATTTAGCTCTGAGAACCAGTTATTCACAAAAATAGAGAGATTTGAAATCCGAGGCTATTTTGCTTAATTCTGCTGGACTATAGCCCATGGTTTCAAAATGCACTTTTTTCCTGAATTCGCAAAAGGCGATTTCTATGATACTGATAATCATGAGCATCACTTACTGAACACAAATTTGAAAATTTAGCTCTGAGAACCAATTAATCACAAAAATAGAGAGATTTGAAATCCGAGGCTATTTTGCTTAATTCTGCTGGACTATAGCCCATGGTTTCAAAATGCACTTTTTTCCTGAATTCGCAAAAGGCGATTTCTATGATACTGATAATCATGAGCATCACTTACTGAACACAAATTTGAAAATTTAGCTCTGAGAACCAATTATTCACAAAAATAGAGAGATTTGAAATCCGAGGCTATTTTGCTTAATTCTGCTGGACTATAGCCCATGGTTTCAAAATGCACTTTTTTCCTGAATTCGCAAATGGCGATTTCTATGATACTGATAATCATGAGCATCACTTACTGAACACAAATTTGAAAATTTAGCTCTGAGAACCAATTATTCACAAAAATAGAGAGATTTGAAATCCGAGGCTATTTTGCTTAATTCTGCTGGACTATAGCCCATGGTTTCAAAATACACTTTTTTCCTGAATTCGCAAATGGCGATTTCTATGATACTGATAGTCATGAGCATCACTTACTGAACACAAATTTGAAAATTTAGCTCTGAGAACCAATTATTCACAAAAATAGAGAGATTTGAAATCCGAGGCTATTTTGCTTAATTCTGCTGGACTATAGCCCATGGTTTCAAAATGCACTTTTTTCCTGAATTCGCAAATGGCGATTTCTATGATACTGATAATCATGAGCATCACTTACTGAACACAAATTTGAAATTTTAGCTCTGAGAACCTTTTATTGATAAAAATAGAGAGATTTGAAATCCGAGGCTATTTTCCTTAATTCTGCTGGACTATAGCCCATGGTTTCAAAATGCACTTTTTTCCTGAATTCGCAAATGGCGATTTCTATGATACTGATAATCATGAGCATCACTTACTGAACACAAATTTGAAAATTTAGCTCTGAGAACCAATTATTCACAAAAATAGAGAGATTTGATATCCGAGGCTATTTTGCTTAATTCTGCTGGACTATAGCCCATGGTTTCAAAATGTACTTTTTTCCTGAATTCGCAAATGGCGATTTCTATGATACTGATAATCATGAGCATCACTTACTGAACACAAATTTGAAATTTTAGCTCTGAAAACCTTTTATTGACGAAAATAGAGAGATTTGAAATCCGAGGCTATTTTCCTTAATTCTGCTGGACTATAGCCCATGGTTTCAAAATGCACTTTTTTCCTGAATTCGCAAATGGCGATTTCTATGATACTGATAATCATGAGCATCACTTACTGAACACAAATTTGAAAATTTAGCTCTGAGAACCAATTATTCACAAAAATAGAGAGATTTGAAATCCGAGGCTATTTTGCTTAATTCTGCTGGACTATAGCCCATGGTTTCAAATGCACTTTTTTCCTGAATTCACAAATGGCGATTTCTATGATACTGATAATCATGAGCATCACTTACTGAACACAAATTTGAAATTTTAGCTCTGAGAACCTTTTATTGACAAAAATAGAGAGATTTGAAATCCGAGGCTATTTTGCTTAATTCTGCTGGACTATAGCCCATGGTTTCAAAATGCACTTTTTTCCTGAATTCGCAAATGGCGATTTCTATGATACTGATAATCATGAGCATCACTTACTGAACACAAATTTGAAATTTTAGCTCTGAGAACCTTTTATTGACAAAAATAGAGAGATTTGAAATCCGAGGCTATTTTGCTTAATTCTGCTGGACTATAGCCCATGGTTTCAAAATGCACTTTTTTCCTGAATTCGCAAATGGCGATTTCTATGATACTGATAATAATGGGCATCACTTACTGAACACAAATTTGAAAATTTAGCTCTGAGAACCAATTATTCACAAAAATAGAGAGATTTGAAATCCGAGGCTATTTTGCTTAATTCTGCTGGACTATAGCCCATGGTTTCAAAATGCACTTTTTTCCTGAATTCGCAAATGGCGATTTCTATGATACTGATAATAATGGGCATCACTTACTGAACACAAATTTGAAAATTTAGCTCTGAGAACCAGTTATTCACAAAAATAGAAAGATTTGAAATCCGAGGCTATTTTGCTTAATTCTGCTGGACTATAGCCCATGGTTTCAAAATGCACTTTTTTCCTGAATTCGCAAAAGGCGATTTCTATGATACTGATAATCATGAGCATCACTTACTGAACACAAATTTGAAAATTTAGCTCTGAGAACCAATTATTCACAAAAATAGAGAGATTTGAAATCCGAGGCTATTTTGCTTAATTCTGCTGGACTATAGCCCATGGTTTCAAAATGCACTTTTTTCCTGAATTCGCAAATGGCGATTTCTATGATACTGATAATAATGGGCATCACTTACTGAACACAAATTTGAAAATTTAGCTCTGAGAACCAATTATTCACAAAAATAGAGAGATTTGAAATCCGAGGCTATTTTGCTTAATTCTGCTGGACTATAGCCCATGGTTTCAAAATGCACTTTTTTCCTGAATTCGCAAATGGCGATTTCTATGATACTGATAATCATGGGCATCACTTACTGAACACAAATTTGAAAATTTAGCTCTGAGAACCAATTATTCACAAAAATAGAGAGATTTGAAATCCGAGGCTATTTTGCTTAATTCTGCTGGACTATAGCCCATGGTTTCAAAATGCACTTTTTTCCTGAATTCGCAAATGGCGATTTCTATGATACTGATAATCATGAGCATCACTTACTGAACACAAATTTGAAATTTTAGCTCTGAGAACCTTTTATTGACGAAAATAGAGAGATTTGAAATCCGAGGCTATTTTGCTTAATTCTGCTGGACTATAGCCCATGGTTTCAAAATGCACTTTTTTCCTGAATTCGCAAATGGCGATTTCTATGATACTGATAATGATGAGCATCACTTACTGAACACAAATTTGAAATTTTAGCTCTGAGAACCTTTTATTGACGAAAATAGAGAGATTTGAAATCCGAGGCTATTTTGCTTAATTCTGCTGGACTATAGCCCATGGTTTCAAAATGCACTTTTTTCCTGAATTCGCAAATGGCGATTTCTATGATACTGATAATCATGAGCATCACTTACTGAACACAAATTTGAAAATTTAGCTCTGAGAACCAATTATTCACAAAAATAGAGAGATTTGAAATCCGAGGCTATTTTGCTTAATTCTGCTGGACTATATATAGCCCATGGTTTCAAAATGTACTTTTTTCCTGAATTCGCAAATGGCGATTTCTATGATACTGATAATCATGAGCATCACTTACTGAACACATATTTGAAAATTTAGCTCTGAGAACCTTTTATTGACGAAAATAGAGAGATTTGAAATCCGAGGCTATTTTGCTTAATTCTGCTGGACTATAGCCCATGGTTTCAAAATGCACTTTTTTCCTGAATTCGCAAATGGCGATTTCTATGATACTGATAATCATGAGCATCACTTACTGAACACAAATTTGAAAATTTAGCTCTGAGAACCAATTATTCACAAAAATAGAGAGATTTGAAATCCGAGGCTATTTTGCTTAATTCTGCTGGACTATAGCCCATGGTTTCAAAATGCACTTTTTTCCTGAATTCGCAAATGGCGATTTCTATGGTACTGATAATCATGAGCATCACTTACTGAACACAAATTTGAAAATTTAGCTCTGAGAACCAATTATTCACAAAAATAGAGAGATTTGAAATCCGAGGCTATTTTGCTTAATTCTGCTGGACTATAGCCCATGGTTTCAAAATGTACTTTTTTCCTGAATTCGCAAATGGCGATTTCTATGATACTGATAATCATGAGCATCACTTACTGAACACAAATTTGAAATTTTAGCTCTGAAAACCTTTTATTGACGAAAATAGAGAGATTTGAAATCCGAGGCTATTTTGCTTAATTCTGCTGGACTATAGCCCATGGTTTCAAAATGCACTTTTTTCCTGAATTCGCAAATGGCGATTTCTATGATACTGATAATGATGAGCATCACTTACTGAACACAAATTTGAAATTTTAGCTCTGAGAACCTTTTATTGACGAAAATAGAGAGATTTGAAATCCGAGGCTATTTTGCTTAATTCTGCTGGACTATAGCCCATGGTTTCAAAATGCACTTTTTTCCTGAATTCGCAAATGGCGATTTCTATGATACTGATAATCATGAGCATCACTTACTGAACACAAATTTGAAAATTTAGCTCTGAGAACCAATTATTCACAAAAATAGAGAGATTTGAAATCCGAGGCTATTTTGCTTAATTCTGCTGGACTATATATAGCCCATGGTTTCAAAATGTACTTTTTTCCTGAATTCGCAAATGGCGATTTCTATGATACTGATAATCATGAGCATCACTTACTGAACACAAATTTGAAAATTTAGCTCTGAGAACCTTTTATTGACGAAAATAGAGAGATTTGAAATCCGAGGCTATTTTGCTTAATTCTGCTGGACTATAGCCCATGGTTTCAAAATGCACTTTTTTCCTGAATTCGCAAATGGCGATTTCTATGATACTGATAATCATGAGCATCACTTACTGAACACAAATTTGAAAATTTAGCTCTGAGAACCAATTATTCACAAAAATAGAGAGATTTGAAATCCGAGGCTATTTTGCTTAATTCTGCTGGACTATAGCCCATGGTTTCAAAATGCACTTTTTTCCTGAATTCGCAAATGGCGATTTCTATGATACTGATAATCATGAGCATCACTTACTGAACACAAATTTGAAAATTTAGCTCTGAGAACCAATTATTCACAAAAATAGAGAGATTTGAAATCCGAGGCTATTTTGCTTAATTCTGCTGGACTATAGCCCATGGTTTCAAAATGCACTTTTTTCCTGAATTCGCAAATGGCGATTTCTATGATACTGATAATCATGAGCATCACTTACTGAACACAAATTTGAAAATTTAGCTCTGAGAACCAATTATTCACAAAAATAGAGAGATTTGAAATCCGAGGCTATTTTGCTTAATTCTGCTGGACTATATACAGCCCATGGTTTCAAAATGTACTTTTTTCCTGAATTCGCAAATGGCGATTTCTATGATACTGATAATCATGAGCATCACTTACTGAACACAAATTTGAAAATTTAGCTCTGAGAACCAATTATTCACAAAAATAGAGAGATTTGAAATCCGAGGCTATTTTGCTTAATTCTGCTGGACTATAGCCCATGGTTTCAAATGCACTTTTTTCCTGAATTCACAAATGGCGATTTCTATGATACTGATAATCATGAGCATCACTTACTGAACACAAATTTGAAATTTTAGCTCTGAGAACCTTTTATTGACGAAAATAGAGAGATTTGAAATCCGAGGCTATTTTGCTTAATTCTGCTGGACTATAGCCCATGGTTTCAAAATGCACTTTTTTCCTGAATTCGCAAATGGCGATTTCCATGATACTGATAATCATGAGCATCACTTACTGAACACAAATTTGAAATTTTAGCTCTGAGAACCTTTTATTGACGAAAATAGAGAGATTTGAAATCCGAGGCTATTTTGCTTAATTCTGCTGGACTATAGCCCATGGTTTCAAAATGCACTTTTTTCCTGAATTCGCAAATGGCGATTTCCATGATACTGATAATCATGAGCATCACTTACTGAACACAAATTTGAAATTTTAACTCTGAGAACCTTTTATTGACGAAAATAGAGAGATTTGAAATCCGAGGCTATTTTGCTTAATTCTGCTGGACTATAGCCCATGGTTTCAAAATGCACTTTTTTCCTGAATTCGCAAATGGCGATTTCCATGATACTGATAATCATGAGCATCACTTACTGAACACAAATTTGAAAATTTAGCTCTGAGAACCAATTATTCACAAAAATAGAGAGATTTGAAATCCGAGGCTATTTTGCTTAATTCTGCTGGACTATAGCCCATGGTTTCAAAATGCACTTTTTTCCTGAATTCGCAAATGGCGATTTCCATGATACTGATAATCATGAGCATCACTTACTGAACACAAATTTGAAAATTTAGCTCTGAGAACCAATTATTCACAAAAATAGAGAGATTTGAAATCCGAGGCTATTTTGCTTAATTCTGCTGGACTATAGCCCATGGTTTCAAAATGCACTTTTTTCCTGAATTCGCAAATGGCGATTTATATAATATCTTTAATCATGAGCATCACTTACTGAACACAAATTTGAAAATTTAGCTCTGAGAACCAATTATTCACAAAAATAGAGAGATTTGAAATCCGAGGCTATTTTGCTTAATTCTGCTGGACTATAGCCCATGGTTTCAAATGCACTTTTTTCCTGAATTCACAAATGGCGATTTCTATGATACTGATAATCATGAGCATCACTTACTGAACACAAATTTGAAATTTTAGCTCTGAGAACCTTTTATTGACAAAAATAGAGAGATTTGAAATCCGAGGCTATTTTGCTTAATTCTGCTGGACTATAGCCCATGGTTTCAAAATGCACTTTTTTCCTGAATTCGCAAATGGCGATTTCCATGATACTGATAATCATGAGCATCACTTACTGAACACAAATTTGAAATTTTAGCTCTGAGAACCTTTTATTGACGAAAATAGAGAGATTTGAAATCCGAGGCTATTTTGCTTAATTCTGCTGGACTATAGCCCATGGTTTCAAAATGCACTTTTTTCCTGAATTCGCAAATGGCGATTTCCATGATACTGATAATCATGAGCATCACTTACTGAACACAAATTTGAAAATTTAGCTCTGAGAACCAATTATTCACAAAAATAGAGAGATTTGAAATCCGAGGCTATTTTGCTTAATTCTGCTGGACTATAGCCCATGGTTTCAAAATGCACTTTTTTCCTGAATTCGCAAATGGCGATTTATATAATATCTTTAATCATGAGCATCACTTACTGAACACAAATTTGAAAATTTAGCTCTGAGAACCTTTTATTGACGAAAATAGAGAGATTTGAAATCCGAGGCTATTTTGCTTAATTCTGCTGGACTATAGCCCATGGTTTCAAAATGCACTTTTTTCCTGAATTCGCAAATGGCGATTTCCATGATACTGATAATCATGAGCATCACTTACTGAACACAAATTTGAAAATTTAGCTCTGAGAACCAATTATTCACAAAAATAGAGAGATTTGAAATCCGAGGCTATTTTGCTTAATTCTGCTGGACTATAGCCCATGGTTTCAAAATGCACTTTTTTCCTGAATTCGCAAATGGCGATTTATATAATATCTTTAATCATGAGCATCACTTACTGAACACAAATTTGAAAATTTAGCTCTGAGAACCAATTATTCACAAAAATAGAGAGATTTGAAATCCGAGGCTATTTTGCTTAATTCTGCTGGACTATAGCCCATGGTTTCAAATGCACTTTTTTCCTGAATTCACAAATGGCGATTTCTATGATACTGATAATCATGAGCATCACTTACTGAACACAAATTTGAAATTTTAGCTCTGAGAACCTTTTATTGACAAAAATAGAGAGATTTGAAATCCGAGGCTATTTTGCTTAATTCTGCTGGACTATAGCCCATGGTTTCAAAATGCACTTTTTTCCTGAATTCGCAAATGGCGATTTCCATGATACTGATAATCATGAGCATCACTTACTGAACACAAATTTGAAATTTTAGCTCTGAGAACCTTTTATTGACGAAAATAGAGAGATTTGAAATCCGAGGCTATTTTGCTTAATTCTGCTGGACTATAGCCCATGGTTTCAAAATGCACTTTTTTCCTGAATTCGCAAATGGCGATTTCCATGATACTGATAATCATGAGCATCACTTACTGAACACAAATTTGAAAATTTAGCTCTGAGAACCAATTATTCACAAAAATAGAGAGATTTGAAATCCGAGGCTATTTTGCTTAATTCTGCTGGACTATAGCCCATGGTTTCAAAATGTACTTTTTTCCTGAATTCGCAAATGGCGATTTCTATGATACTGATAATCATGAGCATCACTTACTGAACACAAATTTGATATTTTAGCTCTGAGAACCTTTTATTGACAAAAATAGAGAGATTTGAAATCCGAGGCTTCAAAATGCACTTTTTTCCTGAATTCGCAAATGGCGATTTCTATGATACTGATAATCATGAGCATCACTTACTGAACACAAATTTGATATTTTAGCTCTGAGAACCTTTTATTCACAAAAATAGAGAGATTTGAAATCCGAGGCTATTTTGCTTAATTCTGCTGGACTATAGCCCATGGTTTCAAAATGTACTTTTTTCCTGAATTCGCAAATGGCGATTTCTATGATACTGATAATCATGAGCATCACTTACTGAACACAAATTTGAAAATTTAGCTCTGAGAACCAATTATTCACAAAAATAGAGAGATTTGAAATCCGAGGCTATTTTGCTTAATTCTGCTGGACTATAGCCCATGGTTTCAAAATGTACTTTTTTCCTGAATTCGCAAATGGCGATTTCTATGATACTGATAATCATGAGCATCACTTACTGAACACAAATTTGAAATTTTAGCTCTGAGAACCTTTTATTGACGAAAATAGAGAGATTTGAAATCCGAGGCTATTTTGCTTAATTCTGCTGGACTATAGCCCATGGTTTCAAAATGCACTTTTTTCCTGAATTCGCAAATGGCGATTTCCATGATACTGATAATCATGAGCATCACTTACTGAACACAAATTTGAAAATTTAGCTCTGAGAACCAATTATTCACAAAAATAGAGAGATTTGAAATCCGAGGCTATTTTGCTTAATTCTGCTGGACTATAGCCCATGGTTTCAAAATGCACTTTTTTCCTGAATTCGCAAATGGCGATTTCTATGATACTGATAATCATGAGCATCACTTACTGAACACAAATTTGAAAATTTAGCTCTGAGAACCAATTATTCACAAAAATAGAGAGATTTGAAATCCGAGGCTATTTTGCTTAATTCTGCTGGACTATAGCCCATGGTTTCAAAATGCACTTTTTTCCTGAATTCGCAAATGGCGATTTCTATGATACTGATAATCATGGGCATCACTTACTGAACACAAATTTGAAAATTTAGCTCTGAGAACCAATTATTCACAAAAATAGAGAGATTTGAAATCCGAGGCTATTTTGCTTAATTCTGCTGGACTATAGCCCATGGTTTCAAAATGCACTTTTTTCCTGAATTCGCAAATGGCGATTTCTATGATACTGATAATCATGAGCATCACTTACTGAACACAAATTTGAAAATTTAGCTCTGAGAACCAATTATTCACAAAAATAGAGAGATTTGAAATCCGAGGCTATTTTGCTTAATTCTGCTGGACTATAGCCCATGGTTTCAAAATGCACTTTTTTCCTGAATTCGCAAATGGCGATTTCTATGATACTGATAATCATGAGCATCACTTACTGAACACAAATTTGAAAATTTAGCTCTGAGAACCAATTATTCACAAAAATAGAGAGATTTGAAATCCGAGGCTATTTTGCTTAATTCTGCTGGACTATAGCCCATGGTTTCAAAATGCACTTTTTTCCTGAATTCGCAAATGGCGATTTCTATGATACTGATAATCATGAGCATCACTTACTGAACACAAATTTGAAATTTTAGCTCTGAGAACCTTTTATTGACAAAAATATAGAGATTTGAAATCCGAGGCTATTTTGCTTAATTCTGCTGGACTATAGCCCATGGTTTCAAAATGCACTTTTTTCCTGAATTCGCAAATGGCGATTTCTATGATACTGATAATCATGAGCATCACTTACTGAACACAAATTTGAAAATTTAGCTCTGAGAACCAATTATTCACAAAAATAGAGAGATTTGAAATCCGAGGCTATTTTGCTTAATTCTGCTGGACTATAGCCCATGGTTTCAAAATGCACTTTTTTCCTGAATTCGCAAATGGCGATTTCTATGATACTGATAGTCATGAGCATCACTTACTGAAAACAAATTTGAAATTTTAGCTCTGAGAACCTTTTATTGACAAAAATAGAGAGATTTGAAATCCGAGGCTATTTTGCTTAATTCTGCTGGACTATAGCCCATGGTTTCAAAATGCACTTTTTTCCTGAATTCGCAAATGGCGATTTCTATGATACTGATAATCATGAGCATCACTTACTGAACACAAATTTGAAATTTTAGCTCTGAGAACCTTTTATTGACAAAAATAGAGAGATTTGAAATCCGAGGCTATTTTGCTTAATTCTGCTGGACTATAGCCCATGGTTTCAAAATGCACATTTTTCCTGAATTCGCAAATGGCGATTTCTATGATACTGATAATAATGGGCATCACTTACTGAACACAAATTTGAAAATTTAGCTCTGAGAACCAGTTATTCACAAAAATAGAGAGATTTGAAATCCGAGGCTATTTTGCTTAATTCTGCTGGACTATAGCCCATGGTTTCAAAACGCACTTTTTTCCTGAATTCGCAAATGGCGATTTCTATGATACTGATAATCATGAGCATCACTTACTGAACACAAATTTGAAATTTTAGCTCTGAGAACCTTTTATTGACAAAAATAGAGAGATTTGAAATCCGAGGCTATTTTGCTTAATTCTGCTGGACTATAGCCCATGGTTTCAAAATGCACTTTTTTCCTGAATTCGCAAATGGCGATTTCTATGATACTGATAATCATGAGCATCACTTACTGAACACAAATTTGAAATTTTAGCTCTGAGAACCTTTTATTGACAAAAATAGAGAGATTTGAAATCCGAGGCTATTTTGCTTAATTCTGCTGGACTATAGCCCATGGTTTCAAAATGCACTTTTTTCCTGAATTCGCAAATGGCGATTTCTATGATACTGATAATCATGGGCATCACTTACTGAACACAAATTTGAAAATTTAGCTCTGAGAACCAATTATTCACAAAAATAGAGAGATTTGAAATCCGAGGCTATTTTGCTTAATTCTGCTGGACTATAGCCCATGGTTTCAAATGCACTTTTTTCCTGAATTCACAAATGGCGATTTCTATGATACTGATAATCATGAGCATCACTTACTGAACACAAATTTGAAATTTTAGCTCTGAGAACCTTTTATTGACAAAAATAGAGAGATTTGAAATCCGAGGCTATTTTGCTTAATTCTGCTGGACTATAGCCCATGGTTTCAAAATGCACTTTTTTCCTGAATTCGCAAATGGCGATTTCTATGATACTGATAATCATGAGCATCACTTACTGAACACAAATTTGAAAATTTAGCTCTGAGAACCAATTATTCACAAAAATAGAGAGATTTGAAATCCGAGGCTATTTTGCTTAATTCTGCTGGACTATAGCCCATGGTTTCAAATGCACTTTTTTCCTGAATTCACAAATGGCGATTTCTATGATACTGATAATCATGAGCATCACTTACTGAACACAAATTTGAAATTTTAGCTCTGAGAACCTTTTATTGACAAAAATAGAGAGATTTGAAATCCGAGGCTATTTTGCTTAATTCTGCTGGACTATAGCCCATGGTTTCAAAATGCACTTTTTTCCTGAATTCGCAAATGGCGATTTCTATGATACTGATAATCATGAGCATCACTTACTGAACACAAATTTGAAAATTTAGCTCTGAGAACCAATTATTCACAAAAATAGAGAGATTTGAAATCCGAGGCTATTTTGCTTAATTCTGCTGGACTATAGCCCATGGTTTCAAAATGCACTTTTTTCCTGAATTCGCAAATGGCGATTTCTATGATACTGATAATCATGAGCATCACTTACTGAACACAAATTTGAAAATTTAGCTCTGAGAACCAATTATTCACAAAAATAGAGAGATTTGAAATCCGAGGCTATTTTGCTTAATTCTGCTGGACTATAGCCCATGGTTTCAAATGCACTTTTTTCCTGAATTCACAAATGGCGATTTCTATGATACTGATAATCATGAGCATCACTTACTGAACACAAATTTGAAATTTTAGCTCTGAGAACCTTTTATTGACAAAAATAGAGAGATTTGAAATCCGAGGCTATTTTGCTTAATTCTGCTGGACTATAGCCCATGGTTTCAAAATGCACTTTTTTCCTGAATTCGCAAATGGCGATTTCTATGATACTGATAATCATGAGCATCACTTACTGAACACAAATTTGAAAATTTAGCTCTGAGAACCAATTATTCACAAAAATAGAGAGATTTGAAATCCGAGGCTATTTTGCTTAATTCTGCTGGACTATAGCCCATGGTTTCAAAATGCACTTTTTTCCTGAATTCGCAAATGGCGATTTCTATGATACTGATAATCATGAGCATCACTTACTGAACACAAATTTGAAACTTTAGCTCTGAGAACCTTTTATTGACAAAAATAGAGAGATTTGAAATCCGAGGCTATTTTGCTTAATTCTGCTGGACTATAGCCCATGGTTTCAAAATGCACTTTTTTCCTGAATTCGCAAATGGCGATTTCTATGATACTGATAATCATGAGCATCACTTACTGAACACAAATTTGAAAATTTAGCTCTGAGAACCAATTATTCACAAAAATAGAGAGATTTGAAATCCGAGGCTATTTTGCTTAATTCTGCTGGACTATAGCCCATGGTTTCAAAATGCACTTTTTTCCTGAATTCGCAAATGGCGATTTCTATGATACTGATAATTATGAGCATCACTTACTGAACACAAATTTGAAAATTTAGCTCTGAGAACCAATTATTCACAAAAATAGAGAGATTTGAAATCCGAGGCTATTTTGCTTAATTCTGCTGGACTATAGCCCATGGTTTCAAAATGCACTTTTTTCCTGAATTCGCAAATGGCGATTTCTATGATACTGATCATCATGAGCATCACTTACTGAACACAAATTTGAAACTTTAGCTCTGAGAACCTTTTATTGACAAAAATAGAGAGATTTGAAATCCGAGGCTATTTTGCTTAATTCTGCTGGACTATAGCCCATGGTTTCAAAATGCACTTTTTTCCTGAATTCGCAAATGGCGATTTCTATGATACTGATAATCATGAGCATCACTTACTGAAAACAAATTTGAAATTTTAGCTCTGAGAACCTTTTATTGACAAAAATAGAGAGATTTGAAATCCGAGGCTATTTTGCTTAATTCTGCTGGACTATAGCCCATGGTTTCAAAATGCACTTTTTTCCTGAATTCGCAAATGGCGATTTCTATGATACTGATAATCATGAGCATCACTTACTGAACACAAATTTGAAATTTTAGCTCTGAGAACCTTTTATTGACAAAAATAGAGAGATTTGAAATCCGAGGCTATTTTGCTTAATTCTGCTGGACTATAGCCCATGGTTTCAAAATGCACTTTTTTCCTGAATTCGCAAATGGCGATTTCTATGATACTGATAATAATGGGCATCACTTACTGAACACAAATTTGAAAATTTAGCTCTGAGAACCAGTTATTCACAAAAATAGAGAGATTTGAAATCCGAGGCTATTTTGCTTAATTCTGCTGGACTATAGCCCATGGTTTCAAAATGCACTTTTTTCCTGAATTCGCAAATGGCGATTTCTATGATACTGATAATCATGAGCATCACTTACTGAACACAAATTTGAAATTTTAGCTCTGAGAACCTTTTATTGACAAAAATATAGAGATTTGAAATCCGAGGCTATTTTGCTTAATTCTGCTGGACTATAGCCCATGGTTTCAAAATGCAGTTTTTTCCTGAATTCGCAAATGGCGATTTCTATGATACTGATAATCATGGGCATCACTTACTGAACACAAATTTGAAAATTTAGCTCTGAGAACCAATTATTCAAAAAAATAGAGAGATTTGAAATCCGAGGCTATTTTGCTTAATTCTGCTGGACTATAGCCCATGGTTTCAAAATGCACTTTTTTCCTGAATTCGCAAATGGCGATTTCTATGATACTGATAATCATGAGCATCACTTACTGAACACAAATTTGAAAATTTAGCTCTGAGAACCAATTATTCACAAAAATAGAGAGATTTGAAATCCGAGGCTATTTTGCTTAATTCTGCTGGACTATAGCCCATGGTTTCAAAATGCACTTTTTTCCTGAATTCGCAAATGGCGATTTCTATGATACTGATAATCATGGGCATCACTTACTGAACACAAATTTGAAAATTTAGCTCTGAGAACCAATTATTCAAAAAAATAGAGAGATTTGAAATCCGAGGCTATTTTGCTTAATTCTGCTGGACTATAGCCCATGGTTTCAAAATGCACTTTTTTCCTGAATTCGCAAATGGCGATTTCTATGATACTGATAATCATGAGCATCACTTACTGAACACAAATTTGAAACTTTAGCTCTGAGAACCTTTTATTGACAAAAATAGAGAGATTTGAAATCCGAGGCTATTTTGCTTAATTCTGCTGGACTATAGCCCATGGTTTAAAAATGCACTTTTTTCCTGAATTTGCAAATGGCGATTTCTATGATACTGATAGTCATGAGCATCACTTACTGAAAACAAATTTGAAATTTTAGCTCTGAGAACCTTTTATTGACAAAAATAGAGAGATTTGAAATCCGAGGCTATTTTGCTTAATTCTGCTGGACTATAGCCCATGGTTTCAAAATGCACTTTTTTCCTGAATTCGCAAATGGCGATTTCTATGATACTGATAATCATGGGCATCACTTACTGAACACAAATTTGAAAATTTAGCTCTGAGAACCAATTATTCACAAAAATAGAGAGATTTGAAATCCGAGGCTATTTTGCTTAATTCTGCTGGACTATAGCCCATGGTTTCAAAATGCACTTTTTTCCTGAATTCGCAAATGGCGATTTCTATGATACTGATAATCATGAGCATCACTTACTGAACACAAATTTGAAATTTTAGCTCTGAGAACCTTTTATTGACAAAAATAGAGAGATTTGAAATCCGAGGCTATTTTGCTTAATTCTGCTGGACTATAGCCCATGGTTTCAAAATGCACTTTTTTCCTGAATTCGCAAATGGCGATTTCTATGATACTGATAATCATGAGCATCACTTACTGAACACAAATTTGAAAATTTAGCTCTGAGAACCAATTATTCACAAAAATAGAGAGATTTGAAATCCGAGGCTATTTTGCTTAATTCTGCTGGACTATAGCCCATGGTTTCAAAATGCACTTTTTTCCTGAATTCGCAAATGGCGATTTCTATGATACTGATAATCATGAACATCACTTACTGAACACAAATTTGAAAATTTAGCTCTGAGAACCAATTATTCACAAAAATAGAGAGATTTGAAATCCGAGGCTATTTTGCTTAATTCTGCTGGACTATAGCCCATGGTTTCAAAATGCACTTTTTTCCTGAATTCGCAAATGGCGATTTCTATGATACTGATAATCATGGGCATCACTTACTGAACACAAATTTGAAAATTTAGCTCTGAGAACCAATTATTCACAAAAATAGAGAGATTTGAAATCCGAGGCTATTTTGCTTAATTCTGCTGGACTATAGCCCATGGTTTCAAATGCACTTTTTTCCTGAATTCACAAATGGCGATTTCTATGATACTGATAATCATGAGCATCACTTACTGAACACAAATTTGAAATTTTAGCTCTGAGAACCTTTTATTGACAAAAATAGAGAGATTTGAAATCCGAGGCTATTTTGCTTAATTCTGCTGGACTATAGCCCATGGTTTCAAAATGCACTTTTTTCCTGAATTCGCAAATGGCGATTTCTATGATACTGATAATCATGAGCATCACTTACTGAGCACAAATTTGAAAATTTAGCTCTGAGAACCAATTATTCACAAAAATAGAGAGATTTGAAATCCGAGGCTATTTTGCTTAATTCTGCTGGACTATAGCCCATGGTTTCAAAATGCACTTTTTTCCTGAATTCGCAAATGGCGATTTCTATGATACTGATAATCATGAGCATCACTTACTGAACACAAATTTGAAATTTTAGCTCTGAGAACCTTTTATTGACAAAAATAGAGAGATTTGAAATCCGAGGCTATTTTGCTTAATTCTGCTGGACTATAGCCCATGGTTTCAAAATGCACTTTTTTCCTGAATTCGCAAATGGCGATTTCTATGATACTGATAATCATGAGCATCACTTACTGAACACAAATTTGAAACTTTAGCTCCGAGAACCTTTTATTGACAAAAATAGAGAGATTTGAAATCCGAGGCTATTTTGCTTAATTCTGCTGGACTATAGCCCATGGTTTCAAAATGCACTTTTTTCCTGAATTCGCAAATGGCGATTTCTGTGATACTGATAATCATGAGCATCACTTACTGAAAACAAATTTGAAATTTTAGCTCTGAGAACCTTTTATTGACAAAAATAGAGAGATTTGAAATCCGAGGCTATTTTGCTTAATTCTGCTGGACTATAGCCCATGGTTTCAAAATGCACTTTTTTCCTGAATTCGCAAATGGCGATTTCTATGATACTGATAATCATGAGCATCACTTACTGAACACAAATTTGAAATTTTAGCTCTGAGAACCTTTTATTGACAAAAATAGAGATATTTGAAATCCGAGGCTATTTTGCTTAATTCTGCTGGACTATAGCCCATGGTTTCAAAATGCACTTTTTTCCTGAATTCGCAAATGGCGATTTCTATGATACTGATAATAATGGGCATCACTTACTGAACACAAATTTGAAAATTTAGCTCTGAGAACCAGTTATTCACAAAAATAGAGAGATTTGAAATCCGAGGCTATTTTGCTTAATTCTGCTGGACTATAGCCCATGGTTTCAAAATGCACTTTTTTCCTGAATTCGCAAATGGCGATTTCTATGATACTGATAATCATGAGCATCACTTACTGAACACAAATTTGAAATTTTAGCTCTGAGAACCTTTTATTGACAAAAATAGAGAGATTTGAAATCCGAGGCTATTTTGCTTAATTCTGCTGGACTATAGCCCATGGTTTCAAAATGCACTTTTTTCCTGAATTCGCAAATGGCGATTTCTATGATACTGATAATCATGAGCATCACTTACTGAACACAAATTTGAAATTTTAGCTCTGGGAACCTTTTATTGACAAAAATAGAGAGATTTGAAATCCGAGGCTATTTTGCTTAATTCTGCTGGACTATAGCCCATGGTTTCAAAATGCACTTTTTTCCTGAAATCGCAAATGGCAATTTCTATGATGCTGATAATCATGAGCATCACTTACTGAACACAAATTTGAAAATTTAGCTCTGAGAACCAATTATTCACAAAAATAGAGAGATTTGAAATCCGAGGCTATTTTGCTTAATTCTGCTGGACTATAGCCCATGGTTTCAAAATGCACTTTTTTCCTGAATTCGCAAATGGCGATTTCTATGATACTGATAATAATGGGCATCACTTACTGAACACAAATTTGAAAATTTAGCTCTGAGAACCAGTTATTCACAAAAATAGAGAGATTTGAAATCCGAGGCTATTTTGCTTAATTCTGCTGGACTATAGCCCATGGTTTCAAAATGCACTTTTTTCCTGAATTCGCAAATGGCGATTTCTATCATACTGATAATCATGAGCATCACTTACTGAACACAAATTTGAAATTTTAGCTCTGAGAACCAATTATTCACAAAAATAGAGAGATTTGAAATCCGAGGCTATTTTGCTTAATTCTGCTGGACTATAGCCCATGGTTTCAAAATGCACTTTTTTCCTGAATTCGCAAATGGCGATTTCTATGATACTGATAATCATGAGCATCACTTACTGAACACAAATTTGAAATTTTAGCTCTGAGAACCTTTTATTGACAAAAATAGAGAGATTTGAAATCCGAGGCTATTTTGCTTAATTCTGCTGGACTATAGCCCATGGTTTCAAAATGCACTTTTTTCCTGAATTCGCAAATGGCGATTTCTATGATACTGATAATAATGGGCATCACTTACTGAACACAAATTTGAAAATTTAGCTCTGAGAACCAGTTATTCACAAAAATAGAGAGATTTGAAATCCGAGGCTATTTTGCTTAATTCTGCTGGACTATAGCCCATGGTTTCAAAATGCACTTTTTTCCTGAATTCGCAAATGGCGATTTCTATGATACTGATAATCATGAGCATCACTTACTGAACACAAATTTGAAAATTTAGCTCTGAGAACCAATTATTCACAAAAATAGAGAGATTTGAAATCCGAGGCTATTTTGCTTAATTCTGCTGGACTATAGCCCATGGTTTCAAAATGCACTTTTTTCCTGAATTCGCAAAAGGCGATTTCTATGATACTGATAATCATGAGCATCACTTACTGAACACAAATTTGAAATTTTAGCTCTGAGAACCTTTTATTGACAAAAATAGAGAGATTTGAAATCCGAGGCTATTTTGCTTAATTCTGCTGGACTATAGCCCATGGTTTCAAAATGCACTTTTTTCCTGAATTCGCAAATGGCGATTTCTATGATACTGATAATCATGGGCATCACTTACTGAACACAAATTTGAAAATTTAGCTCTGAGAACCAATTATTCACAAAAATAGAGAGATTTGAAATCCGAGGCTATTTTGCTTAATTCTGCTGGACTATAGCCCATGGTTTCAAAATGCACTTTTTTCCTGAATTCGCAAATGGCGATTTCTATGATACTGATAATCATGAGCATCACTTACTGAACACAAATTTGAAAATTTAGCTCTGAGAACCAATTATTCACAAAAATAGAGAGATTTGAAATCCGAGGCTATTTTGCTTAATTCTGCTGGACTATAGCCCATGGTTTCAAAATGCACTTTTTTCCTGAATTCGCAAATGGCGATTTCTATGATACTGATAATCATGAGCATCACTTACTGAACACAAATTTGAAAATCTAGCTCTGAGAACCAATTATTCACAAAAATAGAGAGATTTGAAATCCGAGGCTATTTTGCTTAATTCTGCTGGACTATAGCCCATGGTTTCAAAATGCACTTTTTTCCTGAATTCGCAAATGGCGATTTCTATGATACTGATAATCATGAGCATCACTTACTGAACACAAATTTGAAAATTTAGCTCTGAGAACCAATTATTCACAAAAATAGGGAGATTTGAAATCCGAGGCTAATTTGCTTAATTCTGCTGGACTATAGCCCATGGTTTCAAAATGCACTTTTTTCCTGAATTCGCAAATGGCGATTTCTATGATACTGATAATCATGAGCATCACTTACTGCACACAAATTTGAAAATTTAGCTCTGTGAACCAATTATTCACAAAAATAGAGAGATTTGAAATCCGAGGCTATTTTGCTTAATTCTGCTGGACTATAGCCCATGGTTTCAAAATGCACTTTTTTCCTGAATTCGCAAATGGCGATTTCTATGATACTGATAATAATGGGCATCACTTACTGAACACAAATTTGAAAATTTAGCTCTGAGAACCAGTTATTCACAAAAATAGAGAGATTTGAAATCCGAGGCTATTTTGCTTAATTCTGCTGGACTATAGCCCATGGTTTCAAAATGCACTTTTTTCCTGAATTCGCAAATGGCGATTTCTATGATACTGATAATCATGAGCATCACTTACTGAACACATATTTGAAAATTTAGCTCTGTGAACCAATTATTCACAAAAATAGAGAGAAATTTGAAATCCGAGGCTATTTTGCTTAATTCTGCTGGACTATCGCCCATGGTTTCAAAATGCACTTTTTTCCTGAATTCGCAAACGGCGATTTCTATGATACTGATAATCATGAGCATCACTTACTGAACACAAATTTGAAAATTTAGCTCTGAGAACCAATTATTCACAAAAATAGAGAGATTTGAAATCCGAGGCTATTTTGCTTAATTCTGCCCATGGTTTCAAAATGCACTTTTTTCCTGAATTCGCAAATGGCGATTTCTATGATACTGATAATCATGAGCATCACTTACTGAACACAAATTTGAAAATTTAGCTCTGAGAACCTTTTATTGACAAAAATAGAGAGATTTCAAATCCGAGGCTATTTTGCTTAATTCTGCCCATGGTTTCAAAATGCACTTTTTTCCTGAATTCGCAAATGGCGATTTCTATGATACTGATTATCATGAGCATCACTTACTGAAAACATATTTGAAAATTTAGCTCTGTGAACCAATTATTCACAAAAATAGAGAGAAATTTGAAATCCGAGGCTATTTTGCTTAATTCTGCTGGACTATCGCCCATGGTTTCAAAATGCACTTTTTTCCTGAATTCGCAAACGGCGATTTCTATGATACTGATAATCATGAGCATCACTTACTGAACACAAATTTGAAAATTTAGCTCTGAGAACCAATTATTCACAAAAATAGAGAGATTTGAAATCCGAGGCTATTTTGCTTAATTCTGCCCATGGTTTCAAAATGCACTTTTTTCCTGAATTCGCAAATGGCGATTTCTATGATACTGATAATCATGAGCATCACTTACTGAACACAAATTTGAAAATTTAGCTCTGAGAACCTTTTATTGACAAAAATAGAGAGATTTCAAATCCGAGGCTAATTTGCTTAATTCTGCTGGACTATAGCCCATGGTTTCAAAATGCACTTTTTTCCTGAATTCGCAAATGGCGATTTCTATGATACTGATAATCATGAGCATCACTTACAGAACACATATTTGAAAATTTAGCTCTGAGAACCAATTATTCACAAAAATAGAGAGATTTCAAATCCGAGGCTATTTTGCTTAATTCTGCCCATGGTTTCAAAATGCACTTTTTTCCTGAATTCGCAAATGGCGATTTCTATGATACTGATAATCATGAGCATCACTTACTGAACACAAATTTGAAAATTTAGCTCTGAGAACCAATTAATCACAAAAATAGAGAGATTTGAAATCCGAGGCTAATTTGCTTAATTCTGCTGGACTATAGCCCATGGTTTCAAAATGCACTTTTTTCCTGAATTCGCAAATGGCGATTTCTATGATACTGATAATCATGAGCATCACTTACTGAACACAAATTTGAAAATTTAGCTCTGAGAACCAATTATTCACAAAAATAGAGAGAAATTTGAAATCCGAGGCTATTTTGCTTAATTCTGCTGGACTATCGCCCATGGTTTCAATATGCACTTTTTTCCTGAATTCGCAAACGGCGATTTCTATGATACTGATAATCATGAGCATCACTTACTGAACACAAATTTGAAAATTTAGCTCTGAGAACCAATTATTCACAAAAATAGAGAGATTTGAAATCCGAGGCTATTTTGCTTAATTCTGCCCATGGTTTCAAAATGCACTTTTTTCCTGAATTCGCAAATGGCGATTTCTATGATACTGATAATCATGAGCATCACTTACTGAACACAAATTTGAAAATTTAGCTCTGAGAACCAATTATTCACAAAAATAGAGAGATTTGAAATCCGAGGCTATTTTGCTTAATTCTGCTGGACTATAGCCCATGGTTTCAAAATGCACTTTTTTCCTGAATTCGCAAATGGCGATTTCTATGATACTGATAATCATGAGCATCACTTACTGAACGCAAATTTGAAAATTTAGCTCTGAGAACCAATTATTCACAAAAATAGAGAGATTTGAAATCCGAGGCTATTTTGCTTAATTCTGCCCATGGTTTCAAAATGCACTTTTTTCCTGAATTCGCAAATGGCGATTTCTATGATACTGATAATCATGAGCATCACTTACTGAACACAAATTTGAAATTTTAGCTCTGAGAACCTTTTATTGACAAAAATAGAGAGATTTGAAATCCGAGGCTATTTTGCTTAATTCTGCTGGACTATAGCCCATGGTTTCAAAATGCACTTTTTTCCTGAATTCGCAAATGGCGATTTCTATGATACTGATAATCATGAGCATCACTTACTGAACGCAAATTTGAAAATTTAGCTCTGAGAACCAATTATTCACAAAAATAGAGAGATTTGAAATCCGAGGCTATTTTGCTTAATTCTGCCCATGGTTTCAAAATGCACTTTTTTCCTGAATTCGCAAATGGCGATTTCTATGATACTGATAATCATGAGCATCACTTACTGAACGCAAATTTGAAAATTTAGCTCTGAGAACCAATTATTCACAAAAATAGAGAGATTTGAAATCCGAGGCTATTTTGCTTAATTCTGCCCATGGTTTCAAAATGCACTTTTTTCCTGAATTCGCAAATGGCGATTTCTATGATACTGATAATCATGAGCATCACTTACTGAACACAAATTTGAAAATTTAGCTCTGAGAACCAATTATTCACAAAAATAGAGAGATTTGAAATCCGAGGCTATTTTGCTTAATTCTGCCCATGGTTTCAAAATGCACTTTTTTCCTGAATTCGCAAATGGCGATTTCTATGATACTGATAATCATGAGCATCACTTACTGAACACATATTTGAAAATTTAGCTCTGAGAACCAATTATTCACAAAAATAGAGAGATTTGAAATCCGAGGCTATTTTGCTTAATTCTGCCCATGGTTTCAAAATGCACTTTTTTCCTGAATTCGCAAATGGCGATTTCTATGATACTGATAATCATGAGCATCACTTACTGAACACATATTTGAAAATTTAGCTCTGAGAACCAATTATTCACAAAAATAGAGAGATTTGAAATCCGAGGCTAATTTGCTTAATTCTGCTGGACTATAGCCCATGGTTTCAAAATGCACTTTTTTCCTGAATTCGCAAATGGCGATTTCTATGATACTGATAATCATGAGCATCACTTACTGAACACAAATTTGAAAATTTAGCTCTGAGAACCTTTTATTGACAAAAATAGAGAGATTTGAAATCCGAGGCTATTTTGCTTAATTCTGCCCATGGTTTCAAAATGCACTTTTTTCCTGAATTCGCAAATGGCGATTTCTATGATACTGATAATCATGAGCATCACTTACTGAACACAAATTTGAAAATTTAGCTCTGAGAACCTTTTATTGACAAAAATAGAGAGATTTGAAATCCGAGGCTAATTTGCTTAATTCTGCTGGACTATAGCCCATGGTTTCAAAATGCACTTTTTTCCTGAATTCGCAAATGGCGATTTCTATGATACTGATAATCATGAGCATCACTTACTGAACACATATTTGAAAATTTAGCTCTGAGAACCAATTATTCACAAAAATAGAGAGATTTGAAATCCGAGGCTAATTTGCTTAATTCTGCTGGACTATCGCCCATGGTTTCAAAATGCACTTTTTTCCTTAATTCGCAAATGGCGATTTCTATGATACTGATAATCATGAGCATCACTTACTGAACACAAATTTGAAAATTTAGCTCTGAGAACCAATTATTCACAAAAATAGAGAGATTTGATATCCGAGGCTATTTTGCTTAATTCTGCTGGACCCATGGTTTAAAAATGCACTTTTTTCCTGAATTCGCAAATGGCGATTTCTATGATACTGATAATCATGAGCATCACTTACTGAACACAAATTTGAAAATTTAGCTCTGTGAACCAATTATTCACAAAAATAGAGAGATTTGAAATCCGAGGCTAATTTGCTTAATTTTGCTGGACTATAGCCCATGGTTTCAAAATGCACTTTTTTCCTGAATTCGCAAATGGCGATTTCTATGATACTGATAATCATGAGCATCACTTACTGAACACAAATTGAAAATTTAGCTCTGTGAACCAATTATTCACAAAAATAGAGAGATTTGAAATCCGAGGCTAATTTGCTTAATTTTGCTGGACTATAGCCCATGGTTTCAAAATGCACTTTTTCCTGAATTCGCAAATGGCGATTTCTATGATACTGATAATCATGAGCATCACTTACTGAACACAAATTTGAAAATTTAGCTCTGTGAACCAATTATTCACAAAAATAGAGAGATTTGAAATCCGAGGCTAATTTGCTTAATTTTGCTGGACTATAGCCCATGGTTTCAAAATGCACTTTTTTCCTGAATTCGCAAATGGCGATTTCTATGATACTGATAATCATGAGCATCACTTACTGAAAACAAATTTGAAAATTTAGCTCTGAGAACCAATTATTCACAAAAATAAAGAGATTGAAATCCGAGGCTAATTTGCTTAATTCTGCTGGACTATAGCCCATGGTTTCAAAATGCACTTTTTTCCTGAATTCGCAATGGCGATTTCTATGATACTGATAATCATGAGCATCACTTACTGAACACAAATTTGAAAATTTAGCTCTGTGAACCAATTATTCACAAAAATAGAGAGATTTGAAATCCGAGGCTAATTTGCTTAATTTTGCTGGACTATAGCCCATGGTTTCAAAATGCACTTTTTTCCTGAATTCGCAAATGGCGATTTCTATGATACTGATAATCATGAGCATCACTTACTGAACACAAATTTGAAAATTTAGCTCTGTGAACCAATTATTCACAAAAATAGAGAGATTTGAAATCCGAGGCTAATTTGCTTAATTTTGCTGGACTATAGCCCATGGTTTCAAAATGCACTTTTTTCCTGAATTCGCAAATGGCGATTTCTATGATACTGATAATCATGAGCATCACTTACTGAAAACAAATTTGAAAATTTAGCTCTGAGAACCAATTATTCACAAAAATAAAGAGATTTGAAATCCGAGGCTAATTTGCTTAATTCTGCTGGACTATAGCCCATGGTTTCAAAATGCACTTTTTTCCTGAATTCGCAAATGGCGATTTCTATGATACTGATAATCATGAGCATCACTTACTGAACACAAATTTGAAAATTTAGCTCTGAGAACCTTTTATTGACAAAAATAGAGAGATTTGATATCCGAGGCTAATTTGCTTAATTCTGCTGGACTATAGCCCATGGTTTCAAAATGCACTTTTTTCCTGAATTCGCAAAAGGCGATTTCTATGATACTGATAATCATGAGCATCACTTACTGAACACATATTTGAAAATTTAGCTCTGAGAACCAATTATTCACAAAAATAGAGAGATTTGATATCCAAGGCTATTTTGCTTAATTCTGCTGGACCCATGGTTTCAAATGCACTTTTTTCCTGAATTCGCAAATGGCGATTTCTATGATACTGATAATCATGAGCATCACTTACTGAAAACAAATTTGAAAATTTAGCTCTGAGAACCAATTATTCACAAAATAGAGAGATTTGAAATCCGAGGCTAATTTGCTTAATTCTGCTGGACTATAGCCCATGGTTTCAAAATGCACTTTTTTCCTGAATTCGCAAATGGCGATTTCTATGATACTGATAATCATGAGCATCACTTACTGAACACAAATTTGAAAATTTAGCTCTGAGAACCTTTTATTGACAAAAATAGAGAGATTTGATATCCGAGGCTAATTTGCTTAATTCTGCTGGACTATAGCCCATGGTTTCAAAATGCACTTTTTTCCTGAATTCGGAAAAGGCGATTTCTATGATACTGATAATCATGAGCATCACTTACTGAACACATATTTGAAAATTTAGCTCTGAGAACCAAATATTCACAAAAATAGAGAGATTTGATATCCGAGGCTATTTTGCTTAATTCTGCTGGACCCATGGTTTCAAAATGCACTTTTTTCCTGAATTCGCAAATGGCGATTTCTATGATACTGATAATCATGAGCATCACTTACTGAAAACAAATTTGAAAATTTAGCTCTGAGAACCAATTATTCACAAAAATAGAGAGATTTGAAATCCGAGGCTAATTTGCTTAATTCTGCTGGACTATAGCCCATGGGTTTCAAAATGCACTTTTTTCCTGAATTCGCAAATGGCGATTTCTATGATACTGATAATCATGAGCATCACTTACTGAACACAAATTTGAAAATTTAGCTCTGAGAACCTTTTATTGACAAAAATAGAGAGATTTGATATCCGAGGCTAATTTGCTTAATTCTGCTGGACTATAGCCCATGGTTTCAAAATGCACTTTTTTCCTGAATTCGCAAAGGCGATTTCTATGATACTGATAATCATGAGCATCACTTACTGAACACATATTTGAAAATTTAGCTCTGAGAACCAATTATTCACAAAATAGAGAGATTTGATATCCGAGGCTATTTTGCTTAATTCTGCTGGACCCATGGTTTCAAAATGCACTTTTTTCCTGAATTCGCAAATGGCGATTTCTATGATACTGATAATCATGAGCATCACTTACTGAAAACAAATTTGAAAATTTAGCTCTGAGAACCAATTATTCACAAAAATAGAGAGATTTGAAATCCGAGGCTAATTTGCTTAATTCTGCTGGACTATAGCCCATGGTTTCAAAATGCACTTTTTTCCTGAATTCGCAAATGGCGATTTCTATGATACTGATAATCATGAGCATCACTTACTGAACACAAATTTGAAAATTTAGCTCTGAGAACCTTTTATTGACAAAAATAGAGAGATTTGATATCCGAGGCTAATTTGCTTAATTCTGCTGGACTATAGCCCATGGTTTCAAAATGCACTTTTTTCCTGAATTCGCAAAAGGCGATTTCTATGATACTGATAATCATGAGCATCACTTACTGAACACATATTTGAAAATTTAGCTCTGAGAACCAATTATTCACAAAATAGAGAGATTTGATATCCGAGGCTATTTTGCTTAATTCTGCTGGACCCATGGTTTCAAAATGCACTTTTTTCCTGAATTCGCAAATGGCGATTTCTATGATACTGATAATCATGAGCATCACTTACTGAAAACAAATTTGAAAATTTAGCTCTGAGAACCAATTATTCACAAAAATAGAGAGATTTGAAATCCGAGGCTAATTTGCTTAATTCTGCTGGACTATAGCCCATGGTTTCAAAATGCACTTTTTTCCTGAATTCGCAAATGGCGATTTCTATGATACTGATAATCATGAGCATCACTTACTGAACACAAATTTGAAAATTTAGCTCTGAGAACCTTTTATTGACAAAAATAGAGAGATTTGATATCCGAGGCTAATTTGCTTAATTCTGCTGGACTATAGCCCATGGTTTCAAAATGCACTTTTTTCCTGATATAGCAAATGGCGATTTCTATGATACTGATAATCATGAGCATCACTTACACAACACAAATTTGAAAATTTAGCTCTGAGAACCAATTATTCACAAAAATAGAGAGATTTGAAATCCGAGGCTATTTTGCTTAATTCTGCTGGACTATCGCCCATGGTTTCAAAATGCACTTTTTTCTTGAATTCGCAAATGGCGATTTCTATGATACTGATAATCATGAGCATAACTTACTGAACACAAATTTGAAAATTTAGCTCTGAGAACCAATTATTCACAAAAATAGAGAGAAATTTGAAATCCGAGGCTATTTTGCTTAATTCTGCTGGACTATAGCCCATGGTTTCAAAATGCACTTTTTTCCTGATATAGCAAATGGCGATTTCTATGATACTGATAATCATGAGCATCACTTACTGAACACAAATTTGAAAATTTAGCTCTGAGAACCTTTTATTGACAAAAATAGAGAGATTTGATATCCGAGGCTAATTTGCTTAATTCTGCTGGACTATAGCCCATGGTTTCAAAATGCACCTTTTTCCTGAATTCGCAAAAGGCGATTTCTATGATACTGATAATCATGAGCATCACTTACTGAACACATATTTGAAAATTTAGCTCTGAGAACCAATTATTCACAAAAATAGAGAGATTTGATATCCGAGGCTATTTTGCTTAATTCTGCTGGACCCATGGTTTCAAAATGCACTTTTTTCCTGAATTCGCAAATGGCGATTTCTATGATACTGATAATCATGAGCATCACTTACTGAAAACAAATTTGAAAATTTAGCTCTGAGAACCAATTATTCACAAAAATAGAGAGATTTGAAATCCGAGGCTAATTTGCTTAATTCTGCTGGACTATAGCCCATGGTTTCAAAATGCACTTTTTTCCTGAATTCGCAAATGGCGATTTCTATGATACTGATAATCATGAGCATCACTTACTGAACACAAATTTGAAAATTTAGCTCTGAGAACCTTTTATTGACAAAAATAGAGAGATTTGATATCCGAGGCTAATTTGCTTAATTCTGCTGGACTATAGCCCATGGTTTCAAAATGCACTTTTTTCCTGAATTCGCAAAGGCGATTTCTATGATACTGATAATCATGAGCATCACTTACTGAACACATATTTGAAATTTAGCTCTGAGAACCATTATTCACAAAAATAGAGAGATTTGATATCCGAGGCTATTTTGCTTAATTCTGCTGGACCCATGGTTTCAAAATGCACTTTTTTCCTGAATTCGCAAATGGCGATTCTATGATACTGATAATCATGAGCATCACTTACTGAAAACAAATTTGAAAATTTAGCTCTGAGAACCAATTATTCACAAAAATAGAGAGATTTGAAATCCGAGGCTAATTTGCTTAATTCTGCTGGACTATAGCCCATGGTTTCAAAATGCACTTTTTTCCTGAATTCGCAAATGGCGATTTCTATGATACTGATAATCATGAGCATCACTTACTGAACACAAATTTGAAAATTTAGCTCTGAGAACCTTTTATTGACAAAAATAGAGAGATTTGATATCCGAGGCTAATTTGCTTAATTCTGCTGGACTATAGCCCATGGTTTCAAAATGCACTTTTTTCCTGAATTCGCAAAAGGCGATTTCTATGATACTGATAATCATGAGCATCACTTACTGAACACATATTTGAAAATTTAGCTCTGAGAACCAATTATTCACAAAAATAGAGAGAAATTTGAAATCCGAGGCTATTTTGCTTAATTCTGCTGGACCCATGGTTTCAAAATGCACTTTTTTCCTGAATTCGCAAATGGCGATTTCTATGATACTGATAATCATGAGCATCACTTACTGAACACAAATTTGAAAATTTAGCTCTGAGAACCAATTATTCACAAAAATAGAGAGAAATTTGAAATCCGAGGCTATTTTGCTTAATTCTGCTGGACTATAGCCCATGGTTTCAAAATGCACTTTTTTCCTGATATAGCAAATGGCGATTTCTATGATACTGATAATCATGAGCATCACTTACTGAACACAAATTGAAAATTTAGCTCTGAGAACGTTTTATTGACAAAAATAGAGAGATTTGAAATCCGAGGCTAATTTGCTTAATTCTGCTGGACTATAGTTTCAAAATGCACTTTTTTCCTGAATTCGCAAATGGCGATTTCTATGATACTGATAATCATGAGCATCACTTACTGAACACAAATTTGAAAATTTAGCTCTGAGAACCTTTTATTGACAAAAATAGAGAGATTTGATATCCGAGGCTAATTTGCTTAATTCTGCTGGACTATAGCCCATGGTTTCAAAACGCACTTTTTTCCTGAATTCGCAAATGGCGATTTCTATGGTATTGATAATCATGAGCATCACTTACTGCACACAAATTTGAAAATTTAGCTCTGAGAACCTTTTATTGACAAAAATAGAGAGATTTGAAATCCGAGGCTATTTTGCTTAATTCTGCTGGACTATAGCCCATGGTTTCAAAATGCACTTTTTTCCTGAATTCGCAAATGGCGATTTCTATGATGCTGATAATCATGAGCATCACTTACTGAACACAAATTTGAAAATTTAGCTCTGAGAACCTTTTATTGACAAAAATAGAGAGATTTGATATCCGAGGCTAATTTGCTTAATTCTGCTGGACTATAGCCCATGGTTTCAAAACGCACTTTTTTCCTGAATTCGCAAATGGCGATTTCTATGGTATTGATAATCATGAGCATCACTTACTGCACACAAATTTGAAAATTTAGCTCTGAGAACCTTTTATTGACAAAAATAGAGAGATTTGAAATCCGAGGCTATTTTGCTTAATTCTGCTGGACTATAGCCCATGGTTTCAAAACGCACTTTTTTCCTGAATTCGCAAATGGCGATTTCTATGTTATTGATAATCATGAGCATCACTTACTGAATACAAATTTGAAAATTTAGCTCTAAGAACCAATTATTCACAAAAATAGAGAGATTTGAAATCCGAGGCTATTTTGCTTAATTCTGCTGGACTATAGCCCATGGTTTCAAATGCACTTTTTTCCTGAATTCGCAAATGGCGATTTCTATGGTATTGATAATCATGAGCATCACTTACTGAACACAAATTTGAAAATTTAGCTCTGAGAACCAATTATTCACAAAAATAGAGAGATTTGAAATCCGAGGCTATTTTGCTTAATTCTGCTGGACTACAGCCCATGGTTTCAAAATGCACTTTTTTCCTGAATTCGCAAATGGCGATTTCTATGGTATTGATAGTCATGAGCATCACTTACTGAACACAAATTTGATAATTTAGCTCTGAGAACCAATTATTCACAAAAATAGAGAGATTTGAAATCCGAGGCTATTTTGCTTAATTCTGCTGGACTATCGCCCATGGTTTCAAAATGCACTTTTTTCTTGAATTCGCAAATGGCGATTTCTATGATACTGATAATCATGAGCATAACTTACTGAACACAAATTTGAAAATTTAGCTCTGAGAACCAATTATTCACAAAAATAGAGAGAAATTTGAAATCCGAGGCTATTTTGCTTAATTCTGCTGGACTATCGCCCATGGTTTCAAAATGCACTTTTTTCCTGAATTCGCAAATGGCGATTTCTATGATACTGATAATCATGAGCATCACTTACACAACACAAATTTGAAAATTTAGCTCTGAGAACCAATTATTCACAAAAATAGAGAGATTTGAAATCCGAGGCTATTTTGCTTAATTCTGCTGGACTATAGCCCATGGTTTCAAAATGCACTTTTTTCCTGAATTCGCAAATGGCGATTTCTATGATACTGATAATCATGAGCATAACTTACTGAACACAAATTTGAAAATTTAGCTCTGAGAACCAATTATTCACAAAAATAGAGAGAAATTTGAAATCCGAGGCTATTTTGCTTAATTCTGCTGGACTATCGCCCATGGTTTCAAAATGCACTTTTTTCCTGAATTCGCAAATGGCGATTTCTATGATACTGATAATCATGAGCATAACTTACTGAACACAAATTTGAAAATTTAGCTCTGAGAACCAATTATTCACAAAAATAGAGAGAAATTTGAAATCCGAGGCTATTTTGCTTAATTCTGCTGGACTATAGCCCATGGTTTCAAAATGCACTTTTTTCCTGAATTCGCAAATGGCGATTTCTATGATACTGATAATCATGAGCATCACTTACTGAACACAAATTTGAAAATTTAACTCTGAGAACCAATTATTCACAAAAACAGAGAGATTTGAAATCCGAGGCTATTTTGCTTAATTCTGCTGGACTATAGCCCATGGTTTCAAAATGCACTTTTTTCCTGAATTCGCAAATGGCGATTTCTATGATACTGATAATCATGAGCATAACTTACTGAACACAAATTTGAAAATTTAGCTCTGAGAACCAATTATTCACAAAAATAGAGAGAAATTTGAAATCCGAGGCTATTTTGCTTAATTCTGCTGGACTATCGCCCATGGTTTCAAAATGCACTTTTTTCCTGAATTCGCAAATGGCGATTTCTATGATACTGATAATCATGAGCATAACTTACTGAACACAAATTTGAAAATTTAGCTCTGAGAACCAATTATTCACAAAAATAGAGAGAAATTTGAAATCCGAGGCTATTTTGCTTAATTCTGCTGGACTATAGCCCATGGTTTCAAAATGCACTTTTTTCCTGATATAGCAAATGGCGATTTCTATGATGCTGATAATCATGAGCATCACTTACTGAACACAAATTTGAAAATTTAGCTCTGAGAACCTTTTATTGACAAAAATAGAGAGATTTGAAATCCGAGGCTATTTTGCTTAATTCTGCTGGACTATCGCCCATGGTTTCAAAATGCACTTTTTTCCTGAATTCGCAAATGGCGATTTCTATGATGCTGATAATCATGAGCATCACTTACTGAACACAAATTTGAAAATTTAGCTCTGAGAACCAATTATTCACAAAAATAGAGAGATTTGAAATCCGAGGCTATTTTGCTTAATTCTGCTGGACTATCGCCCATGGTTTCAAAATGCACTTTTTTCTTGAATTCGCAAATGGCGATTTCTATGATACTGATAATCATGAGCATCACTTACTGAACACAAATTTGAAAATTTAGCTCTGAGAACCTTTTATTGACAAAAATAGAGAGATTTGAAATCCGAGGCTAATTTGCTTAATTCTGCTGGACTATAGCCCATGGTTTCAAAATGCACTTTTTTCCTGAATTCGCAAATGGCGATTTCTATGATACTGATAATCATGAGCGTCACTTGCTGAACACAAATTTGAAAATTTAGCTCTGAGAACCTTTTATTGACAAAAATAGAGAGATTTGAAATCCGAGGCTATTTTGCTTAATTCTGCTGGACTATAGCCCATGGTTTCAAAATGCACTTTTTTCCTGAATTCGCAAATGGCGATTTCTATGATACTGATAATCATGAGCATAACTTACTGAACACAAATTTGAAAATTTAGCTCTGAGAACCAATTATTCACAAAAATAGAGAGAAATTTGAAATCCGAGGCTATTTTGCTTAATTCTGCTGGACTATCGCCCATGGTTTCAAAATGCACTTTTTTCCTGAATTCGCAAATGGCGATTTCTATGATACTGATAATCATGAGCATAACTTACTGAACACAAATTTGAAAATTTAGCTCTGAGAACCAATTATTCACAAAAATAGAGAGAAATTTGAAATCCGAGGCTATTTTGCTTAATTCTGCTGGACTATAGCCCATGGTTTCAAAATGCACTTTTTTCCTGAATTCGCAAATGGCGATTTCTATGATACTGATAATCATGAGCATCACTTACTGAACACAAATTTGAAAATTTAACTCTGAGAACCAATTATTCACAAAAACAGAGAGATTTGAAATCCGAGGCTATTTTGCTTAATTCTGCTGGACTATAGCCCATGGTTTCAAAATGCACTTTTTTCCTGAATTCGCAAATGGCGATTTCTATGATACTGATAATCATGAGCATAACTTACTGAACACAAATTTGAAAATTTAGCTCTGAGAACCAATTATTCACAAAAATAGAGAGAAATTTGAAATCCGAGGCTATTTTGCTTAATTCTGCTGGACTATCGCCCATGGTTTCAAAATGCACTTTTTTCCTGAATTCGCAAATGGCGATTTCTATGATACTGATAATCATGAGCATAACTTACTGAACACAAATTTGAAAATTTAGCTCTGAGAACCAATTATTCACAAAAATAGAGAGAAATTTGAAATCCGAGGCTATTTTGCTTAATTCTGCTGGACTATAGCCCATGGTTTCAAAATGCACTTTTTTCCTGATATAGCAAATGGCGATTTCTATGATGCTGATAATCATGAGCATCACTTACTGAACACAAATTTGAAAATTTAGCTCTGAGAACCTTTTATTGACAAAAATAGAGAGATTTGAAATCCGAGGCTATTTTGCTTAATTCTGCTGGACTATAGCCCATGGTTTCAAAATGCACTTTTTTCCTGAATTCGCAAATGGCGATTTCTATGATGCTGATAATCATGAGCATCACTTACTGAACACAAATTTGAAAATTTAGCTCTGAGAACCAATTATTCACAAAAATAGAGAGATTTGAAATCCGAGGCTATTTTGCTTAATTCTGCTGGACTATCGCCCATGGTTTCAAAATGCACTTTTTTCTTGAATTCGCAAATGGCGATTTCTATGATACTGATAATCATGAGCATCACTTACTGAACACAAATTTGAAAATTTAGCTCTGAGAACCTTTTATTGACAAAAATAGAGAGATTTGAAATCCGAGGCTAATTTGCTTAATTCTGCTGGACTATAGCCCATGGTTTCAAAATGCACTTTTTTCCTGAATTCGCAAATGGCGATTTCTATGATACTGATAATCATGAGCGTCACTTGCTGAACACAAATTTGAAAATTTAGCTCTGAGAACCTTTTATTGACAAAAATAGAGAGATTTGAAATCCGAGGCTATTTTGCTTAATTCTGCTGGACTATAGCCCATGGTTTCAAAATGCACTTTTTTCCTGAATTCGCAAATGGCGATTTCTATGATACTGATAATCATGAGCATAACTTACTGAACACAAATTTGAAAATTTAGCTCTGAGAACCAATTATTCACAAAAATAGAGAGAAATTTGAAATCCGAGGCTATTTTGCTTAATTCTGCTGGACTATAGCCCATGGTTTCAAAATGCACTTTTTTCCTGATATAGCAAATGGCGATTTCTATGATACTGATAATCGTGAGCATCACTTACTGAACACAAATTTGAAAATTTAGCTCTGAGAACCTTTTATTGACAAAAATAGAGAGATTTGAAATCCGAGGCTAATTTGCTTAATTCTGCTGGACTATAGCCCATGGTTTCAAAATGCACTTTTTTCCTGAATTCGCAAATGGCGATTTCTATGATACTGATAATCATGAGCGTCACTTGCTGAACACAAATTTGAAAATTTAGCTCTGAGAACCTTTTATTGACATAACTAGAGAGATTTGAAATCCGAGGCTAATTTGCTTAATTCTGCTGGACTATAGCCCATGGTTTCAAAATGCACTTTTTTCCTGAATTCGCAAATGGCGATTTCTATGGTATTGATAATCATGAGCATCATTTACTGAACACAAATTTGAAAATTTAGCTCTGAGAACCTTTTATTGACAAAAATATAGAGATTTGAAATCCGAGGCTATTTTGCTTAATTCTGCTGGACTATAGCCCATGGTTTCAAAACGCACTTTTTTCCTGAATTCGCAAATGGCGATTAATTTGATACTGATAATCATGAGCATCACTTACTGAACACAAATTTGAAAATTTAGCTCTGAGAACCTTTTATTGACAAAAATAGAGAGATTTGAAATCCGAGGCTATTTTGCTTAATTCTGCTGGACTATAGCCCATGGTTTCAAAATGCACTTTTTTCCTGAATTCGCAAATGGCGATTTCTATGGTATTGATAATCATGAGCATCACTTACTGAACACAAATTTGAAAATTGAGCTCTGAGAACCAATTATTCACAAAAATAGAGAGATTTGAAATCCGAGGCTATTTTGCTTAATTCTGCTGGACTATAGCCCATGGTTTCAAAATGCACTTTTTTCCTGAATTCGCAAATGGCGATTTCTATGGTATTGATAATCATGAGCATCACTTACTGAACACAAATTTGAAAATTGAGCTCTGAGAACCAATTATTCACAAAAATAGAGAGATTTGAAATCCGAGGCTATTTTGCTTAATTCTGCTGGACTATAGCCCATGGTTTCAAAATGCACTTTTTTCCTGAATTCGCAAATGGCGATTTCTATGATACTGATAATCATGAGCATAACTTACTGAACACAAATTTGAAAATTTAGCTCTGAGAACCAATTATTCACAAAAATAGAGAGAAATTTGAAATCCGAGGCTATTTTGCTTAATTCTGCTGGACTATAGCCCATGGTTTCAAAATGCACTTTTTTCCTGAATTCGCAAATGGCGATTTCTATGGTATTGATAATCATGAGCATCACTTACTGAACACAAATTTGAAAATTGAGCTCTGAGAACCAATTATTCACAAAAATAGAGAGATTTGAAATCCGAGGCTATTTTGCTTAATTCTGCTGGACCCATGGTTTCAAAATGCACTTTTTTCCTGAATTCGCAAATGGCGATTTCTGTGATATTTATAATCATGAGCATCACTTACTGAACACAAATTTGAGAATTTAGCTCTGAGAACCTTTTATTGACAAAAATAGAGAGATTTGAATTCCGAGGCTATTTTGCTTAATTCTGCTGGACTATCGCCCATGGTTTCAAAATGCACTTTTTTCCTGAATTCGCAAATGGCGATTAATTTGATACTGATAATCATGAGCATCACTTACTGAACACAAATTTGAAAATTTAGCTCTGAGAACCTTTTATTGACAAAAATAGAGAGATTTGAAATCCGAGGCTATTTTGCTTAATTCTGCTGGACTATAGCCCATGGTTTCAAAATGCACTTTTTTCCTGAATTCGCAAATGGCGATTTCTATGGTATTGATAATCATGAGCATCACTTACTGAACACAAATTTGAAAATTTAGCTCTGAGAACCAATTATTCACAAAAATAGAGAGATTTGAAATCCGAGGCTATTTTGCTTAATTCTGCTGGACCCATGGTTTCAAAATGCACTTTTTTCCTGAATTCGCAAATGGCGATTTCTGTGATATTTATAATCATGAGCATCACTTACTGAACACAAATTTGAGAATTTAGCTCTGAGAACCTTTTATTGACAAAAATAGAGAGATTTGAATTCCGAGGCTATTTTGCTTAATTCTGCTGGACTATCGCCCATGGTTTCAAAATGCACTTTTTTCCTGAATTCGCAAATGGCGATTTCTATGATACTGATAATCATGAGCATCACTTACTAAACACAAATTTGAAAATTGAGCTCTGAGAACCAATTATTCACAAAAATAGAGAGATTTGAAATCCGAGGCTATTTTGCTTAATTCTGCTGGACTATAGCCCATGGTTTCAAAATGCACTTTTTTCCTGAATTCGCAAATGGCGATTAATTTGATACTGATAATCATGAGCATCACTTACTGAACACAAATTTGAAAATTTAGCTCTGAGAACCTTTTATTGACAAAAATAGAGAGATTTGAAATCCGAGGCTATTTTGCTTAATTCTGCTGGACTATAGCCCATGGTTTCAAAATGCACTTTTTTCCTGAATTCGCAAATGGCGATTTCTATGGTATTGATAATCATGAGCATCACTTACTGAACACAAATTTGAAAATTTAGCTCTGAGAACCAATTATTCACAAAAATAGAGAGATTTGAAATCCGAGGCTATTTTGCTTAATTCTGCTGGACTATAGCCCATGGTTTCAAAATGCACGTTTTTCCTGAATTCGCAAATGGCGATTAATTTGATACTGATAATCATGAGCATCACTTACTGAACACAAATTTGAAAATTAAGCTCTGAGAACCTTTTATTGACAAAAATAGAGAGATTTGAAATCCGAGGCTATTTTGCTTAATTCTGCTGGACTATAGCCCATGGTTTCAAAATGCACTTTTTTCCTGAATTCGCAAATGGCGATTAATTTGATACTGATAATCATGAGCATCACTTACTGAACACAAATTTGAAAATTTAGCTCTGAGAACCTTTTATTGACAAAAATAGAGAGATTTGAAATCCGAGGCTATTTTGCTTAATTCTGCTGGACTATAGCCCATGGTTTCAAAATGCACTTTTTTCCTGAATTCGCAAATGGCGATTAATTTGATACTGATAATCATGAGCATCACTTACTGAACACAAATTTGAAAATTTAGCTCTGAGAACCTTTTATTGACAAAAATAGAGAGATTTGAAATCCGAGGCTATTTTGCTTAATTCTGCTGGACTATAGCCCATGGTTTCAAAATGCACTTTTTTCCTGAATTCGCAAATGGCGATTTCTATGGTATTGATAATCATGAGCATCACTTACTGAACACAAATTTGAAAATTTAGCTCTGAGAACCAATTATTCACAAAAATAGAGAGATTTGAAATCCGAGGCTATTTTGCTTAATTCTGCTGGACCCATGGTTTCAAAATGCACTTTTTTCCTGAATTCGCAAATGGCGATTTCTGTGATATTTATAATCATGAGCATCACTTACTGAACACAAATTTGAGAATTTAGCTCTGAGAACCTTTTATTGACAAAAATAGAGAGATTTGAATTCCGAGGCTATTTTGCTTAATTCTGCTGGACTATCGCCCATGGTTTCAAAATGCACTTTTTTCCTGAATTCGCAAATGGCGATTTCTGTGATATTTATAATCATGAGCATCACTTACTGAACACAAATTTGAGAATTTAGCTCTGAGAACCTTTTATTGACAAAAATAGAGAGATTTGAATTCCGAGGCTATTTTAATTAATTCTGCTGGACTATCGCCCATGGTTTCAAAATGCACTTTTTTCCTGAATTCGCAAATGGCGATTTCTATGGTATTGATAATCATGAGCATCACTTACTGAACACAAATTTGAAAATTGAGCTCTGAGAACCAATTATTCACAAAAATAGAGAGATTTGAAATCCGAGGCTATTTTGCTTAATTCTGCTGGACTATAGCCCATGGTTTCAAAATGCACTTTTTTCCTGAATTCGCAAATGGCGATTTCTGTGATATTTATAATCATGAGCATCACTTACTGAACACAAATTTGAGAATTTAGCTCTGAGAACCTTTTATTGACAAAAATAGAGAGATTTGAATTCCGAGGCTATTTTAATTAATTCTGCTGGACTATCGCCCATGGTTTCAAAATGCACTTTTTTCCTGAATTCGCAAATGGCGATTAATTTGATACTGATAATCATGAGCATCACTTACTGAACACAAATTTGAAAATTAAGCTCTGAGAACCTTTTATTGACAAAAATAGAGAGATTTGAAATCCGAGGCTATTTTGCTTAATTCTGCTGGACTATAGCCCATGGTTTCAAAATGCACTTTTTTCCTGAATTCGCAAATGGCGATTAATTTGATACTGATAATCATGAGCATCACTTACTGAACACAAATTTGAAAATTTAGCTCTGAGAACCTTTTATTGACAAAAATAGAGAGATTTGAAATCCGAGGCTATTTTGCTTAATTCTGCTGGACTATAGCCCATGGTTTCAAAATGCACTTTTTTCCTGAATTCGCAAATGGCGATTAATTTGATACTGATAATCATGAGCATCACTTACTGAACACAAATTTGAAAATTTAGCTCTGAGAACCTTTTATTGACAAAAATAGAGAGATTTGAAATCCGAGGCTATTTTGCTTAATTCTGCTGGACTATAGCCCATGGTTTCAAAATGCACTTTTTTCCTGAATTCGCAAATGGCGATTTCTATGGTATTGATAATCATGAGCATCACTTACTGAACACAAATTTGAAAATTTAGCTCTGAGAACCAATTATTCACAAAAATAGAGAGATTTGAAATCCGAGGCTATTTTGCTTAATTCTGCTGGACCCATGGTTTCAAAATGCACTTTTTTCCTGAATTCGCAAATGGCGATTTCTGTGATATTTATAATCATGAGCATCACTTACTGAACACAAATTTGAGAATTTAGCTCTGAGAACCTTTTATTGACAAAAATAGAGAGATTTGAATTCCGAGGCTATTTTGCTTAATTCTGCTGGACTATCGCCCATGGTTTCAAAATGCACTTTTTTCCTGAATTCGCAAATGGCGATTTCTGTGATATTTATAATCATGAGCATCACTTACTGAACACAAATTTGAGAATTTAGCTCTGAGAACCTTTTATTGACAAAAATAGAGAGATTTGAATTCCGAGGCTATTTTAATTAATTCTGCTGGACTATCGCCCATGGTTTCAAAATGCACTTTTTTCCTGAATTCGCAAATGGCGATTTCTATGGTATTGATAATCATGAGCATCACTTACTGAACACAAATTTGAAAATTGAGCTCTGAGAACCAATTATTCACAAAAATAGAGAGATTTGAAATCCGAGGCTATTTTGCTTAATTCTGCTGGACTATAGCCCATGGTTTCAAAATGCACTTTTTTCCTGAATTCGCAAATGGCGATTTCTGTGATATTTATAATCATGAGCATCACTTACTGAACACAAATTTGAGAATTTAGCTCTGAGAACCTTTTATTGACAAAAATAGAGAGATTTGAATTCCGAGGCTATTTTAATTAATTCTGCTGGACTATCGCCCATGGTTTCAAAATGCACGTTTTTCCTGAATTCGCAAATGGCGATTAATTTGATACTGATAATCATGTGCATCACTTACTGAACACAAATTTGAAAATTAAGCTCTGAGAACCTTTTATTGACAAAAATAGAGAGATTTGAAATCCGAGGCTATTTTGCTTAATTCTGCTGGACTATAGCCCATGGTTTCAAAATGCACTTTTTTCCTGAATTCGCAAATGGCGATTTCTATGGTATTGATAATCATGAGCATCACTTACTGAACACAAATTTGAAAATTTAGCTCTGAGAACCAATTATTCACAAAAATAGAGAGATTTGAAATCCGAGGCTATTTTGCTTAATTCTGCTGGACCCATGGTTTCAAAATGCACTTTTTTCCTGAATTCGCAAATGGCGATTTCTGTGATATTTATAATCATGAGCATCACTTACTGAACACAAATTTGAGAATTTAGCTCTGAGAACCTTTTATTGACAAAAATAGAGAGATTTGAATTCCGAGGCTATTTTGCTTAATTCTGCTGGACTATCGCCCATGGTTTCAAAATGCACTTTTTTCCTGAATTCGCAAATGGCGATTTCTATGATACTGATAATCATGAGCATCACTTACTAAACACAAATTTGAAAATTGAGCTCTGAGAACCAATTATTCACAAAAATAGAGAGATTTGAAATCCGAGGCTATTTTGCTTAATTCTGCTGGACTATAGCCCATGGTTTCAAAATGCACTTTTTTCCTGAATTCGCAAATGGCGATTTCTATGATACTGATAATCATGAGCATCACTTACTGAACACAAATTTGAGAATTTAGCTCTGAGAACCTTTTATTGACAAAAATAGAGAGATTTGAATTCCGAGGCTATTTTAATTAATTCTGCTGGACTATCGCCCATGGTTTCAAAATGCACGTTTTTCCTGAATTCGCAAATGGCGATTAATTTGATACTGATAATCATGAGCATCACTTACTGAACACAAATTTGAAAATTAAGCTCTGAGAACCTTTTATTGACAAAAATAGAGAGATTTGAAATCCGAGGCTATTTTGCTTAATTCTGCTGGACTATAGCCCATGGTTTCAAAATGCACTTTTTTCCTGAATTCGCAAATGGCGATTAATTTGATACTGATAATCATGAGCATCACTTACTGAACACAAATTTGAAAATTTAGCTCTGAGAACCTTTTATTGACAAAAATAGAGAGATTTGAAATCCGAGGCTATTTTGCTTAATTCTGCTGGACTATAGCCCATGGTTTCAAAATGCACTTTTTTCCTGAATTCGCAAATGGCGATTTCTATGATACTGATAATCATGAGCATCACTTACTGAACACAAATTTGAAAATTTAGCTCTGAGAACCTTTTATTGACAAAAATAGAGAGATTTGAAATCCGAGGCTATTTTGCTTAATTCTGCTGGACTATAGCCCATGGTTTCAAAATGCACTTTTTTCCTGATATCGCAAATGGCGATTTCTATGATACTGATAATCATGAGCATCACTTACTGAACACAAATTTGAAAATTTAGCTCTGAGAACCAATTATTCACAAAAATAGAGAGATTTGAAATCCGAGGCTATTTTGCTTAATTCTGCTGGACTATAGCCCATGGTTTCAAAATGCACTTTTCTCCTGATATAGCAAATGGCGATTTCTATGATACTGATAATCATGAGCATCACTTACTGAACACAAATTTGAAAATTTAGCTCTAAAAACGTTTTATTGACAAAAATAGAGAGATTTGAATTCCGAGGCTATTTTGCTTAATTCTGCTGGACTATAGCCCATGGTTTCAAAATGCACTTTCTTCCTGAATTCGCAAATGGCGATTTCTATGATACTGATAATCATGGCATCACTTACTGAACACAAATTTGAAAATTTAGCTCTGAGAACCAATTATTCACAAAAATAGAGAGATTTGAAATCCGAGGCTATTTTGCTTAATTCTGCTGGACTATAGCCCATGGTTTCAAAATGCACTTTTTTCCTGATATAGCAAATGGCGATTTCTATGATACTGATAATCATGAGCATAACTTACTGAACACAAATTTGAAAATTTAGCTCTGAGAACCAATTATTCACAAAAATAGAGAGAAATTTGAAATCCGAGGCTATTTTGCTTAATTCTGCTGGACTATCGCCCATGGTTTCAAAATGCACTTTTTTCCTGAATTCGCAAATGGCGATTTCTATGATACTGATAATCATGAGCATAACTTACTGAACACAAATTTGAAAATTTAGCTCTGAGAACCAATTATTCACAAAAATAGAGAGAAATTTGAAATCCGAGGCTATTTTGCTTAATTCTGCTGGACTATAGCCCATGGTTTCAAAATGCACTTTTTTCCTGATATAGCAAATGGCGATTTCTATGATGCTGATAATCATGAGCATCACTTACTGAACACAAATTTGAAAATTTAGCTCTGAGAACCTTTTATTGACAAAAATAGAGAGATTTGAAATCCGAGGCTATTTTGCTTAATTCTGCTGGACTATAGCCCATGGTTTCAAAATGCACTTTTTTCCTGAATTCGCAAATGGCGATTTCTATGATGCTGATAATCATGAGCATCACTTACTGAACACAAATTTGAAAATTTAGCTCTGAGAACCAATTATTCACAAAAATAGAGAGATTTGAAATCCGAGGCTATTTTGCTTAATTCTGCTGGACTATCGCCCATGGTTTCAAAATGCACTTTTTTCTTGAATTCGCAAATGGCGATTTCTATGATACTGATAATCATGAGCATCACTTACTGAACACAAATTTGAAAATTTAGCTCTGAGAACCAATTATTCACAAAAATAGAGAGATTTGAAATCCGAGGCTATTTTGCTTAATTCTGCTGGACTATCGCCCATGGTTTCAAAATGCACTTTTTTCCTGAATTCGCAAATGGCGATTTCTATGATACTGATAATCATGAGCGTCACTTGCTGAACACAAATTTGAAAATTTAGCTCTGAGAACCTTTTATTGACAAAAATAGAGAGATTTGAAATCCGAGGCTATTTTGCTTAATTCTGCTGGACTATAGCCCATGGTTTCAAAATGCACTTTTTTCCTGAATTCGCAAATGGCGATTTCTATGATACTGATAATCATGAGCATCACTTACTGAACACAAATTTGAAAATTTAACTCTGAGAACCAATTATTCACAAAAACAGAGAGATTTGAAATCCGAGGCTATTTTGCTTAATTCTGCTGGACTATAGCCCATGGTTTCAAAATGCACTTTTTTCCTGAATTCGCAAATGGCGATTTCTATGATACTGATAATCATGAGCATAACTTACTGAACACAAATTTGAAAATTTAGCTCTGAGAACCAATTATTCACAAAAATAGAGAGAAATTTGAAATCCGAGGCTATTTTGCTTAATTCTGCTGGACTATAGCCCATGGTTTCAAAATGCACTTTTTTCCTGATATAGCAAATGGCGATTTCTATGATACTGATAATCGTGAGCATCACTTACTGAACACAAATTTGAAAATTTAGCTCTGAGAACCTTTTATTGACAAAAATAGAGAGATTTGAAATCCGAGGCTATTTTGCTTAATTCTGCTGGACTATAGCCCATGGTTTCAAAATGCACTTTTTTCCTGAATTCGCAAATGGCGATTTCTATGATGCTGATAATCATGAGCATCACTTACTGAACACAAATTTGAAAATTTAGCTCTGAGAACCAATTATTCACAAAAATAGAGAGATTTGAAATCCGAGGCTATTTTGCTTAATTCTGCTGGACTATCGCCCATGGTTTCAAAATGCACTTTTTTCCTGAATTCGCAAATGGCGATTTCTATGATACTGATAATCATGAGCATCACTTACTGAACACAAATTTGAAAATTTAGCTCTGAGAACCTTTTATTGACAAAAATAGAGAGATTTGAAATCCGAGGCTAATTTGCTTAATTCTGCTGGACTATAGCCCATGGTTTCAAAATGCACTTTTTTCCTGAATTCGCAAATGGCGATTTCTATGATACTGATAATCATGAGCGTCACTTGCTGAACACAAATTTGAAAATTTAGCTCTGAGAACCTTTTATTGACATAACTAGAGAGATTTGAAATCCGAGGCTAATTTGCTTAATTCTGCTGGACTATAGCCCATGGTTTCAAAATGCACTTTTTTCCTGAATTCGCAAATGGCGATTTCTATGGTATTGATAATCATGAGCATCATTTACTGAACACAAATTTGAAAATTTAGCTCTGAGAACCTTTTATTGACAAAAATATAGAGATTTGAAATCCGAGGCTATTTTGCTTAATTCTGCTGGACTATAGCCCATGGTTTCAAAACGCACTTTTTTCCTGAATTCGCAAATGGCGATTAATTTGATACTGATAATCATGAGCATCACTTACTGAACACAAATTTGAAAATTTAGCTCTGAGAACCTTTTATTGACAAAAATAGAGAGATTTGAAATCCGAGGCTATTTTGCTTAATTCTGCTGGACTATAGCCCATGGTTTCAAAATGCACTTTTTTCCTGAATTCGCAAATGGCGATTAATTTGATACTGATAATCATGAGCATCACTTACTGAACACAAATTTGAAAATTTAGCTCTGAGAACCTTTTATTGACAAAAATAGAGAGATTTGAAATCCGAGGCTATTTTGCTTAATTCTGCTGGACTATAGCCCATGGTTTCAAAATGCACTTTTTTCCTGAATTCGCAAATGGCGATTTCTATGGTATTGATAATCATGAGCATCACTTACTGAACACAAATTTGAAAATTGAGCTCTGAGAACCAATTATTCACAAAAATAGAGAGATTTGAAATCCGAGGCTATTTTGCTTAATTCTGCTGGACTATAGCCCATGGTTTCAAAATGCACTTTTTTCCTGAATTCGCAAATGGCGATTTCTATGGTATTGATAATCATGAGCATCACTTACTGAACACAAATTTGAAAATTGAGCTCTGAGAACCAATTATTCACAAAAATAGAGAGATTTGAAATCCGAGGCTATTTTGCTTAATTCTGCTGGACCCATGGTTTCAAAATGCACTTTTTTCCTGAATTCGCAAATGGCGATTTCTATGATACTGATTATCATGAGCATCACATACTGAACACAAATTTAAAAATTTAGCTCTGAGAACCAATTATTCACAAAAATAGAGAGATTTGAAATCCGAGGCTATTTTGCTTAATTCTGCTGGACTATAGCCCATGGTTTCAAAATGCACTTTTTTCCTGAATTCGCAAATGGCGATTTCTATGGTATTGATAATCATGAGCATCACTTACTGAACACAAATTTGAAAATTGAGCTCTGAGAACCAATTATTCACAAAAATAGAGAGATTTGAAATCCGAGGCTATTTTGCTTAATTCTGCTGGACTATAGCCCATGGTTTCAAAATGCACTTTTTTCCTGAATTCGCAAATGGCGATTTCTATGGTATTGATAATCATGAGCATCACTTACTGAACACAAATTTGAAAATTGAGCTCTGAGAACCAATTATTCACAAAAATAGAGAGATTTGAAATCCGAGGCTATTTTGCTTAATTCTGCTGGACTATAGCCCATGGTTTCAAAATGCACTTTTTTCCTGAATTCGCAAATGGCGATTAATTTGATACTGATAATCATGAGCATCACTTACTGAACACAAATTTGAAAATTTAGCTCTGAGAACCTTTTATTCACAAAAATAGAGAGATTTGAAATCCGAGGCTATTTTGCTTAATTCTGCTGGACTATCGCCCATGGTTTCAAAATGCACTTTTTTCCTGAATTCGCAAATGGCGATTTCTATGATACTGATAATCATGAGCATCACTTACTGAACACAAATTTGAAAATTTAGCTCTGAGAACCTTTTATTGACAAAAATAGAGAGATTTGAAATCCGAGGCTAATTTGCTTAATTCTGCTGGACTATAGCCCATGGTTTCAAAATGCACTTTTTTCCTGAATTCGCAAATGGCGATTTCTATGATACTGATAATCATGAGCGTCACTTGCTGAACACAAATTTGAAAATTTAGCTCTGAGAACCTTTTATTGACATAACTAGAGAGATTTGAAATCCGAGGCTAATTTGCTTAATTCTGCTGGACTATAGCCCATGGTTTCAAAATGCACTTTTTTCCTGAATTCGCAAATGGCGATTTCTATGGTATTGATAATCATGAGCATCACTTACTGAACACAAATTTGAAAATTGAGCTCTGAGAACCTTTTATTGACAAAAATATAGAGATTTGAAATCCGAGGCTATTTTGCTTAATTCTGCTGGACTATAGCCCATGGTTTCAAAACGCACTTTTTTCCTGAATTCGCAAATGGCGATTAATTTGATACTGATAATCATGAGCATCACTTACTGAACACAAATTTGAAAATTTAGCTCTGAGAACCTTTTATTGACAAAAATAGAGAGATTTGAAATCCGAGGCTATTTTGCTTAATTCTGCTGGACTATAGCCCATGGTTTCAAAATGCACTTTTTTCCTGAATTCGCAAATGGCGATTAATTTGATACTGATAATCATGAGCATCACTTACTGAACACAAATTTGAAAATTTAGCTCTGAGAACCTTTTATTGACAAAAATAGAGAGATTTGAAATCCGAGGCTATTTTGCTTAATTCTGCTGGACTATAGCCCATGGTTTCAAAATGCACTTTTTTCCTGAATTCGCAAATGGCGATTTCTATGGTATTGATAATCATGAGCATCACTTACTGAACACAAATTTGAAAATTGAGCTCTGAGAACCAATTATTCACAAAAATAGAGAGATTTGAAATCCGAGGCTATTTTGCTTAATTCTGCTGGACTATAGCCCATGGTTTCAAAATGCACTTTTTTCCTGAATTCGCAAATGGCGATTTCTATGGTATTGATAATCATGAGCATCACTTACTGAACACAAATTTGAAAATTGAGCTCTGAGAACCAATTATTCACAAAAATAGAGAGATTTGAAATCCGAGGCTATTTTGCTTAATTCTGCTGGACTATAGCCCATGGTTTCAAAATGCACTTTTTTCCTGAATTCGCAAATGGCGATTTCTATGGTATTGATAATCATGAGCATCACTTACTGAACACAAATTTGAAAATTGAGCTCTGAGAACCAATTATTCACAAAAATAGAGAGATTTGAAATCCGAGGCTATTTTGCTTAATTCTGCTGGACCCATGGTTTCAAAATGCACTTTTTTCCTGAATTCGCAAATGGCGATTTCTATGATACTGATTATCATGAGCATCACATACTGAACACAAATTTAAAAATTTAGCTCTGAGAACCAATTATTCACAAAAATAGAGAGATTTGAAATCCGAGGCTATTTTGCTTAATTCTGCTGGACTATAGCCCATGGTTTCAAAATGCACTTTTTTCCTGAATTCGCAAATGGCGATTTCTATGGTATTGATAATCATGAGCATCACTTACTGAACACAAATTTGAAAATTGAGCTCTGAGAACCAATTATTCACAAAAATAGAGAGATTTGAAATCCGAGGCTATTTTGCTTAATTCTGCTGGACTATAGCCCATGGTTTCAAAATGCACTTTTTTCCTGAATTCGCAAATGGCGATTAATTTGATACTGATAATCATGAGCATCACTTACTGAACACAAATTTGAAAATTTAGCTCTGAGAACCTTTTATTCACAAAAATAGAGAGATTTGAAATCCGAGGCTATTTTGCTTAATTCTGCTGGACTATAGCCCATGGTTTCAAAATGCACTTTTTTCCTGAATTCGCAAATGGCGATTTCTATGGTATTGATAATCATGAGCATCACTTACTGAACACAAATTTGAAAATTGAGCTCTGAGAACCAATTATTCACAAAAATAGAGAGATTTGAAATCCGAGGCTATTTTGCTTAATTCTGCTGGACTATAGCCCATGGTTTCAAAATGCACTTTTTTCCTGAATTCGCAAATGGCGATTTCTATGGTATTGATAATCATGAGCATCACTTACTGAACCCAAATTTGAAAATTGAGCTCTGAGAACCAATTATTCACAAAAATAGAGAGATTTGAAATCCGAGGCTATTTTGCTTAATTCTGCTGGACTATAGCCCATGGTTTCAAAATGCACTTTTTTCCTGAATTCGCAAATGGCGATTTCTATGATACTGATTATCATGAGCATCACATACTGAACACAAATTTAAAAATTTAGCTCTGAGAACCAATTATTCACAAAAATAGAGAGATTTGAAATCCGAGGCTATTTTGCTTAATTCTGCTGGACTATAGCCCATGGTTTCAAAATGCACTTTTTTCCTGAATTCGCAAATGGCGATTTCTATGGTATTGATAATCATGAGCATCACTTACTGAACACAAATTTGAAAATTGAGCTCTGAGAACCAATTATTCACAAAAATAGAGAGATTTGAAATCCGAGGCTATTTTGCTTAATTCTGCTGGACTATAGCCCATGGTTTCAAAATGCACTTTTTTCCTGAATTCGCAAATGGCGATTTCTATGGTATTGATAATCATGAGCATCACTTACTGAACACAAATTTGAAAATTGAGCTCTGAGAACCAATTATTCACAAAAATAGAGAGATTTGAAATCCGAGGCTATTTTGCTTAATTCTGCTGGACCCATGGTTTCAAAATGCACTTTTTTCCTGAATTCGCAAATGGCGATTTCTATGATACTGATAATCATGAGCATCACTTACTGAACACAAATTTGAAAATCTAGCTCTGAGAACCAATTATTCACAAAAATAGAGAGATTTGAAATCCGAGGCTATTTTGCTTAATTCTGCTGGACCCATGGTTTCAAAATGCACGTTTTTCCTGAATTCGCAAATGGCGATTAATTTGATACTGATAATCATGAGCATCACTTACTGAACACAAATTTGAAAATTTAGCTCTGAGAACCTTTTATTGACAAAAATAGAGAGATTTGAAATCCGAGGCTATTTTGCTTAATTCTGCTGGACTATAGCCCATGGTTTCAAAATGCACTTTTTTCCTGAATTCGCAAATGGCGATTTCTATGGTATTGATAATCATGAGCATCACTTACTGAACACAAATTTGAAAATTTAGCTCTGAGAACCAATTATTCACAAAAATAGAGAGATTTGAAATCCGAGGCTATTTTGCTTAATTCTGCTGGACCCATGGTTTCAAAATGCACTTTTTTCCTGAATTCGCAAATGGCGATTTCTGTGATATTTATAATCATGAGCATCACTTACTGAACACAAATTTGAGAATTTAGCTCTGAGAACCTTTTATTGACAAAAATAGAGAGATTTGAATTCCGAGGCTATTTTGCTTAATTCTGCTGGACTATAGCCCATGGTTTCAAAATGCACTTTTTTCCTGAATTCGCAAATGGCGATTTCTATGGTATTGATAATCATGAGCATCACTTACTGAACACAAATTTGAAAATTTAGCTCTGAGAACCAATTATTCACAAAAATAGAGAGATTTGAAATCCGAGGCTATTTTGCTTAATTCTGCTGGACCCATGGTTTCAAAATGCACTTTTTTCCTGAATTCGCAAATGGCGATTTCTGTGATATTTATAATCATGAGCATCACTTACTGAACACAAATTTGAGAATTTAGCTCTGAGAACCTTTTATTGACAAAAATAGAGAGATTTGAATTCCGAGGCTATTTTGCTTAATTCTGCTGGACTATCGCCCATGGTTTCAAAATGCACTTTTTTCCTGAATTCGCAAATTGCGATTTCTATGATACTGATAATCATGAGCATCACTTACTAAACACAAATTTGAAAATTGAGCTCTGAGAACCAATTATTCACAAAAATAGAGAGATTTGAAATCCGAGGCTATTTTGCTTAATTCTGCTGGACTATAGCCCATGGTTTCAAAATGCACTTTTTTCCTGAATTCGCAAATGGCGATTAATTTGATACTGATAATCATGAGCATCACTTACTGAACACAAATTTGAAAATTTAGCTCTGAGAACCTTTTATTGACAAAAATAGAGAGATTTGAAATCCGAGGCTATTTTGCTTAATTCTGCTGGACTATAGCCCATGGTTTCAAAATGCACTTTTTTCCTGAATTCGCAAATGGCGATTTCTATGGTATTGATAATCATGAGCATCACTTACTGAACACAAATTTGAAAATTAAGCTCTGAGAACCTTTTATTGACAAAAATAGAGAGATTTGAAATCCGAGGCTATTTTGCTTAATTCTGCTGGACTATAGCCCATGGTTTCAAAATGCACGTTTTTCCTGAATTCGCAAATGGCGATTAATTTGATACTGATAATCATGAGCATCACTTACTGAACACAAATTTGAAAATTAAGCTCTGAGAACCTTTTATTGACAAAAATAGAGAGATTTGAAATCCGAGGCTATTTTGCTTAATTCTGCTGGACTATAGCCCATGGTTTCAAAATGCACTTTTTTCCTGAATTCGCAAATGGCGATTTCTATGGTATTGATAATCATGAGCATCACTTACTGAACACAAATTTGAAAATTTAGCTCTGAGAACCAATTATTCACAAAAATAGAGAGATTTGAAATCCGAGGCTATTTTGCTTAATTCTGCTGGACCCATGGTTTCAAAATGCACTTTTTTCCTGAATTCGCAAATGGCGATTTCTGTGATATTTATAATCATGAGCATCACTTACTGAACACAAATTTGAGAATTTAGCTCTGAGAACCTTTTATTGACAAAAATAGAGAGATTTGAATTCCGAGGCTATTTTGCTTAATTCTGCTGGACTATCGCCCATGGTTTCAAAATGCACTTTTTTCCTGAATTCGCAAATTGCGATTTCTATGATACTGATAATCATGAGCATCACTTACTAAACACAAATTTGAAAATTGAGCTCTGAGAACCAATTATTCACAAAAATAGAGAGATTTGAAATCCGAGGCTATTTTGCTTAATTCTGCTGGACTATAGCCCATGGTTTCAAAATGCACTTTTTTCCTGAATTCGCAAATGGCGATTAATTTGATACTGATAATCATGAGCATCACTTACTGAACACAAATTTGAAAATTTAGCTCTGAGAACCTTTTATTGACAAAAATAGAGAGATTTGAAATCCGAGGCTATTTTGCTTAATTCTGCTGGACTATAGCCCATGGTTTCAAAATGCACTTTTTTCCTGAATTCGCAAATGGCGATTTCTATGGTATTGATAATCATGAGCATCACTTACTGAACACAAATTTGAAAATTTAGCTCTGAGAACCAATTATTCACAAAAATAGAGAGATTTGAAATCCGAGGCTATTTTGCTTAATTCTGCTGGACCCATGGTTTCAAAATGCACTTTTTTCCTGAATTCGCAAATGGCGATTTCTGTGATATTTATAATCATGAGCATCACTTACTGAACACAAATTTGAGAATTTAGCTCTGAGAACCTTTTATTGACAAAAATAGAGAGATTTGAATTCCGAGGCTATTTTGCTTAATTCTGCTGGACTATCGCCCATGGTTTCAAAATGCACTTTTTTCCTGAATTCGCAAATGGCGATTTCTGTGATATTTATAATCATGAGCATCACTTACTGAACACAAATTTGAGAATTTAGCTCTGAGAACCTTTTATTGACAAAAATAGAGAGATTTGAATTCCGAGGCTATTTTAATTAATTCTGCTGGACTATCGCCCATGGTTTCAAAATGCACGTTTTTCCTGAATTCGCAAATGGCGATTAATTTGATACTGATAATCATGAGCATCACGTACTGAACACAAATTTGAAAATTAAGCTCTGAGAACCTTTTATTGACAAAAATAGAGAGATTTGAAATCCGAGGCTATTTTGCTTAATTCTGCTGGACTATAGCCCATGGTTTCAAAATGCACTTTTTTCCTGAATTCGCAAATGGCGATTTCTATGGTATTGATAATCATGAGCATCACTTACTGAACACAAATTTGAAAATTTAGCTCTGAGAACCAATTATTCACAAAAATAGAGAGATTTGAAATCCGAGGCTATTTTGCTTAATTCTGCTGGACCCATGGTTTCAAAATGCACTTTTTTCCTGAATTCGCAAATGGCGATTTCTGTGATATTTATAATCATGAGCATCACTTACTGAACACAAATTTGAGAATTTAGCTCTGAGAACCTTTTATTGACAAAAATAGAGAGATTTGAATTCCGAGGCTATTTTGCTTAATTCTGCTGGACCCATGGTTTCAAAATGCACTTTTTTCCTGAATTCGCAAATGGCGATTTCTATGATACTGATAATCATGAGCATCACTTACTAAACACAAATTTGAAAATTGAGCTCTGAGAACCAATTATTCACAAAAATAGAGAGATTTGAAATCCGAGGCTATTTTGCTTAATTCTGCTGGACTATAGCCCATGGTTTCAAAATGCACTTTTTTCCTGAATTCGCAAATGGCGATTTCTATGATACTGATAATCATGAGCATCACTTACTGAACACAAATTTGAGAATTTAGCTCTGAGAACCTTTTATTGACAAAAATAGAGAGATTTGAATTCCGAGGCTATTTTAATTAATTCTGCTGGACTATCGCCCATGGTTTCAAAATGCACTTTTTTCCTGAATTCGCAAATGGCGATTTCTATGATACTGATAATCATGAGCATCACTTACTGAACACAAATTTGAAAATTTAGCTCTAAAAACGTTTTATTGACAAAAATAGAGAGATTTGAATTCCGAGGCTATTTTGCTTAATTCTGCTGGACTATAGCCCATGGTTTCAAAATGCACTTTCTTCCTGAATTCGCAAATGGCGATTTCTATGATACTGATAATCATGGCATCACTTACTGAACACAAATTTGAAAATTTAGCTCTGAGAACCAATTATTCACAAAAATAGAGAGATTTGAAATCCGAGGCTATTTTGCTTAATTCTGCTGGACTATAGCCCATGGTTTCAAAATGCACTTTTTTCCTGATATAGCAAATGGCGATTTCTATGATGTTTATAATCATGAGCATCACTTACTGAACACAAATTTGAAAATTTAGCTCTGAGAACGTTTTATTGACAAAAATAGAGAGATTTGAATTCCGAGGCTATTTTGCTTAATTCTGCTGGACTATCACCCATGGTTTCAAAATGCACTTTTTTCCTGATATCGCAAATGGCGATTTCTATGATACTGATAATCATGAGCATCACTTACTGAACACAAATTTGAAAATTTAGCTCTAAAAACGTTTTATTGACAAAAATAGAGAGATTTGAATTCCGAGGCTATTTTGCTTAATTCTGCTGGACTATCGCCCATGGTTTCAAAATGCACTTTTTTCCTGAATTCGCAAATGGCGATTTCTATGATACTGATAATCATGAGCATCACTTACTAAACACAAATTTGAAAATTTAGCTCTGAGAACCAATTATTCACAAAAATAGAGAGATTTGAAATCCGAGGCTATTTTGCTTAATTCTGCTGGACTATAGCCCATGGTTTCAAAATGCACGTTTTTCCTGAATTCGCAAATGGCGATTAATTTGATACTGATAATCATGAGCATCACTTACTGAACACAAATTTGAAAATTTAGCTCTGAGAACCTTTTATTGACAAAAATAGAGAGATTTGAAATCCGAGGCTATTTTGCTTAATTCTGCTGGACTATAGCCCATGGTTTCAAAATGCACTTTTTTCCTGATATAGCAAATGGCGATTTCTATGATGTTTATAATCATGAGCATCACTTACTGAACACAAATTTGAAAATTTAGCTCTGAGAACGTTTTATTGACAAAAATAGAGAGATTTGAATTCCGAGGCTATTTTGCTTAATTCTGCTGGACTATCACCCATGGTTTCAAAATGCACTTTTTTCCTGATATCGCAAATGGCGATTAATTTGATACTGATAATCATGAGCATCACTTACTGAACACAAATTTGAAAATTTAGCTCTGAGAACCAATTATTCACAAAAATAGAGAGATTTGAAATCCGAGGCTATTTTGCTTAATTCTGCTGGACTATCGCCCATGGTTTCAAAATGCATTTTTTTCCTGATATAGCAAATGGCGATTTCTATGATACTGATAATCATGAGCATCACTTACTGAACACAAATTTGAAAATTTAGCTCTGAGAACCAATTATTCACAAAAATAGAGAGATTTGAAATCCGAGGCTATTTTGCTTAATTCTGCTGGACTATAGCCCATGGTTTCAAAATGCACTTTTTTCCTGAATTCGCAAATGGCGATTTCTATGGTATTGATAATCATGAGCATCACTTACTGAACACAAATTTAAAAATTTAGCTCTGAGAACCAATTATTCACAAAAATAGAGAGATTTGAAATCCGAGGCTATTTTGCTTAATTCTGCTGGACTATCGCCCATGGTTTCAAAATGCACTTTTTTCCTGAATTCGCAAATGGCGATTTCTATGATACTGATAATCATGAGCATCACTTACTGAACACAAATTTAAAAATTTAGCTCTGAGAACCAATTATTCACAAAAATAGAGAGATTTGAAATCCGAGGCTATTTTGCTTAATTCTGCTGGACTATAGCCCATGGTTTCAAAATGCACTTTTTTCCTGAATTCGCAAATGGCGATTTCTATGGTATTGATAATCATGAGCATCACTTACTGAACACAAATTTAAAAATTTAGCTCTGAGAACCAATTATTCACAAAAATAGAGAGATTTGAAATCCGAGGCTATTTTGCTTAATTCTGCTGGACTATAGCCCATGGTTTCAAAATGCACTTTTTTCCTGAATTCGCAAATGGCGATTTCTGTGGTATTGATAATCATGAGCATCACTTACTGAACAAAAATTTAAAAATTTAGCTCTGAGAACCAATTATTCACAAAAATAGAGAGATTTGAAATCCGAGGCTATTTTGCTTAATTCTGCTGGACTATAGCCCATGGTTTCAAAATGCACTTTTTTCCTGATATCGCAAATGGCGATTTCTATGATACTGATAATCATGAGCATCACTTACTGAACACAAATTTGAAAATTTAGCTCTGAGAACGTTTTATTGACAAAAATAGAGAGATTTGAATTCCGAGGCTATTTTGCTTAATTCTGCTGGACTATCGCCCATGGTTTCAAAATGCACTTTTTTCCTGATATCGCAAATGGCGATTTCTATGATACTGATAATCATGAGCATCACTTACTGAACACAAATTTGAAAATTTAGCTCTAAAAACGTTTTATTGACAAAAATAGAGAGATTTGAATTCCGAGGCTATTTTGCTTAATTCTGCTGGACTATCGCCCATGGTTTCAAAATGCACTTTTTTCCTGAATTCGCAAATGGCGATTTCTATGATACTGATAATCATGAGCATCACTTACTGAACACAAATTTGAAAATTTAGCTCTGAGAACCAATTATTCACAAAAATAGAGAGATTTGAAATCCGAGGCTATTTTGCTTAATTCTGCTGGACTATAGCCCATGGTTTCAAAATGCACTTTTTTCCTGATATCGCAAATGGCGATTTCTATGATACTGATAATCATGAGCATCACTTACTGAACACAAATTTGAAAATTTAGCTCTGAGAACGTTTTATTGACAAAAATAGAGAGATTTGAAATCCGAGGCTATTTTGCTTAATTCTGCTGGACTATCGCCCATGGTTTCAAAATGCACTTTTTTCCTGAATTCGCAAATGGCGATTTCTATGATACTGATAATCATGAGCATCACTTACTGAACACAAATTTGAAAATTTAGCTCTGAGAACCAATTATTCACAAAAATAGAGAGATTTGAAATCCGAGGCTATTTTGCTTAATTCTGCTGGACTATAGCCCATGGTTTCAAAATGAACTTTTTTCCTGATTTAGCAAATGGCGATTTCTATGATACTGATAATCATGAGCATCACTTACTGAACACAAATTTAAAAATTTAGCTCTGAGAACCAATTATTCACAAAAATAGAGAGATTTGAAATCCGAGGCTATTTTGCTTAATTCTGCTGGACTATAGCCCATGGTTTCAAAATGCACTTTTTTCCTGAATTCGCAAATGGCGATTTCTATGGTATTGATAATCATGAGCATCACTTACTGAACACAAATTTAAAAATTTAGCTCTGAGAACCAATTATTCACAAAAATAGAGAGATTTGAAATCCGAGTCTATTTTGCTTAATTCTGCTGGACTATAGCCCATGGTTTCAAAATGCACTTTTTTCCTGATATCGCAAATGGCGATTTCTATGATACTGATAATCATGAGCATCACTTACTGAACACAAATTTGAAAATTTAGCTCTGAGAACGTTTTATTGACAAAAATAGAGAGATTTGAAATCCGAGGCTATTTTGCTTAATTCTGCTGGACTATCGCCCATGGTTTCAAAATGCACTTTTTTCCTGAATTCGCAAATGGCGATTTCTATGATACTGATAATCATGAGCATCACTTACTGAACACAAATTTGAAAATTTAGCTCTGAGAACCAATTATTCACAAAAATAGAGAGATTTGAAATCCGAGGCTATTTTGCTTAATTCTGCTGGACTATAGCCCATGGTTTCAAAATGAACTTTTTTCCTGATTTAGCAAATGGCGATTTCTATGATACTGATAATCATGAGCATCACTTACTGAACACAAATTTAAAAATTTAGCTCTGAGAACCAATTATTCACAAAAATAGAGAGATTTGAAATCCGAGGCTATTTTGCTTAATTCTGCTGGACTATAGCCCATGGTTTCAAAATGCACTTTTTTCCTGATATCGCAAATGGCGATTTCTATGATACTGATAATCATGAGCATCACTTACTGAACACAAATTTGAAAATTTAGCTCTGAGAACGTTTTATTGACAAAAATAGAGAGATTTGAAATCCGAGGCTATTTTGCTTAATTCTGCTGGACTATAGCCCATGGTTTCAAAATGAACTTTTTTCCTGATTTAGCAAATGGCGATTTCTATGATACTGATAATCATGAGCATCACTTACTGAACACAAATTTAAAAATTTAGCTCTGAGAACCAATTATTCACAAAAATAGAGAGATTTGAAATCCGAGGCTATTTTGCTTAATTCTGCTGGACTATAGCCCATGGTTTCAAAATGCACTTTTTTCCTGAATTCGCAAATGGCGATTTCTATGGTATTGATAATCATGAGCATCACTTACTGAACACAAATTTAAAAATTTAGCTCTGAGAACCAATTATTCACAAAAATAGAGAGATTTGAAATCCGAGTCTATTTTGCTTAATTCTGCTGGACTATAGCCCATGGTTTCAAAATGCACTTTTTTCCTGAATTCGCAAATGGCGATTAATTTGATACTGATAATCATGAGCATCACTTACTGAACACAAATTTGAAAATTTAGCTCTGAGAACCTTTTATTGACAAAAATAGAGAGATTTGATATCCGAGGCTATTTTGCTTAATTCTGCTGGACTATAGCCCATGGTTTCAAAATGCACTTTTTTCCTGAATTCGCAAATGGCGATTTCTTTGGTATTGATAATCATGAGCATCACTTACTGAACACAAATTTAAAAATTTAGCTCTGAGAACCAATTATTCACAAAAATAGAGAGATTTGAAATCCGAGGCTAATTTGCTTAATTCTGCTGGACTATAGCCCATGGTTTCAACATGCACTTTTTTCTTGAATTCGCAAATGGCGATTTCTATGATACTGATAATCATGAGCATCACTTACTGAACACAAATTTGAAAATTTAGCTCTGAGAACCAATTATTCACAAAAATAGAGAGATTTGAAATCCGAGGCTATTTTGCTTAATTCTGCTGGACTATAGCCCATGGTTTCAAAATGCACTTTTTCCTGATATAGCAAATGGCGATTTCTATGATACTGATAATCATGAGCATCACTTACTGAACACAAATTTGAAAATTTAGCTCTGAGAACCAATTAATCACAAAAATAGAGAGATTTGAAATCCGAGGCTATTTTGCTTAATTCTGCTGGACTATAGCCCATGGTTTCAAAATGCACTTTTTTCCTGATATCGCAAATGGCGATTTCTATGATACTGATAATCATGAGCATCACTTACTGAACACAAATTTGAAAATTTAGCTCTAAAAACGTTTTATTGACAAAAATAGAGAGATTTGAATTCCGAGGCTATTTTGCTTAATTCTGCTGGACTATCGCCCATGGTTTCAAAATGCACTTTTTTCCTGAATTCGCAAATGGCGATTTCTATGATACTGATAATCATGAGCATCACTTACTGAACACAAATTTGAAAATTTAGCTCTGAGAACGTTTTATTGACAAAAATAGAGAGATTTGAATTCCGAGGCTATTTTGCTTAATTCTGCTGGACTATCGCCCATGGTTTCAAAATGCACTTTTTTCCTGAATTCGCAAATGGCGATTTCTATGATACTGATAATCATGAGCATCACTTACTGAACACAAATTTGAAAATTTAGCTCTGAGAACCAATTATTCACAAAAATAGAGAGATTTGAAATCCGAGGCTATTTTGCTTAATTCTGCTGGACTATAGCCCATGGTTTCAAAATGCACTTTTTTCCTGAATTCGCAAATGGCGATTTCTATGGTATTGATAATCATGAGCATCACTTACACAACACAAATTTGAAAATTTAGCTCTGAGAACCAATTATTCACAAAAATAGCGAGATTTGAAATCCGAGGCTATTTTGCTTAATTCTGCTGGACTATCGCCCATGGTTTCAAAATGCACTTTTTTCCTGAATTCGCAAATGGCGATTTCTATGATACTGATAATCATGAGCATCACTTACTGAACACAAATTTGAAAATTTAGCTCTGAGAACCAATTATTCACAAAAATAGCGAGATTTGAAATCCGAGGCTATTTTGCTTAATTCTGCTGGACTATAGCCCATGGTTTCAAAATGCACTTTTTTCCTGATATCGCAAATGGCGATTTCTATGATACTGATAATCATGAGCATCACTTACTGAACACAAATTTGAAAATTTAGCTCTGAGAACAAATTATTCACAAAAATAGAGAGATTTGAAATCCGAGGCTATTTTGCTTAATTCTGCTGGACTATAGCCCATGGTTTCAAAATGCACTTTTTTCCTGATATCGCAAATGGCGATTTCTATGATACTGATAATCATGAGCATCACTTACTGAACACAAATTTAAAAATTTAGCTCTGAGAACCAATTATTCACAAAAATAGAGAGATTTGAAATCCGAGGCTATTTTGCTTAATTCTGCTGGACTATAGCCCATGGTTTCAAAATGCACTTTTTTCCTGAATTCGCAAATGGCGATTTCTATGGTATTGATAATCATGAGCATCACTTACTGAACACAAATTTAAAAATTTAGCTCTGAGAACCAATTATTCACAAAAATAGAGAGATTTGAAATCCGAGTCTATTTTGCTTAATTCTGCTGGACTATAGCCCATGGTTTCAAAATGAACTTTTTTCCTGATTTAGCAAATGGCGATTTCTATGATACTGATAATCATGAGCATCACTTACTGAACACAAATTTAAAAATTTAGCTCTGAGAAACAATTATTCACAAAAATAGAGAGATTTGAAATCCGAGGCTATTTTGCTTAATTCTGCTGGACTATAGCCCATGGTTTCAAAATGCACTTTTTTCCTGAATTCGCAAATGGCGATTAATTTGATACTGATAATCATGAGCATCACTTACTGAACACAAATTTGAAAATTTAGCTCTGAGAACCTTTTATTGACAAAAATAGAGAGATTTGAAATCCGAGGCTATTTTGCTTAATTCTGCTGGACTATAGCCCATGGTTTCAAAATGAACTTTTTTCCTGAATTCGCAAATGGCGATTTCTATGGTATTGATAATCATGAGCATCACTTACTGAACACAAATTTAAAAATTTAGCTCTGAGAACCAATTATTCACAAAAATAGAGAGATTTGAAATCCGAGGCTATTTTGCTTAATTCTGCTGGACTATAGCCCATGGTTTCAAAATGCACTTTTTTCCTGAATTCGCAAATGGCGATTTCTATGGTATTGATAATCATGAGCATCATTTACTGAACACAAATTTAAAAATTTAGCTCTGAGAACCAATTATTCACAAAAATAGAGAGATTTGAAATCCGAGGCTATTTTGCTTAATTCTGCTGGACTATAGCCCATGGTTTCAAAATGCACTTTTTTCCTGAATTCGCAAATGGCGATTTCTATGGTATTGATAATCATGAGCATCACTTACTGAACACAAATTTAAAAATTTAGCTCTGAGAACCAATTATTCACAAAAATAGAGAGATTTGAAATCCGAGGCTAATTTGCTTAATTCTGCTGGACTATAGCCCATGGTTTCAACATGCACTTTTTTCTTGAATTCGCAAATGGCGATTTCTATGATACTGATAATCATGAGCATCACTTACTGAACACAAATTTGAAAATTTAGCTCTGAGAACCAATTATTCACAAAAATAGAGAGATTTGAAATCCGAGGCTATTTTGCTTAATTCTGCTGGACTATAGCCCATGGTTTCAAAATGCACTTTTTCCTGATATAGCAAATGGCGATTTCTATGATACTGATAATCATGAGCATCACTTACTAAACACAAATTTGAAAATTTAGCTCTGAGAACCAATTATTCACAAAAATAGAGAGATTTGAAATCCGAGGCTATTTTGCTTAATTCTGCTGGACTATAGCCCATGGTTTCAAAATGCACTTTTTTCCTGAATTCGCAAATGGCGATTTCTATGGTATTGATAATCATGAGCATCACTTACTGAACACAAATTTAAAAATTTAGCTCTGAGAACCAATTATTCACAAAAATAGAGAGATTTGAAATCCGAGGCTAATTTGCTTAATTCTGCTGGACTATAGCCCATGGTTTCAACATGCACTTTTTTCTTGAATTCGCAAATGGCGATTTCTATGATACTGATAATCATGAGCATCACTTACTGAACACAAATTTGAAAATTTAGCTCTGAGAACCAATTATTCACAAAAATAGAGAGATTTGAAATCCGAGGCTATTTTGCTTAATTCTGCCCATGGTTTCAAAATGCACTTTTTTCCTGAATTCGCAAATGGCGATTTCTATGATACTGATAATCATGAGCATCACTTACTGAACACAAATTTGAAAATTTAGCTCTGAGAACGTTTTATTGACAAAAATAGAGAGATTTGAATTCCGAGGCTATTTTGCTTAATTCTGCTGGACTATCGCCCATGGTTTCAAAATGCACTTTTTTCCTGAATTCGCAAATGGCGATTTCTATGATACTGATAATCATGAGCATCACTTACTGAACACAAATTTGAAAATTTAGCTCTGAGAACCAATTATTCACAAAAATAGAGAGATTTGAAATCCGAGGCTATTTTGCTTAATTCTGCTGGACTATAGCCCATGGTTTCAAAATGCACTTTTTCCTGATATCGCAAATGGCGATTTCTATGATACTGAAAATCATGAGCATCACTTACTGAACACAAATTTGAAAATTTAGCTCTGAGAACGTTTTATTGACAAAAATAGAGAGATTTGAATTCCGAGGCTATTTTGCTTAATTCTGCTGGACTATCGCCCATGGTTTCAAAATGCACTTTTTTCCTGATATCGCAAATGGCGATTTCTATGATACTGATAATCATGAGCATCACTTACTGAACACAAATTTGAAAATTTAGCTCTAAAAACGTTTTATTGACAAAAATAGAGAGATTTGAATTCCGAGGCTATTTTGCTTAATTCTGCTGGACTATCGCCCATGGTTTCAAAATGCACTTTTTTCCTGATTTAGCAAATGGCGATTTCTATGATACTGATAATCATGAGCATCACTTACTGAACACAAATTTGAAAATTTAGCTCTGAGAACCAATTATTCACAAAAATAGAGAGATTTGAAATCCGAGGCTATTTTGCTTTATTCTGCTGGACCCATGGTTTAAAAATGCACTTTTTTCCTGAATTCGCAAATGGCGATTTCTGTGATATTTATAATCATGAGCATCACATACTGAACACAAATTTGAAAATTTAGCTCTGAGAACCAATTATTCACAAAAATAGAGAGATTTGAAATCCGAGGCTATTTTGCTTAATTCTGCTGGACTATAGCCCATGGTTTCAAAATGCACGTTTTTCCTGAATTCGCAAATGGCGATTAATTTGATACTGATTATCATGAGCATCACTTACTGAACACAAATTTGAAAATTAAGCTCTGAGAACCTTTTATTGACAAAAATAGAGAGATTTGAAATCCGAGGCTATTTTGCTTAATTCTGCTGGACTATAGCCCATGGTTTCAAAATGCACTTTTTTCCTGAATTCGCAAATGGCGATTTCTATGGTATTGATAATCATGAGCATCACTTACTGAACACAAATTTGAAAATTTAGCTCTGAGAACCAATTATTCACAAAAATAGAGAGATTTGAAATCCGAGGCTATTTTGCTTAATTCTGCTGGACTATAGCCCATGGTTTCAAAATGAACTTTTTTCCTGATTTAGCAAATGGCGATTTCTATGATACTGATAATCATGAGCATCACTTACTGAACACAAATTTAAAAATTTAGCTCTGAGAACCAATTATTCACAAAAATAGAGAGATTTGAAATCCGAGGCTATTTTGCTTAATTCTGCTGGACTATAGCCCATGGTTTCAAAATGCACTTTTTTCCTGAATTCGCAAATGGCGATTAATTTGATACTGATAATCATGAGCATCACATACTGAACACAAATTTAAAAATTTAGCTCTGAGAACCAATTATTCACAAAAATAGAGAGATTTGAAATCCGAGGCTATTTTGCTTAATTCTGCTGGACTATAGCCCATGGTTTCAAAATGCACTTTTTTCCTGAATTCGCAAATGGCGATTTCTATGGTATTGATAATCATGAGCATCACTTACTGAACACAAATTTAAAAATTTAGCTCTGAGAACCAATTATTCACAAAAATAGAGAGATTTGAAATCCGAGGCTATTTTGCTTAATTCTGCTGGACTATAGCCCATGGTTTCAAAATGCACTTTTTTCCTGAATTCGCAAATGGCGATTAATTTGATACTGATAATCATGAGCATCACATACTGAACACAAATTTAAAAATTTAGCTCTGAGAACCAATTATTCACAAAAATAGAGAGATTTGAAATCCGAGGCTATTTTGCTTAATTCTGCTGGACTATAGCCCATGGTTTCAAAATGAACTTTTTTCCTGATTTAGCAAATGGCGATTTCTATGATACTGATAATCATGAGCATCACTTACTGAACACAAATTTAAAAATTTAGCTCTGAGAACCAATTATTCACAAAAATAGAGAGATTTGAAATCCGAGGCTATTTTGCTTAATTCTGCTGGACTATAGCCCATGGTTTCAAAATGCACTTTTTTCCTGAATTCGCAAATGGCGATTTCTATGGTATTGATAATCATGAGCATCACTTACTGAACACAAATTTAAAAATTTAGCTCTGAGAACCAATTATTCACAAAAATAGAGAGATTTGAAATCCGAGGCTATTTTGCTTAATTCTGCTGGACTATAGCCCATGGTTTCAAAATGCACTTTTTTCCTGAATTCGCAAATGGCGATTAATTTGATACTGATAATCATGAGCATCACATACTGAACACAAATTTAAAAATTTAGCTCTGAGAACCAATTATTCACAAAAATAGAGAGATTTGAAATCCGAGGCTATTTTGCTTAATTCTGCTGGACTATAGCCCATGGTTTCAAAATGCACTTTTTTCCTGAATTCGCAAATGGCGATTTCTATGGTATTGATAATCATGAGCATCACTTACTGAACACAAATTTAAAAATTTAGCTCTGAGAACCAATTATTCACAAAAATAGAGAGATTTGAAATCCGAGGCTATTTTGCTTAATTCTGCTGGACTATAGCCCATGGTTTCAAAATGCACTTTTTTCCTGAATTCGCAAATGGCGATTAATTTGATACTGATAATCATGAGCATCACATACTGAACACAAATTTAAAAATTTAGCTCTGAGAACCAATTATTCACAAAAATAGAGAGATTTGAAATCCGAGGCTATTTTGCTTAATTCTGCTGGACTATAGCCCATGGTTTCAAAATGCACTTTTTTCCTGAATTCGCAAATGGCGATTAATTTGATACTGATAATCATGAGCATCACATACTGAACACAAATTTAAAAATTTAGCTCTGAGAACCAATTATTCACAAAAATAGAGAGATTTGAAATCCGAGGCTATTTTGCTTAATTCTGCTGGACTATAGCCCATGGTTTCAAAATGAACTTTTTTCCTGATTTAGCAAATGGCGATTTCTATGATACTGATAATCATGAGCATCACTTACTGAACACAAATTTAAAAATTTAGCTCTGAGAACCAATTATTTACAAAAATAGAGAGATTTGAAATCCGAGGCTATTTTGCTTAATTCTGCTGGACTATAGCCCATGGTTTCAAAATGCACTTTTTTCCTGAATTCGCAAATGGCGATTTCTATGGTATTGATAATCATGAGCATCACTTACTGAACACAAATTTAAAAATTTAGCTCTGAGAACCAATTATTCACAAAAATAGAGAGATTTGAAATCCGAGGCTATTTTGCTTAATTCTGCTGGACTATAGCCCATGGTTTCAAAATGCACTTTTTTCCTGAATTCGCAAATGGCGATTTCTATGGTATTGATAATCATGAGCATCACTTACTGAACACAAATTTAAAAATTTAGCTCTGAGAACCAATTATTCACAAAAATAGAGAGATTTGAAATCCGAGGCTATTTTGCTTAATTCTGCTGGACTATAGCCCATGGTTTCAAAATGCACTTTTTTCCTGAATTCGCAAATGGCGATTAATTTGATACTGATAATCATGAGCATCACTTACTGAACACAAATTTGAAAATTTAGCTCGGAGAACCTTTTATTGACAAAAATAGAGAGATTTGAAATCCGAGGCTATTTTGCTTAATTCTGCTGGACTATAGCCCATGGTTTCAAAATGCACTTTTTTCCTGAATTCGCAAATGGCGATTAATTTGATACTGATAATCATGAGCATCACTTACTGAACACAAATTTGAAAATTTAGCTCTGAGAACCTTTTATTGACAAAAATAGAGAGATTTGAAATCCGAGGCTAATTTGCTTAATTCTGCTGGACTATAGCCCATGGTTTCAAAATGCACTTTTTTCCTGAATTCGCAAATGGCGATTTCTATGATACTGATAATCATGAGCATCACTTACTGAACACAAATTTGAAAATTTAGCTCGGAGAACCTTTTATTGACAAAAATAGAGAGATTTGAAATCCGAGGCTATTTTGCTTAATTCTGCTGGACTATAGCCCATGGTTTCAAAATGCACTTTTTTCCTGAATTCGCAAATGGCGATTAATTTGATACTGATAATCATGAGCATCACTTACTGAACACAAATTTGAAAATTTAGCTCGGAGAACCAATTATTCACAAAAATAGAGAGATTTGAAATCCGAGGCTATTTTGCTTAATTCTGCTGGACTATAGCCCATGGTTTCAAAATGCACTTTTTTCCTGAATTCGCAAATGGCGATTAATTTGATACTGATAATCATGAGCATCACTTACTGAACACAAATTTGAAAATTTAGCTCGGAGAACCTTTTATTGACAAAAATAGAGAGATTTGAAATCCGAGGCTATTTTGCTTAATTCTGCTGGACTATAGCCCATGGTTTCAAAATGCACTTTTTTCCTGAATTCGCAAATGGCGATTAATTTGATACTGATAATCATGAGCATCACTTACTGAACACAAATTTGAAAATTTAGCTCTGAGAACCAATTATTCACAAAAATAGAGAGATTTGAAATCCGAGGCTAATTTGCTTAATTCTGCTGGACTATAGCCCATGGTTTCAAAATGCACTTTTTTCCTGAATTCGCAAATGGCGATTTCTATGATACTGATAATCATGAGCATCACTTACTGAACACAAATTTGAAAATTTAGCTCGGAGAACCTTTTATTGACAAAAATAGAGAGATTTGAAATCCGAGGCTATTTTGCTTTATTCTGCTGGACCCATGGTTTCAAAATGCACTTTTTTCCTGAATTCGCAAATGGCGATTTCTATGGTATTGATAATCATGAGCATCACTTACTGAACACAAATTTGAAAATTTAGCTCTGAGAACCAATTATTCACAAAAATAGAGAGATTTGAAATCCGAGGCTATTTTGCTTAATTCTGCTGGACTATAGCCCATGGTTTCAAAATGCACTTTTTTCCTGAATTCGCAAATGGCGATTTCTATGATACTGATAATCATAAGCATCACTTACACAACACAAATTTGAAAATTTAGCTCTGAGAACCAATTATTCACAAAAATAGAGAGATTTGAAATCCGAGGCTATTTTGCTTTATTCTGCTGGACCCATGGTTTCAAAATGCACTTTTTTCCTGAATTCGCAAATGGCGATTTCTATGGTATTGATAATCATGAGCATCACTTACTGAACACAAATTTGAAAATTTAGCTCTGAGAACCAATTATTCACAAAAATAGAGAGATTTGAAATCCGAGGCTATTTTGCTTAATTCTGCTGGACTATAGCCCATGGTTTCAAAATGCACTTTTTTCCTGAGTTCGCAAATGGCGATTTCTATGATACTGATAATCATGAGCATCACTTACACAACACAAATTTGAAAATTTAGCTCTGAGAACCAATTATTCACAAAAATAGAGAGATTTGAAATCCGAGGCTATTTTGCTTAATTCTGCTGGACTATAGCCCATGGTTTCAAAATGCACTTTTTTCCTGAATTCGCAAATGGCGATTTCTATGATACTGATAATCATAAGCATCACTTACACAACACAAATTTGAAAATTTAGCTCTGAGAACCAATTATTCACAAAAATAGAGAGATTTGAAATCCGAGGCTATTTTGCTTAATTCTGCTGGACTATAGCCCATGGTTTCAAAATGCACTTTTTTCCTGAATTCGCAAATGGCGATTTCTATGATACTGATAATCATAAGCATCACTTACACAACACAAATTTGAAAATTTAGCTCTGAGAACCAATTATTCACAAAAATAGAGAGATTTGAAATCCGAGGCTATTTTGCTTAATTCTGCTGGACTATAGCCCATGGTTTCAAAATGCACTTTTTTCCTGAATTCGCAAATGGCGATTTCTATGATACTGATAATCATAAGCATCACTTACACAACACAAATTTGAAAATTTAGCTCTGAGAACCTTTTATTGACAAAAATAGAGAGATTTGAAATCCGAGGCTATTTTGCTTAATTCTGCTGGACTATAGCCCATGGTTTCAAAATGCACTTTTTTCCTGAATTCGCAAATGGCGATTTCTATGATACTGATAATCATAAGCATCACTTACACAACACAAATTTGAAAATTTAGCTCTGAGAACCAATTATTCACAAAAATAGAGAGATTTGAAATCCGAGGCTATTTTGCTTAATTCTGCTGGACTATAGCCCATGGTTTCAAAATGCACTTTTTTCCTGAATTCGCAAATGGCGATTTCTATGATACTGATAATCATAAGCATCACTTACACAACACAAATTTGAAAATTTAGCTCTGAGAACCAATTATTCACAAAAATAGAGAGATTTGAAATCCGAGGCTATTTTGCTTAATTCTGCTGGACTATAGCCCATGGTTTCAAAATGCACTTTTTTCCTGAATTCGCAAATGGCGATTTCTATGGTATTGATAATCATGAGCATCACATACTGAACACAAATTTGAAAATTTAGCTCTGAGAACCAATTATTCACAAAAATAGAGAGATTTGAAATCCGAGGCTATTTTGCTTAATTCTGCTGGACTATAGCCCATGGTTTCAAAATGCACTTTTTTCCTGAATTCGCAAATGGCGATTTCTATGGTATTGATAATCATGAGCATCACTTACTGAACACAAATTTGAAAATTTAGCTCTGAGAACCAATTATTCACAAAAATAGAGAGATTTGAAATCCGAGGCTATTTTGCTTAATTCTGCCCATGGTTTCAAAATGCACTTTTTTCCTGAATCCGCAAATGGCGATTTCTATGATACTGATAATCATGAGCATCACTTACTGAACACAAATTTGAAAATTTAGCTCTGAGAACCAATTATTCACAAAAATAGAGAGATTTGAAATCCGAGGCTATTTTGCTTAATTCTGCTGGACTATAGCCCATGGTTTCAAAATGCACTTTTTTCCTGAATTCGCAAATGGCGATTTCTGTGATATTTATAATCATGAGCATCACATACTGAACACAAATTTGAAAATTTAGCTCTGAGAACCAATTATTCACAAAAATAGAGAGATTTGAAATCCGAGGCTATTTTGCTTAATTCTGCTGGACTATAGCCCATGGTTTCAAAATGCACTTTTTTCCTGAATTCGCAAATGGCGATTAATTTGATACTGATAATCATGAGCATCACTTACTGAACACAAATTTGAAAATTTAGCTCTGAGAACCTTTTATTGACAAAAATAGAGAGATTTGAAATCCGAGGCTATTTTGCTTAATTCTGCTGGACTATAGCCCATGGTTTCAAAATGCACGTTTTTCCTGAATTCGCAAATGGCGATTAATTTGATACTGATAATCATGAGCATCACTTACTGAACACAAATTTGAAAATTAAGCTCTGAGAACCTTTTATTGACAAAAATAGAGAGATTTGAAATCCGAGGCTATTTTGCTTAATTCTGCTGGACTATAGCCCATGGTTTCAAAATGCACGTTTTTCCTGAATTCGCAAATGGCGATTAATTTGATACTGATAATCATGAGCATCACTTACTGAACACAAATTTGAAAATTTAGCTCTGAGAACCAATTATTCACAAAAATAGAGAGATTTGAAATCCGAGGCTATTTTGCTTAATTCTGCTGGACCATGGTTTCAAAATGCACTTTTTTCCTGAATTCGCAAATGGCGATTAATTTATACTGATAATCATGAGCATCACTTACTGAACACAAATTTGAAAATTTAGCTCTGAGAACCAATTATTCACAAAAATAGAGAGATTTGAAATCCGAGGCTATTTTGCTTAATTCTGCTGGACTATAGCCCATGGTTTCAAAATGCACTTTTTTCCTGAATTCGCAAATGGCGATTTCTATGGTATTGATAATCATGAGCATCATTTACTGAACACAAATTTGAAAATTTAGCTCTGAGAACCTTTTATTGACAAAAATAGAGAGATTTGAAATCCGAGGCTATTTTGCTTAATTCTGCTGGACTATAGCCCATGGTTTCAAAATGCACGTTTTTCCTGAATTCGCTAATGGCGATTAATTTGATACTGATAATCATGAGCATCACTTACTGAACACAAATTTGAAAATTTAGCTCTGAGAACCAATTATTCACAAAAATAGAGAGATTTGAAATCCGAGGCTATTTTGCTTAATTCTGCTGGACTATAGCCCATGGTTTCAAAATGCACTTTTTTCCTGAATTCACAAATGGCGATTAATTTATACTGATAATCATGAGCATCACTTACTGAACACAAATTTGAAAATTTAGCTCTGAGAACCAATTATTCACAAAAATAGAGAGATTTGAAATCCGAGGCTATTTTGCTTAATTCTGCTGGACTATAGCCCATGGTTTCAAAATGCACTTTTTTCCTGAATTCGCAAATGGCGATTTCTATGGTATTGATAATCATGAGCATCATTTACTGAACACAAATTTGAAAATTTAGCTCTGAGAACCTTTTATTGACAAAAATAGAGAGATTTGAAATCCGAGGCTATTTTGCTTAATTCTGCTGGACTATAGCCCATGGTTTCAAAATGCACTTTTTTCCTGAATTCGCAAATGGCGATTTCTATGATACTGATAATCATGAGCATCACTTACTGAACACAAATTTGAAAATTTAGCTCTGAGAACCAATTATTCACAAAAATAGAGAGATTTGAAATCCGAGGCTATTTTGCTTAATTCTGCTGGACTATAGCCCATGGTTTCAAAATGCTCTTTTTTCCTGAATTCGCAAATGGCGATTTCTATGGTATTGATAATCATGAACATCATTTACTGAACACAAATTTGAAAATTTAGCTCTGAGAACCTTTTATTGACAAAAATAGAGAGATTTGAAATCCGAGGCTATTTTGCTTAATTCTGCTGGACTATAGCCCATGGTTTCAAAATGCACGTTTTTCCTGAATTCGCTAATGGCGATTAATTTGATACTGATAATCATGAGCATCACTTACTGAACACAAATTTGAAAATTAAGCTCTGAGAACCTTTTATTGACAAAAATAGAGAGATTTGAAATCCGAGGCTATTTTGCTTAATTCTGCTGGACTATAGCCCATGGTTTCAAAATGCACTTTTTTCCTGAATTCGCAAATGGCGATTTCTATGGTATTGATAATCATGAGCATCACTTACTGAACACAAATTTGAGAATTTAGCTCTGAGAACCTTTTATTGACAAAAATAGAGAGATTTGAAATCCGAGGCTATTTTGCTTAATTCTGCTGGACTATAGCCCATGGTTTCAAAATGCACGTTTTTCCTGAATTCGCAAATGGCGATTAATTTGATACTGATAATCATGAGCATCACTTACTGAACACAAATTTGAAAATCTAGCTCTGAGAACCAATTATTCACAAAAATAGAGAGATTTGAAATCCGAGGCTATTTTGCTTAATTCTGCTGGACCCATGGTTTCAAAATGCACTTTTTTCCTGAATTCGCAAATGGCAATTTCTGTGATATTTATAATCATGAGCATCACTTACTGAACACAAATTTGAGAATTTAGCTCTGAGAACCTTTTATTGACAAAAATAGAGAGATTTGAAATCCGAGGCTATTTTGCTTAATTCTGCTGGACTATAGCCCATGGTTTCAAAATGCACGTTTTTCCTGAATTCGCAAATGGCGATTAATTTGATACTGATAATCATGAGCATCACTTACTGAACACAAATTTGAAAATTAAGCTCTGAGAACCTTTTATTGACAAAAATAGAGAGATTTGAAATCCGAGGCTATTTTGCTTAATTCTGCTGGACTATAGCCCATGGTTTCAAAATGCACGTTTTTCCTGAATTCGCAAATGGCGATTAATTTGATACTGATAATCATGAGCATCACTTACTGAACACAAATTTGAAAATCTAGCTCTGAGAACCAATTATTCACAAAAATAGAGAGATTTGAAATCCGAGGCTATTTTGCTTAATTCTGCTGGACCCATGGTTTCAAAATGCACTTTTTTCCTGAATTCGCAAATGGCGATTTCTGTGATATTTATAATCATGAGCATCACTTACTGAACACAAATTTGAAAATCTAGCTCTGAGAACCAATTATTCACAAAAATAGAGAGATTTGAAATCCGAGGCTATTTTGCTTAATTCTGCTGGACTATAGCCCATGGTTTCAAAATGCTCTTTTTTCCTGAATTCGCAAATGGCGATTTCTATGGTATTGATAATCATGAACATCATTTACTGAACACAAATTTGAAAATTTAGCTCTGAGAACCTTTTATTGACAAAAATAGAGAGATTTGAAATCCGAGGCTATTTTGCTTAATTCTGCTGGACTATAGCCCATGGTTTCAAAATGCACGTTTTTCCTGAATTCGCTAATGGCGATTAATTTGATACTGATAATCATGAGCATCACTTACTGAACACAAATTTGAAAATTAAGCTCTGAGAACCTTTTATTGACAAAAATAGAGAGATTTGAAATCCGAGGCTATTTTGCTTAATTCTGCTGGACTATAGCCCATGGTTTCAAAATGCACTTTTTTCCTGAATTCGCAAATGGCGATTTCTATGGTATTGATAATCATGAGCATCACTTACTGAACACAAATTTGAGAATTTAGCTCTGAGAACCTTTTATTGACAAAAATAGAGAGATTTGAAATCCGAGGCTATTTTGCTTAATTCTGCTGGACTATAGCCCATGGTTTCAAAATGCACGTTTTTCCTGAATTCGCAAATGGCGATTAATTTGATACTGATAATCATGAGCATCACTTACTGAACACAAATTTGAAAATCTAGCTCTGAGAACCAATTATTCACAAAAATAGAGAGATTTGAAATCCGAGGCTATTTTGCTTAATTCTGCTGGACCCATGGTTTCAAAATGCACTTTTTTCCTGAATTCGCAAATGGCAATTTCTGTGATATTTATAATCATGAGCATCACTTACTGAACACAAATTTGAGAATTTAGCTCTGAGAACCTTTTATTGACAAAAATAGAGAGATTTGAAATCCGAGGCTATTTTGCTTAATTCTGCTGGACTATAGCCCATGGTTTCAAAATGCACGTTTTTCCTGAATTCGCAAATGGCGATTAATTTGATACTGATAATCATGAGCATCACTTACTGAACACAAATTTGAAAATTAAGCTCTGAGAACCTTTTATTGACAAAAATAGAGAGATTTGAAATCCGAGGCTATTTTGCTTAATTCTGCTGGACTATAGCCCATGGTTTCAAAATGCACGTTTTTCCTGAATTCGCAAATGGCGATTAATTTGATACTGATAATCATGAGCATCACTTACTGAACACAAATTTGAAAATCTAGCTCTGAGAACCAATTATTCACAAAAATAGAGAGATTTGAAATCCGAGGCTATTTTGCTTAATTCTGCTGGACCCATGGTTTCAAAATGCACTTTTTTCCTGAATTCGCAAATGGCGATTTCTGTGATATTTATAATCATGAGCATCACTTACTGAACACAAATTTGAAAATCTAGCTCTGAGAACCAATTATTCACAAAAATAGAGAGATTTGAAATCCGAGGCTATTTTGCTTAATTCTGCTGGACTATAGCCCATGGTTTCAAAATGCACGTTTTTCCTGAATTCGCAAATGGCGATTAATTTGATACTGATAATCATGAGCATCACTTACTGAACACAAATTTGAAAATCTAGCTCTGAGAACCAATTATTCACAAAAATAGAGAGATTTGAAATCCGAGGCTATTTTGCTTAATTCTGCTGGACCCATGGTTTCAAAATGCACGTTTTTCCTGAATTCGCAAATGGCGATTAATTTGATACTGATAATCATGAGCATCACTTACTGAACACAAATTTGAGAATTTAGCTCTGAGAACCTTTTATTGACAAAAATAGAGAGATTTGAAATCCGAGGCTATTTTGCTTAATTCTGCTGGACTATAGCCCATGGTTTCAAAATGCACGTTTTTCCTGAATTCGCAAATGGCGATTAATTTGATACTGATAATCATGAGCATCACTTACTGAACACAAATTTGAAAATTAAGCTCTGAGAACCTTTTATTGACAAAAATAGAGAGATTTGAAATCCGAGGCTATTTTGCTTAATTCTGCTGGACTATAGCCCATGGTTTCAAAATGCACTTTTTTCCTGAATTCGCAAATGGCGATTTCTATGGTATTGATAATCATGAGCATCACTTACTGAACACAAATTTGAAAATCTAGCTCTGAGAACCAATTATTCACAAAAATAGAGAGATTTGAAATCCGAGGCTATTTTGCTTAATTCTGCTGGACTATAGCCCATGGTTTCAAAATGCACGTTTTTCCTGAATTCGCAAATGGCGATTAATTTGATACTGATAATCATGAGCATCACTTACTGAACACAAATTTGAAAATTAAGCTCTGAGAACCTTTTATTGACAAAAATAGAGAGATTTGAAATCCGAGGCTATTTTGCTTAATTCTGCTGGACTATAGCCCATGGTTTCAAAATGCACTTTTTTCCTGAATTCGCAAATGGCGATTTCTATGGTATTGATAATCATGAGCATCACTTACTGAACACAAATTTGAAAATCTAGCTCTGAGAACCAATTATTCACAAAAATAGAGAGATTTGAAATCCGAGGCTATTTTGCTTAATTCTGCTGGACCCATGGTTTCAAAATGCACTTTTTTCCTGAATTCGCAAATGGCGATTTCTATGATACTGATAATCATGAGCATCACTTACTGAACACAAATTTGAAAATCTAGCTCTGAGAACCAATTATTCACAAAAATAGAGAGATTTGAAATCCGAGGCTATTTTGCTTAATTCTGCTGGACCCATGGTTTCAAAATGCACGTTTTTCCTGAATTCGCAAATGGCGATTAATTTGATACTGATAATCATGAGCATCACTTACTGAACACAAATTTGAAAATTTAGCTCTGAGAACTTTTTATTGACAAAAATAGAGAGATTTGAAATCCGAGGCTATTTTGCTTAATTCTGCTGGACTATAGCCCATGGTTTCAAAATGCACTTTTTTCCTGAATTCGCAAATGGCGATTTCTATGGTATTGATAATCATGAGCATCACTTACTGAACACAAATTTGAAAATCTAGCTCTGAGAACCAATTATTCACAAAAATAGAGAGATTTGAAATCCGAGGCTATTTTGCTTAATTCTGCTGGACCCATGGTTTCAAAATGCACTTTTTTCCTGAATTCGCAAATGGCGATTTCTATGATACTGATAATCATGAGCATCACTTACTGAACACAAATTTGAAAATCTAGCTCTGAGAACCAATTATTCACAAAAATAGAGAGATTTGAAATCCGAGGCTATTTTGCTTAATTCTGCTGGACCCATGGTTTCAAAATGCACTTTTTTCCTGAATTCGCAAATGGCGATTTCTGTGATATTTATAATCATGAGCATCACTTACTGAACACAAATTTGAAAATCTAGCTCTGAGAACCAATTATTCACAAAAATAGAGAGATTTGAAATCCGAGGCTATTTTGCTTAATTCTGCTGGACTAAAGCCCATGGTTTCAAAATGCACGTTTTTCCTGAATTCGCAAATGGCGATTAATTTGATACTGATAATCATGAACATCACTTACTGAACACAAATTTGAAAATCTAGCTCTGAGAACCAATTATTCACAAAAATAGAGAGATTTGAAATCCGAGGCTATTTTGCTTAATTCTGCTGGACCCATGGTTTCAAAATGCACGTTTTTCCTGAATTCGCAAATGGCGATTAATTTGATACTGATAATCATGAGCATCACTTACTGAACACAAATTTGAAAATTTAGCTCTGAGAACTTTTTATTGACAAAAATAGAGAGATTTGAAATCCGAGGCTATTTTGCTTAATTCTGCTGGACTATAGCCCATTGTGTCACATAGCTACTGCTAACAATCTCGGTGCTGTTCTTTTTCCGAGTATATTGCGCACGCTTTGGATCACATGGGTCTATACCCATTTTAAGACCAAGGACCTTGTTAGATATTTGTTCCTCAAGACTCCAAACTTAACCTAAACTAAACCTTCGCTGTCAGTCCGTCCGTCTGTGACAGAGCTGTATCTCCTAAACTGTTTTAGGGAGACACTTGCAATTTCACAGAAGGTGAAGGAAGGAAATAAAGTTAAACGCGTTTCGGTGATAATTTGAAAATCGCACTTTCACCACTCAGCAGCAATACTCATTTAAAAAAAATAAAGGTTTATGTGTCGTGCAAATGCTTTTGAAGTGGTTGTGAGTCTGTCGAGGATTATAAACGCAGTGGTAGGCCAGCAACATTGAAAAACAAATCCGGTCAAAACATTTTGGCTTAAAACCCGGTGTTCTGGTGTCAAAAGACCAATATTTCATGTAAAACTGCATGGAAATCGTGAAAGTAATTAATTTAGCGGCTGAATGCGGCCCAACCTACATGAAATGCATTATTACAGGAGTTGAGTTACGCCAAAACTGAACTGAAGGTTACACCAAAACTGAATGCTGGATGTCCAAAGTGCGAATTTTGAAAATGACTTTCGGTTGTGTATTATTGCACCTTAATCTGTTGTAGACAGGTTTGTGAAGAAAGCTTGAGAGATTGGCGCTCATCGAAGAATACTGTAACTAGAGTGTGCGTCTACATTATAGAATTGCAAAACGATAAAGATCTCAGTAACTGAACATCATTCGTTCTAGCTCGAGGAGGATGTAACATTCTGAGATTTCGTATTCTTTTAGGTCCAAGGGGGCTGAGTGCAAAACAAACCGTGCAGCATTCGATTTACTGATGAGCTGGAATTGACGAAATCAGAAAAGAATGGCGAATAATTTGAACAATCCAGACACGTTTAAAGGATAAAAAAGAACAATATGAGTCAAATTATGGGGTCATAGAATGACTTACTGACTAACCAGCGGTGGCAATCATTTTAATAATATTTATTTCTATCTCGACTCATTTCAAAAATTTAATAATCCTTGAAAAACATTGAACAGCGATTTTGTACAGCCTTCTTAAAAGTAGGGCGACAAATAGCCTGTCCTTCAAAACAAACTTCAAAAGTCGACCCCTATAGGTGTCAATGACAAACGTTCAATGAAGTGGTTCCACTTAACAAATCAAAGCGATTTAGAAACATTCTTCTCCTGCATTGATTCAATTATTCCAAAACTCGCTGGGTTTTCTTCGAATGCTCTGCCTGTTCTGCATAACACTAAGCTCCCCATGTGATGGCTGAAAATAAGTATAACCTTAGTCTTATATCCACATACAGTGAAATGAGGCTCCAAAAAGATGAGTGAGAAGGCAAACAAAATAGCGATACAATTGGTACCAAATGAGTTTCACTCAAAAACAAACCATAAATCACCAGAAAGGAAAGCCTTAAGAGACAAACACTTCCTTCCTTGCCACTGCCATTAGACAAGTATAAAAAATGTATTGTAATTGAAAAAGATTCTGAACCGACAAAAGATTCGCTGGCAGCGCGACTCTTGTCCCATTGCCAAAAAAACAAATTCAACAAGTCCTACATTTTGACAAACAGGCTACCAGTTGCATGCATCAGTCCATTGTATCTCCGCCAGCGAAGAAAATGGATTCATTTTCGATTTTATGACTTTTTGTAATTGTTTTGTTTCGCAAAGCAATATTTATTGCCATTTTTATGAACGTGTTTCGAATGGGAGGCATTCAATTAAATATAGAACCAAACACCTCCGCATTGGATTCGATATTTTTTCTTGGCATGAAGGAGCTCATGTTTACCTGTAATTGAAGGATAAATAAAGACGAATTGTTGAATAATTGAAGAGAAATAAGCAACAATTTCTTGTAATTATCTGAGCTGTTCAATCGAGCAGCTATCGGTAGTACATATTACGAGGGAATAAACTCGGCGCAATATTGTAAATGGAGTCGTATGGTCTTTAAAATTTAAATCTATCGTAACAATTTAAACTTAACGTTAATGTCAAAGCTTAAGACCTACATTAATGTAATTTTATATTTGGTATCTTGGTATGAACAAATCATGCAAAAATATACAAAGTCGTCCATAAGTTTTCGGAAAAGCCATTCTCTCCATAGAGAGGCGAAGTGACGATGTTCATATCCTTACATAAAATTTTCATTCTTCGCCTAATACTTCTGTATTCATTTTAAGAGCAGTCCTAATACCCGTAAATTGATAGTAAGCAAATTATAAAAGAATCATATGGAGTTTTATCCAAAATTCGCGTTCTGTGCACTACAGCACTATGCCCAATTTACAGTGCTTATAATCGTTCATCTTAGCGTTTAGCAGCACGAAGTGTCGATTTATGGCTTCGTATTTTTACGGATGATATAAAATTCATGCAACATGAGCTTATACTAAGCGTAGCAAAGAATCCCTCAGTAGAGGTAAGTTCGATCGAGGGGCCAAATTTATCGACTAGACACCATTACATGTCTAAAGCTCAAAAGTTGAACCCAAAACAAGCATTTTTTCGTTTTTCGGAGTCAACACAATCCCATATCCCCTTTCAATAAGATGACTGTATATCTGCCCGGCTATCACAAGGCTGTATCTTCTGCACCCCAATAGTTAGACACTGGCAGTTTTCACAGAATGTGTACTCCTAACAAACAATAATATATACTACTGTGTCCAAAAAATAAGGTGACATATGAATTTAAACTACGCGCGTCGAAGGATTTGGAAATTTTTCTTTCTTTTTAGGTTGGTAGTACTGTAAGTGACATCTATGTGAAATTTCATGTCAAAATTATTCATAGTGTTTGAGATACGCGTCGTTTTGTGAGCTGCTAAAAGTGAGTTTTTCGTTTTTTGCGATGTCGGAATTTATTGAGCAAAGAATTTTCATTAAATTTTGTTTGCGGAATCAATTTTCTGCTGCGGATACGTTGAGGATGGTGCAGAAAGCCTTTGATGATGAGGCTATGTTTAAATAAAATGTTTACAAGTGGTATAATGATTTCCAAGCCGGCCGTGAACGTATCGAAGAAGAAGAGCGTTCTGGGCGACCATCAACCTCAACCGATGAAGCTCACGTCAAACAAATCAAAGATTTGGTGTTGAAAAGCCATCGATTAACGATTAGATACTTTGCTGATGAAGTTGGCTTATCGAAAAGCTCAGTCAATACCATTTTGAAGGATGCTTTGGCCCTCAAGCGCGTCAAATCTCGACTGGTACCGAAAACATTGAATTTTTTGGAAAAAGAGGGTCGCGTTGAAGTGTGTGAAACAATGTTTTCCGACTACCAGGATGTCATGAAACGCATTATAACTAGCGATGAGACTTGGATCTATGCTTACGACCCCGACACAACCGATCAATCGAGCGAATATCGTGCCAAAAGAGAGCCGAGACCAAAAAAAACGCGCCAAAATCGCTCAAAAATCAAGGTCATGTTGACTGTTTTCTTCGATTATCGTGGTGTTGTGCTTTATGAATTCCTTCCAACCGGCCAAACAGTCAACAAGGAATATTATTTGAACGTTATGCGTCGTTTGCGTAACGCTATCCGCCTAAAAAGGCCGGAATTGTGGAAAGACAATTCTTGGTTTTTACACCACGATAATGCACCATCCCATACCGCACTCGTAATTCGTGATCATTTCGCCAAAAACTCAACCCATATCGTTTCGCAACCACCGTATTCACCTGATCTGGCGCCGTGCGACTTCTGGCTGTTCAACAAGCTCAAAAGACCGCTCCGGGGAGCGGAAAGTGACTACAACCAGTGTTTCAAAGATTGGAAAATCCGTTGGCATAAGTGCATTGCATCGGAAGGGGATTACTTTGAAGGGGATGAAATTGATTTGGAAGAATAAATAAAGAATTTTCAAAATAAATACAATGTCACCTTATTTTTTGGACACAGTAGTACAACAAATACATTGCAGACAAATGCAGACACCAACGCTGGTTCGAAGCCCTTCATGTGCGTGTTCGTCTCGCGGATTTTATTTTTATTTTAATTCATAAAAGCTTAGATGTAAGCAAAACAATGCTCTAACTTAGTCAAACATGTAAACATTGCGGATAGAACGCTACTTGATTTTTACCTGATTTTTTAAGTATGAATTTCAACGCAAATGAACTTAATATTATTCGTATTTTAACTAAAAGATCATTGAAATTATTGTCTAAATCCAAGTAAAAAAATTAAAGAAAGTCTTAGTTCATGGGTTTTTTTTTAATTTAACTTAAATTTAAAACAACCTTTTTTTGTTGAAATATATTTACTGATCGATCCAGAACACAAGGAATATGACCATGAAAGAAAACTTTCGCCATTTTTGTCCTTAACAAAATGATCAATATTAGTACTTGATCTATACGCGATTAAATCATCTGCGTACGCTTTAGCGTGGTGAATGATTTTGGTTACAAGATCATTTGTGGAAAAGGTGAATTGGATCGGTGAAATACCAAGCATCAAAGCGCACAATAAACGGTCTACTGGTGAGCATATTAAAGAGTAATTACAGCAGTGGTTTGCGTTTATTCAATCCGTTTGACTTGTAAAAAAAAGCCTCTGCAATAATATGGTATAGATAACATTTTCCAAATCATTCAGTGAAGTACCAGTGCATTGTACTGGATATCCAATACTTTCGTATATCTTCTGCCCCCAATTCACTTATTAAGGGGTCTTTTGATCACCTTTTCAAATACCTTATGTATAGTAAATATGTACCTATCGATTGTGGATATTCCGGATTGAATGAGTTCTTATTTGTATTGGATGAGGTTGCTCCAAAGTTGGAAAAGTTCCGAGGCCCAGAAAAATCAAGAAAAAACATGCTCATCTCCTTTTATTCCTTTCGTGACTTTAACGACCTTTTAAAGGATGACATTTTATATAAATGATGTCAACACTTTTAGAAAGTATCCGTACCAAAAAAAAATATTCATCCAAACGAGAAAAACGAGTGGTTCTAATTTTCTTTAGAACTAAAAGTACTGCAGCTATATTATGAACTGTTTATCGATCTCTTAATCCACTTTCAAAGGATATTATTTTCGCTTAGTTATAGCCTTATGACAGACAACAGAATTGCATGATTTAAAAGGAGAAAGTTCCTCCTTGTTCATGAATATTGTAAACATTATAAGTAATCAAACCGTCCAGCTGCATTCTGAAAAGAAATAAATTCAACATACCGTTGGCAATCTTCCAAGCATCCTGTGCTTTCGCTTCCATCCGCCTGCATGTGTACGTATCTTAGTGTAGAGGGCAAAGGAGGATATGAACCATAAGCATTCCACTTTAATTGAGTCTTCTGGTGAGGAAAGTATTCGCTTGGTTTAATGGTTGGCATTTAAAGTATTATATTGTAAGAACTGCAGACACCACCTAATATTGTCCTTTAGGATCCATTCGATATTAAAACAGAGACGTTCGTCGTGGAAAACTTCGTGTGGAATTGTTTTTATTAAAAAATTATCAAGCTAGAAAATAGTTCGTTATCTAATGTATCTTCTATAAGCAGCACAAATGTTAATATACTGTGAATCACGAAGAAGAAGCCACAATGAATTCAATTTAAGCGAAGGCCAGCTTATTTTGTCAAGACATCACATCAAAAGGATTCATGGCCCAGCATTTTCAGGTGGATTTTACAAAAATCATATTTTATGTGAAATGAGCGCCTTAAGTTCCTCCAAAAACTATTGAGCTTGATTTAAGGCGATTTGTAAACATTATAGACAAAACAAATTTAATACAAAAAAGGCAAATTTTTGCAACATTTTTATAAGCTCAGAATTTTCAAATGCATTTTTCCTAAAATATTTTAATTGAAATGGGCTCCTTATATTCCTCAAAACACCATTAAGCTTGTTTTAAATACATTTTTAAACATTATCGACTATAAAATGCAGAAATACAAAAATGCATATTTTTGTCTCAACATTTTCATGGACTTATTTTCAGATGCATTTTCTCAAAATTATATTTCATGTCAAATGAGCTTCTGATATTCCTAAAAACGCTATAAAGCTTATTTTCGACTATAAAAATATAGAAATACAAAAATGCATATTTTTGTCGCACTGCCCATTGAATCACACTCCACTTTATCCCAGAGCTTTTTCTGGCTATTTTAGTAAAATGACAATCAACAAAACATGCAAGCAAATAAAAGGACTTTTAATTTATAAGAAGATCCCCCATAAATTTTTACCCGTGGCCACAAACACAAAAAACATCTTTTCAAACATTAATAAGGAATCTGCCACGGTGCAAAAAGACATCAGAAGCGCTGCTCATTTTGCCGTTCTCCGAACTCCGAACTAACCTCACAAAGGAAAGAAAAAACAGCTGCGTTTAAAGAACTTCAGAAAAACCCTACTATTCAAAAATTAATCAAGTACAAAAAAGCAAAGCAAAAAGTTTCATAGAATATACGCTTACGATACGAAATCCGAATTCCCCTCCCGCTTAGATATGGCCGACTAATTGGATACTCGACAAGTTTGATATAAATAGCACCAATTCCTTTACTGTTATCATTGTTGATTCAAATGACAAACCCAATTTCATTGCTCAAACTTGGTCAAAGTATTCAGATAATGAAAAATTGTCAGATGCATTTAACTTGAAAACAAAGAGGGGCTATTACCCCTCACCTTTTAATGCAACCCATCTGACTGCAAGATCCATTGAATCCCCGATATCCCTACTCGAACTTGAAGCTGCGCCTAACAAAGTTTTCTTTTTACACGAATTTGAAGTTACATGGTTCAAAAAAAAATGATAACATTTTTTTAGGCCAGTACGGTTTCAAAATCATTGTGTTTCAGTTTTAAAACTCAAAAAAATTGCAAAAATTTTACTGTTTTCAACACTTTTTTACACGGTTTTTCTAACTAAATATAGTTCTTTATTTCATATAACACGGCTTTCAGATGACATGGAACGTATTCCTCATTTTATTATAGGAAACGTATGTACACGGTTTTTTGAGTAACGCTTCATCCACCGTTTAAAAAAAGAGTTGGATGTACAGTATGTCAAACAATTGTTTGCAAAAGGAAAAAATGTTTGCAATTTCAGCTGAAATGTGAAAACTAATGAAAACGCATTGCTTTTCTAATTTTTTCTTTTCATAATTTTATTAACAAGTTTATTCTTAATAGCTACAACAAAAAAAAAAACACCACAATTCAAAAACAAACACAGAAAGAAACAAAAATAACAAACATTCATATTTTGATCTGTCAATTAATTGTTTGCAAAATGCAAACATAACATAAAAGGAGACGAAAATAAACTGTTTTCCAATGTAATGGTACTAATTTCGAGCGCTATTACGAATTCCCCTTTCGTTGTGTAATTGGTAGCTATTTATGTATCATTTGTACAGCGTTTGCCGAGTAGTAAGCAATTTTAAAATGCCTGGAAACCGAACTGATAGTAAAATAATAGAGTTGGTTTATTTCAACTATTATGACGGAAAATCTCCTAAAGAAATAGCCCAAATGTTGTCAGTTAAATTGAGGACTGTGTACAACATTATAAATCGGGCAGAAAAAGAAAATCGATTGGAGTTGTGAAATTCTGGGGGCCGACCAAGTAAGCTGTGCCGAAGAGATGAGTCAAAAATCCTCAGAGCTGTGATTGAAAAGCCGCAAATCAGCCTAAGGCAATTAGTCACGGTCGTACATACTGATTGCAATAAGCAGGTCTCCCATGAGACTATTCGGCAAGTATTGCACAAAAAGAAATACTCTTCAAGAATAGCCCGCAAGAAGCCGTTACTCTCAGAGATAAATTTGCATAAAAGGCTGACTTTTGCACTGCATCACATCGCACAGCCGGCAGAGTTCTGGAATGACGTAATTTTTTGTGATGAGACAAAAATTATGTTACATTACAATGATGGGCCTCAAACGGTGTGGCGGCAACCAAACACAGCTTTGCACACTAAAAATATTATCCCCACAGTAAAGTTTGGCAAACTGTCAGTCATGGTGTGGGGATGCATTTCATCCAAGGGCGTCGGGGAGGTGAGGATTTTCAATGAAATAATGACTAAGGAGTATTACTTGGATATACTTAAAAATGAACTGACCAGAAGCGCAGCAAGTTTCGGGTTTATTAATCCCCGAAACCCTCAAAAGCTACAATACAAGTTATACCAAGATAATGACCCAAAGCATAAGTCACTCTTGTGCAGGACTTGGTTGCTTTACAATTGTAGCAAAGTGGTCGACACACCTGCGCAAAGCCCCGATATGAACCCAATCGAAAATTTGTGGGCATTTTTAAAAAAGAAGGTGGCAAAACGGGCTCCTGCATCAAAAAATGCACTAATTAGAGCAATCCAAGAAGAGTGGAAAAAGATACCGGACAACTACGATATAGAACACCTTATTGGATCAATGCCAAGACGGCTACAAGCCGTTATTGATGTCAACGGTGGTCACACTAAATATTAAGGCAATTTTTATATAGCATTTCTTCTTTTTTTTCCTTCCATAGCATATGTTTGCATTTTGCAAACAATTAATTGACAGATCAAAATATGAATGTTTGTTATTTTTGTTTTTTTCTGTGTTTGTTTTTGAATTGTGGTATTTTTTTTTTGTTGTAGCTATTAAGAATAAACTTGTTAATAAAATTATGAAAAAAAAAATTAGAAAAGCAATGAGTTTTCATTAATTTTCGCATTTCAGCTGAAATTGCAAACATTTTTTCCTTTTGCAAACAATTGTTTGACATACTGTATATAAAATATGTAGGAAAATGTGTATGAAAACAAATTATATGTACTCCTCATACCGCTACCTCTCTAAGTAGTATTGTTCAGAATTGCATTTGACATAAACAAAATACTATCAGGACACCAACTTCTAGATCATTGCATTAATGCAGGTGATATATTCATCTTGTGTAAAACTTATGAAATCAATAAATGTATAACTTTGCTACAACTCGCGTTAAAGGAAATATCAAGTTGGTCTTACTCGTCTAATGCCAAACTGTCATTATTAAAATCTAAACTGCTCTAAATAGGTATATTGAAATTAAAACCCTCTTCAGCCAACTTTAAACTTAAACAGTGTTCAAATAGAACATGTAGTTAGTCTGAAAATGTTAGGCCTGATATTTGGCAACAAGTACTCATGGAAACAACACTGTCTAGAACTTAAGAATTCTCTAGCTGGATACCTAGCATGTAGAAAGAGCAATGCTCGTATTAATACGCTAGTAAATATTCCCAAAATATTAGTTTCAAGTAATATAGATTATGGGTTTTACATATATGGACACTGTCTGAAATCAATTGTAAATAAAATAACCCCCGTCTACTACCAAGCGGCAAGAAGATGTATAAATGTTTTTTCCTACTACTCCTATAAAAAACATCCTTGCTAAAGCAAGATTGCCGGACGTTGACAAACGAAGAGGTATCATCAGCCTTAAGTTTCTCGCGAAACTAATCTTCTCCAAAAGATCTATAATCGATAACAACATGAAAAAGTCAATAAGCCACAAGCCTAAAAAGAATATACCATCAGCATTATTCTCGATCGATCAGTGGAGTATGCTCAATTAGCAAAACCTACCGTCAACTGCTTTCAAGCATTTCATCGGACCTAAAATCGGATGAATGGAACTTAATGTTCACAGACGGATCTGAAGCCACGGAGAAAACATCGTTTGCAGTAACGCTAGAAGATGGCTCTATCATTTGCATTGGCAACCCACAGGAATTTGATTCAATATTCACAGCAGAAGCTTATGCAATTCTTCAGGTCATGAAGTCAGCTACAAACCGAAGAGGAAAACACATCATATGCTCAGAAAGTATATCTTTCCTCAACGGCGTCAAGAATCGCAACAATGAACTCATCTCCGAAATCATAATAAATCATACAACTTATGTGGATTCCTGGACATGTTGATATTAGAGGGAACGAAAACGCAGACATCGCAGATGCTTCGGCCAAAAGTGCTCCAGTCTTAAAATTTAATATACATATTCACTAAACAAGGTCTGATAAAACTCGTTTCATCAACAACTAAATTTAATTTTATTTTTAAATTAGAAATGACTGAAACCTTTACAGTCAACCCTATATACCCCACTTGCACCTCTTATCATAAATAATAAACTTTGTGCGACTAATCCTGTTCTATGCGCTTCCTGCAACACCACACTCAACGTAACACACATCCTTGAAAACTGCCGCTCAACAAAACCTACCATCAAAAAAACTTTTTAAAAATCTGTATCGCTGAGCAATCCGTTAAGCTATTTGTTAATGGTTTTCTGCTGTACTATATCAAACTTAAATACTGCAAGACTCCCGTTTCGTCATTATAGCATGATTAATCTGCAATTGAAACAATGTCCATATTCTATTTAAAGGTGTTTCCCTTCCAAACTTTCTATCCGGCTAACATAAATGAAAAGCTACTTCAATATTTTAAGAACAAGTACAATTTATTTTCGTCTTTCACCCAACAATACTACTAGCTCCTCGAAGCGCCAAATAACCCGCAGTCAAATCCGAAGGCAGGGCACGAACTGTCGCGTATTCCTCTGAATTGTGGTAGTTTAGTTTTGTGTGTGGATCCGTGTATGGAGCTATTAGGCCAGATATATCTGAGTATTTCTTTGAAGGCCGAAACGAAGGCGGTGGATTTAGAGTTGAATCTGAAAAGCAATAATATTTACAGCCGCAAAACGATGACCATCAGATATGAACACTTACAAGTAACAGCGTTATCAGGCCATGGCAATGATTTTTCTATTGCCAGTATTTGCTTCAGAGATTTCCAAATTCTCTTTTTGCCTCCAGCTTGAACGCAATTTATCGTTGATTTCTTGAAACAAGGCTTATTTTCTTCATTCATGGCGGTTTAATTCCATCGAAGTCAAAGTAAATAAACAAATCCATTGCATCGCATTTGACGTTTAATGTGTCAGCGCCAGCGTTCAGCAAAGAAGAGGTGGTTTAATATCAGAAATAGGGTACGCCACACTTGATTTAATAATTGAATGATGAAAAACGAAAATGAGAAATACGCAACTGGACAGATATAACACCGTCAAATATATCAATCGAAGTTTTTGGTCATCGTCAAGGACCCTTGGTTACTTCCGTAATTGTTTTCAAGTGAGAGAAGTGCATTTTTAAGCACAATCCTAAACACTGCTTCGTTTATACATTGAATTAAGGACGAAAAAGTAAAACCAGTCAAAATTAATCATTTTTTCGTGGACTTGGAAGCAAAAAATAAACCTTCCGTCTTTACTATTTGTCTTTAACAAGGGATATCAGCAAAACATTAGATCATTTGTTTACAACTTGTGCCCGACTTTTAAGAAATACACTTTTTGTACAATTTATATCTGGCATTCCACTTTTCATCTTCGGTTCGACCAGACCATCGGTTGATGTTTAAAACGAAGGTTCGGTCTTCCTTTTTCTTGAAATTATCATTCCTTACGCATAACTGTCCATTAGATCGGCCACCATTCATCGTATATTGGCTTTTTAGCCTACATCCACATCTTGATACAACTCATAGAGTTCCTGGCTTACGGGACCAAATATTGAAGCAAAAATTTTTCTTGCAATCGTTCAAAGTTTGGTGTGTTCTTCTGCTTAAATTCCAGTAATCGGGGCCATAAAGAAAAATTTGGAGGATTAACATTTTTTAGAGCATACATTTCGTATTCCGAGTTTTTTAAGGTGAGTCTTCGGCAGATCTCCGGAGTTGAAATTTACTCCGAGGTAGGTAAAACAGCAACGTTTGCTGACTGCAAACCCAGTCCACTGTTTTAACAAATATCAACTGACATTCCAAATGTCACATATTCAATTTAATTCCGGAAAAAATGAAAAAAAATACAAAAAATTCAATTTAATGATAGACAGAGAGCAAAGGAAAACAGACTTTTTGACAGTAGATTTTGTCGATATCTACCGCGTATTAGCAAACATATTGAGTAGGAATTCAATTTAAGTATGTAAACCGATCTAAATAATTTAGTTCCCTGTCTAATAAGTTTTTACCGATGATTTTAAGGCAAAATGAGGTTTGGTCCGGCACTAAACAAAACTTAATCAACAATTCTAATAAAATCGTTGTTGAATTAAATTCTCAACACACAATATTTTTCGATTGTGAACTATCGGTAAGCTGACTTAATAAACTAACTATTCAAAGTAGAAATTTATTTTTAGCGTCAAAATGCCGCTTATCAGCTGGTTTATTTATTTTAATTTGAACATCGTCTATTTATTATGAAACAGTTTCTTTATAATTTATCTGTCTCTAAGATTCGATTAGTTTGACCTCATCATGCCTCTGACGTCGCAATTCATTAGAAATCTGGAAAGGTTTCGCCTTGTTACCTTTGACATCACCGATACACTTCTCAAATTCAAAAGGTCACCTGGAATCCAGTATTCTGAAACAGCAGCAAAATTTGGATATCCAAATCTGGATCACGAAAAGTTATTGCAAAGTTTCCGTATCGAATATAAGTTCTTAACGAAAAATTATCCAAACTACGGTAGAAACGTACCGAATATGGGCTGGAATCAATGGTGGATAAAATTGGTAGCAAACGTTTTAACATCTATGGACGAAAGCATTCCTGAGAAGGACAAGTTGAAAATCGCAAGAGAACTTGTACAAATTTATAGAACAGACAAATGTTGGCTGCACGTGGATGGAGCCATTGATATTGTATCGAAAATGAAGAAATGCGGTAAAACCCTTGGAGTTATTTCAAATTTCGATGGGAGTCTGCCAGCTATACTTGAAGCAATGAATTTGACACAGTTTGATTTTATTATTACCGCCTATGATTATAATGTGCTGAAGCCGACTAAGAAAATATTCGATTTGGCCTTGGAAAAGGCTAACACAACAAGTGAGCAGGCGCTGCACATAGGCAATCTTTATGATGTTGATTATATGGGCGCAAGAGCAGCTGGTTGGTCGAGCCTTTTGATAGCAAACATGTCTGACCAGGCGATGGAAAAGGAGAATATAAATAAGCATTACGTCTATAGTTGTTTGCAAGACCTTCTGCAAGCACTGGAATGTAAAGATATCAAATGGGATAAGTGAATGAAATAACATGTTAGAAATTTTGTTGACATTGATTGTTTATTCGTTAAGTTTAAATATAGTATACTCTCAATTATAATAGGTAACCAAATTCAGTTCATTTCTTTTAATTCCTTTTTGAATGAAATCATTTAATGTTTTTTTTTATTACTCATTCTTCGTCTTTAGCGTACTTTGTGCATACAAGTATATAAAACCATTTAAACATGTTTCTCAAATTGTATATGGATTTACACGAGATGATGGTATTAATGATGTTAATTCAATTTGTCCAAGGAATTAAATGGAAGAGCAAAAGGACTTATGAAGTCCATTAAATTAATACTTTAAAAATACTGCAGATTTAAAGACAAAAAAAAAACGACAAGCTCTTAGATGAAGTTGGGAAACAGTTTGGCTTTACGCTATTTATTTACATTTTTATTTGCTCCTTAGTGCTTGTAAGTCTTGGAAAACTTCGTCGTTTATAAAGAAAAAAAAAAACAAATGTAGAGATACAAATCATCAAATGCAATATTCTTAAAACGATCGAATCAAATGCTCGTGCAAATCCGAAGCGCCATATAAACTAAAAACAATTGAGATACTCTAAGCCTCTTTGCCTTGGTTGGGTGTCACCGTTGGAGGCGGATTATTAAAATCAAATTGTGTATTGAAATCTGAAGACAACTGTTTGATTATTGCCTCACTGTTTGCTTTAAGTTCTCTTTCCAGTGAATCAATATCCACTTCTTTACTTTCTAATTTCATTTGTAAATCTGAATAAAAATCACAAAACAAAACCGGCTCGTCTGTGCCGGCCAGCGTACGCGTACTGCAATACTGTCCGCGTTGCAACAGCTCTTCATTAGACGTTTTCGTATCAAAGAAACGTGCTCCAAGTGGAACCTAGAAGGAAAATCAAATCAAATAATTAGTTGAAAATAAGCGATAATACACGGTTCACATGAATATTTAAGTATTGTATAAAAAGTTTAACAAACAACAGTTTCCGACAAATTTTGTAAAGCCTAACGTTGTAACGAATTCCTCCTCAAACATTTTGTCGCTTGTAAGAAATGGTAAGCACATAAAATCGACATATGATATAATATCAATGTTCTGTGATAGGAAAGAACTATCAAACAAGATGTAGCGTTGGTGTTGCAGCGAGTCGATTGGCATCACAACATTGTTTGTTCAACAAAAAACAAATAATCTAACGATTTTAAGACATGGATGTCATACGCTTTATAATTGGCTCAAATGGAGTAAAGTACTTCGTACTCCGCTTCGGAAGACCTAAACATGTAGCAGCATTTTGTAGAAATATCTGTTCTTCAGTCAAAATGAGGTTGGACACAGATTGTTGGATTATGGGAACACTTTCGAGAAAATATACAGAAGAATAAACTGCACTAAATCCCACAACGTTCTTAAATCTCTTGAAAATATTCTGTTTATTATGAAATAAAAAGGAAACGTTAATGAAGCTTCTATTAAATTAATAGTTTTAGAAGTTCACCGAAGTAGGAAGCATTTTGCGATTATATTGCGTCCATATCAGTTTGAAAAACAAGATTAAATAATAAAAGAACAATTTCCAGTCGACTGAACATATCATGCGACGAAGTACTGAATCCAAGAACTGCAATGAATTTTAAGCTAAGACGTACAAAGAGGGCAAGGCTTAGTCAACTTGGACGGGCGCCACAAGTATAGTTTATGGACCAATATCCTTAAAACGAAACAATAATGAAGACTTACGCGATAAACTTGAGTCTTTATCTCATTGGGACTTAATTTTGTAGTAAAAGAAAAGTCTATGTAAACTTTGATGATTGCACTTCTAAACTCCATATGAAAGGAGGTGTCACTTTACAACCTGGCTTAGAAGAAGTAATCAAGGACTCAATAAGTTTTCCGCAAAAAGAAAATAAACATTTAAAGAGCAAAAAAGTGAATTTAAAGTTGCCTGCTCGCTTTTCCAATAAAATAAATGTCAATGTTATAATCTAAGAAACGTTTTCAATACCTGTTGTTGAATAAGCTTCTCATGGCTTTGCATTATGCGATTCTTCATCGCCTTGAAACCACTAACTTCACTCTTAATGTACTCAGCGTAGCTGAAAAGAGAGCAAATTATCAGAAAAAAAATTATAAGTATTAATGCCAAATGCTTTACCTGTACATCTTAGTAGTCTTTCTGGTTAAGTTCTCAACACAAGAGATAAAATTCTTTAATGGCAATGTGCGCGGAATGAAACTTGGATCAAATTTTTCGGCCATATCAAAATGTGTTAGTGACCGATTGAATTCGTGTATCATTGCCAAAGTGGTGCCCAGAGCAAAATGATTCTCTGCCACCTCAGGAGCGTGCTCCACAGCGGCTGCAAGTACCACCTCAGCGTCACGCAACTTTCCAGCTCTATACAAAATAATTCCTAAGCTCAACAATGGAATGTCCTTGGCCTTACGTGGCGCGAGCATTACTCCACGCTTGGCACATTCTACAGCTTGGGTCGCATCGCCTCGCATGCGCCAGTAATATGAACTCAAGGTATGGTATTTCCATGATCCTGGATTATCCATGAGACCGTCAATTAAAGTTCTTACATACCGATTCGATTTGAATTCCAAATCATTGCTTCCCAATTCTTCCTCTGGATCTATTTGTAGTGCATATGTACCTCTAAGGCCATCCAAATGGTCATAACAACAAATTCCCACATACAAATTGGTGTATTCCCAACAATATGGAGCAGTCTTTTCATTACCCATCACAGGCAGTGTGGACATTTTCCTTTTGGCATTTTTTATATTTATCCGTTTTAAATATTCCTTTGTCAATTTTGTGTAAGTGATTTTCTTCTCAATAACAAAATAGTCAAGTGCGCACTTGGCCTGGTCCATTGTTTCCATTCCAAATTGTATGGAGAAGTTTATTTGCTCAGCCATTTGTTCCCGCTGCCTTAATAATTCAAGGTATGTACTCTCAACGACATCGTTATATTTGATTTGATCAAGAAATGCAATCAAATTGTGAGGTTCCCGCATATAAAAGGGAGAATCAATCTATAAGATAAAAAAAACACATTGCGAAAAGCATAGTTGGCATAAAAGTTGGCCAAACCTTTTGAAGGATTTTTCCATTTTCGTTCAGCACCCAATGATTTATCGCAGCAATTGTTATTGCAATATGAAAAATACATATGATGACTAATATTATTCGAGGTGCCATCTTAAGGTTTTATTCACCAAACATATTATTTAATTAAATAGAAACCGGAGCAGTCCAACTCGACGAACTTTGTAAACGCATCAACCATTTGATAGAAACGGAGAGGGATAAAATGTTTTGACAGATGCCAGTCTTGTTTGTGTTTTTCTTCCAGCTCCTTAAAAATAGATGTGTTCACAATAGCTCACAGAAACATGTGTTGCATATCAAGCTGTCTGCGTTCAGGTAAGCAACTTTTATTATAAAAAGTTGTGCACATCTTCAACTTAGAACATATTATAACAGCAAGCAAGCAAAAGATGAATGGACATCTTACGCTGTTTATAACGAAATCTGTCAAAGTGATTTTGCGAAAAAAAGGCGCCGCTATGAAAAAGAAAAATAAGATGTCACGGAATCCAAATAGAATTTTACTTGGTTTTGCTTCATTAGTTAAGATAAAGATAAATCAAATAATCTTAGTCAAGCAGGTGAACGTTAAATTTACTGAATCCCCAGGGGACTCAAGCAAATAGTACAGTTTAAAATATATGAAATGTTGATTCTGTGTCTCTAAGAAACAACTTAAGCATTTCGCAATCAACCATTAAAGATAAACCGCACTAGCGCTTTATCGTTCCTAAGGACATAAAGACCTCCTTCTTGGGCCATCAACCATGGTACCGATTTTGCTCTGACCGCAACACTAGTACACAAGAAACCTTCTTTCAGACATTGACATGTATAAGAGAACGCAACGAAAAAGCACGTAGAGTGTAAAAGCAGACATATAAAGGCCGCAAAAATAGATGTAAACACGAAGTTAAACTTGGATTTCTTGAAAGATTGGAGATCTATATTACTGGCATTCAATGCTAAGCTGAAGTCAATTATTTGTTTTGTATATTGTTTGAGACTTATCATCATGACGTAAAAGATATTTCCTTTTTTCCAAAGTAAAGTGGCTAATTCAACCTATTTCTTCATGAAAATATATAAATACATATATTTACAAAAATATATACATATGTATAAATAAAAAATATATGTGCATACTTAACCCCTGCGTTGTAGGAGGGTGTATGTCCTTTAAGCACAGTGCTCCATGATTTGAAAACCAAATCTCACATAACTTTAGATTTTTACTTTGAATCCACCCATCGAGCTGCAATGCTTTCCAAATAGCTGAACGTTTTATGTAGATGAATTTTTACCAAACCAACCATATTTCGGTTTATTCTTCCCACCGCAATTCGTGTGGTGGAAAAGAAGAAAAAGAAGTTTTCTTCATTCGTTCCGCTCGTAGACTTATTGCCGTTTATTTTCATATTTCCATTATTAAGATAATAATCTAATTAAAAATTGTTAAATTAATTGAAATCATATTTTTTCCAAAATAACCTTAGTTAGTTTAGTAATGTTTTAACATTAAATTTAATAAAAATGGCCGCGGTAAATGATTGTTTTACAATTGGTTCGACAGTGCTCTGTACGACATGCTTCAATCAAGAAGTCGAAGGCGAAGTCCTAGCATTCGATCATACGACAAAAATGCTAATACTAAGTATCCTTTTCAAAACAAAATAAAAGACACCAATCCATTTTATCAACCAAAAGATGGCCCGCTTCAATAAAGCTCGGCACAATTCAGAATCTCATTGACCGCAGGCTTGCTGATGAAATCACAACTTAAAGTGCCAACACAGTGATTGTTGGAGGCATGCAAAAACAAAACAAAATTTTCATACACCTAAGCAAGTGCAAGATGCAATTCATTCATTTAGAACCCTTGGGGTCATCATAATTGCCAAATCAGAAAGTGCAGTGTACAAATTGTTCCGGGGTCTCCGTCAACGAATGTGGGAAATCGATTTTACACTATTTTGACATTTCGAATAAGAAAAGCAGGTTATGTGTGCGTTTTTCCGTATTGTACCGTTGGCCTGTCAGAAAATCGGGAGAAAGTTGTATTTTTTTTTTTTTGCATTATTTTCCTATTGATAAATACTTTGATTTGATTTTAATATGCCGATTCACGTGAACTTTGACGATGATGCCCGAATCGATTACGCGCTGTGCCAATATGAATGGGAGGTTATTCACCTCATGAACCCTATAGACAAGTGACTAGACCGCCAGTGCACAACCCCGATGCATGAGCCTCTCTTTTAAATATAAATAAAACTTAATATAAGTTTAATGAGCAATAGTATGTGGAATTTAGTTGTCTCCCAGTAATATTTTTCGTGATACCGAGGTTTTGAAAATGACATGCTGTTTTCATTGATTTAATACAGATAGAAACATTTCATTGAATGCTCAAAAAGTTAAAGTTACGCAATTTCTAAACCAATGATCTGGACGTTTTTTTTTTCCATGAAATAAAAATAATGTTATCACAAAAAGCATTAAACAGGCGCTGGTATGTTGCACAAATGGAATGTGCCTAGCTATGTTTTAATTCTTTTATTGCACGCTTTCTAGGGCAATCCCAGAGCGCAAGGCATCTGGAGTTGTGTGGATAAAAACTTTGTGGACGCTTATAAAATATTTTTGCTTCAGTAGATACATCGCTGCAAGAACAGCTTAAGTTTTAAAACTTGAATGCATAATTTCCAAATTCTTTTGGTTTTCCATTTTCATTCGACCTTCACTTCGATTGAATCAAGTTCGGATTGAATTTGGGTCTCGCTCTAAAACTCTGCAATAGATTTGATCTAATTACCTTTCTCTCATTGCGCTTACCAATAAGCGATTTGTTTGCATTCCTAAATTAATAAATAAAGACCAGGCATCTAGGCAGCAATCTAAATCATAGCTTCGTCTCTTGTCTAGGCCATATCTTTGTCTTTCGAAGAAATTAAAATCGGTGTAGTTCGTGATCAACCAAGCATTTCAACCCCAAATTGGCAATGACACTGCTTATTTCAGATCTTAAGGCAGCTGGATTTGAAAGATTCGGTGTAGTGTTGTTTGTGATATCTCCATTTGTGACGTTGTAGTATCGAATCTTTTGGAATGCGATTCTTCATCATTCCTTGCTGTCTGGCCCAATTTTACGAGGAGCAATAAGACGAGTCTAAATACCTGACTAAATCTTTCTAATATCTAGGAAAACTTTTAGTGCATCGTTGAAAATAGGGACAGAATAAGGAGGCTTTTGTAAAACGCTGAAGCTTTCGATAAAAAAAAACAGCACGAACAATATTAACAAAAAAAAACATCCCCAACGGACACTGCATTGTTACGTGTAATGAAAAGAGAGACTTATATAAGGAGAACACACAAATAGAACGCATCAAATTCTAGACACGACTGTTTTATCTTACCTTTATTTTTTTTTCAATTACAAATGTTTATTTCCTTAATTCAATTAATGCTACATTCAGAAAGCCATTCGAAAACGGCGGAGAAGCTGAACGATGTATTCGTTCTGAATTTGTCGCTTTGCAGCAATGTTCAAGTGATAAAGGAATGTAACGGCAATTTCGTCGAGGAACCACAGAAGTTGAATTTGGAACAGTTGAAAATTCGTCTACGTAAAACAGTGCAAAACCGACAGACATGGATCAAATCGAAGAACTCTGAAGTTAGTCCTGAAGCTCAGGAACTATACCGAGTGCTGGCGAAGAACTTTAAGGCATATTAAAAAATAAAAGTGTTTTAATCTTAACGTCTACAATACATTTTATATTACAGAATCCCGAAGTCACCTGGCAAGGGGTCAATATACAAATATTCAACGAGGTGACAGTAACGCCTCCATACAGATCGAAGAACGTGATCGGGAATACACAAAATATTGTATTATGCAATTATATTAAAAAAATGGTAAGCTTAAATATCATATAAAAAAAAACTGGATTTATATATAAATAACAAATGTTTTCTTAGATCGACCAGTTCTATACGACACAAGCGTCGCAGGAAAACAACGCTACGGGCACGTCACCATCGGCATCATCATCAGCAACCGCGTCTTCATCGTCGTCCTCATCTTCGTCATCAGCGCCATCAACTTCTGTAGGAACATCTTCGAATAATGTTGCAGCGGCATCGCCTGTTCCTGGTAACACATAAAACAAAAGCAAAAAGAAAAAACAAATAAATAATGAAAACAAAAAATACAAAAAAAAAAACATAAAAGGAGAAAAAAGTTATGTTTAAAAGCAAACAAAAACGCCCGGTTTATTTTAATTTAATAAGAAAAAACATCTTTCCTTTTTGATAAAGATAAAGGTGCTATTTGAGAACGAAAATGATCTGCTTATTAATGCTTTACAGTCTTAAAATGGCACCTAAATGGTTCGAGATAGCCAAATCAAACCTTAGTGCATGCTCTGCAGAACTATTTCAGCCGTTAATTCTTATTTTTAACTGAGTCAGCATGAACTAAAATTATACTGATATCCGAAATTGACGGTAACGAAATTGAAGCTCGACCCCTCACTATCGGAGGAAATTCTGTCTTGTTCAATAGAAACAATCTTCACGCTTATTTTTATATTTAAATCTACCAAATGTTCTTATTTCTTTTTGCTGCCAGGAGAATTCACTGAAAAGAAGATAAACAAAATAACGAGGAAATATACTGCAATTTACTAATTTACTAGGGTAGTAGTCAGAAACCGTATTAAGGGAGGATATTGGCCTAAACTGTCCAAACGCAGCTCGCACGTTAGGGCACGCGTATGAAGGCAACTACAACTATCTTAACTGCTCAGGTTGTGTAATAATTGAAACAGGCGGAAACCTAAGTTTGTAATTTTATCTAAACAATTAGGGAACGCTTATAAAAATGGAATATGGTACTGACGGATAGTACATTAGCCAACAAACGGAGAGTTCTAACTAATGCTACTTCTAATAAAAATTGTTTACGCTTTTTTGTCAACTTCTAGAAGTTAAAGTGCTCAGAAATAGATAACAAGCTCAATGGTTAAAAAGTAAAGCGAGAGGTGTGTATTTTACCATTCCTGGGTTAATTTGAAAAGGACTATAAATGGTTTACAAGCCAGTCGAAATGATAATATGCTGGAAGCTATTCTGTGATATTATTGAGGAAGCCAAATGTGATGATGGATTGAGGAAACTCCGCTGTAAGGATAAAATTAGGATTGCAAGTATCCAAGAACTATGCCAACTATTTTTGTGCTATGTGCCATCTGGTTATTTATACCTTACACTCTAAGTCTTGCTGAAATTCTGCAAATATGGCAAGCATAGATTTGAAGACATGGAGGAAATTATGGTAGAATACCATCTTTCATCTTCTCAACTGGTATTTAAAACTGCAGGAAAATTATGAAAGCTTAATATTTTAAGATATGTTAATATCTCACGTAGGGAACTCGTGTGGTGAAAACGACAAAAAAGCGAGAATTCAGTGATAGGACAGCATTGCTATTACAAAGGGCCGCCGACACTTCCGTTTGAAAGCATCAATGGATATACGCTTGATTTAGAAATATGGTATCAAACAAGAATATTGGACTGGGTCGGTTTCTCACTCTCCTCGACTAAGAAACTTAATAAGGAATGAACATTAAAAACAAAGACTTGCAAGGAAGAGCAGACGAAGAAATAGTAGTGTATAGGTATAGCTCCAAGCTTCTGACATCTTCTTTTTAGCACATAACTTTAATTTGAGTCTCTTGTTAGTAAGATTTAAAATTCTCGTATATTTCCATATTTCCCTTTATATCTGTTCTTATGTAAAGCCATAATATGAAAAAGGTTACAATCATGTTTAGTTAGAAATTTAAAGCCTATTTTCTCTTCCAAAGACGACAAGAAATACTCGCTACTTACAAGTTTTGCAAAACAAATAAAAAAATACATTTCATATTGTATAATGTCACCGTTTTAAGCTTTGAATTCATATCATCATAGTAACTCTTACATTATAAATTGCTTAACTCGATGTTTCAAAATTTTTCTTTTTTAATATTTGAATTAAAAATAATTACGGAAAATAGAAACAGAATTAGAGTTTGGACAGACAAGAAGTTGCAGAATAATTACTGAGAAAATATGAACAGATCTGTTTTGATAGTCTTTTGCGTGAAAACCGTAAGACCGCGATTCAGCAGTTCGAATAAAAGTAAAGTATTTCCCGATAATAAGTGGGTCACGAAGAAATTCATTTGTTTCCTAAACGAGAGTTGGAAGAAACAAATGGCTACTTTGGATGTCAAATGTGATGGTCGACCTCAACAGCCGCCAGAACCAAAGGATGGTAAAACTTTTGATATGGATGTAATAAAATTTAAAACCTTGGAGTGTTTATGCCTTGCACGAGTTAATGTGCGCAAGGTGAAACAGAATGAAGCTATAAAAACCTTTTTCGCAAACACTGAAAGGATGTATGCAAAATACGAAGGAATCGCGTTAACTTATTTAGAAAAAACGTTTGCAAACAAAAGTTAATAATAAAAGCTTTGTGAACACTGTGTTGTTTCTTTTTCTTAATTCATTTTCTGTCTATCAAGGTGGATGCTTTTTATATATGCAAGAGAATTGTAATCCTTTATCAATTGTCCCGCGAAGTTTCTGTAACAATGTTTCGGATATTGGAAGGCGTACACTTCCATACATTTTGCCGCTAGATGCTTCCTGAGATAATTTATTATTTGGCTAGCAACATGCTTGTAACAAAGGCAAAGATAAGTGGCATTCAAAGAATTTACACACGAAATACACGGTTTTTATTAATATTTTAGATCAAACCTGTACACATGGAATTGATAGTTTTTATTTCACCCCTTAAAAGAGCATACCATTTATGGATTGTCCAAAGGACCAAGAAAAAAAGTTATACTGAAAGCCTTGGAGTCATATTTAGTATTCATTTGACTTTCAAACCAAACATTTTTGGTATTTTAAGCCCATAGAATACTAAACTTTCTGGCGGTCAATGGTTTTGTAATCGTCGTAGCATCACATTTTTTTTGTCCCACTTCGAACGGCTTCAGAAGTTTTCTCACGACAATTAGTCTCTTGCATGATTGTCATCACTCGTGAGATATTCGATTCTATTTCTTATGTTTGAAGCAAGGACCTCAAGCTCAACAGTCCGAATCACTCATCACTGAGCTGCGGATACTCACTGTACAGTGCCAAAATGCTGACAAACTAACCTTTTTCTCATTTCTTATATACAATATTTAAAGAACAAAAGAAAACATTCGCAGATTTGACATTTTATTCTTTACTCCGCCTTGAACCTCTTCGGTTACATATGAACCGAAGGAAGCGAATCTTTTCCGACGATAGTGCTTAAAGTTATTCAATATGGTATACACTATCTAAACCAGAAGAAGGGCCATACAACTGGAACTTCATTGCATAATTATCAACCACTTCGATTGTCCTTCGAAGCCCCACTTAACCGCTTGCGACGTTATCATTCATTCCGGTATCCTTAAAGGGAAGGCGACGCTCTTTAAAACAAAAACTCCCTAAATTTATTAAGAAGCACTCCATTCGTTTACCCTACAATGACGTTTGGGAATTGGGACCCCTAATCATAGTTTATGGTACGCAGGTTTTTACTTAGAGAGCGAAACTATCCACATGAATATATGTATGTGTAATTTTTTCAAATGTTTAGTTTGTTCTTCCGTTTTGGCGATTTGAACTGGCCAGCCAGTTGGCAAGAGCAGATGACGCCACACTTCCAACTTTCGGGCTATTGCAATTCTAATTATGACTCAGGCTGAAATCTCCACCTTTCAACAAAAACAAGATTCAATTATTTTTTGGCATAATATTTCATTCTTTTTTTCAGACGCGAAAAAATCGTAACGAATAATTTAAATTTGATTAAATACAGCGACATCTTTCAATCAGAATCAGCACACGTAGCACATTTGTAAAATTAAAAGCAATGTTATACTTTAATTGACTATTCGACACTAGATGGCGTGCAGTAGTCTTTCAGCTAAAATGGCAGTTGGTATCTTTGAACTTTTCTCTTTTTCCTTCCTTTCTTAACATACCGAAATATTTCTTTTTACAATAAAAAATGCAAAATAGGATGAACATATTCCCAGAAGGAAGAGATGCCCGGATATTCAATGGATTGATAGGCACAACAAGAGGAACGTCGTTCATAAATTGAACAAACAGATTATATATGCCTCGCTGCATTAATTGCATTTATACAATAAAAAAACAAGCGGTGTTGGGTGGCCAATTTACCAAGAACATCTTTCTGTTATGGTGGAGATTATACCTTTGATGACCTCAATTGAAGATCAAGTCATTGAAGTTTTCTCAGAAGTACTGCACGAACCTGTTTTAAATATTCAAAAATTGTTTCGGATTTAACAATATATTTTTATTGTTTTTTATTTGACATAATTTGCAGCGTTTTCCAAACGTTAAACGAACCAATTTTATACTCGTCTAAATATTGTTAATCAAAATATTTATCGGCTTAATTCGACATCTGACTTGAGTCGATTTCTTCTCCTGACAAATATAATTGGGGTGAATACCCATTCTCATTTGAGTACAAGCAATTCTACACGAAGAATTTTTCATAAGAAAAGTGCCTTAACAACCTGCGCATTTGTGATGAAACATTGATCCATTACTACACACAAGAGAGCGAGCAGTAGTCGATATATTGGATTTCATCAAACAAATGTGCTCTGAAGAAGATTATGAAGTCGCGGAGTGAAAATATAATGATCTCATCTACTTGCAAAAAAAAAGGAAACCAATCAGCGGGCTCAGCAATGCTTACGAAATACGTCCCGATCGTCAGAAAGGTTGAAACACCATTGAAAATGTTGCATTTTCAGGCAAGCACGCAAGGTACTGTTCAATCTATCACCGTTAAATAAAACAAAACGTCGTTTTTGCATTCATTTACTCATAGAAAAAAAATTTCATTCACATATAATAAAACATTAAATATCATTTTAAATAAAAACTTTTGTATTTATTTCAAAAATGTTTGGTAGTCCTAAACAATAGCTTTTTTTTACATTTGTTTTCTGTTTATAATACACAATGTTTTTTTTAATATAAATTTAACAAAAAAAAAATATGAAAACAAATATTATACACTTGCAAATATGTATTACCACAAAACACGCATATCGACCATTAACAAGTACAAAATTGAACCCATGAGAAAGAATCCAGATTCAATAATAAAGGTGTACAAGTATTCAATTCAAAAGTGTAAAAAATTGCAACTTTTTGACATACATTTATTTTCATATCAAATGATTAGTCGCACAGATAAATAAATTAAAAGTTTCTTGACTTATTCAATGCTTCTCTTGTTAATCTTAGTTTACTAAAAAAAATATTACCTACTAGTGGTTTTGCGATAATTTTGCATCCTTTCAGTTTCTTATTTGTTATCCTTATTTGTAAATGTTAAGGCTCTAATATAGTTATATATATATATAAATTTTTCTTTAGAAAAACTGCTTTTCAAATATGTGTTTGAAATAAAATTTTTTATTTTATACGAAACAAAAATTTAATCATGAAAAATCAAAGTCAATTTTTTATTTTTAAATTTAAATAAAATCAAAGATAGCTTCTACAATTTTGTAATACAAACCAATATACATACATTACCATGCATTTTATGTACAAACAAAATAAAGACAAACTCTTTTTAAATAAGACCCATATGGGTATTATAGGTATTCGGACATATGCCAAGTATGTATATAATATTTTACAAGGGTAAATGTGTTTTTATTTATGTTATTTTTTGTACATTTTCGAGGAAAAAAATTTTAAGGAAGGATATTTTGCACACTGAATATGTTTTATTTCACGTGTTTTTAAAAAAAGTTGCTCTTTACAATCGTAATAATAATGCCCAGCATAGTTTTCGCGAAAGTGTTTATTTTTTTGAAAGGTTTATTTTTTTGAGTTGTTCCCAAATGCTTGACCTTAAAGCTTGTTTTTTGTGGCTTATGTATTTCGATAAAATTAAATATGCATACGAAATTAGTTAGATAAATGATATTTTTGTCACAAAGAACAGCTATCTGAATCCTTTCCGGTTAAAAAATCCGTATCGCTTTTATGATAAGCATGTGCACGTTAGGCATAGATTCAATCAATACAAACTCATGCCCCTATCGGCAAAATACTGTATAAAAAATAAACAAACGTAGCCATCAAGCCAAAAAAAAAATCACGCTTCTGCATATTTCTAATAGATTCCGGCCCAAAATAGCAAAATCATTGTGAAGAAGGAGATCATCAAGAAACTTAGTTGATTATCGGGTTGTCTATTTGAATTTGCATACTTTGCTCTGAGATTTCAGATTTTTCGTGACCGATTTCCTTTTTTCTGAAACTCAAGTCATAATTTTATTCATATTATTTAACTCCTTTAGCACCTGTAAACAACAGAGCAAGAGACAACTTTCCTTAATTTCTGACTTTCGAATTGCTAGTCCAAAATGGGTTGCCTTTCCTTAACGCAAACTGAAAGTAATTTGTTCCAAAACTCAACCTAATTACATTCCTATCATGTTGAAATACGCATGCAATTTGTTCGAAAGAAAACATCTGCGCTACGACGGTGCGTGTATTGTTTTGCATTTTTTGGGCCACATATTGAGCATTATAAGTAGAATTGAATAAAGGCTCATAGATATGTAAATCTGCCGCATGAAAGAACTTTCGTATTGAACTCAATGATCTAGACGGTAAAACAGCGAACGACGACGGTGTAAGAATTAAAATCAGTTTTATTTTTCGCTTTTCAAGGGAAGCATTTGCCAGAATTGTCTTTCATTTCCGATGACATTTTAAGGCTCTTTCCGATTTCTTTTTTTTTGTAACAAAAATAGTTAAGCCAACAGTAGTTATTATGCGAAAATATGATCGGAATCTTGATAGTAAAGACGTCAGAAGTATTGAAATACCTTCCAACATCCTTAGGAAATGTTTAATTAAGGCATAAAGGCAGGGATTTTTAATACAAGAGATATGATTAAAAGTTAAGCGTTCAAAATTGATGACTGGCGACCTCCATTGTGGTGTGAAATAAAATATCCGGCATTTTGCTATTATAGTGAATAATAAAATCTTGTCAAGTTTGTTAAATTTTAGTTGAGCATAGACACCCAAGTAAGAAAGCTTTTCAAAACAAAGTGATATTGATTATTAGTAAAGTATCGAAATGGAATTTAGTTTCAGATTTGTTTGAAAAAATAAATACGTTGCGCTCGTTTGACATAAAAAAAACGTTGGTTGAAGAACCATTCATTATGGACAGTCTTATAACATTCTTCTTACTGAAGGCTTGTAAACAAATTTAAATTTGTATATACTAAGCACACATTCGTGTTTGATTTGTTTTTAACCGATATTAGCGATAGAAAATGTTCCGGAAGTAGCTGGAGCATAATTAAATCGCACCTTGTTACCATATTAATTGTTCATGGAACACAGTGGAGTAATACCAGAGATTTAGGACGAAGGTCTACTTCATGTTTTCATACTTTTGTCTTTATTAATCATTTTTCGTGTTATCATCTTAAATTATTGTTTTAATTTCGCTATAAATTGGAAAACATAATTGAAATGTTACCGTAACTATTGTTTTCTTTTTATAATTTCGTCTTTTCTTAATTTATATTCAAATACTATTCAAATGTTAACGCAAAAAATAAACAAAACTACGTCTGAAATACTCGTCATAAAATAACTGTGTAATAAAGTTGCATCACTGGATTCCTATCATACAATCTAGGTGTATTTCCCTTACATCTACAAATTATGCGTCCGATTGAATGCGCATGCATATTTTACCTATTTAAAAAAAAAAAAACTATTGCATATTTACATTCAAATAAAAATTAAAAACATTTTTTTTTTCTTTAAATCGAACGTTTGCATGTGTGGTTTAATTTTTTTTTTTCGTTTTGCTGTGGGTTGTAGTGGCTACTTTTTAAAAATTGTTTAATATCTGTGTTTTATACTTTATTTTTTATTACTAATTATATTATTTCTATAATTATTATTTTCTTTATTTATTTATTTAATACAATTTAAATATTGGCTATAGATCATCTGACATGAATGAATTTTGGGATTTTAATTCCTCTAATAGACGAATTTGCTGACGAAGATACATAATTCTGAAATGTGCAACGATGATATTTTTATACGTATTCATTAAAAAAGAATAAAAAAATTTTGTGACTTACTTTTGTTCTTGCAGTGTTGCTGTTATTTCTGTTATTCTAACTAAACTTCTAGCTGATTTTAATTCGGCGGATACTTTCGTGCATTGCAGGTCTCCATGCGCGTGTGTCTCCTCAGAACATTTCTGCGCCTGAAAAAATTTAATTCAAATTAAACCATGGGATTTGTTAAATTATACGACAACTGTTTATTTTTAGATGCCAATGCTCAAATTCAGCTTGTTGAAATTGATTGAAACGCTTCGAATAGTTATACCGGTCAATGCACCTTCTTAGCTAAAATTTGCTAAATTAGTTCAGAATTTAGAACAATGTTAAGAAACAAAATTCTGCAAATTGCGCAATGACTTAGGAAATATTAGTTTTTTTTATAGCTCCACTACCAACACCAAAAGGGATCTCAAGAAACAATGGCAAGTCGATTATAGAACCGTACATCGAAAATTGTAAAGGAATATTGATTCAACCGTGCTTATAATTTGGAGTGTAAGCATCTTATACAATGAATAACTTACCAACGCATGAAGGAACTATATTGTTTCAATATACCTTAGCCTACCTATATAGTAGTTGTATTCTTTTCGAACCTTTAAAAGTTTTTGTTTTTTAGTAAATTGTACCAAACGAAATTAAAATGATTTGTAAATAATTGGTTCGAATCTAATCAAAGCGACAGACAACAATACATTCTAGTGGGAAACCATTTAAGAAGTTAAGTTAAGCATTTGATGTTGATGTGACATATTGTGCTGAATTACAACCCGCTCTTAGCCAACTTGAGCCAAGACATGTTTTTATCAGGATTTTGGTTCGCATAACAAGAAATTTCTGATAGCAACAGAAATATGGTTATGTATTTCAGTCTTTCAAGCTATTTATATAAAAACAAACTATAGCATAGTATTTGAGATGAAATTAATGAGTTTCAGTACTTCATTTATTCCAGCATTTCAACAGAGACAACGTTTATATGGGCATTACCACAATGTTCTTAATTATTAACAATAAAAGCAAAAATAATAACTGACCTGTTTTTCCAACATATCGGCTGGCCAATTTGTTACGTGAGTAATCAAATCGGCTCTGAAATACTTGGCTAATTTTGGAGATAAATCAGGTCCTTGCGCCCGACCTGCCTGACCCGCTGTAGCCACACAGCTTTGCAGAGTGCTTAGAGATGCTGATGTGCCTTCAACTGAAAAAATATTCACATAATACGTATTCAAAACCTCTCAACATTTTTGTTGAAACTTACGTTTCCTCTGCTCCAGATTGTTACCACTTATATCTAACTCTTGTGTGGGTGTTGGTGGGCCCTCTCCGCCACCACTGTGCCCGCCATTTCCACTGGACACAACGCCCCCACTCGATAGAGATGCATTTGATAAACTAGTTTGGCATCCAACCATATTGGAATTGACGCCCTCGACAGTCTTAAGCCCGAATGGGGTGTTGCAGGGGTATGAACCCGCGGTTGCGCTGTTGTTTGTTCCAGTCACTGGACTCTTTGTGTAATTCAACGGCGACATACCGTGGGCATGTGTTAGATTATAGTGTGGGGAGTTCAACGCATTTTCCCTAAAGAATGTAAAGAAAAAATTAAAATTAATGTTCACAACCAAAGAGCCTTTCGATTCGGTTTACCTTAAACTAATTACTCCAGGCACAGTTCCCGAATGATGCGAGTCCATAATTGGAGCACTTTGGTCCGAAGAACCAGAAACAGAAATACCATGAGTCTGTCGAAGCATGGTGCCCTTTTGTTGTGAATTCATTTCCATAGTCTCCATCGATTTTGTGCCCAGTTTTGGAGGCCCAGGAGCATTCGAGTTCAAATGATGGTCATTCTGAATTGATGAATTATTTGAATTCTGTGAGCCCGTCTTAATAAAAACACGAATGTTTAAGACAAAAATTGTGAGAGACACCTTATTTACTTACCGTGACCTGAATGGGGGGAGAAACGGATAAATTCACCTGTTGCACTACAGAATCTAGCTTTCGATGGTTGCTATTGTTTGATTGAGAATTTAAACCACTCATATTCACATTGCCGCTATTGCAGGAGGCAGTCGTGGTGAAATGCATTTGAGATGATACCACCGAAACATTTGTTGGATGTGATGCGAGACGGGGCAGTGCATTGGGTAAATGTAAAGTTGCAGCACTGCCAGCTACTACCGCAGCTGAGCCAATTGTCATTGCGGTAGATTGGTCATTTAGCTGGACTGTATTAGGTGTACCCGTCAGTGAATAGCTAGCTTCGGATGTAGGTGTCGAATCCCCTGGACTAATATCCATGTCAGGGTTGTCTATATTATAGTTAAAAATTAATGGTGCATTTATTACCTTAAAAAACATTTTTTTTTTTCTAAATTACCATCAATTCTTCTTCTATGAGCTGGAGGTCCTCCGCCGTCATTCTCATATCCCCACCTTAAACGTGAATTTCCTCTAGAACTGGAATGTTTTGTGTAGGCTGCTACCAAATAAATTAAAAATTATTTTAGTGAAGATAATTTCAATTTTGATTTTAATTGAAAAATATTTCTTAAATTTAGCTAAAAATCAAAACCGAATACATGCAAATATTTTAATGTATTTTGTTATTGATAGTCATTCGAGTATATTCAGTAAAATCAACTGAAAAAATGTTCAATAAAGTCCTAGACAGGTTGCCCAAAGAGTGATGCTGAAAAGAAGTGCCCGAAATTTTCTGAAAATGTTGACTTAAAATGCTCATGTCAAGGCTCAAAAATACTTTCAGTTAAATACGTGAACAAAACAATACAATTGTTGCATTTTAACGCGATAAAAGACATAATGACGCCTCTGAGAATAGGGTATGAAGCATTTGAAAAGAGCATAAAGAATCCAACAAAACGGCGCAGCAAAAAATCTTAAAGCTGAACTGGCAAGTAATATTTTGTATATAATAACTCTTGCCTCTATCAGTTATGGAAGTGCAATGAGAACTGAGTCGCCAGGAAAAACATATAATTTATAAATGCATTGGGGCTTTAAAAGTTACACGGAGAACATGTAGAAATATGAATAACTTATTTTTTGACCAGAACTTGAAGAAAAAATCGAAAGAATTTTTCGATATGTGCTCAATTTTTTGAGCAAGATTGTATATGTTTTTGTGCAAAAGGTAATTTTCTTAACTCACCAGATCTAGAGAATCTATCGTCGCGTTCTCTCTCACGTTCCTTTTCTCTATAATCCTTTTCCCTGTGTTGATCTCGTGCAAGAGTTCTGAATAAATTCAATAAGATTGAAAAAATTAAAACAACAAAGTAACATCCTTACCTTTCTTTTTCTATCCATTCCTTTGGTTTTTCCCATTGCGATTTTTCTGTTTTGCAGTTGTAGTAGTACATCTTTCCTAAAATGAAAATTAATATGTTTCACACTGGCTTAAGAAATAATAATAAGAATGATTTAAGTTATTAAAAAACACAAGCTGTCTTATTGGGATTTCTTGTATTATATTGATTGGAACAAAGAATGGTTCGACACAATGTCTGAGAAGAAATTATTGAATCATGCTTTCCGATTTTGTTCAAAAACACAATTGATTAATTTTTCGGTATTTGAAGAACCCTTGTAACAGGACTCACTTAGTTGCTTCGCAAATAAAGGAATTCAAATTCGGGAAAATATTTTTAGTTTCCCAGCTTTCCTACAACAAACGCAGAGTCTAATTTTAAACTTCATTCGATCAATCGGCCAAAAGTACAAATATCAAAAAGAATCCAATTTGTTTAGAGCTAGAGCTGGCTACGTACGTTTGCTGTAAACTTGAAATCAGTTCCGCAACCAAAAATCTGTTGTCAGTTGATAAACGAAAGCCTTCTTGTTTGTGTTCTGGTTCTGGATAGAATCATCATGAAGTAGCACAAATTTGCAAAGGGGTCAACACTTTGATATGTAAATAAAATAATCAAATGTAAAAAGTCATCCTTTATCAACTGGAAAACGTAAACGCCGACATATTTCACTCACAGATTTGTACACAAATCTGAAAATCAAAATGATAAACTAACAAGTCTAAACTTAAACTTTGGGAAAACGAAATTCAAGAATAAATGTTAACAGATGGCTTATTTTGTCGACTTACCAGATGAACTAACATGCTCGCTCCAATCGCTTGCACACGATGCTCGATCTCCTCTGTCATTCCTCTCGCGTTCTCGGTCTCTGTCGCGATCGCTTCGGTCACGATCACGATCTCTGTCTCGTTCTCTGTCCCTGTCGCGATCCCGATCATTGCGATCTCTTTTGCTATCCCTTATTTCTCGATCCCGGTCGCGATCTCTGTCATCCGATCCAGAACGTTTATCACCACTTGATGAGCAGAGTTTAGTTCGGCGATCGATTCTGTCATGATTGGTACGATGTTCAGTTTCACGATCATTACCCCGTCTATCTCGTTTATCTGCAAGTAGATGACATTGACAAATGCATATGGAGACATATTATGTACAAGCTTACCAGAATATTTATCCTTTTTGTAGACATCCCGGTCACGATCCCTCATTTTTTGCATATAACTAAACCTATCACGATCACGGTCTCTGTCACCGCGTATATCGTGCCTAGACGAAGGCGAGTCTATCTCGGGCGATTGGGACCGATATGCACTGTTACCATTGTTTAACGAACTACCACCACCACCGGTCGGTGTGTTGTCACGTTCACGGTAGTTTGACCGGCTTGAAGTCTCGCGATCATAGTCGCGTTTTGAGCTACTATATTTCGAACTCTGGAAAAAAAAGAAACAATTAAGTTTTATTCTACAAATGTGAAGTGGTAAGGAAGAAAGCGTGTATAACTACACACTCCACTACGACAGAAAAATGATCATTATTTGTCCAACCTTAAGATTTGTTTCTAATAGTTAATTGTGGAAACTACGATTATTTTCTAAATTCCCTGCGAGTGTCATTTGTCAGATATAAGTTCCAAACTTTAGTAAAAACCGCTTTCACGATTCTGTACCTGCCCCATAGAGTTGTCATTAAATTTCCGAGGCTTACGATAGTGAGCTACCATAAGTAGTGTTTCTTTCTTTAAGAGCTTTGTGGCAAGAATTCAAATACTGTCTAATCTGGAGAAATTGTGTCCAAAAACTTAATATAACCTTACTCTACTGCCTAAAGTGTATGACGGGCTTCAAAGTGCATACATATGTACAGAAAATCTATGCTTATGTTACAGATGAAGTTATCGTAACACATGTTTGAAGAATTTTCGAAAGGACTCCTTTAAGACAAGCTTCTTTGGTACACGAACTTAATCAACCGCACGGACAGCTTCAATGATTTTATTCTCCTTCAGAATGTGTTCACTTTCAATATTATATTTTTATAAAGTTAACAAACACGTGAACGTGAATTTATGGGTACCGTTCAGGTTCACGGTAACACCTCTGATATCAATGCTTAGAAGCTTGTTTTTCATTCACTTCTTAATACAAATGCTTGCGAACAGGATCAACTGCTCATGAAGTTTTATTTAAACACAATCATTAACTGCACATAATCTGGACTTGCAGAAAAATAGAAACAGCTAAATACAGTACAGCAATTTCAATTAACTATCCGCGTTGACACACACGAATTTTAAGAATGAAAATCAATTCCAATATATTCACTTCTATAGGCGGCGCGTAATCATTTTTCCACCTCATTATCCCATATCAAGGAGCGAATTTACATTTGCAATGAAAGAAAAAACAATATCAAAAATTTGCACAGGTAGAAAATTGTTAGGCTTGAATAAATAATTATTAGGATGCAGTGCACGAGATAAACGGATATGCGAATTGTATCTATGTGTACATAAGATACTTTTGCACTTTGTATTTTTTTCGTTCATACAGCATCACACAAACTCCACCAGCCCAACCCTAATGTGTGTCTTATATTTATTTGTTTAAAAAAGACGACCTGGCCGAACCATATAAACTAATTAACGAAGTTTTCCTCTCCTTAAAATTATTTTTACTGGATTTTCAACCGAAACATTGCCTTCAAAGGGTGCACACAAGTATTCCTTCTTTAATTATTAACTCACCTGATAAGAATGGGATTGATGCTTCTCAAAGTACCTGAAACGAAAGTAGAAAAAATCAAAAAAGAAATGAGTAGAAAAAAGGAAGAACGAAAAAAAGGAAGAACAAATCAAAAGAAAAATGCGAGAAGTGGGGTTGGTTGATGATGGATAGAATGTTGGTGTTTGGACAAATAATGGGGAAAACAAATAAATGAAGAAGAAAACAAAATGTATACGATAAAATGAAAAAAAAAAAACCAAATGGAATGATGAATTTAACAAAATTGAAATAACATAAATACAAAATAGAAATTATATAAACAAGTGTAATGAAAAGGAAATGAAATGCGAAAGAAAAGAAACTAAATAAATAAAAAAACAAAAAATTACCCATCGCTCATACGTTGCGGTTTTCTTGCATGCATTACCATCAATGCAAATTCTTTTGGATGTCTCTATACAGATATTTCAATGATTATCTCCAGTTGCCTCACGCTCGACTAATTGATATATAGTTTTAGATCAATTTTATGTGTTTTGCTTAGATCGAGCAAGTAGAATTTAATTTCATTGCGTCTGTTAACGTCCTTCAGCACGATTTAGACTACAAGCGGCATGGGGCTGCGCCTTTTCTCTCTCGACAGCCCTGCTTGGTGCAAGCCTCCACTTGTGTCCGTTGTTTTCCTTCTTCTTTTATTGGGGAGACTATTTTATTGCTCCACTATTATTATTTGTTCGAGTTTTTTTTCGAAAAAAATTTTTACTTCTTCTTTTCTATTTTTTCCAACCCGTCGTCGAAGAGGGACGACGAAATGAAAATTAAAAAACTTCAACTGCGCTTGATGTTATATTATATATGTATGTAAAGTAATATAAACTTTTTATATTTGCGGAAGTATCTTTTTCTTTTTTCGATTCGCTTTTTTCTGCGGTATTTAATGGTTTGACGAAATTATTGTACCATATGTGTTTTTTGTTAGCTTTAGTTTTCAATCTGGAATAAATTTTTCTGACGAAGTAGGATGAAAAGAAAAAATTACCGACTGATGGCTGCTGATTGGTGGTGGCGATACTTGAGAACGACGTCGTCGTCGTGTTTTTAATTGCTCTTATTATGCAATAAATCGGCTCATCTGCTTTAAATTGATTATGCTAGTGGGTGATCGGCGATTTCCTTAAGAAAACTTAATTAATTTCAAAAAAAATGAAATGAATTTCGAAATTTCTTGTGAGAAAATTTCGCCCTAGTCAAACTTTGTTCCTACACACAGCTAACGCCGCCATGTCACATTTGGACGAGTGAGATGAACAAATGTGATTTTTCAATAATAAACATATAGTTTTTTCACTCACTCATCGGTTTCTTTTTTGCAAAACGTTTTTGATTCAATGAAATTCAAATTTGGTTGTGGTCCGTGAAAAGCTGAAAAGAGAATTGACGATAAATATGGTCGAAATGGAGAGTGGTAAAATAAAATTAGGCAATAACTTGTGCTTGACAATAGATGGAGCTCCTGTCGCTGGGTTCCGATGCACTTTGTGAAAAAATCTGAACTTTCTTACGGTTCGATTAATTTTGAACAGATATTATTGTCCTGTAACTACTTGAAATATAAATGAGTTCTTTATGTTTACCTATGGGACAAATATTAATATATGTTTTATGTAATTGTGCAGGTAAAGCCCTTACTGCGTTTGACATTTCCATTTTATTCATTATTATTAAATAACACATGCAGCAGAACACAGGCTAATTGTCCAGATTTCCGAAAATTGATTAAGATGTACTAATAATGATCTTGATTACGAAGGAACAACGTTACTTAAAATAGATGATAATAAGTTTCGCGCATTGGAAAACCGCATAAGCAATCGCTGAGTGATGATCTAATACCTTAAACGTGCGTGAAACGTCTTTGAGCCTCGAAAGTTAAAGTCATCAATACATATTGTTATATTGGTAAAATGTGAATTATGACGGATGAAATTTTTGGATTTTGGATTAATTTCATGTGAAAAACGAGGTTTATAGTAATAAATAAGAAAAACGCCCTTAAAAATTGTTATATATCACAAAATCTCTAGTATATGAAGAATTGTCTGTTTCTGGTAAACAGGAACAAAGAATTATTTGTAAATAAAAATTATTGATGTGAAAGTATATAGTTCAAGTGGTATAAGCTAAGACTATATTAAGTACTGAAGGCAGCCAATAAGTCGTTCTGGACACATCCCTTTTGTGAGTTGTCATATAAAGATGAAATAAAATTAATCTAATTGAGAAAGTAATCGACTTCAAAGTTGAGTTCAAATCTGACAGCAGAATTCGTTAGAAGTTTAGAAGACTTTTTTTTAACTATCAACCGATGTCGCTGATGCAAGATGAAAAGTCAGATGTAATTATTCGAAGTTTCGATTCTAAAGATTAAGGTGTGTTTGCCAACATAAACAAAGACAGTAAAGTAGAAACCCTTCGTGCTCCTAGCAGGTTTATCCGGCAAACTCTTCTATTGAGTATCAATTAATTTAATATAAAAGGATGCCGATTAATTTTAAATGCATTTGAATGTATTTATAATCTCACTTAAGATGGATTTGATCTTCTGAATTGTCAAAAACGAACGGAAGAGTTGTACATACAGTGTCTTCTTCGTTGAAAACCATTGAATTCCGCAGATCCATCAAGGGAGGTCTTACTTTATAGTCAAGGCTCACATGGGCAGTATCAGCTTCCGATCCGTATGCTTTTCTCGGAGTCTAGGATGTACCTCGATCGGCGATTATATTTGACAACTTAAACAAAGCACTCTGCTTGTTATCGATATCAATAAAAGGTTATTTCAGAAATGAAAATGGTCATACATTTTTTATTTGTTACATTTGTATAAGAAACCATAAATAAATTAGTTAAGAGGCAAATTAAAGCTACGTTTTGCTTTTCTTCGGGAATTCTCGGGCGATTTCCAATTCCCGGCGCGGTCGAATATATTCCATAAAGAGCAACACCAAATGGCACAACGAGACGACAATCAAAAAAGGCCAGACACCACTCTGCAAGTACGCCGATAGTTTTTCACCCAATGTCGGATCGGCTTCATTCAATATTCTTTGGTAAACTTTTTCAGTTCGGTGGGTAACGTTTTCCCAGTTGTAGAGACTGGCCACAATTTTATTACATTTAAAAGGACAGAGCAAATCTTCATGCTCATCAGTTGCAATGTGTGTATTTTTGATTCGGTTCCTTTTTATATATTTTCCAGACTTCTTCGATATTGTGCCATTGCCCATTGAGTTTTTTTCATCTAATCGTAGGTGGCCATTTGGTTCCATTAAATGCAATTTGTATCGGCTTATTGCTTTAAGAATTCCTTGGTGTATAGAATCAACATCGGGGTCTGTTAAAATGATTAAATTTGACGGAAGAACCTCTGGAATGCCACCAACGCAAGTGGAAACAACCTGTAGCCCACATGAAGCTGCTTCCACAATCGCCATGCAATAAGCTTCGGTCAACGAAGTATTTAGGAATATATGGCCACGAACGAGAATGTCACGAACTTTGGAATGTTCGACGGCGCCAATGATCTCCACTCTTTCTTGCATATTGGCCTTCTCGCGTACTTCTTCTAACGTATCGCGCTTGGGACCCTCCCCCACAACTATGAAATTTATGTTAGACATTCGTTTAAAACGTGGAATTACACTGGCTAGTAGGTCGATACCTTTGCGATAAACAAGTCGCGAAGCCACAACGATATTAACTGGAATTAAATAATTTGAATTGGCTAATATAATCATTTAAATGACCTCTTACTGGTTCCATCATGTGGCCTTTTACTTGGATCCGGTGTAAAGTGGGCAGTGTCCACAGCGTTTGGTATGACAGAAACCTTATCTTTATGAACACGGGCTCGTAAGACGGTATTCTCCTTACCTTAACAGAAAGTTCAGAATATGGGAAAAAAATAATAGTTTACTACTCACCTATGTGTGAAACACATATGCAATGATTACATGTCGAGAGACTTATTTCTAAGAACTTATTTGTTACAACGGCAGACAGATCTGCAAACCCAAAAAGACTGTGATCCGTGAAAACAGTCTACAAGCATACAAATTTTAAGTCAGCAAAGACATTAAGGTTTTATAAGTACTCACTCTTAATCCTAATAGTTTGCCTATGAGCATAGCTTCGTGAGCTAATGCACTAAAGGCCGAATGTCCATGGACAATGTCGATTTGTTCACGTAGAAGAATACAGCGCAGGAGTGGAATATTGCACACCATGGTTGGAAGAATGCATTGATTGTAAAAAACGGTAATCGGTAAATAGTAAACTTTTAAACCATTTGTCATGTAGCGGATACCAGTGCGGTTACCATAAGCGTGTGTTATTATCACGACCTATACACATAGGGGGCAGTAAATATATGAAATAAAAATATGTTTACACTTCCGTTACCTTGTGCCCGTGAGTCAGGAGAATTTGAGACAAATTGAAAATGTGTTCTTCCACGCCACCGATACTTGGAAAGAAGAAGTCTGAGGCCATGCTAAAAAAGAACAACATATAAAATCCCATTTGATGAAGTGAATTTATTTTACCATATTCGCATAGTTTTTACTGGCAAACATAACAAAGTGAAGACTTAACGCAAAATTTCGTTTATTTTTTTTTTTAATTAAATTGACAGTTGTTTGAAGAAAAGTGTCAGTGACGTCAATATGGTTCTGTTCGGTTTATATCTTATTTGTTTCAATTCCTAAGTCAGAAAACGCATTTCGGTCCTGATAAATATCTTGATAAACAATAGTTTTTTATCATAATAAAAATTCCAGATGTGTGCATAGTAAGAAGAATAGAATCGCATAATTTATTTTGGAAATTTATCTCCAATTTCCAAGCGTTCCAATCTCGCATAATCAATCGAATTCACGCGGTAAAATGTTTGCGAAGACTTAATTATTTCGACGAGATTTTATTGCATCCAAGTTATCTGAAGTTTATTGATAAGCCGAAGATGACATTGAAGAAGGCTAATGCCGTAAATGGATGGTGTGATGTTTATTTCAATAAGAAAACAAATAAAAAAAAAAACATAAAAGTTAATAAAACATAGAAAATATAAGAATAAATGGTTTCATAATTTTATTCATAATTCATTGCAGGTTTTAATTTGAATTCAAACTATTTGTATTTGAAATAAAACAGTGTCTTTAATAAATGTTTATCCTGTAATTCTTAAGCTCATTTAACGCATTCCTATTTGTGGCAACTCCGCTAAAATGTCAAACAAATCATTGCTAGTTAAGCATCAAGTTGTCTGCAGTCATAGATAATTGCAATAGCATACTTCGTTGATGAGACTCATGTATGTTTCGCACTGTTGTAAAGTCATAAGTAAGAATGATAAGTAGCTTAAAAGATTAGTAGAAGTAGATTAGAAGGAAGCTCAGTAAAATTCTCTCCACTGCGAAAAAGTGCGGTCTAAAACCATAATCATATAAAGAGCTCGCTGGGTTAATTGAGAAAAGTAAAAATAGAATAGTATTATTGTGAATATGGCTTAAGCGTGAACAAATTCTAATGAACTTGCGAGAGTCGAATGTTTTTGACATTTCCTTCAATCTTTTATTTTTTTGTACAAAATGGCGTAACAGGGCAGCTGAATAAATCCTCTGTTCTGTGCAAGTTCTAATTCATCCCGTCGGGCTATTCTAATTAAATTAAATATCAATTATAACCTGTTAATTAATTTGCTTGAATTAAGCATTTATAAAAGAAAACTAATTCAATGTCATAGGCGATCGTGAACACAAAGAACGTCTTATCAAATGGTGAATACACAGAGGAAATCGCAGCTAGATGTACGACACAAAAAGGTATTCCAGCCATCATTGCCACCGTTCCTGTCCTAATCGTTTAGACCCCCTCGATTGCCACAATCGACATTCTTGTGTTGTGGGGTTTTACATGGCCTCAACCACGAATCATCAATCGAATAAGAAAAAAATAAACAATTTTAAAACGCGAGCAAGTGTACCTCAACGCTGACGAATTGCCTAATCAGACTTCCTAGTGAAAGTTGATTTGCAAACAGCAAAAGACAAAAATAGAGTTAATTAAAGTTTGATTTGCTCCATGAATTGCATTTGTTTACCAAGTAAAAAAGTGGTTATTGGTCTTCAAGAATAAAAATAAAAATGGGACTGCTCATATCGAAACTCTGGAGTATGTTCGGGAACGAAGGTAAATAAAGAAAAATTCACTTAATTGTCTTACAAACATTCCCTTTGTCAGCTAATGTCATGTGTTGAATAAATTTTTATACTAATATGTGTCAAATAACCATTTGCCTCTCAAATAAAAAAGTAAAAGTAAAAGCTATGTTCAAACTACATTTCTGGAGTTATTTGCATAAAAAAACGATTTGATTTTGTTTTGCTTCAGAAGATGCAAATTTGGTATGTTATATGGCGAATCACAGAAAGCAGACAAATAACGACTTAGGGCTATCAAAATACAAGTTAATATTGATCAACTATGCCAATACAAAGTTGGGCATGTTTGCTGATGGATCAGAGAAAGTATTAAAAGCGTTTGGTGTTTGGTATTATACATATTCGGTGATAATAAAGAATGTTGAAGAAATTTTCCATTGAACTTTAAGTATCGTAGAATACATGCATATAACTTGACTTCAATCTTTTTGAATGCGTTTAATCTAAATTGTCATGCCAGCACGGTCGCAAAAGTATAGTTAATTCTAATTTAACGAAAAACATTGTTTATGACTATCTCGTTTTTAGTTATTAGTCATCATAAATAAGCTTTACTGCTGCAACACAGTAGAGACAGAGACATTTCTTTCGAACGTTCCTTAAGATATTTGGGACGAGAAAGATGTACTCCTTTGGGATAGATAGAGATGATATTCTAATCGTCGGACGTGCTTTCGTCTTCCTATATGGCAAAAAATTATCTGATACATGTTCTTTATCAGCACATCTGCACCAAATTCGACGTTCAGCTAAATTATCTGAATCCAGCAACTCCAACTTCCTTTATAGTTGGTGGAATAACTACGCCTTCGATGGTTTTCTTTATACCCCTTTTGTCTTGGTCATTATCAATTAGCAGCTGACATGTTTCCTGCTGGAATACGTCCAAATTTCACTGCGAATCGCTGCCAAAACGGAGAGAGAAGCAACCTGTTCTCCAGTCTTCAATTATTTCGTGGAAAATTTCGTTTTTGATAATTCGAGATTCGAATTCTTTTTCCATACTATTCTTCTATTGCATCTCAAGGTTTTCTTTAGAACGCATCTTATACGCTCACTCGTCATCACACCCCACATTTACATATTCAACATTAGGTATATTATTGTGAACATAAATTTTTGAAGACTTTGATTTGCAATGGCTGAATTTAAAGCCTATAGCCTTGATACTTAAAAGGCAGGCCTATCAAGCCCCAGGTTCGAATCTTAGTAGAGGACTTGAACTTTTATTTTGTTTTTAAATCGTATTCAGTCATCACTTGTCCATTCACACAAATAAGCAGTAGTATTCCTGCGATAACAGTCTGTCTGTAGGTGTTATCAATGAACCTTACAATTTGTCCGTGTAATCGCTCACATGAAACCTTAGAACCTAAAATGCGAATGTGCTTTTGTTGACCTTTGTTATCAATGCTTACACTTAAGTCAATTGAAGATCAAAGGACTGTAAATTTGTCGGTTTTTCGATTTGAGACATATTCTACAGTATTTGACTGTACTGTCTATTGCCAAATATTATATTAATCCTCTAGGGATACGGTCTTCCAGTTTCATAAAGACAGCTGAAATGTACTATAAAACTGTATTTTATTGAAAAAGTCACTTTCAAGGTCTGCTTTTGAGGGAATTGCTTTTAAAGATTCAATCCGCATGCCGTTCATAGTGAGTTGTCTAACTTGCTTTATTACAAATTAGTGCCGCACTTGCGGTTAATATGTTGTTCAGTGTTTAAAGCGCATCAAATCAAGAAAAAAGCTTTATTTTGATGAAAAAAATATCAATCAATTCGTTTCACATGTTTGAGGCTTCAAAACAAATACACAAAAACAACTTGGACAAAAGGGACAAGTCAAATATTTATCTATTATTATGTTGTTTTGATTTCTTTTAAGAAGAGCATACTGATACGATTCTTTCAACTATATCGACATAAATTAACAGAATTATCTGAAACAAGTTCTTTAATAATAAAGAAATCTATAATGCGAAGGTCATCAGATGTTTAAACTAGAAATAGTTATTGCCAGAAACCAAAGTGGTCGCACATGATCAACTTAAAAATTGAATAAAACCGTTCTCCACCTACCTGCTTTGAAGTGCTTGTTACGGTCTGGCAATTTCAATAGCCGAAGAGGAAAAAAAAAGAATAAATAAAAAAATGTCTTGCCATATGTTGAACTCTCATTTTCATTCGCGTATCAAGTTTCTGATGCACGTCATCGAGCTTAGTGTCCGTATAAGTAATTCGATGATCATCTGTTTTCACCTTCTGCGTTTAAATTCGTTGGCATGTACGCAAGATGAAAGGTTGATGGCCAATTTTGGTTTGTCTCGCACCGAGGTTCAGGGTTTCCGGTCTTATTCATTTCTTGTTTTGATCATTTTGCTATGTGAATGATTGTATTGGTAGGCTTCATCAGGAATTTTGTTTTTAAGTATGTTTTATTGTAAATTTTTGAATATGAAGCTTAAGGATTGATTGATAATAATTTGAATGGGATTTTCTTTCGGGTCCAAAAAATGAATTGAACTCGAGCAATGCGAGCAGGTGCATTTTATACGGAAATAAAAACTCGTAGTTTGCTTTATCTGGAGTAAATTTTGGGTGAAACTGATATTGCGAGAGTACGTTTCAGATTGTGAATAATCTTGTGTTGTTGACATTTTATCACTTATGCTAAGTAGCACTTAACAATTTAATTTTATAAAAAGCTAGTATATATCAATTATGACTACAAAGAAAGTTTTTAATGTATTTTTGATATAATAAGTGCGGCTTTTGGAACAGTCTAACAATTGAAATTTTGCAGAGAAAATTTGTTGTTTCTGGAGGAAAGATTTCAGAACTAGTGTTAGTATGCATGTTGTTATTTATTTTAGTATCTGCAGTATATGCAGTTTCAAGATAGTTTGAGGGTCGATTATAAATTGATCTTATGCTAAATCATAAACCATCAGCTCTTGAGGTATGAAAACAGAGTTCTTTAATGAATAATTCAGTAGCTGTCGTAACTGAGATCCACTGAGGTCCACTATTCGGAAAATAAACCTCTACAAATGTTTCTAATATGTTTTGCTTATTTTATGCCCAAGTGTCATCATTATTCCTTTGATTGATGCAGTAAAATCTGTTTCTTTTTTCAGCCAGCGTCTTATTTTAAAAGGCTATAGACATAACACAGGCTCTGAAGAGATGAAAAGCTTTTTTTGTTGTTACATTGTTAAGGTTGTCTAGGAGCCGTATTTTCTTATAGTCCAATTGACAAGTAGCGCATATATCAGCTTTTCTTTCTACCAAGTATTTTGATTTTTTTTTAGCTAATTTAATTAATGAATATTCAATTCGGCAAATACAATAATTTACAGCTTACATACATATATTCGGATGTGTTTCATATTGATCTGAGTTTAAGAACTAGCATGCGTAGACCTTCTGGCAAATGTTTTTGTTATATTTAAATTAAGAAAAATATCTTGTACGCAAAACTTAATTCCTTCCACTCGTTTTATACAGCAAAACCGACAAGAAATCAAGTGCCAGTGTTAGACAACACGCGACAAATCAAGTTGTGTGTAGTTTATAGTTTTCATCAAATGCAGTTTTAAATTTTCCTAGAAAATGTCACTGTAATGTGTTTTCTTCAAACGAATTTTTTCCCATTTAATTTAGTTCAAGTCTTCGGCAACCATCACTTCCATCGTTTTGTCAGAAATGTTGCTCTCATAATTAACACATTTGATCAGCATTTATTCCTCAGGAAGTATGTCAAACATACATCGTCAACATAAATTTGTTGAACAACGGTTCAGATTGTTCATAAGTTTTTTTGATTTTTTTTTCACTATTTTTTTCTCACTCTGTTTTTGTAGCTGTGTGCTGTAGCAATTAGTTAATTGTTTTTCTCATTATTGTTCATTTGCTTTTGATGTAAAACTTCCATATCGTGACACTTCAGATATCAAAATAAAAAACACATACCCACATGAAATCGCTAATAATTAAAATCTACATGAAATCTGGATCGAATAAACTTATAACATTGACTTTTTGACGAAAAATTCGGTCCCATTACCAAGTGTCTGTTAAAAGAGTAGAACTTGTTGTTTTCCAATACAAATGTATATAAATATCTATACAACATGAAATAATGTGGTGTTTTGATGATCCTTATCAATTCTTAGAACACAAATTAGTGATGGTGGGATTGGATAATGCCGGAAAGACGACAATCCTCTATCAGTTTCTAATGAATGAAGTGGTGCACACAAGTCCAACAATTGGTTCCAACGTTGAAGAGGTTGTCTGGCGAAATATTCACTTTTTAGTATGGGATCTGGGTGGTCAGCAAAGTTTACGTGCTGCGTGGAGTACATACTATACAAACACAGAGGTAAGTTGTTGTGACTTTTTCTGTTGCATTTGTTTGCATTTGTTATTTTCAGTTTATTATAATGGTGATAGACTCTACAGATCGAGAACGATTAGCTGTCACAAGAGAAGAATTATATCGAATGCTTCAGCATGAAGATCTCTGTAAAGCTAGTCTTTTGGTCTATGCAAATAAACAAGTAAGCTCGTTAATGTTTATTAAATCGTTGTTTTTTATTAAAGAATTTTTTTGATTTTATTTTATTTAAAGGACTTAAAAGGTTCAATGTCCGCTGCGGAAATTTCACGACAGTTGGATTTGACGTCAATAAAGGAGCATCAGTGGCACATACAAGGTTGTTGTGCATTAACTGGCGAAGGGTAAGCACTTTTTAAGTATTTGGTTGAACTGAGACGATACAGTTGAGATGAACATATTAAAGATCTTAGATAAAACGTAAGAACTGTAAACTGTCCTCTTCCCCTATATTGGTGAAGCCATCTACAACTTATTTCCAATAAAAAGAAAGATTCGGTTCCTTCGCGTTTAAACTTACCATCGCATTATTTCCTTCGCATTTATATATGAAGCTTTGAAATCTTCGCGTCAAGAGTCGTTATATGAACATTTTTATGAGAATAATAATCCATGCAGTGCATTCCGTTGTCTTTAATTGGCGGCGGTTTGGGTATTAAAAACGTCCCCATTTATTATTTGACCCTTATTTCTTGGGTAAGATCTCGCATTTTGTTTTTTTCTGCTAGCAGAAGCCTTTCGTCTTCACCAATAAAAGAGCATGATTTGTTCCTGTGCACGCAAAACTTGTAACCATCTTGTACGGATAAAGGATCAAGTTTCCCGCTATCATTAGTACAGGTTAGAAAGTTGTGTATACTCGTAATGTTGATTGTTCAAACAATCTTGCCGGATCAGTTCTACCTCCTATAACATTCTGCACTCGTACTGCTTTTACGTAAATACGAAACTCCTTTCCTACAAAATAATGTTCATTATGTTGAATTTCAATTGCTTATCATGTACACATAAATTTTAATAAAGAAACATTCGGTTTATATTCATTTTTTAAATTCTTTTTCAGATTGTATCAAGGCCTGGAATGGATTGTTCAACGCATCAAGAAAAAATGACAGACATATCCTGCTTGCGATAGTTTATAGCTAGTTGAAAATAACTGAAACTGAAAATCAATTACATGCTTACTAAACTCTAGATTTAAATTTATAGTATAATGTATAACTAATTTCTATATTTTCTATAACTACATGACGCGGAGCTACTCAATACTGCCTCGTCTAACATCGCAAAAAAAAACAAAAAAAAAACGACTAGCTCTTGGTTAAAAATTTTATTATTTTATGATATGAATGTAAAACATTGTAAAATTCGTTTTTGCTGGTTACGTTGTGTAAAAGAACTCATAATTTGTTAACATGATTTCTTTAAATTTTGTTGCAGATGTAAACTTAAGAATGTAGTTTCAAATTTTATATATTAACTAATTAAAAACCAAAACCAGGGAAGTTTTTTTTTTGTTTACATATGATTTTGAAAATAAAGTTTTCCATGTTCATTATGAAAAAAAACACAAATATTTAGTAGAAATTATTTCAATACTATTGAGATTGTTTTTACTAAAATGTATATAGAGATGATTGGAGATAACTGCATTATTTGTACATCGTATACTTAAATGTAAATTAATAATTTGTAAGTAACTAAAATAAAATAAAGTGCATATATTATAAAATCATTAAGTTATACATACATTTAATCAAATAAAACAATTTAAATAAAAAAAATATACATACATACTTTGTTAAACAAGATTTGCCAAATGATAAGGAGAAAAAAATAAACTCAAATAAATGTTAACATAGGAACATTCCGATTTTATCACTAATAACAACAACTTGGTCTTTTATTGGATAGCTTTGGGGCAATTCCCCCCAAATGATGTTACAAGTCAGTGTTTGGTTGTGCTATGAAAATGGTATTTTAATGCCACGAAAACTACGCAGAAATTTATTAATCAAAAAAGAAATATAATCAAATGCATGCATCGGAAATTTCTCTTCTCAAAAACTCGTCTATGTTTCTAGACAATTGTCTTCTGCACTAGCGCACTTCTGGCTAGCAACTGAGTTTACCGTTTGCAAGAAATGTACAGAAAAACTACAGTTTAATCTTCCATATTCCATATTTGCTTCACAGATTTGACCAACCATCCTTGGGGGATCAAGGGTAAATAGATAAGTTTTTAATTAACTTTTTATTAATTTCACAAAAGCTTTTAAGCAAGAGATGTCTGATTAATAAGTGACAAAGTTGGTGCTGTAAATAAGCGGCAACACTTACTGCAAACCTTAATGAACCAAGCAGAGTTGGCATCGCTTGATATAAATTGAAAGGTAGGCTAGAATTGTGATCGTTTTTATTTCTGGATTGCAATGCTGTTTTCTTCCACCAGCAAGACTTCCTTATGACGCCGTTCATTTACCTCAGCTTCCTTTATGAGGAATTCCTCGTTGGGATAACAACTATCCCCGTCGGTCGCACACAAAATCTCGTTGAAAAAAAACTTGCACGACTTTCACAGAACATATACTGTCTTTTAACATTTATGAACACAAAGCGCGTCAGTAATGAATGCAAACTCATGTCTCGAAACAAGCGTTCGGATTAAATTCTATTGAGCACATAATTAGAATTGCAGGTTGATGGCTTAAAGTTGATAATTTCCAATTTTGTCTTTTTTTCTGTTTGTCTCTTACATGCATTAGCTATTTCATCCATGAGTAAAATAAAAAAAAGGGGGCTAAGACTGTCTCCTTACTTTAGTCCCGTGTCAATTTCGATTGTTTCTGACTTCTCCCCTTCTAGGCTCGGTGCCTCTCATAAATGTTGTCTTCGCGCACTATCAAACGCCATTTTTAGGTATACCAACGCCAAGAATGGGTTTTTCTTTTTTTATAAAGGCTCTTAATATGAAAATGAGGTCTTGCGATTGTCGCCTTCTAGGTCCTCTTCCATAACCCGCCTAATTCGCCTTTTCAGTACCATGGAACATCACTTATGCGCTGTAGACGGTAGCGTTTTCGACCTCAAGTTGTAACAGTCGTAGCTACTACCCTTATTGTAGATTGGTTTTATCAGAATTTCTTTCCAGTCTGTCGAAACAGTTCAGTTAATGTTTTTTTGAATCTCTGGTCCACCATAATTTATGAGTCACGGAGCTGTTTCATCAGGTTGGGCAGCACTGTTATCCGCGATGGCTAAATCCTTAAAACGGAGTGTCGTATTTCTACGACTCGCCCAGAAGCTGGAACAGATTGGAGAAATCTCATGGTAGCTCCCCTACTTGCCGAAATTCGGTACTTGTTTGAAATAGGTCCATAGTAGCTATTGCCGAGTTGCTCATTGCACCCCGTTTTTTCAGCCTCATCAATTACAGCTTGATCAGTTTTACACGTATCCCAAATGCCATCGCTTTATAAAGCTTAAAACCGTGATTTCCATCACTAAAAGTTTGTATGTTTGTATGTCCAGTCAGGTAAATTCAAATCGTAAAAAAAGTTAAATATTTCGAAGTCCTCCACAAAACCGACACAACAGTTCATTTTTATAAATAGTGCGTTAGTCAGTAATCGTATTCCACTAAGGATAATGCTGGCAGACTGAAAAGAGATTCCTCTACTACTCAGCACGAAATACCTTCAGCGAGCGCTTCGAGTTTATGCAACCCGCTGAATTGGATATTCAAAAACCCAATTTCGGGCTTCATCTTATGCACTCTTAAAAAAGAGGAGTGGACTGAATAAAAACACCAAACTGCTGGTCTTTAAAAACCTTATAAGACCAGTAATTAAATATGTCTTCCCAATATGGTTTACGCTGCCGCCAACATCAATGAAGAAAATTCAGATACTTGAAAGGAAAATCCTCAGTTTGTGCTTCGGACTCTGGAGGAATTTCAACATGCGGAAATACTTCAGCAACACAACGCTCTACGAAAGTGAAGGGATCACGCCAAATAACGACTACATGCTGCACCTGTCAAAGAAAATCATCGAAGGATTAGCAAGCCACCCTAACGAAGAGATCAGGAGTATCATCAGACAGGAAATAGAACCGGCCCACTGGTACCTCAGCACACGGTCAATCATCGATGAACACTTTCAAGAGCTCATCGATTGGACCTCGTTCTACACGAAAGCCAACAGGAACTATGATACTACAGAGGTCCTTTTTAAAACAACTCCCTCAGAGTCAATTTTGAAAATGTTTGGAAAATTGAATATAAACTCAGTTATAGATTAAGTATGTCATGATCATAATTTTTGTAAAAAAAAAATTAGTATAATATAAAATCACAGCTAAAGTACGTTGGGCCCTTATTGTTGAGCCAAAAATATTTAAATGGTAGTTATATGTCTAGTTTTAAGTCAAAATTGTAAATAAAAAAAATCGTATTTAAAAAAAATCGCATTCCACTCATTCAATACGGCTCGCCAAGAAAACTCATGAGTTTTACCTTAATCTCTTCGATTTTTCTTCACATTTTCAAGCTCAATTTTCCTCCTCATCATTCCATCGTGTATTAAATGCACAGGAAAAAGTTGAAAACACTTTCGGAAACGACATTCTCTATGCACATCACTATCCGAATCAAATCGTCAAATGACTCAAAAGTTTTTGCTGTTGCTAAATAAATAAATTTTTTTTTTATATTGTGATTAGTACATGAATATTTTGTATCAGGGTATTGAATTAAATTCTAATCGCAAGTCATAAATGAGATAAAGAAACATTTCCGTGTGGATCTTCTAATGAATAAGCAGCCATCGGTCGTTATTTAACACTTAGCAAAAGCTCTAAATAAATGAATGTATCCATAATTTGTATTATCAGTTCGTGGAAGAGCTTTCGCCAAAAGTTTCAATCTATTGACTATTTTCTTTTATTTCAGTTAAAAACTGAACACGACTTTACTAAGTTCGAAGCGAGACAATACACAACAACACGGTGGAAGACCTTTAACAGCAGCATCATGCATAATCCGGACTATTTGCCATCGAATAATTTTGTTCGGGTGCACTTCAGCCAGCAGTTTGAGCCGTTTTTGGAACAACCCAAGCTAAGGGATCTGATCAAATCGAAAATCGACAAAAGGGAGTATTTCTTTGGCATCGAGGTATCAGCCAAGTCAAATAGTACGTTGGATTATCGAAACTTTGGATTTATGCCACTTTTTACGTCGTTGGTGTGGTTCGGGCAGTACTATAATATTGAGCCCCTTAGCGAGGTAGATGCGGTGCAATTTGGAATAACCTTACGACCCTCGACGGTGGTAATGCCTCACTTAACTTGTTATCGATTAACACCGGAACGACTGAAGAGTTTTCTTTCGTTAGAATTTTCCAATATCCTTGCGTTGAGGGGCGACGACGTTGACGAAGAGCAGGACTATCGATATGCTTCCAATTTAGTGACTGAAATCCGAAAGATTCGCGGTAGTAAGTTTTTTTTTGTGAACTCGAAAATTGTTTGACAATACAAGTATTTTTGTGTTTTTGATTTGCAGATACAATAACCATTGGAGTAGGCGGGTATCCGCAGGGACATCCGCAAGCAAAATCAAAGGAAGACGATCTGTGGCATTTGAAGGAGAAGGTAAGTGCGTATTTAGGATAGAATTGATCTGAAGATCTTGACACATGACTAAGCGTCTACATTTTTTTACGCTTATCAAATTACATCCGTGAATCCCCCGACATTAACTTTGAATTTTCGAAAACAAAGCACATCAATGGAATTTCGAGTAAACAGAGACTTGAAGTTTATCAATGAAATTTTTTATAAATAGATTTGCAAATAAAAAAGCGTATTTTATAGCGTCAGGCTTAAGTTGGAAATGAAAGTATAGTATAATTTGTAAAAAAGCTCAAATACTTAAACTTATGGGTTATATTTTTCGCAAGTTGGTCCTGCAGCATATTTCCGACTCTGAATAGGAGTTCTACTTTCTTCAGCTCAATAGCCTGTACACTAGAAAATCTCGAAATGCTCGGAAATACAACTTTATTCTAGTAGAAGCCGATCTGCTATTTAATTTTGTTCTGTTCTTTTGTGGAGTACATAAAAAAATAAACAAATGAACGAGGGAAGTCCCTTACCAACTCTTTGAGAAAACCTTTAACACCGAGATATTTTTAAGATTTGGAAACAAAAAATATTCCGAGGGGCTATATCTCTCGACTATGGTGCGTGAGGGGCTATATCTCTCGACTATGGTGCGTGAGGAAGAATTTGTCTTGATAAAAAACCTTCTTTTTCGCTGTTTTTATTCAACAGTGAAAAAACGCGGCACCCATCTTTCTGTTACTTAAACTTTTAGTCGATTTACTCACCTTTTTGAAAAGCCTATCATATCTTATAGCCCGCGGATGCTTACAAACTCAACAGGAAATTAACTACTTCTTCCAACCATAGTCCTTCATTTGAAAAACAACATCCTTCTATGGCGAGATAGTTTTGGGACTACCGTCGTATACTATCCATCCATCAGTAAGGAAAGCAACGTGTCTAACACAACTGCGTGAATACATTCGATAAAATTGTTGCAATAAGTTCGTAAACTATTGTTTGGCGAATGGAGTCAACTACTCAAAAAGACATCCTACATCTTGACAGCACCGCCGTATATTTCATCCCTTTTCTCCCAGGGAACAATCAAAAGCAATGCTCTGGAATGTCACTTGGTAAACATAATCACCGCTCTATTGCTGGAAGGGGGAAATGGGGAAAGGCGGAATGAGTTCTCTATTTTTTTTTCACGAAAATATTTCTCATATTTCTGAAATAGTACAAAATGTTGTTGAACAGTGCACAAAAACCATGAGAACAAATTGAAGGCAGCTGAGTTGAAGATTGAATAAAAATTCCGTCTCAATAAAAATGTTCAAAGGTGACATCCTGCGAACTCTACACGCGTAGCAGTAGCAATGGAGAAGAGTTCGTTGTCAGTCGAAAAGCTGTTTGGTTAGGGCTCTACTGATCACTTGCTTTATGTGACAGAGGCAGTACAGTACAGTTTGATTTAGATTTTGGAATGTTATTATCTGCTCGATTTTCTCTCCGTTCGCCATCCTAGCATACGTGTTCAATAGCTGCTCTTCACTCAATGGTTCTAAGAACATGCATTTCGCCTTCCAAGTTAGGAACGTTGAATCCATTCGAAGGGAAAGTTTTCTCCAAATCTCCACTTAAGTGCAGTTGGTATCTACTTCGAGTTAGGTTTACTACGGAATCGCTTCGAGGTTACTGTTGACAGCAGTGAAGTTATAACCTACGAGCTTGTGGTGGATGGATGCTTCTTTGTTTATCTCATTTACTTGAAGATTAACTAACTTTGCCTATTCTTCAAATTGCCTATTCTTTTACTTGTCCTTTTACAGTCGGTTCTTCAAACTTGTTAGATTTCGAAATAAATATTTATACGAATGGTGTTTCAATATACACTCTACAATTTTGCAAAGCCAACAAGTTCTATTTGTTCAATTTATTACTTATTTGCTCACCGATTTGTCATTAACCAAATTCATAAGCATCGGTTAAGTGTTGGTAAACGAGAAGGCCATCCATGGCTGTGACAACTTAAAATATTGTAGATCCCCTAAATTAATTTCCTATCTCTGAGTTCCAGAGACTGGATTCGAAATTAAACCCAATAAATCATACAGAAACCTGACGGTTCACCGCGGTTCGGGGGTTTTACTCGTGAAATCAAAATTTATCGTTTTATAATTTTTCCTGCAAACAAAAGTTGAATTAAATCAAACTTCCGGAACCGCTTTGTGCAAATTACATTTATACACAAATGAATCTTTGAGTACCAGCTAAATGAAACTTCTACTGACAATAATTATTATCTCATTTGTAGGTAAACGCTGGAGCCGACTTTATAATTACACAACTTTGCTTTGAATCGGATAAGATTATCGAGTTTATTGAAAATTGTCGCACAAACGGAATAATGGTGCCAATAATTGTCGGTGTCTATGTGCCGGAAGACTATTCATCGATGCGACGAATGATGCACATCACCCAAGTGGAAGTGCCACCTGAACAGATAGCCGAGTACAAAAGGCGGAAGGACAATGGAGACGAGTTTAAGGAGTATTCAGTTGAAATGGCGGGAAAGTTAATAAGAGAGGTGTTTGAGAGCGACGTGAATGTTTTCGGCGTGCAATTCTTTTCCATGAATAGATTCACCTTAATTGAAAAGCTGGTGAATAATGTTTTAATAAAATTTAACACGCGCGAATGAGACGCAACAAATAACTTGTTATTAAATATATATTTAAATATGTCAGTAAATTAGCTTAAATCTTTTCTAGAAATTTACCATAGACTCGTCTTTGCTTAGGTTCAGCTTATTGAAATTATAATGGTTTTGTATGATTTACAAAAATTACCCGAACACGCCTAAGTCAAGTTTTTTAGGCTCTTATCTCGATGGATTAATCTTTTTTTTTATGTACACTGCGGTTCACATGATTATAAGCAACTGATTCTGACAAGTGAAATCACTTGTTTCCCTGCTATACTAAGTTCGAATGAATGGAAAAATGTAGATTTTTTACAACCTAAGGCAACAATTGTTGTTTTGAAACAATCAAAGCAAAGAAAGGGTTGTAATCGTAACGATCTGAACCTTAATATCTTTTTAACACACGAATACGAAACTTTAATCGGCCACATCGAACTGTAGCAAAAGACGAGCTGATTTCAGTGTTCGCCACTAGAGAACGTGGGCAACGATTTGCGAGGAGAACAATCACACCCGTTCCTACATCATCGAATCCCCATTAAGAAAACTGCGTCGAAACAGAAGTAATCTTACTCAAGCTTACCGTACAGCCGAGATATATGAGGAAGCTGATGTTTTAGAAGAGGCAACACTGTGTCGGAAGACAGGCACCACTTGTGATATCAAGAATATAAGTAACTCTCATATGTAAAGCGCAGCCCATGCACCCCTATATGTATGGAAGCGTGCATAGTATCATAATAAATTGACTGATTACAACATCACTTCCAGGCGGCCTGGGAATCAGCTTTTCAAATAATCATCACGATCATTTCGACAGCTTTCAAACAAATTTTAAATTTAACTGACCCTAACTTTACAGGAAATTTCTAAGGCTTGATTACACAAGGAATATACGAGCGAGAAAAGAAGTACGATGATTACGAAACTTAATTTCAAAAAATTGACAAAAAGGTTTCAAAGGATCGGCAAAGTTGTTCCGAATATTAAAAAAGAAAGCTTTTGTGACAGAAACTGACTTACATATTTCCATGGCGCTGAAGTTTGCGGTGGACTTAGGCCTCCGATCTGTACACACAACTGTTTGGGGTCCTATTCCACTTGTGCGCATTGTCTTTTTTAATACTCCAAATCTGATCAACATATCTAAACCATCTCAGTAGTTTTACCCGGTGCTTTCTAGCTAAATCCATACCACTGTACACCCCCTAAACACACTTTGTGAACCTTCATTGAAATATACTTTGTCGCAATGAGCAATGAGTGACATTCTTTTTTTTTAAATAGTGCTCAAGTGCTCAAGGGATTTGAAGTACCCTTAAAGTGTTTTTTACACAGCACGAGCAGAAGCGGAAGGGAGAGAAAGGAGGTACCAGTGCACATTGGTTTTAAATTGTTGTAGGTTGCAGTGCAAAGCAAAAATAGAGCGAGGTAACGCATACCACATGCGCATTGTGCGGCTTATAAAAGAATTTCTAAATTTCACAGTGTGCCCGAAAGTAGGCTTTAGGGTAAACTGATGAGCATTAGATGATGTACGGGTGTTGCGAGTGAATTTCTGGAGGGGCGGAATGCAATTAGCTATTTCGACGGAGCATTGGTGGTAGAAATAGCGATAAAACAAAGTCAAACAAGACACATTTCGACGGTGTTCCAGCGAGTGAATTGTTTTCGATATATTGTCATCGTCTATGAGTTTTATCGCTCGCTTTTGAATCCTATCTAGGAGTTGCAAGGTGGTCTTGGGTGCACCTGCCCAGATGTGAGCGTTGTACTCCATTTTAGGCCGAAAAATTATGGCTAAATCAGAAGGGGTAAAAAACTTTTTGCACCGGTTTAGAAAACCTAAGCATTTCGCTGCTTTCTTGGCTATATCGAATATGTGGTCATTCCAACGTAGGCTAGAATTGACGCACATACCGAGCATTGAAAGCTTTTCGGTTTCTTCGACGCAAATGCCATTCATGGACAATGGCTGGGTGTTAGGGTTTCGCTTAAATGACATAAGACAGCATTGGGTTTTGGAAGCATTAAATTCTACTCTATTGGCTTGTCCCCATTTGATTATGCTGTCAATATCAGAATTTAATGAGTTAAGCATACGTTGTCGTTCGATGTCCACGTCCGAAGAGCAGGGGCGTGAATCATTAAACGCATATGAGTAACTGAGGGTATTGTCATCTGCGAAGGAATATATTGGATTAGATGTGATAGACAAGAGATCGTTAATGAAAATTAAAAAAAGAGTCGGAGACAAAACTGAGCCTTGGGGAACACCAGCATTTATATGGTGAATTTCAGACTTGAAACCGTCCAATACAACTTGTATTGAACGATTCGAAAGGTAGTTTCTAATCCATCGAAGAAGAGACTCACCGATCCCATATGCACGCATTTTCGACAAAAGAGCCGGATGCCAGACTCTGTCAAATGCCTTTGAAATATCGAGTGCAACTATCTTTGTTTCACCGAAATTATGTATAGATTGGTTCCACTTTTCAGTGAGACAAGTCATCAAATCACCAGTGGACCTGTTGCTACGAAAACCGTACTGCCGGTCATTAAGAAGTTTTCGTGATTCAAGATATTTCATAAGCTGACGATTAATCAGCGATTCCATGACCTTAGAAAGAAGGGACGTAAGTGCTTTTTTAGGGACAGGCTGGACAAATGCAGTTTTCCATCTGCTCGGAAAGAGTCCTGAGGAGTAGAAAAGATGAAAAAGCTTACGCAGTGGTTTTGCCAGCGTGGAAGAACACCTCTTCAGAACTATAGGGGAAATACCATCTGGACCAGCGGATTTGTGTATGTCTAAATCTTTCAGTACTCTTGCGACTGTGCGAGTGCGAAAATATAATTGTCCCATAGAATGTTCAACGCCCTCGAGCACAGGTGGTGGTAAAGTGCAATCTGGAAGTGTGGAACTGGCCGCGAATTGTGCAGCAAGCAGATTGGCTTTGTCAAGATTATTTACAACAAGAGTATCATTCGAAATGAGCGTCGGAATCGATGACGAAGTAGAGTTCTTAATATTTTTGACGAAGGACCAAAATTGTTTACTACCACTGGAACAACGTAGTATTTTTTGCCTTAATTGTTGTCCATGGGAGAACTTCGTACGCCGTAGAAGAGCATTACAGTCATTACGGACTCGTTGAAACTTTTTCCGGTTTTCCTCTGTAGGGTTGGCTTTATAAGACCGAAAACACAGCTCTCTCAACCTGACAGCCTCTTTACAGCTCAAGTCGAACCATGAATTCTCTTTTGGCCTAATTGTCTTCACCTTGTTCGGGATGAAGTCATTCATGCCTTGGAGAATAATATTTGTGACCATATCAACGGCGGCGTCCACGTCACTATCGAGGAAACATAGTGACCAGTTAAAACTCCTAAAAAAGTTATTGAGGCCGCCCCAATCGGCTTTTTCATATTGCCAAAGAAGTCTTTTAGGGGTTTTTTCCTTAACTGGGTGGTTTGAAGAAGCGAAGTTGGCTGATATGACACAATGGTCTGACGAACCTAGGGGCGCCAATACATCAATGGAGTATTTGTCAGGGTGAGAGGTGAGGAACAAGTCCAAAATGTTGGCTTTGTGACATGCAATGTCTGGGATTCTTGTTTGCTCATTTACTAGCTGGGTTAAATTGTTTAACTCAGCGAAGATTTCAACATACCTTCCTTCGGGTGTTGTCTGACCAGAATGTCGAAGCCAGTTAGAATTGTGTATATTGAAATCGCCCGCAACGACAATTTCAGTACGAGGATATAGGGATACAATTCCTAAAATGGAGTTGGACAGCTCATCAAACTCGTTAAAAGTAATAAATGTAATAAAGTAATAAACAGTAATGAATTATTTGCTTATGGACGTAGAATTTGAACCAAATGAAATTGAATTCCGGATTGGAACATTGACCGTATTGTGGTTGAAGTTGATAAGCAATATCTTTACGTATATATACGGCGATACCACGATGTGAGAAGAATAATGGCACTAAGCTATATCCATGTAGGTCAAAACCAGAGTTTTCGCAAACCTGTGTTTCGCAAAGTGCCAAAACAGATTGTCTAAATTGATGTATGTGGGCGTACACAGCAAAGAAACAGCCCGCGGATATTGCAAATGTCGACTCTAAAATTCCCCCACATTGCAACCATCATCAGCTCAAAACTCAATTTTCTCTAAGCAGAGTTGTAACGTAAACATCCAATTCCGAGTTTCCAAAACATCCACCACAGGTTTTATGCCCATGTGATGGAGCGAATCAGTTACCCGGCTTGGTGTTTACTTACAAAACCGCGATACGCGAGATTTTTTCTATTCTCAGTCGTTGCCAAGCCGAATGTTGACATATGGCAACGGCAACGACCAAGAGCACACGCAGGCGAAGGGGTAAAAAAGAGGAAATGGAAAGAACGGGATGTGGGAGGCTCGCGTGTGATGGACTTTGATTTTGTTTGCACTACACGTTCACTACACTGACACTGCACTTTTCATTTTCCTTTTGATTTAATTTATTATTGCTTTTTTTTTTATTTCTTTCTTTTTTTTTGACGAAAACGAAAAGAGGGCGGCAGGGAATCACAATCAGAAGTGAAGAACAATCCATAACTATGGTTCCGACAAGATGAACTAATTGCTAATGCAGCCCCTCGAAAAATGTTTTTTCTGAGGTTATTTTTGCGGTCGATTTCCCATCACCAGATTTTGTTATTTGGCGCCTTTAGGATTTGTTGTATTCAGGAGTTTTTCAAGCTGTTACCTAAAGACTAATAATTGCAAATTGAAATAATGAACAATGGCATTCATGACTCAAGCCCACTTATGCTAATTATACGTCACCCTGTACTTTGTCCTTTTTGTTCAATCTCTTTTGCGAATCATCTGCAGCTGATATCACCAATTTTTCAGCTGCGGTCAAATTCGCATTCAAAAAGCGCCATCTTCATGCAAAGCCGTACTTGAATAAACTTCAACATTTGTAAGGCTTTTATACCAGCATGGTTTGTGCACATACTTAGTCCATTCAATTACATTCGTATTACAGTCATAGTTTTTCCATAATATAGGATATTGATACTGGAAATCTTTATATATCCATTGGCTTGAAAATTTATGAAGCAGAGTGGCGCAGTGGAAGCGTGCTGGGCCCATAACCCAGAGGTCCGTAGATCGAAACTACGCTCTGCTAAACGGAAAGTGGTTTTTTATTTTCAATGTTTCCGATCATTGCACTTTTTTTTACTCTTGAGAATCATTAGAAGTCTGATAATTTCTTAAATACGTCTCTGGTTTGGACAGGTAAGTCGCAAATGACAAGCCAACTGAATTATGGTTTATGGATAAAGGAATGTTGACGTAAACGGGAGTTATTAGGCGACCGCAATTATGAAGAATTTGTTATGAGAAGATCAAATGGAAAAACTTCTAGACAATATTGCATAAACGCATTGCGCAACGCCAGGGAGGACATTATACCAGAATAACAAACTGGTCTGGTCTGTTAAACTTAGAACTCTAGTACGTTCCGAAATTCAATAATTTCTTTTAAAGAAACAATCAGAAAGATCTTTTGTGTCTTACGCCGATCCGAATTGGACGCAACTAACAAGTATAAATTCATTCAACAACTACACCTTTGTAATTTTTAGGCCCTTTGTGGGCGCACTTAGATCAATTTTAACTTTATCTTTTGACGCGACAAAACCTCCTCTCCTTTTAACAACCAAAACTGTTGGTGCATCCTTACTTTTTACAACATCGAGTTAACTGCATTAAAACAGTTTTTTTGTCGTGGTAAAGCTCTCTCTGTGGTTAAATCAGCATTTATATGGTTCTTAAAATAAAGGAACTGGACAAGCCAGACCACAAGGCTTCCGATCGCTACTTGATTAAAGCCAGACAAAGGTTGCCTGAACGAAATTGTTGATCTTGATCTTTCAATCATCAAGCTATCGAGTTATTTACGTGCACCATCGCGTGGTGAGGGGAACCAACGATATGATTCATGAAATTTAGAGAATATCTTGCAACTGTTTCAGGAGAATCTTTGTAAGCACAATCTTAAGAGGATATTTCTGATATCAAGCTTGTTGAAACTAATACAACCGAAATGCTTGTGTAAAAGAAAAACTTATTTGAATTTATTTTCACTTGTTGGGTAAGACGAAGATTAACAAAGAAAAATAAAATATAAATTTAATTCACAATTACAACAGATGATCTCCGAGTTAATCATAATGGCTGCGAAAGAACCGCAACCCAAAACAAAACTTTTTCCAACTTTCTTCACGCTAAGTTAAACTACCAATGCGAATGCGAGTCCATTTTTTTGAAGGACGGGTTTTTGAAAGATTATGTCTCAGGGCTTGTCTTTACTTGTAGAAAACCCCAGAGTCTGAGCATAAAAAATTCTTTTCTAATGAGGTCCTGGATAACGGAACCATTTAAATCAGAGGAAACAACTTTTTGATAAAGCTTATTCGAACGCATATTGACTGCGAACAATAACCAGATCTACGGCTTATTACCCCAATGATACGTACTACGAAATAATGCGTCTTAACGACCTTATTCTTCGGAGGCATTCTTTATTTAGATTTTATCGGCCTGATCAAGGATAAATCAACCGCCGTTTATCTCTCATTAAGCCCGAAACAGTGGTGATAGGCGACTAAGCTATAGCTGAGACACTAGTATCAAACCGTCATAAAGTAGAAGTTAGTTAGCAGCATCAACAATTCCTGTGGTTGACTGCAGATCAATAGAATCCATCGTCTCCTCTAACCCCTTAAGGGTATTCCTATTGAAGTAATTCCTGCCAGGGCAGCTTTAATAAATTAAAGTAGATTTATATTAAGGGGTTAAGGTATGAAAGCTAAAAAAATGTGTATATATGTATTTACATATATACTTACCAAAACACTTAAAAAAAATACACATTTATGTAATAAATATAAATAAATGTTATAACTTTAAATTAGTTTTTGTTTTAATTTAAGTCAGTCGAGCGTGGGTTTAGTTTACACTATTTTAATATAGTTAAGTAGCTTGCATAGCCAATTCATTCATTATGTTTTTTTTTTTGTTAGAAACATTTTAATCTTTGTTTTCGCAATAATCCTAATAACCAATATAAACAAATTAAATTAAGCTCATTTGGTCGAAAGACATAAATCTAGAATGAGGTAAAAATTTTAGCCTAGAGCGCCTGCATTGGGCCAGTTTGTTTTTTATTATATGTATATTTTTAAAGCTTGTTTTAGCATTTTTGATCTAGTATATAAGCAACAATAAAATGAGTGAAACAAAAACGCATTAAAAATAAAAGAAGTACATATTACGCAAATTAGAAAAATGAAGAAAAAATAAAAGTCTTACCCGTGCATGTCCGGGCTAGGGTATAACTGATTCATATTCTGTCTCTTTTGCACTCATTTCATTCTTGTGAAACATTGGCTGGTTAAGCAATCTTACAGAAACAAATTATTTAAACGGTTAAAATACCACGTTTCATGTAACTCATTCAATGATGGCTCCCTTTGGAAATATGCTGGCGCTTACAAATTTCTTTCATAATGTATCGCTGATACCAACGTATAAAAGAAAAGAAATTCATCAATTCGCATCATGTGAAAAATGGCTTCTTGCATACGCTGTGAAATAACGTCACCTCCATATATCCACATAATTTTGTTCTCGCAATATTCCCCAACGAAAAGCAAAACACGTAGACTCATTTTGACGTTTCTCCTTTTCTCATTTTTCGTTGTTTTTCTACCTTTCTTCATTTCAATTCGTGAGTGCAAGTGAACTCCTGTAAAGAAATTCGAAATGAAAGAATTACTGTCAAATTAGAGTCACCGAAAAGGGTCATTGAAAGTGTCAACGTGTAATAGCCTCACCGAATGAGTTTTAAAAAGAGAATTACCAAGACGGCTATTACACACAAAATAGTTGCGCTGTGCAATTTTCGGTGATTTTCTTCTGAAATCTCATTCCGAGCTGCGCACGTTATTACACGAAGATCTTTTGATGCGCTAGAGCTGCGCGTTATTTTGACAGTTATCTTTTATTTTGTAATCGCTGTTCGCACATGAAGAACTTGTTGATGAAATTTTATATACTTATATTGATGCTTTTGAGACAGGAAATGAAAAGAAAAAACAGAGATTTAGGATAAAATCATAGAGGAAACATCGACATGTCCACTGAAAATAAATGATAAACTATCTTTTAGAAATTGTGTTTACTTTAACCATAAACTTTATTTATTTATTTAGTTTTACGCCAAATTCAAAATTAACATCTATTCTTTGGCACGTAGGCCAAGCAAATCTGCTGTGTATCCTAAGAGTGAGAAGTAAAAATAAAGAAAACTCGAAAAGTAAAGAAGAAGGAGATAAGGAAACGTCAAAAACATTCAAGGAGAATCCTACCCGTGCATGTCCCGGCTAGGTTATCGCTGTTTCACCTTCCCTCTCTTTTGCACTCATTTGAATCTTGCAAAGACCGCTATGACCGCTATTACACACTGCATGTTTTGCAAGATTCAAATGAGTGCAAAAGAGAGGGAAGGTGAAACAGCGATAACCTAGCCCGGACATGCACGGGTAGGATTTTCCTTGCATGTTTTTGACGTTTCCTTATCTCCTTCTTCTTTATTTTCGAGTTTGCTTTATTTTTACTTCTCATTCTTAGGATACACATCAGATTTCAGTAAATTTATAATGAAATTGAATGATCCCTGGACATGTCGATGTCTCCTCTATGATTTTATCCTAGATCTTTTTTTTTTCTTTTCATTTCCTGTCTCAAAAGCATCATTATAAATACATAAAATTTCATCAGCAAGTTCTTCATCTGCGAACAGCGATTAAAAAATAAAAGATAACTGTCAAAATAACGCGCAGCTCTAGCGCATCAAAAAATCTTCGTGTAATAACGTGCGCAACTCGGGATGAGTTTTCATAAGAAAATCACCGAAAATTGCACAGCGCAACTATGCTGTGTGTAATAGCCGTCTATTACACACTGCATGTTTTGCAAGATTCAAATGAGTGCAAAAGAGAAAGCATGTGAAACAGCAATATCATAGGCCGAATATGACTTGACGGGTATGTCTTTCCTTGCATCTTTTTGGCGTTTCCTTATCTCCTTCTTCTTTACTTTTCGAATTTGCTTTATTTATAGTTCCCACTCTAAGAATTCACCACAGATTTACTCTGCTTAGTGTGGCAAAAATGTAGACGTAAAATTTGAATCTGTCAAAAAACTAAGTGAAAAAAAGTTGATATTTAAAGTAAACACAGAAAATTCAAAAATTACTTTATCATTCACTTTCAGTGCTTGTGTAAAGAAATTGAATGATCATGGGCATGTTGATGTTTCCTTTAATGTTTTATCCTAGATCTTTTCTTCTTTTCATTCGTTGTCGCAAAAGCATCATTATAAATAAATAAAATTTCATCAACAAGTTCTTCATCGACATTGAAAAATAAAAGATAGCTGTCAAAACAACACGCAGCTCGGTTGCATTAAAAAATAGATACTCCTGTAATAATGAGCGCAACACGGAATGACATTTCAAAGGAAAATCACCGAGAACTGCGCATCACAAACATGCTGTAAAAGCAGTTATAGCACAACACTGCAAAATACAACAATTACTCTGTTTATATGACCGGATTAAAAGATCTAAAGAGGATTCGGTTTGACAGCTTTTCTCTCCCGAAGAGCTGCAAACTGTTTTTTCGTCTATGTTTTTTGGCAACATTTATTTTTCTTATTTTTGGAATATTTCTACTCGCCATTTTCTGCTGTTTTTTTTCTGCACGCTCGCTCTCACAAACTTAATCTTCCGATCCGCGTTTTTATGCAACAACTGAATCCGATCTCACACAAATTTTGTATTCGAATTGAGTAATCCGCACTAAATTCGGATTGAAGCCGGATTTAATCCGTCATACAAACTGGGAAAATACCGAGCTTTCTCGCATACCGTCTTAAGATAAAATGACAGAAACCAAGAAAAACGAAAAATGCCTTCAATATTCCGATTTGGTACAACTAGTGCCATCTAAAGAGCAAAGTTTCATGTAGAACCACTGCATCTTGTTTTTTTAATTAATTTTTGATCTAACTCACCGTTGATACAACTTTTTGTTAGAAATGAAAAAAAAAAAACACCAACTGTTTAGCAGAGCGTAGTTTCGATCTACGGACCTCTGGGTTATGGGCCCAGCACGCTTCCACTGCGCCACTCTGCTTGTTAAAATTTTGTGTCAAAGGTGGGTGAAATATCAGCTGTCCGTTCTTTGAATTTTATATGAGGGCGAGTATAAATATCTTGTTTATCGCGTAATCACGTATATTTTATTACCTTATTAAAGTAAATTGCTGAAAACGTGTTAAATGTGTGAAGTCATTTCTCGCGCTTATGATTGTTAAAAAAAAATTGTTAAAAACTGGACTGGTTATGGGGAGAGTAGAAAAATGCTTTGCCTTTTTAATCATGCTAGGGTTTGAGAAGTATTCTTAGTATAAATACATTTTTTAATACACAATTCATATACTCTTGATTGCTTTCAAAATAAGTTCCTTGGATCAGAAGGATTACTTGATAACGATACGAGTTTATTAAACACTGGGGAAGAGATTTTTTTTGGAATCGAAGGAATAACCATTTTCCTGGACAGTTAATTTCGTGGTTTTTTATTTTTCGAAATAAGCTCAGAATTGACTCATCAAATTTATTTAAATATAGACAAACAACCCAACCGAGTCTCTCTGATTGGAAGAGAGACTTGAGAAGTTAAATATATCTAGACCACATTAACGTCGAAATTCCACTTCGTACTTTGGCTTCAATCTAGGCATTCCTTCGACTTCTTGATAGTTCCAAATGTTGTCGATCACTGCGTTATAAAAGTTTATCTTTTGACATTGGACACTGCAAAAAATCGTTCCGCGCTCACGATTTCATATTTTTTAGTGTTCCATATATACTCGGCAAATTGGAGAGGTGTGTTCTCCATCGATATGAATCAAACTTGTCAACTTCAAATTTGAATACGTATGTCAAAATTACTTTCGACAAGTCAGTTGATATCCAATCGACGTTGATATTTAACTTTCAATCGAAAAAAGACTTACAATAACCTCGATCTTTGGGCCTGGTCTGTACGTTATAAAATCGTCTGCGATGAATAAACCGCACCCTGTTGCAGACCGTTGTTGATTTCATAAGTGCCAACAGAAGTCACATTCTTTTGGCAAAAGCTGTGCCAAAGTCATTTTTCAAGTCAATCGAGCAAGCACCCAGTCTAAAACCAAATTTGTTATCCAGGGTAAAAATGCAGTCTTCAATCTACTTAGTGCTGATGTTCGGAATGAAATTTATCGACCGAAGAATTGCCGGGCTGGACGAGTCTATATTTTTGAGAAATAGGAAAAAACACTGTCTACCAATGATTAATTCACATTATCCAGCAAGTTAGCAAACAGAGTTCTTTGAAAATCTTTAAACGGCGTTTGATAATCCATTGATTTCGACAAATTTCTTATTTTTCAGTGAACCGAAGGTAACCAGGAGATCTTCTTTTGATATTAATATTGAATGAGCCCACATTTGCCATATAATTGTCATTGAACATGGAAAAACCGATCACCAGTTTTCACTGGTGCATTATAATTTCTAAGACAAGGCTCGGGCGAGTGCCAATATTAACCACTTATGCTTTCACTTTCATTTTGGGTTGAAAAATAACTTTATCTAGCACCAGAGAAAGGCCATGGTCCCCAACTGAAAACGTGTAGAATAATTTATAATTATATTTTTTAACTTGCAAACATGTGCCCTTATGTCCTCAAAACAATTTTAATACTGTGCTCGCCGGTAAGCATGGCTTCTAACTATCCAAGCACACTTTTCGTTTTATCCGAACAATTATTGGTTGGTTTATTAACAGCCCGAATCCGTAATAAAAGGACTGTTGATTTTTTTTATCTATCGCAATAGAGTTTGAGTATTGCGTAAGAATAAAAGTGGTGTGAATTAAATATAGTATTTTAGTTTTTTTAGCGTGTGATGCCATAAGTTGTTTCGCCAATGCCATTGGGTTAGATATTTTCGGTTTGAGTCTTTGGACCATTGCTTATGAATTTTCAAATATTTAGGTTCACTTGCGCCAGCAGCAAGTAAATTCCTTTACGTTATGCTTTATTTGATTCTTGCAAGTATATGTCCTGTTTAGTAAATGTGTTAAGGTTTATAAAGCACTTAACTAAGTAAACAAAGTGACGTGCCCTTTTCTCTAATACATCACTTAGAGTTGCGTGAGTCAATAGCATTTTCATGCTTTTCTACGGTTTGATTGAATGTCAAATGTGTCTGTTATGAAAACATGGACGAATTTCGGAAAGTCAAGGACCCATTAGGCTACATCAGACACTCATATTGTTTAAGGATTAAAATATTGTTTGAGATATAAAATGTTGTTAATATGCGAATTATTTTTAATAAATTAAAGCTATTTTTGCAATGGACGAGGAGTACAGACAGTACCGAAATTTGGTTGAACCATGAAGCACGAGTTTAAGCCAAATGGAATCAAGAGTCTGAGACTTCATTGATGTTTTTCATGTAACAATTTTGTAATTCTTCAAAATCAAATAACTTCAATTTTGTGATTGAACTTAGAGCTAAGACAAGTTTTTGAAGAACGATTTCTCCTCCGCTCCAGATGGTACTTCAGATACGGCGCTGAAAAATGCCTGGTTGAAATTTTAACGTTACTATATTGGTTATCCATTTATCAAGGAGAAAAATACTATACTTCACGATAATTGCTAAGATTTCGAAAGATTTTCGAAAGGATTTTATATTATGATATGTTGTTCCACTGCAGATTCTCCAAATGTAAATCAAGAACGAATTTTTCAATAGTGCTCATCTATATGTCCACAGCGAGTCCTTTTAGAACAGAGGTGGCTCAGTGGCTCAGTTATTTAAACCTCACACATGTCTATATATGCCGATGACGAAAAATCTATAAGTTTATTTCATCCCTACACATGTACTTGGCGACCTTAACTTCTGTGCGATTTTGGTGTTCATGTGATATAGAATCCAACCTTCACTTGCTCTATGATAACGTTATAAGCAGGGCCAACTTAGCACTTGGATTAAAAAAAGTTGGTCTTGTGAATTTTTCAACCCGTTTGTCACGAAAGTCATCAACATCACTTTTTTTCGACCGATGCTCAAATAAACTAGCCGAATCTGATCTCAATATTATGACACTCATTATCAACGAATTGATGAAGCGCATCGAAAATTTCCCCTTAAGGGTCTCGGATGAAATGACACAAACTTACTCCTGAAAAATATCGCTTGATATTGATCAGGCTCTAGTCACATGAGTATCGACGTGATATTGCAGATACAGTATACTATATATGAATCAATTGTCGTCTGATGTTATGTTCTAAATTAAAAAGATAATAAATATACCTGAACACAAGCCCACTTGACTTATTCACGTCCCACTCTTTTGTATCTCTTCATCTTACACTATATTCAAAATGCTGCGTTAGCTCAAGAGAATGACTTAAAATATTTTTTGTTGTACTCAAATAAAAATGTAAGAAAAACTGAATTTATTACTGCAGCAAATGATAATAATTTATGATAATGATAAGATAGGAAAGATTATATACATTTTTTTACATCCTTTTACATATTTTGCATTCTTTTGCAATCGCTGCAATCTTCTGCAATATAAATTCAATTAAATTGATAGAAAAAATAACTGAGAGCTGTTTTAAGTATTACATACAAGCGGTGCGATCCTGCCAAGGCTAAAATTAAATTTGCTTCGGTGAATTTTAAACGTTTAAAAAGCTTGTATCGTATACATTTCTCTGCATAGTGGAAATAAGACATGCGTGGTGGTCTATGTAAGTGAAGTGACCCCACACAATTTTGGTTTATCTCAGAGCTTGGAAGACGTTTTCAAAACTTGCGACTGCGGTTGGAGTATAATTTTATTCCTCATAACCGAAGAAATAAAAAAATCATTCACAAATATTTGAGAGAGCCCATTAATAAATTGGACATGTTTCGAAAGTTTCAGTACTAAGATTCGGGTCAAGCCTAAGATATTTCAGCAAATAAGCAAAATTTTACGAAACAAAAAACAGAATGAATGAATTGCGGCCAAAGAACAAATACTTTTGACTGCAGGGGGAAATTTCAACAGATGCTGTCAGGATTATATTACAAAGTTTTAAGTCGCAAGTAAGAGAAAAGTGTCGGAAATACGTAATCTAACTTTTACATGGTCACTCTAGTGATTTACCGCAGATACTCAAGTTAAAACCTATGCTATGAAGGAATGTTCCTTTAAACCAAAAAAGGCTTAAATACCCATCAATTATACTCAGTAAATTCCAGTTTCCTATTTCGTTGGATGTCCAAGTCTTCATTCATCATCGTCTCTTCGTTAGCATCCACAAAATCGCTAGTCAAAGAGGTTGATGGTTTTATTTTATGCTTATTCCCACCTAGACAAACAACTCTCACCAATCCACAATGAAGCTCGAAACTTCAAGTTATGACAGACTCTATGAATAAATACATACGATTGAATATTTCATAAATCTTGGTCATCCGCAAATTGAATTGAACAGCCTGCATGCATTTTTAACAACAATGAATCCTGCCGCTCCCATAAACTTCGCCGCGCGCTGTTCAAACTAACAGCCCCACCATAAAGACCTCTTGTGTACCCATAGATAGCTCTAGAAGCCATGGTTCTTTCTAAGTTTTGAATGATATATGTGTACTCATCTATCACCAATTCAAATGTGAAGGCGGCGGCGGTGGACGAAGCGTTTACAATGCAAATTGGAAATCGCTTTTACGCTTTTCACATCTTCTACAAGAAGTTAAAACGAGGTATTCAAACTTTCCCCTCGTTCTGGTTTGGTGTCCTTCGCTAGTTGGAACACTCCATGGGACATCTGTTTCCATATTGACACAAAATGAAGATGCACTCACTCCATCCCGAAATGGTTGCACGAGTATGTGTGTGCACTGAGAAAAACAAAAAAGGAAATCGGAAGAATAAATCGGGGACTCTTCGTTGTGCAACTGAAAATGTTGAGTGACCTTGGAATCTATTTTTAGCAGCGGATGTGTGCAGAAGGAAAACTTTTCAATGATTCTCACATAAAATAGGTCAAACGTCGCACCCAATGATGCCATGGGGACGTCGCGTCCGCAAAGAGAGAGAGAGATAGACCATGAGGACCACCCACCCCCAATTCCTCATTCACCAGCGAAATGTTACATTGGCTTTGCTATTTGTGCAGGACAATCTTCTGAAAATGTTTGATGTTTAGAAATTCCAAAGTGTTTCTTGAAATGGAGATGCATTTAAACATATTGTTAGATCCATAAGTCTAAGGAAAAAAAATCAAAAATCCTTTTGTAGAAAATTGAATTGTTGTCAGTTTCGGTTATTAAACTTTTTACCACAGCATTGAAAATAAAAAAAGTTGTAACGAGTATTTTTCTCAGAGGTGTACGGTTTCGGATAGGTATATCGTTATGCCCAGTAAACCTGGGGAAATAACCATGCAAATTCTTACATAGGATCATCGTTAAGAAATAGTGGATTTTTCATTTTGCTCAGCTGACTTGTAATGGACTGTGTTCATAATCGTCCATCTGAGTAGCCCATAAGCAATACTATGGTTCGCTTCTGTGGAGGCTAATTTGAACAAAATTTATCGATTCCACGCCGGTCGTTCTCAGCAGTTCCGATTCTTCTCGGCAACTGAGTGGAGTATTTCGAGGAAAGATCTTGCCAACGACCGTATAAAATCCAACTACCAAAAACAAAATTAAGTTTTGGAATGACCAGATTGCTTACGAGATTCCATTCCAAGTCAATGTTTTGTTTGGTTTGCATACCGTCAATGATTCGCGAGCTCTTTTTCTCCTGTGTCAATTACAATCTTCTAAGAGGAAGATAACAGGAAGGAGGGCTACCTTCTGTCATATTTTTCACTCATTTCTAACATAGCTTTTCAGGCATAAGCCGGATACTAATAAGGCTAACTTCGAATATATTTAAATCCTCCTCTCCCCGTAAGGCAGAAGTTAAATCGGTTAAAGTTCTGCTTGCTTCCATAGGTGGTGATGTCAGCTACGATCGCTAACCTTGGCCATTATAATCTGACTACGAAATAAACTACTACTAAACTAAACTACAAATCGATTCACGGGTCTCAAATTCTAAATAAATCCTTGAATTTTTGTATTATTCTCGTACGTGATTGAAGTCCGACTAAGTAACGCGGTCAGCATATCAAGCTCTGACAGCGGATTTATGACAGCGTCAGTTGATTACAAATAAAATACTGCGAATTGAACGAATGAAAACAAGCATTTATGGAATTCCGCGCATAAAGCAATTGAACCCCAAAATATATATTAATCCTTTTCACAATCTATCTATTTGCTCTGTGCTAATTCGATTAAGAGTGTAGTTATAATCCCTTGAAAGGGAGGAAATTGTAAAAAAACACAAATAGCATGAGGAGAATTATGAATGTAAAGACAAGATTATTCGCTTATAAGGTCAAATTCGCTCAGGAATTAAAGCACTTCTTCTCTGTTTGGTCTTTTGAGTAGTTCGAAACTGACGACAATGTTATACCGAAATATTCCTTTTCAGATGAACCTTTTTCCATCTTATGAATGAAGTTATTCTCAGTAGAACAAAAGAGTTTTAAAAAATCATGTATAACGTTATCAAGGAATCTTTCTAGGGGCGATTCTACATTTTTCATGAAAATTTCCGCCTATTTTAAATAACATCTTATTCTGGATTATTATCCGCGACTTGATTCCTGAAATATCGTGGGAGAACTATTTACATCTGCTGTGGCAAGATCAAACATCTTCCAAATGTTTATACTCACACTAAACCCCTCTAAATACATAACATAAAAAAACTTCGGCAAAAATTTCGTAAAATTTCAATAAACAAAAACCAAAGTCACACAAGCACAATAATGAAACGTCACAACAACAACAAGCGAATTGATGACTCCAGTTCTGGCTGTCGTAATAAAGGAATCCAATGTCCTCACATAGAAGGACGACAATTCTTTCGTTCCATCCACAAATGGGAGGTATCGACAAGAAGCGGAGAATGAAATTTATTAAGGGTGATGATTGCGCTTCTAAATTGGTGGATATCACGGTGGATATCGCGCGAAAGACCTGTGCGGCGGCTCTTTACTCTAGCTCTGACGTTATTTTCGCCTGATTAGCAGCAGCCTACTCGAAATTTGTTTGCTAAGTGCGGGAGGCTGCGAGATGTCTTTAGTGACCAATTTGATGGATGTCCAAAGAAATTCGTTGGTTTTTGTGCCAAAAAATCGTTTTCAAGAAAAATGTGAAATGAAAGGAACGTGATGTATTTTTCAAAATATTTCAACGTGAGGAAGTAGAAATTCACGTTCCGTGAAGGGAATGAAGCTTTATTTTAATTTGAAAGGATACAGGCGCACGTGATTTACGAATTGAGTTGTTGGAAATAAGTTTTAATAAAAAATTCTTTGTTTAAATTAAGGGATGCGATTTCCCACGCGAAAGGTTAGAAAACTCATTAGATCTTTTTGAGTGACTAATTGATTGTTTCTTTGTCGTGAAATTAACGCAGAGTCTTAAGGTGTTACCATGTTTTCTTTTGTGTCTTGAACGTGTAAGAGCTTAAGGCACAATAAAATTAGTCTGTGACCTTTTTGTCGAATAGGGAGTTTGCATTTAATTATATCCTGCCGTGGAACGAATAATGCTTAGTTAGGGCGAGTGGAGTGGAGTCATAATTTGGGCTACTAGGACTTTAAAGGAAAACAGGTCTTGTAAAATTCGCCTTTACCGATACATGTAATCTAAGCGGTTGTGAAAAAATGTACATGCAAATGTAAATGAAACGACACTGACTTCCAAGTGGAAAATAAGGCCCTTTACAAGACCATGAATGAGCCAAAAAAAAAAAAAATGGAAAACTATGAAATCTTTTGGTTGGCATGAATCACCAACTTTACCTCATTTGTACGCATATAAAGCCACAAAAATGATTTTCTTCTAGCTTCTGGAGAAGACCCAATAACGATATTTAAACTATACCTTCGGCTGATAGTTTTCATGACAGGACGTATTCTTATGGTAGAAAGCACTCGATTTCCACACTTCAACACTCACAAAGTGACCTGGGAGTCTACAAATCAAAATATCTCACCTATATTGATAAAGTTTCGGTTTCCCAAGACACTCTTCGAACATTTTGGCTTTCCGGACGCAGAGCAAATTTCGACTTGGACCGCTACTTAGTTTCCGCTACGGATAGACTGAGAATATCCCGGACTCCGAGAAACAAGAAAACCGCCATGAAGTGAATGAGGTTAGTGAAGTTAGTTTCAAGGTCAGTTCTGGCCAACATTTGCAGGTTAAAAGGATGCATTCTAAGCGGTGCCGAAAAGAAGGATGCCAGCAAGCTGAGCTCTACAAAGAAAGAAGAAGGTATTAAAATCGGCATATCAAAAGGAGAAAGGAGATGCATGAGCAAATTGCTTTAGAATGCAAAGATAGGTAAGAGGTAAAAAAACTTTAGAGAAAAGGACAAATACGTATTAGAAATAAAATCGATGCTGAGTTAATGAAAAGATCAATAATAGGGACTTCAAACAAAGCATAGCTTCAGTTTTTACGTTTCAAAGAACTTACCGTCAAGGTCTTCAGCTGTAAACGAACCGGACTAGTAAGGTTGGATGGTAGTATGCCCAACAAATTGAACATCTGTTTGGAAGATCCTTAAGCTCATCTGTTTAGGCAGGATGACGATGGAGAAGGCTCGCTGCTCTTTTACCAATAGAATTCTCGAAAAAATAAACAAATTGCTGCCGTTTGATTTAACATCGTTCTGGAAAGAAACTTTCGAAGCTCACACATCAATCCCGGAATAACGATCTTCTAGAAATCTATCCAAACGGTCTACTTACGACATGTTTTAGGCGATGTTAAAATGTCTTTTCCCCTCTGCAATCGAGGAAGCAAAGCTGAGGCTCCATTCATCGAACATACTTTTATGTGACCATACATTGGAATTGTGTGAGGACTGGGTCAGGGTTAGCGACTGCTTGTCATCGCCGGTTATCAGCCTACACAAGTGGGTCTTTTAGAATGTTTTCGTCTTTGACTTTGACTTCAACTGTTGGTTAAATCAACATTCTCAGTCATTCCTGTGGTAGAATTGGTTGAGTTGAATGCGCTTGCCTACTCTTTATCCAATCATAAATCAAATCGTTCTACTTATAAAATGAAACCGAGCCCATCAGAAGTGACATCTCTGATTATTCTGTGTAACTCTTGCCGGTGGCTGTCTGCGATTGATGCTGGCAGCAGAAGATCTCTTAGGAGCATTTGGTATACGTGATCGGCAAAACTGTGAACGGTGTCTTTCGACGACGATTTTTGGATTTCTCAGAACCCGGAAAATCCTCATCCCAATTCGACTGCCAAATATCCTTTTACATTTAAAACACCAGTGCGATTTAAACATCGTTTTTGGCGCTCTTGTTGGTCTTTATATAAGCTCTTAACAACTTTCTTTTGTAGCGTTGTTGCGAATTCAGCCTTGATTCGGATTGATATCAAACTCACATGCTTGAAGGTAAAAAGGGATCATGAGCCCTCTCCCAAATGTGTTTTTTTCTGTTCCGTCTGGGAGTCATCGTTGTAGGCGATTTTCAACTGTTATTTTGGCTAGCATGAAGTGTTGTTCCGCTATCCGTGGCATCCAAAAATCCAACGATAAATTCCTTTTCAAAATGCTCCACATTTTTTTCGCAAATTTCCTTACTTTCCAATAGTTCGTAAAGTTATTCAAAACATTTAAGCTTCGAGTAGCATTCATTTATTAGTTTACTCGTTGCTGAGATATTTATACCGATTCTTTGGCTCACTTCGGCGCCACTGTATTTTATTTTCATACGCGTAAAACTGTTCGCAGTTATCATCCAAATATATTCATATTCACGTTACTGACCTTCGGTCATGTGCAAGTATTTTGAGAGTTGCGTACATCGAGGTACTCTCAACAAAATATTTTCCCTCTTTACACGTGCATAAGGGTGAATCAACACCAAATCTTCAATCAAGCTATTCAGCATTTAAAGTGTATTGCATACGTTATTACAAAAAAAAAAAAAAACTAAACCGAACATTGGAGGGTACTGTCAGGCCTCCTCCCGAGGGCATCGAGTAGACTACATTTGTTAGGATCCTCAAGAGGATTTGTTAGGATCCTCAAGAGAATGCGAATAAATTACTCAAGTTTACAATGTTTTAACCCTTATGTTCCTTTGACACCCCATTTGGAGTGTTCATTTCGTTTCTATCTTCTTTTTTCTTGCTTTCTTGCCTCGTAATTTTTTGCCTTTATCGTTTGTCGTATCCATTTGTTTTATGTCATACGATTTCTGATTACACTCTCTTTGGATAGAACAAAAAAAAAGAAAACAAATCGTAAAGAGATTCTGCAGCAGAAGCAGCAGCAGTAGCAGTAGCAGCAGCAGAAGTGCCACTAAATTTACAGACAGACGCACCAGCCACCAGCTATGACTATGACAGGCATTTATGTACACTGCGGCGGGAGTATCAGCACCAGCAACAGCAGCAGTATAGCAGGGCCAGCAGAGAAAAAGCTCTTATTCAGCTCGAGACAAACACACAACATTTTCCATGTATCTACAACTGAATATCTTCTCTCAGCTGCGATGAGCACACCACGGCTGTCGAAGGAACTTTCCCAACCAAATCGAACGAAACTTTGTGTCAGAATATCTTTCACTTTAGTACCGAGTACACCCACGAATTGTTTTGATGCTCAACACTGCGTTGCTGCTTCTCTCGTTGCCGTCGCTCTCCTGTGCTGTTTTTTGCTGTGTACTGTGCTCTGTGTGTCTCTGTGCTTAACCTAAACCTTATTGTGTATCTCCATTGTTGATATTATTTTTCACTTTCCTTATTTTGTTTAATATTATTTTCTATTACTACCACGGTACGCAGTCCTTAAATTACGCCGCAGTGCAACGCGATTAGAATTAAAAAATTATATACATTGGTATATGTTTTCCTTAAGAAAAAAAAAGTATCTAACCCCTTTTATGGCACATTCCCTTCAAACGAAATTGATTATGTATTAACAAAAAGACGAAGAGGAAACGAGAAATAGAAAAGCCAAACGATAAAAAAAAGAAAACTTGAAGCAAAAATTAAAACAACCGCATACACAAGACACCCAGGCGTATACGCAACCTTTTTTTTCATCTTCTTCCAATTCAAATTCATCCCCCTTGGATAAAATAAAAAAAAAAGTATAGAAACAACAATAAAAAAATAAATAAATTAATAATCCAATTTAATAATAAATTAATTTAAGTCTGGATTTGAGTGCTCAAAATTGAATTTGCCTTCTTTTTGCCAAAGCAAAGAAGTCCTGTGCAAAAAAGTGTACGAGTATAATGCAATTTTCCCTGCGACGCAGCGCGATGCAATTTCATTATTCCTCTGTCAGTGTCTGATTGAAAAGTGAAGTTTTCCGTTCCCGACTTTCGCAGTCGTTTCGTCACCACCACGAAGTACAACGAAAAAGGAAAGAAAAATATTACACATCCTTCCAGAGAGCGCTAGGACAAGAAATTAACCAAATTTTGATGCACAGCTTAAAACAAACATAAAGGAAAATTTTTAGTCGGTAAGTGTTTTACTTTTGGTTTTTTTTTTTTTTTTTGCTGTCCAACTCAAGTCGGGGGTATTCGATGGCTTAATAGAAGTCTCGAGGAGTCATGCTTAAGTGGTCATCATTATCATCATCATTTTCATCATTATGCTCGTCCTTAACAAACAATAATAAACCAAAGCCACTCACATCCTTGTTCCTGCCTACTTTTAGGACGGCAAGAAACAAAAGAAAAGCATATCCCAAGTAGAGCTTGCTACACTAGCTTCGTGTTTTATTATTTAATCTATTCTGTTGGCTAAAATGACGTTCCATGTAAAACAGAAAAAAAAAACATAAAGAAACCAAAGCAGTGTGGGTGTAGTTGTATAGTGAACCAAAAAAAAAAAGGAAGAACCATAATCGGGTCAGTTTAATAAAAGAGCGCACGAAGCTTGAGGAGTGCGCCTTGTGCCGACCATACCCATACCTTACGGAGTGCTTAAGAACTACAGGCTGTGCTCTGTTTGCGAAATTGGCAAGGATCCTTTCATTCATAGATACACGTATAAACGTATGTATATGTGTGTTCATTTTGTATATTTGATTTCTCTATGAAAAGAAATGAATGCAAGCCATAGCTCAGGCAGCACAAAGGGACCAACTCACAAGGAAGAAGATTGGACTGGATTTTGTTGTTTTTTGTTTTTTGTCAGGAAGACGATGCTTGTATCCTTTTTTTTTTTTGCTGAAAATCAAGAAATATTTAAATATTAATTTCCTTTGAAGGGTGGCCAACGTGACACACATTCGGAATTCCGTGCCGAAGGCAGACTCAACACATTTAACGATTTTACGATAGTTTTCTTTAGTTTTAGCTTCTATGTTCGGGAGTCGAGGGTTTCTAAAAATAGCATATTTGTCGTTGACAATTGAGAGTGCATAATTGCACTGCGCCACATGTTTGCATAAGTTTCAGCTACGTGCGAGAACTTTGCTGTAATTTAAATTTGCAGAAAGGAATTTAAATTTACGTAAGTTTTGCTAAACATTTTGAAAAGAAGGCTGTCAACAACAGGAAAGTGCAGAGAAATGTTTTTTAAAAAAAAAATCCAAATCAGCAGCGAATATTTGGAAAATGTTTTTGGAAGGGTTTTCAAAATATTTCTATAGGGAAGTAGTCAGACATGTGCAGTGGATTTTTCTTATTGTAGCTGTCAAATTGTCAGGAAGGGGAAGCTCTTCTGGCATGACATGTCCCAAGTCTTCTAGTTTGGCATAAAAAAAATTATTTTCTTGGCATCAAGAACTGTGATTCTTTCAATCGAATAGAGTTGGTCAAATCACATGATTAGCGAGGTGAGACGTATAGATCGAAATCTTACCTTTAGCTTGGTAGAATAAGGTTTCCACCAGCTTACTTGCGTCAGCTTAGATCCATTGCGATACCAGTACAGAATCCCAACTAAAGTCCACCATATATAAAATATAAAGTCCTTTTGAAGATGAAAAATATTTTTCCTCATCGTATTCTTACATGGTGGCCCAAAATGAAGTTTCGTATGCAAAAAACACATTTAGAACGCCCGCATTTTGCAGGCTATTTTTTGCCTATAGATTGGTCGGGTTGTTCATCAAAATGAAGATATTCATACTACAGTAATTTGGTATCGGCCGATAAAAAGTGTTGACGCTGCCAAGTTCTCCTCCATCGTTGTTAATTAAACCGGACAACGTAAATTTGATAGAATAACTGGAAGTAATTTGAAATACATCGTGTGTAATTATCCAAGCAACTGGCCATTACATGATCCTTTTCGCGGCGCATTTCAGTAAAAGAGTTGAAGATATGCGTTAGCACAGTTTGGACATTAGGTGAGATACTGCCTGCAGACTTTCTATCATTTTGGACGAGTTCGGTAAAAATTCATTATGAAAGACGAGGTCCACTTACATCACTTACATCTCAAATTGAAATTGATAAATTTGCCCCAACAATACTAATGCTCCTACAGCACCAGGAATGCACTCATTATTCACGAACAGCCATTAAATTCAATTGAAGTCTGTTCATGGTGCGTTATTGACGTCCGAGATGCTATTGGACGTCATTTTTTCGAGGACTCCACCTAAGACGATGCCTGTCAATAGAGAGCTATATAAGACCATCTCAAAAAGTTGATAACTAGGTGTGACAAATTAACGTATACAATTATGCATTTTCGAATTGTCGTTTGTCTTTTTTTGGCGATTTGCACAGGGCAGAAGGATCGCTCGATGTAACCACCACAGACTTAATACTTGAACCCTTCAGTTTTCCAATAAATTATGAAAGGCAGTTTGTTTTAAATATTGCTGTGCATAGTTGGAGAAGATCATTAGTGACAAGTTTTGGATTTAAGATTTCTCGCCTTTCCTTTTTAGAACACATAGCTCACCACTTTTATGGTTGTTAGTACTACTCAATTTTAGTTCCACGTTACTGCCAATAATAATTGCAACATTTGAACACTCTTCATTAGCCACCAGGTTTCTAAGGTTGTCCCTATGGTGAGGCCAACCTGATTACAGGCGAGCAACGCTGATCTTAACCCATACTTGTGCTGAGTGTGTTTCAGAATGGCTTTTTCTATATCTCCTATATCTATGGATGGGAAATTTGTCGCCTCCGAGAAATATAAGAGCAGCTTTTGAGTACAGCAAAAATTGCTTTCCATTTTCCATGCACGCTGCTTTATTTCGCGTATGCTTTATATTTCCCTTTTTGTGAACCTGGAAGTTCAAGAGTTATCGCTCCTTTTACTTAATCTCTGTACAGCTTGCAGATTTCGCGGTTGTACTTTCTCATCATTAAGCCCTGCTTGCAGACAGGACCGTTTATCCGAAGGAGGCATTTTATTTTCAAGGTACTTAAATCGGTTCAACTTATTGCTTATCATCATTTCCTAGTTGGTCTTATAACAACAAGCCTTCTCAATTTGTTTGCAGTACGCACTAAAATCGCTCTCTGCTAATCGGTGGCGATTAGATTTCGTTCGCAATCGAGGAAGTCTATTTTGAAGCCTGCATACAGGTTTTTGGACTTTAAGTAGTAAGGATTAAGCAGAAATAGTTGCCGCATTCTTCCAGGCAATTCTCAATGACAATGAAATAGATATCCTCCGGGTTTAAAGAATTCAATAGATCCTCTTTTCCAAAAAATAAAAAAACACCACCTGAAGTGCTTTATTCTCGCCACAAAGTTTGATATATTTCAAGACCGAAGGAACGGGGACTCTTGTCAACTAAAAAAGTTTTTGAAAATTCGTATCGCCTAGAAGATTGCAAACGTTGAGTTGGCGGCTGACTCGGATACATCAATGTAGATGGCAAGTCTTGCAATGAAAAGAGCTACATATGCATAGTTCTTGTCTAATTTAAAGGATGTACTCTGGTCTGGTCTTGGAGGATAGGAGTTTGCAGATCAACAGTCGAACGGTTCCGATTTTGACGACATCGTCCTTTTTGTTGGCCCAGCTTCAATACAGATATCATCTCATAATTTTCGTAGCTTATTGCATATTTCTAAAAAAGCTCTTCATTGACACAAAACACTGACCTTTTTTTTCTAAATAAAACACACTCTTCTGTTTGTACATGTTTCAATTCAATTTGAATTTTATACCCTCAATAGCACACACATCGCACCAAACACGAAAAGTCATAGGACCATTCTTCGATTTTTTTGACGATGTGTTAAGTCCTTTGGACTGTGGGCTTGGAATGTGAACAAAACAAACAAATTCACACGTTCGCATTTTAACCCTTCTCATGAATTTTCTATCTTTGAGCATATTGAAGATAGCACAAGGAGTCGGGCGAGGAACTCATTATGTTGTAGATTCCACTTGTATTGTAGTTGTAGCATTAAACGGCTGCTCCTTGATAATATGCCAAGAATGTACGACAATGTCTAAATGCAATGTCACGTCTGAAAGACAACACATCTGGTGTTTGTTTGGAGCTCGTGATACGATGGAGGCAAACAAAACAAAAAAACGAACAAAGTACTGACAGAGCTGGCTCGAAAGGATACACGATAAAGTTGGAGTGAGCGGTTACAGATGTGCCTTGGTTTGTAGAGAAACCTAAGCCTTAATTTGTGCTTAACTTTTCGTTTTGCCTCAAGGTATCTAAAAATTGATTGCAGCGCATTTTTAAAATGGTTGCCAGTAGTAATCTCGCGCCAAAAGTAATATTTTCTCGATTTCCCCAAATCCCCTTAAGGAGATTATTTGCTTTTAATTAATTGTAACCTCTGGCCTATTTAAAGGAAGAAATTGAATTTATTTAACTTGTTGGATGTTATCCCTTAATGTACTATGGACAGTCAATAAATTTTGGTATTGGTTAGGCATGTGGCTTGCCAAAGTGTTACATACAGATGAAAGGCCATGTCGCTTGTGTTTGTGAATCCTTTGGCAATCGTTGCTTTGTTCAAGTTAGTTTTCTTTAGAAAATATTCGGTTACAAAATATTGTAATAGGAAGGATAAGCCACTTGGTAAAAAGAATTCGTTTTTTTTGAAAAACCTTTCAGTCTTCAAAAGGACCTGTTGTTTTCAAAGGTGGTTTTCTTATATTACTTAAAGAGTTTTAAAATGAGAAGTGGACGGGTTGTTTGTACTTTACGTTTTTCGTTAAATTGAATCTAGTCGACAGAGAGATGTTAATGATTTTCAAAGCAGGTAAAGTTACCTTTGAGTGGATAAGGGTATTCAACTCGTCCAATGGCAGGAAAGAATTTAAACCGAGTAAAGTTCTGATTATTTTCAAAAAGGCAGAAACCAGTCGCGACCTATGTCTAAGAAATTATTAAGTTGGCACACACGTGGCACCCATGGGTAGCCATTTTAGTAACCGCAAAACATCTCTAGCAATGAGAGTTATCAACGGTCCTACAAAGTGAAGAATGAGTAGGTTCAAAGAATGTTCATTACAGGAATTACTCAAATAAGGAATAACAGCTATAACACCTGACTGAAGTTTTTAGACTGCGTATTATTGGTTGAAACACGGCGTTAAATACTTGCTCTGCTATAAGGAACTGCCTTAAGAACACTTTTGCGAAGGGGTCCACGAAGCGACAAAAGATAAAAGCTTCCGATTTGCAGCTTGTTAAACAGTGACAAGTATTTTAAGAATCAAATTGAGCTTTTGCTGATTGACACCAGACACTCGTTAAAAATTCTAAATGTGCGACTTATCCCACGAATCGAAGTGGACTCTGAACTCTTTTTAGTGGAAGTTTCATTTAGACGCCCACTGTAAGTCCGTCGTATAAGGGCTTTTAATTTATTGAGTGAAATAACAACAAGCCTCGATTAAGTATTGTATTGTGATTCATGGTCAACTCATACGCCCTTCGGATCTGAACGTGGATTGTTAGGGCTTGCAGAGTGATGTGATAAAATGAGCCGCAAGAAAAAGGATACAAACATCTTCTACGCTGATTGCTGGGTGCTAAAAAGTCTTAAGCTTTATAGATATCAACATCGCCCTCATCTCAATGGTCAATGGTCAATGGTCAATGGTCAATGGTCAATGGTTCGATGTCCCATCATGATACCAAGCCAAATCCAAGGCTTTTTGTTCTTGTGCTCTATCTTTGCTTCATTATAACATGCGCTTATGGATCCAGATAATGGTGGTCTAGTGGTGTTCGTCAAGATCACTTAGAATAATAATGCCTTAATGCCGTCGATTTAACTTCATCGTTATGTATTACTTTGTATTACTGCGGGGCCAAAAATGAAGTTTTATATTCTTGTGAGGATAAAGTTTTTTCCTGACCGGTGCTTCTTTTTTAATGTTGAGGATTTCACACTGAAAGACACCACCTTTATTTGAAAGTATATTGAGTCCATTAATGATTAGAGCCGTAGATGCCGAGTAAATCCTGCTTGGTACAGAATAATATATAAGGTATAAAACAAGATTCTAAGATTTTAGGAATAGGCTTGAATTTATTTATTTATTCTTAATTTTGTGTCTGGATAAAACTTAATTTTTCTACTGATTTCCACCAGCCCTAGCCCTAGGTAACTAGACCATTCGATCGTTTTCCCAAACTTTCTCCATATCCATTGTTTAACTTTTTCTTCCAAATCTTTTTACGCGTTGGCTCCAAATCTAAATATAGTAGTACACTCAGATATAAGAATCTTGAGAAAGTTTTAGGAAAATCTCTTTGAGATATTGGATCTTCCAATTTTTACACCTCCTTGCGAATAAAACTAGGTCCGACTTTTCAGGATTGGCTCTGTTAGGAACTGCATTTTGACCGGCAGCACTCTCCTGTCTGGCATACCCTGCTCAACAATTTTTGTTGACTCTGTTTGAGATGAAGACCTGTTATTCCATGGCAAGAGAATGCTGACATTGCCTGATTTTGAAACTTGACACAAGTCCCTTGCAAGTTCTGATTGTCTTTAAGTTTCAATAGTCAGATTCACAAAATTTGGTCGTGATACTTGAACAGTACTATGTCAATGTAAAGTGAATGTGAACAGTATTAGACCATTGATTATGACTTGAATAAAATAAATTGTAATTTAATTTTTTTCTACTTTTTTTGAGGTAACCAACAAAAAGTTTTCCAATACATGCTATTTTAAATATTTTCCAATTGTATAATCCTTTCATAATTCCTTTCCCTTACAACATTGCTTGAGTCATGTGTCAACTTCAGTAGTACTTTTAACATTCACGTGGATGTATGCGGCCAATGACGCAATAATGACTTGATTTTATTGCCCTTCTTCGGTACCAGCAGCATTATCACGTTTTTCCACTAAAGCTTACCTCTTCGTGATATTCAAGACAACATGTGTCAGACTTGTTGGTTTGGTTTTTTTTTTTACACATAAAAATGTGACCATGTTTTTCAAAAAACAGTGCCGCCTTAAATTCCATGTTAAAGGCGGGTAGAAATACATTTACAGATTCGCGCCAGAGTGTTGGTGGTGTTATCGCCAGTTCGAGCTCCATTATCCAAATCACCATGGTATCCTCGGACTCTTGGTATGAGTGCAATTTAATATAAAATCGAAATCGACTCAACGATACCGGGGATTTGCTGATCCAATCCACAAGCATTATTCATCGCACAAAATCGAAATCTCATATCGCACGGAACTCCTGCAGTAATATTGGCTACCAAAGTTGCGTGTCGTTACGTTTTATACCTTTAAGCCCCATTACGCTTGTCTTTTATTATAGGATGCCTCCTCAACCGATGCGATGATTCTATGCGTATAACTTTCGCATCAACAATGCGCCTTCGATAATCATTAAGACTTCTAATTTTATGGTGTTTTGCTCTGAACACTTTTACGAGCCTACCGTGATGTATTGCAGAGCGAAACAAAGTATCCCATATGCAACGCGCATTTCTTATACCCTCGGGACCAAGGATATAAACAAAAAACCCAAAACATGTACACCAGGAGATCATCATTTCGCGCTAGAAATATCTGACGACCGCTGATGGTGACCCAAACATTTTGCATGCTTGATCAGCAGCATTCATACATAAATCTACATCATAAAAACAAAAAACAATATTTACAACCTCTGTGCGTATACCTTGTCGTAGTCTCTGCGGGCATCGATGCGATGGTTCATCTATTCACTCCAACATTTTACATATTACGATTATCGTCCTCGTTCTGGTTTTTATGAAGCGAAAACTGTCGATTAATCAGGATCTACCACCGCCGCCATCTCATAGTCGAGCTAAGCATAAAAATGCCACTTTGTATCCGTCTGCAATCGAGAGGGTGGAATCAATTTTTATTCGACTTGGAAGGACTTTTTTTCCTGGCTCCATTGAGTACTTGGTGTACAAATGTCGCCCGACTATGTTAAATGTAGCGTCGTCCCTCCGACCGTCGCTCGGTCGTCTAATAGCTGGTCATTGTTTGGAGACGACGAAGGATACTAGCGTTGATTTTGTTAGCAGTAAGCGGAAAGGGACAAAATAAATGGGATGCGATAAGGAAAGTAGGGCAGAGCCAAGTTGTCCATAAGTGAGGATGCACAATTCTTCTTTTATTTGGACACTTTTGCAAGCAGTGAATAAAATGTGATGAGCGTTTTTTTTTTTTCAATTTCTGTCGTTTCAAAGTCTTTGTCCGTTGGTAATATTGTTCACAAAACAACTCAATTAAGGACAGTTCGAGGGAAACATCCTTGGGCTCGTATAAGAAATGATGTTTGATAGAATTCAACAAATAGGACCTAATTTTTTTTCCACACAAAATGGAGATGGGGTCAATCTGGTAGTTGTTGCCTGAATGTAATTCGTAAAACGGGAATAATGTCTGGAATTAATTGATTTCAATTCATTAATGTGCCAAGGGGTTCTTATTTTTTGTACTTAAAAAAATCGTGTAGCGAAAATAATGTTGTGGCTGTTTACAAAAAAAGGGCAAGAAAAGAAAAGAAGTACTGACTAATCAAATAATCTAAGGGGCCTTGAGAATTGGAAAAGGAAGTCAAAGGATCTATTGGCTTTGCGCAGCATTCTTTACATAGGTTCATAGTAGCCGTAGTTTGTATGGTTTAGAGCCACACGGAAGAGTGAGGAAGACCTAAGGATAATTTGCAACAACGAAGTGGAATATTGCTTCGGCTAACAATTTTCATACGGAGGCAAGTTGTATCTGTCAACCCTGGTTATGCCGCGTAAAGTAAAATGCATAAAGGAATAACCGATTCAAATAATTTTGAAGTAAACTATAGTCGATTGGGTATGATATGTGTTTAGAGATTCTCATATCATGAGCGTAAATGGACAGGTCAGAGTCTGTGAGGATGTACTAAAGTCGTTTATAGTGAGAATAAATATAATGGGTCCTAAATGACTGCCTTGCGGTATTCTAGAGTTAGGGACTTAAGGCTCGGATCCTGAGAACCCCATACTGCCAATTTTTTCAATTAATTTTTAACCAGTAGATGAAGGATGGAGTAAGCCTACGAGCCTTAAGTTTCAGGTTAATGATTTGATGGTAGATTTTGTTAAAAGCCTTGCTGAAGTCTGTGGCCAGTGGTAAATAAATTCGTGATGTTTTCAGGAAAGTATGGATTTACTGCGAAAGTACAACGAATCGTAGACAATACTTTCAAAGAGCTTGGGTAAAGAAGAGAGTTTGGCTATGGGACGGTAATCAGGTATATGTTCTTTGTGGCCTTTTTTTCGGGATAGGGATAATATATATTTCCTTCCACGATTAAGGAAAGATAGATTGCTTGAGGGATATCCGAAATAATGTTGTTAGTGGTAAGAATAACGTGTTCGCTCACTTTCTTATAACTACTACCGGCGGTCTTCCTGGGCCTGTACCTAACCATTCTGCCACATAGACATTTTTAAATTAGATTTAAAAATTACTTAGGACAGTCATTTCAGTGAAAGGAAAGCAGTGCATTGAGTTGAGTGGGCTCAAAATTTGTTTAAAGCCTACAGTTCAGCAGATATGATGGGTTTAACCCAAGAATTTTCCAATAATCACAGAAAACGATCATAAGGAATATAAAACAGCTTTATTCTTTTGAATTTTGAGATAAAAGGGTAGTATTCGCCTCGAATCCGCGTCTCTTCTTCTTACTTAAGAAAATGTCTTTTGAATAGAGGTAGTTCATGTATGTAAATATTATAATACAGTAGACAGTATGAGATAGGTGAAAAAGTCAAAATATGCTCAATAAGTATTGCCACGTCAACATGGAAGGACTTCCCCCTGAATAACGCCAAAAATTATTGTTTATTCTCAAAAGACATGCACTGTGAAAAATAATTGTCGCGCACCCCGACCATTCTACGACCATTTTATAATTCAGTTCAAAGTGGCTGGTCTGGTGTGAATCTCCAATAAGAGTGATGCTCATAGTAGTGTCAGAATTTTACTGACTAAACACACTCTTCCGCTTTTTTTTTGTTGTTAACTACAAATATGTTAGTTTCCCCTATCGAGTAGCTTAAGTGTCATAATTGCAAAGCTTCAGGCAGGTAGATTTTCGGTAAAATCAACTGCCGAAACCGTTTAGAGTGTTTGGTACTCATTGCGCCAAATCGAATACGCGGCACACGAGGTTTCTCATGTCTTATGTCTACATTTCCATTGGTGCAACCCCAGAGTTGTATGTCGTAAGTCCATTTAGGCTTTAGCACTTGTTAATTATTTAGTCTGTTGTGTGTGTAACTTGGAATGTTGTTTCTCTGTATTGATCGGATCTATTGTCTATGTTTCTATAGTTGAAATTAATTTGGTCTCGTTGAGAGAAATGCGCTAAAATTTCATACAATCGGAAATTTTTTTTTGAAGCGCTTTGCAGTTTTTCAGTAGCAGGCTCGATTTTGCTTTGTCATATGTCGGGTATATGACAAGAATAGAGAAACTCCAAAGACACTCACTTTCGGAACACCGGCGACAATTTCCTTAAGCCCCGAGTACTCTGTTCTGTGCATAGCTCTAAATATATTTTTTTTTGGTAGGACCCTACTGAATTTGCATTTCACATAATTCAAGCCATTGTGACAAACTTTGTCAAAGGCCCGTGGCACGTTAAGTAAAACGCTGGAGTAAACCTTTTTTAGCTCTAAATCTTTTCGTTATTCTAAATACTTGGTTGTGGAGTTGTGGAGTGATTTGTTGATGATCAGGTATAATGCGTAATTTTTCTATAACTGGCTTCAGTAGACGATTTTTAAATAGCTCTGATGTTATAGGTAAACGTGATATCGGTCTTTAAGATTTTTTTTTCTTTAGGCGGCTTATCCGGTTTCGGGACAATTATGACTTTGGTGACTTTCTACCGATCATGAACTTATAATAATCTAAACGAAGCGTTTTTAAAGTATTGGAGATGAACAATTGCTGTTTTTCGTAATTTATTGAGGATTTGTTCGATATCGTCTATAAATAAATTTTTCGAATTCAACTTTATCTCAAGTGGTGTTTTCAGTGACACATTCAGCATACTTTTTGTTTCGCAATCATGCTCCCAGTCTTTTTACTTAGGTCGAAGCTTTCCTATATTTTTGTGAATTTGATAAGTACACGTACTCCTTTTGTAACGAAAAAGTCTACCAGGTCAGGCAAAGTTGCTACGTCGGAGGGCCAATAATTCAGTTTTCCTATCAAATGGAAATCTACTTTTCGAAGTCCGTGCCAACTTTGTACAATAATCTACCTTTTGTTGAGTTTTTTCTCTTCAAAATGACGAAATTTCCCGATAATCAGACGTCAAGTCACCTACCCGTATGTGTAGGATGCGTATATTGCTATATAAGTCCCTGATTTGTGCCCTTCGCCACAATTGCGAGCACGTGAAAGATTTTACGCAAGAATCTTGGTGTAAGGCCCTACAAAATACTGATCTTGGAAGAACTGAAACCAAACGAACTCACAGGTCGATGAGTGAATTTCGATGAGCAACCTCAGGCAATACAAGAGACGCTATGCACGAGAAAAAACCCTGGATGGATCGGTTTCGATCCGGAGGAATTATTTACCCGTATTTATTTTAAAGACAAAAGTAATTAATTGATTTATCAAATCAAATAAAAATTGTATACACTTTACAATATTATTTTTGACAGTTAAAAACCAAACGAGAGTGAACTAATGGAACACACAAAACTACGGTCATAAATCAATTAAACTTGAGTAAATACACTTCAAGCACTCGCTCGTTCGAATTACAGTTTGCATTCATAAATAAATACAGTGCCAATAAAAGCAAATCAATCCAATGGCATTTGTTTGTGTTTTGATTGAGTTTCCAAACCACAGGCTTACCGCTTAAGTACACATTGTTCCACCTAAGCAAACTATGGGTGATGTGTGCGCTCAAATGCATCACAGCCCTGTTTATAAATTATTTAAAACAAAAATATGCACTTCCTCATGAGCATACTAGAAAATGTACACAACCTTCCCTTCCAACACTCAAGTCACAAAAGACGCACTACATTCTGCATTATCGGAATAATTGATTTCTGAACAGGCTTTCAACTTGACAGGCACCACAGTTTACAAAGGCCTCTACAATACATGTTTAAAGTATTAATTTTTAATCGAATCGAACGTTCCATGATGCTCATGAGTGCCCGCATCAATATTTCTCCTGCCATCATGCAAATGACATTTAGAATCATAATTTATGGGAGGAGCAAACCTATGCCCCTATCTCGAATATGCCTGGGAGAGTTATTATCAAAAGGAAATTATTTCAAAGCCATTTGAATACAAACAAATGTAACAAAAGAAGTAAAGTTCTAAGGAAATGTTTACATGACAAGTTCAGGGAGCTATTCTCCGTTATTACTTATTGAATCATCTGGTATTATACATTGTTAAAACCACCATGAAACCTCCAGAGCTTATACAGTCTAGCACGTCGTTATTTTTGCTTGATTGAATATAATTTATGACTCCATTTAAAGAAAAAAAATCTAACAAAGACAAGCACACAAAAGCTGCAGGAAAAGGAGAGATACAATTTTTGAGAGAGGTGACAAGTTTTAAGCGCCGGAAAATGCTTTTTCGAAGTTTCTTGGCACGTATCCGAATTCTTAAAATACAATTTGCCTGCAGTTAGCAGCGCATTTAGGACTATATCGATGGAAGCTATTTATAGCAATGTTGGCTAAACATTCATCCATGTCGTCAATACCTTTGCCAATACGTGATTTTAAGAACAATTTGCCATGTCCATTGTTTGCTAGGATTATGACTACTATTGAAATGGATACGCCGAAGGCGAGGAATGAACACAATGTGTAGGGGCTGCAAAATCATTTGTCATTTAATTGGTTTCGACTTGTTTGCTTTCCTACTTATCGGACCATAGATTGAAGTTACGCGATGTAATGTGCAAGAACCTTCGCGTTATTTCATTTTTGTACTGTGCTCGAGCAATGAGATGCGTTGTTATGTGATTTCTTCAACCTAATTCTTGAACAGATATTATGACGAGCTGGTATCAATATGAAAGACAATAAAGTTTTTTTTTTTAAAAGTCTGTCTATCCTGGTATACAGGCTTTCGACGAGAATTCGATAGCGAGTTTGTTTATTGCGTGAAAAATATCATATAGAAACGAAACTCATCATAGGCATCGATCGATAAGGAAGACAAGAAGGAGTAGTATAATTTGAATCTGCTCTTTATCGTAGCCTTTGAGCTGAGGAGAACCACGGTACTTTCAATGTTATTGAGGTCTTGATTCCGGGTGACTTGTAGAGCTTACAAGTGACAGCTACCACAATCAAACCATACAGGTCATCCATACTGCCAGATGTTTTGAAAAATAGATTGTAATAAAATCAGCTTGTTTTTAAAACTAGGCAATGAATTTCTTTTGCTGAATTGGTACAGTGTTTAAATACAAGAATTAATAACAAAGGTTCTTACCACAAGGACACCTGGACGGTTTTGTCTCTCTTTTTCTTCATCTATTCAAAAGATTTGATCCAACGTAGCCTTTCGATGAGGCTTATCTTCTACGTCGTGCGCTGAAGTGTGAAAATGCAAATCGTCTTTTATCGAAACATTGTATTCGATTCCGAAGATTGAAGCCATTTCTACAGGGCAGTATCAATCGGCGAAATGGCAGATGTACAAAAAAAGTATCAGCATTGTTGTTGTCAAAAAATCTTTAAGTAAATCTGACGCCAAATTCTCCCAAAGGCAGAAGAACATATTACATCATCAAACTTGATGTGATTAACTAAGACAATATTGAAATGTATAGGTTACAAAAGGGTCCCTTGCGGGACTATAACCTGGTATGTACAGTAGATCTGAAAGAAGTTGACCAACAAGCTACCTGGAACGTATCTATCCTTCAGAAAACTTTGAATGATTCTAGCATTTTAGTCCTAAAACATAGAAAGTCGTAGCTTATGTAGTTATGAATCACGACAGACTGTATCAGAAGAGAATAAGGTGTTTGAACTTTATTAATGTGTTTTTTTATTCTTAACATCTTATGGATTGGGAAAGACCAGGCATGAAGGTGAATTCTTCCTTAGAAATCGAATTCATGAAAATCGCATTCCATATTTTTTGAAAGTAGTTCAATTTGAGAACTTTTTTTTTGAAAGCTCCTTTAACTATCTATTGCTGATGTCATCAGCTCCGGCCAATTTTTTAGTTTTAGACGTTGCAATAAGTCTACCGTAGCCAGATAGATAGAGCATTAAAATTCATGCGTAAAGCTCTTAACTTCCTAATTTGTTTCAATATCGTTAACCAAAGCCATTTTTGAGAATGATGATACTACTATGCTTTTTCGAAACTATAGCATAGGACTGTTCTTGAATGAAGATAGCAAAAAGGTCCATATACTTTCTTTTGTTAAAGTTATTTCAGGCTAAGTTGTCTAACAGAAAGTTTTCCTTCCATTTTTTTGAACTATATAACATTCGAATACTGCATTGTGAATACTAAAGACTTGTTGTACTGCAGCTGCTCCGTGGAATAACTTAAAAAAATTTTCTATTTGACCATCAATTTTTAAATTATAATATACATTACTTAGCACGACGTTTTTTCTATTGATATTGTCAAACATGAATACAGATAATTTGTATCTGCTCTGTATAGGCTGCGACATGGCTTGATTGAATTAAAGCAGTACAGGCGATTAGCCGAAGCTGAGTGCATGTAAAAATTATTTAATGTCGTTTGTAGTGATTTTTTTAAATCTCGAGCAGAGCTGATTGAAGAGGTATTTTTAAGGAAAAATCTTTTACATATCAGATGTACAGTCCTTTGTCACAGAGAAGTAATAGAAGATATTTTCAAATTGCATGATGTGCATCTGAAATCCAAATCAGTTTACACGGCTTTATTAAAGTGCAACTGCAAATCGATAAATGTAAATGAATTCAGTACGAGCTTTTTGCAAAAAAGGCAATCCTTTATATTCCTGTTTAATATCGCTTACAAGCGTATTGTGTGAACATCTGAAACTTTTTGCATCACATAATTCGGGCGCGACACATTTACAATTGAGCTTTTTTCACAATTATGGGTTTATGAATTTTTTTCAAGCCAATAGTGGCATTGAAGTCATTGAAGACTTCACGTTGAGTTAAGAAGGAACCAAAAGACGTCGACATGAAATCGATCCGTTGGACACCAGCTAGGATAAAACATCACAATCGAAAAATATAACGTTCCTGTATTAAGAAAGTTTAACTCAACAAACGGGAAAAAGATCCTCCGAATTCACCTCATGGGCGAGTGATTGATACTTCGATTTGCCTAAACAACTAAAAACTCTTACTCGAAGAATCAAAATCATACCCTACAAACAATCACCTTGCCAGCTTCTTTTGTAATAAGCCAAATGTTCGAAGATAAGAAAGACAGCAGAGCGATAAGTATAGTAAGTCATTTTCTTTGTAATAGAACGAGGCTTCAGCTACATGAACACAGAAACTATTTTCAGTAGTTTTCACAGAGCCCGCCGAGATAAATGACTCAAAAATGATTGCCAAGTATTGGCCACATGTTAGTCGCATTAAGTTCGGCAGCATTTGATTAGCTAGAAAGATCCCTAAAACATCAAGACTATCACAACCAAAGCAATCTCCTCGGAAGTTTGTGCTAGTCATCTGAGGACAATTTTTGAGAATGGGTTTATGCAGGCTGTAAGAACATACATATAAACAGAAAAAACGTTACCACGAGTCAATCGTTGTATTTAAAAATAACTTAAGTCATAAACTCGTTATCAGTGCTTATCTTCGAGAGTTTAAGTCCACCGAAATTAATCTAAATTTTCAAGTGCACAAATTTTGCCTTCAAAAAACAATTTGTCTCGATTTTACTCTTATCTTTCTATATTTAGAAATGTTTAAATCAACAAGAGATTCAAAAAGCCGATAGGAAAAATATGAAATAATACAGCCTAAATGGATTATTACTTCCCCTAAGGAGGAATTTTATTGAAACAATCCAACCCTTTTCAGTTGGCTACAACAAGTATGCTCCTCGTTATTCCCCAAACGATTTATTTTTATTTTATTTCTTACTAACTGTGTAAGTTCTTATTGACGACGTCTACTCGCTTTATGGAATCGACAAGAACAACAAATGTATACATTCCGATTTTCTTGACCTTGTTCCTGGAAGGATATACACTTAGATTAATGGAAATACAATTTTTCTCTTCTTTTCTTCTGTGATTTCAACGGACACCAGATGTTTTCAATGTTGTTCATATAAAACGCAGTGTTGTGGTACATAATATAGCAAGTATTTTTGCAAAGAAAAAGACCTCAACTTTTCAATATCCTATCATCCTGAGCTTTATTCGGAAAGTTTGCGTTTTATTGAACATTTCAGTCAATTAGAAGGTTAAAATGTGTTTCCTCAGCATCTCGTTCTTAACTTTAATGCATCTTCATTATGAAGTGTCGAGAATGGTGCAGCTTCCTTTTACGTTTATCCGTGTTTACGGTGACTTTTTTTTTGCCAATTGTAATCTTAAAATTCGATACTTTAACTCATTGAATGCATACACGACTGCCTGATCCCTTTCGGACCTGTGCGGTTTGAGCCTTAAGATCATTGAAATTGCAAAGTTTTTCTGATTTTCAAATATTTGGATAAATGCGTTGATTTTGAGGTTAAAATTAATATTAAAATCCAAGTTTTAAATATAGCTATTGAAAAAAGTTCATTAATCTTTTTAATACATAAAAGTGTCGGGGTGTAGATAATATATATGTAATCGACCATTTTTGGATCTTCGGAACGGATTTTGATCAGATTTTCAACACTGTGTTTTTCGCTTCGACAGGAAGGTTTGTGCTATTATTTATTGAACAAGAATTTATTTATTTTATTAACTTCTTATCATGAAGATCTTGTAAACGGTCGGATTTTTGGAATCAAAATTTCTGCATATCTCTTCGAGATCCCTGTAGTCGGATTCCATTGTTTTTAAAAAGATATTTGCGTGTGTGTATACAAACGACCGTTTGTGCTGATTCTTTCGAACTGCCTAGCTCGAGAAAAAATCGGTTTATATCGAATGGTGTGAGCATAAAAAGAACCTGAAAAGCTGTTGGTTAAATTTGACAGGGTTGTTTAAATTTTATGACGAAAATTTTACTTCTTCAATCAAAATCAATTAAGCTTTTCATTCAAAAAATTTAAAAATCAATTAAACGTATAGTTTACAGCTTCCTTTTCAGTTCATAAGTTTTCGGACTTATTCATATCCATTATACAAATTTTTTGTTCAATTGTACTTCCAAAAGTTTCATCAACATTATGTTTTTTTAGCCAATTGGCTAAACCTAGTAAGTTGTTAACTAATATTTATAAAGACTAAAAATTCGACAGCAGTGCATGGAAAATTGTTTCTGAAATGTGAATCTTGTAAATCTTTTCCCTTTTTTTCGACGTTCAACTATACTGACACATGAAAACATCCTTAGAAAATTATTGAGCCACCAGTTTTTTTTTGTTCAAAACCTGCTCTGCTGTCGCTTAACGTTTTTTTTGTCGTTTATCTATATAAGCAAAAAGAAACTAACAAGAGACTTCGTCGAAAAAGCATCAAAAGAAAGCTAAATGACAAAGTTAAAATACTTTGGATAAAATTGCATAACTCGTATATTTAAAATCGTTGCAAGGAAGTTCATAACATCCGAAGATTTAGTTTGTTCCAGAATATGACATAGAGTCGAAGTCGGTCTGGAAACAGCTATCGAAATCTCCAAGGAAAACTGGATTGAATGTGATCCTCTTGAAGCCATCTATTTACCAGAATGAAAAAGATGAAAAAGAAGAATATTTCCCAGCTCGGAAGGAAGAGGTGGTGGAAATCTTTCGATCGAAATTATGTACTTTTGAACAATTTCTAAAAGGACATAGAGATAATTAAGCTTTAATATTCCAAGCAATGGTAAATTTCTTTCAAAGAAAATCAATATAACAAATTTGACGAAATAAATATGGAAATAATTTCGGAAAAAAAAACATTAGACAAGGAGTTGGCATGAGCGGTCTTTCACAATGTTTATATTGAAACAATTTTAATTCTGCAAAAAAAAGCAACGTCTGGTCACTAATTTCCTTTTTGCTCATTTCAAAGTACTTTTGTTGTTTTGTTTATGCCTTATAATAGCACTAGTACAAGTAATAATTTGTAAGTGATGTTTCAGTTCAGATTGCTCAGCACAAGTTTTGAATGAAAAGTTTTCTGAGGAAAGGAAAGTTTGCAAAGAAATCGAAGAGTTCAATCGAATCAGATAAATCCAGTTTCAGTTATGATTTGAATTTTTAAAATATGAATCCCTATAAATAGAGTAAATGCTCTTAAAACTTACCAACTGCTTAAAGTTGTTGTTATACACTTATCTTCACGAAGAGTTGGATGCTCTTAGAAGGCAAAAGACAGGCTAAGAATTTTGGTCGTTCTGTCGATTGGTAACAAATTGGAAATTTTGGCCACAGGCAAAACAATTACGATTCCAATCTGATTGCACAACTTCTACTCTTTTGACAAACAAAACTCTGTGGTCAATAAGAAAATAAGCATAAAAGCATAAAAATCTCTTGTTTTTTATTGCCCAGAACAATAAATGCAATCGGCCTTAAGTTGGAATAAACTGGTTGTAAATTAGTTACGTAAATGCGAGGAATATTTTGTAATTGCTATGTGTGACAAATATTCTAATGCTCTAATCGGCTGTTTTAATATCGTGCACAACAATTGTGCCAATGGTCGTAACATCTATGAAGCATGAGAAAAGCGCGATCGAGGATGTTTAGAGATTAAGAAACAGGAATGTGGTTCAAGAATTCTGCCAACAAGGAAAACAATTATCTCAGGGTTACAGATCTTAAACCGAAGCCTGCAAAGTTCGAAATGGAAACATCATAGTAGAATTGCAGTCAATGCTGAGGACATGGGAGAACCAACATTGCTGTCCACCCGACCTGGACGAAGTTAATATAGCAATATTTAAGATTAAGTCCTTTAAAAGACTTAAAGGTAACCATCTAAGCTGTGCCAATTATAGAAGTATCCATCTCCTCAAAATTGCCTATTACATCTTTTATGCCGTATTATGTGAACGTCTGAAGCCGTTCGTCAACATCCTGGTTTTTATCAATGTGGCTTTTGACCAGAAAAGTCCACCATAGACTAAATATTAACATGTCGGCAGATGTTGGAGTCCAAATCGGCAAGCACCACCTTTTCATCAATTTCAAGGTTGGTTTTGATTTCTGTTTCGTCCACAGAGACGAGACGGACGAACCCATGTCTGGGCTTGGCATGCTCGCCCTTTTACATATGATGGCGGTGGAGAACTCAAGCTGCTTCATTAAAGTCGGCAAAGACGTCACCGACCCCTTTGATGTCAAACAACGTTTTAGACAAGGTGATGCACTGTCACATGATTTCTTCAACATCATACTTGAGCAAATAGTGCTAAAGTTCCGTGTCAATACCAGGGGGCAAAAAGAATCGTATGCTGTCATCAAGAAAGGTAACCCAAATCCGACGTGTGGGTCAGAACGTTACGATACACAGCTTTTACGTTGAGGAAGTTGTCTTATAGGCTCCGCTGTTAACACCAGCTCTGAGATCAAACCAAGAATACCTCCGGCTAAGAAAGCTTAACCCTCTCTCGAAGAACTTGAGTATCGTTCTATTAGACCCATATCATCCTAATCCTACTATATGGTGCATTAGTGCCTTCGGTCCCATCTCTTGTCCTTCTCATCTGCATTGACATGAGTGGAGGAAAAGATTCAACTATGAACTATATGGTACGAGTACGAGTTATCGAATTTGAAAAAAACAAAATATAATTTTAAATTATATTAAATTATTGCTGCAGTACAACTCAAAAACTTTCTTGTTTTAGTGGAAATGTTAATGCATCATAACCCAAACTAAAGTCGGAAATAATGAAGCCTTTTTGGTGAGACCGTTCCATGGGAGTATGTAGGTAAATTTCCACAATCATTTTTTACTTATTTACTTACTTCAATGACGCTACTGTCCGGTGTGGACACCTCCACCAAAACTGCTCTCCAGCCGACTTGATCCTTTACTAAGACCAAAATGACAAAGACCACACTATACCTCTCTTGTTTTCACAGTTAAGTGCATCTGCTCTGTCAAAAGCTTTCAAGCATCAATAGGATACGACGGTAATTGCAGGACGAATCAGTGAATATGAAACTAATGATGTTCAAGTCCCTTCGGAAGAACAGTTTCGAAATTTTGGAGCATTTAGGGCTGAAAATGTGAAGATTTCCGAATCGAAGAAAACGTTTCCTCAGATCAAGTATATTTGCAGCCTGAAAGCACTGCCTCAAAGTGCTTCAAAGTTCCAATCAATTCTGAGCATTTTCTCTCTTATTGGTAGCCACTTTATGGACGATTAAATCACTGACATCACTAATGAAATGTTCCAGTGGATAGTACCGGCACCAGTGCTCTTAAATATTCACGTTTGTATATGCCTATGATTCATGAAAAAGGAGCATACAGAGTTAACTCCAAGTAGAGTTCCATCATATCGAGGCTGTCTTTCAAAATAAAGATAAAACCCAGCAAGAATGAAACCATGATTTTCAGCAACCCAGTGCGACAAAGTTGCTAAGATTGATGACATAATTGAAGCAACCAGGTAAAAGAGTCTTCAGGTGAACTCCATATGGAATCAAAGATCGTTTTGAAATATTTGGGTGTTTGCTTAGCCAAATTTTTATATTATAAAATATAGTCCGTAATGAACATGTTTTTACTGAGAAGCACAAACCAAGGTCGATAGTTGTAGGGATATCACTAAAATTTTATTCCTCTCTTACTATCTTAGATCCGATGGAAAGGTGATTCTGACTTGTAAGAGTCCAGTATCTTGGAAATAAAGTTCGCCTTTTCTGAAGAAATACAGAATTTTTAAGGGAAAATGTCTAAGAGCTTGCACGCGACTTATGTCGCTAAAAAAAGAATATTGTGTGGATAATCTAGGATTGACGTCTTTTTCCAGAGCCTTGTGAGGAATCACTTTGAGTAGCCGACAACTGAGCTTGTTTAACCTGACCAGGGGATGTTTTAAAAATTTTAGAGAGTCGATCTTCGGGACCAAATGCTTGCACGCTGAGTCTGATACGATGAATTCTCAAGAAAAAAAATAGCTAAATAGAAGTGGTAACGGAACGTTGGTCAAGTACTCCCATGGATGAAGCTGAGCGTCTAAAGAAACGACCAAATTAGCCATTCTCCTTTGTCAGCCGAGTAAAGTTGCTTACCACGAAGAAGAAAGGGCAAGTTATGCTTGGTTGAATCAAAAAACCAAAAGTCTTGATTTTTAATGACAGGAACCAAAGGTCTTCGCGACAATTAATTAAGTTGTGTAGCAGTTCTTCATTAGATTTGAGCTGAACAAATATATTCCTTAAGTTTAGAGGTCTTTTGTCATCGACTCTTTAAATTTTCTATTAACTCTAAATAAGATGTCATCAACTGTTATTTTTATTCTAACTCTCTCCTTGCAAGAAACCAAAATAAATATTTTGAGCCCAAGGCAAATGTCAACACTTTTATTGCGGCCAAGAAAACACTATAAGCGGCTTTTAAAATCCATCTCTTGGTACGAAATGGGAACCTCAGATGCCTAGGGTATCAACGAAGATGGATATTCCAATATGAACTACATAAATAACGAAGCTATCAACACAAATGCCAATTAATATTATAGCAGGAAGATGGTAATTTCCGAAAGATTATTCGAATATTTCATTTACCTACAGGACATAGCAATAAGCGTGCTGAAATCGATGAGTAAACAACGCGTTGATTAATTGAAGAAGATAATAATTATAAAATACCCACTTAAGGACGAAAACAGCAACGAAAAAAAAAATCAATAACCGCAAAGAAATGAAGAGTATCAATAAAAGAACTGATGACGAAGTAGAAAGACGGGAGTTCCACTTTCCCCGTGGGTCCTGTGAAGTTTTCGCCGAAAATCAAGAAGAATTTTTGAGGTGGCTTCTGCTTTGATGCTGCATAATTTGGTGAGATTTTGAAAGGTAATTAGAGCAGTTATTTTTTCTATGAGTCTCAAGAACACTTATTTTCAATGCGCGAACAAGATATGGTAAAAATGTAAAAACATCATGTAAGCACGAGAGAAACAGCTGTGCTACACGATCACTCGCAAGGATGCGTTCATACCAGGAGAGTAAAGGACCAAAACTTCATAAGAGGAGTGCAGTCTACTGAACTTTATTGATATAGAAAAGACTCCTCAAACATGTGTTGATACCGCAACTGCTTGTTGCTTATTCTGAAATTATTTCGAACTTATCTCAAGGCTATTTTTAAAGACAAGCCGAATTAAATCAAATGTACTTATTTTATATGCCACCAAGAAAATTTTCAATTTCTCAGAAAATAAAAATGCGACAGTAATTTATTGAAATCACATTCTCAAATCTCTTCAGAGAAATGAATGCCTCAGTGAAAACCATTGATCCAGATCCAGCGATGAAGCGAATCGTAATAAACACTTTTGACGCAATGCGTCCCAAACGGATTCATGGTCTTGAAAATAATTTGTGGTTCTGAAAATAGGTGGTGACACTGAAATGAGACATCAAATATAATGCTTCTGTCAATTTCGTCTGCGAGCCTCGTGCTGCGAAGGTATTCTAAGAAATACAGCTCATCTCATGGATTAGGATTCATGAAGACCTTTGTGATCCTTATACTATATGTGTGTATCGAAAATTGCTTTCATAATAAAGAAATCATATCAAGTATCTTTTAAGTTACAAAGTTTTTTTTTTTCATTCTGAGATTTATTATGAAATCATTAAACCTGTGTGCTCAATTAAATTTAGCAAAATACTCATGGTCGTGAGTTATATTTACTTTTGAAAATATGGTTTGGTTTTTTGGCATGGCATGGTTTTTTCAAAAAATTGTATACTATAAGAAAACGAAAGCCCGATTCTTTTATTAAAAGTCTGGTATATTTTTCAAAGAGAAACGCTCGAAAACATGTAAGTTGGTAAAATATAACTACAGACCAATTTTAATTATCCTGGATACAATATTGTTTTGAGAAATTAGTTAAGGAATTTCTACTGACGAAGTTCATTTAGAGTTTAGCTCATTGTGGACAAAAACAAAATTTTTAATAAAGGTAATCATCATCATTTCGATTTCCACGGCACAGTTGATTTTTCATAGTTGTTTCTTAAGGACGTAAAACTGGAATGGTGTGCTTAAGAGATCAGATTACTTAAAATTTTACTTTTGTTCTATTTCTTTTTTGTAAACTGGTCTCTGGTGATTAAGACTTCGCATATAACATCTTGTGACAAGATTTTAATGGAGCCGCCATGAAGATGGACAGTGTATATCTGAGCAATGAAAATTATACCTGCGTACATTCATTTGAAGCCTTGGTTGGTTGGTTGGCTAGTTAAGGTGAGCTTTGTTAGTTCTTCACTAAGGTCTTCGGTTGGGCCCGTTGTGTTTGCCTTTTTCCAATGTGGACGAGATTTTGGTTGAAGTGGGGGAGTTGTTGTGGAAAGAAGGGGGTTGATGTCAGAGTGATTACTATGGAGTGTCTTGATTTGTATGGTCAGGAAATCGTTTTGTTCAATCCCAATTTCTTTGAGGTGCGCAAAATCCTCTATCCGTGCCGACTCCAGTATTTTGTATCGCAGTCTGCCTGTTGCTGGGCAGATCTTCCTTTTCCTCCTCTTAGCTTTGGCATGTTGAGGTTTATTCTAGTCCGAGTCTATGTAAGTGTAGATTAAGGTTAATGTGCTCTGTTTTCAGTCCCATCATTAGCCTTAGATTCCGTTTGCTGGAGTTCAGAGCTCGTTTCGCTACCTTGTGTTTCTATTATCGATTTTGCTGTTCTGCACGTTGTAAGGTTGATCCAGTGGTTTTTGAATTCCCGCGTAACCCATACGTTTATAGCTCTTTTTATAGTTGTCAGCAGGACGTAAAGGAAATTTACAGAGGTTTGTTGGCTTCTTTGTTTCCCGTTAAACCTTCGTGCCTCGGCAGCCAAGTTAAACTGACGTCGTTCACTGTTGCTAGTTTGTTAAGTTTGTGTTTGCACTTCCTTCCTTCCTCTTATCGGAACAGATAAGTATTTGCTTCTCCCTTATGTTTAGTTCGATGAGCTTTTCTACTCCAGTTAGTATTGCGAAAACTTGATTGAAACACCGTGACGAATGGTTCAAGATGATTTGAGATTCTAACCAGAGGCCTAAGTGATAGTGGGTTCGGACATATATATATCCCTGCCCCCGATTTAGACGATATTCAAGAACTGGCCGTATAAGTTGTGATAATACCGGGGTCTCTTGTCGTGTTTCCATTCGTCGAAGCCTTAACCGTCTATAGAAATTTTATAATAAAAAAAAATTGAAGAATGACCTATAAAAGTTACCAGACTGTTTGTTTAGCATACATATGTATATCCGCAATTAGAAGAGTTTTTATATTGAATCAAAATCTAAGCTCCACAAACCTGATTATCAATGCATAGGACAAGATACATTTATAGTCAAATACTGCAGATTCATAGTGAGGCAGAAAATTCTGACGTGTATATAGTAAGCAATTCAGGTCTTATTACTGCCATTGACCATATTTCCATAATTTGAAAGTTAGCTGTGTTTCAACGTTCTTCCAAGAAGAAAGATCTGCAAAAATTTAACTAACTAATCAGGAAAATTAGAACGCCACATGAAACCACAACGAAAACCATACGATGAGTTTGTCATGCAATTGAATGGTAAGGCTAGAAGCTTCGAAAAGTGTCCAATGTTAAGACATCCAATAACTTAGCAAATAGAAAATAAATAAGACCTGTTGATGTTAAGGGAAGGGGTTTTAAAAGCCTGAATATGTTATGGTTTTATGTAACTGCATTGTGAACCCTGAAGTTAAGCAGCAGCCTAAACACTATCCTCATAATACTTCATAGCCTTACAGAATGTGAAAAAATTGTTTGTAGTTTATTCGTTCTAATAGCTTCCTCAACGCTTTTACGGCTTCTGGCATTAAATATAAGAAATATCTGTTTTAGCACTGAAGTCACCAAAGTATCTGCATTTGTCCGTTTTCGAGAGATCCAGTTTCAGATAGCAGACAGTATGTCCATATTTTAGTTTAAGTGTGCTTAGTTTAGTTATACTATAATACTACAAAAAAAATATCATCTTATAATATTTGGCTCGATTTTCGGGGTCTGCTTTTTATTTTGCCATAAGAAGAAATGCACAACTTCAGCGTTTTAACCAATTGTTAGTGCAGGACAGGCGACGCAAAATTGGAAACATGGTCTGCACCACTAAATTTCATTGGATTTGCGAGTTACAAAACACCAACTTCTGCTCATATCATTCGTTTTTCTGTATCATTTTTTAAATGAAAATTCTTTCCTCCTTAAAACACAATTGTTAAGCTGAAAATTTTTTTTAAGTCTTCCCACTTTCAGGCTACCCTTATAATGGCATTTTGCGCAAAGCGAGCAGCAAGATTAAGAAAAGCATTGAAAAATATTGTCGTGGTTCAAAACTCAAATGTATTTTGACTTCAATTGTTCCATGAGTGAAGTCCAAAAATTTTGACATAAAATAATTTGCATTCGTTCAATTCGCAGTATTTTATTTGTGATCCATTACTTCGACGACGCGAGCTAGGAACAGGCCAGTATTTTGGCCGACTTTTTACCTTATTTGAGCTTTCCATGGCTATAGGAGGAGTTGAATCTACGAACTTATAGCTAGCTTATAACTATGTTATTGTCAAAGCCTTTTCCTATTTGACATTAATCTAGAAATTGACACTTAAAGGTTCTTGCCGTCACGAAAGTGCAAACATCAGCTCTAATAGGATGAAGAGATTTGAATTGTTGACTGACATGTGTGCTACCAACAGAATCGTAACGGAAAACAAAAACGAAATCATGTCAGAAGAGAAAATCCAAACAATTGTAAAGAATTAAATAAAATCACTTTCGCCAACCCATTTAGCAAGCCATTTACTCATCCCTTTTCTGTGGGTTTTTTTTTGTCCCACAAACTCTAAAGTTTATTCGCCCGACTCTAATCACGTCTTATTAAAAGTTATATCATCGTGAAAGCAATAAATATTCTAGCAACAACCCCCTTATGGACCCGCCACACTATTGCCTTGCAACCCAGATACAGGGAAAGAGGGTATAAATATAAGAATGGAAATCCAGAGGAAAGGTAGATCTATGTATGGGACATGGGCTTAATGGAATATGCCTGTCAGCACTTTATCTGCGGCCTAGTTTATGGGTGGCGTCAAGACAACATGTCCGCACTAGGAACTCTCAACGAGGGCATTCTTAAATGTAAATTTTATTGGACGACAACTCGATTTATTTACTCCGGCCTGTATGAAAGTAACAAATAATTTCTGCAACTTATATAACCCGTTGTTTAATGCTGATGGCGTTCAGCAACCACTTAGCCCAGTTTTTCGTTGCAAAAGCCAAACAAGAGTATCGACTTGCAGCTTGAGGGTAAATCCAGGACGCAAGGAAATTCTATTTTCGTGCACGGGGGCTGCTTCGTTGAAACTTTAATGATTTTTCGAAATTTAATTTTCACCTAGCCACAGTGCCGTGGAAATGTGTTAATTTTATTGTTTATCTTTCGTTTGACTGCTGCCACATCGATACCTGCACATACACAAACGCAGCTAGAAAAACAAACAAAAGTAGTGTAGCTACTCGGCCTTGCCGCATCTAATTTTCACCTGACCTGAATGCTCTTCTGACGGATACACGGATACGTGATCGGATATTTATTTGCAAACAACAGCACGGGTGGCGACGGCCTCAGAATGCAAACCAACCGAACAGATACTCGTAAATTATGTATTTATTCACTGCTGTTAGATCAACATAACAAATTGTTAAATTCATTTATGCGCAAAATTGATGAGTAAAAAAATGCATTCAGATTAGGGGTGCATTTTTGAAAATAAAAATAAAATTTAGCACAAGTTTGGAAAATATGTTTGGTTGCCCTATTGTTTGTCACACAATGGCAACAAAATTACCTTGGCTGGGTCTTCTTCGACACATGCTTTCGAAACGTGAATGGAAACAAAAGGTTAACGCGGAGGAAGAGCTAAAGCTAAGAGCTTGTGGAAATGTACGTCAATTCCAAGGGATACAAAACAACGTTGGGTATTTGTGGTATCTTGCTTCATTGAAGCCAAAGGGTTGCATATGTTTGTATATAGTTTATATTTTTCAGTGGATTCCGTACCAAGCCAAGTGATTCATTTCTTCGAACATGGTGGTTGTGGCGTTTGAAGCTCTTTATTTTTTTGTTTGCGTATTCCGTTCAGATTCACATTTCTATTTTACAATATGCCATAACAGGGAGCACTTCTTATGCTGATTTCTTTTATTCGTCTTAAATTTACGTGACTTGTACTCTTTTCATTTAATTTACTCGTTTTTATGTTTCATTTTTACTCATTCTGGTCTGGTGTTGAGAAACCGCACTAAAACCGATGCTTAGAAAATATTTGTATGTTCGTTTGAAAAACGTATGAATGGAAGTTAGAGAAATAAGAACGGTTGGTAAGGCAGGGTTCTTTTTATGGTACAGGCTTTGACTTACGCAATACAACGTTGTCGGTCTCATGGTCAGATTTATCTGTGGCGGAAATGCGAGGTCTTTTTAGTACATTTTTCAAAACAATTTATAAAGTTGGATGCCCAGTCCATATGAATCGTTGCAGGGTTTTGTTGAAACCATCTGCATGTCGTTTTTCTGGGAACATTGCCTAATAAATATGTCCCAATGATATTCCTAATAACACAAATCCACTAGGGACAAAATAGAGGTAGGTACTGATGCTGATTATTTTTTAAGCTTAAACGTATTCCTGCTGCTGCTTAATCCGCTGGTCAGCTCATTTTGAAAAAGACGATATAATAGTAAAAGGCCCGAGACGTTAAGTCGATGGTGAAGTGAGTCGATTGACTTCGCAGTACTTTTGTTTTCTGCGAGTTTTATAGCACTATTTTGAACTCTGTAAATAATAATAAGTGCATTATAATAAAAAATTTTAAAAATGTAATAAATTGTATAATTAAAATTTTATTAAATTAAAATAGTAAACATTTTACAAAATCAATATAAAAAAAGAACTCGGACATAAATCATTTCATTTGCTTTTCGTTAGGACAATAGCCGAGTTTTTATTTTCTATTCCCTGTGTTAGCTCAACTGAAGTACATGTCAGAGGCATCTTTATTTTTTTCCTTAAATCTAAGATATAAAAATGAGTATGGGAAGGCAGTGTGATCAGGCTTCTTAAGAAGTGAGGGCTCTTATAATAAAGTATCATAATGAAGTAAATCGGTACGCGATATTACAGCACTTGTACAAATATCGCACTCCACAGTTTATGGCATAATAAAACGGTTCAAAACATCAAAATCCATAGAATATAAACCCAAACCTGGTCGATCTAAACTACCACACCTTCTAATGAGCGATTGACTGTGCACCGAATCAAAAAGAATCAAAGCACTCCAAATAAGCAAAAGAAATGTCAAAGAACCTCAATAGAAACGTCCGTTCTGAAATTAAAGGGTGATTTTTTAGCTATTTTCTATTTGGCACCACTGGTTTAAACAGCTGACGCACGTTTCGTGTTTTGTTTCACTGTCAAACATCTTCAGTTTGGTTAAATTATTAACCATGAGTCGTGAAAATTATTGAATTTTATTATCAAAATGCGTGCTCTGTTAAGAAAGTTCATCGCGCGCTTCTTCCATTTGATAGTCAGTTTAATCGACCCACTGAAGCGGCTATTCGGGCTATTGTGACTAAATTTCGCACCAAATTTACATTGTTGGACATTAAACCACCAACACGCTTACGTAGAGTGCGAACTGAAGAAAATATCGCAGCTGTATCGGCCAGTGTTAATGATGACCATCAATTATCGATTTGTCGCCGTTCGCCGCAATTGGGCCTCTGTTACTCAACAACGTGGAACATTTTGCGGACAGATTTAATACAATATATATATTTATTAAACAGTGCACAGTAAAACAATGTCTTTTTTAGTGCTTAGATTAATTCAGTAGTATATAAGTTTAACATGTTCTTAAAAAAGAATTAAAAAAAATAAAAATTAAAACAATAAAGATTAAAAAGAATTAAGTAGGATTAGATAATAAAACAGTATAAAGTAATACAAAAAAAAAAATAAATAAAAATAAAAATTCAATCAAAAATTCAAATAACAGATATAAAATTTCAGGGGTTGATACGAGTGGAAAAGTATTGAAGGAGAATGGGAGAGATATAAAGGGATTTCATATTCTTCTTTGACTTCCAGTACTAGTTATAGTTGAAAAGTAGTTGTAAATCAATTTTTTAAAGTGATTAGCGTTAGTTATTGTCTTAATATGCATTGGAAGGGAATTCCATAACTTGACAGCATAAACAAAAAACAGTCTACAGGAATTTAAATATTTGTGACTCGGTAAAATAAGGACATGGGTTCTTTGCGATTGAGCAAATTGTAATTTTTTATAAAGATAAGGTGGGGATTTCGTCATTATTATCTTGTGCATGAAAATGCAGTTTCTAGCATTGGTGTGCTGTGTAAGGGTACAACCTAATAGTCTCCTAGTCTGTTCAGATACATGATCGTACTTGCGAAGGCCATGAATGTATCGCACGGCATTATTTAAAGCTACATGCAGTTTTTGTTGAGAGGTAGAGTCAAGACTACAATATGCAACCTCTGCATATGATATAATGGGAAGAATAAGAGCTTTTACAAGCTTGCTCCTTGTTGCCGTTGGAGTAAAGTTGGCTGTCAGCCACAGTCTCCTGAGACATCCATAAATCCTGCCGACTACATAATTAGTTTGATCGTTACCGGAAAGATTACGATTTATAATATATCCAAGCGTTTTTGCGGATTTAACATAGTCAAGTCTAGCATCAGGAAGACACACGTCGGGTAAATTGCTAAGATCGATTGTTCTATGGGCCAATGGAATAACCTTTGATTTGTCAGAATTGATCAGCAATCCATTCACTTGAGTCCAGTGATGTATTTTAGCTAAATCATCATTTATTAGTGAAACAAGTTCCTTGATCATTCCCATAGGTCGAGCTAAGTACAACTGGGCGTCATCTGCATAAAGATGGATGGAACAGTTTGTGCATGTTGAAATTAAATCATTAATAAATATGCAGGAAAGGAGAGGTCCCAAAATGGATCCCTGTGGTACACCCTGTTTGATAAGCTTCAGTACAGAGACTTTATCACCAATCACGACTCTTTACATTCTATTCGACAGATAATTCCTTATAAGCTTAAGTGCACTTCCACCAAAACCAAAATAGTGTTCGAGCTTCCAGCAAAGCACGTCATGCTTGACCTTGTCAAACGCCTTTGAAAAATCCAGCAAGCAGAGTAGTGTTATGTATCCTTTGTCAAAGTCCCGTCTTATGTCCTCAATGATGTTTACCATAGCTGTCGAGCAACTGTGGTTGGGCCTAAAACCAGACTGAAAGGAGCTTAGTAATTTATTTACGCATAAATGGTTCTGGATCTGTTTTGCTAATATTTTTTCAAAGACCTTTGACAAGCACGGTAGAATGCTGATAGGCCTATAGTCATTAAGAAAAGCCGCATTTGGCTTCTTGGCAATTGGGATTACTCTGGCAATTTTCCAGGAATCCGGAAAAGTTGAAGTTGCGATGCAGTGGTTTATGATATGAGTTAAGTGTGAGATAATTGATGGCAATATAAGTTTAATAAATCGAATTGGTACTCCGTCTTCACCAATGGCATTCGTTTTGATGGCTGCCACACTCTCAACAACATCTATTTCGGTTACCACATTAAAACTATTGAAACTTGTTGGTACAGAAGTTGGTGTAGATGAAAAATTATATCGTTCAGATTCGGTACCGACCTCAAGAAAATGTTCATTGAGTACGTCCGGCTGTAATCCACACTTGGAAGATGGTTTTGCACCAGCAATCCCTATTCGCCGTATGTTGTTCCAAAGTTGTTTGGATGGCAAGGAAGTTTTCAGTTTCGATGCGAAGTAGTTTCTTTTGGCACTACGTGTTATAATGGTTGCCAAGTTCCGCGCTACCTTATAGTCATTCCAACTGGCAGAAGAAGCAGTGCGCTTCCACTTGCTAAATAATCTATTTCTAGTTTTAATAGCTCCAAGAACTTCCGTTGTGAACCAAGGGCAGCTTTGATTGCGAATTCTAACCGTCTTTGTGGGCACACAGCGACTATACAAATCTGACAAAAACATTTGGAAGTATTTTAATTTAATGTTGGGATCAGCGCTAGTTGTGATGCCTTTCAAAATACAGCTGGTACAAGAATTGAAGCCGAACGACCTACCGCAACGTAAAATTTTTGGTGAATGGGCTCTTGGAAAGTTGGCCGAAGATCCACTTTTTTACCGAAAAATTGTGTTCAGCAACGAAGCTCATTTTTGGCTCAATGGGTACGTAAATAAACAGAATTGTCGATTTTGGAGTGAATATCAGCCAGAAGCATTGCAAGAGCTACCAATGCATCCAGAAAAAGTCACAGTTTGGTGCGGTTTATGGGCTGGTGGCATCATTGGACCGTACTTCTTCAAAGATGATGCGAATCGTAACGTAACTGTGAATGATATCCAACTTTTTTTTTGCCCAAAATGCAAGAGCTTGACTTGCATGACATGTGGTTTCAACAAGACGGTGCCACACAGCACGCGCAACAATGGACTTATTGAGAGGCGAGTTCGGTGAACATTTTATTTCACGCTCGGGACCGGTCAATTGGTCGCCTAGATCGTGCGATTTAACGCCCTAAGACTATTTTTTGTGGGGCTATGTTAAGGCTCATGTCTATACAGACAAGCCCGCTTCAATTGACGCATTGGAAGACAACATTCTAGCATTTATTCGTGAGATACCGGCCGAAAGAGTATGCCAAAATTGGACTAAACGGATGGACCAATTGAGGCGCAGTCAAGGTAAAAATTTCAAACATTAAATTATATGGACCGTACTATCGATTCATATAAAGATGTCATGCATTTTTCTGAATTTTATGTGTTTTTTTTTGAAAAACTTTCCTTTTAAAAAATCACCCTTTATAAGGAAGAGAAGGCCGCAAAATACCGTTCATAAAAAAGCGCAATCTAATTATAAGGTTAGAATTCACTTAAGCCAATAAAAATAATGATTTCTACATTTGGAACCAAATTTTGTTCTGTAATGTAAATGTATTTGGATCAGATGGGGAGTCTTACATGTTACCAAATGAAGATTGGGAAGAATGCAATTCAAAAGTCACGGTCAAACACGTTGGTGGCTCTGTTATGGTTTTGGGGCTGCATTTCAACTACTGGTCCAAGACAGCTTTGTATTATTGATCAAATTATGAATCAGACAAAATATCTTATAATTTAAAAAGAATATTTAGTGCAAAGTGCGACAAAATTGGGAATAAGGAACGGTCTCCACTTTTACCAAGACAACGAAAGAATCATACTACATAAGGCACACAGTGTACGTTTATGGCTACTTGTCAATTGTCCACGTGCTTTGGAAACGCCATCACAATCACCAGAAATCACTGCAACTGAAATACACAATCATAAACAGATAAGTGTTGCAATAAGCTTACAGAATCCAGGCCCAGAAAATTGGATGCTGTTCGAAAGAACAAGGACATACCAACAAAATACTGATTTTTTATGATTTTACGTCCATTTTCCTTTTATCATGATTTTGTAAATTTTTAATTATTTTTTAAAAAAAAATTTTGTTCCATTTTCTGAACGAGCCTGGTCCGAAATTTCACAAGTTTATTTGACTGCATTTTATGGATCCTTACACAGCAGGCTACTTGATCAGGAGGTGGTACCCATTACTAATAAACAGTAAACAAATTTTGTGTTGTTTTTTTTCACCTTTTAAGCTTCTAACAGGTAGATTAAGCGACTGTTCATAATTTCCTTGTGCAATTGGTTTTTTCCAATTAGCGAAGAGTTTGAAAAATATCGTAAAACTAAGAAAAAAATGCCTGTTCGTAATTAAGTGGGACGGAGTGTATATCATATTGAGCAGAAATTAAAAAGCAAACATTTAAAACCTGCAGAACAAGATATTTTCTGCTTTATTTTTCTATTTTATTTTTGAAGTTTAAGTCTCATTTGTTTTTATTTTTCGTTAAACAAATGATTTTAAAAGTATTCGACATCTACTGTCAAAGCATGAGTCAACAAATCCCACTTTAAGGCCACTCGATGCCAAACATTGTTCTTCCAAGTTGCAAATATTGACACAAGAATCAAGAGCAACAGTGCTTGCTTACCTCAATTTATTTTGGGCCCAGCCCAGCGTACACAACAAAGAAAACAGAAGAAAAACAACAACAAAAAGAACCTCAGGGGGTGGTCTCATTCGAATAGGACCACATTGAATAGAAACACTTTCCGCGTAAGTATTCATCAATATAAACATACGTTTGTTATACATACATATATATTTATCAACAGTCAACAAGATGTTAGCAAGTAAATGGAAAAAATAACTCAATAAATTAACTGAATAAACAATTTATTGGTAATCTTAGTATAATTGTTTACCCAAACAATGGGGAACCCCGAATCAGAAGTGGGAAGTTTCATCCAAGTATGTATTCATACAAGTTCAGAGGAGTATTTCTTAAGTGACAAAAGATACAAATGACCTTTTCGTGACGTGTTCCAGGAGAAGATACCCACCCACTTCCCATAATCTACTAACACAATTATTGAGCAAAAAAAGATACTTTAAGTGCTGCAGCAAACGGCTTTCAATCTCATCCATCTTCCTTCAGCTTCAAAGCAAAGCAATTGACTGAAATTGAATTTATCATTCACTGCCAACATTACTTCAGACAAATGAATGAATGAATTTATCAGCACAAACGGAAAAAATGCAAAATATACTTTTGAGAATTATTGTATCTGAATAGCAGAGATCACGTCCATAAATCTACAAACAGACAGACAGGATCTTTTGAATTCTCCCATTTTCATAATTTTCCAGTGAGTTCCTGTCATTCATATCATAATTTACGTTCTAGATACTCGCATATTCGTATTTATACACGAAAGAAAAAAAAAAAAACATTGGTGGGTGTAGTCGGCGCCAATTACGTCGGTATCCGAAATTCTATGATTTGAATAGTCCCGGAACACGAAGGCCGACACTCGCAAGATGTGTCTTAAAAGATGTGTTGTAGAAGGTTGAGCAAAGTGGATGTTGGTAATTGACACCGGAAGATTAGCAATTGGATCCATTATGTTAATAGTGTGCACATACGCAGGCATATCGTTAAAGATGACCCAAATGATGAAACGAATCCCATGGAGTAACTTAGGGCGTTTTCAGCTAATGTTTTAGTTCTTCAAGGATGAAAATGTAATGAAGCCAAAAGTTTCTTTCGGTTACGTATGAAATACTTTTCCTCAACAATCTTAAACCTTTTGTGACAAATGGAAAGGGAATGAATATTCTTTTTTTTTTGTTTTTTGAAGAGTTACTGAAGCGCAAGAACTCTGAAAGGTTTGCAGTCGACTCCGAAAGATTATTAGTTTCTTTTAAAGCAGATTATGCTTAAGTTTTCTGCTTTCTTACTTAAAAAAGAATTAACAACAATGTTCTTGTGCAGTTCGGCGAATTTTACTAAGACACGAATGGAAAACCAATATTTGTTTGGAAAAGCTTCAGCTTCCTTAAGGCGAGGTTCAGAACTCACACAACCCGGCGACTCCATTGCATTCGTACTGGACCGCCTGTGGGTTTCACCAGTTTGGCTTCTCGGTTTTGGACCACTTTGATTTTGAGGACTTAGAATACTCCCTTAGTGTACACCAACTTTATTAGAGAACCTTGTCATACTCATACTCCTGTCTTTGTCCCATATACATGACCACGACCACCAGGTTGGCAACTAAGTAGTTGCGGATTTTTTTAGAAACAAAAAGACGAATTAACTATATTCTGTAATATATTGCCCATTTTGAGCAAGGATCTTTTGTCATCTTTCAGGCAGCATCATAATTCCACGATCATAAAACTTCTGTTTTTTATCAGCAAAAAACTAAACCAGGAACGATTCGACATCATCAATATTATTGAAATTTTTACCATACAGGAAGTTTTTCAAAGATCGAAATAAAAATTAATTAGATGGTGCAAGGTCAAGACTATTGGCAAAACATCCCAACCAGGCTCTAATAGTTTTTGCCGAGTGACCAAGTGTGTATGTGGCCTTGCATTGTCATGATGGAATACCACACCTTTCCGATTTGTCAATTCGGGCCGCTTTTTTCAACTGCTTTGTTCAATTTTGTTAGTTGTTCAATGTAGACATCTGAATCGATCGATCGGTTGGGTGGTTAAAGTTCAAAGTATACAATTCCTTTGTAATCCCACCAAACTGATAACATAACTATCTTTTGATGAATTTCAGCTTTCGATGTTGTTTGAGCTAGTTCACCTGGCTTGCTCCACCAGTTATCAATCGTTTTAAAAATGGATCATTTTCATTACGTTTCTTTAACAAATCGCAGATGTTAATGCGATTGTGTTAAATAATTTTCTTTCAGTTCATGAGGAACCCATATATCGAGTTTTCGTACATGGCAAAGTTGTTTTAAGCGATTTTAAATGCATGCATGTGATACATGAAGCTTCTCTGCAATCTCACGTGTTGTACTGTGACGATCAGAATCGATTATTGCTTTGATTTGGTCGTCATCAACTTCAACTGAATGACCAGAGCATTTTTTTGAGTGACAAGTCATCAATTTTGACACAATTTTGACACTGACTTTCTTTTAAAGCTTCGTCACCATAAACAGCACATAACTTTTTGTGAGCTTGCGATGCGTTTTTTCCTTTCCGGATATAAAGATACAAAATATGACGTAAATGTTCGTTTTGATTTTCCATTTTCAACAGACGCCAAACAAAACTACGCAAGCGTAAAAAAAAAAATACCAACTGAAATACCAACTATCAAATAATAGAATGTGTTTGACATTTCGATACGTCAGAAAAACTAAAAATTCAACTAAAGCCATCTATGAATGAAATCCGCAATTACTTACTTGCCAACCCAACAGGTTTTTGATTCTTCTTGTTTTCTTACCTTTGGTCATTATGCTTTCGATTGGATCTTCGAATGATTCGGCTTTATAACTGATTATTAAAATAGCTTAGGTTAGGTTAAAGGGAATGAACTTTCTTAAGTTCGAAGCAACCACGGAGTCCTTAAAGGTCTATTATGTTTCCCCATCGCAATCTATGCCCTTATTAGAACTTTGTTCCTAGAAAAACCATTGAGTGTTTCCAGTTCCCCTTGAGATCCGACTGAAGGTTTGGAGCATTCGCAAAGGAGATTCCTCTTCATCATGGCAGCTTCTATAAAAGGGGATGATGCCCACCAAGACCGCTATTGGGCCTTTTTCGCAATACCCCGTCAGGACTCCTTTCAGCATGCGTAAATCTTGCTTATTGAAGACTAGAAGGCCTTTGCTTCTCTTTGTGTTTACTTCTGGCCATAGACTACGTGATATGAGATAATCGTCAATAGATTTCCATACTCTATACCTACGTTCTCGAGTACCTATGTTTATTTTTTCTTAAGCTCACACAATGTGATGTGTGATAATCTTTCCATCCTTTCCAGCAATGATATTTTCTTGACACGTGCATCTGCCTTTTCATTTTTTCAATTAAACTGTGCCCAAGAACTTTGTGGCGGTCGTCCAGATAATTAAGAACTGTAATGCAGCTGCCTACTGCTTTCGATTTTATGGTATCCTTGTTAAGTGCTTGTTAGTACTGTCGATGTTCTTAGTTAGTATTGTCGAAGCAACTCTTCGATGGCGAAGATTTCAGCCTGAAAGGCACGACATGCATTTGGAAGTCTGTACGATCTATTCATGTGCAACGTACTGCCGAAGACTCTAGAATCATTCCCTTCTTCCGTCTTTGATCCATCGGTGAAGATTTGAGTACCATGAACTTCGGTTAGGAAGCTTGATTTCAAATTCTTTCTACTGGGGTCAAAAATGGAGATGTTTTTGTTGAAGTCGTAAGAAGGGATCGCGTTTATCTCCATCGTCCTATAATATCAGATTAATGAGGAATGTAAGATTCTCTTAGTCGAGTTCCCCACTTAGCTACAGTGCTCTTCAGATACTCGAAGATATTGAGGATATCAAGCATAGTCTCGAGACCTGCTTGGGGCGTTGATCTTACTGATCCTGTAATATATACACATAGAATATTAATATAACTTTCCTTCGACTCAGGGAATGGAAAACCTCTCATAAGTTTGGAAATGAATATTATGAGCCATATAAACACGATGTCTCTAATCTCTTTCCAAAATTGCTCCACGGATAATATTCCGATTACCCATTCTTTTCTCTGAGGGAACTTTATTCTTTCCCGCTGAGTTTCTCCTTAAAATAAAACGCAGGCACACCACGCGGCACAGTCCGAGGGGGACAGACGAATCCCATCCAGTGTGGGGAGCTTTAAAGATGGTATTTTATTTCCTCTGGTAAAGGGAACTTGTTCGGATTTCGCTGGATTGACTTAAAGTCCTCAATCCTCTGCACAGTTTGCTGGTCTTTGCTCAAGTCCTTTTCATAGTATCTGATCTCAATAACCATAGTGTCATCTAGGGGTAACAGGATTGGTTTGTGCATCTTTTACTGATTACTTGTCACTTGTCACCGTATTACTAGCAGAGGCAAAATCTTTGAGTCGAAAGTCGTTATCTGTTGCCGTTTCATGAAGGCTGCACTATTTGACAATTACGCTAAAATTCCATCCAAGAGCTTGTAAAATTCCTCTTTAGCTTCTTTCGTAGGGCATGAAGGCACATAACATTCTAGATATTTTTCTCCCGTATGAGTCACATCCTGGCGATCATTAACCGGGTTGAAATCGAAAAATCCGCTTATTACTATGTGAAACCTTTTATGAGCTATAATTTATGTCACATACTAACCTCTTCGGTGTTCCTGATTGTATCTAGTATACTTCCTGGAAATATTTGATTCGGTTCGGTTCAACGGTAACTAAGATGGTTATCCAGAGGCGTTGCGTGCAGTCAGTTTGAATTGTCTTAGTACAGCGATCGTGACTGGATTCCGCTTGACCATAAAAGATCAAAAGTACTTTGCCCTGTTTGAACGCATCCACGCCCTTAGGCAAGTTTAATCATCCAATCCATTCATAGATGGTCTTTTGGCTCCACAAGCTTGGAAATATAAAATCTGGGATTTTAAATGGGCAACGTGTACTTTTTTGTCACTTGCACATTAGTGTTGGAGCTGATTTAGCTTTTAGTATCGCCCTTCTAGGAGCTTCTTGGCCACTTTATTACCTTGAGTGTTTCCTCGGTACTATTTTGCTTAATCGATCTCTCAATTCACACAATTCGATCGATTAAGGTAATGAAATTTCATCCCAAAGATAAGGTGAGAAAATCGGATATTCCAATTAACGTTGCCCAAAATGTCTTACTCGAATTATTTCCATGCGATTAACCATCTGAGGGAGGGTATAAAACACCAATTAACGATATCCCAAATAGAATTTGTGGTCTTTTTCCACAGAACAAAAGCCTCAATGAGTGTGTCCATACTCAGTCTAATTGATTACCGATGGACAATCGCCATTCGATGACCGAATAATTATCGCCTTCAAGGCGGACAGCACAATAATTTAGTGCTGTCGAATCGACGACGAAGGTCTTTTTCAATACACAATCGTAACAAGCCTTCTCAATTACATGTCCTGCTTTCACAAAAAGGAAAAAATAAAAATCCTTTATGTATTTTCGGATTGCTAAGGACTTGTTCTCTTGTACCAAATAAATTAAAAATACTTGCAATTCAGTGGAAAAACATTGATTACGATTTTGAGATAAAATTTATTTTTAGTTTTTGAGCTTCAATCCAAGTGTTGGCTTCTATCAAAACCAACGGCGTCGTCAACTTAAAGTGGGAGCATTCCGAGCAAGGGATTTGACGGATGACTGTGCAGGTTTTTTTTCCTTTTCTTGTTTTTTGTGCTCTTGTGCCTAATTAAATTTTTCATTCAAAATGCAAAGAAGCAATTCAATTTGATTTAATTACAAAAACATGACGTCAGGATTGTCGTTTCGGTTGTGTATTTCGGTCGCCAGGACTGTCTGGTGGCATCCCTTTGATGCTCAGAACGTGAAATGTTTTGAATAATAAATGTGCCCTGGTTCTATGAGTCCAGTTTTTTAATTCAATTTACATGACATTGCTTAGTTTGGATGTGGATACAATTTTTGGACATCAAAAGGATAATGTTATAGAAGAAGTGACAACTTTTATCGTTTTTGAACAAATAAAATATTGGGTTTTTTATAACTCGGCAAATCTTATAGAAGATTAAATTGAACATTGAAGATGGAATTTCATTTTTGGTTTGACCTATTTAGTTGAGTTTGACCAGTTTTATTTGAAGTTCATGGTTGTCAGAGAATTTATTGCGATATTTTGTAATCCAATTTCTTTGGCAAATCAGGGATCCAAAGGATATTACAGAAAAAACATTACACCGACTTGCTGTTAACTAGTTAACAAAGTGCTTACAATATTTTCTACAGCTTAGAAAATTTGGCTAATGTCGATGGAAAATTTATGTGGAAAATAGAGCTAGTACGATCAATAAAGCGTGAGCCAAAAGGAATGATGTTTATCAGTCTGCATTTTATTAAATTAAATATTATCAATTAAATAGGGCAACTGTGTTAAAAATCCAGGTGAACATATTTTTAAAACCCTTCACAAAGTTAGATTAGCAACAAAAATGGTGTACCATTTGTAAATAGAAAATTAGCACTAAGAAATGAAAACATAACTATCGTACATAAATTGATTTTCTAATCAATACTTCTTTTCGGTTGCCAAGTATACCGTTATTGTGCACAGTGTCACATGAAAAATTGAAAGTGTCACAAAACAATTAACTTAAAATATTGGCATTCCATGGCATCACTCCAATCTGTGAGAATACAAAACTAACAGAAAGATTAATAAATAATTTTTTTTTGATAATATAAAATAATTATATTTATTCTTTGAAGATATAACTTGTTTATTGTAAGTACTAATTTGATTGATTAATTAACTAACTTTTGCTCCTTTATTAATTTATATAACTACTTTTTTTATTAATGTATCTATTTATTTTCAATTTTAATTCATTTAATTATTTATTGATTAATTTATTAAATTATTTTATTATACTATCATATTTAGCAACAATGCAGTATTTTTTTTAAGTTCATAACAATCTTTTCGTCTATTCATTCTTATTAATTTCCTTTGGGATATGTTCTATTTGAGATTGAAGTACAATTTCATCAATATTAATTAATGTTTCAGTGGCAAGATAACTTAATATCGAAATCTGTATTAAAATATGTGTGGCTATGCCAATATTGTTAATATATCTTTCTATATATTAATTTTAGTCCATCTCCTCTCGAGCGCGCGGATTCTTTTTGAAAAAAAAATATCCATTTCCATCCCAAAATACTTATGCAGTAGCCATAGCCTCATTTAGTTTCTTCTTTAGTCGGAGAAAGAAAAATAAGATGCTGACGCCAAATTTGAAGGAAAAAAGGTTGGGTGTTAAAGCAATTAAAAATGCCGCTTCTCGAACGGCAGCCATCGCAAGATCGGCTTTGTTTTCTGATATTTGCTCTTGGCAAAACAGTTTCGTAGCTTGAATTTCACGACGCATCATCTCACTTCATTTCTGTGTAATCTTCTGATATGTCTGTCGGAAGCACAATTTATTTCTATTTCATCTCAGAATCGAAATAATGGCTATAGGTCTCGTTCATGACTATAAGACGGTTCAAAAATCTGTCTGCGTCAGCTTGAAAGTACGCAAGATATGCTTGAAAATTCTCAACTTCTTTGCTATTTTTTTTTTCTCGGGTAATATTTTGGGTACCCGACTCGTGACATTCCGGGGCACTTACACAATACCTGAATATCATTATACGGCTATATAATTCGAGATTTTCGTCGTTTTTCGAATTCTCTGAGCTGAAGGAAGACGTTCTATTCAGTTTAAACTTCTTGCGCAGTAGGCCTAAGTACTTAATGACGACACTCACCTTTTCACTCCGAGTGTTGTCATTCAAATGAATAAAGTTCGTTGAGATACTTGTATTTGACATATTGGACTTACTTCACATCTGAAACATCTGTGATCGAAGGAAGTATATACAATGTCGGAATTCGGACACTTTTCTTTTCAACGCGTTAGTGAGTTTGACATTACCAAAACAATTCATTTAATTCTATCAAAAGCAACAGGTCCTGCCTGCATTTAGTTCCACACACAACTTTTTCCGTCTACTACCTTACATACAGCTTAAGGGGGTATTCTAGTCTAGAAGCATGAATTTCATGGAATTTTTGTAAGTGTCATTAAAAAAAAGGCAATGAATATTTTCCCATCCATATTTTTATTACTTATTTATTAACATAACAAGAATGCAGAAAAAAATTAAAAAATAAAAAAGTTGCAACTTTCAAGAATTAGCAGTTGATGAAGTGGGGGTCTCAAGAAATTGGCACGTAACCGTACCCACGATTTCAAACCTCCTAGCAATCTGAAACAAAAAAAAAGATTATTAACCTAGAATAATGTCGCAATGTCTGGAACTATGGAAAAGTTGGAAAGATTTTTTGTTCACAAAAAGGCGACTGTCTGAAAAAAAAACAATTTTTGTACCACTTTTTTGACTGTTTCGAATTTTGTAAAAAAAAAGTAATAGAAATTTTGGGATGGGGATATGGATAGTTTCAGACATAGACAAGTATATAAAGAAGTTTATCTAAAAATTTCAGGTAAATCGGTCCAGTAGAACCTGAGAAATCATGGGTATTGTTTTGATAAAGACAGTTTCGAGAAAAACGCGTTTAAAGTTTCGCGTAAAGTTTTTCGCAGTCTAAGTCATGAAATGATGTTGTAGACTCACATTTATTCAATCCTGCTTCATACATCGAACCTTCCTCGACTTCGAAAAAACTATTTTCCGCGTTTCTCTCTTCATATCCAGCAGTTCTGGCCTCCTTTGATGCGTTGGATCCTCTCATCTCGGAGCGGTCAATCCGGGCGTTGTCTCGTTTCACAGCAAAGAAATGAGCTTCCGGGCCAATTTTCATTTCCTTGAGCTCCATAATTTTTAAAATAGGAATGAAGCCTTCATTAAAAATACAAACAGCAATAAATGTCGCTATCTCCATCATCATTGGTCCGGAATGAATATGTTTTGGAACGAAAGTCCAAATCAAAGAGTTTAGAGACTCATTATTATTTTGACTTTCTGAACCTAAACATCGAGTCAATGATTCCACTGATGATAAACTCTCGTAGTAGCCGTTATTATTTTCAATGATCACCTCTTCATTATTTGATTTACTCAATTTTACTGCTGATGCACTCTTAAAACTGGTGTCCTCCTGTGCCGTGAAATCGCCTTTTTGTTTGTTGATCTGGACGCGTAACTTGCGCTGAGGATTTTTTATCCATTTTATTTAAAAAAAATATTTCACTCAAAGCACATATGTACGTCCACGTGGTTTGAAGGTTAGAAATCAACTGTTAGCAGCTGGACGTAAGTGAGCACTTAATATAAAAGATGCAAGTCATCTTGGGTTCTTGTATTACAATATATACAAAGGACAAAAGGTTTTACTGAGAAATATGGATACAGGTAGACGGAAAATCCCCAATGTCTTTTGTTGTATTTTGTCTGCAAAATACCGATATCTCCGAAAATAATTTGAATTTTGAAAAATCCTCTTGTGGATATATTCCTGAATAGTTAAACTTTGAAAATATAAAAAATTCGATTTTTTTTAATTTCTAGACTAGAATACCCTCTTAAGCTCTTTAGAATTAAGGCCAATTGGCATACTTTGTTTACTGACCAAAACATTTCAAAACATCAAGTACTTGAGTGTAAGCAATAAGTTGTCGAAGTGTCAATCGGGCGTTTGGAGTGAATATAGTTGCGCACCAGCTATCGTCAAGTTGACCAGTGGTCTTCGGTCCGCTTTTGCCAATTGTTGCCCCTCCAGTGAATCGAGAAGCGAAATCCGTCAGACTTTCCACATTTAAAAATTTATTAGCAACTTCAATAGAACAGCCCACTCGATCATTTATTTGGATAGTTTTCATGCTGAATCTTTCCAAATGATAATATTCTTCTCCTACTAGTATTAAGGAAGTCGTGACATTTTGTCTGCTGGGCGAAAAAATCGGTAAAGAATTTGTAAAAAAAAAAAATAAACGAAGTATTAAATATAAAGGATTCACATGTCGCGAAACGGATGACTGGAGAATAATCGTCTGTGAAAGGACAGCCGTGAAGATAAGAATTAGAAATTTTCGTCAAATAAGAAAGATTCATCCAAAATTATATCCCAAGAGGAATGTCTTTGACTGATAGAAATATGTTTGGATTTAAAAAGTGGTTTAAAGTTATTCAAAAACCGAAAACAAATTAACTAGACGCAATAGGATTTATTTCAAAATAAATAACTTTATGCATTAAAGAATCTGTTTCTGTTTGTACACTGTCATGTGCCATTTCTATGATTGGTCATTGAAACCAAAACAAAATATTTGCAAGTGTTCTATGACCATTTACACAGCTTTTGGCTTTTCCTTTTGCTCATTCTTAAATGCTCCTGCGTCAATTGCTGACTTTCTATGAAAATGTCATAATTTAAATACAAAGAATCCAATAAGAGAACGACCAGAGAGTGCTTCAAGAAACTTGAGATACCTGCTAAATTTGCAAGTCTTTAAATAGATTAAAATGCTTTGAAAGCTGCGAACAAATCGACAGTCTGAAATATTAAGAAATATCGTAAAATTTTTTAAAATTTTCTACATTTCTGAACATAAAAACTTTACATCCAAAAATAGTCTTCATAATTGTATGTCACTTAATTCATACCTGAGACTTCGAACTTGAAAACACATGGAGTTAATTTGGGGCTTGCCATTTTCATTCATGAGGGATGGCATCGTGTTTTGAATGGAATTGCAATCATCATTAGCGAGTTGATGAATTACGTTACGCAAAAACCTACATTGATACCAATGCTGTCAAAATAATCATCAATATGACGTTTGATAGACAGTGGTGTAGGTAGGGGCGAGATTTTAAAAACTAGTTCAAGGATCATTTAAGCCTGTGCTTTTGTTATTGAAAATGTATCCACTAAATCGATTAGCTCTGTTTTTGAAGCACTCTGGATTGCAATTTTGAATTAATGTTTCTATTCAAAAATGTTTACAGCAATTTATATATATTTTTATTTATTTATTTATGCTAAAAAATGTTACGGACGACCTCCTTTCCACAATTTTCACTTGCAATATGAAACCTTATAAAGGCGCTCAAAGAACTCCGGTTTCATCTTATTCGGAGAAGAAAATTTTGCAATAAATATTTAAATCGAAAAGTCCTCTGTTCATGTCGAAGATAGCCCTTCATGTGATCTTAGAATCATTCATTGGACTTAATCATATCTCTTGGGTGCATAAGCATTTCATTAAACTGTGTACTGCTGAATCGTACAGCACTTCCCCAAAATTAGTGAAGATAACTACAATCTGGTAAATCTAAGATCAATGAGTCTTCTCCCGAAGAGTTTTCGAAAAAGGAGTTAATAGACTAAATGGGTGGAGGGCAAAAATATAACGTAAGATAACCAATACGGTTTTAGAATGAGATCGAGGCATGATACCACACATTCCGAGTTTAAAATAGTATTTTATATTATAGAATAAAGCTTAGCAACAATTCACGGGAACTTCTCTTGACTTGAAAAAGATCTTCGACACCATGTGAATCCTAAATCAGCATATGTAAATTACAACTGATCACGACTGCTGACGAATGCAAAATGCAGGATGCATCGATTTTATGTCATCGATTCTATGCTAAAGCATACATAGAAAACTTGATTGCGTCCGGGGATCATGATTGTTTTTGAAAGGTTACTTTGAGAGGATGGAATACCGTTATTGTGACTACCTTAAATTGGAAACCATTCTGGTTAGGACCACATTATCTTGGGCCTCTTGAGAATCCAGAAAGAAACGGACAGTCCGAAGTGAACCGAAGAGTTTATGATGATGAACTTGAAAATGCTGATTTCTGTGACTTCGTACCACAGCGGGTGGCTTACCTGATTTATCCTCGCAGTGATTATTTACCTCATAAGAAAAGCTCAGATCTTGATCGAAAAATCCACTTCTGGCTAGCACAACTTTCTCTGTCAATCTTATCATTCCATCAGTCAATTTCTTGTTAGTCTTCAGTGTTGTGAGTTTCCAAGCTTCTCGAAGAAAATTTTATAATCTGTCTCTCGATGTTGATCACTTTTTTCGAACTTTGCTCAAGTAAGTTTGAAGCCAGCTCTTATTTTTAGGGGTCCTTATTCATCTCTATTATTCCATTAAGCGAGCGGCGAAAAAATTGGTAAGATCATTATGCAACCGCCACTTTATTTGTTTTTGGGGCCACACAGGTATATAGCAACGGTTGAAATAAGTCCAGCTGGTGTACTCAAGTTTGTGAAGAAAGTTCATGAGACTGGATTTCTGTATGTCTTCCGTACGCCTTCACTCGAGAACCTTAACGCGGCAAAAATCTCAGCCAGTCGCACAAGTCTGAGCAGAATTTTGCATAAGCATCTCGGACTTCTAGATCACGTTTCTATTGTGACCTTGGAGCTGTCGAAATTGGCTGTAATTTCACTTAAAAAATCATCTTTTCCGATGTGGCGAATTTCTATCACGGCTGTTAGGTAACCAAAAAAATGTGTAGCATTTGGTATTTAACAAATAAATATTTTAACAAATAAATATTTTACAATGTTTTGTATAGCTTTTTTTTGAAAGAAACCCTTCATTAATAAGTATTCACAACACCTCAAGCGTGTTTGTATATTTAAAATTAAAAAAAGAATACAAAAACTCTTTTAAATTCACCTGCATGTAAATGAAGTCTCTTTGTCTTTGCAATCAGTTGATTTAAAATCTCTGAAACAATTGCTTTATTTGAAACCGTCAAAACATGAAATATTTACTGTGACACCAAAGAACGCATATCAAACACAAATGTTGAAGAACCAGCAACACAGATGTTTTGTGTCTGTTTACTTGTTTGCGTTTCAAAAACGCATGTTTTTTCATGTCATAAAAGGCATCATTTTATTTGTTTATACATCCAGCACCGACCACATAATTCGACTCGCATTAAAGCACTCATTGTATCTATTAGTAATATAAATTGCACTTTAATCATTCACTCCACATGCTCGTTAAAAACGACAGCGGCCAGTGGGTGTACGAACAGCAGAGTCTCAAAAACAAAACAGACAGTCAAAAACCGATACTCGAAAATTCGCACAACAAATTGTGCCGGTATCTGTGTAGCTTCGCAGCTAAGCGACTATTTTTGGAAATTCAAATCGAAAAAAAAGCTTAAAGATACATCCACGGTTTTAAATCTTGAGTATTTACCTCGTATTTACATAATATTAAGAACATGCTCTCGTTCAGACATGGGCTTTTCAGTCAATTCGAAAGAGAGCTGCCATTGACAACAAGTGGATGTTCTTAACTTAACCGCGTACGCAGGAAAAACTCGACCTTCCCGCTGAACTGGCCTAGGGCCATCCTACGGGCATTTTTCCATTTTTAATTTGTGCTATTTTTTTTTTCTTTTTTGTTTTCCTTTTATTTTTGAATAAACATCGAGAATATGTGTTAATTTTGTGTGCAATTAAAGCGTCGCGTAAATAAACAGCACAACGAGAAAAAAAAATAAAAGATTAAGGAGAAAATCAAAGAGAACGTACTACGAGTACGAGTATCTGGGAAATATTTGCAATTTTGTTGTTTGTGTATCCGTACTTGTATCTAAGTGCTTTTGGGTGGTGAAAATGTGCGATGAGGAGGATACCACCGAAGGTATTTGTTTATTGCGAGTGCCTGATGGTTTTAAAATTCTTAATGACTTTCGCATGCTGTCTGTTTTCTGTCTTTCCGCTTGGATCAAACCTAAAAAGTAACACATTGTGCCAGTTTTTTTTCTTTTTGGTTTTCCTTGCTTTTCTATTGTTTAATGTCGAGTATTTATTATTCTAGTCGAATAGTTTAAGAACTATAATCGCACGGATTTATTGTGTTATTTTTGGAAGAAAAAAAAGTCTTCTTAGGACTGCTTTATTGTTTTATGCGTGTCGAGAGCTTTAAGAGTCACGTATTGCGATGATTTATTTGGAAACTCTTAAGCGACGTGATTTTGAACGGACTCCAAACAATATACTCGTGTATAAGCTTTTTTTAATTTTCGTCTATTTTTAGTTCAAAAGTGAGTGATACGTTTAATAGTATTTTAAAACAAACCTCAAATGTTTGTGATGGAAAATGCTTTAAATTTTTACTTGCGAGAAAGTAAAATTTGTAAATATTAACATTCAATTTTTCAAAAACAATTGGTGTCATAAATAAGAAATCCGCAATGAGTTAAATGAATGGATTTATTTGAAATTATAAAAAACGAGAAACATTTTAATTAGTGCCGGCCGTGCCTCATGGGAATAGCTGAAAACGATGTGTTTTGTTATAGTTTTCGAATGGCGGCTCAAAACATTTATCATGAAAATATGACTTATAGATTAAAGAAGGATTATTAGGACTTGAAACATAGAACTGGTGATATTCCGTTCATCACTGAACACCGCTTTTTCGGCAGTTTTCTACGTCACTAAAGCTTACTGTTTCCAGTATGTCGATGCATGTTAATATCGAGGTATGGTCTAAATTGTAGCCTTGAATCTGTTTGTAATTCATAGATACCCTTTGCGGTAGCATTATTGATTGATGCTACGGAGCCAGGATAGTCCATGTGGACTGGCTCTTTTGACTACATCCATATCTAAGTATACTTCATAGAGCTCGCGGTTGTATCTTATTTTTCACTCACCTTTTTCACGTGTAGAATCGAATACTCGCCAAAGGATTTTTTTCTCGTAAGTCTTCAAAGTAGACTCCGCTTTCCTTTCCATTTCCTATCACCCAATTGTCTTCACCAGAACTGATATAATCAATGTTTTAGAAACGATGCGTCTCGCCTTCAGAGCAAAGGCTCAAGCCATTCAATTCAAGTTTACCGATGATTTCGATGTTGGCATGTCCCAACAGCTTCGCGAATTTATTGAAGATTGTGCTATCAGAGTTAGCACCTAATTTCTTCGTTACATGTTTTTTAAGTTCAGAGGAGCTTTCCCCGCCTTACAAATTGCACCAGGAGTTCTAAATAAGGTCATCGCTTTTTAGAGCTCAAGGAGTTAAATTCTACTAGATATGGGTTTGTTGAGTCTCGACTGGAAATTTGTTGAACTTCTCCAGCTTTTGCATTATTCTTAAAATTTGGCTGATCATAAGAATGAAGACATTGGATCCCCTGTAATGAAGATGAAATATGCAGAACATCGAAGCCGAACATCACCACTGACTTGCATACCATCAGAACCGATGGCCTTATTGCTTTTCAAATTTTGAAGGAGTATAGCTTCTTTCATTCTTTCCATCTTGTGCCCATAAAGAAAGCAGCTTATATTCTTTTTGATAGTTGACCATGTTTCCTTCATAGATTCGAGGACCCACCATTCTAATTTCACTGATTGTTGATGCACAGAGCATCTTGCTTAGGCGTTCTTCTGCAGGCTCTGGCTACTTCAGTTGTGCTTAGGCTTCCAATGACCTCGACCATCTGGACAACGCTAGGCCGATGTAGCCAAGCTGCCGTTAAGCCTATGAATTGGCAGCCGTTTCCACGTTTCCTGACGTGAACGCTGAGCTGTATTCTTAACCGATTTAAGTTTTTAAGTCTCCGATATTATTTTGACATCAAACTCTTTCAGAGCTTGCAGTTTATTCGGCGTGAATACAATGAACATGCGGCTCTGATGCGAATCACAGCGCTTGGCTGATCGGCTTAAAGTTTGTTATTATAAGGCGTCGCCAATTCCGCAAAGTGAAAACCTGATGCTATCATCTTATCTAATAATTCAAGGTGAAATACTCTCAATTTATAGCCCTTGGTCAATGACGAAGGTTCAAAACTGATGTCAGAAAACCGATTCGATGTAAACACTATTAACTATTACTAGTACCGCGATTGATAATTGTCAATTTCATTCCGTCAATGCTATTTGCAGTATTTAAACAAACGAAGAGCGATTTGGATGTGTTAAAGCCATCAAGTTCCTCCAAGCAAGTCGATCTTTAGCAAGCTGGGTAATTGCATAAACTAAGTGAGGAGTCTCTGAAATGATGTTTCCCATCTGGTAAGACCCAATTTTTCCGCATACAGCTCTTCACTGAAACTTCTCCTCTATACTCTATCAACGCAAAAGAGACCGATCAAATACAATTAAGGACTTGCAAAATATGAGTTTATTCGCTCGAGCACATGTAAACAGCAAGAATCATAGACACAGTCCTTTAATTACTTGTTTCTCTATTTTATTTTACTTTGTCCTTTGTGTCTATTTTTTGACAGCATATACTTTTGCTTAGGTTCTATCTATCTATCACCCTCGAATACATCCGCAAGTAGCTGGACAGATTTCTAAAAGATCTCCAGTGTTGGCATGTGAGAATTCCATTCTTTCGAGAATGATGTTAAATAAACTTGTCGTGAATTTATAAACTTATTCTAGTTTTGAAAAACTGGATCAGTAACAATTTATTTTTTTTATAATTTCAGAAAACCCTGCAGGGTACGCCAAACTGGCACATCAATTTTGGTTTTCTTATCCGCCACCAGGCGCTGGTGGAGGCTCTTCGAGTAAGTCTTAAAATTAAGAATTTAAATATTGTTTTCTTCCAAATTAACATTTATATAAATAAATTATTCAGTGTTATATGTTATCACTTTGATTTAGTTTCGTGTTTTTAATTGTTGGATTATTGATGTGGTTTTCGTTGTTGCAAATTGTGTATAAAATTGTTAAACGAATTAATTTTTGTTTTTATTTTTCTTATAAGGGGATTCTTATATAAAATATTGCTAACTTTGAGTTATGTATTCTGAGCATAATTACTGTGTATACTCTATGTATTTTTTCCTATAACATTTGTTCTTAACTAACAATTTGGCAGTTGCATTGTTTTATTTTTGGCATTTTTTTCAAGCATTTGTCAGTTAATTTCCTCTATGGGTTATTTGATTCTTAAACTTCATGATTCATAAACATTCTATTGCAGACATTTTTATTTTTAAATTAAATCTAGGACTACTTTCTACATTAGTCAGATGAATGTTGGATACTTTCGAAAAGTAATGATATGAATGGTTGCATTTGAACTGCAGGATGAAGAGAAAAAAAAGCTCCTCTCAGGCAAGGAAGAGATTTTTTATTTTTATTTTTTTGTAAATAGAAGCTCCAAGTTGCGACTGGCTTATAAAAAATAACTATGAGGACTCTTATTCTGTACAAGGCATAAATGCCTTGATACCAATCTATGTCGTTCGCAAGCGATAACACTGTTTGTTCTTCCGTCATTCAATTGCTTTGAACGCCAATAACAAATATACATACGAGTACCATTTAACTTCTCTCTATTTACAGTCAGCCTAGCTTTTTTTAAAGTTTTATTGTAATTAAAATTTTGACAGAAACCCCAATTCAAATATTCCATGAATTCCCGAACAACAATTGACTATCTCTAAGCTCTAACTTACAGCACATCTCAGGCTGATTAAGAAAAGAATACGCTCCTTGCAACTATTGACTTCATCACTTGTGTCACATATCAACAGAAAAATAAAAAATAAAACAGCAGAAAGTCAAGCATTCACTTGTTCTCGTAGACGATCTTGAAACCTCGTGATCAGCTTATCCCTCTAGTCCATTGCATCCAAAAGCGACTCAGTCGTCATTGCAATGATGAAATCAAGAAATCCAGTGTATGTGGTCAATTGCTCTTTTAGATGGAAGTTCTTCATCACAGCGTCTTCCTTGTTAAACCTTGAGAAAGAAACATATTTTAAAACTCGCAATCATTTTTTTTTTAGTTTTCTCTCTTTGCTTATCTATTTCAGAACTAGATAATTAGACTGAATTCCACTCTCAGTGGAACCTCGAGTCAGACAAAACTTTCTAGTATTCGTATTTGCTTCGAAAAGCTGGAATTCCAAGGCACTCTTGTCCATTTGATCGGTGAAGCCGAGTCACTGTTATCGAGGTGTCACGCATAGTTTTTGAGTTGAAAGCCTATTTTTCTTAAATATTTGCTTCTCCGATCTTAGCACTGAAGTCATTGGGAAGGATCTTTCCATGATGTCAAAGAGTTCCTCTCTGATAATATCTACGGGTTTGTTGACAGGGGTAAGTGCATATAGAAAATTGATGTTTCCATCGATGGGAATTACAGCTAGGTGACGTTTAAAATGCAATGATCAATCGATTTGAGACCAACAAATTTCGGTTACCATTTAAAGCGATTAGAATTGGCTTCCTCATTTACGAGGAAGAATTGAAACGTCATCACCTGATCAAATTGCCAAGCATACCGTGACTTTTGTGGATGTTGAACAAATCGCATGGCAGTACATCATTTTGTCTTAAACAATGTGGCAGTGGGGTCGCTGCCGATCTTTACGGAGCAGCTTGAGTTCTCCATCGTTATTCTGCACAAATGGACGAGCTTGGCAGAGAACCTAGATTTTTATAAATTTCATGTCTGTGGATGCTGTCAAAGATAACATTGAAATTGATGGAACTGTTTTTTTTTCGAGATCTTGATATGGGACAGAGATCAGGCTATTAACAAACGGCCTTAGACGTTCACATAATTCGGCAGAAAAGAAAATATAGACAATGTTGAGGAGACTGATACTCCTATAGCTAGTGCAGTTAAGAGGGTCTTCTTTCTTAAGTAAACGTATCTACCGAGAATAAATGAGCCTTACCGCTGAAGAAAACAAGAACTTTCTGGTGGTAAGTGAAAAATTTTGTGTGAAAATTGTTCATTCAAAAGTTGAGGTTCAGACACTCAATATGTTCTACGCTTTCCATGCTTCAACTTTTAAGTGAGTTGAACTTTATGCAAAGTCAGGGGCTAAAAACGCCATAATGTGTGCATAAGACAATCCCGAACGATGTGAATCAGATGGATTTGGCTCTTCTTCAACACTTTTACTAACGACAGCCAGATTTTCTGCAAAGCGTACATTCCGATTTTGGATAGGCCTATATACGCTGAGAAAGACTTTTTCGTTGACCATAATCTGCTCGTAATGCGCTCAACGTTTCTCAAAAAACGCATTATTTTTGTAGTTTGTTCGCAAGCCCTTAACTAAGCATAAAAGTTTTCATATGACAGTTCGGTTTGACGTATGTTACCACGAATTGGAAGATAATATAAAGGAAACCTCTAAGGGAAGCCTTCATTTATGTGGTAGTCTTTCCATTTCATGATTCCTGGTCGTATATACCTACTATCTACCTTGTTTCATATTTTCGAGTTAATTTTGTGGGGCACAGAAATTTTATCAATCAAATCAGTATTAAAATTTTCTTAAAATATATGAAAAGACAGGATGTCGGTTTTGAAGCCAGACTCTTTGAGTCTTTTAGATTCACAATTTTTTTTCTCTTCTACTGTTCTCTTCCCTTGCTGCTCGAATTTTACTTGCAGCGTTTTTGACGCTCCTCATCTATTGCCTGTTTTTTGCCTCGTAACGTTTGTGTATATGCAAAAGCGCATTTGTGTGTCTCGCTACAATGATCCCTGTCAACTGCCGATGGGTTGAGAAGTCGAATGTTAACACTCCCTTTTGCTGCTACTAAAAAGCGTTCAGAGTTGACATAGCCTCTTTTTCCTTTACCGATTCAAACGTATTCTCCCTCCAAGACAACTTCAACTTCTCACATCGGACAATTAAGATTAACATACAAGGATTTTCGAGTGATCGCTTATTGGCTTTCAGTTGATGAACTTCTCTCTCGTGTGCAACCTTTTGTGATACCTGCGATATCCATATTTATGGTCTTATCAAGGGGTACCAGCAAGCAGCACTTGACATTGTAGTCGTTAAATCAACCGTCAAGATCAAGCTGTAGTAAAAGGATTTTTTTTTTTTTTCGTCGAACCTTTATAAAAGCTAAGAAGGATGATTTTTGTAATTAGAAGAGTACTTCATTTTACGTAAGCCAAGTTTTCCACATCTTGCAACGTGAATGTAACCGCTTAATTACTTTTCGAACAGCTCTCAGAATATAAGTTTGTGGTTCGTTTTATAAATTGACTGCAGCCGATTTCTATTTCCCAATTCGGAACAATGCAAACATTAAACTTTCCCAAAAACCTTGAAAATGAAGTAAAACAAAAAAAAAAAAAACAATAACACTTCTGGGCCTTTTTCATTCCAGTTAAGTAAGTCATTTTTTACTTCGTAGGATAATATAAGTTAAGCGGTTTCACCACAATGACGCAATATATATAGCACGGTTATAGTTTGCTTGAAGGTAAGGCACGCATTCGAAAATACAGGATGCTTAAGGAAATTTTTCTAATGAGTTTTTGATGCGCTTCTCTTCATTTTTTTTCATTTTCATTTTCTTTCGTATTTTTCATTTCCCTTGTGTAGAGCACTTTGCTTATTTTCATACTGCTTAAAAAAAAAAAAATAGCACAAACAGTTTTTTGCACTCTACAACTTGCTTGACTAAACAATTTAAGCTTAAAACTAAACATGTATGGTGGCTGCAGGATACGCACTCGTATGCAATTACTTATGCAAGTTAGTGTAATTATTTGGTAAGGAATGGCTTTTTGAATTCAGATTCATTTGAAAACAGTTTCGCATTATGCTAGTTCTCTTTTTTTTCTTAATTTGATTCTTTGAATCATAACCGTGTATTTTTTCATTTTCCGATCCTTTGACACAAGTTTTCGTTTGAGTCTGAAACGTGCGGTCGCCGGAAGGATGCGATTGCTTTGGGCAAAGTCATAATGAGTGGCTTTGAGTGGCGTCAGTTGTTAGATATTCTCGCTAGTTTATAGCACTCGTATAGTTTATAGAAAACTTTGCTATTTGAAAAAATGTTAATAAAAAAGCTGTTTAACTCGTGCGGTAATAAAACAAAGGATAAGGACGAGGACAACGAGGAGGAGAGGAATCGTTTGCACATTTTATGAAGAAACTTTGATGGACATGGACATTGAAAAATCTTGTTATTTTTTTATTGAAATCTTTCAGACACATTCTAACAGTCTAGCAAGAATTAAATACGGGGTGTACTAGGCATTAGTAGTACATAATGCAAAGCAGCAAAAGTATGAAAGTAACAATTTTTGGTCTGAAATGAATGCGAAAATAAACTGTATAAACTCAATTCAGTGGACACAGTCCAGAAAACCGACGGAAAAGAGAAATTCAAGGATTGAGAATTCATTTTTAAAATTTACAAACTTTTGCTCATCTTGGCTCAACGTAGCGTTTCAAACAAAACAAAAATTTCATTTCCAATAATCTTGTTGACATGAAGAAGCCCCAACACGGTGTCCCCTCCCCTTTTCTTCGGAATCTCTTTCAAAATAGGCTTCTATACCATTTCGAGCAAGCTGGTTTCAAAACAATAGCATATGCCGATGGCACACGTAGTTATCTCTTACTCAAGTAAATTCCCAAATATCCTATCCGACCTTTAACGTAAACATTGCTAAAGGTGAGCTCGTGTTCATTACCAGAAGAACAGGAATCGTTTTGCCAATTCCCGCTAAACTAAAGTTACATCTCTTGTAGTCAAAAGTTAAGTTAAATGCTTTGGCTTGATACTGGATACAGAACTATCTTGGAAAATGACACTCGCCGAAAGAGTGCGGAATTTTGTTTCTGCGTTCCAGATAGCGTTCTCTCTTTCACTTCTAATACGGCCCTATTCTCGGTTATTCTAGTCAGACAATAAGCTAAGGCTCAATTAGACTTAATAGATTCTCACAAGACTTGATTTTGTTCTTTACACGATCCTTAGAAAGGATTTCTCCTCCCCATTAGAAAAAGACTTAATAGTTTCAAACTTCCACACCGCACCGTAAGGAATGGGCTGCTGCTCTCCTGATATCTGTTGACTCCATCACGTAATAATTTGATCAAAATGTTGGCATTGGTATTTTCACACTGCCTTATCGGCAGACATGTGGAAAGGCTAGGCGTGCTGTCTAAAGATTGCTGCAGAAGTGGCCAGAATCTTTGGTTCCCTCATGGGTTTGGTTTTCGATAGCGACATTCTGCACTTACGGATTCCGCGAGAAGGCTGGTTCTCTCAGTCCAAAATAATAACTATCATGCGGGCCATGCAAATGATCATTAAAGACAACAACTGTGGCAATATCGTTAACATCATCATGGACAGCTAGGCAGCGATTCATGCTACTAAGTCTATTTGGATAAAATCAAAGCTTGCCAAGACTTACGTACATAAAGCAATTATATCAAAGGTTATATATTACTAGGTGATCCGACAAACGTTGTCTGGCTAGTGCTCAGCAAGCGTTTTTTCGATGTCCGAAGTTTTGAACAGTCATTGACACAACACTCGGACATCTATAAATTCTGATAGGTAAAGCTTCTTAATCGTGGAAAATTGTTTTTCAATACAAAAAATTTAAACTTTGTCTATTACATTGAGATTCTGACTCTGAGGTGGCCATTTCAACACATCCCGCGAAATTTCTGACGTTGAAGTAAAAAGTTATTTACAACAACAAGTTATCCCACAACTGTTGCTGTTGCTGTTGTTTCCAAATAATGTGGCTTTTCTCAAAAAATATTGCGATGGAGCCAATGCAATTATGTGATGTACCTTCAAACAAATCCTATGCCACCGTGAGATGGTCGAATAGGCTTAGTTGCGGTCTGGTTTATCCCTTTATTTGGTCAGAATAAAAGAATCGAAGAATGAAATGCCTCCGTTTCGGTTATCGGTCGCTTTCGTCAAAAAGTCGTAAACATCCAATTCCTGACAAGTCAACAACTGAATTGCTTGGATTTGGAGCTCTGACTATAAATGTAATACTTATAATACAAAAAGTGTATTGAAAATTGATTTCCATAAATTTTTCGCTCTAAAATAATCAAATATTAATTATCAAATATCAGAATTTTTGAGTCCCCATAGAAAGTACCTATTTAATTAGAAAACATGATAGCGCGATTCAAAGTTCTTGTGAGCCATTTATTGTCTAGTGACCAAAATTCATCAAAATTGGTCCAACAAAATGCACAGACCGAGACTTTTACATAATAAACCTTGATAATGGAGCTTTTTAGTTTTATAAGGATTGATACCATGACAAGAATGACATCATCTTTCTTTTCTACCCGAGTTTTGATTGACTGAACTAAAAAGTGGTTATTATAACTTATGAATAATAGTTATACAAACTGTCTAACTGACTTTTTTGTGTACAGATGTAAGCCATTATTTTATTCATCGTTAACTTAAAAATGGAAAATTTTTTAAGCTTTGGGTTACCTTGGATTATGTACCAAAACCTTTCTTTTTAATCAATCTGTCCATTGGTGAAAATTCGTTCCACAGACAGACTGAAACTTTGTTTTATAATATTTAGTGATGTCAGTTTAAAAGGCGATGAAGTCGAGAAGACTCATGATCCGTAGCAAGCCAGACAGACAAGACACATCAAGGCCCGCTTCCGGAAATGACCTTTATGAGCTGTAAGAGAAAGAGTACTCTATGCAGTATCATCTTCTACAAGTTGTCTGTATAGACAGATTTTTACATAATTTATTTACTGGCGTCTTTTTTAAACAGTCTTTACACGGGCAAATTTATTTTGATTTATTTTTTAAATCTTATAAGTTCATTAAAAATTCACAATTCATACGGGAACACAATTTAAAATAAATATAATAATAACCATAAGAAATATTAATGACATTCGGTATTTTAATTCATAATGTAATAAAAATAGTGTTGAATGCCACTTCAATGGGCTAGAAAAAACAAAAATTTAAAATTAATTTTTTGGGTGGGGTGACCCTGTTAAAACAAGATGATGGAAACAGAAGTGTATTTAGAAAAGCTAGATGGAGCTGTAAGGTGTTGCGAATTAAGTTTTCTTGTATGTTCAGTATAATTAAGATTGAAAAGCCAATGTTTTATCAGTTTTTTAATGCATTCCAGGAACTGATATTGACCTGATCGATTGTGGGAGCTTATTAAATAATCGGAATGAATAAATAGAAAAGAAATTACGATATGCGGTGGTACGAATTTTTTGAACATCTGCGATGTTTGATAAGCTTCCACGTAAATTATAATTTGAGATAAACCGATAATTGCAATTACCAGACATTGTCTTCAAAACCTGAGTACAAGTGGTGAACAGGAAGAATTCTCAGGTCACAGAACAATTCCAGATTTACGGCATAATTTACGTATAACATATTTTTGTTAAATTAACAGGGATTTGATTTTGTTCAGATAAACTCCTCCCTAACAAACAATTCCATATTGCAATTTAGAATGGAACATACCATAAAAAAGTGGGAGAAGAAAAACCTAGGCATGCAACCGCAGTGAGAAATTTTGTATCTTTAGCACTCATATTGACTTCCATATTATGAAGGGACGACAGATTGAAAAACATTATTTTAGGCTTAGGGCTAATAATCAAATTGTGTTCAGCAAACCAGTTTCTCAATAAATTAATTATGGGACTGAATGAGCCACAGGGTAGCGACAAAAACCAAACAAACCAGCAATCAACAATTGAATTAGACTCATTCTAATTTGCGCTTGCTACAAGATTATTGAAATACCTTTAAACCCAAAAGCTTTAATGCCAAAACTTTGATTCTATATACAGATTGATATCATAAATATGGTTTTATTGCGGCTCTGAGCATGTGTCTTCCTACACCAACTACCCTTAATTTAATGTTTTAATTAAGGTGTAGGCGCTCGCTCGTATCAATTAACGTTCACATGTGTCACCCAAGCAGGAAAAGCGGCCAGTTATGTTGTGAAATGTGGCAAGAGGATTTCCACCACCTCGCACCTAGTTGCGGTCTATTGTATAATTCTCAATTTCAAAAGGAAATGTCAAGCTGGTTGGTTGGTATAATTAATTCTACCACTCGTATATAAGTTAAAAGTCTCGCCGAGTTCGTATCCGTCTTCACCTCAAGGCGTTTGGATACATTGAAATTGATTTTTTCGCAAACATTCGATATTGAAAAACGAATTATGGCTCTTAAGGCGATTGTTGTTCTGTCATGTTTTGATGGGGTTCTTTCCGCGCTTAATTTTCCTTGGAAAACAAAAACAATCAATCGCATGACTTCCATTTCCTTTGCTTATGTTGACATGGAAGCAACCCCTAAAGAGGTTCTTTATTTCTTTTTCATTTTTATTTTTTTTAATTCATTCAGTTATAGCAGTGGACTTGATTACGGGTTGATTTCGTAGTATCCAAAATGATTGTCACTTAATAAATCGGTGAATTAAGCCTGGAACAAAGACCAAAAAAAATGACACCCCCTCCGAATATATCGAAATATTTAATGGTGGTTCGTGCAGCCAATAAAATTAAGCGGCGAAGTGCGTTTTAATTGTTTCCTTTTTCTTGTTCTTAATTTAATTATTAAATTATTTAATTATTAATTAAATACGAGTAGTTTGTGTGAGTGGATGTCTGTGTGTGTGTTTTTTTTTATTGTAAGTTTTAAAGGCGGTGTCCTTTTTAATAATTAATTCCATTGTAATTGCGGGGAGAGTTAATGACTTGTTGGCAGTTCGCCAGTGGATGTCTCGCATTCAAATGTAATTTAAAGTTGATAGTGAAAGCGCTTCAACAAAAGCAATTAAAGCTTGAAAGATTGACTTTTAATTTCATTTTATTTAAATTAGCGAATTCAGTTTAAAAAAATAAAACGAAATGAAAGATAAAACTTTTTGTTAAAATTAAATTTTACAGCGACACGCGTTGGACACTGCCACCGTGGTACTGTGGGGAATTTAAATAGTTTTACCTTGAGTTTTCCTTTGTCATTTGATATAGAACATATTCGGGAACGAAAATATATGGAAATGAATAAACCTATGAACTCATTTCAGATCGAGCCTAAGATTATGCTGTATTCCATCCTTCATGAGTCCCAGGCACGTTACTTTCAGTTGGCTAAACAAAGCTTTATTGCATCCGCGATAATTTCATCCTCGGTCTTCCATTTTTTCTCTCGATCCTCGGGATCAAATACTGTGATGTATGATTTTGTGATCTAGGTGTGCGTTTGGATATATTTTTGAGTCATAATGAACATCTTTTACAATAATACTTAAGTAGAAATTGTTACTCAAAGCTCATTTTTGCTCCAACAGTTAGTGTTTCGTATGCTTCCATGTTGCTCTTTTATGGTTAAAAATAAATTCATCAAATCTCATATTATGATTAGATAAAGTTTGTAGGTTTATTTAAACCGGATCTTCAGATGAATGAAAACCAACCAAAGAACGGTCTAGCGAATGCAATCTTTGTGAACACTGCCTAAACGTCAATATCTTCTTGACAGCTTTCTACAGAAAAGGGTAAAAACTCAGAACTTCTATAAAAAAGTCCAAGCACCCGAAACCTACGCGGATGAGGTCGCAAGGGACTGCTAATCCTTAATGCAAAAGCTTCCTGTATATGAATGGTCATGTGTTCCTGAGCCTGAATGCCAATATACTCATTCAGAATTTCGTTATTAATTTGTCAACGAAACATTATTGGATCTTTTTGGTTTTTAAAGGAATTTACAATCCGAATCGAATACATTTTGGGTTTTCCTTCCCATACCTTTATATTGCAAAGTGAGTGATTATTGTCTGCGGGGGGTAATCTTGTATATACATATAGTATATATGGCTATCTGTCAGTTTTCACAAGCCTTACTAAAATCGATCACACTGCTTAAATAAGCATCAGGCAAGGGTATTCTCTATGGACCTTTCATTTGTGGAGATGGACCTTGATATGTTTATTTTCTTATCAAACCGAACATCGAGATGGATAAGATTATATAATTTTTTGTTGGGTTCAAATACTTACTTTAAAAGAATTCAAACAAACATAATTTAATGACATCAAGCGATTAATAGCGAACTCATTTATGACTTCAACGAAAAATATTAATTACAGCAGACTTCAGCTTTCATGGTGGTACAATGGTTTATGATTTCTAAAAATTCCACTGAGTTTCTGTTAAATGTTAAGTGACTAGTCTTTACCTAAATACCACTGAGGATGATTATGTGCAATTGAATTAAAAAATATATATATTTAGATATGAGCTAAATTTTTTATTTATTTATTTTTTGTGAAATTCATATTCATGTTACTTTTTTCGGTTCAACTTTTTCTGGACAAAACGTTATTTACTCTTTAACATCATGAGTGAACAGTAATTATTTTCATTTTACGTAAAATAGTCCATGTTAACTGAAAAAATATAATTCAAACTTCATTTTATTTTTTTGTACACTCGTTTTTCACACTTGGCAACTTAAAATTTTTACTCTTCCAATAGATCTCGAGCCAAATGTCCCAATCCCGAGAGCGAAACTGACAAGTAGACATTTGCCATCATCGTTTTTTCCTCACTAGATAAGTAAGGATCCACATAAATAACGTACTACTGCAGGGACGGAAACTGCTCTGTAAAATATAAATAAATAAAAAGTCAGTCACTTTATTAGCCCAAAGAGACAAGACAAGCGGTACATTTCCCTACATCTTTACTTTAAAAACATGTAAATATCGCTCTATCGAGAGCCAAAGAGGCTTTTGTCGTGACAAAGCGACTGCATTACAGCACCTAACTCTATGGTAGGATAAAAGTTATCTGCTACATGGCTCTAGATAGGCCTAGGGTGACTTACGGTCAACAGCAAATTGGATGGATATTATTCGGGTTTTTGAGAGACAATGTCTCAGGACTTTTCTCAGGGTGAAAAATTTGTTCATAAAGGTTATCCGGGGATACATTGAAAGAGCAATGACTTGGATCTACAACATGAACTCTTGTGCTCTCTACTTAAACAAGTTGTACTACAAGAGCTCCCGCATAAACGGCTTGGTCTCTCTAGAAGCGCTACTCCACCACGATTTCAAAGGTTTAATCCAGTGTTATTTGGTGGTTCTTCTAATTTGTCTAATTGCTCGTTTAAGTGAAGACAAGCGACTCACCTACAATCGAGACTCCGCACACAATTTCTCAGATTGCCTCTGTTTCAACAGGACGATATTCACAGGCAGTTGGAAAACGGAGTCCCTCGTCGAATTTCTTCAATGTAAAGTTGCTCCGCGGCTCAAAGTTACCATAAACGCACTGGTCGGTTAACATACGCTAAATTTCCTTATTTAAACAAGATTGGAGGAGAATATATTTATATGTGCATAAAGGGATTCTTTATTATTAAAGTATTTATTTTAATTTTATTTATTTCTATTTTCGTAGTATTCAACTTTTAAGTTTTTTTTTTTGAAAATGCTATAAAAAAAAACTGCTGAATATTTTCTCAAATTTCTTTTTTTATTTGAAAGTACAATTCTTCCGGTTAATTATAAAAAATAATTTCATTCAAATGGCTGCCTCGGCTGGCCATGCAGTAGCCTACACGATCGGTCCAATTTTTAAGCACATTTTCGATTGTGTGCAGCTGTATTTCACCAATGGCTTCACGAATATTGTCCTTTAAAGCGTCAATTGTCTCTGGCTTGTCGGCATAACACTTATCTTTGAGGGCACCCCACAAATAATAGTCCAACGGTGTCAAATCGCAGTTCCGAGGTGGCCAAACGACATCAGCTCTGCGGCTGATAATGCGATCTTCAAAAACAGGGCGCAAAACATCGAGTGTAGCTTCGGCTGTGTCGCACGTAGCGCCGTCCTGTTGTAACCAAATGTTGCCAATATCCTCCTCTTCAATTTTTGTGAACAAAAATTCGTTCAACATGGCCCAATAACGATCGCCATTGACTGTAACGGCCACTCCTTGCTCATTTTCGAAGAAAAATGGCCCAATTATGCCTCTGGACCAAAATCCGCACCAAACAGTGACTCGTTTTGGGTGCATCAGCTTTTCAATGTATGCGTGCGGGTTTTCTGTGCCCCAAATGCGACAAATTTGCTTGTTTACATACCCGCCAAGATCAAAATGAGCTTCATCTGAAAAGATGATTTTTTTTGGCAAAATCGGCATCTTCTATAAGTCGATCGCAGGCCCACTTTGCGAAGCGAAAACGCATTGGATGGTCAGTTGGCTTCATATCCTGAACCAATTGGACTTTCTATGGCGTCATACCAAGGTCTTTATGCAAAATTCGTCTCAATGATGTCTCCGAAATGTTCAATTGTTGAGAACGACGGTGAATTGATGTTGATGGCGCATCACGCACACTTTTTGCCACAGCAGCAACATTCTCGGGTATACGCACTGTTTTTGGCTTTTCACGCTTTGGTTTATCGATGAGCTAAGTATTACCATTCACGAAATAAGCACTAGTTGAAAAAAAAAACGTTAGATGGCGGACCCTTTATTTGGAAAATAAAAGCAAATAAAATTATTTTAAGGAAGTTTAAAATTTTCAACGTAAATTAGGAATGAAACGTCCGACAACTTGGTTTTTTTTTTCAACACATTCTGTGAATTATCTCTGCGGATGCATATTCTTCGCATCAATTAAAGAATTCGTATTGCGGAAACGATTTTCGAAATAAAAAAAACGCAAAATTTTTAAGACTTTTTTTTTTAGCAAAATTTGTTCAACGCAAAAATATGCGAACTTACAAATATCGGCTTCCTTTCATTTCAGTATAAAACTTATGAAAAGAAAAGAATAGCATCATTCATAGGGCTTATCACAAAATCACAATTTCACCGCTATCATATTTCACATAACAAGAGATAAATAAAAATAAAAATCATTTATTTTACGAGGTAAGTCGTAAACAAAATATTAACAAAGCACAAACAACAAACACCCTGTGTACGAGTAGATGCATTTTTCTCTCTTTTCCTTAAAAGTTCTTGTTGCGAACATAACCATTGACTGATATTTGTATACTCGCAACACCAACACCCACGAAATGTTTTAATTATGAAATATATCTTTACTTCTTTATTTTTATCCATTTTATTTTTGTAACTGCTTCTTGCTTGCCCGATAGTTAAACGCTTTATGCCTGCTTTATCACTCAATTACCGCCATCGCAATGGGAATGGGATTGATGCTTGTTATAAATATTTTATGAGCCTGTTAATTGTTTTCGTCCTTTTATCCGTGAATGTATCCACTTAAGTTAACTTTATTGAATCTTATACTGTAAGGCTGAGAAGGATAGCACGAAATCCTTATTAGTTGGCCTTTACTAACGAAAAAAAAAACTGATGGAATGTTTTTGACATGCTAAATATTTTCATAATCGAATAATTTTAGTATAATTTTTTTTTATATTCATTTTTATGTTTTACCTATTTTTAATTGAGTTTCTATTACAGACAGCAAAACATCGCAAACGGACGAAGAAAAGCAGCGCGACAGACAAAGGAGCGAACGCGAACAAAAAAAGGAGGAACAGGACGCCATCAATTACAAAGTAAGACTATGTAATTTATTTCCTTTTCCTTTTTACTTTTTGTTCTCCCAACGAATAAAATAAATATATTTTCAACTTCTTAATGATGCAGATGTAATGCTATCAGGCCTTGTTAATGTGTTAAGATTTGAGGACATTTGCCTCGGGTTTTAAGTTGAACAAAGACACATACATTCGGGATTACCCAACAATTCTTTTCAAAGGCTCTGCAAAGATATCGTGATAAAATTGTGAAACCTAAGAGGCGGGCTGGTGTGCCTAAAAATCCTCTATTTCGTTTGCTTATGCTAAAAATTTTGAAACCAAATGTTCTTTTATTCTATTCATTTAAAAAAATCTCATCTTTCTTGTAAATAAAATCGTAAGCGCGTCTGTATGTTACTCAATAATTTTTAAATGGCTCAACCAATCTGCTTGGCTAAACAAATCAATCAATACGCAAAAAATAGTTACAAAAAAAAATAAAATTTGGCAGTGAAGTCGGTATATAAAAATGTTCATATTTGCGCATTGTATTGGAGTGATAAAAAAAATATTTTTTGTATATTCAATAATAAGATAAATTGAAATATTACAAAAGCTCTTGTATGCAGTGTAGTGATTAAATTTAAATCAATGCATATCTAATTATTTTTTTTTATTTAATGAGAAAAATAACAATTAATATTGATAGCATTTCAATATTATTATCAAAGAACTACAAGTAAGTCGAAAAAGAAAGAACTTAAGCTACAAAATTTATTACGTGAAAAACATACTTCAAAGCAGTCTAAAAATATTGCAGTCTTTCGGCTTAGAGCCTTTTGATTGCTTCAGATATTTCGTAGTATAATGGCTTCAAAAAAAGTTCTGTTTGCATGGGGAAGCACTTCCCGTATGCATCAAATGTATATCGAACACCGCAAGCTTTAAAACTGCTATCTTTAATTATTTTTCCCAGCAGAAGAATTGAAATCAAAATTGAATTAAAATTAGAGTTTTACCTAAAATTGGAACTAAATTATGACGAAAACTAAAATAATAAATAATAGGATTGAAATAAATTAATGAAATACTAAACTACTACTTAAAATTAAAATTCAACTGAATACGAAGTTATAATTAAATTTAATTTAAAGTTAAATGGAAACTTGAAATTATAACTAATACTGAAACATGCATTATCTATTCAAATATTTTCTCGTACTATAAATGATATGATCTTAATGTACAAACCACTTTTTGTAAATAAATTGAAAATGGAATTGAAGCTAAAATTTTCGATTGCAGTTTTTCTTTTTTATAAGAAGGAATCATTAAAAGGACTTTGATTAGAATAATACAAGGTTGAGCTGGAAAAGATGATTTACTTAAAAGAACTCAAAACACACTGGAAATAATTTCAACACAAAAAGTGTTTTTTTTTTATTATTACTCAAAGGAAAAATGATATTCCAAATCACCAACAGCCAGGCACCTTCTTGGCATGATTCCCTGCAATCCATAGTTCTTTCTTAGTTCTGTGCTTGGGGTGGTCACATACCCCTTGACACAAACCCAAAGATCGGTCAAGATGTAGAGGCTTTGTCAGGCTTTGTCAGGCAGTCTACGGTTACATTTTTTTGTATAAAGTGAATTTGCGCAGCTTTTGAGGATGTCGCAAAAAGTACTCATCCATTGCTCCTTTTCTTCATCTCTGTTCTCTCTATTTTCATTTCTATTAATTATTGAAGACAATATTGGGGGAAATTGCGCAGCCATTATTGGTTACCGCTTTCGCTCTTTTTGACGCGATCGTTCGATCGTTGAACGCCAAGTTCTAGCACTCCTTGTGGATATTTTTTTGGGGAACTTCTGAAAAAATAGCCAGACCCCAAAGATAGAAGTCTGTCGTGGTCAAATCGGGAGATCTAAGTCTGGAGAATTATATGCATATCTATACTTCACAAATGTTTAAGCAAAGCTGATAGTTGCCGTAAATTTCAAGAGTTATAAAATCTTCCGGCAGGGTTATACAATTTGGGCTACTGTTTTCGTTCATCAGAGAGCAATTTACTCCTCGGTAAATAGTAAAATCACATCTGAGACTATGGGATTTTAGAACTTCTTTAAATTGCAATGAGTATAAAATATCGAAAAAAATAAGAGAGAGCTTTGAATTTTCACGCATTAAATTTCAATCAATTGGTACGAGACCAAATAAGAAAAAAACTGGCTCAAGATGTACCTGACAAATCATTTGTGAAAATAAAAAAAAAGGGATTCGGACAAATAACGCATCCTTGGGGGGTACATCATCATAAATGTGTATGGTGAATGGCGGATTTAAAACCGTTCAGCAAACGGTAGAAAAATTTTCCTTCGATGCTAGTTTCCTTCTTGTTAGCTTCACTTAAGTCAAATGGCTCAACTTTTACTTCTATCTTTCATATCCTAAGATCTGATCAAAAAGTTTACTTAAGATTTTCTTATTTCTTTTAGCGCGATAAAGAAGCACGTGAAGCCCGACTATTGGATTTAGAAATCCGACGCCAACAGGAACGTGAGAAGAAACGTGATCATACCCATAAGCAACAGACGCCTACGCAGCCTCAACCAGGACCTGGTGGCTCTTCGCAACAGCTTGTACAAAGTGAAAAGAGTACACCGACGTCAGGTGCTGCCGGTGGCGATAATAAATCGCCGCGTGATCGGACCTGTCCTCCAGCCTTCCGCAGCCGATCCATAGAGAGAGACAGCACTCACGAAAAGAAGCGTCTTTCCGAGACCGAAGAAACAAAGGTTTGACCAAAAAGTTACCCATTTAAATAATTCCTTATTTATATCTACTCTTATGCTTTTAAGGAGCCAGTAAGCACGACACCATCACCGCAGACTATTACTGGGCCACCTCCATCACATTCGGTGGTGGCGGGGCCTCCGGCAACGGCGGCAGCTGCTACAGCTGCCATAATACCAATACTTCCACTTGGGGTCGCCGCCTTGCGCGATGATTCCACTGAAAGTGATCAATCTTTGACGTGTTCTCAGGCCCAGCCAGATGCATACCATCGCATTATGTAAGTTTTGACAAAAAAATAATTTAAAAATGGTTCATCCTTTTTATGTCCTGAATCACTTATTTTAAAGTTGGTACCCACCACCACACCTACTTATCGATCAAATTTACAGTTCATTTGATAGAAGGCGGTAATTAGCAATTAATAGCTTCCCCCTCTATTGATGTTTGATGTAGCCAGGGTTGTTGGTGGATTACATTTTTTTATGCTTTGCCAGTAGACGAAGTCTGTTTTAAGCCGCAAGGCTTATGGTACAAAAATAAATACAGAAAAAAAACAAACACGAGGAAAAAACTCAAACATTCCAGTACGCCGAATCGGGACTTGTCAACAAAGAAAGCTCTCGAACCCTTTAAGAAGCTTTAAGAGAAAAAATTACAAACTTTTTAACTGAGAGAGATTTCTTTTAACCCGTTTTTTCCTATTTGCTGAATTATGAGCTAACAACAGGACGAAAGTTGCACCGGGCTTTCGAAAAAAGTTCAAATACCAAAGTTGGAAACGCAATTATCTAAAAAAGACAATTGTTTTTATCCCGGTGTTTTTGAAATAAGTTATTTTGTTTATATTTATATTTGTATGTATACAATACAAGGCACAGAGTCCGAGTTAAGATGCAATATTGAAATAATCAGATTATTATAAATAATCTGAAATAAAGGTTGTTCATTGAAATTCTTAATTTAATTCAATTCATAATGAGTAATTGATTATTTAAATGGTAATGTATTGAACACGAGTTCAGGCCCTTGGCTGGCTTACACAAAATTTATTCAGTGGACCCATTTTCAGCAATAATTAAAATTGTAAAGGGCTACCTGTCTTACGACGAATATGCTGACTATTGCGGTTCATCAGCACAAATATCTTGTATGCAAGGGCCTATCAATCAGTGTCCGTGTAAGAACTAAAAATGCAAGTTTTAACATTTTATATAATTTTTAAAGGTCAACAGACTCTTCCCAACGTTTCTCCCATTTCTTTAACGCCTTCAAAAATTATGGTTTATCAAACTCTCAAAAATGCGTCCCGCAGACATTTCGTGTTTTAATTTTGGGGAGCAAAACATTTTGCAGGATGCCAGATCGGCCGAGTACGGTGTGTGGCGGCAATTCGTAAGCGCAGTTCAAGTTTCAATTCCATCAACGGTGACGACTCGATGCAAAAACTCTTAAGATATTCGCTTAAACAAGTTCACGCACTGAGTCGACGTTGCAAATCTAATTCGCTTGTCACGGTTCTCATCGGGAGTAAAAATTTTCCATAAATATCATCCAACTTCTTCCCTTTTTGTTTTCGATCCAAAAATAAAAAGCTACTTACGAAACATGAAGCGCTCGTGTTTGCTCGAATTTTCTGCCAAGAAAAACTAACCTAAGAGTCAGTCTTCAATTTTGTATGGTGTCGTTTGGCACAAAACAGTATACGAAGGCAGAACCAGAATTCCCGCAGCAACGTCACATGTTTCAAAAAACGGTTACTAATTGATCGACCTCTAAATAGAAATCGGATTGAGTGAAATCACTTAAAATCCGTGACAATTTAATTATGTAAGATAGTCCTTTTTGCGAAATAAAGTTAGTTATTTCATAAGCTGGATGATAAGTGGCTCCGTTTTGCCATAGCACCAAGTATCGTCGCTTTCTGTTTCGAAATAAATACAGGTAATTGTTAGGTAACGTTGGCCCTTAACTGCTTCGCGAATCCCAGCCTAATTTTTCAAAAGGAAACTCATGATATAAACAAGAAGAACAAAGGATTATGTATACTATATATATATACCACATTCTAAAACAAACGCAAGTCAAATGGGAGCGGGACCCAAATAACATTTATTCTGGTATCAAGCTGGTTCGAAAACATTCTCTTTATCAAAGCGCAAGCCCCTTTGGCTCTGTCTTAATCAGCATCTTTTTGTTTTTAAAATATGCGTAGATTTCTATCTTGTGAAACCAAAAGGTATTTGACTTCGTTTCATTCCACCAGTGGCTGCCGTGTTATCCAATATTAGAAAACGTTTTCAAGGTATCCCATGGAAGGCAGAATGCGTCCTACACAATATGGTTTCACACACTTGAAAGTTAATCTTTATCTTTGAAAATTTCAAAATATTCAAGGTATTGTATTATCCGAGACAATCGTAGGGGTCTCAACGTCAATACCAGTAAGACGAAGAAGTAAGTGTAAAATTTTCATACCTGATTCACAGCTTCCCTGAAGAGCTTACCAAGAAAACTTCCTGCACAAACTTCTGCTGCAAGGTTATGTCCATATTTTTAGCTTCAGCCTTGATGTAAGACCTTCCTTATCTTCAAAGATGCCATGCTGCTGAGTCTTAGCAGAAATGCGTTGAGTGTTATCACTTTCTTGCTGATTAAACAGTACCGTGCTTGAAGATATGCACTAAGATTAAGACAACAGTTTAAAAGATTTCTATAAAAGCTTTCGCTCGTGGAGAAAACATTTCTTCATGGAGATCCGAGCGATATGCATGTCCCTTTATCGTGAAAATAAACTAGTTTTCCATTTCTGCTCTGGGAGAAGAAAGTGAACGATCAGTTTTTCTTAGAATTGCTTCAGACTCAGCGAGAGTAGTCTTTTCTGATATTATGGCCAGAAATCCGCCTTAGGTATACAGGTCAAAAAGACAACGTACGTGTCATCATTATAGGCCAATGATTGACACAAGCCTGCATTCAATGATATACAACCAAACCTAGTTGCAATTGAATAATTCTAGACAGTTGAGGTCGATTGCCAAAAACGGAACCAAAACATGAAAAGAAATATTTTCACAATATTTAAGGCATATTTACGAGTTTAACTTATTGTAGTAGTTCCAGGCATTCGAATGTTTGGTGATTATTTTTATCCCTCGAAAGTGGGATGTCAATGTTTTGTAGAGCATGGTTTTGGCTTAACTAAAGAAGTCATAGCGTAAGTCTTCTCAAAATCTCCATCAACGTATTCCTCGTTGATATTTCCTTCGAGGTAGATAGTCTCCTCAATTCCATCGGAACCTCTCTCAATTGTTGTTCTCGATCTATAAATGGCCAAATCGTTGTACCAACACTTCAATTGACAAAAGAGCCCTTGTGACTTCTGTCTTCTCTGTGCACTGCCTATATCAGTATGAGATTAACAAAGCATCTTCTTGTCGAAATTCGGCAAATGTCAAAAATAATTCGCATAACTTAATTCCAAATTTCAAATAGCATCGCATGTTTTCTTCCGTCACGCGTACGTACAGGATTAGTTTTGCCAGAGTTTTTTTTTTTTTTTTTGTAAAGAACACACGCGTACAAGGGGTTATGACTACCCTTAAAATGTAAATACATAATGCGAGTGGAAGGGATCTGGGAGGAAATAGGGATAAGTACTGATGCACATTATTTTTGAATTTCTGCAGATTGTAATGAGTGGGAAATACCGAGCGTGGTAGAGCGTTCCACATTCGTGTTGTGCGGCTAATAAACGAGTCTCTTTGCTTGACTGTACGACCGAAGTTGGGCTTGAGGGTGAACTGATGAACATTCCTGGCGAGACGGGTGTTACGGTGAAAGTGATAGGAGGGTGGAATGCAGCTGGCTAATTCGCTAGAGCACTGCTTATGGTAGAAGCGATAAAACAGTGTAAGACAGGAGACGTTACGACGGTGGTGAAGAGAGTCAATTGACTTTGTAACATTTTTGTCCCCTATGAGTTTTATCGCTCGATTTTGAATTCTATCAAGCAGGCTCAAGATGGTCTTTGGAGCGCCATTTCGCAGCATTTTTGGCGATAACGGTTATGTGATCATTCCAACCGAGGTTCTTATTGATACACATACCAAGTACTGAAAGTTTTTCGGCTTAAGCAATGCATGCGCCATTCATGGATAATAGTCGAGAGTTTTCGTTTCGCTTTAGTGACAGAAGACAGCATTGAGTTTTGGAGGCATTAAAGTCCACTCTGTTCGTAGAGCCCCATGATAGTATGCTGTTAATATCGGAATTTAATGAGTTAATCATACCCTGCCGTTCTATTTCCACGGCCGAAGATGAGGGACGTGAATTTGAAATCGAATATGAAAAACTGAGAGTACTATCATCAGTGAATGAGTGTATTGAATTAGATGTAGCAGACAGAAGATCGTTAATGAAGATTAAAAAGAGAGTCGGTGACAAAACGGAGCCCTGGGGAACACCAGCATTTATATGGTGGATATCAGAATTGGCACCGTCCAATACAACTTGAATTGAACGGCCCGAAAGAAAGTTTCTAATCCATTGAATAAGAGATTCGTCGATACCAAATGCACGCATTTTCGACAAAAGAGCCTGGTGCCAAACTCTGTCAAATGCTTTAGAAATATCAAGCGCAACAAACTTGCTTGAGTTCCGAATTCGGCCCTTGAAACGAACGCAAATGACGTTTTGAAATCGATGAAGAGACGGTGAATTTCGACTTGAATTTCGTTGGCCTTTTCCAGGCTTCAGGTTGATCTGGCGGGCCGACAGTCACAATACGTATAAATTTATTTGCTTTAAAACGGCTTTACTCTACCAGAACGAATTAACCTCCTTATCTGGTAGATTATCAGAGCCGATAAAGTAGCTCCGGCATTGGGATTCCCTCTTTTTCGAAGAGCTTACGTTGCAGACTTGAATTCAGCTATTAGCTGCTTCAAATTTAACACCGCGTATGAAAGGAGATTTGATTTTAAACATAGGAAAAAAAAAGCGCAGTCTGTAGAGTCAGGTGGTCCCTCTAATTCAGCTTCATGATTCGTGGGTCAGCTTAGAACAACAATACTCAAATTGAAAAGATTTATTTTCTCTGGTGGAATCGAACTCAGGATACACAGATCGGATCAGTGTGGGGATTGAACAGGATTTCTGGCCTTAAAATCTGAATAAATTCAAGAAAAGGTTGCTACAAAAGAAATTTTTTTTTGCCAATTTAATAGAAATCGAACTAAAAATTTGTTTAAATAGTCGTAAGTTTAAATTGGTAAACAATATTTGAAAAAAAATAATGGGCTTTCTGTCTTTGGCGAAATACGAAGAACTGGAAAGAGCTGTAGACTATGTTTGGAAACCATTCTCCATAAAGAAATTCAAAATTCACAAAGAAATTCGTTTACGATTTATCTGCTGCGCATTTCTCTCTTTGAAGTTCAAAAGAACAAAATCAAATTTTGGTTGAAAAATATATCGAGCACCCTATTGTGAAAATGTTTAACTACGCCTTTGAAAAAAGTTTCACAACAGTTTATCAAATAAACTTTAATTGTTCTCCTTTCTTAATACAAAAAAAACGAATCAAGAATCCTTCCAAGTAAACGACTTGCTTGGTTTCCATTGAAATTATGCCAGTTGAACATTTTGTTGGACTACTGGCTTTGCTGCTCACGCCTCTCATTCCAAAGGCGTTTGGATAAGGAATACCCCCAGCCCACAATGATTTAGAAATTAAAAATAAAAGATTAAAAAGAAAACCCATCCACATCCACATTCATCTGGCATGTACGTCATTGATGCACTCTTGTTCTAGTTTTGAATCTATACTGTTCCTGTGCGCGGCAATTCGAATAGAGTTTTCGAAAAATTACCATTGAAAGCTCTTTTTCGAAATAGTGTTGTGAAGGCGAAAACTCACCATCGAAATTGGAAGTCCTTCACAAGGATGCTGTGCAGTGTTGCTTGTCTCTAGATTGTTTACTTCAATACACAATTGGACCGCAAGATGAGATATCACAGAACTGAAGCATTCTTCTCGTATTGTCATTGACCGTGCTCGGGCACAAGTGCTAGATCCACTCTGAATGATTTGAAAATCAGTTTCAAGTGTAGAAATGAATACTGGTAATTCTGCATTTTAAGTGTGTCCTGTCATCCTTTGAGAGTGGTTCGTGTGTTATATTGAAAATTAATTCAAGTGCGGATATTATTCTTACCTTGGCCGGCGACTGCTTTCAAATACCGTGTCAGTGTTTTGCATGAAAAGATACGTAAGTATTCCAAGATTTCTATTGGCAGTTTGCCAGGACTCACTTGAATCTCAAGCATATTATTTATCGAATCAGTATCATCTGATAATCAAATTATTTGTTTGTGGTGAATGAGGAAGTGGATGGGATATGAATCAATCTGAATTTGAGTGGGACACCCACTCACTTGTAATTGGAAAGATTTATTGCAATTATTGTTATAATGCTATTTGTGGATTGTTGCCAAAGCAGAGTTTAAAATTGCACTTAGTTGGGTAGTTTGAGGTTCCTTTTTGTTTACTAGCCAAAAAAAAAGAGAGGTCATATCAAATGGTCCATCGTGCTTTAATTCGGTTATATAATTTATCTGTGGCTTTTGTGAATTGCAACAGTTTTGGTTTTCAACTCATTCGCTTGATAGTTGATAGTTGTCAGCTAGTCCTTCCTTCTGCAAGAGGAAACGTTGTTTAGAAATAAAGTGTCCTGTATAATAATTTTATTCATTTACAGTGCCTCGATTATTTTGTGCAGTTCAGTAAAGATATTGTTGTACTCGTATCCTTATTCCGTAAAATTGTAATTCTTAAGAAGTAATCTCAAACAAGTTAACGTCCATTTACGAATCGGTAAGTTCAATAAAACTCAAGCTGTTAGTATTCTCGCAAGACGTTATTAAAGTAAGACCAGACTTATGTATTTTTAAAAAGGAAAAGCGAAATGCTTCAGCTTCTTTAATAGCTTTCTCGGCCAGTTACTTGCCAACATTTTTGAATTTAATAGGAACTAGTGTATTAGTAACAGAATAAATGGTAATGGATTAAGATAAGAGCGATAATAACACAAACAGATCCAAGCGAAGAGTCATTACTTAAATAAGTTTGCCACACGCTCTTCAATACAATTAAATTTTAAATAAAACAGCTTAAGGAATAATTTTTTTTAAAAACCAAGGCAAATACTTAAATTACACTCAAAAGTAAGTTAGATTTCGTCAAATTGGTCGTAAGTCGTAAAGTATGAACTAATTTTCAGCTGTGGTGAATTGGCAATCAATTATATTAGTAAAATAATATTTAACAAAAATAAATAAATATATAGATAATAGTAGTTGAAGGTTCGTTTATCATAACAATTTAAGTTCTGAATAATTATACAATTTTCTAACAATGCTATAAACGGTGCGGCATTTTGGCTAAATATTTTTGACTTTTGTGGTAGTCAATTTCTTGTATGTGGGTTTTTTTAGATATACTTTGAAGGCTCTGCCTCTTTTCAGTATCCTGAGGCATTGTCAAGTGAATTGTTTATATTAACATATTATTTTTCGTTGAATTAATATTTATATGCATTAATTTCTGTGATTTTTTTTGCCCAACTATATATGTTTTATTTTTTTAAATGTATCTTTTTGTTTAATTATGTTTGTGATTTATTTATTAAAATTGATATATGTGTATATTTATTGAGCTCGTTATTTTTGACATAAGCTAGCAACAACTGGACACAATGATATTTTACAAATTCACCAGCAAATTCAATACACAAACAACTTAAAACCATTCCTTAAACAAAGCTTTATTCCAATTAACCATTTGAGTCTGTAATCTTGCTTGTTATCCCTTTTCATTCATAGATATTTACTAGGCCTACCTACTAAATGAAAGATTAACAGATGTTAAACAATAAATAGTAAGCTTGCCATTGACTACTTACGAAGTCGTTTTCTACACATAATTCTTCAAATGATTTGCAGACCAACGAACTATGAATCTGTTTTTAGAATATCATTAACCCATGTATCCACGGTTGGGTAAAATAGGCCACAGATTCAAAACCTAGAGAATCTGGTCCAGTCACCATTTACCATTTACGATTGGGTTCAAACTAATTTCGCAATAATTGGAGTGAAAGACCATCGACAATAGCCTGAATATATGGCGTGGGCGTACTGCAGTGAATACACTACATAACTGCGTTTTTAAAAATCGCGTTGTCAATGGCTTTCGAAGATGTTATCATCAGCTCTGTTGTGAAGGCATAACAAATTATGAAAAACGAAAGACTGCAAATCGAGCCAATGCAAATGAGTTTACACCATTTATTTTATATACACTCGGACTGCACCCATAGAGCAATCCAAACCAAAATACATCTGAGTTTCGAATCGGTACTTAATCTTGCAATCCTTTTCCTAATCCTCCTTCTCGTTTTATGTAAAATGCATTAAAAGGGTGTAAATAATCCCTCAGAGTACAACAATCCAGGGGATATTTTACCCACAGCTTTCGAATAATTTCATTAATATAGACAGTAATATTTTTATAAATCTTGGCAGTCTTCAACCCTAATGACGATTTGCAAATTTGGAAATCTCTGACAAAAACAAACCGGCATGCAAAGCTTCAGTTTTTGTTTTGGCTGTAGGAGGGACTACGAAATATACAAAAAAAAAAATTGCGAAGGATTGTATTTTGTATATTTCTATCGTTGTCTACCAAAAAGTTTATTTCTTTTTTTTACCAAAGTAAACAGCAACGAAGATTCCGTTTCTTTAACTACCTGTAAGTCATATGAGTAAAAATTACCTTTACGAAGACATGTGCGTATGTCAACTTTACCGGCCACGTGCTTCAGTCAAAACATACCTCCTGTTTGCCAACCACCACGTGGCTAACAAATTATTTCCCTGTATTTGGATGCAAGAACTTCCCCAACATTGAGGAGTAAACGACAAAAAAAAAATTACTTCCAACAAAAAATATGCTCCACTCTCAGTGAGTTGTGTCTAGGAATATCCCTCAATGCAGTAAAAGCTTCCGAAAAGCATGTTTCGCATCGCCCACTTAAGCAGCAGCTTTTCTGCTCCTCAACCCCTTTACCTCTTGCATTCCAAGTACTTTGACATATTTACCATCGGAATGCTTGCTGATTTCACGGAATTTTTGGTGCCACCGGGACGCAGCTAAGCAAATTCAGAATCAGCTACTGAAATCCTTATTAGGTCGACACCAAGCTACCCCCATTCAAATTGCGTGTGGTGTGCTTTTTTAACCGCGTGCAGATAGTTTGCTGTGTCGCTTTACGCAGACCATTGTGTTGGTTTTCGCAATATTCGCACAACATCCATACACATACGCTCTACTCACCTCTCTAACAAAAAGGGTAGTTTTTTGGCCGTGTGGTGAGAAATGTTTACTCTGTCCGCCGTCCGGCCTTCCTTCTCTCAGCAACTTGCTTGCCTGAACTGAACACTAAAAAGGTTGCTTCATTGCGGTGTTACGTGTATCTTGTGTCGGAACACACCACACAGGACTCGGTTTCCATTGTTATTATTATCTCGTCCTTTGTACTCAATGTTACCTGAATAGTTTATGTGTGATTTTTCTTTCGCCATTTAATTGTGTTTTGTTTTCCAAAAATAACAATTTATGTGTTAACTCTAAGAGCTGTCGCTTAAATTAAACGTACCTTCGAATCACATATCGATTAAAGAAATAACAATTTTGTAAATACAACTTTAACGAATGCACACAAATATTTTTCTATGATATCTCAAATAAAAAAAAAACAACTTTTACGATTCCAATTGGAATAGCAAGTAACTTTTACTTAAATTAAGTATCCAAAAGAAGTGCAGTCGGAATGCAATAATCCCCGTCATAATCATCAATGATTGGAATCTAGTCCAAAGTGCAGGTGATATAATACCCGCTTTCACAGCGTCCTTGTGTATTGCAGTTCATAGTGCTGGATAAACATCATTCGAAATAATTAATACTGAAGTGACAACCGTGAGAAACGAAGCTCAAAGCGAAACGAAAAACCTATTAATCACAGTGAAGAAGAATTTGCAGCAACAGCAACAGCAAACCAAAAAGATACACTGCAGAAAACAATGAAAAAAACTACACTATTGATTTTTGAAAAGCAATTATAAACTTTTGCCTGTCGGACACGCATACCCATAGTTTCGAAACTTTAGCTTGTAATCTATCTTTGAAATCCTAAAGTGGCTTAACGCGCGATCAAACAACTCAAAAACAAAAATCAAATTAAACCAAAAGTGCATGTAAATATTTAGAAAATGGTAAACTCTTCTTATATAATTCATCTAAGCGCAACAAATTTCATTTGAATTATATAACAAAACAGCTATCTTTGATGTTGGTTCCACAAAATAACAAACATAAGCTTTGCGGCGGGAATTTTCCCTGATTTTTACGTTTTTGGTAGTTCTGTCATGAATCCTCGTCCTTATATCCTTACCTTTGTTTATGCAGATTTTCTTCTTGCGCTAGGGAAGCAATTACTCCATCCTCGATCAATATTTAGAAAGCAAGAACAAAAAGAAATAAAACAAAGAAAAAAGGAAAACTATCAAAACGCCAACTAAGATGGTTATCTGAAAATGTGACTTTGAGGGTAAATTCTCGTAGTCCTTTTGTATAAAAACGGTGGCGTATACGTAACTTAAATGAGTTTGTAAACTAATTTTGGTGTTTTTGTTGTGCTTCTTTTTTCTCCTGAGTTTCTCTCCTGCTGCAAATAAAACTGTTGGGCATTCTGTTTATGTTTCTTTGCCATTATGCCAGGAAACAATACTGATTTATTTATATTGCAGAGCCTTTGGAGTTTAGCAAATTAAGCGTACACGCGTACACTTCATTTCGATTGATTGAGGTCACCTCAACATTTGTCTTAATATGGAAGGTTATGTTAATCGTTTTTTTAAACAATGAATGTGTTTGCAACCTAAATATAATTGGAATAGGAAAGAGAGGTGATAATTCATACTACGGATTCATTATATAAATATTTTTATTTTATTTTGAATCTATTTATAATAAGCCAAAACAACGTGCAGCTCTTTTTTTTAATTTAATTCTTGTTTAATGTTGAATGCAATATTGCAAGAGAGGGACTCACTTTATTTAAAGCAAAATCTAGTCAAATTTTTTGTGTTTAGAGTTTGTTTGGGGAAGTAAAATTTCTCACAAAATTCTTATATGGATTTGATTGCAGCATCAACAAACATTTATTAATCCAATCTCAACGAAGGTTTACATAGATAGGAAACTTTTTTCTGGCCATATTTCTATTTCTTAGGTTCCAAAAAAAATCAACATACTATCGCATTTAGAATTTCTTCGTCGGTGACTCGAAAAAAAAAATTAAAAAGGGAATCAAGAATATTGATTCATTAAGTCCTTAAAGTTATTATAGTTTTGCCAATTTATAAGCAAATTTTGAAAATGGCCCAGGAACTCGGCAAATTTTCCAGCATAAATCTTGTTTCGTTAGAATCTAATAAAGACTTCTGTCGTCCACTTTGCATTAAGGCTTCCTAACTAAATAACCCTCAAAAAGGCAATAGTAAAATCGTCTTCCATTTTTGAACACGTGATATAATCTCTCGAAACCAAAAAAAGAATTGCAACTAACAAAACATTACAAAAAGATGCATATTTTAAAATTAACTATGTTAAATACTTTTGTTAAAAATCGCTATGCATATGTTATGAAGCACACGTTCAGTGTGACTTTAAACTTGATGTACTACAAGTAAGGAACTTTTCGATGAAATGTTTCATTGTGATATAAATATTTTCAGGACTGGAATATAGGCTTTAAACACTTCCAATTATTGGGAAGCAGACGCCCTAGAAACAGAGTTTCTTTGATGCTTAATCATAAGATCTTGACGACAATTTATAACACCGTTTCTAAAATTTATTCGGATAGAAAACTTTTCTTGCAAAATGCTTTTATCGAGCAATTCCGTCTTTTTAGAAATAAACACCGCTAATATTCAAGTCTTAGCCAAATTCATTGAACCGATCCATTCACGGTTACAACTCAAAACTTTGTTTTTCAAGGAATAAAAAGCCCAATGAAGCCTCTTTTATAAACATAAGGCTAAACTGTTTTATAATGATGCTTTCCGGCAATCATCTGTGTGCTTTGCAACGATTCTGCTTTTACAAAAATACTTAAAGATGAAAATACAGATTATTTTTCTATGAAAAAATATTTTTACAATAAAAGGCTGATCGCAAGGCTTTGGTACTTGATTTGAGAGATTTCCCCCGGTCCTGTTGTTTGTGTTTTTAAATTTTATGAATATGCCTTGGCTTGAAACGCGTATTTATGAAAGAAAATGTTTCTTTCTTTTGCAATAACTCTAGGATTTTTGATAAATAGTGCTTAGTAGATTTTTTTGACAATTTGCAATCCATTTGCGAAATATGGCATTATGATCTTCTTTATTAGACAGGCTCTTAATAAATAAACTTTCGAAATATACTGAAGATTTGTGGTCTTTAAACTCTTCAAAAGTAGACAGTTGTGCATTACCAAATTGTTGAAATATGCTTAATGTTGGACTAACGAAATAATTGTTATTTCTTACATTCTCATAATTTTGCACGATCTTAGTCTATTTTTTTATGTTTTTGAACCAAGTTATTTCTCAAGGATTTTTCTCTCAGCAAATAACTTAAGACAACGAGGCTTCTCAGTTGAGTTCGCTTCTATTTTCAATATTTTGCGGCTCGTTCATAAAAAATGCGACTGTGCGGTTCAAACTATGACTTTAAAATTCATGTTGTAGTTTTATGCAAGTTGCTATCACTTATCGTCTGGATTCTCAATTTCATTAAGTCTACGATAAAGAGTGGAAGTTTGATCTTTTCAATTATTCCTGGTCGTGTTTCGCTTACTAATTTTATATCTTAACGATTTTTACCGGCTGATATATTTACGAGCTGTTTTTAATGTCTTTTTGTGATGTTTTCTAAAAATTTGGATTTCTCCAACTTTTTGAGACATATCGTTATATCAGGTGTTGTTCATTTCCCACAGGAGTAAATTCACATGGAATGAGTACCTTACTTTTTCTGATCATAATCACCTTCAACGAATCCGTAGTGACAGTTTGACAAGTAACAAAATTTAATTTATTTATTTAATTTAGAGAGTTTGCTTTTTTGTATAAATTCAAGTCACATTTCTTTTTTCAACAAAAAAAAAAAAAAAATAGTAACCGACCGCAATCAAATGAAGCAGAGTGTATATAAAAACGTATTCTGAAACATATATGAGAAAATGTTTGTAAGTTTTGGCAAAAGAGAAAAAGAAATAGCCGAGAAGATTGTATTTGAATATATAGTGAGAAGAGAAGGACTGCTGAAAAATGAAGTCAGTTAAAATGTTTGTGCGTATTGTTTTATTGGCCCATTGGGAGGGCTTTAATGTCTGGAAACCTAAAAATATATGAAAATAGGCACAGCGAAACAGGTTGGCTAAAGTCGACGTGTGTAGTATGATTTTCACTTTGCGGTTGATAGCTTTTAATCCATACAACTTTGAGTCTGTTTCGGTTTCGTATTTTTTTCATTATAAATAATTAAAAATGAGATTTCGAAAATGTGCTCGTTGGTTGCGCTTTTGTTAACACGTGCTGTGACAAATGCGTAAAATGTGAAATTTTGAGTAGTGAACTGGAATCAGTTTTTTGATTGATTATTGAACAAGTTTCTTAACGCATTCATATTCATCCTCCACACCGAAGTGGAATCCAAGGTAATATATTTTGAGTTAGTGAATCCCGAAAAAAATAGTGACACACATTTTTTTGATTATTGATCTTAAAACAAAAACTTAAATCTCGTCATATAACATGAGAGTCATAAAGAATATTTATAGCCTCTTTCAGAGGAAATAGTGTTTTTTTTTTGGCACAGGGAGCTCCCTCATTTAAGAGGAACTTAAAGTAAACACATGCAGAGGAATCCGAAGCATTTTTTAACACATTTCTTGAGGGTTGCAATTCAAACATTAATATCCTCCAAATTCGGAACTACTGCAATCACATCAGATTTATTGTGATTTTTTAAGGCAGTGAAATCAAATACACACCAACTAGAATTGAGTCTAAAACATTCAGAAACTGCCGCATAATGGGGAAATTATTATGCGCACAGAATCGTGCCAGCTTGTGTTGAACGCTTGGCCATTGTGGCATTGAAGGGAATGAACTTGTGGATTATATGATGAAAGGGATGGTGAAAGAATGCCACTTCGACGAATGGGTAGCTATGAAAACAAGGTCAATTGTTGAGGGCCGGGTCGACAGCACAAATGTTAGAAATCATAGAAATAGACGCGTGTAGGCACTTAAATCATATGTCCAAATATGACACAAAACATGTGTGATTTTGATAAACGCGTTTTGGGTTTCTTTTATTTAAATTTTGTAACACATTTGTTGAAGTTTGACTAAAGTATTGATTCATTGTAACATTCTGCAGGACTTTGTACTAGAAAAGTAATGACTTTTCGAACATATCTCAAGGATAAACCATTGCCACAGATGTTCCAAAGTTCCTTAAACTTGGCTACTTAGTTCAAGTTTATCGATTTACTTCTTTATATGGCCTTAGTGTTTAATCGCTGCTCATAAAATATTCATATTACCACATAACGTTTTTTTTTATAAATCCAACCACATATTATTATAATCTTTCTTTTTAAAGTTGATGTTATTCTACATAGGTCAAGTGAACCACTGAACCACAAAACTACATTTCCAACGATTTGGGTGATAAGCCACATATTTCTTTTTTAACAGCTTCTAGAGCCCAGGGCTTGTTCTTTTAGAAACGTGGCTTCATAAAGTGTGTGCAGTTGCACCGTTCTGTTGGAACCATGTGTCCTTTACTTCCAATAGATAAATGTGTGAGCTTAGCTTGCGCAACTGTCACGCATTGTTTCAGTTCAAATGTCCTGGTGCTTGATCAATTGGCCTAAAGGGCGGGGAAATCTTCGGCGATATTTCAGTTTCGCCAAAAAACTATGACGAGTTATTCTGTGAAGAAATAATCATAAGTCTTCCTCGACCTGTCCATGTCTCGTTGACGCCTTTTTACTTCATAAATGTTTAAAAAAATATGACCGCCGAATTGCAGAAGCAATATCTCTCGATGGATACAGATGATAAAATTTGTATAGTTTGATACCGAAAACAAAAACAAATTCATAATGTAAAAATAAAAAGTAAAAAATAAAACATACTTGTACATAAAAAATTTATTAATAAAATTCTGAAATGTTTCATGCAAGAATTACAAATCGATACGATCTCTCACGTTCTAGGTCTCCCACGACCTAATTTACACGACTTTCTTAACACTTTCCAAGGCAGAACGCTGCTCTTAATTGTGGCCTCTTTTACCACCGATTTATTTTTTAAGTTAAGAAACAGAAAATATTCGAAAATGGCTAAACACCACATGATGTTAGAGAAGAAAATTTAATATATTTACTTTACCGACAGGACGCAGTTTTGGTTTCTTTAGTTTCACTCGAGCTACCCATCTTCCGCACAGCTTTCTTTTATCAATTTTTTCGGCCATAATGCGATGTTCACCATTTTAAATATGATCACTGCAGTCGAATTAGTGAAAATAGAATAATTTTACAATTATTTTTATCCATGATGATCACAGAAAAAGACTTTTAAGTTTAGAGCATGTATCAAACTATTAAAAGATGACCCAAGTGTCTACCCTGTGTCTCTCCCTTTTGGGAAAACTAGTCGAAATTTTTGGCGGACAATATAGTTTGGTTATAGGTCTATTTGTTGGGACACTAATTTTCTATTATTTTCGAAAATTCTTTGGTTTACGGAGTTGCCGGAGAATTAAAGTGCTCAAGTTGTGTTTTATAAAAAAGTTTCGAGATAGTTTTCCAGAACTGATATTCGATCCATTGGACTTGAGCGCACGATCCTTAAGCAACCAAATATTTGATGGTGGTGTAGATTTATTTCATCGGTGTGGAAAAATAAGGTAAGAAATAAGGAAAAGAAATATAATACAACTTGTATTCCAATTGGCTTGGCTTTTTTTCAAAGAAGACTGCTAAAGAAGTCTGTAATTAAGATCTAGCAGTTGTTGCTTATAGGCCTGGTTTAATTGTTTCTGAATAAATATTCCTAGCCAATTCTTTGCTGACATTGGTTATGCCAACAATATAACTTCAAGAATCTTAACATTTTTATGACACGTTTTACACAGTTAAACCTATTGTCAACCCTAGCAGACTGACATATTTCTTCTGATTCATAAAAAGAAGAACAAATTCAACCAAACTATTTTTGCCCCTCTTGGAACTTTCTGCAAGTAACTTATTTCAAAATTTGTATGATCAGATTAGATTTTTAAGATGAAAACTACGCGTTTTCTATGAAATTTCAGTTCTTTTATGGACGCATCAGAAGAGACCGGTCAATATGGAAAGAGAATCACTTAAGCCCGTGAACATTCAGAAATTAGTTATGAAAGACTTGACCTAAGCGGACAGTTCACCCTTAAGACCTATGGTTGTAGACCAGACAAACATACAAGTTAAAATTCGGAAATTCTCAAAAATCGGAAAAATCTAAGCAAACTACAAATGGAAAGTTATCATGACTCAAAGTTTATTTTAAAACTGTGACCATCATCGGCAGAGTTAACTTTACATATTTTGACTAAACCAAAGAATGCTCAGTAATAAGAATTGCTTTCCGTTGAAACCTTGCAGTTATTATAAAGAGTCTAATTTTTATACAATTTGCTTTATTTCTGAAGAAGAAGTGAAGGCAGGCAAAATAAGATTAATTTTCAACTAGCATGATTAATGTGCTCTGAAAGACGAAGACTTTCGTGAACTTTTTAAAAAACAAATATACTGTACTATTCATACGAATGGAAGCAGAGCATTTCTTATTCGTTAAAAAGTAGAAAATAACATTCCCTGCAGTTGAGTCATCGTTTTTCCTGCAGTAAGTTTTTTTTAAGTATCGATTTTTTGTACGCTTCAAGCTTATAATATCATCCATTAAATAAACGATGCTCATCGCGTATCCACAGCCATTTGTATGTGCAAATACCAGAATGATTGATTGCCATGCAATTGTCAAGCAAAGTGGGGCGTTAAAAAATGGAATCATATTTGAATGGTTTCAGTCGGGGAACTATTAAACACAACCGCTTTCATTTACTTCTATGTACTTTAAGCATTTGGATATACACAACCTTTGTAGGTTTATTATAAAATCAATTTCGCATGTTTAATTATTTATTTATTTATGCGTTTATAAATTTTAGAATTTAACTGTCCTTGAGGAAATCAATACAGTTGTCACCAATGTTATAATTTGCATCAATTTGAATAATAAATCTATAAAAGGGCATAATTTTACACCTTAAAATATTCAGCAGCATTTAGCTTAATTTTTAACAAGTACTCGCGTTAAAAATTTGCAACAAGCAACTCTGAGATAAAGAAATGAAGATACTTTGAAATGCACTACATTTCCATATAAGTCATTTAAGAATTAAATAAAAAGCAAAGGTCCCAGATGGCTGTCTTGTGGCACTACAGAATAAACTAATTTTTTCTGTTGGATAAATGATCCGCAACGATTAAGAAATAAAGGGACTCCCATATACGTATACTTAAAATAGTATCAGATTGTTTTATGACATAGTTTGTGAACTCGAAAGCATGTATGCTTATGAACCTCTTTTGAACAAATTTATGCTGCTGATACTTGTACTTATGGAAAACACCGTGTGATTGCACAGTATACTTTAAAAAATGTTTGGTTTACAAAAACATTTGGAAACGTCACGTTTGGTTTAATTTTTTTCATTAACGAGAGAGAGAAAGACAGGGCTATTCATTTTAATTAAGGTCAACTCCAGTGAACTATTTCAAAATCAAAAAACAAGACAAAATATCTCTAGATACTCGTCCTGTATTTTACAAGTGCCAACTGAAAAAAAGCTGGTCTTTTCAAGTACTTCGCTTGTTTTCGCACTTGTTCAGTGACACACTTTGCGGACTCATTAACTATCTGTGTCTTAGCAAGTATACTCATGCCCATGTCCTTTTTAATGTATAATACCCAAAGGAGCGTATTCTTCAAAAAATGCAAGTGCCTTTGCATTTGTCTTGAAGACTTAAAGGATTTTTGCCAGTATGCATCGTAACCTAGTTTTCGTCTATTCCCCATATACAAGTACTCATGCCAGTAATGACAGGCAAAAGGACAAATTGCAACAATTGTAACCTTCAAGGTTTCAGGATATCGATAGTTCCACATCGCATTCATATTTCATTCAACGCTGTTTAGATATTCAATCGTATTTGCATTGTTCACAAAGTTCGGCATTAGAAGGTTCAATTATTTCTTTGTCACCGACCACCAGCACACTCGTAGACCTGAGCATTCATTGATTGACTTGGCTATTTGAGTGTCTTTTTTAAGTGTCGATATGAAGCGTGTTTCAATACATGAGTATCCGATGTATTTTGGACGTTTTTGTTCTAAGTAGACTTGGGCTTGTGTTATGATGTTCAAAATCACGTTTTCCACATGAATACGCTTGAATGGGAATTTGCAAGCTCAGTGGCTGTAATGAAATTTGTCGAATCTAAAAGTGGCATACGGTTTAGCAGTTTAATTAGAGCTAACTCTTGTGATAACCAGCAAAAAAGAAGTCAGTAATACGCAATTTATTTTGAGCTGTGTGTAGCTTTTTAGCAGTAGATAAAAGGCGAAGTGTGACCGTATTTCAATTGATATAACTATGTTTTCATAAAAATAATTGAGAAATGACATTTAAACTAAAACGAAAAACCATGTCTCAAAAGCATTTGTTTTTCAAAAATCTTTTAGTATAATTGACAAGCTCAAAACGATTTGAATTTATTTGGACTCAATTGTGTCTGGATTTGAAACGGAAAACAGGAATTGAATTAAAAGAATCAAAGTTAAATTTTCGAATAAGTGGTAAAGGTTTCAATTAAAACTTTTGACAAATATTGCTGAATTTCCGATACATATTAAATGCCGCATTTAAGTGTCCTTAAGCAAATGACTTGAGCTTATCTCGTAAAAGATATACGCAAGTCGAGTTTTTCAAATCCTCTTTTTCGTAGAGAGACGTGTCAGGCATCCGACAAGAGCTTAATCGGTCTTGTCATATGTCTTTCCGTTTAGTCACGAAACTAAACGAAACTAAAGCCAGAGTTTTGGTTAGGAAAAGTTTTAACTCTAACGATGTCTATCAGATTTTGTTCGTACAAAGGACACCATAAGGCTTCTTCACTTCTATTGTTTGTTTCAAGATAAGTACCTATTGAAAGTAGTCTCGAAATCGTTCCGTTTTTCATACTTTCTTTCAGTAGCTCTTAACTTTGTTTTGAGGAATACTATAGATTCAGGATTCATATCTCCAAGTCATGGTATGCTATTACTCCTCTAGGTCGTGAAGCACTCCTGGCTCTTTATGAAATTTGTCAGTCAATGAGTGTTTTAGGGTAACCTTGAAGACATTACTATCTCTAGTTGTTTCTGTTTATTGCTTATTTTCACTTCCAAATTCTAATATGTATAAAAATTTAATATTCAATCAAATGCAAAGTGAATTGTGAGTGAATTTGTGTCGAACTTTTATTCCAATTTGACTAAGAATTTGCCCTCAAGAATGAAGACTTATGAACTCAACCACTTAGCCACGGGTAAATGCATCTTCTGCTGAGTGTGAGAACCCATGTTCAAATCGGGGTAAGAACATATTTTTTTACGGCCTCACCTTTCGCGAGTGACTGCCAATCACTCCGATGAGTACAAACTGTCAAGAATAAGCTTCTGAGGCCATGAGGTGACATATATTACAGCTGTCACAAGAGGATGCACATTTGATGAATGATGGGGATAAGTCATTTAAATTTGGCTGAGAAAAGTTGTCGATTTCAAGCCGACAATCATTTGTTTGGCTTTGATCTGGAATTCAAGAAATGATATCAGATCATGACTACCGACTCACAGCAACCTGGTTATCTAGAGACGGTTGAATTGCCTTCAATGAAGCAAGACACTCGTTAAAAATTCTGTGTTTTCTAGCGGTTTAATATTTGAAAAAAGCATCTTAAAGAATGAATATCAAATGAGCAAAAAAAACCATTAATGTTTTATCAGTATAATTAAATCACAATACCCCATTCAGTTTTCTGTGAGCGGCCCTGAAGCCGGTTAATTTAACACAAATCGGCCAATACCACGGTATTTTCCAACACGGTAAATCGACAATAGACCAAACGTTTACTCACAACAAGTGAAGCTTTCCAGGCTTTCACCAGATGTCGAAAAGGAGATACGCTGGGGTTTTATCGACCTGATTCAACATGGAAGGCATTTTTCCAGTTTTTGGGATTCGCAGACGATATTGACATCAAAGTTGCATCCAACTTGCTGGCATCGGTGCTTTCACAGCGACTAAAGAAGAGGCTCTGTTGACAAAAATTGGAGCAAACATCGACATGTATAACATTGTGGAAAGGAAAGACTTAATCTTTCATTATGGGCAATGAAGTCTACTTCGGTTTGTCCAAGAAAAAGTTAAAGAATCATACCTTACAGAAACCTTATCTAACCAGATAAGCAAGACTGCAGAGCAAATTGCGAATTGGGAGACACTCCGTACCTTTAAGTCAGACTGAAAGAAGAGGCAGACCGAACTTATAGCATAGCATATTTTCCAGTTTTCATTTTCAGAAACCTTATCCTACCAGACAAGCAAGACTGCAGAGCAAATTTTAAAAACCTTCGAAAGATAATGTTCTGCTGGAAAAGTCACCAGGTTTCCGAGAAAAATTGGAGAAAGCTCAGACTCAAAGGCGAGAATAGGAGGGCGGAACCTATAGCTAAGCATATTGATGCAAAAAAACATATTTCTTGAAACCCTTTTAAGATGGATCATTTTGAATGAGAAAATAATAGTTACATTTTTTACGATTGCGGCATTTAGATAAGAAGTAAAGATTTTTCCAAAACAATTTTGAAACTATGAATTTTTTTAATGCGCTATTTCCGTTCATATTTTCTCTGAGAGGGAAGTAAAAACAGAGTTCATCCTATTGTTCTATTCAAAAAACCATTCAAGCGTTTTCATTTTCCTCCCATTGACATTTATATACCTTGTTTTGTTACGCTGATCCCTTTGACCTTATTTCTATTAGCATCACCACTCCCGGTACTATAAAACAGTTCCCAAATGTCTTTTCTAGCTCATTTCCTCGTGAACGTCCACATCTATTTCTGTTTATTATAATTGAAAGACAAAATTGTTTACCGTATATCCTTAACTGGCTTAACACTCAAATGTCAAAAATCGCTTTCTACATCATCTCGTGCTTAATCAAGTGAAATCGGAACTATCTTATCGTCGGTGCCTACTTATTCTAATTCCCTTAATGCCATCGTTTGTTGCCAGGGCCCAAACCGAATCGCTATAATTTCAATAAATGATTCAGCCTGAAAATCAATGGCCTATAACCTTCACCCAATGGGATGCGCGCGAGTGTAGTTTATGTCATTTCAAGCTGTAGCTGAAGGATCTTCCCCGTTTTTCCTTTTGCTGAATTAACACATAAAGGCACACTGCTGCCGATGATTTTGTTTTCTTGTATTTTTTTTTTCTGTATGACATCTCCTTAATTCACATTTTGTGTGCAGTATGGTATCCTCTTAGTTGTCCTGGAGGCTAATGTATGCCTGGCATAACGATCAGAAACAGAATATCGATAACACCCGCAACACGACAGTACTTTAGTTCTGTTGCCCAGATACACTTATCTGATGTGTGCACGCCTGAGGTACGGATTCACACTTTGAATACAAGTGATTCCTTTATATCAGATTTGTGTGGCATGTTTTATATATAATATAGAAGAGTATACTTTTTTTGCTGGTGTGTATCGTTGTCGTCGCTTGGAATGCGAAAATCCATTTATAGACGAAGCCTATGACGGCAAGCTTACAACAAATATTAAAGGATATGATGTAACTGCGGCCACTGCGGTTGACTTATAGTTCTTTGATGACTAAAGTTTGTGTTGCTTTTATAGACAATAGAGTTGTTGGCATGACAAGCATGTGGCTGTATATTTAGATTTGATTTTTGACGCGAAATGAGAACATAAGCAATGATAAAAAGGACTTCTTTTTTGTTGAATTTTATTTATCCGATGTGTTGATAATAGTAAACCATTTCTGTATGGCTTATCGAAGTATGAATTCATTATGATTTTTGGGTGGCTTATTTGCTAACGGGAACAGTATCAAAAGATATGAGGGAGTTGACCTGTCTGTTTCTTAATGTGTGAAATTTGGGTTGGAATGAAAGATTAAAATGATCTCAAAAATATTCACAAATAAGGTCACAACATTTTAGTTAAGTAAGAGACACTTTTTCGCGGTCTCTTCTCGAAAGGCCTGAAAACGAATAGTTCGGACAGTATTGAGAATTTTTGGGACATTGGCAAACCGGAAATAAAGTGCTGATGTGTTTTTCTTGTCTTTGCGTCCTCATTACTGACCATAAGCAAAAAAATAAGTCTTTCTTGTACTTTCAAATAATAAACTGAATTGAAGTTTTTGAAACACTTCGTGTTCTTGGCGTCACATTAGATTTTTCTGTTGCCTGCCGATTATTCAAAATACACAATTTAAGGATTCATGATGTTTTTTATAAACCTTATACTCACAGGTTCGCGTATCCCGATTTTCTTTGTACCCAAAAAAACGTTTATTTCCCTCTACAGATTGGATAGTGGATAACCTCCATGAGCCATATAAATTCGATGACTGACATCATTTTCGAAAACTTAAAGCGAATATCGTGTGGCTTCAACCGGTGCCTGACCAAGCTCTAATGAACAGAAGATGACCGCCCATCCGAACACAACTTACAAGTTGCATTTAAAAATATGATCGAAGTATATGCCTTAAAAACCTACGATCTTATTTTATATGAGACTTCAGATTCGAACATGGAACGCCACGTGCCAGGTTTATCACACCATTATTGCTGGTTGACTACTCCAATGAAAGCTAGTCAGTTCGCTCAGAATAGCTAATAATGATTGGACCAAATACGAATACTAGGAACAAGTTCGAGACTTTCATTATGACTTGAACTTGTAGCCTTTACTTTTTTTCCATTGAATATCGGACACCAGCATAAAAGCGGGTTATTTAATTTCGTATTCCACTTTAGACCTGAATTGACTATCTGATCTTCTTCCTAAATCCACAGACCGTTTTACCACAGATAAGTCCGATACTCACTTTCACTATTCAGCGCTTTGCTGCCGAAATAAAATTTTAGAACCTTTATCGATTTCTTCTCTTATGATTCCAAAATAACTTGAAGACAGGCCGTCGATATAAGTGGAGGACTTTCACTTCTGCGGTAATAGTTTTCAAATTTTAATTATTGAAGAAAGTAAAACCGGAATGTGATCGTTTTTGGTGCAAATTGTTTTGGAGATTTGTTTTCTAAGTTGTGGTTCTAGTTCAGGAATGTCGCTCCAATAGCCTCAACCTAATACTTTAGATCTTTGATCGTAAAGGTGTTCTTTTGTCTGTCGTTAATTGCATCTTTTTTAGCCACCGAAATTGTGATTGCGTCTTCGATATATTTTATTTACTTTTATGAACATATTCGGGCTCATAAGCCTAAAATACCAACATAAATTTATGTATTTTTTAATATTGTGAACTGCAGGAGTTGTAGCGTTTTTATATACACTGCCGTCCATTGGATAGGATCAATATTATCAATAGCATCCTATAAACAAACGAGTTGAAAAGTTATTGGGCTCAAAAAAATATACAGTGAATGTAAAACGTAGGAAATAGTTTACATTCACTGTATTTAAAGTTGCCTTGGGACGCATTTAACAAAAAGGTTCAAAATGATGGTTCAGTGACTATAGTCGAAAGATAAACCTAAAGGATTCTCTTAGTAGACATTAGATCAATAAGATCTGTCGATGAAAGAAAGGTCTTTATCAATCGTAACACCGTACATTTTTATAATGAACTTGAACACGCAGATGGTTTTGTCCAAAAACTTATAGCTGGTAGTGTTCTTGTGTTAATTTGAAGAAACCAAAATTGATTGTGATCATCCATTTGTCCAAGTTATCTTGTCGAGATCATCTTTCTCCGAATTCCTGTTTGAGAAAGCGTAGACGGAATGTGGGAAAGTCGTGCCGTATTCGTAGAGATACGCCTGGATGAATGTCATTTCGGCACTATAATTTTTAACGACCAGAAAAACTATTGAGTCAGCTGTATTCGTCTTCAAATTCAGCTGACGTATTGATATATTTTTAAGTGCAACTATCCATCTTCTATTCTGACACCGACATCCTTTAAAAACGAAAAACTTTCAATCAAAAATGAAAATATATACTATAAGTAAGCGCATCTTTTGTGGTTTCCTGCACCCTTAAGGTACTCAAGTCGAACCGAAAATCGGGCCACATGCGCTCGACGTACAAGCACTTTATCCGGCATGTGTTTTCAAGTGTTTTTCACTTCCATTTCAGTTGTGTGCCTCCTTTGGCCCACTTCCCTCATACTCATATACATATATGTAAGTGTATGCGGAAATGTGTTGCACTTGATACACTTTTAGCCGCAAACAAACAAAAAAGTGACACATTAAAGAGGATTCCGAAATGTCTACTTTCGTCCTTTTTTTCTAGTCAACAAAACTACACCGCAACATTTAACATTTTAAAAATATGCATTTTTATTTTTGTATATTTTTTGTCGCAATGAAGCAAAATTTTAAGTACAAACCACCAAAGTCCAAAGTCAGGATGCTACCGATCCTACCGTACACGTAAAGCATGCACCGCAATCACATTAAGGCCGAATAAATGTTACACGAGGGCAAAGGACCCTCTCTCTCTCACACCTAGCGATTTTGGAATGTTTTCCTTGATGTGACCATTCCGGCGTGAAGTGTTGTACAGCATTCAGTAGCTTTGGGATCTGCCGGCGAAAAATTACAAATGAAATTGTTGCAAAACGAATTCCTGAATAGTTGTTGGTTTCAAATGGCACACATCCGTGCTGTCTGGCTGGTCCTGTTTCTTGTCGACGGACGAAAACTAATTTACACGGAAGGCGGACGATTATTATGAAACTATGGAGTCTACTGTGTTCCAATTTGTGTTAACTTTATTATGCTCATTGTAGTGTACTGTTTGTGCGGTAAAATGGGTGACGTGTTCCGGTTGGACGCATGGGTCACAAGGGAGTTGAATGCGAATGCGACCATTGTGGCGTATTTCTCTGCTCGACGTATCACATGATTTATGGCATGAAACTGGGGAAAATTTCGGTGGGAAAGTGTGCTTCGGAAAATTGTTTATTTGCCTTTGATTGCAATTTTAGTGCGAGTTTTGAATTATTATACTCGTGTAAGGTTGTTTTCATTTTAGATTGTGTTATGTCGAATGGGTAACAAGATTATATAGTCTGTCGCAAAAGCAGAAAGAAAATCTGCAAGAAGTTTCAATACTTTGAGTCCTTATTCAAATACTGAATAAAATTGGAATAAAGGGTGATGGGATTAGTGAGGAAAAGGACTACTTTTTTTGGAATGTCACAATGCTTTCACCGGTAATAGAGGTACTACTGTGTCCAAAAAATAAGGTGGCATTGTATTTATTTTGAAAATTCTTTATTTATTCTTCCAAATCAATTTCATCCCCTTCAAAGTAATCCCCTCCCGATGCAATGCACTTATGCCAACGGATTTTCCAATCTTTTAAACACTGGTTGTAGTCACTTTCTGGGATGGCCTTCGGTTTCGTCTTCGCTGCGGCTTGAATCTCCTCTTACGTATCAAAACGGTGTCCCCGGAGCGGTCTTTTGAGCTTGTTGAACAGCCAGAAGTCGCACGGCGCCGGATCAGGTGAATACGGTGGTTGCGGAACGATATGGGTTGAGTTTTTGGCGAAATTATCACGAATTATGAGTGCGGTATGGGATGGTGCATTATCGTGGTGTAAAAACCAAGAATTGTCTTTCCACAATTCCGGCCTTTTTAGGCGGATAGCTTTACGCAAACGACGCATAACGTTCAAATAATATTCCTTGTTGACTGTTTGGCCGGTTGGAAGGAATTCATAAAGCACAACACCACGATAATCGAAGAAAACAGTCAACATGACCTTGATTTTTGAGCGACTTTGGGACGGTTTTTTTGGTCTCGGCTCTCCTTTGGCACGATATTCGCTCGATTGATCGGTTGTTTCGGGGTCATAAGCATAGATCCAAGCCTCATCGCCAGTTATAATGTGTTTCATGACATCCTGGTAGCCGGAAAGCATTGTTTCACACACTTCAACGCGACGCCTTTTTTCCAAAAAAATCAATGTTTTCGGTACCAGTCGAGATTTGACGCGCTTGAGGCCCAAAGCATCCTTGAAAATGGTATTGACTGAGCCTTTCGATAAGCCAACTTCATCAGCAAGGTCTCTAATCGTTAATCGATGGTTTTTCAACACCAAATCTTTGATTTGTTGGACGTGAGCTTCATCGCCTGCGGTTGATGGTCGCCCAGATCGCTCTTCGTCTTCGACACGTTCACGGCTGGCTTGGAAATCACTATACCACTTGTAAACATTTTTTTTAGACATAGCCTCATCATCAAAGGCTTTCTGCACCATCTTCAACGTATCCGCAGCAGAAAATTGATTCCGCAAACAAAATTTAATGCAAATTCTTTGCTCAATAAATTTCGACATCGCAAAAAACGAAAAACTCACTTTTAGCAGCTCACAAAACGACGCGTATCTCAAACACTATGAATATATTTTGACATGAAATTTCACATAGATATCACTGACAGTACTACCAACCTAAAAAGAAAGAAAAATTTCCAAATCCTTCGACGCGCGCAGTTTAAATTCATATGTCATCTTATTTTTTGGACACAGTAGTATTTCTCCTGTACATGAACAAACTTCTCCTCGTTTTAGAATGAGGCAAAACTCCTGCATAAACTGATGATACTGCAATTGTTGCTGAACACAAATATCTTGATAAAATTAATGTAAAAGAGATTTAATTTATTTAAGTTGTCAAACATAACAGCACGAATACAACTCATTCATCATTTCCTGCACCTTAATAGAAACACTAAGACCGAAATTCTTAGGATAATAAAAGGCAGTAAAAACCTCTCTCAACGTGAGGAACGATGAGGTTTCAAAATGTCTGTAAAATAAAACGTACAACTTCTTTTGGAAAATTTCGACTAATTTTTAAGACTTTTTAGACGTTCAAAGGACTACGATTTGTTGAGCTCTGCAAAAAAGATGTTTAAAGTGGGGATCACTTTGTTATTCGACCTCAAACCTTTTCTGCCGAGAGCCATGTCACAAGAAACTTTATCTAACTTCAACATGCTTAAGAAAGGGGTATAGGTTCCTTCCTTGAGTTTCAATCAATACTTTTTCGTCACATGATATGTGTTAACCAATCACCTTAATATGGCCCCTTCTGCATCTACAGCGGGCATCTTCCACAACTACCACAATCGTTTTAAGAACTAGTTGAGCCCCAAATTTTTTAGTGGTCCAATTAGTTGCAACTTGGAGTTAAGGTCATGTGATACATGATACATATACAGGCCAAATATAAGCAGACATTATTTATTTATACCTACGACTACATCCAATTACGTGATTTGCGCGTTTTTAATTTTATTTCATTTCCAGTGATCTGCCGCTCACGCGAACATCTGGTTCGACCGTAAGACTTCGTCCATTTAATTTAATTTAAGCGCTTTTTGCAGAAAATTGTGTCAATTATAAAGTAACCGATATAAACCCTAAGCACTATATGCAAATTTCGAGCGTAAAAAAAAACTCTTCAGAAACCGTTTGGCTATAAATAAAGTCTTAGCGTTGATGCTCGTACACCTGCAGCATTTCACTTTACAACAGGCATGAATATAAAATGAACACTGCATTGCCGACATAAAAAGGATCCCTTCTTAATTGCTCATGTACGAAAATCAGAAGCAAACCATACCCTTGTTGTAAATAACAGAACGCTCTGTTTTTTTTTTTGAGGTTGACAACAACCAACTTCACGGTCGTGTCCTCGTAATCGTCATCGTCAACGCGTGTCATAACCGTGATATATTTTCATTTCTTGAATTTCATATGAGTACACGAGTACATCCTTCTGTCAGCGGTTGAATGGGTCCCGCATAAACCCTTACTCCTAACATAATTGAAGCAGTTTTGTTTTTCTTTTTTATATAGTTTTCCATCCAAACTACTACTATTTCTTTCACTTTCGTTTCACCCCCTTCCATATGCGATATATAACATCCTACAGTCATAAGTGGGCTGTCTATTTTTTTTTGTGCTATAAAATAAGGACTACACCAACAAACCATACCATGCGAATACGTTGTAAGGATCTGTGTAAACTTCCACAATTCTCCGCTCAGTAGTAGTGGTTTGAAATGTTGCAGTTGTATGCATGACGACCTCGTTGTGACGCGTTTCCTGCCAATAAACCGGCACACCATGGTGAAAAGCTTGACTCTGGCCAAAAAAAAAGTGGATTATCTCAAGCCTGCGCTCTGCAATTTGACACACATTTCGGTTATGCATTGCTTGGATGCTTCTCGTTACGTACGGCACAGCGTGTTTATCATCGTGTCTTCTGCTTACCTCATTCCGTCCTTGGTCCTTCTTTAGCTCTTCCATGCTGCATGCATGCGAAGTGAAATCCATTTAATATGTTTGAAGTAGATATGTAAGAGTATATGAATTGGAAAGACCGTTCCATAAGAAGGAGATGGAGCCGAAATAGGATCTTATCGAATAAGTGGACTACAATTGTTGTAATTAAAAAAAATATATATCAATAAATAGGACAAAGGATATCTTTGCATTGGCCAAATATAATCTGTATTTTTGTGTTTTACAGGATACAAGATTTTAGGAGTTCTCGATTCTTTATGGAGCGCTTTGTGCCTCGGGGATGTACTTGTACATGTACGAGTACCTTTCTTGTTTTATCGAAAAGTTGTCTCGTCAGACAAGGATAATCCCATAAGATGGTGTACAATATATCTGTTTTGTGATATTCATTTCGTGTTATCTGGCTTGCATATCCTAGGGCATTTTTAAATCAGGAATGAGGCTAACTCGTAACGATACTTCTCTGTGAGTCATGACACTGTTATAGGAAGACTTTTAAAGTCTTTTGAAAATCTATCTATTTTTGTGCATTTAATTAGCTTATATCTTTATCAATATTTAAAATAAAGAAAGGATGATATTGCCCAGTAATTCGTAATTAAAAAAAATTACGATCCTGAAAGTGAAAGTGAAACGAAATATTTTTAAAAAAGGATGTTAATCAAATGTAAGGTGTTCCGACAAAGATTCATATGCCTTTATGGCAACAGGGTATTTTAAATTTCTCCAAGGAGGTCGACTAGAATCTGACTTATATCCTGATAGCCAAAATTACTGATCGTCTAGACAGCCGCCAACGCGTTCTGAATTGGTTATGCCACACCGAGGTCTAAAACAGATGATGTCCTGTGCAGTTCGACTCAAGACTGCGAATTATTCCGGACTTGACACAGACTCTACATGATTTATTCTAGTTTGCAGTATCTTGGGATTACTGACCCATTTTTCTTCCAAGGAGACAATGGAAGAAATGTAACAGTCATTGGAGAGCACTCCCGAGGCAGGACAAATAGATAAATGGTCAGATAATTAAGACAGACCTGGACGAGTTATGATTTCAGCACTATGGGCTTACGTGCCATATACTATAAATCGTCCAACGGTGATGCTCCGCTTTGACGCCGTTGTGGGGTGCCATCAAAGGTCGTTAAAAACAATCCAGACATCATTCAGGCATTCAAAAACAATATTTGTAAAGCTAGAATGAAGCTAGGAACAAAACCCTTTCCTTTGATAGAACATTTCAAGGAGAGCGAATGGAGAACTCGACAAAACCGCGAACAAGAGAGCTATACAAATATATGGATCTTGTTCGGAAGGTATAAAACAATCGACTATATTTGTTTGTCAACTTAGAACTCTTTAAAAGGGGTTTAAAGATCCCGTTTAAAAACCAAGCAATCGCAAATGGGAGCAAGTTTGAATTAACCAACTTCAGATCTTTACAGGGCCGATGGACTGACAAACAATTTAATAATGTTAAAATCTAGCCACTTAAGTTTTTCTACTTAAAAACATCTCAATTGTGAGTATACTTAAAGGAACTTTCTAAAATATTGTTCAAAATTTATTACAAGTAAAATGATAACTTTGATTTCTTAAACAAAAACACACAATTGAGTAATTAAAGACTCAACAGAATTGATTTTTATCAGAAATAAGCCAGTCGTTGGATTTTCTAAAAAAAATGTCTAAGAAAGTGGGTAATATTTTCGACGAATTGCAAACGAGCTGTTAAGACAACAACAAAATATTAGTAAACTTGGGCAATTTATTTTATATTTCTTTATTTATAGTAGCAGTAAATATACAGTCGTATTTTATAAATTATTGCACATTGATTTGGTATAACGCTACCTTACAACTGAAAAAAGTTTAGATTTTTAATAAGTTTATCACAGTTCAAGAATAGAGAATGGAAGGAAAAGCTACTAGCAAAAACCTTCATGAGTTGTTCTTCTAGTGGTTTTGATTAGAGAGAAGAGGAGGTAGCAGTACTAACACAATCAGACCGACTTTACAAATGTGGACTAATAACATTTGAATATACAAATAATTAAACACAATGTTAATAAGTAAACATATAAATAAATAACAAGAAAAAATAAATAAATAAAAAGTTAAATAATAAATAAATATATAAATAAATAAATAAGTAAATAAATAAATAAATAAATAAATAAATAAATAAATAAATAAATAGATAGAAATAAATATATAAATATATAAATAAATAAATAAATAAAAAGAAATAAATATATAAATATATAAATAAATAAATAAATAAATAAGTAAATATATAAATAATAAATAAATAAATAAATAAATAAGCAATAACATAAGGACAATGTTTATAACATATATGTATGTAAATAAATAAATAAACTTTTAAGTCAATAATAATGAAAATAATTCAAATAGCCAGATCTGATATCAACTGGTTTTCAGAAGTACTGCAGGCCAGGTTATATCGTTCGAATAATTTCTGAAGTCTAATTTGGACAATATTTGCCAATCTGTGTAGCTCGTTGGTCGATAGGCAATAATTTCAATTTGGAAAGAACTTTTTTAAGAACGAAATTTAGTATAATACTGCTTATAATATAATTATCAGTGTTGATCGTAATTCAAATACTTGAGAACGCTCAATTGAACTTTTCTTATCAATTGTTGCTGACAGTTTTTAACTTTATTTTTGTTGCTTGTGATTTTCTAAAATGCTTCATAAAGAACTGTTTCTATCCTCCTGAATTTGCTCCGGTACGAGCAAGTACCGGATTGCCAGGCAATTGCTTGAAGCTTAAATATTGTATATACATATGTGTTAAGCCCAGTCTTTTTATTGGACATTTTCTGGTCTTTTTGTATTTATATTCCAACGCATTTTTAAGGAAGTCTATTTTTTTAAGGCTGCCTACCCAAAATACATCTGGGATTCTATTTTCGGGAGCTATTCTTAAGAATTTATCATGATTGTGAATTCTTTTGATGAATTTATATTTTGTTATCGTGTGGGCAAAATATTAAGCTTATAGCTTCTAAAGATGTCTACGCAATGACGAAAAGTAATTTAAAAATTATTGCGAGATATCGACCGTAGAAATTGTCCCGAGGCAATGAATCTGAAATTGTTATGATGATCTGCGAATTGTTATCTATCAGGAGCCATGTCAGGGCATAAATGTTTGCCCGACCTCACTTGCCATTCGAATAAATAAAACATTTTCTTGCTTCTAGGTCAGAGATGATTAATTATTTCGCTGTCATCTACCATTTTCACAAAAAGGACCAATTTGTTAACAAATTACTGACTGACAAATTGTAACTTTGAACAAACGATTTCATTCAGTTGGGAAGATTTTTTTGCGTAGTGACATTAACATACATTAACATTCCTTCAATCTGACAAAATGACGCACAAACATTTCGACCCTTTTTTATACTTTTTTTTCTATAATCGCTTTCCATATAGACCACAGAATGCCCTGTGAATTGTCATAGCTTCTCCCCCCTGAGTGTAACATTCACAAATATGCCTTGTTTTTGGCTTTGTTTGTTTTCAAATTAATTCATTTTACTGACAGATGCAATACTAAAAATGTCATTATTAAGTCTTCCTGATTTCCCAGGGGTGCGGTGACGCCTAGACATTTATGAATACAATTTAATGATTAATTATTTTTGGATTATGGATTGTTAGGAAGGGAAAATTCTGCCGCAAACTTTGTGGACCAACATCAAAAAACCCATTCAAATATAACATCCAACATATATCTATTTCCAGCGACCTTCAATTTCGCCTTAACTCAAAAAAATAAAATAAAAAAAAATAAAATTGCGATATTTAGAAATAAGCTAATTCTTTTTTAAATTAAAAGACGATAGTTAAGCATTTTATACGCGGTTTTCGATTATTTTTTTTTTAATCCTCTACACAATGCAATGACTGCGAAACCAAACAAATCGAAATAAAAAAAATATCAAGTGTTTCAGTATTGAAAAATTGAGACACAACGGTTCTATATAGTTATAAAAAGCGTGCTAATTGCCTGTTTCAAGGCATTGTTAGCATCAGAAACAGGATGTCGTTGGTTCTGTGCAATATTGGGGGAACAGCGGCCGGTAGCACAGCGACAGTATCAACGCCTACGACCACTACAACTTCGACCATAGCTATTGCAGCAGCGGGTCTTGTTAACAATGACAACAACAACAATATGGATAACACTAGCGAGGAATCGAATCCCGTAACGATTTACAGGTAAACTTTTAATTTTCAAACAAAAACTAGGCCAAAGGATTGTTTTATTTTCATTCTGAACTGATGACCCGAATGCACTTCCCTTTTAAAGTGAAACCCAATTACTGCACCGAAATTACTATGGGAGGAATTTAAAATGTAAATTGGCTGAGGTAACGAGGGTGTAAATGGACACAGGTTCAGGGGAATTAAGGTGTTGAATTTGTTGACACCGGACAAGCGAAGTGGTTTTTTTTATTGCATATATTTTATGAGGAAATATTCGTTTTTAATATTTTTTTTATTGATGACTTTTGTATGACGATTTCAGCTTGATTTTATGTTCGAAAAATGTATATCCATCCTCGCCGCATTTATTTATGATCTTCTTTGGTCGAGAAAATCATAACGAATGTTTCCATTTTTTTGCGAACGCTTGATGCGTTATTTAGGGTTCCGTACCCAAAGTGGAACCAACGGAACCCTCTGAATAAGCCTCCGCTGTCCCTTCGTTTTTCGTACGGCTGTATTTCCCGCTCTTCAACATTCCTTTTAATTTTTTCTTATGCTACGTATTTTAAAATAATAAAGTTTATTTTTTTTAAATCATTTTCCTTATCGTTGTTATTATTTTTTAATTACTCTGCTTTAGCAAATCATTTAAATTAAATAATTAAGTTTATACGCCTATACGAATAAATATTAAATATAAAAATATGTATCTTCTGAACAGTAACAGGTAGATACTTGCAATTTTCACAGACTGTGTCCTAAGCAGAATTTATATTTTTTGCAAGATAGATAAACTCCTTTAATACCACGACAGTCAAGCTGTCTATAGTGATATTTAGTCCAATATGGTGTTCGATGGATCCATTTCTGGTCGACTGACGTTGTGAGCGACGATGTCAATATCATCTGCGTATCCCGAAATATACTCTTCTAAGTTGACTTTTCGGGCACAATATCTGTTCAAGAGTTAAGTGAGGAATAAACCTGAGATTCGAAGTCCAAATTGTATAGCACATCCATGCATAATCGGATCTGTTATTCCGGAATCTTGAATTTGGCCATTATAACGAAAATTATCGTCGATGAAAATGCAATGAGTACTGGCTTGAAATTCTTTGGATCTTTGGTCTATTACTCATAAGACAACCAAGCATCATTTACAAGCGACCTTATGATTGGCCTCAGGAGCAGCGATGCCGTTTATACTTCAATCGAAGTATTATAATCAATTTTCATAGCCAATTCTTCGATACTTCCTCTTCCATTGAAATACCTCACTTTTTTCGTCCTATTTTCCCTTTCAATTGGGCAATAGCATTATATTCGTACATAAATGAACACTCACATTTAGAAGCAGTAGAATTTATATTTTTATTATTGGCAGCGTTTGCCATTCAATGAATCCTTGCTCTTCTGCTGCTTCAATTTCTGTAGAAATTAAACAAGAAATGTTTCCAATTTTTTTTGTCATAGGAGCCAACATATAACAAGATTTAAAACAATTTCAAGACTTTGCCATTGGTATATTTTGATTAAAGATTTCCAATAGAATCAAAAAAATAAATTATACCGTATTTTTTTTTGGCAAACTCGTAATTTAAATTTAGAACTTTAACCCAAATGCCCACGTTTTCATATTCTTTGTCGGTATATGAAATTATATTTAAAAAATGTTCTAAACAGTTTTATCGATTTGAATATAATCAATTTGGAATCTAATAATAGAATAGATTCTTCTGATAATTCGATTTGTAAAGTTTTGAATGAAGTGACTTTGGTCCTTAAGCTGAACTGATGAAACTAAATGGTGAGAAGAACGGAAGTTAGGCACATAAAAGACCATTGTCAAGAATTTTACATTATTCTATGCAAGCAAATTCTTGGAATACCTTCAATTAAGGGCTGTTCAGATTTTAAATCTTGCTTCTTTGGAAGAAAGTCTATTGCAATTGATTGTAATCCTAGTCAAGAACGATAACATCGTAGATCTAGCAGTCGAATGGAGGCTTCTAATTTGGGACGACTTTTACGCAAAGAAGAAAGTCTTGAAGTCTTTTGGCATGCTGCCTTCTGGCCCAAAAACATTTTGGGGCAAATTATGTAGTCCCATATAAAAGACATTTTAGGAGCATTGCTTTGCCTGCCTCATAGTAGTACAATTACGAAGAGGGTATTTTCACAAACTATGTAGGCCGAAACAAGAAAGAATTAATTTCGCCAAATGGTTTCAAAAACCGAGTACCGCCAAAAGATGTTATAATAATAGGACTACCGGTTGAAAATGTCGTTTCTTTGCTTTATTGAGGAAAAATAGATATAGTTCAATATTCAAAGTATTGCACATCGCTAGCCACACATTTTTCCCATTTTTCTGGCAATTCATTGATACCCACGAATCGATCCATTTTTTGACATCGTCGAAATGACGCCATGTTGCATCGATCGGAAGAGATAGTTATCCGATGGCGCAAGGTCTGGACTATACGGCGGGTGGGGTAGGATATCCCATTTGAGCGTTTCAAGGTAAGTTTTGACGACATTTGCAGCATGTGGCCGAGCATTGTCATGTTGCAAAATAACTTTTTCGTGTCTTGCGACCGTTTCCGGCCGTTTTTCCTTCAGTGCTCGGCTCAAACGCATCAATTGTCGTCGGTAGACCTCGCCTGTGATTGTTTCATTCGGTTTTAGCAGCTCATAATACACAACACCCTTCTGGTCCCACCAAATGCACAGCATAATCTTCAGGCCATGTACCCATGTACCCATTTTTCATCACCAGTGACGATTCGATGCAAAAAAGACTTCTTTTTTGGCGTTCAAGCAGCATTTCGGTCATGCAAAATCGGCGTTCGACGTCTCGTGGCTTCAATTCATACGGCACCCAATGTCCTTCCTTTCGGATCATTCCCATTGCAAACGATCGGAAATGGTTTGCTGAGCGACGCCAAGTTCTTCTTGTGTTTGTGACGGATCTTCATCGAGCAATGCCTCCAATTCATGGTCTTCAAACTTTTTCACCTGGCCGGGGCGTTCTTTGTCTTCGATGTCGAAATCACCATCTTTGAACCGCTTAAACCACCGCTGACACATTCTAACGTCTTTAGTATAGCCCGGGTAAGCTTCGCTAAGCAATTGATGCGCTTCGGTTGCTTTTTTCTTTAAATGAAAGAAGCATATTAAAACTTCCCGCAAATGTTGTTTTAATGGCACGAATTTAGACATTTTACGGCCTTACAAAAACTTGTGTGTTTTCACTAATGACCAATAACCTAGACTGAAATAATTAGACAATGACATGAAGTTTCTGATTTGACAGCTGTCATGATCAAAATTCATCTCAGAGTAATAGATATGAAGTTGTCTGCAATAACGACATTTTCAACCGGCAGTCCATTATATAAAGATACTACATAGCCAAAAGTAAAATCATGTTTTTTTCGTATTTATTTTTACCGGAAAACTTGCAATTGTGAATTCGAGTCATTTTGAAGACCATACAAATTGTACCTTATGTAAAGCTTTTTTTTTTATTAATTTTTTTAGTAACTTGCAGATATGGATTTACAATGTTTTTAAAATGATATTATTTAATGATATTCATAAAAAAGACTGAATAAAAAACTAAAATTGTAACTTTCGCATAAATAGTTTAACAAAAGAAATTCAATTTTTTTTAATATGCTACTTCACTTTTCAGCAAAATACTCCCATTTTTTACATAATATCATAATGCTGCAATAAAAAATAGGAAAGTCATCAAAGCTCGGGAGCGCTTTTAACTGGCTGAAACGTCGCTTCCATTATTGTCCTGCATATACAGCAATTTTTCTTGTTTATGAAGCAGACGAGATGGTGATGCACGAGATGGTTAAAAGCCTTCGTTTAGGTTAAAAATATAGAAAATTATTTTCATAAATTTCTTATTATTTTTAATTATATTCAAATAATTTTTTTAGCTGTTTAAACTATCAAATTAAAATATAACGAAAAGACCACAAAATTTGAGTTTAAGTTAGCGAATCTAGAATTGAGCCGGATTTCTCCAGCATATAAGATAATGAATTACACAATTGAACTGAAACTGATGTTCAGATCAAATTTATAAGTTCATTCTAAATTGAATAGCATATGAATGATTTTTCTTATAATAGACTCCATTTGACCCACATAATGGTTGCTTAGTCTGTGGCCAGCTATTGGATCTATTTTATCTCTGAACTTAAAAGCAATAACAGCATTTCCTCGCCTCCAAATATCCTTTCATCCACCTTCAAATAACAAAAACTTTTGATGGTCTATTCGGACAACGTAGTGAAAATGGAAAATATCAATAAACGAACGACTTCTTTTTATAGCCTGAAAAATCGTCATCTTTACCCTTCTAAGAGTGAGTGCTGTTAAGCTGCATTTAATATTAATCACATAAACCATTGCAATAATGTGTTCCTGTTTGACTATTCACTTAAATTCTACGTGATTCTAGACTAATTTGTGGAATTATCAAAAATTGTTGGCAACATTTTGAACCAAAAAAAAGGGTATAAATCCTCGCGAGTATAGAAATACTAAAAGTTTTAGTTAAAACCATTATGAATATGGGCATGACCTCATTTTTATGAGATTTTAATAAAACCTTAACTATATTAGCATATTTAATGCTTAAGGCTGTATTATGCCATCCAACACTTCGGCAAAGCAGATGGGTCCGTTTTTTATTACCCCATAGTCGTTTCACCAATTCCTGCTAATATCCATCGTCTCCCTCACCCTTTTGAATAAATAATGAAAACATTTATCCCAGCCATCCAGTCATAAAGCCTTTTGAAATTAATTCGAAACACACTCGCATCAAGGGAACAGGTGGTGTGCGTACTGGTGTGGTTTGCTTTCCAAATTTGGTGTTCTATATCTTATCTCTGGTGGATAATCACTTGGAACTATAGGAACTAGGACAAAATTACTTTGCAGAGTTTTTTTTTGTGTTTTGATCGTGTTAATGGTTTATTCGGTTATCGTTAACAATTTACATGTACATATAAACATTTATTTTTCTATTTTCATAGTATATACAAATAGAAAAATGTTTTTTTTCCTGATCCCGATCGGATCAAGCTTTGTTTACCTCCAGCTTTGATAAATTACTGGAACAAACTTTTTGATTTATTTATCAAGCTATTGAGCTGTTTTCCATCCTTCACATAATCTGGTACCTTATTTCCAGTTGGTTCGAAGCTTGAATTTTGACCCGAAGTTTTCGGTCTTCGCTTGTTTCGTGAGCCTGGCGTCTGTGGTTCGAAGGCATTCTTGGCCAAATCATTGATGTCCAATTGCTCGATGTGATCGAATCATTGCAGTCGGTTCGTTTTTGTATTCCGGAACTTGATCGGGAATGGATGGAGAGTTTTTCTTCCGAATGTTCCGAAAGTTCTGCTAACTTACTTATCGTCCATTTTTGACGACTTGAGTACTAGTTAAAGCCTGATAATAGTTTTTTGGTGCTTTGATTGTAGCTGTTTGGAAAAACAAAAGTAGCACAAACAACACCTAGCATGGGACTTCGTCGGATCTCCACAAAGATATTGTTTGTGGAGTTGATAATTGTCCCGAGATATGATAAGACATATTCTAATATTATAATGTTTTGTCCGAAAAGGTGTACGAAGGATCCATTTCCTATCGACAGTATTTATTATGTTTTCCCTTCCTAATTTTGCTTTGATGACGGGACATTAAGAGTGAGCGGCGATGTCAATATCGTCTGCTCATCTCAAAAGCTAGAATGACAAAAAAATGTTGACGAATGCTTGTCGCAATTTCTGTTCAATGGAATCAATGAATTAGTGTGGTGAGTAACGCATTGAAATTCGTTCGGTTTGTTTCAGATTTTTCTAATGTTTAAAAGTTTGGTCTAATATCCCTCACACACTGGTATTGGCCAATTTGTGTGATGTAAACAGAATTCCGTTCATTTAAAGACCTACCCTTGTCTGCGAAAAAATGAAGAAGATACTGATTAATGGTCTCATTGGAATTGAATATTTTCAACCCAAAGATTTTCGAAGAGAATGCAACAAGTGATGCCGTAAGGCCATCGAAACTCCAATAAATTTTGGCGGGCGGTCTTGCATTATAGTGATAGAATACAACTGCCTTACAATTTAAAATCTTTGGACATAAGAATTATAAATTATTTTTATCTGTTCAACAGCCTATAGTAAACAGCATGTTTGTTTGAATGTCTAGTAGAAGAAGAAGTAAATGATAATGAGTACAGCGCAGTTGTTAATAAGCATCGAACGAATCTCCTTGAGTTCAACAGCAATCCAAATATGCAGCTTTCTTATGCTTGTTTTATCCTACTGAGCTTCCCAGGGTATTCCTTAGAAGCTTTCCCATCGAAGCTGTTTTTTGTAGCGTCATCTTTCTATTCAGATGAAGACAAATGTTGATTAACTTAGAACCAATCCGGATTGATATCATACGTTCGTTCAGGACTGCTTGCCCCAAGCTACGTCTAGTCATGAATCAACATCCAATCTCAGTTTAAGTTCCTTTTAGCAGTCGCAAAAGAAGGTGTCACAGTTTTTCAAGACGCGGGACCACCGGAACGTGATCATACTAACTGGTAGTCCCTTACCGCAGACCTTCATTACTAAAGCTGTAAAGCTCCTAGAACCCTATTGACCAAGCCATTAAGGTTGTAAATCTCTCTGCTCTGCAATTTGAACTTTTTTCGAAATTCGTAAAGATAAAAATCACACTCTAAAACTACCCTTTCTTCATGATAACATTGATTTTGATACTGATTCTCCCTTTTTTGTTTCCTTTCAGGTGCCGGGCCCCAATAGCGTCACTAGATTGCATGGAGGAGTTCAGTGGTACGGGAGGTCATCTTGATTTCGGTATCTTTTTTTAAATTTTCAAAAACAGATTTCAAAATTTTATCGTATTACTTGATTGTGGGCTGCTCAAAGTGCTTTATTATGGCAGATATGAATCTAATTTGTTCCAATGCATGTTTTTTGAAAATACCTATGTAAACAATTATTGGCTTAGCCTAAAGTTTGGATGTACAGTTAAAAGTTTATGTTTGTGTTAAACTTGTTAAAGACTTTTGAAATAATGCCTTTTGACAACTTTTGTCTTTGATAATTTTATCTGTTTAGGCCGGTCAATTAGTTTGGGATCGAATCCTGCATTGCCGCTGCGTCATGGTTCAACGCCAACACCGGGCCTACGTTATAAGAACCTTGGCAAGAGTGGGCTGCGTGTCTCTAATGTGGGCTTGGGCACGTGGCCAGTATTTTCGCCCGGAGTTAGCGATGAACAAGCCGAAGCAATACTCAAGTTGGCCATCGAAAGTGGCATCAATTTGTTTGATATCTCTGAAGCGCATTCGGAAACGGAAATTGGTAAAATATTGCAACGGACCGGTTGGAAACGAACAGCTTATGTGATTACAACAAAAGTGTATTGGAGTACAAAGTGAGATTTATATTCAAGTGAATTATTTTATTAAAATACTTAAAAGTGTTTATTATTGTTTCGCAGATCGGAAGAGAGAGGTCTCTCGAGGAAGCACATTATCGAGTGTGTCAAGGCGAGTTTGCAACGATTACAACTGTCGTATATCGACATTGTGATAATTCACAAAGCGGACGCTATGTGTCCAATGGAGGGTACTTTTATTTTAATGGCCTTCCTATCTGCCAAATGTACATGTGTATCTGTAATTTTTAACAGAAGTCGTTCGGGCCATGACCTATGTCATTCAGCAGGGATGGGCCATGTATTGGGGGACGGCTCGTTGGTCGCAGGTTGAAATTATGGAGGCCTATACCAATTGCCGGCAATTCAATTGTATCACCCCGATTGTGGAACAGTCCGAGTATCATATGTTCTGTCGCGAGAAGTGCGAACTTTATTTGCCCGAGATGTATAATAAAATTGGTGTTGGCCTGATGGCATGGGGACCATTGTCGATGGCGCTTAGTGATACGCAAAACGGCGAGAAAATCTTATTCCCCAAGGGATCCTTTAAAACGAAAAGCCACAGCTACTCATGGACTGAAGACGAGGTCAATCGAAATGTAAGAGTTTGTTTGTGTGGTGTTTTTCATTAGTCTGGGATGTTGGATTGTTGGTGTTTTACAGGGAAGCTGGAATAAGGACCGTTTAGAGGAGGGAAGGCGACATTGCGATCGACTGCGTGACTTGTCGGCGCTGGCCGAAAAGCTTGGTTGTAGTCCAACTCAGCTATCGATTGCCTGGTCACTTAAACATGAACCGGTGCAGTGCTTATTGCTAGGAGCCACATCTGCCGAGCAGTTACATCAAAGTCTGCAGTCATTGCAAGTAAGTTTGTTTGTCTCTTTTACAGACGTTTTATTTTTTCAATGATTATTTGAATGGTGCAGCACTGTCTGATTTTTTTGCATTAAAATATCAAGTCGATTTTCTCAAAATGTAGTTGAAGAGTTTCCATTTTCTTGGAATTAAAGAAATTTTTTTTAGCACAAAAAGTCACAAGCTTATGCAACATCAAGATTCCGGGAAAATATTAAATCGCCCCGTATTTATTGTGACAGACCGTCCCATTTTATGCGTCAGTGTGACTTGACATGTGACACCTCACATAAACAAAATTAGCCATATTTGAAAAGTAATACTGAACATGAGTTTTGCTTTTTATTTAATAAGGAGGAACGAAAATAATGTTGAGTCGACCCCAGTCCTCTTGAAATTTGACAAAAAAATTTATGTAGTTTCGAAAATTTCAATATGTACTGCATTATTTCTATGGCGCCATCGGCAGAAAAGAAATTCTGATACACCCGTCCGAGGTCCGTCACAATCAAAGAAAATAATGAATATCAAAGGACATACATATATATACTTCCACGGAGTACACCAGCTTTCATTGAGAGCTCTTCAGTGACCCTCGCAGGGTAACTTACTCTTGTCCTTATCCTCTCAGACATGTCTATAAATATCTGTTCGCAGATCTGTGAAACTCCTCATTTTTTTAGCATCACCCTATCCGGTTGTCTATCGAATTCATTTCCAAAATCGACTAACACTTATCGCATGTACTATATAAGTTCCTCAAGGAGTAACAAACAATATTCCTTTTGTTATTTTGTTGTTTTTCCTTGGGCGGCTATTTCGGACCTTCGTTTGCTTTTCTGTCAGCAGAAGACGGTCTTTTTTGGTGATTAGTTTTTGAAAAATCACTTTCCAATTTCTAACCCAGATAATTGTCAGCCTGTGTCTCAGTTTAGCCATTGCTTTAAATAGCCAGGTATCGGCTTTGCTTAACAAATATAGAATTCAATACGTTAAGACTATATGACGTTATGTTAAGGACGACATCACCATGGGCGTTCGTGGTGCCGTATGCTGGTCCCCGATGACAATTTGATTCGGCCTACAAGAGCCAAATTGTTAAAGTATGCCGGGAGCAAGCATATTTCACTTATTACACTGTAAAATTTATAAGGTTTTCGTAAATGAAATTGTTCTTTAGATAATATGTATCTACACCAATATCGATAACTATTGTTGTGCCAGATAAAATTATTACTGTAAAATAGTAGAAACTCGTAGAATATTCGATTTAATATTTCTTTAGTATACGGTATGCACAACACGTCCGCCAGCTGCCACGTCTGAATAGGAATGACCTGTGTAGTGTAAAGTTGGCCTCTTGATAGAAGTGCACAACATTTACACGTCACTCATAGATGGCAGTGGTGTTGTGTGCACTACAATTACAGTCGGCTAAATGAAACCAAAAAAAAAAAAAACACGTAATTTTTGTATGTCTCAATAAAATGAATGAATGTGTGAATGATGACAGTTTGGTAACAAACATAAGCCCTTCTTTCTAGAATGCTTTCAATGTATTAAATGGGAATATATTTTAACTTTATAGATATTATAAAAAAGGTGATAGTCAGAACTTTGGCCAAATTTCCCAGATAGTTTGCCTGTTAAAAGCTTAGAATTCAGTCAGTTATCCTATCACTGGAGACAGTTGGCTCAATCGATTTTGTTCTCCTATAATAAAATCATCAAAAATGTTTCTTAAATGTTCACGTCGATTCACGTTCTTATTCTTATTAAGAGCTTCCAGATCCTGAAACTTGCATAGACTCCCGACCTGTGCAAATCGCCAAAACGCGACTCGAGAAATAGTTCTTCAAAATGTTCACTATCGCATGAGTTTTTTCAATTTTCGGATCTGTATAACTCACCAGACACAGTAATTGCGTAAGGCTCGATGACACCACCAACTTATGTGGCTTCCATGCAGCGACTTGGAATTGATCAAAAGATTCTTCGTGAATAATACGCGAATTCGGTGTGCCACAAAATCGGCCGTTTTTTTTTTGGAAATGGATGTCATTGCTTATGATGAACTTCGAGCGAAAATAGTCTCTAATGTTTAGGTGTCATTAATTTTGAAACATCAATTAATGTTATAACTTTTTAAAGATTATTTCTTTTAAATGTTGACCATGACTACCTTTTAAGTGGTCCAGACGGAAAGTCCAAATCTGAGTCAAGTTTTCGAATATATTATCTTGTTTCTCCCTAAAAACATCTGTAGTGTTGTCTTATAAGGTTGCAATATGCGCCGAAGTATGCCCATCAAAAATAATCTAAAAGAGTCTAATCGCACGATATAGCCGGCCAGGTCACCGGTCGAAAATGAGAAATAGATTACTCAAAGAACTCAATTCTCAATTGAGCCATTGATTCGCGTATTGTCTGGATGGAACAACATGTCAATCAGGTTCAGCTCGTTGAATTTAAATCTTTGAAAATATATGGGAAAATGCACCACTGCACCATGAACGGCAACAGGCAGTGCATTTTTTTCAGCCTGCTACGTCGCAGTTTTTCGATGATAAAGTGGATTTTCCTCCAGCTTTTTTAAGTCCCAATATTCCACGTTGTCAGCTAACATAATCCAATTGCTGTGAACAGCTTTGATCTTTGTTTATTTTGAAGAGTTGTGTAATATACAATTTTTTTGTATTTTGTTTGGGATTTCATGCATTTTTTGTGTCTTTCGCTGCCTTATTCAAAAGTAAATTTTAAGAAAAGTAAAAATAATTTCAAAAAAAATGTTCTTCTAAATAAAATTTATCATTCAAATTTTCTCTACAGCTACTGCCGCGACTATCGACCAGTGTAATGCTTGAATTGGAGAGAATTCTCGAAAACAAACCGGTGCGGCCGCCAATGATATCGACTTTGGCACTTCGGTGACAATCAGCCTGCCCTCAGGGGCCACCTAGTATAAGTGGCGCCTGCGGGGCAGAGTCACCAAAAGATGAGGAATTTTGCGAAGAAAGTGATCCAAAAGATGCATCAAAGCAAGGATTTTGTGCAATTCAGTGACGAAAGGAGTCTTTAGATAACGATAATAAATTTTTGAAACCGATTAGTAGTAAAACTAGCTTAAGTAGTACAACAATAATTACAACCGTTAGTAACAAGCAAGATTTATCAATACAACAACAGCAACAACAACAACAACAACAGCAACGTTCTTCACTCTTTAAAGGTTCTTCTTTAACTTCAAATAGTAATTTATTAAATTTAAATACAGAGAATCGCTTAGATAGTTCACCAATTCAAATAGATTCTTTAAATAATAACAGTTACAACCAGAGTATTCATACAAATGGCGGCAATAATAATGAAGCAGCAACATCATCAGATCACCCACATCCGCATCCTCATCATCATCATCACCATCATCCGCATCCGCATGCGCAATCGCATCCTCATCATCATATAACCATGGATGACGCCAGAAATACCAATATGCAAGTCATCAACGAAGAAAGATCCAGCATGACTAAGGCCAAGAAGTCATTGCTTAATTTTAGATCCTTCGATTTTCACATCAAGTCCCTATACTCGGGCTTGCGTCACACTAAGAATACGCCAGACTCAGCTCAACAGCGGCCGAGCTCCAATCCACCTGCAAACAATGGTCAGAGTGTTGTTGGAGTTCACAATCGTACGCCGCCATATTTAAGAGTGGAAGCTGTCGATATGGAGGAATCAGAAAATCTTCTTATGAAACCCTCATCACAATCGCCATATTCGTCGAGGCGCAACAGTGACGACAACCGCTCCTGTGCTCAATTGCTGCCCATCAATCAGTACGAAATGTCAATGTCGCAGGTAAGTTCGCCATATTTCCTGTCTCCAATACCGATCTCAGGTAATATCAGGCGTTCGTCGACGTCGGACATAATGTGCAAGCGCAGCAGTGACGGCAGCAGTGCCAGCGGAAGTCGCCGTCCCAGCACATCGGATCTGTTGAGAAAGGCCCGCGAACGCAAGGGCAGTGAATCGAGCAACCGGATAGGACGAAGTGTCTCTCATGGAGGACTGCCACGTGGCGGTGGTCGAGGCGGGTGTGGTGGTCGTCGAACAAGCATGGCGTACTAAACTCGAACATTTGAAAACTCAATCGGGGGACGAGGGTAAAATGTGTTTGCTTTCGCATCAAAAGTTGTTTTTTTTATAAGTTTTTAAATTTCATTTTCAGGATCTCTTGTATCCTTAATGTTTTTAAAAGGCATGTAACATGCAATTGCCGGATTATCTTATCGCGTTGAGCCTATCTGCTAGAGTGTCTCGTAGTGGAAAGGCGTTTTCATGCATTTTCATGCCGTACTTTAATTATTTATGATACCCAATTCTTTGTTCAGCAAAATTGAGGCCTGTCACATTGCAAGTTCCTTCTTAATGGCGAAGCTATGATCTGATTCAAAGAAATCATTACCCTCTCACTATGAAGCCTTCTAAACATTTCGGAAAATCTGTCAGTTTCCGGTCTTTCAGTTTCGTCCTCACTAAGGAGTTATTGCGAATTGAGTTTTAAGAGCCATCTCTGGTACCAGCTGTAATCGAATCATTTTCTGGATCGATCTGTGCTTTGAACATAGAAATACCAACTAAACGCGATTTTTTACCAATTCATGAACCTGACGATGAATTAAAATTGCTATCACGAGCTTGCTTCACAAATCTTACAAATTTGAATTTTTCTGTGGTCTGCAATAGTTCAGAGTACATCAGAGGCAGCAACGGGCAGACTAGCTTGGTAATTGGACTGACACGATACCCATGATTCTCTAAATAGTCCACCATGTAAACACTAGGATTTTATCGACAGGACTTTTCATCTTCACTCAACAGTAAAGAATAGCTTAGGACATTGTTCTTTTTTTTGTTCCTGTCTTGTCATTTAGCCGTGACTAGCTCTAGTCGTCAAAAAGTCGTATTATTCCCCGTAACTTACGATCGTATACTGCGTCAAGTTGAGAGATGGGTGTCATGAACTAAGAAGACCCCATTTCTATATTCTTTTTCCACAGCTGCGATGGTAACTCATGATATATTGGATTTGATTGCATGGGCAAGAGTAAGGAACTATTCAAATCGATTTCCCAATTTGTTTCACACTCTCTACGATTGTTGAACACAGAACAGGACTGAAACAAAGCTCCATTCAATTTCTTGCTTCATTTACTGCACACAAAATGAAATTTCAAAACTTTAAAACGCCTACTTTTATCAATCAAACTGAAAGAACTTTTTCACGAAAGCAACTGTTACCCCCTCCAACCTTGCTTATTGCAATAACAAATTGGATACATTTTGAACCACTGCAATGATATTCGTCATTCAAGTAAAACTTTTTATAAGAATAAATAAAACATTTGGTAGATTCGATAAATAACTACGCAAATATAAATTAAAAGACAAATAATATTTTTATAAAAAATTAATATATAAATATTTAAAAAACAAAATAAAAACACAAAATTTCATCTGCAACAAATAAATAATGTGAACACAAACAGAAAAAAACATTTGTATATTTAAAATATGATAACGAAATTTCAACTCGTATATGCCTTTAAATTAAAAATAATATGATTTAAATTATATTTAAAAAAAATATTTAGCTTTTATTTACTTACTTCCAATGGAACTATATTGTTGATTATTAAATGAAACAAAACTCTTATATCTCAAAGTAATACTGAGTAGAAATTTTCAAAATACCGCCATATTAATATAAAATATTAAATCGTATATTTTTATTATTTAAAAAAAAAAATAATAATGAAACACTAAATTTCTCTCTCACATGTGGACTGTGATTTTAAATAAATTATTAATATATATTTTATTATATTAGGACGATAACAGTACATAAACAGGAGGTAAAGAAAAACCAAAAGAAATTACAAACTTAAGTAAATGTATGCTATTTAATTATGTATGTATGGACTAGAATGCTGATGGATTTATTAGCAGTTTTACTCTTTTATTCAGCATCATCTCTTTTTTCCTGCTCTTTCAAATAAATATGCAAGTAATAATTTTATAACTAACTAATTGACAAAACTATTCCCATAGTTAGCGCATACATATACCATCAAATATGATGTCGTTAAATCGGGCCAACATGGAGGCCAGATCGCCTAAGGATTTACCAGGAGAACCATAGTTTGACGTGCAGTATCGTTTTCCAATGATCCTTTCTTTAGTGTAAGGCTGTCGTATTTTTCTTACAAGACCTGAGAATTTTGAGTTTTCTTCATCGCCACGTAAAGACAGTCAACAAGTTTTGTTATTTTTATTGTTATTGAACAACAAGTTTTCAATAATGTAAAGATCAATGCTATTTCCTGTTTAATTTTAAGCCATAGCAAATATTTAATTAAAAACCTAACAAGCTCTCAAACTTTAAAGAATATCAGTCTTCGACATAGCAGCGTTCAATATGCCTAAATGGAGCCTTGCTTTTCATTCACTCGATAGATCCGAGCCAATGTAGTCTATGTGTTGAAGCTTTATGAACGTCAAGACCGAATTCTTTCGCTCCTTGTCGTGGAGGCCCATACAACGACGTGCTGACAACTTGTGATGGTTTTGATGTACTCATGTGCTCGTGTTCAAGGAAGTGAATAAAGTTGTTTTAAGGATGGTTTATTTCCGTGCTTATGTTTGCTCACCGTACTATTTGTCCAGCATAGTTAAAGCAATTATATACCATTCTTTATAGAAGTTTTGATCTTGTTTCCTTTTTGTTTTTTAGTGATTTTAAATAAACATGTAGAAGACTGAGAATACCTTAAACTTAGTTTTTGAATGACCAACAAAGTTAAATAATAATAAATATATACAAACAGGCTCAAATCTTAAAGAAAAATAGACCATTCTAGTCCAGAACTTATGGCATGCTGTGTACATAATATAACCTTTCACCACTTTTCAAAATTTGAACTTATTTAAATAATTTTTTATTTAAAATAATTTTCCGTCCGTCGCGGTATAGTATGAAATCATGTCGAAATCTTGATATTTTTAAAATTTTACTCTTATTTTCTTAAATAAATAAAAAATATAAAAACATTAACCATTAAGCTTTTGCATTATTGTCAATTTCTATGAATTTCATTTAATTGGATGGGAATATTTTTTAACGCTTTTGCAAATTGTAAAATAAGAAAATAACAACAAAAAATCACATTTATACTTGAATAAGAAAAAAAAAAACATCGGTGCTAATTTTATCAAAATAATTTAAAAATATATCTGAATAAGATTTGTTATGATAGTATAAGGATTGGATAAAATTCATTTGACTTGGTTATAATTTGATTTTCTTATGCACTGCCGTTAGTATTTTTGTTTTTTTCAAATTCAAAAGGCTATAATTTAGATTACACATAATTGTATAAGCACTTGTGTAACTTTTGTTATTAGATCGAAAAAAAACTGTAAATATTTGCGTAACATTTGAATATAAAATTGGATAAATTTCTTTTATAGATAGAAAAACGATTATAGCTGTGTAAAAAACATAAAACAAAATCGCGTGATCTAACAACAAAAAAAAAAGAATATTTATATATACATATAAAACAATGTACGCCTTCACTAACAAAAAACAAAATGATTAATTAATGCAATACAAACGATAGGGAAATAAATTAACCATTTGAAATGAAAAATAATTATAACAATAATAATTAGCACTTTTCTTACTTAATTTTTTTTTTGTGAACTTTTCTTCGAATGCAAAACTATGCGCAACATTATATTCTTAATATTTAAGATTTTTAACAAAAAAATAAAGCGTATCTTAAAATAATAAAACCAGCTTGTATATAAAAATTCTTGAACAAAAGAAAAATTTTTAAATCAAACTGCAAAAATATAAGTATCCTGTTTTTTTTAATAAATAAGCCCACATAGATACACCAATAGTTTATCGAAATAATGACAACCAAATTCCCCCACATTTCTATTAGGGGGAGTCTAAAAATTTAAATCTAATTATTAATTAATGCAGAAAATGAAATGTCAAAGAAATACAACGTATGTCGCAATCTATTGAAAGTATAATAAAATATTTTCTTATCAAAGCTGGCAATAATGATAAAAAAAAGATACAATACCATTTTAGTATTTATAATAAATTATATACAATCTTTTTAACTCTAAACAAACATGAAAATGCTTTGAATCGAGAACATAAAGTAAGCAAGTAAAAATATCCCCACTTATTTCTTTTCTTCTACAAAACATAAAAAGGCAATAGCGAGGAACGTCTTGCTCAATGTTAAAATATTCATAAATTTATATATACATATATTTAAAACTTGATAAATAATAACACAATTTCGAATAGTTCACATTCATTTCTGTCTTCCATGCTCTGTTGTATAAATTACTTATTTTAACACATATTTATATTTTTTTTTCTCTTCTTAACAGTGCTGCATCAATAAATAAAAACCTTTAATAAAAGACATGTTTTTGAAAAAGAAGAAATATATATATCGAACAATAAATAATAATAAATATCGAGAAACATAAATTTGTAAGAACAAGTTCTTTTGGCTAAAATTTCATAACAAGCACTATAAAATTGAAATAACAAGAAAACAAAAAACAAACGAATAAAATTTGTAAAATTATAAATAAAAAATGTATAATGCCATAGAAAAGCGTAAATTTACCATGAATTACTATTTAAAAATAAAATTATCTTTCACTTCAAAATGCGGTTTTTATATTTAATACAAATTTTCCGCGAATTTCGAATTACTTTCATTGTATTTTTATTTTACTGGAAGAAGTAATCCAAATGAGTTTTGAGTACATTTATTTTCAATTAAATTACATTGGAACATCATAATTCGGTCTGCAGAAGCAAGCAACCCAATCATGTCTCTAGAAGAAAATTTCAAAATGATCGTCCTTGTTTTAGGATTCATTGAACGATAGAAAATGAGCAAATACATTTCACAGCGGACACAGATCCGATTAAGGGAGTATTCGAGTCTAGTAATTTAAAAAAATCGTTTTTTTTTTATTTTCAAAGTTTAACTATTCAAAAATATTTCTTCAAGAGGCTTTTTCAAAATTCAAATTATTTTCGGAGATATTGGAATTTCGCTGACCCGCCATCCAAACTGGTCCGGCCGGAACTAATTGAACAAAAGACATTAAGGATTCTCCGTCTCACTGAATCCATATTTCTCATCTACACCTTTTGTCCTTTGTATATATTGTAATACAAGAACCCAAAGTGACTTGTATCTTTTTTATTTGGTGTTCACTTACGTCCAGCTACTAACAGTTGAATTTTAACCTTCAAACCACGTGGAGGTACATATGTGCTGTGAGTGAAATAAAAATATTGTGTTACATTTTTTTTAATAAAATGGATAAAAAATCCTCAGCGCAAAGGATTACTCGTCCAGATCGACAAACAAAATGGCTTATGGGAATAAAAATTGGGCCGGAAGCTCATTCATTTGCTGTGAAACGAGACAACGCCCGGATTGACCGCTCCGAGACACGGGCATCCAACGCATCAAAAGAGGCCAGAACTGTTCAATATGAAGAGAGAAACGCGGAAAATAGTTTTTTCGAAGTCGAGGAAGGTCCGATGGATGAAACAGCAATGGCAGATTGATGTAAGTCTACAATATCATTTCATGACTTAGACTACGAAAAACTTTACGAGAAACTTTCGTCGTTTTCAAAGCAATACCCACGATTACTCAGGTTCAACTGGACCGATTTACCTGAAATTTGTCTATGTCTGAAACTATCAAATTTTTGATACCATTTTTTAAAAATTCGAAACAGTCAAAAAAAGTGGTACAAAAATTGTATTTTTTTCAGGCAGTCGCCATTTTGTGAAAAAAAATCGTTCCAACTTTTCCGTAGTTCTAAAATATCAATTGCCTTTTTTTGTATGACACTTCAATAATTACATGAAATTCATGCCTCTAGACTAGAATACCTACTTAATGAAATATGCGATGAAGAATTCTTTGTGAACGAAGATCTACGGGAGAAAGTTGAGTCTTTGGGTGCTTTTGTTTCATCAATATGATCGATGCGATCAGAGAAAACTGTGGTAGAAGAAATTGATGGGAATCGACGAAATCGACTTAATATCGAACACTGTCCACCACAAGAATGGTTTGGTGGTGACGCATTGGAAAACGACGGATGTTGGGGCAGAAAAAAAACCCCAATCCGGAAAATCTTCGGTCCAAAAGAATTCTTCCAACCATAAGCAACGTGGATTAGAAAGTGATAATTAGAGCAGTGCATAACTGGGTTAAGGACAAGAATATTTTTTCGGAAAACATATTTTTATTTTAAAACGGGGCGTGCATGCATACATGTCACGTCTAAGTTGGAGTGGAACAAACAGTAAGAAACAATGTCAATGAGCTCGTCGATGAACAGTCAATAAAACTTCATATAAAATATTTAGAAACATTGTGAATAAAAAACTCGAACATGCACAAAATAATTATTATAACAAAAACAAACAAAATTATCGTAAAAACAATATAAAAAGACATGGAAATTATAGACAAAAAATGAGTTAGTCTTGATGAAATACTCACAAAAAATGATGTGATGATGCATTATTGCTGACGAATAAATTCACGGAAACTTTTGAAAACAATATCAAAATTTCTATACAAATTGATCATCGTCATCACCAAAAGCCTGTGGAATTTTCGAAAATTTTATTAATTTTAGTGACGAAATTAAAATTAACATACTTTCTTTGGATTGCTTACATTGGCATATAAGAAAATAATCTTGGAATCAGTGTTAAACAATTAAACATGGGAACTTATTAACTGTTCCAGCAAAACAATGATCCTAAGCACATTGTTTGTATAACACGGCCAAAGTGCTAAATACTCCACTGCAATACCTGGACTTAAGTTTTTTTTTAATCATTTATGGGCTAAATTCAAGAAATAAATAAGGAAACCCAGAGTTTCTAGCAAAGAAATTTTAAAAGACGCTCTTCGGGAAGAATGGTATTAATTTGACACTAATTATTGCAAGAATGCGACGAAGACTAGTAGCTGTAATTCAATCTCGACGTAACCAAACTTAATGCTGAATTAAATTACAGGTAGGTCAAACATCCTTAATCTATCATTCAATTAGTCTATTCCCCGTAAGTCGAAAGCCTCATCAAATCAAACTTTGTGACATATTTATTCGCATTTCTTTTCGTAACTGCCTCTCCGATTCAAAGCATGCAAAATCAAAAAAGAAACGAATAAGTGAAAGTTTGTTACAAAGACGCAACTATGTGTTTCTGGAGTCGTATCTGCGTGTTACAATTAAATTCTTCCTCGTCGTACAATCATTCATTTGACAGTTTTTCAGCACTTCGTTCAGTAAATTTCGCGGAGAAAATTAAAAAAATCCTGATTATTGACAAAATCGAAAGAGGCACAAATAAGTCTGAATTTTGGGTTTCCTCTAAGTACATTATCTACAATTTTGAAAAATCCGGTAATTATTTGAAAATTTGTAAAAAAGGTGTGTATAAAAATTCTTTTCGATCAAAGCCCTTGAAACGTGCAGAGCTTAATTCGGCTTTACGAAAAAGGATATAATTATTGATTGACAAAAATATGCCAGTACCGGCCCTATGATAACAGAAAATGCTCTATTTTTGCAAGATCAAGAGGAATACAAGACTTTTCCGCCGAGCCGGCTGCAAACATTTTAAAACAGGTAAATTATGCATTTTTGAATTTGAATTCAATATTGATATCGGAAATGTTTAACCAAGGTGATGAGTCCGCTGGGTCTTGGAAACGGACAGGTTTGCATTCGATATTGAAGCGTGATGCAGAAAAGGGTGTTTTAAATACAGATGATATAGGATTTTTTAACAAGTGTTTACCAAATAAAACCCTCGCCTTGAAAAACGAGAAATGCCATGGCGGAAAGCATAGTAAACAACGAGTTACAACTCCTGGTTGATTTCTTCTATTTTCGAGGAGTGGATATTGAAACTCGATCAAGAATTCACAAAAGAAGGCGGGAAAATTGTTTTATTTCTTAATAATTGCCCTTCATATCCTAAAAACATCCGGACGAAATTTATTGAGCTTATATTCTTCTCACCAAATATGACATCAAAACTCCAACCAATTCAAAATTTGAAATAACATTACCGTCGTCGTTTGCTGGCAGATTACATGAAGTTACTAGAACACCAAGATTTGGTTTCTGTTTCTGAATATTTACTTGAAGCAATACGCTTCCTTCATAAATCTTGGACACTCGATGTGAAGGAGGACAAAATCAGGAATTGTTTAAGGCATGCATCATTCTGGGACGATGAAGATTACTTTCTTTTGGCGCAACTTATCACTATCTGATACTGCATGTTAAGACGATATAAATTTCCTTTTTGAAAACTTTGTTCAGCGCGGTGGAGAAGACAATCCAAGTTTGGAGGAATTTAAAACGATAATGATGTCGCTATTACTCATTTTCTTGTGAAGAAATTTTTATCATATGATTGTTTATATATTGCCAAGAAGATGAGACAATTGAAAACGAAAATTAAGAAGGGGAACCAGGAGAAGATGTCAACATGCGTGCAGGCACAGAAACAATTTGGTCTTCACCTGAGGAAAATTACGAACCATACAAAATGTAAGTAGCCTCGAGAGTCAATTATAAGCTCAAACTTTGCAAGGACCGCCAATCCGTTTACTATATTCAAAAAAATTGCCCTGAAAGCCTATTCATACGTATAACTCAGTGCCCAAATGAGCGACTTGAAGTTCTTTGCAAGTAAAAAAAAAACCCATCCCCAAATATAACCGACTGACATTGGAGAGATAAAAGTGGTCATCGGGTTTATGATCCTCATGGCATTCAATTTTCTTAAAAGGGTTCGCCACTATTGGGCGAAACATAGCTCGATGGGAAACGAGTCTATAAAGTCAGCCATATTTCGCGAAAGTTTTCAGGAATTGTCCTCAAAAATTTATTTTGTTATTACGCTGAATGCGGAATGTATGAAGAAACGTTTTTTGAAAGCCAGGAACATTCAAATGTGGCTCAGTTGTTATGCTCTTACATGATGATTCAACATTTATTGCGGTAAGGAACAGGAAATCTTGGAACTTTGGGTGAACGGGTTGTTTACCAACTGGCAAGCACTGTAAAAACCCCGAAGTCACGCTTTGATTCGATAGATGTTTTTCAAGAATAAATCTGCTTGAAAGCTTGGACTTCACTGCCTTTGGAATGGCTTGTAATGGCAGACCGAAAAAAATTGCCAAAAACTTGAAAAGAGTGATCCTGGGATCGTTTTCTCCAAATGGCATCGATCCTGGGATCGTTTTAACCAAATGGCATGACACAAATGATCGTTAGAAGCTGTCTGAGATAAAATTAAAAACCGACTGAAAGATAAGTAAGTCATATCCAGAAATGGTGAAGTTTTATTTTATTGATGAGGGAAAGAAAACATCAAATATTCAACGTAGAAATAGAGTATATCGCTCACATTAATATAATTTCCGTTTGTATTTTCGCATCTTTTATCGATTTTTGCTTGTAATATGCAGAATACCAGGGTGTATCAATACTTTTGTGGCAATGGCCCACAGTGAAGTTATTTGCCGAGGGTAAAGTGGTCCTTGAAGTATCAATTAAGCGTATGCGATTTCCAAAAAAAAATCAAAAGTATTCTTTTTATTGACACGACAAATTTCATCTTAGCCCAAATGGAGGCCTAATAAAATTGAGACGGAAACCAAATATGCCCTGTAAGTCAGTTCAGGTCCATGGCATTCAACTTCACCACTTCATTCAACCAATTTTAAATAAAAGAATAATGAAAACCTAATATTTGCTTCACTTTAATAGTGAAAAAAACAAACATCTTCTTAGAAGAATATTTAAGATAAGTCAAATTCATGAAAACAAGTTAAAATAAATAATATTCATTAATGGAAATAAAACGTTTAGTCAATGTCCAGCATTTTTAGCAGTTCAGATCCCAACTTCCATGTTTCCTTCTGCGATGGTTGGATAGTGTAGAATTGCTGGCGTATTTCTTTTCACAAGCGCAACACTTGAACGGATAGATTTCCAAATGCATGTTGAGATGGTCTCGAAGTGTACGGAAACGGGACAGCACTTTTTTACAGCACAGACAATTGAATTTTACTTGTCTATCATTGAAAAATTTCGTCCATAATTGACCTTCGTATTCTCTGTAGATTTCGGTGAGCCAATGCGATTTGAGGTCGTTGAAGGCTTGCACTTCTATCTTAAGGCAAGCTGAAGATCTTTTAAAAGGCAAATTGATTTGGAGGCCGCCATAGAGCAGGGAACAGTTTATCTCCTTTAAAATCTGGAAGCATGAATATATTTAAATAGTCTTAGAAAAGTGAAGCTGGTAGGAGTTATACTCTGGTATCAGAAGGTCCTTCAACTCTCGTAATGACCTGAAAATAAAAAAAATATTTACAAGATATAAAGAAGAGTCAAGAGGTGACACTAATTGGTTATCTTTAGAATTCGATCAATGATCTTGATACACAAGACACATACCTCCATAAGATATGGCTATAGTTTTAAAATTTGAAATTAAAAACAATAAAATAAAACACATTTAAATTTGATTAATCGACTCGATTGTCCATTCATTCACCTTGTGTTTGCGAGGACAACAAGGTAACGGTAAAATGTGTTTCTTTGAAATGCAACTTAAGAAATAGAAAAAGTACTAGATTTGTAATATATTTTGCGATAAACAAAATTCAATCGCATCGGAAATATTTTTTTCATTTCATTTTTATTTTTCCTCAAATTATGTAGCGTATTTGAAATTAATTTTCCATTCCTTAATCCTTTGGGAATGTTAATGCTTTCTCTTCCAAGTTTGCAATAACTCGAAATGAAACGTATAATTCAGTTAGAAAAACTCCCCAATACATAGCAAGACCGCTCCCTTGTTTGACGGCGGGAACACAAGCTTTGTCGATGCGACGTCTGTTCCATACTTTGTATGCTGCTTTGGCCATTCTTAACTTTGCTGCTAGTTTTATGGTCGCAATGAAGTTTTCCTAGCAAGAAACTTCATGCAAGGATACGGAACGTGGGTAGGAATTTCATCAATCCGGATCTACCTTTTATGCCATCCGCACTGCACCTCAGCCCCGAATATATCGCATCTTTTCTGACATGCTTGCAGTGCTCTTTTATGCGTAGACATTATTTTTGATTCCATTAGTCTGATAGATAAACAATTCAATTGAGTTAAACTAAACTGTTGGCATATTTTCTAGAGCAGAGTTGATTATAAATCTCAGAACTTAAGTCGCAAGAAGTAGAGTTTTATACACACATTTACAATAGCGCTCGAAGTTTTTGACCCAAAACATCCAACGTTCACCTGCTTACATACTATATATCGGCTTAACATTCCCTAATAAAACATACCCTATATAATAATTAGTTCAACATATGTATTGTTTGAACGGAGGAGTTAAGAATCTATTACTATCGCGTTAAATTATATGCCCATCTCTAAACGTCATCCGGTAAATTTGTGTTTGCGTCGGCTTACCTGCCAAATCAAAGATTTCTATTTTGCGCTCCAGTTGTGATTCTTTTGTTGTGAAAAGTATCCTTCGTATTGTAGTTTCTTTGGTAAATTCCTTCACTTACACCCATTGAAATTTTTATATTTGGATCTCGTTTTCATCTTCACAGAATCTCATTTGCATTTTAAATTGCAAACAATTTTTATTTACGTTAAAAAGCATGGCAGAAATCGATGGGAAAACTTTGCTCAAGCGGTTTTGCTATTTGGGAGGCTTCGAGCCTGTCTATATACGACCTCATGGTGGAATCAAAGTTGATGAGAAATTCCCGACTTTGCTGGCAGTTGTAAGCTCTATGGAGGACACTGCCTTTGTGTCCTGTATGGGAGAACTGTTGCGCCATGGTGAAAATCTTCCACGCAAAGATGAGGTAAGCGTGCCGCTATAGCGCACCACACCCCTCAGTACCGTTTACTGAATATTAATTTAGTTGCTTCCATATAGGCAATGTTCGCATATGCGACCTATCTGGCAGGTACCGAGATAGATTCAAAGTGGAAGACCAACGTGCGAAATGCTGTACCGAATGCCATCCGTTCGGCTGAGGAATTATTTTTATTTTGTAAGTATTCGCGCTTGATCCAAGAGCTACGCGAGCGTAGGGGCTTCTCTAGAACCACCAAGAAAGCGATTGTGGCCTGGTATGAACGACGTACACCCGAAACGCTACGTGAAATGTGGTCGATGCATCGTGGAATGCATGGTTTGACACATAAGAATTTAATTCGCATGTGCCACATCAATGACGACACATTGGGCGATGCTGTTGTTGGTAGTGCATTCTTCAAAACCTGCACGGAACTCATGAAGGATGACGGCCTCAAGGAAGAAGTTGCAATCCAAGAGATGAGTACTCTTCGGACAACTGTTAAGAAGAATGAAGCTGTTAAAATTGTGAAGAGTTTGCGGCTGGGCTGGGATCAAGTACCGCCAAATTTATTGAAAATGCCGATCATTGTTGAGCTTCTTTTGCCACAGATGACATTATTGGAAGTAATCAAGAATTGGCATATTTTCTACCAGCATCATCATTTCGATAATCCAAAAGTATTCAAGCTTATTGTGATGGCCACAAATAGGGAGGCCCAACAAAAGGCTAACATTCACCCTACTCATTATTTGTGGCGCATGGATGTGTTGGGCATCCCCGTTGCAATTGCTGATTTACAGAAGGTATGTAACGACTTTTAAATGTCTAAGCTACAAAGTTAAGCAACAGAAAACAATTGAGATTCAAGTAAAATAAAATTTATGGTAACCTTTTGGTCCCGTGAAAATGTGGCCTCCAATGGACAAAAAAAAATGTAACTGTCGACCATCAATGCGTTTCAAAGAGGCTTTCAGTAATCATTTTCATGGCTGTTGATTCAAATCGGCGTCATTAAAAGTATTAGACAAGTTTTTGCTTAACGTTTTTCCTCTGCTCCTCTTGTTTTCTTTTTGTACACAATAAAAGTTATTCAAAAACTCTTTTCTACAATAAACACGCGGTCAAGGGATTGTGTATTGTTTTCATCTCTATCCAAATTATGTCAGTTTCATGTCTCGGTAAGCTTTACTTTTTTATTTTAATCGCTGGTCTCCTTCATAAACATTTCTGCCCGAAGTCATTGGTTGGCCTTTATTTTCACAAAAAATATATTTATTACAGTTTGCAAGGGGGTGGTCCTGATATGATGTTCCAAGTTTTATGGTGTTTTACTTTGCATTCCTTTGATTGCCATGTTAGCTATATTCTCTTCCGACTATACTCCCCCTTCTCTGTTCTAACATTGTTACACTCATGATAATCCGCACCTCAACCATTGTTACACAACAAGCTTAAGCGACACCAAATGGTTCCTAAAGGTTAAAATACATAAATATAAAATTCCAAATATAAAAATATACAATTCCAAGTATATTCCTACTGCTTTTTTCAAATCGCTTGTGGCTATTTCGTGTTTTGAACATACATGATGTTCATCAGTCTTGTAACCATTATCTCTCCGTAGCTGCCAACACTGATGCTTCTTAGTTTCAAGTCGCGATTTTTGCTCGCATATTATTCTTGCAGTGTTGTTGTTAATTGTTTGTAGAAGATAAAAATGTACGTAAATATTAGCTGTCCCGACAAACGTGGTCCTGTCCGAACGTTTTTTCCATATTCAAAATTTCGATAAGCTATACAGTCCTTGGCACATTAAATAGTTTAATACTTAATCTCCTCTGCATATTTAAAAAGGTATTATCTTGCGATAAAGGCAATACCATTTTATGTTATGTACCCCCTTACAAATCCTTTGCCACCGAGAGAATTTCGAATAGGCTGAATTGCGATCTGATTTATCTTTTCTTTGGATCAGAATTAAAGAATTTCCTTCCATAAGTACCGTCATCTTGCCACAGAATAAACATAATTGATGAAGAAAATGCCTCCGTGTCTGTCGTCAGTCGCTTTCATCAAAAAGTCGCAAACGTCCTTTTTCTGACGAGTCAACAATTGAATTTTCCTTGGAATTGTTTGGATTAAGAGCAGCGTCTGCCGAATAATTTTTGATACCTTTGGTTGCAATCATCGGCATGAAATATAAGAGTTATACACCTTAACCCATTTCAATCACTCCTGGTGAAAACCATATGAAAATCCGTTTGGTAGTTTCTGAGTTTATCGTGTTCAGACAGACAGACAGTCAGAGGAAGTCTTTGTGTTCTTAAATGTTTGTTTCATTGGATGAGGTACATCTTAGAACTCGGGGATACACATTCCAGTCATCAATTTATATTTACCCTTGCATTTGGAGCATATCTCCAGGGATTACATGATGACTATTCTGAATTTTAGATCTCTCGATTTCAACCTAAGCTAACCCGTTACTTAGAATATTTTTTCATGTATCGTTTAAGTAGAGCATGTCGGCCGTATGAAATATCAGCTGCATTTATCCCATTTAGATAAAGAACGATTCTTTCTCTTGAAACAACTATGTGTGCATGTAAATTGACAAAATATTGCACACTGTGTCAAAAGAGTTAGAGACCAAGGAATACCAGCAGTGTATGACAGTTTTCACCTCCGGATAATCTGATCCAAATATATTATTGCATTTTGATTCAATAACATTCGAATTATTAGAGACTTGCTCAGGATTCCGGCAGAGTTGCACGATGTTGTGTGCTTTCTACAATCTAATTCTTAAAAGTAAAATAAGTACGTTCAGCTATTGTAATTCTATATCATGCTATTAAAGTTTTCTAATGGTTTACGAATGGGTCAAAGTCTTGTCTTAAAATTAATTAGGATAAAATAAAATACATGCTGTCGAAAAACAATTGGAACTTGAGGAACTTAATGAGTTCATCTAATTCGTAACAAATACTTTATCCACAACTCACTAAACCAAGCAACCTCGAAGGAGCAAACTATGCTGTTAAATTTCGTCTAACCCACTGAAAGTATTCCGGCCAGGACTGAACGATGTTCTGATAAGATTATACAGCGGACGACGACTTTTCCTTTTGGGGATTAAAAACCATATACACCCTCATACTCTACATTTGTGCATGTCCGTAAGGCAGTTTCCGGTACATGATGTTCCGAGCTCAGATCCGGGAATTAAAACTTATCATTTTTTTCGCAGGCTCTCCTCCTCAGAGTAATTAACCTTATAATAGGATAGTAATCTTAATAATTTTTTTGCTCTCAACCATTGAGCCTTATAAATATTATTTGCCAAGACTATAAGGTGTTCCCCGTGCTTATTTTAATAACAAACATTTTTTTGTCTAGAATATTCGGTTTGTAGCGCAATAAGTTCAACTTGTTTGTTAAATATTAGTAAATGGTGCTCAAATCTTATTCTTCAATTACTTAGCTTAGTTTACGTTGTGAAAGTTGTACAATATTTTCTTACATCACTCTTTTTTCAGATTCCCGAAAAGAAGGCTCAAGGAATGCGTATGGACCATTTTCAACAGATGTACAGGGATTCGTTTAGTTTGAACCGAGCAGTTGGTCTACGATCATTCATTACTATAACACTTCAAGATAACTACAAGAAGAGTAAATAAAAAAATCATTTGAATAAAACAGTATTTTCATTATTTTCATTTTTTTTGTTTTTTAAGAATTTCTAACAAAACATAAGAAGATCACATACTACCAGGCAGCTATAGCCCTTGCTTTTTCGTACTTTAAAAGAGAGAAGCATACCGATGTCTTTACCTTTACCGAGGATAAAGTTAAACTCATGCAGATTCCGTGGGAAAGAGGAGTCAAGTTGGATGGGGCTATCGAAATATGCGATCATTGCAGTGTAAGTTGATTATTTGATTTTTCTCTTTGTATTCTATTCATCAACTTTTACTTTTTGCAGTTTAAAAAATCTTCACAACGACTAGTTCAGCCGCTTATGGAAGCGCTTAGTTGTAAACAAGTTTATGACTTATTTTTGATAATCGTACCGTCGGCTGGTCGCAGTAACCCCAATCAAAGTTCCAGTTTCTTGTCGCGATTTTTGGACAAATATCGCAAGATGAAAAACAAGAAAGCCAAGTAAGTCCTTTATATTTCAATTTTTTAAAAGCTTATCTGAAAAAACGGTCCACGTTCTGAAAAAAATCGATCAGAGTACGGGTTTACTTGTAAGCATTAATTAGTTTTCAAATTATCCTTACATAAATTCGTTGACGGTATACTACTGTGTCCAAAAAATAAGGTGACATTGTATTTATTTTTAAAATTCTTTATTTATTCTTCCAAATCATTTTCATCCCCTTCAAAGTTATCCCCTTCCGATGCAATGCACTTATGCCAACGGATTTTCCAATCTTTGAAACACTGGTTGTAGTCACTTTCCGGGATTGCCTTCAGTTCCGTCTTCGCTGCGGCTTGAATCTCCTCTATCGTATCAAAACGGTGTCCCCGGCGCGGTCTTTTGAGCTTGTTGAACAGCCAGAAGTCGCACGGCGCCAGATCAGGTGAATACGGTGGTTGCGGAACGATATGGGTTGAGTTTTTGGCGAAATGATCACGAATTACGAGTGCGGTATGGGATGGTGCATTATCGTGGTGTAAAAACCAAGAATTGTCTTTCCACAATTCCGGCCTTTTTAGGCGGATAGCGTTACGCGAACGACGCATAACGTTCAAATAATATTCCTTGTTGACTGTTTGGCCGGTTGGAAGGAATTCATAAAGCACAACACCACGATAATCGAAGAAAACAGTCAACATGACCTTGATTTTTTGGTCTTGGCTCTCCTTTGGCACGATATTCGCTCGATTGATCCGTTGTTTCGGGGTCGTAAGCATAGATCCAAGTCTCATCGCCAGTTATAATGCGTTTCATGACATCCTGGAAGTCGGAAAGCATTGTTTCACACACTTCAACGCGACGCCTTTTTTCCAAAAAATTCAATGTTTTCAAAATGGTATTGACTGAGCCTTTCAATAAGCCAACTTCATCAGCAAGGTCTCTAATCGTTAATCGATGGTTTTTCAACACCAAATCTTTGATTTGTTGGACGTGAGCTTCATCGGTTGAGATTGATGGTCGCCCAGAACGCTCTTCGTCTTCGACACGTTCACGGCCGGCTTGGAAATCACTATACCACTTGTAAACATTTTTTTTTTAGACATAGCCTCATCATCAAAGGCTTTCTGCACCATCCTCAACGTATCCGCAGCAGAAAATTGATTCCGCAAATAAAATTTAATGCAAATTCTTTGCTCAATAAATTTCGACATCGCAAAAAACGAAAAACTCACAGCAGCTCACAAAACGACGCGTATCTCAAACACTATGAATATATTTTGACATGAAATTTCACATAGATGTCACTGACAGTACTACCAACCTAAAAAGAAAGAAAAATTTCCAAATCCTTCGACGCGCGCAGTTTAAATTCATATGTCACCTTATTTTTTGGACACAGTAGTATATGATATGATGAAATTATTTAAAAACAATTTGGCAAAACATCCTGAAGGGAAAGTACAACCACTACGAGTTTCGATTACTACATCTACAGCATTGCGTACTGGTGCGATTTCTTGGTAAAATAGCTCTCCAGCTCAATGCTCAATGCCACCGCAATTTTCTCCGTGGCTTCTTATCTTGGTAATTTTCGAGCGCCATGGCGAGTTTCTGAGTTTCTTCGGTGTCGGTGAAGACGTCCGTTTTCAGGTCATAGAATGCTCTCTTTTGCCTTCAGATCAAAATGATGGATCCAGGTCTCGTACATGGTTATAAATAGTCAAAAATCTGCTCCCATCAGTTTGGTTGTTCTCAGAACTTCTAAACTAAATGTCTGATGGCCATCTTTCACGATGTTCGTCTTTTCTGGATGTGCTATCCAGTTAAAACCTTTTGCGTTAGATTGTTTATGTAGAAATGTAGAATCAAAGACTCCAAATGTTTGTATCAATTAGGCTTGTATGTTTGTCAGTTGACATATTCTGCAAGCTGCCATTCGAACAGTAACTATGCCGCTTTTCGCCGGATGTGGGTCTCGTAGTAAGTGGATGAGGTTTGGGAAGCATATTCGAGTATTTGTCAAACAAAAGTGGTGTAAAGAGATTTAGTGCAAATAGGCCTGAGAACCATCGCTATACGTAGCCAAGTTAGAAGTTAGTTAGAGTAAGTTTTTTATGCGAATTGATGCGAATTTTGAGTAGATGAAAATCAAATCACAAAAGGAAACAACTAAAGTTATTGTTAAGTTATTTTCGTCTTGTCCGCTTATAAAGATACATACGTTTTCTCATGCATTGAAAAATCATTATATCGTAGATGATGCGCTCAAAGAGTTGATTGCATTTCGTTTACATAGGTCAGGCATAGGTAACTGCTGAGTTCGGCCATTGAGGTGTATTGTATTCGTCGAGGTCGTTGCCAAAAGAGAACACACTCACGATTCGTTCAACCATCTTGAAACGCGTGTACTGTAAACAGTGGACTTTCAGTCATGAACTTGGTGTCCCAAAAATTTCGCCCATTATAATTCTTAATAATTAATCTTATATTTTGCACTAACGTCATAATTGAATTAGCCAAACAATTAATGTTGAACTTTACTTTTCAGATTTGTTATCATCAGTTTGTTAAAACACAAGAAATCAATGACTTACTCAGTCCAACAAAATGAGAACATTTTGGAAATTTGTGGTTTGGACGCAAACACTGCGAGTCTCATCGACAACTTCGCATTAAATCGATTTGGCTGAACATGTGACCCGATCGTTCCTCATCTCATTATAATCCCTCTCTTACCGTCACAAAGAGCTCCTGTCTATTTTCTCATTCAAAGTTATTTTTCTTTTTATCAAAAATTAACTAAAAAGTAATAGACTGGGCTAGTAGGAAATAAGAATCTTCACAACATCTCAATATATTTAATGCCTTAATTTATACATTTTTTTTTTACATACATAACGAGATTACATGAAATAGATGAAAAGCAATTAACAAAACGAGTTAAAAACAACAAAATCAAAAGAAAAACAAATCAAACCAATCGAGTGCCAATTGGAAAAACTTTTGTTTGGCACAATTAACAAAAGAAAAACTAAACAATTAAAAATGAATTGAAAAATTACAATTAGTAAACCAATATCCATGACTGCCTTTCGAAATTCACTGGTGCCACGCCTTTGGATTTAGTTGAATTAAGCCTTATTTTATTTGTTCAACAAAAGCATTGTAACACGAAATCAAAAAGAAACAAAATAACTATTGAATTAATCATATACAACAAATAAGAAAATATTATTAACTTTTTGACTATTATTCAAATTCAAAAGTAAGAAAATTACATTACCGAAACGAATGTGATCAGAGTATTTCTGTCTTTTGTACAGTTCCATAATGAGTTAATTTAAAATAGTAAAACTAAAATAAACTATTTTTATTGTTAAATAAAATAAATCTTTATACAAAAGAAACGAAACAAAAATATTAAATTTAACATTTATAAACGAAATAAAAACAAAAAAAAATTAAATTAAACTGAATCTTAAGAAAACCGAAACAAATGTGATATAAAAAACAAGAAGTTTGAAACAAACCGTAAGACGATTATCTATTATTAAGTTTTGTTTTAGTTTTTTCCTTTTTGTTTTATTTTATTAAACTGTTCATTGATGAAATTGTTCCGATGTGCTGGTTTCCATACAAACAAAAATCAAATGTTAAACATTTATTCTGGACAAACTTTATTGACACAAAATATATCAAATAAACTTTGCTGGCAAATCGATACATATTTGTTTAATTTTTTCTTTTGAAAAATCAATGAGGTCCGATATAAGAAGTTTTTGAACGATCTCGACGAACGATGTCACCAATTCGTTCATTCGACATTATAAATTGGTTGTATTCTGTTTTTTCTGCCTTATTCAAGACATCTCCGCACTTATATTGATTTTAAGGTGTCCAATCACTTCGCCTCTGAGGCTTATTGTGTGGTACAAATGATGTCCTTTTTTAAAGCATCTCAATATGCAATGGGACTTTTTTTTTAAATCCGTTTGCTACGCTTGTCAAAATAATGTTTTACGTGTTAACGGCTTTGGCAGAGATTGGAGTATATTGTCTAAGAATATGGAACTAACAATTGTGTCAGTTGAGCTTCAATTTCACTTAGATGGGTTGTTTTCCGTGAACTCTCAGAACTTATTTTCCGATCAAGCTTTCTGACCGCTAATATTTTTTGAAGCACCTTCACGTACTTGATGAAATCTTAATAAACACGTCAGCCGCCGGGGAACCCTGCGTGCCTCCAACACCTTCAGTATTCTGTACTCATGTCATCTCAACTAACTTGTTCACTGTTACTTGGCCTTTTTTCAACTCGAGATAAAATATGCGATTTGGTCCTGTTTTCCGCAGTTCTGACCCCAATTGGGCATTCTGGGCGGTCCTTATCAAATACCTAGACTCCTTAATTTCACTCCGCGTTTTTCATTCCACGCATACGAATCCTTTTTCACTCCCGCCAAACCATCCATCCAACGCTCAATTGTTGATTAAAGTCAGCATTACAAGTTGTCCCATAGTTGATCATACTCGTAGATCCATGTGGATCAGAGAATTAATCGCACTGTCTTTTTTGCTCCGGTGACAACTGCGGGGTATTTTACTTATTTTTTCTTCGCTCCCTGATACATGACTTTTTTCTGAAACTCCCATGACATGCAGTGATGCTAAATCTGAATTGTACTGGACAAGAAAAAAAAAGACACGATTGCCTTTTAACTAAACTATCGGCCAACTGAATAAGTTTGGCGCTATAGGAACGCGCGCACGATATCGATTCATTAGTCTGATGATACGTACGTACGAACGGTCGTATATTTCGTGATGGCACTTCCAAGTTCGTCTCCATCGTTAATTATTGAAACGAACATTAAACAATTTGTAGAGGAAGTTACCAGATTTGGAAAGCGTAGTGTAAAATTTTCTTCGCAATAATCTATAACTGCTAAGGGGCCGTCCATTAATCACATGATGTTTTTTTTTGTCTTTTTTTTACCCCCCACCCCCTTGGTGATAAATGGTGAGGTTAAAGACTACCCCCCACCCCTCCCATAACAGGTGTGTTTATAAAATACAGCTATAAGTATCATTAAATTTTCCTAAAAAAATTGAAGACTGCAATAATAACGTTTAGAGGTATGCAGAAAGGTTGCAGATTGATTTTGAATGACATAAAAATAATGAAAGAAATGCGAAAAACTTTTTTGTACTAATACATGAACATTATTTATTGTACACCATCCTCGGACCATGGATTAGCAAGACTTTCTTCAACCCCAAGAACTGGATAAGCATTCTGTAAGTCAGTTGTAGGAACAGTGCTTTGTTGAAGATAAACATCGGTTTCATCAAGCCACTCGGCGTCATTTTCGCGCACTACGCTGAAAATCCCTCGATCTACAGTTCGATCTTCGCGTAAGGATGCGGGAAGACGAAAATTGTGCATCTCTACACTATTACACTTTTTTCTTTGTACAGAAGTACAATGCACACCGCTGTCATGCCCTTTCCAAAAGTATTTGACGAACAGGTCACACTACAAGGTGCTTTCGATTTTCTACGCGTTTGACGAATAAATAAATACACGGAACGCCGCTTTTAGGTTGAGTATCGCACGTTTGCCGAAAAAATAAATACACGTGATATATTACTAAACCCCCCTCCCCACTTGTGATATATCGTGATTTTTAAGGACCCCCCTCTTTAGAGCCTCACGTGATAATGGAGTGGATGCACGCCACTATAAAACCAAAAATATCATTTCTGGAAATAATTTTCATTTTGCAACAGCTTACTGCAAAATTTACTAACTACCTAATAAACTAACTGGTTAATCGTTCGAGAGTAGTCGACCGACGGTTTTCTAGAGTGCACACTTATCACGAATCCCAGTGTGCGCGCTAGGAGCCCAACCCGACCAAACTATCACCTGATAGAGAGTCTGTAGTATGCGGGGACTCTTAGGAACTTAAAAACTGGATTTTCTTACTTGGGTACAACTTTTTTTTGTAATTTTCTAACGTCCCATCTGGAAGTTCTTACCTTAATATTTTCTACCAGCCCTTCATTCAAAAGCGTTCTGATACTGATGCTTAACCAGCGATAATATATTGTCAAATTGGGTTGATAGGATGGTCTAAGTGTTTTGCATGCTTTTCGAAAACGCCCTTAAGACTGGTGAACGAGTTAGCACCATCATCGGCAATCATTTTTTCCTGCAAATGGATGAATCGCGACTAAAGAGCATGTGGTTTTAAGGGCTGAGGGCTGAGCAACCGCACTGACAGCTCGCTCGAGAACGGACATTTCGAATGATGTGTTTTTGAGTCGCATAACGTCTCATTCTGACAATTTGTACTGTCCGGTAAGATTGCCCGATTTCAGATTTTCACTCTACTTTGGGAGTTTCTGAAGACATGAATACAGGCTACAGACTCTCTCAAAAACAATATTCGAGACCAGTGCGAGAAGTTATCGTCCGAAGCTCTCGCAAAAACTATTGAAAATGAGGAAAACAACAACGATATCGAGTAAGGGTTTTGGAGTGCCTGCACTCTTTCTTTATTCAGAATTTTCAATAATTTCAAGTCAGAATCAAGAATCTCATGAATAACGTGCAGCATCGTTATTTTTTATTAATTAGCTCCTTCTGAAGGGATTATGATCTTCCAGCAGCGAGCAAAAGGAATTGGAGAAAAATTTGAAGACTGTGAAGGTCCGAATAGTGACAGAAATTTTGATATCGAATCATTTGCATTCATGCAATTCACAGTATTTTATTCGCCATAAGTTGTTATACCTGCAACGGCGATTTTCTGTGTTTTGGAAAACCACGTCATCGCCTTTCAGTGGCCCAACAGAGCCAATGACAAAATATCTACATAACACATTATTTTGCTCACGGAATCTTGGAACTCTAGCATGGCCAGCCGAGAGAGAATACTACGATTACTTCGGTGAAAGCACCAATCGAGGACTATATAAAATCCCAAGACTTATTTAAGGATTCAAAACCGGGATCTATGGATTGATCCAATCGAAGAGTAGGCGCCTTATCAACTGCGACATCGAGCCGTTTTTCATTTACAAAAAATAAGAAAGTCGTTTATTTAAGGGTCATAAGAAATCTACGAAAATAAAAAAGCAAAGTAAAGAAACTCTTGATAAGTATTGATCCTTTAAATAAGACGCAATAGTCACCCTAAGCAGAAATAAAATCTAAGGCATGGCATCCATGATATCAATAAATTAGCACTTGCTAAAATAACATACGAGTAGATAAATTTAATTATCATCCTCAATAATTGAAAACCAAACAGAAAAAAAAAACAAAACAAAAATGATACAAGACATGAAAACCCAATAAAAAAATTAAGCACGCGAAACTGTCACTTCAAAATTCCAAGTATTCGCATACCACATAAACTTGTGTGTGTTTCTCGTTTTGGCAAGTGTGAATTTTTAAAGTTAAAGGTGGGACAACCAGTGCAGGTGATTCCGATTAGAAGAACTCAATCAACCAGAAAGAAAGAGAGATGATCGTGACTACAATACTACATCAAACTAAAAGTTGACTTGCCAGTGAATTATGGAAATCCCCAGACTTTGTCAGCCCCACGGTGAGCTTAAAATATAGCGAAACTCAGCGAAAAGCTTATATACGACAGAAAAAAAAAGCTGACACAAATGAAATGAATGGCCCACCTTAGGGGTGGTTGTCGTGTATACAGTGCGGACTCACGTCACACTACAAAACACGAGCGCCGACAAAAAGGCTTTCAACCTCTCAGCCAACCAACCCCCCGGCTTTCGCTCACCAGATTGGGGGTTGATGACGACGACATCGGGTTTGTAGAAAATTTTTCTTATAAATACACTTGGTGTTGCTCTCAGCGATTCATTCTCTCAGTGGTTAAAGTGACATGATAGTGAAGACATTGGTGCACTGTAACGAGTCATGTATCAGCATGCCCTTCCAAACACAGATCAATTTTTCGCCAGTGGTAAGCGTAGAAAATTAAAAGAAAAAAAAAATTGAAAACAAGAAAAAAATTAGTTAAGGAAAGTTCAAAAGTTTGTGGAAAATTCAAAAGTGCTGTGAGAAATTTTTGATAAATGTGAAAAAAATGAAAAAAATTTATTCTACATGTGCAAAGTGTTTGAGTGTAAACCGAATTTTGTACGTACCCTGAAAAGAAATCTGTTTCAGTACAGCCTATCCCAAAGGACCTTTGGTTTTTTTGTGAGTTTCCTTATATTTTTTGGTGGATGTGCAACAGTGCCTTCATTTGTTCGTTTCTTTGATATTTCAAACCGCATGATGCAATTGTTAAAATGTTAATGAAATTGGTAGCTCACATACGAGTAGATATTTCGTCCTTAAAGGACCGTTTTTTTTTTTTTTTTTTGCATTTCAAGGGATACAATACGAAAAGTGTGGGTTTGGTTGAGTTCTCTCATTCGGTTTCTATACTTCCTATAAATTTATAGAAACTTAATTTGATCAGTGCGCAAGTCAACGACGAGGACAGACTTTTGTGCAAATTGCGTCCCTTACCACCCACAATCTGCCGGCCGAGTACTTGCTCTGGACACCATACGTTTCCATAAAAACGCACTTCCCGGTGCGGGGATGTTCGAGTACATAACATTGTTGACATAATTACTCACTGATACAAGCCTTTAAGTCAGAGTCATTTGGCACAAAGTGAGTTCAAACATTTTTAAATAATTTAACTCTTATCGCAGGCTTAAACGGTCTCAAGCAAAAGCGCGTGGGTTTCAATTTTCTTGGTTGCTCTTATCTGCATTTAAATTAATCTGCAGCATTTTAAGCGCTTAATTTCCAAAACCACCGACTCGCATGAATGACATGCATGTGGGGAGGTCTGTATATGTGCTTTAATGTATGTGGGAGTATGGGGGAGAGCCCCTGGAATGCATCGAATTTGCATTTGTTTGGCTGTGACAGCTGATGGACAATAACATTGGATACTTTTGTTCGGGTATTATAAGATGAGGACAAGATTGTAAGATTTATTTTATTTTGGTTTTCAAAAGAGTTAATAAACAGTAAACTTCAGGCTTCTAACAAGTAAACAAATTGAGTATATTAATGACTTTTTAATGGATTATTTTGCGCCCGTCGAAAATTATCCGATTTAAGTTCAAGCTATGTCATTTTTGCTCGAGATAAAAATGCTTTCCGCTTAATAGCCCGTGACTTGATGTCTGATATAATTGTTAATAATTTAGTACGAAGGTTTTTATTTACCAGTTAATTAGACATATAAATTGTACGTGATATAATACTGGTTATTGAAGATCAAAATCATTCTCAAAATAAAAATAGTCATTTTCAAGTGTGATTTGTTTTTTTTTTTTAATCTAAATTTTCTCGACAAATCTAGTATTATAGCTTATCAAGTCTAAATTTTAACAATTTGTAATTGATATTTCACATCCCTGTTTCAAGCTACAGCTGTTTCAGCTTTATATGAATATATATTTATTCGTCGAAAAGAGAAAGCCCATTTCCGAGCCACTGGACGAATAATCGGAGGTCTCTGCGCCTTGGTATTCTCAAGCTGATGTGCAAGTTGTTAATATTTTTAATAGGTTGAAGTTCTCAGGTTCATTTGAACTTGCAAATCATACACTTCAGCTTTGATTTTATCTTCTTTAAAACTCAGACTTACATTAGCCTCGACAAAGGCTTCCGTAGGGATCTGTGCTTATATGAAGATAAATAATATAAACATATCGTATATTGCCTGCAACATCTTAAGTCAATTTCAAAAAACCTTAATCGAAGTTGTCAGTTAGAAATAAAAATTATTTTTAACAAAAAAAATGTTAAATACTTCAGAGTGATGTCATCTGCAACGCTGCTATGATGCTACAACAGCGAGCTTTAGCAATAATATAATAAAATAATGCGAATTGAAGGAATGCTTTACGTTAACAGTCGTTTAAAATATTTGGTTATGGAACAAAAAGTTTTAAGGTAGGTGTCTAGTCCTGAGAGAGTTAAATGAACTCATTTTCAAACATTTATTTTTAACCAGGACATTTTATTGAGCATATAGAAGAGGAAAGTTGTTTTTTTATTTTTCTCTATCATTTTATTAAAAATTTGTAGAGGACGCCAAAGTCGAGGCTTGCAGAAAAAAATGTCTCCATGACGGACAGTTGACCTCCAGATCTGCTAGTCTGAAATAAAAACAAGAAACGTCATTTAATAGAGGAAGGTTCGCCACGTGGTTATTCACCACCGTTTGACAAAAATTGATAGTAAAAAAATGGCGACTTTGGAAAAATATTTTTCAAAAATTTACCTATTTTTGTTCTGTAAATTTTAAACAGAACACCTTAATAAAGGATCGTATAAAATTTTATCAAAATCGATCGAGCGGCTTCGAAGATTATCTGTCCGCCAATTGAAAAAATAGTGATTTCGGATGAAAAGCGTTTAAAGTTTTATTTACGGACCCATTTTCGATCTGGATTGCTTCGGTACACTGTCAAAATCACACTAAAAACAAAATAGAACTGACTGTGAATAATAAGACCGATGCAAGTATACGTAAAAAAAGGAAACCGGAATTTTCGGAGTAGGGATTCATAGCTGGGGCTCGGGTCTCCAGCTGCCAACCGCGCTCCTCCACTCGTCCATATACAAAACGCTGTCACTGTAAAAATTGATATATCTTGACTTTAACGTCAAAATACACTTGACTTGAGAGCCTTGTAGCTTAAGGTAGATGTCCAGTCTAGAATTTTCAGAAATTCGCTATCTCTTATCGATAGCTATTCTAGACTAGACATCTACCTTAAGCTACAAGGCTATCAAGTTAAGTGTATTTTGACGTTAAAGTCAAAATGTATCAATTTTTGGGATCCAAACAAGACATTTATTGGTCTTGTTTTTTGTTTTCTCAAGATAAGTTTATAAACTTTCGTCTCTTGAGTGTCCTATTCTTACCTAAACGAGTTTGTTTCGTCAGAATCTGTGTTGAAACTTTATACTAGTCGATTTGTTTTTTTATAAATCTTTTATTTATTGTTATTCTTACACACAATTCTCTCTGTTTCGATGGAACTCTGCTTCGAATTTGCTATAACGATTTCTTAAGTATCCTTGCAAGATTGTGTTTGATTTTTTTTTCAATTTATGAGATCAATAAGTTCAACAACGGTCAGTTATCCCAGACTTTATCTCTTACCAATTTCCACTGAAGATAACTTCTGAGTTCTGAATTCTATTTTTTACTCCAAGCCACATTATCACTTAACCTCTTCTGCGTACGAACTGTTATAAAGACTATAACCTCCTAACAAAATCCATTCTGAGGTTTGTTCTGAAGAGCTCTCATGGGCATGATTAATACATTTTCACGTCAACGTTATATATGTACGTAAGTCTTGATTCTGTTAGCTTGACAACTTTTTGAGTTCTTATGACTGTTTTCATCTTTTTCTTTAAGTAATAGTAAATAAGTTTAACAATGTCTTTCAATAGTTAAATGAGCCCCAAATTTCATACTGAAATGTAAATTTCGTTTGTTTGTATTAAGAAATTATTACAGTTTGTTTTCGACCAAATTTGTGCAACAACTCAGTTGGTTTACTCTCAAAAAATGTCTTCTCACTTTATTTAATAAAGGAAGACTCTCCAAAGAGTTTTATTTGTCTTAAGTCCTTTGTTGTAGCGCGATTTCAGTTTCCATCTTAAAAAGATTTATTCTCTATTATTCTATACCTGGCTTGTTTGAGGTACAATTAGCAGACTTCTTTACCGACAAATGGACTTGTTAACATTCCAATTCTTCTTTTAACTAAAAGTTGTTCTAATTCATATGAGCAATGTCCTCTTAGCAGGATTACCACCCGTGACGTGTTCTGTTCATTGTACCCCGTAAAATGAACCTTTGTTATAAAACTTTAATCTTGATGAACGCCCTTTTAAAAGAGGCTTGATCTATGAGAACATCCCAAAAAATCTAGGACCTGGGGACTAAGGCTCTTAAGGCAACTCTCTTAAATCATTGTTGTTCATGATAATTTTACTATTTCAGAATTCATGTTATTTCTTATACAAGACGAGGATTGATTTTTGCTCGACTGTCCTAATAGATGGGTAGTGCAATGGCTAAATAAGGACCTAATAGTCCTCTATAAGTCTGCAAGAAACTGTGAACCTGCAGGATGACGGTTAAGGTTAGTCGGCGCAGTTTTTCGATAAAACCCACTCGATCTATATTTATGAGTGCAAAAAATAGGGTCGTATGAACTTTTCAGCCGCTACATAAAATGCCTTTATCTGCTGCTGTTTATTCATTAAGTCGTCGAAGTGGATGATCCTTGTATGCAAATTTCTTCAAAAAGAATTGATTTTGATTGCGTTTTCAGTCTTTGTGTAGCCCAAAAATAGACGGCTTTATTTTATATGAAAAAATGCGAAAAACTTATTTATGCTTTCAAATGTTGTCCGTAAATAAGATATTGAGGCGTAGGCTATTTAAGCTGTCTTGCGTTTGTGTCCATGGATTAGAAATATAAAAATCGTACAATTTTTATTTTTATTTTAAACTATTTGCTCGAGAGGACTGAGTTCATTCATCATATCAAATGATAATATGTGCACTTTAAATTTTTAAAGTATTTATTTTTTTCTTTAATATCCTCGGAGACTTGCTTGCCAATTCGTTTCATTATTCCTAGAGTCTTGGGTAATTAACTTTGCAATGATGTGAAAAACTATTTGGACTTGTCTACGACGGCGTCGGGTCAAAGTAACGGAACTATATATAAAAAAAATACACATAAAACAATAATGTAAAAATCTGTCAGTCTGCCAATTTTGTTTAAGTCAAAAATAACATCAGATTTTGTTCATAAATTTTTTTTTTAAGTTTTATTTTTAAGCAAAATTGTTTTGCCTTTTGCATTTTGTTTGTATATTAGTAAACAATTTATTAAAAACTTAATCCGATCGTTATCTTATACATAAAATGCCACAAGTGCTGTCAAAACCTACTCACTGACATGTAAAGGGCTTTTTAGGATTGTAAAACAATAGACAATTTTTTTTTAATTTGATGGTCCCAATGGAAGCAAACCAAACAAAGATGTGAGAACTATCGGACTCTGAATGTCCTTACCAGCTTACGAAATTTTCTTACTATTCTCTCTTTTATTGTTGATAATGTTCTTTGCCTTTCGTTGTCAAAAACTTTGTTGCGCATCAAATAACACTATAATAATAATAATCAGCGATATTATTGTAGCTATTTCCCTGTACTTTCCACTACGTCACGGACACCCGATTTTGCATTTTCGATCCTTATGCTTATGCAAAACGCAAATAAACACAAAGTTTACTTTAAAGAATATGAATGATCTATGTAATCAGTACAGTCAGTAGAGTTTTGTCGATTTGGCAGACTGAAATTCCAGGTCCACATCTCATTCAAAATTTAAAAATAAGTTTATGCATATTGTGCCGTTTGCAATTTTTACTCTTTAACTTTAACTTGATACTGAAGTTTTTTATGATCTAAAAAAAAAACTGCGAATTTGAAAGAAATCGAAAACACAACCACTTAAATTTTCGAATCCTTCACCCTTTTTTTGTGCTTGTTCGAATACATCACAAAACCTGTAACCTTTAAAATGTTACTTAATCCTCAGGATCAACTCGACTTTTGACGCATTATTTCGCTTTTTTGAGTCTAAGAAAAAGGAACAGTACCAACGAAAACTCAATTAAAAATTGTTTTCAAATTATAATACAGAGAATAAAAATCTTGAATTATCAATGCTACGTACCAAAGGGAGTAAATCATACCCCTGCTGATTTATCAATGTTACAACTCTACTAAATTAAGCTTTAAAAATGTAAAACACATTCAAAACCAACCCCTAATGGTTTTTTTTTTCAATACCAATAACTCCCAAGGACTCAATCTTCTCGCAGCATATTCCTCAGTGTATACGTGATAAATATAAGTTACCTGTACATACCTCAGACTTTCGTTAGATGAAATTACAGGTCGTGTCGACCGGCGAACCAGAAATTTCTTTTGACTAAAAATCTAATTGAGAAAGACTACTCGTGGCCGGGTACCTTGTAGGAAAAATGTGCGTTTTATACAAATTCGTATGTATTTATTGCGGAGAGAGCCTGCGCTGTGGTGGTCGAGAGCAACATAGATGGAAAAGCGAATCCCACCAGGGCACACATATACGAGAAATCTTTGCATAATGTGAGTTTTAACATTGAAAAAGGTTAAATTGCTTGTTTCACTTACCTAGTCTGTGAGAGCCACATTAGACATTGTGCCGCCAATTTACACATGTAAAGTTGAACATTTTGTAAAGAGATAAAAAAAAGCAAATGCCGAAACCGGCTGTAAATCAAAACAGATTAAGCCGGCGGACATCGAAGGTTATCCTTCCTTTACAGGAAATTATTTATATGATACATAGATATGTAAATAGGTTAAGGCAACCCTATTTACACTCAAAGCAGAGAGCTCCTTTTTAATGGCTTAGTGATGAAATTTTACATGGTTTGTTAATTTTAGACCAAAAATTAAACCGAACTCAATTTTTGTGGACACTGTCAAAACCGATTTGAGATGCTATAAAATCTGTTTCTTTGGGATGGTTAGGTAAATATTTGTCCTGATGCTTGTTTAAAATGAAAACCTAGTGGTTGTTTGAATTTTAGAAGAGCCTTTTTGTAGGGAAAAAACTTGACACTTATGCTATCAGCTTTTTGTTGTGCTCATAATTCCCCTGAAGTAGTACCAAATACTTTACTTTGTCTTAAAGATCTTAAATTTAAAATATTTTGCCTCTCTAAATGATGTTTTTGAAAATACGGCTTTTTGCGTAGAGGCTTAACAATAATAAAATTTGTAATCATCGCGGAGATTTGCTGCATTTCTTCACTGAAGCTTTCCACCACATTATAACTGCATAAAGAAAGATATGTTCAGTGCAAGATCTTCCGTTTTAAGCTCCAAAGATTACTAAAAATATTTTGTACATGCTGCTGGCGTTAAACTCTTTGACTCGTTCCTCAAGATAAGATTTCCAAACTAAATAGCTTACGGAATGGAGTTTGAATTGGTATATAAAGTTATTAATATTCAACTATACGTCTCGAAATTTGATAATTTAATACCTTGAAGAAATGTTATAATTTCCATACGCCTAGCCCTAATCTTCGACATACGCCACTTATTCCATACCCTGTTCTTTGAGGGTACGAAGCATAGAAGAGTTGATAGAACAAACCATTGTGGAGTACCTCGAGCTAAGGCAAGCACGCTTATTTAATCAAGCTTATGCGCTTTTTTACTGACAATTTTCAGAAGTGTCCTCCTTTCGAAGGATCTCACTGTTTGCTCAGCTTTCATGCTTTTGATTTAGTATTTGGAAGCATAGCTGTGTAAATCAAATCGTAGTTCTTTGAACGGACATCTGAGCATATAACCAGCCATTAATGCTATGAAATGTCTCGGTTTCCCTTGAGCGGAAAAAAAGTACCTACACAGTCTTGTTAATCTACCTGATACACGGTTTACATTCGACAAAAAAATAATATTTCGGATGCAATCAATTTCCTTCAACGTCTTCTGCCATTGACTTTATTATCGCTTTTGAAATCAAAAGTATACCAGCCGAATTACTTTCACCCGGGCACTTAGTTCAATTCATTCACAAGCCCGATTTCGGGTTTTCAGTTAAGCACAAAGACTCTTCTTTAATCCGAAGCACGAAACTAATGAGCCAATAGTCTCCGCAGCTAGGCTAATAATAATAATATTATTATTTTAAGCTTAAAACTAATTATTTGAAGACATTTAAAAATAATTTTTTTACCTTAAATGATTAAGACTATTACAATGCAATAAATTTGCCGTTGAACTGAAAGTGAGGGATTAGGAGAAGAATTGAAAAATTTTGCAGGAAACTCAGATGTTTTATGGTGACGATTGCCCCACGAATGGAGTCCGAGATAGGACGATGAATCTGATATATGTTGAATTACATTCGCTCGATTCACAGTATTTTATTCAGTCTTATTTGAAATGCTGTTAAGTGAAGTTATTGTTTTTCTATGCAATTTACTCTCTTGTCACTCTTATGTCTTCACCTTCACTTATCATTATTACGACGATACGAACTTGAGATTCCAGAATGACAGGCAGACAAACAGTTATCATTGGAGCACACAGCACCTCAAGACTTCAATCGCATGTTGTCTGGATGGCATCAGTGCTTCTATGGATTTCTTTCTTGAACCTGACAATTTAAGGGTATTCATTACCCCTTGAATGTACTTATATTTAAGAAAAATATGATGATAAGGAAAATCATTCTAAAATGACATCCTTTTTATACATACGAGATCATCAGTAAATCATCCCTTTTATGCATACGAGATCTTCAGTTAAGCTAGTAAAGTTTTCATTAATTTTTTTTAGGGCTTACTTACTTACTTGGCTGTTCCAAAAAACACTTCGTAAGAATTCCAAAATAATGCTGCATCATTTACGAATGCTTCCTCCTTGAATCCATTCGTAAATATCTTCCCCTTGAGTAGACTCACTTGTGAAACTATAAGAACGGTCAAGGTCATACTTCCTTCGACAACTACATACAAATCAGTCATACAGCTCGTTAATCTTCCTGAGTGCATTCACAACTTTTAACAAGGGTGTGCACAAATGCATATCAAATATCACCAGTCTCGGGTATAATGTTTCTCCTTTCAACTTGCATAGACTTTCAATTTATTATACAAGTGTTAGATTTGCTCTACTTAAGCTTCCCGCATGATGGAAAGGATTTTAGCTGTCATAAACCACCTCGGCTGGCAATTACCAGATACGTCAATGCCAGCCACAAGCGATTCCAATAAATGAGTGTTAGATTCGTTTTGTTTTCCATCAAATGCCCCCGCATTTTGCAAGTCTATGACATCCTCTTTCCGTTTATAATTGCACTTCTGTACAACCGTACATAAAGAAAGATACAAATGTACAGAACAATGTGAAAGATGTATCTTGTTTCTGTCGCAATTGTAAGCAATTGTCGACTTAGTTTGCATCGTAAATTTCACTTAGCCGAAATGAATTGCATATCTAATGTTGTATCTTTTCCATCTCTCGGATGGAATGTAATTTTTTCTAAAGATACAAGCCAAGAGATTCATTCAAAGTAATTCAGAGGTCATTAGACAGAAGTTTTGTGTACGTCATGCAATTTGTATCGTGTTTTAAGAAAATAACTTTGTGTCAGCCGAAATGGACTCTTTGAACTTTTTGAATAACAATTTTTACGTTAACTTCGAGTATCTTATTTCATTTGTTCAAAATAGCACGGCTTTCAAAGTCACGCAATATTTAGCCTTTAAATGGAAGGAAGGGCCTATTTTCGTCTGAATATGCATGCGCTTTTGAAGTATAATTGTCAGCTGTAAAGTTTCACTTATAAATTGATTTATTATCGGCCTTTTAAAAGTTACCCAGGCGTATACTTGATTAGTTTAAAAACAAAGACGGAAGACAAGCAAGTGCTGCTCGAGTAAATTGAAGTTGGAAAATTGATTGGAATGCTTATACAAGTAAAAATGTTGGGTAATGATTTTACTCATTCCAATAATATGTTTAAAATTCTCGTCGCCAAGCAGGCTGCAATATTTCTTAATTGATTTTGAGTCATCTTGGTTGGAAAAAGACCTTTTCAGATTTGAGGCTTTAAATCTTTAAGAATCTGAGCCTGAACTACAGATGCATTTCATCTCTCACAATCGCGGGGGCATAACGCATTCAGTTTGTTAGGGCAAGTTCCAAGGCATTCGCAAATTCTTAGCTGGAACACTGTTGTCCATTTGCTAAATTTGGTCAAGCCGTTATAGTCGACTTGCCTTCTGGACTAGATAAACATATTTTTTCACCTTCTACGTCATTCAAATATGAGACAAAGTTCCTGCTTATCGTCCCCCATTCGACTTTATGAAGAAAGTTTGGAATGACAAGTGTTTTGTAGAGAATAATATGTTTTCTTCGAGTAAGGAGTTTTGATCCTAGAGTTTAAGTGAATCAATGAAAGCAGGGCTCTGAAATGTCAGTGCGAAAATTTGGCCGATTGGCGATAAGTAATTTAACAGTATAAGACGTTACACTGGATATGATCTTAATACTCAAGACAAACTAAACAAACATATGATCTTATCCACATACGAATATATATATAAAACTTGAAGCATGTAAATTATACGAGTTCGCGGCTTTTCAGTCCAAGTGTTGGGAGAACAAATTCATCCCCTGAACTTGTGTTTTCTTCAATGTTGCTTAAATGCATCCATATTTCTCTGTGGATTGGTGTCCATATTTCCTTCAGCTTTTGCTGAGAAGTTGGGTATCTATTTTGCAGAATTGCAACAAGGCTTTTGTCTTATTTGTTGATACTTTGTGTTAAATTTCTGTTTCTGTATGCACCTCATCTGTTCCCTACTGACTTCTGGGCGGGGTATCATCATAAAGATATGGAAGCCTTATGGTTGGTTGGAAGCCTTGCGACTTCTCGGCCGTTTCCTGAAATATGATTGCATATTGTTGACGTTTGTTTCAGGCAATGGCTCATGTGACAGTTCGGTTATTTCCAACAAGTTTATGTTCTAATGCCGAACCTCCCATTTATTGCTTGGTGCAGCTTTCTAGTATTGAGCTGCCGGACTCTGAATCGAGCTGCTACTATAAAGTGGCCAGAGTTGACACTAGCTCTTCAGCACGTTCAAATATCCAGAATGCCTCATGATCGTCTTTTGTTTGTTTGGATAGCAGATAAAAAATCTGAATATAACTATGTTGCTGAAGTAAATCGTTTACTTATGTAGAACCGTTTTACTAGCTGTAGCAAAATCTGTGTATCGACACTTTTTGATCCCTTCGCTAAAGATGTAGCTATTTAAGAATTGAAGTCCCATGGTACAATGGCACATTGCTATGGTTTCTTTTGTATATTTTTTCTACAACGAGTTTGCAACACTGTGTCATTCTGCTTAATTGTTCCTCTTCCTGCATTGCTTTGATATTTGCCTTAAATTGTGTATCCTTCTCCTTTTTCGCACCGTATCAAATATGTTTTCAAGTTTTGTGTATATGCGTTTATTAGTACACAAGTTTACCACTAAAATTTTCTTCAGTTGGTTTTCCAGTATTCAAAATGACATTTCTCAGGGACAGAGAATATGCCTAGTGTCTGCTTGGTTGTAAGCAATAAGAATTTAATGATGTTTGAACTCGTCCTGTTAATTTTCTTCTCTCATATAAAAAACTGCCTTTAATTTGAAACTTCCTGTTTAGATTGAATTTTATTGGGTTTGCTACTTTGAAACCCGATCCGTTGCATGTGGAAAATATTTTAACTTTGCAGCCCTAAAAGTGAATGATTTCCTTGTTGTTGTTTAACACTTACACACAGCAATCGGCAAATGTTTTCAATTGACTGCCACCCCCATCCGATTTGTAGTTATTTCATCATTCAAGTATCCGTTGACAGCTACAAATTCCTCGTACGAAGGAGGCACTAATCCTTCATTGATAAAAACGCTGCTCCTGTTTTATTTTTCTTTTTTGATTTTTTATCAAAGTTCTCAGTTGTTCAATATCTACCAGTGCTGTTATAGCCGCCACCGATACAAGATTCCTATTACGCGTCTAATATACAATGATGTCAATTCAAGGACATTTGTTATACGCAGGCGTTATAATCGGTCCCACTTCACCTCACCGCACAATCCACTTTCCATTGATTTAGCTTGGGAACGAGGGACTAGACCAATGGCTTGCAGATTGTTGTAGGAATGGCAGGGATACCAGCAGATACAGATAAGTGTATGCAGCGGTTCATTATAGCTGCTTACGTATTTAAGATACATTTCTGCTTTTGATTGCGACTTTTGCAGAATCTAATCTCGGACAACGATGAGAGGACAATGTACATCATTTAGGGTCTATGACCCAATTCTCATGCCTCAACTCGAATGTTCTTACTACTTTCTACGGGTATGTACTTTTAAGGCGCAAAAAAAATCGAACAGCTCCGATGACGGCAGATTGTTTGCTTTGCACTCAGACCATTGAACATGTTTTTCGTTCGTATATCTTTTTTTGAAATGCCATTAAAACTGAGCACAGACTCCGGGCTCCATGAAAGAGTCGGATTTTTGCCATTAACGTATGATTTCGGGGAGAATGGTGAGTGAGGGTTGCCAAATATATTTTCATGAGATACTCGTCTATTGGGTTTCAGCAAAGCTCGTGGAATTAAAATAAGAATCAAATTTTTACGAGACTAACGGATATACACGTGTAGGCAACTGCCGATATAAGGATATTTCTATGCGAAAAGAAAGTAATCCTGCGAAGATGGGATTATAGTATAGAGAGCTCTGCGGCACACATGTGTGGGAAAACAGAAGGAAATTGAGTCAACATCAGCACGCTTAAATGGAATATCGTAAATGGTGCTTAACGGTGTTTCTATCCTATTCGAAGGCACTTAATTATGTAGAAGTCAAGGGAAGTGCCATTAATTTAGCAGTAAGTTGTGGGCCTGAAGCGTATCTCTGCATTGAAATAGATCGGACATATTTTTATAGATGTTTAAGGAACGGCAACCAAGTGTAATCTTCACACAGTTATTAGCATTCGCAATTGATGATTGTAGATTGATGTTGATAAAAGGATTACAAATATGATGAAATCACTTTGGATGAGACGTAATTTGTGGTTTCTCAATACTGTTGCTGACTAATGCAAAGTCGAAGTCTTCCAAAGTATGAGGAGAATATAAATACTGAAAGTAAAAAAAAAGATTTTAAGTAAATAAGCACGTACGAATAAGAAAACAAAAAGAACCTTGTCGATTTTGGCAATATTCTCTGAGAAGAAAGTTCATGAGGAGCAAAACTTGGTTAACTTTGGAATAAAGCGAAAGTTGTAGCTAAACATCTCTTGCTACTGTATGTACAACCCAGTTGTGGCATTGGAAGAAGTTTTGAAACAGAGTTTTACGATGGAGTTGATCTCAGTGCCCACGTGCTGTTGAAGAAAATTGTCCCTGTGAAACTTTAAATGTCATCGTAAGACTCGCAAGGGAGTGAAATTGTGTATTGAGAGGGCAAAAATTGTGTTTTTAACCTTTAATCAATCCATTTTTTGTCTTTTGAAGACACTTTAAATAAACTAAGGATGAATTTTAGGCCTCTTAATACGATGAACATAGCACGTAACCTTGAATGCCTGAAATGTAAAAGTTATATGAGGGTTATGCTGTGTCTAAATTTTGTCCTGGCGATCGGTCAAACTTACCCGTCTGTTGATTTTATTACTTTCTTTAAAGAGTTTTTTGAATCACAGTCTTAAAATGGACTGAAATTCGACTCCATCGTCAGCTATTTTTTGTGTTCATGCTGAGCAAAACTTCCCTCCAGTTTGAATAGGTGAAGTTCGGATAGGTTTGAGTAGATTTCGATTGCTGGAGACTTAACTGCATAATGCGAAATGTGGGAATTAATGCCCGAGGTGACCTCCAAGTTTAATCTTGTCCTGAATACGAAATATCTTCATTTTTAAATCTGCTGCTGCTGTAAATTGTCCTTGGTCCTGCAATCGATCTCTAGTTTTGTCGCCAGATATGGGCTTTTGATTTCCCTGTGACTTCCGTAGCAGGGATGCTCTTTTATCTCAGACTTTTGTCGGCTTCGTAGATGTGATTGTCAATTGTCATAGTGTCAAAACTGGATAAGGCACTGGTTTGGCAGGCGTGATCTTAAACCATATCGGAAAATCCGGCGTCAATAGTGCCATATACTTGAACAACAGCTGTACTCCAGGACGATTTCTTGTCTTACTATATATTTCGCCATTTAAAATATGGTAGTACGGATTGCCGTAGTTTCGTCAACTAAATATTTTTCTTCGTGGCTACGAACTTTCTTTTGTAGATATGAGGCGCTTAAGCCTTTTTGTATTAGTCTTATTTAGATCCCTTATTTCTGGAAAGCTTACTTAGAATGTATAGACGGCGCAGTTTTGATGTGTTTTCCCTTTAAAATAGCCCCGGATGTCAATAATCTTAATGAAGGTATGAGTCGATGGAGTTTGTCTAAATCCTGGAAGAATGTAGCTATTTCGCAAGAATTCAATCTTTCATTGGGAAGCATGGGACACTCGGAAATCAGGACTATATTTGCTCTGTTTATCTGCAATTTTATTAGAGCCTGTTTATTTCCATATAGGTATAACTCATTGTTTTGTATTTATAGATTTTTATATTATTCTTAAATATTCACAAAAAAAGCTTCGACATGAAAAGAGAATAATGGCAAAAAGAACAGGACTTTAAAATTTGAAATTTGCAGATTAGATAGTCTTTCTCTGTCTTTTTAAAGATGAGGTTATTCTTTTTTGGATTATATTTGAAATGTGTCGGGAAATAGATTGACGTCTGAATAACTTTTGTTAACATGTGAAGCGATGAGACAAATAAAACAGAGATTAAAGAAGGCTTACTTATTGTTAGACGTTGTGCATTTGTCTGAAAGTTTAAATATTTTTCGCAGGTAATGTTGACTTCAAATGCACTGGAAGCAGCAAAAGAGCGTTTGAAGGATTTTTTATTTCACAAAAAGCAGCAAGTTGAGATTGGGGGGGGCATCATTTTCAATTTTCAAGGATACCAGTTAAATTCGATCGATCTTTTTCGGTTGACTAGCGGCTGCAGAAGTCTAACTACAGCGTATTTTTAGACTCTTACTGTACCTTCATGAGAGCGGAATGTACGTTGTTTCTCATTTAAATTTCTGTCTTGAGAGTTAACCATTTCTGGATAAATGACTGCTGACAGAGTCTGCAGAATCAACATTTTTCACTCTCCCATGATTAATTATGAAGGACTATTATTGAAGTCCGTCTTACTTACAGCTTTTATTGCTCTATTTTGCATGGCAAAAAGAATAGCCATCAATTTAGATAATGTTAATATTTTAATATGTATCATTCATTGTACAAAGCTGTTTTCGTTTTTGTTTGTCAGATCAATATCGTCCTTACTCAGAGAACTGACTTATTTCTACAGCAACGTCAACGTAATTTTTTATAGTTATCATAAATTGTATCATCTAAATTCCTCATTTTATCTATTAAGGACACAAATTTCAAATTTAGAAATTGTGTTGAAATTCTTTCTAGTTTTTAGAAGGGAGATCGATTCTTCTGGCAACACTTCACAAATGACACATGCGACATTTGGATGCTGCTGATTGTTGCCCTCGTGACGATCGTAGTGAGATTGCGGGATAGAATTTCCAGCCGAGATTTCTCCTACGAGAGAGAGCCAACGCAGAAAATTGCTGATTGAAGGCACTGAGTAAGCGATGCATCAAACAGTGATAGCAAATATTGGCGGCTTGAAAGAGAAAAAAATAAAGCCGATAAAATATGATTCGAATACCTACTCAGCTCAGCTGAAATGACGCCTTAAAGTATCCACCGGATTGATTTTAGTTTTTTTTTTAATTGCAAATCTCATATTTGTTCACTTAAGCACACTTAAAGTCGTAAATAAAAATAGCCTCTTAAAGCACTGACATTTTATTATATAATTCGTGCTTGCTTAAAAAATTAGCACCGCAAGATTGTAGCCTGGCAATGTGGTAATAATAAATACCCGCGAACTAATCCTGTCTCAATTGAGCTTGAATAAATTTTCTATACATTTTTTTTTCTGAATTCAGCTTCTTTTTGTTTTTGTTTGTTTATTATTGTTTTTTTTTTGTTATTTGTCATATACCGGCGAAATCTATTTATACAGTCGCAATGTTTGTTTTGTTAATCACAACCATATCGATAGTCGTATCTAATTGAATTGTGGCGGTTCTGCTCGAGGCCAACATGTGACAGTCTTCCAACAAGCCGAATTATCGTGTTCGTTACGATGGATGCTATCAATACAAACCCCAATCAATAGTATATGTATCCATGGATGTATCTCAAAGTGCGACTAAACAAATGAACCGAGAGGCAAGCAAACGATAAAAGATTTAAAGTTTTCAATGAGTTTGCAGCATACACAGAATCATTGACGTACATTATGGATACAATTTGTCGGCCAATGATTCTGAAATTTTATCTCGAGATTCGTTAAACTGAGCTGGGTCACGTAGCTGATCACAATTAATTCGTTCTTAACTCATTAGGCGCTTATTTGGACGCCTCTAGGGGTTGAATGGTTGCTGTGTTTTTTTGGCATTCCTAGTTTATTCGCTTTAGTTGGTTTTTTTTTGTTGTCATCCTCTGAGAGACATGAACTCACAATTAGTCATGCAAATAGTTTGAGCGAACAAGCAAGCAACAATAATGGGGAATGGGTGTCGGTGTTAGTCAAAAAAAAAAAAAAAATGTCAACTTTTATGGCGGCATTAAAACAGACGGCTTTGTATTAATGCTGATGGATGAAAAAAAAGGCATCAATGTCAAAGTTATTAGAAAAACAAATTTTTTTTTTAATATTATCGTGTTCACGGGTGCAAGACCGCCAAAGTAATAAGAAAGGTCTTACTAAGGTTAATTTTGTTTTATTATAAATATTTTATTGGTTACTGAAAATATTCCCAAAAAAGAGATAGCTTTTGCGCTGTTATTTGTGGTTATTATTATTTTATGTCTATACAAGAGAATTTTTGAGAACCTTTGTTCCCCTTTTATTCTTCTAATGGACGTTATGAAGATAAGAGTCTTGTATTTGAGGTTGTTTTCTTCATCTCTGAAAAGGTCAACGAAAACATTTTTCTTTTTCTACAAGCACGGTAAGGCTTTAAGGTAGTTTTTTCGCCTATTCACGCGGGGCGTTCCTCAGGATAAACTTTTGAAACCATTTCTTTTTTGTGTTTTATTAATAAACTGTCTACTTGGTCGCTGATTCAATTGAAGTCGATAACTAATCACTAGAAAATCACCATTCAAAGTCCCAAATTAAATCTTTTTTTTTATTAATATATTAATAAAATACCTTCCCGATGAATGGCTACATATAGTATAGTAAATATCTTTGCAAGAATTCTTTAACGTGAGGAACTGCGTTGTCGTTGTCGGCATGGCATTTCAGAACTGATTCAACGAAATTATATCTGCCTTGAGGTGAACATTGAACTTTTAACCTTACGTTCTAAATTCTTCGATAATGCGTGAGGTAATCGATATCAATGCACTGTGCCTATTTCTTATCAAATTTGTCTGCTGCTAGGTCATTTTTCCATGGTCCGTCCAATCTCCAAAGCAAGTTGAGCAGTTTCTTCCGTGAGTAGAACTGCCATGACTTATCTTTTGGGACCACTTGGAGACAGCAATAAACTGTGGGTCGTAGTCTCCCTATATGAACGAAAAATAACCAATGAAGAAACTACACTCTGGCTCACCCGTGTTGACCACCACCACGAGGTCCCCTATTGTGACGAATATATCGGCTAGCATGGATCATCTTAAAGGGGTCCAAATAATCATGAAATTTTCAAATTCAAATATGATGACATAGGCCTTTTGACTTTCAGAGTTCGACAAATTTTAGGAATAATTTTTGAAAACATAGTAAAACATATTTTTAATAAATTGTATTTCGATTTTCAGAAACAAATGTGCACACAAAGATGCCAACAATTTTTTTTCCGAGGGTGCTGCTGACAATTAAGCTTAGATTTCATTAAATTACAGCTGTTTTGACTGTCATTTTAAAGAAATTATTTCCGGTTTCCAAAATCCGTTCGTGAAATGAGAATGTTTGTCCATGACAGTGATGCCTACATGTCGTTTCATTTAAGAACTTAAACAATTAAAAATGACAGCTGTATTTCAAAAAGACAAGTATTTCTCGGATATAAGATGCAGGCTGTTCTTAAAGTAAAAAATCCGAATAAATAATTGCTAAGATATTTTGTCATACGTCAAGCTTTTTGACAGTATGATACTTTCATGACGTTGCGAAAATGTTTTGAGTCTGAGAGCTTTACATGTGACTAAAAGGCCTTGAATTTTGCGGTGCTTGTTGCTCACTAATGATTCAGCTTATGTAAGCAGTGAAATGTTTTGTAGTTGTACACAAAAGTGGTTCAAAACCATTCTTGTTTGTCGAGAAAAAGATAAAGCTTGCAAATTGTTAGCGAAGTGAGTCATACGTTGCAAAAATAATTTGGATTATTTTGTGTAGCTTAATAACTATTTGAATTTTTCTGATAAGGTCTGCGCCTATGTTTCTGAATCATGCATAATGGCCGGGAACATAAAGGTTTTCTTTAAGCAGTTTCCATAATGCTTCTTTGACCTCAGAGCTTAAAGTTATGGACCGCTGCCTGGTCCAAAATCTTTTTGAGTTATGTAGCCATATGGATGGCCCACAAAAAAAAGCCTTAAATGTCGAAAGGATGAGATTGTTTATTCCGAATGGTTGGAGGATCAGAATTGGGCTGCTACCCCAGCCTCACTAGACATACGTTTTAACATACTTGAAAAGTATTTAAAAAAAAAGCCTTTATTCCGAGAAAAGTACCAGCATGCTAGATACGAACACAATGTTATAATTAGTATTGCAAATTTTAAGGGCGCACAAAAATTTAAGTCAAATGTGCTACAATGTTTCAAAGGTAAAACGAATTTTTGGTCAATCTAAAAGAGTTTGCCTCCGAAGGTACATCTATAGAAACTTAAGTTGGAATGACCACATAACCGATGTCTTCAAAAACGCTACGAAATGTATAATTTCATGAAGGAGTTCAAAAGCTGCATAAACCCATCTAATCTGGCTGCCCTACTTATAGTGTCCAAAGGAAAATTTACAATTTACAAACAAAATCTACAGCGTTATTCTCCAGACTTAAAATGGAGCTTTATATTTTAGAAATAATAACATCTTTATGCCATGCTTTGTTCGCAACATAATTTTTCAATCGGATACATGAATTTGGGAGCAAGCGATTCAGAAAAAAAATGATCATTATGAAAAATGGACAAGCGACATACAAATTTGTCAGTTTTTGGATATGAAAACGGATTTGATGACTTGCCCAGCGCTGTCGCGACAAAATCATATTTTGTTCTCTTTGCGAACCATTAAAAAAATGGGCTTCGTCAATAAAAAATATGTTTTCAAGCGATAGTGCCGTTCAAAAACGTTCCTACTAAGGTTTCACGTTATTTTCGTTTCTGTATGAGTTGCATTTTGAAGTTTTGAACTCTTGTGTTTTTTTTTTTCAAATTTTAGTTTCAACGAAAATTTCTCTATTATAGTCGTCCTCTCGATTTGCGTGGATTGCGTCATATTGCCCAATAGCGAAGGATCCGAAGTACGCCTGACCTCATTGCGACTTGCAAATTAGGAATTTACTTGCATCGACCAATATTGATTTGACATACCTCACTTGCTAAGCTAACAAGCAATCATAATTTAAATTTGAAAAGTTTCCTCTCTTTATGTATGTAGCTTACATTCATCCCATAAAACCCATTTCTGGCCAACTGCTCCAAAGACCACCCACTTTTCACTGCAGATGTAATAACACCCGGCTTCAGTTCACTATGTAGCCAAATTTCAACGGTATTAAGAACCCCTTAAATGAGTCAATATAATAAAAAACCAACATAATGTCTGCTGTTGTATTATTTTTGATACAACAGATTTTCAAAGACCTAACATGGTCATAATAAAAAATAAAAAACAACGAGAACATTTGTTCATGAAAAAATCAAAATTTTGCCATATGTGTTTTATAAACTTTTGTTACGTATAGTTAAGCTTAAGCACTCAGCTCAGCAAAGGTAGAAGATCAAAAATTTTGCGGAATTCTTAAAGCTTTGAAACGACTTCGTCAATAAATGGGTTATTAGAGTTCCATACTCGAAGGGTGCCAAAGAAACTCTAATATTAAGCCTCCATTGTCCGTTTGTTTTTTTTCTGACCCGAAATGGAAACACACTTTCAATTTTCACAGAATGTGTATGGCCGGTGTAATAAGAAATAATTGAAATAATTTAAGGTTAAAATAAAAGAAAAATGTTTTTTCAAAACTCAATTTTACGTCAAGATGGATTAACATATTTTAATCAACATATGTTTATTTGGCATTTTTGTTAGTCTTTCAAATTGCACCAACAAAAATTGAAATGAAGTACAGATGTACGCGCTCAATTTGTCTTAATCCATTGTAAACAATCATAAGAGTCATGCATTGTCGATCATTGAAGTCATAAAAATATTCTAAATTTCAACACATGTTCATAAACTTGCGATACAATATTCATTTATCTACTTCGACGCGAAAAATGTATAAACAAAATTACATATTTGTGGCATCGTTAGACTCTGACAGGTAGACAAAAAAACAAACATTTTTCAAAAATAAATTGCCGCCATTCTAATTTCCAAATTTCATTAGGCTGTTAAAAATTGAACAATAATAATTACTTTCGTCCGGAATTTCCTAGTAGATAATAAAATTGGAAACACATTCATGTGAAACAAAGTGACTTTTTGTCTTGTTTTCGATTAATAATTATAATAATATTTGCTTCAAATTGTTTCAGGCAAAATGCCAACTATTTACCGAATGCTGCTGAAATTTATTCCAAGTCACACTCGTGATTGTTGTCCGTCTATATACATACTCTTATAATTGTTTTTTTTTTGCGTGCCTAAAGTGGTGGTTTGTTTTGTGTAAAACATGCCAAGCTGTGTGAGTTTGTGTTCTTTTTTTTTGATGATTCGCTTGTTAAACACAAATTGGAAGTACAAGCAAGTCAACAATTATAATGGCAATTTTGATTGATGGGCATCAAATGTTAGATCTGGTTTTAAGTGGATCGCAGCGTCATTTCAACGGACTTTGGCCAAATTTTGCAGACATCTTATTTTTTTTAATTAATCAAATCGCCCCCGGTTGGCTTGCTGTTAACGTCTTCGCGATTCTGACCTCTTCCAGGGCGCTCATCATGAGAAATAAATAGCCGACCACAGCAAAAATAATTGAACCAAAACTATGACGGTCATAATCGATGATGATAATATCGCCATTTACCCAATCACCGAACATTTACAATGACATCTACAATGACATGGATTCAGACTTTTTTATATACCTCCTTCCACAATAGTCCTATAGGCCTTAAAACGTGTGGTCCCATTATTGGCCCGAAAATGAGATTCGCCTCAAAATACAATTGTTCCATCAGTTCAAGGGTCGACTGCAAAAAACTGCAACGAAAAATCAGTGAACTTCCGACACAAGTCCATAGTTTGGATTATTTTAAAACGAAACAAAGTTTAAATGTTTATGTGTTCTAAGGGTAGTCATAATCCCTCGAAACTGATTAAATAAAAAAACGAGCATAGTTTTGGAAACCAGTGTAAGCAGACGTCTGTTATTATCATTTTTCATTATCTTTTTAAGGGAGGAAATAATTCTTTCTGACGCAACTTACAGAATTTTATATTCGTTGCGAACTTTTTATGGTATTTTAAATCAAATAAATAAAATTAAATACAAAAAAAAACGAGGGACGTTTCATCCCACGCGATTCGTATTCCACATAAGTTAATGGTCGTTCGTATATTCTTCTTAGATGATAAGTATCTACTCGTATTTAGTGTTGCCATTTATGGCTTTCTTGGAAATCAGCAATAATTTATATATGCAAACGACAATCGAAATCAAACAAATCTGTCAATGATTGACAAGCTTGCATTTGCATATGACACAGACGAATTGATTATTATTCGTTGTTGAGAGTTTTATTGGTCTTGGAATAAAATTGATGCTTTTATACCACGGTTGTATTTTCCAAGAAGGTACAACATTTATTAGACTATTCTTTAATTCATTACAAATTTAGAGCCTTAGTTGTTTATTGTTTAGTTTACTGAGGCATGATTTACAGACGCAGTACAAATATAATTTTAACCATTATTTCGCAGTTAAACGTTTTTTGTTTGTACAGAGTATTCCACTAACTATCAAATTATAAGGAAGCTTTAAGGTTTCTGCTTACAAATACTCAGTAAGATTTATATCGTTGCTTAACATGAAGGACTTGCACAGCTGTAAGTATTGACTCTTCCAATCTTCCCTGATAAATGACATTCATTAATATTTGAAGGGACTAAGCAAACGAATTTCCATCGAGTAGCAATTTTGTCATACATTTTTGTTCCAAGTGTGCAACTCTGCATCCCAAGTAAACCACTCGCTAAATGTTTATTCCAAGAAACCTGTAAGAATTCTTAAATCTTTTAGAAAACTTTTCTGCGTAATACTCGACATAATTCCGCCCTTAATGTTTTATCTATCTGAGGGCAGTACAATCAATCCTCCTGCCTTAGATTTTGAACACCATTTTACTGAATTTGCTTCTCTAGTGTCCGTCAAAGCGATGAAGTGGCAACGATGTTTTTTAAAAGGCTATAAACAATCTTGTTCATATACTCATAGTTTGACGCCTTGATTGGAACTAACATATTCTCGATATATGTGTCGAAATATCAATTGTTTTATTTGAAAAATGTTTAAAATGTTTAAAATGGTACGAAACAATCCTTTAAACCTAAAGATATAAGATATTCTCTATCAAAGCGTATAGCTCTTTAAAAATCAAGTAAACGACACTTGAAAAAAGTTTGATATTCTCAGCTTTTCCAGCGAGATCAATTATTGATATACCTTCTGGAGATTTGAGGACTATGTGTTCAGCGATGCATATGCCAATTGATTAAATGACAGTACTGTCCATTGTCACTTAGACACTCGACATCAGTACAAGAATTGATATAGATTCTTGGGGAGCAAAGAAAAATATCAGTAAATAGTAAAAGTTAAAAAAAAATCGTATACTAAACGAAGTCTTGCAGAACTTAAACAATACAAAACAAATTGGAGTGATTGGCTAGAAAATAGCTATAGAAGAAATTCATCGGTTCCTTAAACATGCATTTTCGACAAACGAGGCTGATGTCAAACTCAGTCAATTCGAAGCTTTTTTGAAATAAAAAAAATAATCCAAAATTAAAGTGGAAAAGTGAAATTGAAGTCGCTCCTGTTTACAGCGAAAATATTGCATTTAAAAAGTTTCTCTAGTTAGCAGCGTGTTTATTTGTTAAACATTTAGTATAAAATCTTAACATGAAGTTGCGACAAATTTATTTCTGTGATTTATTTTGTTTTTGATTCGAGTTATAGTCGTTTTTCACAGATACATACTCGTCGTGATCAAAACTATATAATATTTAAATTTTCATACATCTTTCTTTAAGCAAATATTTGTGGGCTCGCGAGTGAGATCCCAATTCACGTCAATCATGTGATGGATGAATTGTCTGCCAACGTATGACAGGCAGTTAAAAAAAAATTACCAAAAATCTTCAGTTCTCGTGATGTTAAACAAGCACGTTGCTTGAGAAAAAATAGAATCTATACAAAATGCTGACAATGACCACTTAAGTTTTTGCTTCTATAAGTACGCAGTAAATTCGGAGATATTGAAGAAGATTCGCTTGTCTCCCAACCCAAGAGCTTTCAGATTTCGAATGAACGTTTAAACAAAAAAAAAATAAAAAAACAAAAGAGCATTATTCTGTACGAGTTGAAATTAAATATTTAAAAATGGCGTTTCAATAAAGGAGCCAAACAAATTACTCAGGGGCACACTTTTTTGCTTGCGATTCACACATATTTTGATAGAGTTCATAAATTTTAACAAGGCAGCAGCAAATATATGTCATCAAAATGCTGGTATCTAATATGATATCATACGGAATGAAACTAGGTCACTAGAGCAATACAATAATCTTCCTATATTGGCCATTTGCGGACATATGATGTCGAATTTGATTATTAGCAGTCGAATAGCTTTCACTCTTGACTAGAATAACGATTAACGAAAAATTGACACTCTATGTAGGCTTATCGCTTACGACTTTATTTAATTATAAAACATGTCGTTATCTCGGAATATTTATTAACTAAAATATACGCAGATTTGATATTATGTAAAAAAAAAACTCAAAAGTACTCGTGGAAGTGTGTCAGAACAGCGTTGACAGTCAAATTGACATGTGACTAAACATATTTCATAAATAAAAGAACAACAAAAAAGATAGCAAGTTGCTAAGAGAAAAAAATCAAAACAAACTTGTATATAAAGGAATTGTGATAAACATATTAAATATATCAAAGTGACGTTTTGAGGCACTTCCGTAAATATGTTTTTTTTCCTATGGGTAGAAAAAAAACTAATTGGTTTCTTCCAAAAACAGTCGCAGACGGACACATGCACGCATTTTTTCTATATATATATATATATAAACGATTCTGACGTAGTTTTTTTTGTTGAGTGTGACTTATTATGTTTACATAAAGTTATAAATACTTTTATGCAACTCAAAATAAAGCAGCCGTGTAGATCGTATGAACATGCTCATGTGCACGTATGCTTGCCGCTGGTCCCATTTCTTCAAGGATATTTGAACTTTTGACTTTGATCCAAGAAATCAATCTCTATGAAAATATGGCAGATCTTGAATCCTTAAATAACAAGTTGTACATGTAAAGGGTATAAGGCGGATTTTTATATTAAATAAAAAATAATAAGTTGCAGGTTTTATATTCTAAAAACAATGTACTCTAAATACCGTCCTTTCCATCCATTTATGAATTCGATTGAGCGTTGGTTTAATGGCAAACTTGGTAGCTTAATGTTCCGTGCCTCAAAATGAACAATGGAACCATTATGTGATCATTCCGTTGTTGGTATCATCTTACTTTTGTGACAAGAGTCCTTAATATCTGACTTAATTTATGTCCAAGACTATAGAGATGCAAGACCACTTTCTCTGTGATTTTCGAAGGCATTACGAAAGACTAACTTGTGTGAAACTTAGGAGGTTACATCAACGACTCTTTTTAGTGGACGATGGTTATATAAGAAAAAAGTTGTTATGTTACCGATTGTTACCGATCTCAAGGCTTATTGACAGTGTTTAAAATTTTCACTAACCTATACGCGTAAAAGAAGTTGGGCAAGGATTGATCCTTGTGGTTCATCCGAGAAAATTTGGAGGGTGGACGAAAAATATTTAAATTGGTCACTATTGTAATATTAGCGAATGTTGTTGGATACTGTAGATAACGCAGCCACGGAACTATGTCCAGTCCGAAATTTACACAGCTTTGTATTTAAACCTTAAAGTAGAGCGCGATGGAGGTTATAGTGGGTTTGAAAGTTGGAAGCAATGAGAGTGTAATCACTTGTGACAATGATTCATGATTAGGAAGGAGAAGCTTGAGCAAATAAACCTATACCTTGTTGCTAGAATTTTTCGGTAGCTCAAATTTTAACAAAGCCAACACAATATTTTACAAACAGATTGAAAAGCATATAATCGCCCTTTAAAGTTCCATATGAAATGGCCCGCCACATTCCAACTGATATAAAGATACAAAAAGTTTATGCCAAACAATTACCACAAGTATAAATTCATCTATGTGTCGTGAGTTTTTAATTATACTATGCTCGCAAAAAGAACCTTTACGCGCAAACACATTCAAAAACACTGTGTTTGGTTTAAAAATACATTTTCGAAGTATTACAGCTTCAATTTCGAAAATTTTTGCGAGTAATCGAGTAAAATCCTACAGCAACTCAGAGAACTAAACCATATCGAAGCACTCAACTCAGAGCGGTTTTTTTTTTTTTAAATTTAGATCGTGTAAATTCTTGACTGCACTCGAAACCAAAAAAGAACCAAAAAAAAATCGTTTTTCTCAAAGGTGTCGGTGGAAAGAAATTTTTATAAAAGTACGTGTCGGCTCTCTCGTAGAAAAGTTCATAAAAACCACTTGACTTGTTGTCCACACGAGTTTTTTTTTTTCATATATTTTCTGTTTTATACTCAAGCAGTCAGATACATAGATACAGATACTGAATAGTGGTCGATTTGAATACAATTGAGTTGATTCTCGACTTCGATGATGATGAAGGGAATTGTGTAGTATGTTTTTTTTTTTTTTTATTGGGATATCGAAAGCAAAAATTAAAGATTTCTTTGATACAAAATTCAAGCATAAATTCAGCAGAGCGGTCAGTCAAAGATTGGCATGTTTCAGATGCACAACAGCAGCGTTCAAGTGGAATCTTAAAACAATTTTTATTTATTATTCTCAAACGTTGTATAAGTTGTTGCCATGTTAACATTTTTTTTGTAAAATATTTCGTTCAGCAAGTTCTGTGTAGTTTAAAAACAATTTAGATTTATCTTTAAACGTTGTCGTAAATTTCAACTAAATGTGTTGATTTTCTGCTTTCTGAAAAAAAAAATAAAGAAGAAATAAAGAAAAACCTGCGTCTGCAAATCTTAATCTTGTGCTATTTATAAATGTGCTAGTCCTTGCAGCAGTAGTACGCCCCCTTTTCGTGTCACAGGCTTAGCTACGCGAAGAGAAATTCTATTTCGAATTTCACTCAAAACGTATACTTCTGGAAATCGCGTCACAGCATAAATTATTATACAAAAAAAAAAGAACTGAGTGATATATAAACAGGAATAAGTAAAAAACGTCTACGGTGGCGAAATACAATTTACCTATAAGTTGTTTGAGATTAAAACGGGGACAAGCAGTTCGTGGAAATCTTTGCTTCGATTGAAATCGCGGAGAGAAACATTTGTAAAATTTTACAACCGTCCATGCCATGCGCGATAAAATTACTCAGCTCTTTTGCCTACAAAAAAACGGATGTAAATTCAATTCAGAACATAATCAAGGTGATATTTTTTTTCTAACTGGCTAAACCATAATTATTGTTGTAACTACAAAAAAAAAGAATTGTATTTTTTTGTCAAAAATTTCTCACACTTAAAAAAAAAAAAAAAATTAAATTTAAATAAATAAATATATTGTAATTAAAAAAAAAACAGTGCGTGTTAATAATTATTGTCTTATGAAAACAAAAGAATGATTTGCTAATTAATTGTGTTTGTATTATTTTAAGGACATAATGTGCCATTTAAAGCCGCGACAAACGGGACAACGGGGGCCAATGGGTATTTTGGGACAGAAGGGCCCGAAGCGACAGAGACCGACTCATCAGGGACCGGGGGGATGCGGAAGTCGTTGGAGGGGAAGGGCACAGCGCCGAACGACGCTATTCACCTCCAGAGACGGGTGGGACTCTTCAGTGGGGTGGCTTTAATTGTCGGGACTATGATAGGTAAGCAATTTTTTTTGTTACTATGTAAATCATTTTCATTTATAAAGAATCTAAATTCCAAAAATATACAATCGTCAGTATGACTAAAATCCTCAAGAAAAAAAAATCTACTCGCAGGTATTTCTATCCTTCATTTTTCAAAAATAGAACAGATGACGTACGAAAAAGACGAAATTTTTATTAAATCTTTTTTGTTTCGCCTTTTATTTATACACGTAAATGATTTATGAGTGAACCGAGCAATCAGCCGAGAGATGATTATCTCAGTGGGCATTTCAATTCATAAATAAAAAAAAAATTCAAAGGCTACGTTAAAAAGAAAATGGAGAGAAATCGAAAATTCGAAAAATGACGATTAACCTGGTTTTATTTAAAAAAGAAATGTAGAACGTTATTCAACCGCCTATATGATTCAGATGACCATGAAAAGACAACGCTATATATTGTTTATATTAAAAAAAACACATAGGTTTATATCTACATTTTATTTGTCCAACATAAAAATAAAAAAATATAAAAATACGCCAAAAAAATAATATTCTGATACAAAGTCTGGATAGATGAGTTATTCGATAGAAAAGAATCAAATTGTAAAGATACAATACAGGTCTCAGTATTGATCCGTGAGGTACACTCTTGCGAATGATTATAAAGTCAGAATAGGCTTAGATGATGACTATCCTTTACATTTCTTATAATCAAAGTACAAAAAAAAACGAATTTTCACAAAGACGGTGTTAAAATTTGACAGTGGTCTGCAAATAAACCAATTCAAACGATATTTTTCTGTTTTTTTTGAATTTTGAGAATTTTCAATTGATTTATTCAAATATCTAAAACAGTTGCTACTGATGTTTCTTCGATCATTCTTGGAACCTAAATTTGATTTCTTAGCCACGCGATTATTTGAAGCTATTCCAACTACCAGTGTGCACATAAAAGGATTAAATTGCTTTTTTGGTAACGCAAATCTTTTTGGATTTCAGTCCTTTTTGTAGCTTCTGATAGTTCGGAATGAGCTCTGTTTCGCACGAAGTAAATTTAATGTTTTTCTCCTTCTATTCGACTAATTTGAAAAGCATATGTTTTTTTCAGATTGGAATAAAACTATCATGTGGCGGCATATGCTGCACACCTCATATTAAGCTTACTGGGCAGACGGCAAAATCGACCAATATTCTCACGTTCCTTGCCTGTCTCGTAAAAAAAGTCCTCCTCTGAAATAGCCTGTTGAATTCCAACCATGCAGATTTTCCACTTCTAATGCTGTCTCACCAGGAATACTCAAAAGGATTCAAAATGAATGTGGAACAGTCTCACCCGCTTCACATTTCCCACTCATAATAATTTGAAAAAAAAAAAAAAAAAATTAGGGCAATGTGGGTCGTAACCTTTCATTTCCTTTCCTCCTGAACCCCTTCGGTTAAAATCAAGATTGATTGTTCATAAGCAAATTATGAAAATTAATCGTGATGCTAGGCCGCGTCTCCCAAAAAAGCTTTCTACACACTTTGATGACGATACTTTTTGGGCTTAAAATGAAACACAAAAAACAAGCCTCTCTAGAAAGAATGATTCCGAACAAGCTATCCCCAATAACTATGTTGGCTATGTTGGACGGCTTTGCTCTATTGAAGACGAGGTTTAGCGCTTGTTTGCAGAAGATGTCTTTGCCACTTGAGTCATCATTTTTGGAACATTCTTGTTTAATCAACATCGATATACAAATCTTCGCTTATCTTAAGCATATGATTGACCAAAATAAATTTGGCTCTTGATTAGGCTTATGCTTCCGTACCATATAGCGTGACCTAAATGATTGCGGTTTTCAAAATTCTCACTTTTTTTCTTTAATCCAAAGCAAATGCTATTTGCGGAAGTGAATTTTTAGCTTGCATTTTGAACTGGTGTTGTTTTCGGAGTTTAACGCGGAATGCAAGTAAACTAGATCTTTAAGTTACATCTGTCACTCCGATACGTCGAAGTAGCAAGTTCTCTCTTATTGACAGCCTCAAGTGGATATTTAAAAACTTGTCAATGTTTCCTACAAATTCATAGCTTTGGATAAAATTTATTAATATATCAAAAGCAATTTCGAAAAAATATAGGTTTTTAAGAGAAGGCTGAGTTCTTGAAAATTTTAATATACGAGTATTTGACATTTATGAAATTGACTGGTTTTTGGAGCTTTGCTTATACAACTTGCATTCTTACTGATGAAGGTTTAATTTCCTACCAAATATAACAATACAGTATAATATAGTATAGCACAATTTATTGGCCAAATCTTTCCGGTTCTTCCCGAGATTACCAGCGAAAAACATGCTTACAATTTAAATGTATATAGAAAATGTCCTGTGGCACTTCTTCTGATAAAATGTATGAAGACTTCCAATCCGATCTCTTCGCTTACAAAATGATCGCTAACATGACTTTATATAAAAAGACACATGTCTTGGGTTGAATCTTTGCGCGCCAAAAACAGATATCATCAGACACGTATTGTAATAAAAACAAATTCAATGAACTGGCGTTAAATGAAACGATTTTACGACTGAAATAATAGAATTTTATGTGTGTTTATTAAATCGGATGCGTTGCAAAATTAACGCCTGATGTTTTTAAGCTTTAAATAGATTTTTAGTTCCCTGTAAAATATCCCATAAAAATAAATTTAATAAAAACACATTTTTCGTAGACTGTTTTAAGATGAGCAGAAATCCATCGCTAAGTTTCTTTTGGAAACAACCGAATTTTTTGCTGGGGTTTTTGAAAGAATCTTCGAGTTGGTTGAATTAAGTTTTCTTTCCTTTCATAAGCTAATTCTTTGGCTGCTGCAAAAATATCAACAAACTATTTGCATAAATTTATCATTGCATTCTTCATACCGATTTGTTAAAAGTGTATCACACACCTTTGACGTCCACACCTTGTTACAATAATAATAAAAAAGAAACAACAATAATTAGAAAGACATTTATAACCTGCAAAAAGTATCTGGCATAAATAATTTCAAAGCACAACACCTGTCCTTGCACGCAATCACCACAATGCGCATTGGAATGGGCATCTTCAGGTGGTTGTTAATATCAATCTACTTATTCTATCTATTGTGGTTTCCTGGATTGAAAAGACACTTCAAGTTGCTTCTATAAATAGATTTCTGTTTCTTTTTTTTTTTTTACCCTATTGAAAAGGGTATAATACGAGTAGATGTGGTCTTATTGGTTTTGAATTTAATCAAAGTCAACTGAGGAAGGTTTGTGGGTTTAGTGTTCAAGTGCGTTTCAGAAGATTGTTAGAGTTTGTTAAGCGTAACGTTTGCATTTGCTTTTTCATGAACAAGGCAATCTTTTTTCTATTAGAATGTTAGTTCGAGTATTTGAAAGAAATTGTGTAGACTTCAATCTCTTAGCAACAGAAGAAGGCTTATCTTCGGAATTTCTCAGAAAATCCATTAAAGGTTTTCCCGTCACTTAAGTGTACTTAGTTTAGAAATCGTTGACATTGTTTTCCTTGATTTGCACTATACTCTTATGGATAGGTTTCATCGTATACGAACTCATATTAAGCGTTCGAAGAGTTGCTAAAGTGAGTCGACGCTATTTTCAGGAACTCGCCATTTGTCCGTCCACTAGTTGGAAGATTTTGAGAAGAGATCTTGGCCTTGCCCCATAAAAGATTCAAGTCGTTCGTAAAGTGATCGTGGTGAAAATCATCTGGAAACTGAACCGATTTCTAACCGTCTAATCCTCAGCAGTTTAGATGCTCATGTACGAAGTTTAAATTAAATAGTATAGCCACTATAAATATTTCGCTAACTTAATCATTTTCGATACTTGTAAACATGTATGGTGCTTTCAATTATGTCGATACAGAAACGATTTGGGAAGCTCTTATAAGGTAGGGAATAAAGGGCTTCTTAAGCTATCTAATTGCTGAAAAGAAAACAAGAGCCTAGTCTAGATATTCGTAGTGATGAAAAAAGTGAATGAAAAAGTTCTTCCATCCAATGTAGAAGAAATTGGTATTGGCGACCTAAGATGCACAAACAGAACTTTTTAAATATGGCTGCTTTGTTTTGGTAATGAGCATGCACCAGATAATCTTTCTGGCATGGGAGAACGAAAACATAACTCAAGACTGGAATATGAGCTCTATCATTCCCTATGTCTTGCAACAACTATCAAGATGAATCCCTGGCGTGCCGCAACTATGTGAAAACATGAAAGATCATAACTATGTGCAGGAATAATCTAGAAGCAAATTTGCAGCTATCGTCGTCCACTTTTCAACTTAAATTTTGCAATGTTCTTTTCATGATTATTTAGTTTAAGGTATAATATTTTGTTTCACAGTCACAAAAATTTAACCAATTTTGAATTTAAAATACAAAAAACAAAATTAAATCTTGATGTGACAGCTTTTTTTGGGTGCCAGGTCTGGATTAAACGGGTTATATTTTTTCAAAAGTTTACTACTGATTGCGAATGGACCTAAAAGAGCACTCTCGAGAGTTGGGGCCGTGAAAATATCAGATGTTTTTTTCGGAGACCTCACGTTAAGCAGCCGACGCACTTAATACCGAGCCACAAAACACCACAAAAATAAAAAATATATAAAATACATTTGATTAAATGACAACATACTTGAGGGAAAGCATATCTGCCCACGAAAATTCGAAATTCGTTACTCGCAATCTAATTATAGATATCGAGTGTCTAGCTTGAACGTTTCAACACCACAGTACTTAAAAATACTTTGAAATATAATTTTTTGAGTTTTATTCTTTTCTTGTTTGAGTTACTATCTCCGTAGGTCCGAATCTGAAAAAAAAACTCAAATAAATATTGACTTTGGAAAACTTACAATGTACACACAATTCTCCACGTTCTTTTTGCAACAATATACCGAACTAAAGATTAATATGTTAAGTGCCTTTGGGTATTTTATAATGCGTTACTTTCGCAAATTGATTCGTAAAAGGTCTTTTTCAATTCAACGCAACTTAACCCATTTTCAATTACTTTAATAGCACACACGAAGGCATCCATTAGTTAAGTTGGAAAAATATGTGCGTTACACTTGGCGGATAGTTTTCACAGATTATTTTTCTTTCAAAAAAATACGGTTGTTTGTCATCAATATTTTGACACTGAACAGCGAAATGACGCAAAATATGGCACAATAAATAAGAGTCTACATTTTTCAGTTAATTTTTTGAAAAACAATTTAAAAGTGGGGTGTTGCGAAAGAAATCCATACGCAGAATAGGATGGACCATCTATAGTTTTTTTTTTCCGACACATACATATGTTTTGTCACTGACAGCTCTAAGATTATCGATTCATGCTTCAGGAAAGTTGGGGAAGCTGCTTCCAAAAATGCGAATCTTGAAAAGAGGCTGGTGTTCTAAAGTTTCTGAGTAAAATTCATGAGACTTTTGAATATGTTCCCGTAGTCGCCCTGTGCGCTGAACGAAGAGCATTGGAGTTGATGTGCTTAGTCTGATAACCTAAAGAGGTAAAGGTTTCCAGCAACTGAATAACAGTCGGTTTAGTATGAGGACAAGTTTTCATAAAAATTTCGAATTATTCGCTTACAATGTCAAATTGTGGCAGGAAACTAAACGACACGTATATCCGCTGCATTATCGCTATTTTTGCCCAAAAATCATTTTTTCAGATGAGATACATTTCCATCTCGGTGGATTCGTTAAAAAGTAAAAATTCCGTATTCGGAGTTCGGAAAATCTGCAGGTAATACATTTTAACGTACGGTTGATGAAGCTTTATTTGGTCTTTTTTTACAAGACGACGATAATATACATCAATTGAGCGCACTTGTGAGCTATGATTAGAGTAAAGTGGCATACCAGCCGCTCACTAATCGATATACTGCAACACAACCCACGCTTGGCCAGGACGGGGCGGCGTTTTGGTGATATTTGGATTTTTTGATTGTTAGAGCCATACTATAATCTGGAATTATATTGGCAAATCTTTTGGCGAAGCTGGAACCAAAACTTCCAAAGAAACATATATTGGAGAAGTACATTTACCGAGAAGCCTACTGCAAAAAAAGCCAAGACCGGCGTATAAACGAAATCATAAAAATTTTGAACCGAAAAATTGGAAACAAACAAATGAATCATCCTATACGTGCTCAAATCCAAAGATTGATTCAATTGTAAGCACATCTATGCGAATATTTCTAGAACTGGAAAACGCAACGCATGATTTTAAGCAAAACAGTTCAAAAATTCTTTAAACAATATTTCAAATTGACTTTCAGGACAAAGGCTGTTAGGTTTAAATAAAGGGCCAATCGTGGCGATCAATTATGCTACTAAAGAACGATTTAGCGGATTCGCGTTTTTGTGAAAGCAGCCTTAAGTGTTGAAGATATTTTATTTCTTTCTTCAGAAATATGTAAGAACTCAAAAAGTTCAACATAAATGTCGTCGATGACACAACTCAATACGTAGATGTTAATATACAATATTATAAAGAGTAAAATTTATCAGTTTGTATCTAGGAGGTCATCTCCGAAATTACTTACCCCATTTTAAAAATTCTTTCAACGATATTTATATTTTACCTTCAGCTTGAGCATAGGTTAAAAATTAATCCGTTTAAATAAAAATTAATTTTGTGGCAACTAATTTTATGACTTTATTCGATGAAAAAACGGCGACCGAAGGCGTTTTTTGCGAACACTTGCTAAACGGAAAGAAGTATTTAATTACTTTCTATAGGAAAGTTTTAGAACTCAAGAAGGTCTATAAAAAAGTCCGCTATGATGTATCTCCAAATATTAAGACTAATGCACAAATTAAATTTCACAATTAAAATTCAATTCAATCCATTAGGTGTTATTAAATTACAAAATGTGAAATTCGTATGAAAATAATTTTGCTTATCGCCAAGGCTGCATTTTTTACAACATTGTTTGGACAAGTAGTACGTTCTTTCGTCAGCGTGCGCCAAATAGACTTTTTTGAATTCTTCATATTTTCTACGTACACGAAATCTATACGAACGAAGTCGCAGGTGACTGCTGTTAAAATTATTTTCAAGGCTAAATTCTAGTGCCCGAAAAAATTTCATAATATACTGGACACATCAGCATCTTTATATTCAAGGCGACTCTTTATAAAAAATAAAAAAAAAAAAATTATTGATCAAATGAATCAGTGTGGGTGTAAGCGACGGAAAATTAATGAAAACGATTCGGAAATGAAAATATTTTGTTATTTTAAAATTGAAAAATATTTGTTGAAAACCATATCACGAGACAATGTGACTTGTTTTTTCAAAAATTGAATTTTCTTTTTTTTGTGACAAAAGGGGGTTGATATGACAAGTAAAATTTTGTTGCGAAAATTCGTTTCGTATTTATAATTTAAGTAATGACTAATAGGACGTGTCAGAATTTTTGTAATAACTATCAGTCATTTTCCTAACATAAAACTCAAAATTTATCGATCATTTGTCATATAACTGTCAGCGTTGGGCACATTCACGCAAATTATTGACTGCTGAGAAAAGTTAGGTCTCTGTTTCAATCAACCGTTTTCAATTGGAAATTTACATTTTCTGCAAAGTTTTTTTTTAGGTGTTGTGTTGGTACAAGGAAAGAAAGCGAATAAGGGAAAGAATGGAAAGTAGTTTGAAACTCAGATGAATTTAACTTTCAATTTGTCAACAGGTGGATTCATCACTGCATTATTTGCATTCGTTTAGTTCACAGTATTAATTGATGTACTAGAAAGTTGTATTTTTGGTAGATTGGTTCATCACCCTTACTGGTTTTATTTGGACTTCAACCAGCGAGTTGTTTTAACCAGTTCATATACGCAAAGAATCTTCTTCTCCGCACTGCATCTCCGAAAAGGGCACCAAATGCCAACATAAGGACTTTTCTCTCAAGGGGTTGAAGAGTATTTCGTCCGTCTGTGAAAAGTTCTATACTTCTGCGCCATAAAGCAAGCTCAGGGTAATTAATTAAAATCTTTGCATCTCCCAAGTAGTCTTAGTAGTATTGTACTTGTCATGCTAGTGTTCCAAATCCGTGCTGTCAATATAAAGGTTTTTGAATAAATTGCCATTGGCTCTGCTCTGAAGTCATAATAATGATGATACAATCTTCCAAAACACAAGAGCTGCATTATTTATTATTATTTATAATTATATTAGGCAAATAAAATACTACGAACTTAGCCAATGCGACATCAAATTTTTCGTCCCTATTCGGACAACACCAATACAACAATCTATACCAAAACTCATCTTTTTTTCAAACCATTTAGCAATCTTTAAATCCTTTTCTAAATGTCTTCTCAAGATTGCGTCATCAGAAGGCTGAATAAACCTTAAAGTCTTCAATTCACATCATGAGGCTTTTGGCTATCATTTCTGATTAACTTAACATTACCCTGGAAAAAATTATTTTAAGCAATTTTACCGAAAAATCTATCTCATATTACTAATTATTTTTTTTGGAAAAATATGATAATCACAAGTAATCAATTTGCATTAATTTTTCATTCACAGGGTCTGGAATATTCGTGTCACCTTCAGGTTTACTGGTTCGTACTGGTTCTGTTGGTGTAAGCTTCATAATATGGCTGGCCTGCGGTTTGCTCTCATTGTTGGGTAAGTCTTTTCATTCAAATATAAATGAATTATCTTTAAATGCATCATGTGTTCATACAAATGGAGTACATCATTCTTTCGTGTCGTAATTATTTTTTTATTATCATGGTTAATAAAGTGAGGACGTAACAAAAGGCGTCAGAATGGTACAATGCGGTTCTAGTATTTGTTGATATGTAAAGTGAAATTTGATTTCACTTGCGGATGTGTCCGCTGTGGTTTTGCGATAAAACAATTATTTGCACTCATGAATAGTTTAAAAAAAAAAAATACGTAGAAGAAGTCAAATTTTCGAACGTATTATGTTTTTCGTTATTGAATTGTTGCAGTAAATCATACAAAAATCAGGTGCATATAATTTGAGTGAAATTCATTTGAATTTAGCTCCTGAAGCAGTGTATAAATGTATGATTGTCTGTTTTATTGGAGGAACGCCAAGTGCACGAGGATCATGTGCACTGAATTAATGAAATATGTGAGGGCATGTGATGCGGCTGATATGTATATCTAGAATGTCATGCACATCGACACACAAGTGGTTTATTTATATATATATTGGCGCCGGTCATTTAGTTTATTATGCGATCTTATTCAAGGAGACAAATGATTTTCAAGTAGAAGCGGAAGAGCACATCGATAATGATGGCTTGGTCATTTTTGATATCTCTTCCGGAAAATAGACAATAGTTTTAATTTGTTTTATTCATTTTTGCTTTTTCTATAAATTGTTTTTGAGAAATAAAGACTTTTGCATTTTCTTGTGACTGTGTTTTGTGAAAAAGTCTTTTTTTGTAAATTTTTAAAACTTAAAATATCCTTTAAGAAGAAATCGGTGATTTTCCTCCTGTTTTCCTCATCCGCTTTCATGAGGAGTGATTTTTTTTTTTAAATCGCCTTCATCATAGCTTAAATAGTATTCTTGCGCCCAAAACATTTTTTTTTGTCTTGAGTTATTTTGGATTTGGTATGTTGGCCTCTCTTGATGCCATTGATCCATTAGCCGAATTTGTTTTACAATGGCAAAGCAAAATCGAGAATACTCGAACACTTTCTGCGCACTTGCCTGCCAAATCGAAGTTTTTTTTTCGAAGTTTTACCCTGAGCTGGGCTCAAAACATTGCTTGAATAATTAACCTTCTATCGACTGCATACAAAGTCTGCCATGAAAGCTGGTTGAAATTGGATAAATTTAATGTTTCATCGTCCATTACCTCTTGCAGAAACTTGGTGAGGGGTTTCATGTTTTCGCATTCCTATGTAAAACTTTGCAGATTTTTCACTTTATTTAGGCTTTCAACCTTAAACTGGGTTCTGCAAAATCAAGATCATTGCCTCTATATTAACACATGTCCGATTTCATTAGTCCTAGACTTTTTGGGTGTTTTCTAAGGAGTTTTCCACTAAACTGTAAGTTATTCATTGTTTAAATATTTGGTATAGGTCATAAGGCATTTGAAAATATGTGTTTTTGAATGTCTACTACTTAAAAGTGGTCTTACCTTCGATGCCATGACGAGTGCCCCCCCCTTTCTTGCCAATCCGATTGCCTTTTCATTGCGTTCCATGCCAAAGGGGTAACCAGGTTAACAGCACAGGCTGGCGCGGTTCTAAACCGAATAACATTTTTGAGTCTTTTTTATATTTTGTTATTCTGCAAAAAAAATGATTTCTGCTTTTTTTATGGAATGGTTTGGATCTAATAAAATTAAAGCATTGCTCTAAAAAATTTGATGTCTTAATTGAACGACGATCTTACCACACTATTATTTGAAATAACATCGACTATAGACGTTTAAGGGATAAATCGATTTTAAGGTTGTGTACCTCAAAAGAAAAAAATGGAGCCATTATAAGAACGCGTCACTGTTCGTCTGTCTGTCCAAATCTTTTGTTTCAGAAACGCGTGAAGATATCAAGTTGAAATTAATATCAAATTCTTATGACTGCCATCTCTTATAACTAAGCTTCAATAAATACGGCTGTTCATTCCGCATATTTTTGAAACTCGCAAGGGCATCAAACCCTAAGGATGAAACAAACAACAGCGGCAAACTCGAGACGCTTTTGCTGTAATGGACGAAATATAAACAAACACTAGTTTGTACGGAACCTTCGATGCGCGAGTCCGACACGCAATTAGTTGGTTTTTTATATCTAAAAAGTGAATTTCATTTGTTAATTTTTGACAGTAAGTTGTAAGGCTTATAGGACAACGCGTTTATATTTTGAGTTGCCACTGCTTCTTTGAGTCATAGAAATCTTTATCGTTACAAAAGTGCTTATTTTCTGAAGAACTTCATTTTGATTTTTTCTGATATTTGAAGACCTGTATGTCAATTTCCTATCAAAACTTTTATGGCGTGATTTAGAAGCAAACATCCGAATGTTCAAAGAAACTCATAAGCTTATAAATATTACTAAATCTTATGAGCAATATTTGTACAGGATCTCAAATTTTAGATTTTTTTTGTAATAAAAGTCAAAGTTGCGTCATGAAAAATAATGATTTTCAGCTTGTTTCTGAATTGACGCACATGAAATTCATTTGTTTAACTTGAAACGCCTTCATCAATCTTTCTCACGCTATCATATTTTAGCATCTGCGGTTTTTTCTACATTCATCATGGCGTCTTCCGGTTTCGTTATTTTTTGACATGATGCTTGTGGACAGCGTTTACCGACCCTGTTCATGTGCGTGTACAATTTTTGGCAAACATATTTCGGCGCGTGTTTCGAATAAGCTGAGAACACTTAAAAAGGAAAGACCATTTAAATAGTGCCAAATTATAATATATTGAAAATAATTTTTGAAGCATGAAGCTAAAACGAGACGTTTTTTTTTCTCGAAATCAGAGAAATTGAAAGTGTTTGAAGTGACACAGATGAAGATAGCAATATCTAAAGTATATAAACGATAAGACTGATACGGGTTTCTATGAAGTACCTTTTATCAACAGGACACTGACGATTTTTTTTTAATTAATTCCTGCTAGTATTATTATTTTAAACTTCTTATAACACAGTACATGCGATATACGATGCCTTACACAAAAGCTTTCTGAACCCTTTTTTGTGCTTAAGGATAATTAAACAATGATTGGAATGCGAAGGTCTGACCTAGTCTTAGCATAAGCATCTTAGCTCGTTTTCGGCATTAAAGCTTTCATATTTATTTTTGCTTTCGAAAACAGACAGGGCCAGTTCCGGGGAATATAGATCTGGACGAGATTTATTGAACCATGGACGTTGTTGTTTTTTTCAATAATGTGCAGGGGTGCATTTTCCTCGTGTCAAAAGTAACGACGGGCCTCCTTTTTTGTCGGTGTCCTCATGAATTTCGAATGAATTTTGGTAAGCCAATGTGAGTATACTGACTGCAAAGCTTTGAATGCTGTTTGGTTTTAGTGTCGTTCTTCGTCAACCTTATCGATCTTATTAGACCCCATTGACAATTATCTTTTTTCAAACTTCTTCTTTTGGAGCCCAGCGAGTTGATTGCGCAAAAGATTTCGGATGACGATTAGAACCAATGATAAACCCTTTGCAATCAAGACGAGTTCATCGCCTATGCTATGCTATCAAGAATTATAATTTGATTGTCTTTCGAAGATTTGGGCCGACCTTAACAATATTCGTCCTCCACAGTGAAATGGTTAGTACATAATTTTCGGTACCACTTCGGGACTTTCTTTTTTTTTGTCGTGAAAACAACAATCTTGCTTTTGTGGAGGTTGTACTGATTCCAATAAGTGAATATATGTTAGAATCTTCGTATGTCTTCTAGAATGGACATTTTTTCATTGAACAAGTAAAGTTTTGTATCAATCCGGACATGGCGTTGTTTGCCGAAATCGAGGGCTCTCCAATATCACACATTAACATGCCAAACATATACGTATTTATTTATATAAATGATTTTAGATAGTCAGTGATATCTACAATTACTTTTATGGATAATCCAGTCAACACACGAAGTCATGAAAGTAGACATTTAATTATCCAGGTTATGAGACGATTTTATCTAACCCATGATTTACGATCAGAGTACATACGTATTTGACGTTATTGCAGTGGAAGTCATCTGAATTCAGAGACTGCTTTTAAGGGAGTAAAGTAATGCCCTCAATCTAGTTGGGCAATCAAGACAAAGTCAGAAGAGCTTCACATCAATTTACTCGTAAATAATTCTCAAATAAGTAGAAGTTTGCTGAAGAAGCGAAGCGAAGAATTCTCGATCAGTTTTGTAAACTCAGACGACTCGGCAGTATCAAACAACCAGGTATTATTTATTTTGAAATAATTGGTCTATATACCAATTGGCAAAATATAACTTGAGAACTGAAATTTCGTACAGCAGAAAATTTATCGCCCTAAACATTTCAATTAAATCCGACGCCATACTCGTACGTTGCTCTATTAGTCTGTCGCTTCTAGATTGATAAATATAGTCTGACATTCGAATTAAAGTGCGCGACTTATGAACATGCACCATGAAGGTGGTATTTTTCGACTTGAATTTCATTCAATTCATTCAAAAAAATCTAAAATGAAAGGCTCTTGAATAATTGTGAAATCTACGTGGTATAATAATAAAATTTAATTTTGATGTGAGCCCGAGAAGGATTTTAATTTAAACACAAATTCGCGCCAAATATTGAATGCAGAATCGCATGGCGCGAGGAAAATAGATTTTCTAATTTTTCCATCGATTGAGGGAACCTGTAGGATTCTCTAATTATGGGGCCAAATATTTGATTATCTTATTGCGGAAGAATGCAGTGACGCAGATTGCGGACCATCCTGAGATTCATTCCTCGATATAATTAGCGGGAGATACCCACGTTCAATGAAACGGAAGAAACCTTTGTTTTGCTCGAATTATTGACTAGATGGATGTTATTATTAGATGTGAGGAAAAATGTGAACGTTTGGATCACAACAAAAAAATATTGGGTTTAGGCGCGATTCGAAATGCCCCCACACAATCAATTTTGCTTGTATTGAAAAAAGTTCATTATCGTTAATTATTATCTACATTCGGTTAGATAAGGCTCACGAAAGACATGTGATGAGGGTACATAATCAGTCCCACAATGTCCGTTGTGAATCCTTGCCGTTGGGTATAGCTGAAACCGTTAATTTTTTGGTAATTACCTTTGGCACTTCTTACAAATTTATTAATATCCAGTTTACATTCTCGTTCCTTATTTCTAGAATGCCATTTAAGTACTTGTTCTTTCCGATTAATTATGAATTTTTTTTTCGTTCAAAAGACTGCCACAACAGGCTTGGCCATTAGTCATCCCGTCAATCCAATTTGTCAATTCAATTTGATGCTTTTGGTCCGTTGTTGAGCTCATGGATTGTGTCTAATTTCCTCACCAAAAAGTGTCCTTCGGCGGCAAATCGCAGCTTCGAGTCGGCCAAGCAACTTTAAAAAACCAGAATTATAGTTTGCTCAAGTCCATAAACTGCAACGTTTCTTCCAATCAAGACTTGGAAGCCTCTCCAAAACCCATACCAAACAGTAACTTGATTGGAAAGCATCGACTTTTTTATGACTCTGGATTTTCCGAACCACCGAAAAGAGAATTATTGTACCAAATTTGTCTTCAATTTCGAGCTGCTCGTCATTTAGCTTCAGTTCCTAAATCAACTGAATCTTTGCAAAATAAATGCAAATAAATTGAAAAGCAAACCATCTCATGACCCATCGACTTCATCAAGTTAAGAGCAGCTTGACTGTCTATTCAAATGGTAGTCTTCGAAAGAGAAGATAACATTTTTGGATGGCTCTTGGTGCTTTATAATTTTTTAAGACTTCCACTTCAAAAATTCTGCATGTGTTTGGTGGTCTCAAGGTATTAGACCTTTGTCTCTAGAGGTTCTTTTACGAGCTAGAAATTATGGATACCTTTTTTCGATCACGTGTCAACATTCCTTTTCCATTAAGGTTCATTCAAACTCATTTCGATGAACGTATTTAGACTTAGGCGCGAAGAGGATAGTCGTACTTTCAAATCTACGTATGGTGCAGTTCGAAATGTTGCTTATTGTCAAGAACATAGAAGCTCGATCTCCGAGGGGTTCACCCACTCATTTTTATTTGCACATTTTGATACTTGGATTCCATTTGTTTGCTTATCGTCGGAAAAAGAACGACATTTTAGATGAAACTAAAATCGTATGAATGCTGTTATTGAATTTTTATCCAAGCTATCGCTGCATTTGGACGGAATGACGTAAAAATATAGCCCATAAAAGATGATTCCTTTGATTCTGAAAATTTAAAACAAATATCATTCCTAAGCCTACCATTTTCAGACAAGTCTTGCAGCAAAGCTTTTCTTTAGTCATCTGGCTATCAACGGGTTATGACGTCCTTTATGTTGCATAGTCCTCAGATCAATCAGAAGGACTAAAGATAATTAGAAAATTAGATGGATTTTTTCGAAGATGGCATCCGAAAAGATATCGGGAGTATGCCAATGGTTTTTATTTGCATTGGTATACAAGTCGCATTATTTTATTCGTTCGAAGGTGTACTCCATTTTTAATATTTTTTTTAAAATAATGAATAAATGAACTATTAAATATGTGTGTATTTTTTTTTTGTAGGCGCTCTGGCATATGCTGAATTAGGCACAATGAACACTTCATCCGGGGCTGAATGGGCCTATTTTATGGACGCATTCGGGCCAGCTCCGGCATTTTTATTTTCATGGGTATCGACTTTGGTGTTAAAGCCATCACAAATGGCAATTATATGTCTTTCATTTGCACAGTATGCAGTGGAAGCTTTCGTGAAGGAATGTGACCCACCAACGGCTGTTGTCAAGATGGTCGCATTAGTCGCGATTGGTATGTAGTCGACATTACATTTTCCATTTAATCATAAGCCATCTCTAGCAGGAAACGAAAAAGTACACAAACAAAAATTTATTATTTCTGTCCCTCAACAGTGATGATTCTGTTCGTCAATTGTTATAGTGTTAACTTGGGCATGGCTGTACAGAATATATTTACAGCTGCTAAATTGGTCGCCGTACTGATTGTGATTTGTGGCGGAGCGTATAAGCTATTTCAGGGAAATACTCAGCATCTGCAGAACGCATTTAATGGACCGACACCGACACTGGGGGCAGTTGCGACGGCATTTTACACTGGCCTCTGGGCCTACGATGGTTGGAACAACTTGAATTATGTCACCGAAGAGATCAAGAATCCAAGTAAGAATCTACCAAGGTCAATTATAATTGGTATACCATTGGTAACGTTGGCTTATGCCTTGATAAATATTTCGTATTTGGCTGCGATGTCACCCACCGAAATGATTGAATCGGAAGCGGTTGCGGTTACCTTTGGTAATCGTATCTTGGGCACAATGGCTTGGCTGATGCCATTAAGTGTGACAATAAGTACGTTTGGCAGCGCCAATGGTACACTCTTTGCAGCTGGACGGTAAGTAGTATGAAGTTAAATGAGCATTAACTATATTTGATTATGTTTTCGTTTTCTAGACTATGCTTTGCTGCAAGCCGAGAAGGACATTTGCTTGATATCCTTTCTTATGTTCATGTTCGTCGTTTGACACCAGCACCTGGTCTAATATTCCACGTAAGACAACAAATTGTTGACTATAAATGTATATTAATTGAGCGTTTTTTTTTTGCAGTCTTTAATTGCAGCGGCTATGGTGCTTTATGGAACAATTGATTCGTTGATTGACTTTTTCAGTTTTACAGCATGGATTTTCTATGGCGGTGCTATGTTGGCGCTAATCGTGATGAGATACACAAAACCAAACTATCCGCGGCCATATAAAGTGCCACTTATCATTCCAGTTTTGGTTCTAGTCGTTTCAGCATATCTAGTTGTTGCGCCAATCATCGATAAGCCACAAATTGAGTACTTGTATGCATTGGGATTCATCTTTGCCGGATTGATCGTTTATATACCATTTGTCAAATTTCATTACACTCCGAGGTTTATGCGTAAGTATGGACTATAAGTCAACTTCAATGTTGTTTATATTGCTTAAAAGAATTTTTTAAAATCTCTCTGATTAGAAAAAGAGAGTATACCTATCAGAGACAGCCACTGGCTACAGAGCTAACTATCAATAATCTGGCTAAAGAACCAGACCTTTACTTGAAGCAATAAAGCCTGATGAGCTGTTTTATCTGGTTGGTGCCAAATCGTTACGTATTTCTGCGCACTATCTTCAAAAGGAGTTATTGTCCATACAGTCCGCAAGTTTAAATGGATCAAAATATCGTTCAGCCCCTTTGAATCACCTACCATTTATTGTCTCAAGCTCCTCCTGGAAGATCTTAAGTGATTCGTCGTGAGCGAAGATGTTGTTGACTTATAGTAAGTCTCGTCTGGTTCAGATTGGTTCACTGCAGAGTCTCGTAGAAGCTAATCCTCAGTTCTCTGTGGTTTGGATGGAAAGAGACTTCTGAGGCAATGATGCCCCGGAGTTTTCAGCTGCAAGTTATTGCTGTACTTCGTTTCCGAATTAAATATTTATGCACTTGAGTTCACTAAGCAATGTTCGATACTTAACAACAAGGTGGGCAATAAACACTCACCCGATTGCTTTGAATTATTTTAAAATGAAGGGACATTATATTTTTTGAGAATTATTATCTGAACTTTAGGTTTTCTTTTGCTACTTTTTTAAAATGATACCGGTGAAGTGGGTTCAGCCTTTGTTAATGAAAATTTGCGCTCTTGGATAGACTTTAAGTCGATAAAATCTTACACTCCTTTGGATATTCGCTTAATGAGCTTCCAGAATCGAAATAAGGCTGGAACACTCAAAAACGGGCGATCTTCACGGCCAGTACAAATCACCAAAGTGAGGCGAAGGCCGACCCGAAAACATATCGTTGAAAATGTCAATTGTCACTTGAGCTGTGTGCACCGTTCTGTTGGAACTGCATGCCGTCCAGTCTCAATTTATTGATTTGTGGTAAAGGAAACTCATTGATCACGGTCCTGTGTTACACACCATTTATATTTATTGTATATCAACGGGGTCCTGAAAAAATGAAGCTCAAGACCTCTCTGGCATTAATGGTGCATAGGGCAGTGACTGTGAGTGAATTTAATGGATCGTTGTAATGGACATGTGGATTATAACTACTCCAGAGGCACAAATATTTTTGCTTACGTACCCATGTCTTTTCAGGTGGAAATGGGACTCCGTCAATGTTCTTGATAATTTTTGACTGAATATACTCTATCGAGTCGTTAGAGTCGTCATTTAAAATAAACTGTCATTAGCTTGTGGAGTGTCATAACATTATCATAAATGGTCTAAAAATCTCAAAGTATTTATGCCTTGAAGAGACTTACCATAGAACAAATTGGAGATCTGCGTGGAAATTAACAGCCCCAAGATTGTCGCCAAATTCTTTCGTAAAAAAGTGGACAAGACAATTTCGCTATCTTAAGGAGAATAGCATTATACGGCTTTCAAAGTATATGCTAGATCTGTGTAGTTTACAAATATCAATATAAAACTAACAGCTGCCTCTAGTTGCGAAAAAATATTGCATCTTTCGATGAGATGATATTTTGCGGGCCACCTTGTGAGCCTTTTTTTGAATCGCTCTTTTGGTTGTGCATACGCTCGAATGTCTTGAGCAATTCTAAAAAATATGTATATATATTATAAGTCATTTACCTTGCAAAACTGATAATTTTAATAATTTTTCTTTATGTTTTATTACAGGCAAAGTTACTCTATTTTTCCAATTGCTCTTGGAGGTGGTGCCAACATCAACCATGGCAATGTTCGAATAACTTAAATTCAACAGTATAAGCCAAAAGTAATCGAACAAACTTACCATACATATACTTACACAGATTCTCATTTCGACAAATAAGAATAAAAAAATCATAGCTTAGTAATCAGCTTAAAGATAACCATGTTCAAATCATGTACATTTGATATTGTTATAAAAAATACATATATATGCCACATATATATGGTTAAGTACCTAATTTAATGAAGAACAAAAGTTTACTTAAATAGTTTTGCAATAAATACAAGGTATTTGCGTAGGATAGTGGAACAAACAAACAACTTAAATAAACAATGTTACCTTTTTTTACAGAATGTGTAAAATTTTAATTAAGTTTGTTTGTTTTTTGTTTTTTTTAAGGCTGCTGGAATATTTCTTTGAATTCAATTTTATTTCTTAATTCTATGTTTCAGTGTGTCTGACACTGTTCTATAAAAGACAAGACAAAATGCATTAATTGCATACGAGTCTATTTAAAATTTGTACATTAAGAAATTATATTTAACTTTTGGGTTTTTTTTTTAAATAATTTCTAAAAAAACAAAGGATCATTCTCAATCAACTGATTTAATTAAATAAAAACATAAAATAAAAAATAAAAAAAAATTAATGTATTTTCATATTTTTTGATAAGAAATGTGTATATTGAAAATTTATATTTTTATATATGCTTTTGTTAAACTATAGATACAGGAAACCAGAGAATCAATATAGACCATGTATTGTTTATGTAAACGGTTAAAAGGGGCATAAGTCGCTTGGGGGCTTTCTTTTTTGTTTAAAACAATCAAATTGATTAGTATTACTGTTCTGAGTCTACGATTAGTGTTAATATTTGAAATAAAATCATGTTGACATGATGGTTTTTGACGTCTTATTTGGAACTTCGTGGAATCTGTCCTTTTCTTGAGGTCCCTGTGATTTGATTCTTCTTTTCTTATTAGAAGGATGTTTATACCTTTGTATGATCATGCGGCATCATTTGTCATTTTAGGAAAAATAATAATCTTGAATTGGAAGTTATTTTAAACGACGTGTATTTGCATGATGAGCTCCTCAAGATATTTTTCTTAAATATGACCAAACTCAAAAAATAAATTATATCACTTCTTCTTTGAAAAGAATCGAAGAAGTTGTTTTAAGGACTTCAGAGCAAAGACGAGAAATTACGGAGACCGATAAAAATGCTGGCAAATCCATGTAGGACATTTATTAATTATTGATGGATACTACTTATACTCATTGACGCTGAATTAAGTTTATTAGAAAGCTGCACTAAACAACAAGCTAGAAATAACCTCCTCCTAGAAACCTGTGAGGAGATGTCGAGTAAGAAACAACAAAGAAAAACTCGAGAAGCAAAATGAAGTGTACAGATACATAAGAGTGGAAGGAAAATAACGACCGCGGAAAAAATAAGTTTATTTAGTCTTTCAGCTCAAGGATATTGAAAGGAGCGGACATAAAAGACTTAATTTTTAGAAAAAGGACAATAACCTTGCCAGCCGTCTGGTTTACCTTGGATGTATTGAGGGAGAATTTCCAGAAAAAATTTAGAAAAGTCAAAGATATTTTAAGAACTGAACGTTTTAAACATGGCGGGCCCTTGCTATCAGCTTTAGGAAAATAAAAGAATGCCCGAAGATTCGTCGTTGCAAGAAGGCCAAGTTAAGAAGAAGTAACAGCCGTTAACTAAACAAGATAATTTTATGGATCTCGAGTCCTAGCTAAATACTTAACTAAAACAGGGGGCGGAGAAAATCTGATTCAAACAATCGCTGATGCTAACAGGATCGTTGTAAACAATAAGAAGCAGCTTGACCGAAAGCGTGAAGGATTTAAACCCATTATTTTATTCGAATACTACAGTATTAGTCTCATGAATTTTAAACACATGATGCTTAGATGTTTTTTTTTGTCTTATTTTGATTGAAAATACGATACGCATATTTTATAATGAAAACTATAGTTTTATTACCAATAGTTGGAGAATCAATTTCAGTTACACGAAAATGGACCTGATGCGCATTCAAAAGACGTTGTCAAGATGGGACCGTCATCAAAGTATCGACAAGGTCTAAATACTATGAATTACTATGATTACTTTTCCCACACTTAGACGTCAATCTTCGCAGAGCTTGTTGCTCATAATGCCAGATATTTGGCATCTGATTGAGTAGGACTAAAATGTTATGCTTGTCAATGGCAGCCTTTGTTTACAATATGCCAATTTTATTAATAATAAAATTTTATAATTTTAAAAGTTCTTTCCACTAATTTTTATTTGAGTTGACAGATATTTGGCAACACTCAGCATTTAACATGTGTTTTGGTGGTTTGTGTCCATACTGTGAATTGGCATCACTTACAAAAAGCTTCAAAAATTGGTTTGTGTATGAAATTTCAACTAAAAGCTCTCATAACTCATGTTTTTCAAGTCGAAAACACGAAGAAGTTGTTGCCTCAGAAATAAATAATTCAATTCAAAAATTTCCAACTCAGTGATTTTCAATACAGATTAAGTTTATGCATTTTTTAACAACATTTTTATATTCACTAGCTTCGTAATCAGCTTTACTGGTTACCAACATTTCTGTTGTTCTTATCCTTATTTAACTACGCGATTTTATGTGCTGTAAAACAAAATTTCCATTCAACTGTTGAACATTTGGCTTGGCTGTGGTTTTATGTTTTTTTTTTTTGTTATCGAAGAATGTTATCGGACACTAATTTGCGTTTAAAATGTTTTTCTTCAAATGATGATGATGTGTTACAGGACATCGCAACTAATGACTTTTATTTTAAGATCTATTAATCTTTCGCTCAATTTCGTTATAATGGGTAGGGTTTGGGTAGTACAATTAGATATTTATCTCAAGTATGTCCAGCTGTAGGAATATTAAGATGATATTGACTTCATCTCTTGACAAGAAATCGACTCGTCGGATACAAATATCCGCTTGGAATCCGATTGGCACCTTTCATTCGACAGAAGTCATTCTAAACTTATGTTTCCCTCTATGTCAGTCGCTAGCATGAACTGAAACTGGGAGGATCGTTGCCTTCAACCCCCTTATTTTCGAATAGATTATCTGCCGTCGCAATGCAAAGTTTATTCAACGCCCAGTTCATCAATAGCTTCTTTGATAGCTTCGTCATAAACACTTTTGAAAGCTTCTTCAATACCCAGGATTGCCTGAAGAATTATTGTTTATGCTGAACTTTAAACTGGCTTCTAATATGAAAACTTGGTTTGTATGCTATTTGCCCTGCCAACATCATAAACTTCTCATTTGATGGTACGAACTAAATTATTGCCACTCGGTTAGATAAGGTTAAACAAGGGTGGGTCATGAATAGATATTTCTGCTAGTAAGGAAATAACAATATTCATATTCAGTAGCGCAATTCATTAACGACCAAACGACCCTAAATTGTACTTTAAGCCAATTTGAAATCTGAATCTTAAGAGAATTGTCTGCTTCTATGACCGCTCATGTCTTCCCTTGTCTCATATCCTTGTTTTTTTTGCTTCGAAATTCCTATGTCTAACTACCCAAAGTAGTTTGACTTCATCATCACTCATATTTTTATGAAGATCTGACAATTTCTTTGCCAGCTAAGAAAGTGTTGCGCAGATGATCTTGTTCTTTTTGCTTGCAGTTTTGGCTTCAGATTCAGTTTCCGTGTACGAGTAATGTAATATTGTCCATGTCTTTTGGCTTCTCTCGGTGCTTTGTTTACGAAATCAATTGACTCATACATGTTGCCGCAAATGATATAAGAGCGTTAAGCTGCAGTAGGCCTTCACAGGAACGTAGCAATTACACGAACATTTTAATATTGACTAGTAGAAATTTGAAGTTTTTAGACAGAAAATAGGGTTGGATGTGTTGTCCAACCAGTCAAGCATGGCGACGATGTGCATCAATGTAAAAGAACTCATCCGAAATCATAAACAGGGGAGAATTATAACATTTTAGGACTTAAATTTCATAGAACTGTTTTGGGACGAACTTGACAAGAAAAGATCCTAAAACATCGAAAGATAAGGATTGCGAGTAGTCTTGTGACTATTTACATTAGGAAGTTGATTGACAGGCAAATTGGTGCTACCAAAACGAGGATGAACAATTTGTTATTTCCAAAGTCATTTTAGTTAGAAGATTAACTTGATTTGGGCCGTTGACTTCATAAACATTTTATTGATAAAGCTAGTTTCAATAAATTTTTATAATAAATGACGAGAAAGATAAACAATTTTATTTGAATTTCTCTGGCATAATGTACTGTCCAGAAATTTAGGAGCGTAAGCGTGTAAGCTTAGTGCATTTTTTCAAAAGAAAAAGATTTAAGTTGAACAAGTTAAACTGTCTCTTTTTTGACTGACAGTTTTTTTCGTTATAAAATTTAGAGCAAATACGCTTCGAATGGCATAAAATCGGATTCGATCTGATATCATTTACGTATCCTTACAAGCGTCTATGCGTATCTTTCTTATCGCATCCTTCCGGGCCGTACCGTATCCTGTGAAAATGTCGTTAATGTGCGGCTTCTTAAGCAGCTTTCTCAAGTACAATTGGCATATGTTCGTCAGACTGAATGGACTTGGTAGTAAATTTATTTAAAGATAAACTCCTGTTCTCATCGCAAACGTTTTCTTGATCTAAAAGGATAAAAAGAATAAGTGAGGTGTACCTTGTTTCCTCTGTAACTTAATTGAAATTATCACCCAAGTATAAACTTATTTCGTCATCAAACAACATGTGCCCAAGAGGGATGGGAACACCAACACTTTCCCAAAGTAACGTCAAAGCAACTCAATTTACAAAATCATTCCTTCGCAAATCTCTGGTTTAGCCAATAGTATAATACGACTAGTAGTATAATACGACTGCATGCCTTCCATGCCTGAATGTCCAAAAACAATGTCACATTGGTTTTACATATGTCTCAACAAAGCGCCTTTTGGGACAAATCCAGACCAATGGAGTTCATCCCCCTGTGCCAGTGTGTCGCTGGAGCTGTTTCTCCCAAAACTCAAATGCAATACACTTTAAACAAATCATGCGGATCGAATTGACGAAGGACAGATAGCATAGAAACCATCCTCCATCCCTTGCCCTTCACCACTTCCCCCAAAATATATCTAGATATATATTTGGGAAATGAGTGTGGAAACTTTTGATAATGGCTGTGGAAATTCCACTTGCTATTCCAAAAGCGCATTCAAAATGCGGGGAAATAGCCCGAAACGAAATTAGGAGTTTCTTATTAAGCATGCTGGTAGTGTGGACTCCTGATGTTATAAACTTGAATGATACCTGCGGTAAGGAGCTGCAATTGCTGGGGGAGGGATTGCCATGGCAAGTGTTTTGATACTCAGGTTCATGAAGGTGCCGGATCTAATATCTTGCCATTCTGTGCAATGGGAATCACATCATGCTATGTTGATATATATAAATGAAATGTACACGTACTCTACAGGCCAAAAGTTTGAGACCATCTTCAGTGCTCGAAGGGTAAAATTAATTCTAAGCTCAAAAAATGTATTAAGTATAAAATGTACTAAAAATAAATGAAATAAATAAAATTATAAAATGTACTTAACATAATTGAATTAATTTTATAGTTCCTTGAAAAAGCCAGCTGTTGCCTTCGAGATATTGTTCCAGTAACCTTACACTACATTCCGCAATACAATTCTATTTAGTTCCTCCCAAAAAAGCTCTGTTGGGATAAATTCTCTTGATTGTGGCGGCTGATAGACTAAGTTAATATTGCGTTGTTATATGTCTTCTTATTCACTTTTATATTCACAGTGACCACAGTGCCAGTCATATAAGAAAAAAACCTGGAACATAAGAGAAATGCTCCCATTCTAGGTCGTGTGAAGTAAACAGCATGGTGATACCTTTGGTTTAGAGCTGCTCGTTTTTTCTCAAGGACCTCGATCTTAAATTCATTTTGGAATTTTTTTAATCTACCTGGCTTGCGTGGCGTTACGAATAGCCATCTCGTGTTGCGATGTAGCTTCAGACTTCTGTCTACCCATTAATAGCGCTTGGAAAATCGTAGGTAATTTCCGAGTTGCTGTTTTTTTAGAAATTGTGTGCAAGAAAATCGGTAGCTTACTATAGCTTGACTGTAGTCATTTACTCAGTCTATTATTCCGTGACTAAACATGTTCCCCATTGCAAAATAACGCCGTTCAAAAATTTAGGAGCGGCTTGATTGCCTTTTAAAATAATTCTATTATAGGCGGAAAAGCTTAAATTTCTGTATGCTCTTTTATTTGAATGAACTTCCGCTGCAAGACTGAACCAATCAAGCACATATTAGTCCGAAAGCAAGAATATGGAGAATAACCTTAGATGTTGACAATTGTGCAGCGCAGTTCGGTATTTCAGGGGCCCAGTAAAATTCCTTTACAAAGATTGCATTCAGTCGCTTCGTTGGTGTTAAATTATCTAAATATCACATTTAGTAAGTCATCCGAGTGTGTTTCTTTTTCAATTTAATTTTCTGTAAGAGTCCACAAAAGTCTTTCTTTTCGGGTCGCGTTTATTATGATTTTGACTAGAATTTATTCATTTATAAAGGAATCGCGAATATGTTATTTACACACCGCACTGTTCAGGTGTTTTCCTTAATAGTCCGCTCCCCGTGAAGTAATTTCCATGACATGAATTTCGTCAAAAAACTCCATTTAAGACCATATAGGGTCTTATAAATGAGCACTGTTATCCGTTGTATCGCCCTTGTCTCATCAATGATGGACGTCATAATGCGGTAAGGCCACGGAACGACTAACTTTGCCCGTGGACAGCATTTCATTATCACCATTTGACGTTGTTGGATTTCTAAAAGAAATTTTATCTTAACACGTCAGCTTATGCTTAAGGTTTTTACCAAAATTTCTTAATGAGATGGTCGACTTAGATATTTCCAAAATATTAAGGCAATACGAGGACCCATTCTACCACTGAATCATCTGTTGGAGGAACTTGACCGATGTTTTAGAATTTCAGGCGTAATAAAATCATGCAGCGTTTTTTTATGCTCTCCTGATAACTCTCTAGTACTGATCATATTCCGAAGGTTGATCGGAGTAAGAGTGAATCAACCAAATTGGATGAAAGATATTTAGAAACACCTTTTCTTTGATGCAAGTTAAACTTGCCAGAAGCTTGCTATTTTCCCAACTTTTGAAAAATTATATAATGTGAATCATGTTTCGACACTTTTTATTAACTTGTTCTCTGGTTCCTCTACCAACTGCGATTATTTCATCCAGCTTTCACTTGAGTTATTCCATTAAAGGGATTAAAAGGATGCGTGCTGTATGTCAAGCAGAACGATTGCACCCATAACTTGACTTTATTTCGTACACACTTTGAATATACTAACTCCCCTTACATTTTTGGAAATTTATTAAAAATATCTTCAGCAATCCAGCAGTTTTGATTTGATATACCAGTCTCCTGGAAACGCATAAGCGTTTTGAAAATGCGGGTACCCAATGCGAACTTTATAGGAAGGCGCAACACTTTCGGTCTGCAGTGTACAAAAGCCGAAACTTACAGTTGGTCGAAAACCGATAAAGACGTGCAAATTAATCCCCTTGGGATGGTTGCGGGCTCTAATTTTGGGTGGTAATCATTGAAGAATATCATGCAATAGAGAGATTGCATATCATGAAATCTGTAAAACGTGTTGAAATTGAATTGTACAGAAGAGAACGACCCTCTGGGTAAGTAAGTGGACCTTGCACATGCAAAATGTAAATTTTTGTTTTTACGATTGATGTGATTTAAATGCAATGCTTGAATAAGTGATTCCAATGAATTAATGAAGAGTATAAGACTTGTCTAGTTTCAATATCGAGAGAACTATTGTGAAAAATAAAACACAGACAAATGAACGAAACGTTCAATATTTTGGCACAATTCGCTCGCAAATTTAGTTTGAAGAATAATTTTGGGCATATAATCACCGTAGCCGTGTAACCAACTCAATTTCTTACCATTATTCCACCATAGAAGGTCAAACTTCGGGAATTATGCAGTGGATATATGTTTCCACACTTTAAGACTACATCTTGTGGGACTACGCAAATTGAAAGGAACATTTTTAAAAATGGTAGACTCACAATAAAGTAAACGTTTGACTCTCTGTGTGGCATATTGCCCTTTATAAATCCAATAATATTTTTCTATTTTAAATTACTCATAACCTCATAGAGTTTAGTTTAGTTTTTTGCTTGGAGCCCCTGTAATTTTTAACTTAATATTATTCAGCGTTGGTAGTAAATATTCTGTGAAAATTGCAACTGTCATCCTTTGGGAACTTAAGCATCCTTTGGGTACGAAACCCAAAAAAAAAAGAGGTAAAAAGCACTTATCAATGCCTAGATTACATCTCATGGGTAATTTTTTTAATCCAAAAATTACAATTTTGCTTGTTAACGTGACCGTTGACCAGAAAAGATAGTCCTATCACTGAAACTGATCTGATAGTAAAAATTCGGTATGATGACATCCAATTGAGTTTCATCCCTTTCACAGAAAGTACGGCGCAAACGATGGATTAGCTTTAATTGGTGTTCAATTGAGATCTTATACGGGACTCTCGGCAGAGGCCGACTTTCTGAAGACGACGTCGAATCGATTAATTTGTGCCCCCGGTTACACCCACCTCGACTGAAGCGATGGCTTCTTTGGAATGCACAATGTGAGCTCATGTTCCATGAATATTAACTATAAGTGGATATGTAAACACAAATTAATCAATAGTACTGCATAATCTCAAAAACTACTCAGATGTACATCAATGGGCATCGTAAATTGGACGAGTTATTTTCTAAGCTTCAAATCGAATTTTGGAAAAATAATTCCAAACGATTTTCGGGTATTTTTGCCTTTCTATGGTAACTTACCAAAGTATACTAAATATAAAAGTCAAATGCACTTATAGGAAATTCTATTGCTTAAAACAAAAACATGTTTTTTGGGTTCCGTACCTTAAGAGTGAAAACTGAATTTTGTCCGTCTGTCTGTCTGTCAAAATCATTTTTCTAAGGAACGGGTGGAAGTATCAAGTTGAAATTGATACCGAATACTTACGGGTGCGGTATTTACGACCTTAAGGGTTGCAATTGAAAAGTTCTTTCCCAGATATTGCGTTGCAAACGATGGCCTACTTTTGGGGCACCATAGTTTGAATAAACTACAAGAAGTGGAAAATCAAAATAAATTGTTAAAAAACGCAAGCCTTCTTTTTCTTTCGCAAAAGAAAATCTTGCTTTCTTCCGAAGAACCAACATTTTTTTTATTGGAACGCATCTGAATTGGGAATTGAACTAAAAAGTTATGTTTAATATTCTTACCGCGAGTTAAGTAAAAAGAATTGATCTATCTGTAAAAATATTCAATCCTTTTATAAACAGAAAATCGCAACAATCAAATGAAAACAAATTAGCAAAGTTATATAATAATATTTCAAACTTTATTTTAGTATGGCTATCATGGGTGATGTAGTTGTGCCAAAATTACAGATTTAGGAAAACAAACTATTTAAAAATGTTGCTAAATCTTCCCTGGCATCACTCCAGTTCTGATCGTCATGATCAATGTTGAATTGATCTCCGTCAGAATAATTAATAAATTATTTGAATAATTCTGCATTTGAGTTGTACACATAATATTTATTTAGTGTTGGAATGTTTATTCGAACGGAAATTTAAATTTTTCGTTTATCCATTTATATATATTTTTATATTCTTATTGATTTATATATTTGTATGCATCGATCAATATTTTGATTGCTGTCACATGAAAATTTTCTCATCTGTTTTCGTTATTCTTTTGTTCATTTTTTTATTCATTTATAGTTTTTTTGTGCAAAGTGGATTTTTTTCGTACTTTCCCTATCAAATCTCGGGTAAATTTTCAATTTAAACATTTAAAAATATATAATTTTTTTTTATTTCAGTTGAAAGATAAATTAGTATATTGTATCTCTGTACTGAAATTTGTGCGGTTGTAGGCCTATATAATTGTAATTTTTTGAGTACGAAGCGAGCATCTTCCTATCTATTTTGTATACAAGCTTATGATTTACTAGTCCGAAGCAATTTTTTGGGAGTGAAGGTATAACAAAAAATTTTTTAGACTTTTTAGTCCATGTATATTATGTGTGCTTTTAAGGTACTATGGATAGTAGACATGGCCTAAAAGAGAGTGTTTTATTTTCAAACTTAAAGAACTTACATTTAAAATTTAAACTAAAGAACTTAAGAACTACTTGTTTCTAGGTGGGCTACTTAGGAAGTAAGGAGAGATTATTTTCAGTGAATAATAGATTCGTTTTCAAAGCAACTTTGTAAGGGCCGAGGTTAAGAGATTTATCTGCAGTAGGAAGCATTCTGGGTATAGCCTAAAATTATATATATATCAGTACAATGACAAAGTTCTTCCTTCAAACCATACCCTGATGCTATTTTTTATAAGAAGAAAATAATAAATCGCTATTATAAGCTTATCTGTGCCACAAGACTTTATTGCCACAGAGAAGCCGCACGACAAAATTGACAAATTTATATTTAATATATTTCTTTTATGCTTCAAAGTATGGTCTTCCATAAATAAGAGACTGTTGAAAAGGCGCATTTTTCTTTAGAAATCTTTGTTCTTAATTTCCAATTTCTTTTCAAAATTATTGGCTTCTTGGGAAGATTTAGCAAGGCATAACTTCCTGTATCTCACTTCATCGTCTTTGGAACTGTTTATTAATTTTTTATACCGCATCATTCACAACTATACCTAGGTTTGCATACAACTTCTTTTAACGTCGAACGATGGCCAGATCATTTGTTTAGCTATAAAAATTACTAAAAATCACTCGTGTCGTCCTTGGTTATAAACCCCATGCAAGAGGTCTGGATCCACATATATAGAGTACTTAGTTTTTTAATCTTGCCTATTTTAAGGTGGTTATATCTTCGACCTAGAGAGACGTGAAAAAAAAAATTGCACGCTATTACAAACTGTAGCTCTAGAACGATGCTGTAAGACAAGCGGATTTGTCATTAGCATAATTTTGGATATACCTTCACTTCAAAAAATTGCTATGGGCTCTTGGTCTACTGTCTCATCTGCCTCCTTGGTTTTTCCTTTCATCATTACATTGCCTCAATTAATTAAGTCTCTTTCGAAATTTCCAAGTAAAAAGTTTCGAAAAAATCGTCTTCGAGTGTTTCTCACTCAATATGATTGAATAAAATAAATATACATTTTTTGACATCAGCCCTTAATCCCAGTCCCATGCACATTTGGAATGAGCTAACAAAATCCATAAGCTTATTGCTTCAAGCTCTTATTTACTCAATCACATCGTCTCTAGTCGAATGCAGGAAAAGTTAAATTAGTCGCATTTGATATGATATAAAAAATTAAAAATAGCCCAGGGGCAAAGCCTCTTCCAAAATTAATTGAAAATGTTCGTTTATTGTGACTAACTCAAGCTTAACCGATTCCTTAAGTAAATACCTACGAGCAAACACATTCTCATCACGTCCCTTTAAAAAGTCTCTCAATAAAAAAGAAACACAAAAACATAAACAATTTATAAAAGAAACCACGAAATCTCTGAAAAATGATTAAAATGTCGGCATCCTTCTTTTCATCCACCAAAGAAGCTACTCACTTCTGCCAGTATAATCAAATAATTGATCTAATTCCATGGGACATTCCGGATACTCAAAAAGGACGAAAAATAAAAATACAAAAATAAATTAAACTTCTGTGGGACTTGGTAAAGTGTTACATAGATAAAGTCATCAAAAGTTAAACACACATATCTACTTGTCGTAGAAACTTGAGCACATATCCCTAGATCCTTAAATGAGGATATCCTTCAACTAGGACCGTTTCATAATTCTCCGCCGACCCTAAAATGCTTTATGGCTCATTTGCCGTCCCACTCTGGTGTACAAAAATTTTGAATTAATTATCTCAGTCACGTACCATAATTTCACCACCGAATCTGAGGATTATGAGTTATTGTGTATGTATGTTTGCCGTGGTATGGCTTCCTTTATACTTCGAAAATGGGATAATTTTTCTAAAAAAAAAAAATCTGTTTCGTTGGGGCGGCATGTGTTCACTAGGAAAAAAATAAAATAAATTCGCAGCCGTACGTTTTGTTGTGCAGAATTTTTGAAGGTTGGCCATGATTTGGGCTGCTGAAGAATAATAATAATAATCCACTTCGCGGACCCAACAAACGGACGTCAACCAAAGTTCTTGATGCAGATGAAGGATGAATGGCAGACGGTCAGAAAGTTATATTTTATTTCGCCATGGCCGCACATAAAAGAGATTTCACACGTACTCGTGATTTGGATTTTAGTTTTTTGATATTCCTGAGAATCTAAAATCTAAACTGTAGGTACATTTTTAAAATCAAGGCCATTGGGGTTTAGGTTGAAGCTAGAATTTTATTATAGATGCTGCTGATTAACATCCGATTTGTATTATAAATTTGCACTTCGTTGGTATATATGCGGTGTACATTGAAAGGCGCAAACAGGAACGGGCCCAGTATAGAATAATGTGGGTAGGAACGATGAAAGCTGCTTGGCATCTTGCTTTATAATATGCTTACCAATGGACGGTTCTTTGTGAAGAATGAAATTATTACTGCTATTTGTCTTTTCAAGTTAATGCGAGGTCTACAACAAGATGCGATTAATTTTCCGATGCTTTTCAGCATATTCACGACTGATTTTAAAGATTCTCTTCATCATGCTCATGGTGTCAACAATGTCATGGAATCAACAATTGAGGCCATCAGATTGATTTGACTTTGATAAGATTCAGCGTTTTTGTGACTAGTTGCAGATCAACTACCAGAAATCGGAAACTATTCTTATCACGACCCCATTGTAAAGGGTCTCCAGCGATAAAAGAAGGAATTCTTGATGCCAGGACAACATGGGCAACCACTAGCAAACCGAAGTGTAGTTAGATACCCAGAGCTCTGGCTTGACCAATATCTATGTTTTTACAAACATATTGATGTTGCTTTAGCCAGAGCCAAAGCGGCCTTTGACATGACAAAGAGACTGTTTTACAGCAGCCAACTTGATGCCAAGGTAAAAGTCATTTGCTATGGTTGCTTGTAGTTGCCCCGTGTGGTTTGTATCTATGCATATATTTAATATATATATGTATGTACGCATGTTAAGTTAAATTTTAAATTATTGTGAGGTAGTCTTTAGCTTTTAATATTGAATATTAAAAACGTACAGTTTCTTTGTTTTCAAGAAACATTTTCATATATAATTGTAAATAAGAATTTATTAATACAAATATTTAGTGTAGGTCGAAAGACATAATATATAGTTAGTTCTAGGTTAAGCTTAAAATGCCCGAATAGGGCCAGTAAGTTAATTAAGTGCAGTTCAGTTGTATAAGCTAGTTAAGTAATAAAATGCAAGTTTTTTCATGACATTTTCCTTTCGATATTCAATATTTCTTTTTTATATTTCTTTTCTCACCAGTCACCGATATTTTTTTAGTAGAAATATATAAAACATAGTATATCAAATCTCTGTATGTAAAATATGTGGTTACAGACCACTTGTACATTTTGTATGCCAAATAAATATATACATATATATAAAGCTAGTTAAAGCATTTCTGTCGTGTTATTAAGTGATTGAGATTTAAAAAAATAAATAAAAATGCGTTAAAAATTAAGCTTGTTCCACTCTGGTCGGATATTTAATTCGAGCGCGTCAAGAGTCAAGGATTATACTATTGAGGAAAACCTGTAAATCCAGCTTCAATTGTTTTTCATGCGATTGTTTCGATTTTGAAAGAAGCGTAAATTTATAGTTGACTTAAAAGCGTACTTTACCAAAAAATTTCGATTGACGCAATATAAAAAAGAAAAAATCAAGTGCCAATAGCTGAATCAAACCGTTTACATGATTGACTCTTTTTAATGTTAATAAAATTTATTATTGGTTGACGCTTATGAGTTTCCCAACGTACCTACTATTGTAAGACATGAACGAGTGGAAAAATTAGGAGATAAATGAAAGATAATAGTTTGAGAAACTCAGATGTATTTGGTTTCAATTCTGTGGGACGGTGGTTTTGTTATCGACGTATTAGCTTTTCGCTTTATTCACAGGGTTTTATTTGACACCAGTTTAAAATATGTCCTTTAAAAGTCTCATCACACGAGCTATGAGATCAAAGCTACATTGACACTGAGATGATATTCCACATTACTGACATCTTTGAATACTCTAGTTTAGGGAGAGCTACAACAGACATGCAACCATATGTTGCATGTACATTGCAAGCATGATTGGGTATTTGGGCCTCTAACCAGTGCAGCTCCAATATGGAAACAAGGACAGGAGCATAAAAGTACTATAGAACACACAATGCGGCACTATCGCGCTCGCGGTTCGACAAATTGAATTGTCTCTACTCAATATCTACTATGCGATCTTATGTGGTTACACTAAAAGTGACCTTGCGCGTTTGGTGGACGTTGGATCGTAAATATCGTCGAAGTAGAGCAACTCTCTACTTTTATGGAGCTCACTATCAGCCGATAATTTTTTGGATTGGAATTTTAATTGGACTTGTCCGATTTTAACAACAGGGTCATAACATTATATAGACTTCCGAACGTGTCTTTTAGGTTAAAATCTGCGCTATTAAAAACAACATGGGGTATACTTACAAAAAAAAAACAGGATTGATAAATTGTCGAGCTATTGCAGAATTTCTTTTTTTCATATAATTTGCGTGCTCTTTAGGCTCTCAGAATGCATTTAGCAAAGGGCTTGTAGTAGGATTAGGCGATGAAAAAATTTCTATTGGTTTGAAACTCAGATGAACTATGGTTTCAACTGTTTTATGGGTAGGGTCCGATTGTGACGGAGAGTCTGATTTCTACTTCTAAGCATTTGCTTGATTCTCAGTAATTTTTTTTGAAGTTCGTTGATAAAATAAAAGGTTGTGTTTCAGAATGACTGGTTCACCACCCTACCATCAGTGTAATACCTTGACAGCTGACCTATGGAACATCACCTACTCGAACCACTAGCGTGATGGTCCAGACTATCACTACAACAATAGCAAACACTTGTTCAGCCGATATTTGCTGGTCGACCACTCCATAGCACCGTTGATTTGATCCTAAAAGCAAGTAGTGGTAAAAGTTCAAGTCTAACTCCAGGAATCGAATCTATCAAATGATCTAATTGAACAGCTGGCGCATAACTCACTGCATAACGCTGCCGTTGATCCACAAGCCGTCAGACTGGGTATCGTTGTAAAGGCATAGAGACTCCTATCTATAGCCGCGACGTTTCGTCGGAAAGAACAGTTGAGCTCCTCTTAAGTGTTTGATGAATTCCATAAGGAGTAAAAATTTGCTTAAACTTTCCACTGTAGTGAATGGATCTTACCAATGCAACCTAAACCGATCTCGGAATATATGTCAAAAAATCCATTTTAATATTTCTGAAACAGTTTAAAAACATTGCCAAGGAAGCCTCGTTGCCATATCTTCTTTCAATCCATTAACAAAGGCCTAAATAATGACACAATTAACGCACCACTTATTTTTCAACTCGGTGCGTGATCATTCCAACTTGTTACAAGCCCCCTTCAATTTATAAACAAAATTAATTACATTTTTTAACCACTCCAGCCAAACGCAATTAAAACTACAACTTCATGACTGCTAGCGCTTCATTTTATTTCCATTTAAATACATACAAGTATGATAAAAAACGATATGTGTGTCCACGTGACCGTCCTTAAATTCATTTAACAGCAAAATAGCAACATTATATTTGAGGGCTCACTATGACTGAGCGAATGACTGGTTGAGTGGATTATGGACGCATTAATCTGCTATTAATAGGCAGACATATTGATTATTACCGATCAGGACGCTGTTAAAAGTCCTACCGCAGGTCTGCTATGCCTTTTACAGAACGTGATTTATTTAAACACCGAGCCTCCCCCGGGTCAAATAATTTATTTTTGTGGCTTCGTCGAATCCATGATAAAAATAAACTCAGCCAATCATTCGCAGCCCACACCGAGGCTGCGACACATAGACCCTACAATGGGCCCCATGGATGTATTAAATTTTTTTTATCTCTAAAAAATTCAACAACTTTTTTTGCCTTCGTTTAGCGCGCTTAAAAGTTGCACCATTTAAGCTATTCAGACGTAAAAAGTTAATGCTAAGGAGTTGGCAAAAAAATTTACGACTATAATGGAGAAACTTTTGCGAACGGACACGATGGAGGTGGGATTACGTATCTAACATTGCAATTGAAATTTTTCATATAAAATGGGCGTGCCGCTACCGTACAAGGATATGCAAGGAAAGTTTCATGGACATTCTTGTACAGCTCCGTCGATAAGATGGCAGGCAGTGTTGTTTTCAAAATGCATTTTACCACGGTAGGATGGTTATGGTGGCACAACAGCAAAAGTAGAATGCATAATATTCCAAGATCCGATTATGTCCTGTTAAATGGTGGAACGGAGTTATACTAAACTCTTCAGCAGTTGAAACTTTCAAGAATTTGTCATGCTCTAAAGTTACTTACTAAGAATGAGACAATGTCTCAGCATCTAAGAAGCAAAAAGTTTCATCTCACATTTTTGTTGGTTTTTGCTTGTGCGTCAGTTTTAGGTGTTAGGTTGATATCTCTGGAAATAGGAAAGTTAACTGAACAATTTACAATGAAGGGTACAAAAAACAATAGCATCAAATTCACTAGACTCTGTGGTGAAGGTGAATGTTCGCTTCAAGTGAGGAATCCTGTATTTTACGGAATATAGGTCAAAGAGTTAGTCCTATAAAGGTAAATGAGGGTTTTTGTTATTATTTTAAACTACTCCTACTGCTAAACTTTGCCACTGCGAGCATTATGGTTGGTGGTCTTCACGAGGGAAAATGAGAGAAAATCATTTTGCATTACTCGATGAAATTTGTTTTTAATGTGATTGAGAAGACCTTAAAGTGTCAGCGCAAGTTTCAAAGTTGCTGGTTGCTTTCAAACGCGTTTATTTTACTGTTTAAACTTATGATTGTCTGGGAAGGTGCCATAGTAAGGGCTAATGTTTTCCTGCCGAATCTGTGAATCTCCAAAGAGAGGTGCTAAAAGCCCCTTAGTCCGTACGAACGTCTGGGTGATTGTGAAAGATGACGTGTAAACGCCCCCTTAAGTGCAGTTGATAGGTAAAACTTTTCTTTCGTAGACCTAAGACTACCTTGCGGCTCATATAGGAAAGTCAATCTGAGGTAGGTTAAATCGCCGAATAAAGTACAAATAAGCCTCCATAACGAGAAGGCTGCTTGCTCAAACATAAATTAAGGAGAAATACATGCACGGATTACGGTCGTATGGTTATTAAAAAAATACTAGAGCTCTGAAGGTAATATGCGTACGTAACTTATGCTTTGTCTTCATATAATAATACTGCTTAAATTGAGCTTAGATAAGTAAGAGTGAAGAGGTCGAAATCGTTGAATACTACCCAACGAATACTCCTTAAATCAAGTAATGCAGATTGGTCTTGGTATGAATAGTTTAACCCTCTGACGACATTTTATCAAGACTCTTATGCTTGCTTATTTAGAAAGGGGTATAAACATTCACCCTTGTGGAATGCAAAAGGGGAGGATTTAATCTAAGTGAGGAACAACTTCCATAGCTTTATAGAACACGAAACGAAACGGATCGACTTTGGAAACCACTCACCGAGACACCCACAGCAATTTTTTTTTCTAGAAGCAGTAAAAAAGAGTGATAAGGGCACTAATTCAACTATACTTTCCGGGCTTCCGGGAGAAAACTTCTTATAGTTCGACCAACATACAACAAGAGCACGATAAGAGACACCGATCTCTTGTCAACTGCCTCTGATCCAAAACAATCCGTCGTGAATGACAGTGCCCAAGTGTTTCATGTGCGCGCAACGACTTAAATCTTCGCTTTTCACATAACAATGAATTAAATGCGGCTTCATTGGCTCGCAAATTTTATGGCATCTAATGATTTAAAAAACTTACGAAAATATTGCCCCGTGTATACGTGCATCGTTCACCATTGAAGTTAATGCTGGCACTATCTTTCGATCCAAAAAAAATGAATAAAAACAAACACTTCTCGGTGTCCAATCGGGTTTTTGAAAGACTTATGGCTATTCATCTTTTATATAAAACTCCAGACTAATAAGCGGAGCTTACCTGATCACGGTCGATAACTTTATCATTAAGCACGACAGTGTGCGTCTTGGCGGATTTGTATGACTAATTTTTACACAAAATTTTTTCCTACGGTTGAGGATCATTTTTAGGGTTCCGTACCCAAAAAGTGCCAATGGAGCATTTTTACTTAGACTGCGCGATCCGTAGTACATTTTCGCAAAGTTAGTACTACTGAACAGTTTTGACAACAATAAATATAAATAACCTTAAGTTTAATATAAACAGAGTACAAAAAACTTGTTTATTTTCAGCATTTCTTCAGAAACTATTTATAAAAAATATGTCCTATTCCAACACAGAACTCTTTCCCGAAACCTCTTGGTGTGCTCTTTAAGAATTATACAACAGTGATCACTTCCCTATCTTAACATCAATATTGCTTAGGTCCAATTACAAGGAATTTTTGCGTCCGCATATCCCAAGAAATAAAGCCGATCTGACAAACTGGAGCAAGTTTAGAAGTAACATAGAATCGTCAGTATTCCTACACCCTTCACCATTCGCCAACAACGAAAGCTGCAAAATTACTTAAATGCATTCGCAATGCTGCCAACAACTCTAACCCTATAGCATAGCCAACGTCTCTTTAAAATATGCAAAATAAACAGCTTTAACGATTTTACGAGTAGTATATACCCTATTGCTGCAATTAGCAAAACATGGGACAATATTTGGACTCTTATTCGTAACTCCAATACCAAAACTATAAGAATAATGAAAACACCATCCGGTTCTGTCACCTCATCGAATGATATCTCTAACTTTTTTTCTTCAACTTGGTCACAACTTTCAACTAATTCTAATTTCCCTACTAGTTTTAATTCCAACAAAGCTGAAAGTCTCGATTTAACTTAGCAAACCGGAAAAAAATGCTGCAGCCAAGCGTAAAGATAAAGACATAACCTTATTAGAACTTGAGAGCTGTTTTAGTAAATTTTAAGGTAAAACACCAGGTCGGGACAGGATCTCGTATCACATGCTCAAAGGTGGAAAACAGGGACAACTTTGTCCCGATTGCTAAACCAAATAAAAATGTCGGTACTATTGACTCATACCGCCCGATATCTTTAATTCCATGCATATCCAAAGTAATTGAAAAAATAATAACTAATCGATTTTTATGGTTCACAGAATTTAAAAAGTTATGAGCAAAAACCAAGAGTAAGAGCTCGATCCTTGCACTTGATTTTGAAAAAGCATTTGATCGAATAAGCACCCACCTGGTCTTAAATAAATCAAAGCAATGGGAAGTTTTGTCTAAAAATCCATAATTTTTTTTCTAAGACTTAGCATTAGAAAATGGTACCCCACAAGGTTCACCAATTTCTGTTATTTTATTTGCAATTGCATCTGCACAGGAGCAGATGCACTAACCACTGAGCCACACAATGATTTAGAAAAAAATAAAACGTGGTTTTCAAATTTGCTTAAAGAAATTGCTGAATGGTCCACCATTTCTGGTCTGGAGCTTTGCTTCAAAAATGTAAAATCCATCACTTATGTCGAAAAAAGTGTTGTAATAATATTAACTTTAAACGTCCTCAATATTTTGGGACTAATTTTTAACAATAAATAGAATTGGAAACCTCCTGTTCACCTAAAAAAACTCTAGCAGTAAGGCTAAGTATTATCAAATACCTTTCTTCGAAAAAAAGTAATGTAAATATAAACTCTGCTAAATTACAAAAATGTTAGTTTTGAGTTAAATAGATTATGGCCTAGCTGTTTATGGTTCCTGTCCTAAGACAACAAAGAACATCTTCAAGCCGACCTACCACTAAGCTGCGAGGAGAAGCATCAATGCCTTCCCTACGAGTCCAATAAAAAAATATCTTTGCAGAAGCCGGACTACCAACAATTGAAGAGCGTTATATAGAAGTCACTGCCAAACTCTTACCCAAAATTATATTCCAGGCTAGTTCAATAATCGACAAGGACACAAATCAGGCTCATACTCACAAACGAGTCAGGCGCATCCCTTCCACGATACACAAGGTCCTGCAGCTTAGTATTAAACTGGAAATACTTTTAAACGTCACATCAAACATTTACATCCCATCTCAACCATCCTGGTTCTTGGACACCAATTCTGTGCTTCTGAATTTGTGTACCTTGCAAAAGTGCACCACCAACACACCAGTATACAAAAGTATGTTCCTGGAAACTTTTTCAGAATTAAAATCGAAAAGCTGGAATTTTATATTTTCGGATGTGTTGAAAACTTCACACACCACCGATTTTGCAATAGTCTCAGATGAAGGCGAAACATTAACACACGGACTTTTACCAAACGAACAACAAACAATCTTTACTGCGGAACTAAGAGGTACCCTTATAAGTAAAAGTTCAAGCCTTAAACTAATGTGGACCCCGGACATGTTGGAATATGTGGTAATGAACAAGCTAACAATGCCGCCAACAATGCTCGTTTGACGCCAGTCCGTTTATTTGAACTATATTCCAAACGCGATTTAAAAGGGATTGTGAATAAAAAAAATTATGAAATAGTACATCAAGAATGGAAAGACTACCAACACCACTACACATTTATCAATCCAAATAAAATTAAGCCGATTTACCCGCCCAATTATCTTTCTTTATTTATAGTAGCAGTGCATAAACAGTCGTATTTTATAAATTATTGCACATTGATTTGGTATAACGCTACCTTACAACTGAAAAAAGTTTAGATTTTAATAAGTATATCACAGTTCAAGAATAGAGAATGGAAGGAAAAGTTACTAGCAAAAACCTTCATGAGTTCTTCTTCTAGTGGTTTTGATTAGAGAGAAGAGGAGGTAGCAGTACTAACACAATCAGACCGACTTTACAAATGTGGACTAATAACATTTGAGTACACAAATAATTGAACACAATGTAATTAAATAAACATATAAATAAATATAAGTTGAATAAATAAATAACAAGAAAAAATAAATAAATAAATAAGCAATAAAATAAGGACAATTTTTATAAACATTTATGTATACCATATAAATGAATAAACATATAAGTTAATAATAATGAAAATAATTCAAATAGCCAGATCTGATATCAACTGGAAGTACTGCAGGCCAAGTTATAGCGTTCGAATAATTTCTGTAGTCTAATTTGGACAGTTTCAATATTTGCCAATTTATGTAGCTCGTTGGTTGAGAAATGCCAAGGAAGATTGAATATCATTTTGAGCAGTTTATTATGGGAAACTTGTAATTTGCGGATATGGCTGTAAGCACAGTTTCCCCAGACTGGAGGGCCGTAGAACATAATGGCTTGCAAGATCACTTTAAAAATTACCAATTTATTTCCCTCACTCATTTTTGATTTGCGATTGATAAATGGGTATAACGTTTTAATTGTAACATTGATTTTGTTTATAACTTCACTAATGTGTATAGAGTAAGTAAGAGTTTTGTCCAGGTGTACCCCAAGATACTTAGCCTTTGACCCCCAATTGATCTGTTCACCATTTATTTGTAATGCGTTACTTGGCAAGAAACAAGCCTTCCGTATCCCCGTCTCGGTCATACTTCGTTGACACATCAACATCTCTTAATGAAGGAGCTGCCTCCAACGTGTCTCACCTGCCAAAGCAACATTACTATAAATAATTTTTTAGGGAAATGCTTCCTCAATGTTACAGACTTATGCAGCAAACAGTAAACAAATTATTATGCGTTCTTAAAACTAAGCTTTAATTAGTTATTTATCGCCCTCCGTTTCCTTTGCAAAGATGAGCCGAAAGCCTCTGTTGCTAGTGCTTTTAAGTCGACTATTAGTAATAGATAAATTTTTAAATTTGTTATTGATAAGTAAAAAAAATAAATAAATAATTAAATAAAGTTGCTGCATTTGGGGAAGTGTTAATTTACACGAAGCTGTCGAAAGGCTTGTATCCAAAAAACGTCAGTGTATAATAATGGTGATGTTCATTTTATAAGCTTCTTCAAATGGACCTATAATACAACCCATTTTGCGTAAAGCAGCAGTCAGTCAGTACTAAATATAAAGATTTCAAAGGCCCAGTCTGTCATCTGGTCTCACATCCACCCCATTTGGAGGTTCCAGTTTCATACCAAGTGTTGTAAATTTTGAAGAGAATTTATATTTTCATTTTGTTTTACCTATTTTCCCACTTATATGAAAATCACTTGTTATCCTCGGCCCGCTACGAAGCACACTACACCGCACAGCTCTTGAGTTTGCTGAAAACTAAACAAACACTGTTCTGTGAAGTAACAAAATGTGTAGGTAATGCAAACTTTGGTGCGCAATTTGCCTGCCATCACCTTGCAACTGTTTGTAGCCTATTAATTAAAGATGTTTGCACAATGTTCGAGTGCGATGTAAATTTTGCACATCCCGTAAGAACATCCATCTATTTATTCATCTAGATGTCTGTCTGCATCTGCGGCAAACCCATTAACTTTACGCACATAAGAAATTCCGCTCTAATTAACTTAGTTAACTTGGCAAAATAGTTTTCAAGCTGGCGGCGACAATTACTCCGTTTTTGTTTCCAACGGAACAAGGAGCTACGAGTACTTGTGAAACTCTATTGAAACTCTAGTGAAACTCAGCCGAATTTGCAAGGAGTCTCACGTCGATCTCAACTATCACCGCTGACGCTGGTTCTGGTGTATCCGAAGGCAGTGAACTCATACTTTAGTATTCCAGAATCAGGAGGAGTTCTTAGAGTTTAACGCTCGGCAATAAATGATGATTCGTTTAACTGTGTTGTTTATGCCCTGCTACTTACTCCCTGTGCAGGTACAGATAGTCCTTATTTGTATATTTGTATGTTTATCAACACGATAAGGTTCCACATTGGGTGGGAATTTCGTTTCTTTTTTTTGTAGACCAAAGTGGAAAGCAAGAATTAAGGAAAAACAGGAAAATTACTATGAACAAAGGTGAAAGGTGTGAAAGTGCTAAGAACTTGAGAAATTAATTGTTCGTTGAAAGTATAACAGGATGGAGGTGCTTTTTCGTGAGCACTTGGCCACGATGGAATGGGAATAATTACTGCAATACGACCAATGAATTTTTTTTTGCTTCCTTCAATTGATAAAGTTTCAGTACTTACAAAAAAGGAAAATGGAAAACCCCTTTAAAGTTTTAAATTGGAAAGCTGCTGTACTCTAAGCATATTATGACACTGCATTTGTGGTTCTTATATTGTTGAACGAAATAAACTTATAAAAAATCCTCGATCAAATATTTAAACGTGCTATAATAGCTGGTGGCGCTAACTCTCGTTGTGTTCAATGGAGCTGAATAATACTAGAGTTGAGAGCTTAGAGAGGACTACTCATGTTTTAAGGCATCATTCATGAATTTCAACAAATCATCTGTAAATTAAGCAACTTTTTAATATAAAATTTAAAAAATTTTAGCACAACATTCGAATACTATGAGTTCGCTGTTTGACGCGTATTTTATTTCCGAAACTATAAAAATAAAAAAATAGAAACAGAAATTGAAAAAAATATGTAATAGCAAAATTAAAATATAAAAAGTTTGCTACAAGTACCCATTCCTGACAGATGGTTATCAGCTGCGATTAATGCGGACAAAAATCGGTGGAATAAAAAGAGAAAAACTTATTTAAAAACAATTGAACAAAAGCTTAAAAAGAAAAATACCAACAAAGTGACAGTTAAAAGAAGTACCCGTGCGTTGGTGCGAAACAGGATGTCTTCCGCGGTAGATGAAATGGAAAGCTTCAACCCAGACGAAGATCTCGAGGAACTTCAAAATAAAAAATTCGAAGGATCTTGAGAAATCTTTTCTTGCTAAACAGAACGCTTCCTATTATAGCAGGTCAGATATCATAGCCTTGGGATCAGTTCGAAGGTGCGTAAAGTGTGAAGAGCAACAAGAAACCGATGCATCTAACGAGCAGCGTAAAAAAGCTGGACACTCGCCTTCCTTCAGGGGATATCCCGTCAAAAAAAACTTGCAAGCGAAATGCAGGAAAGGAAAAGGTTGGCAAAACAGCAAATAACCCAAAAAAATGCGATGATTGAGAATAATGTTAAGAAGAGTGTTTCGTATGTTAGTGTTGCAGGAAGTGGCTAGTGGCTCACACACAGTTTGACGAACTGCAAATAATAGCTTTCAAGTTCAGGAAAAACATCTTGCCAGAGATGTGAAGGCTTGGGCAAAAAAGTAGATGCCCTCCTTTATACTTTCCTTGCCTAGTTCCAACATCAGAGAACTCAACATAGCTGCTGTTAATATTCATTCTGCAGTTTCTAATTATAGAAGAGGTGATCTGCTACATTTTGTAACCTGACGTGCTTTTAATAAGACAAGCACATCTTATCGACAGACATTACTTGAAATTCAAGGATTACAATCTCATACGAACTGACAGAAGATACTCGACGCACGGCAATTCTCGTAAAAAAATCGCTTCGATTTCAAACGATTGAAAACGGTGCAATAAAAAACTTTAGTCGTCTGGAGACAACAATTATTTCGGTGCCTTTGAAGGGTAATAGATGTCTATACTAAATATCGGCATACATTCCAACAGGATCCTCTGCTGAATTTGATATCGAGTTCAAGAAATTGTTTGATACACTAGGGCTTAATAGTTTAGATAACTATTCAGTTTTAGCGGGAGACTTGAATGCGATACACCTCTCATGGTTAGATTCACGCACAAACACAAAAGGAAACAGCTTCCGACGATTTAAAGACGAAAACCAAGATAAATATAAACTTAAATTGTACAGCACAATCAAACCAAGTTTTCCATCAAACTCATATCTGGATCTGTGTATAGTGCTTTAGTGGACAAAATTATTTGGTCAATTTAATATTACATACCATATATTGATATGTAAACATTTATTTATTTATTTATTTATATAAAATTAAAGTTCAAGAAAGCCGCTGAGTTCCCCATGCTAGGGTATTTTCGTTATTCGTTGGATGCGTTATTTTATGGTGCCAGGGATTTTAGGAAAAGTATGTTCACGGTTATTCTGTGTGGTAAAAGATAAATGAAGACAAAATTATGCACCTGAAACTGTTAAAAATGTTCTGTTGGAGTTAAAATACCGGCGACAAAGACGTTTATCCTTGCGAAATTGTCCCTATTGAATTCTTTAGAAGGTTTGGATTTTCTCATTTAAGTTCGCCACTTCGTAAAGTTGATTGTCTTTAATGAAGAACACCAGTATTCCGTGAAACTTATTTCAAGCCGGTTTCTAATTTATGGTTTACGCTAAGAGATCATTTCAGATAAGGGGCCTTCCTTTGGTTCCGGGTTGTTGCTTAAGTTTTGTGTAGAAAAAAGTATTGTTGCTTTAAAAAGTGAATTGAGTGAAAGACCCGTCAAAATGATTAAAAGTACATTAAAACAAAATAATGCAGACTACTAACTGCTTTCGAAAACAGAATCGAAGTGCATTTTAACGACACTTCCAAAAGTAATAAGTTATCTTCTAGACGGCATTAGACCTAGTTAAACAACATTTTGAAAAACAAATAAAAAATATAGTAGTGAATGTTTAGATAAAAAAAAGTAGAATAAGAAATAGTGACAAACTAGAACTCGATACAATAACGAATTCAAAAACAAGAAGAATATTAAGAATATTAAGAATATTAAGAAAACTAATAAAGTTCGATATTTGATCAAAAAAGTAGGTAGACATTTGCTCATGCAAATCAAATTATGAAAACGCAAACAAAAAAATAAGGATAATTAAATTTTAAATATTTTCTTTAAATACTGATAGAGGACATGAATCTCTCTAGATTGTAAATGTTTTAAATTTAAATATTTATTCGGAACACCAAAATCGAAGACCATCTTATCGGCTGCAAATAAAGTACAAGGCTTAAGGAGTTACTTTGCACTGTCTTTTAGATATTGATAATCAATAGATACAAAAGAGGTATTTCGACATGAGAACTAGTCATCAAGTTGAGAGAAACCCTGGTTGAAAAATCCCGAAAAATTAACAAATAAGTTAAAAAATTATTGCAATTTAAATATTTAGAAAAATATAAAAAATTGTGGGTGATCTCAAATCTAGTTCTCTGGTGATGGCAAATCTTACTAAGAAGTGCAACGACTCTCTGCAGCTTTCACGTGAAAGTATACTTGAGATATCAAAGGCATTTTACAGAGTCTTGCGCTCATTGGGACTCGATGTACCACTTCTTCAATCGATTAGAAACGAAATTTTGAGGCTATCATCCCAACAGATATTTGATGGTCTCAAGTCTGCAATTCAATGTATAAGTGTACATCACTGTATATAGTACATTCAGTTTTAATATTGGCTTTCAGATATTCGTTACTGATTTCGGTCGCGGAAGGGAAATTTAAGCAAGGTGCATCGGTACTTGTCTCTATTTCGTCTGATCTATCATTTTAGGACTATGCGAGTTGGACATGCACACGAAGGGTTCATATCATATATCTGATAGCCTAAATATTATTATATTATATATAAATTTGAAATATTTTTTTTATGGGGACCTTCGTTTCTTTACTTCATTCTATTTTAATATTTGTTGCAAGGAGGCCATAATAGTAAACTTTCAAGGTACTGGCACTGACCTGCGAATTGAGGTTCTTCCTAACTTCCTAAATCATCTACAGATTAAGTTGTACCCGCTTATAGCGCTTACTTTTTTTTCTTACTTAATTAAATTATCCACTTCAATGCTTTGAACTATTTTATTTAAGTCCACTGCTAGGATGAGCCGTTTTGTAAGAAAAACTAAAGAACAGTTCAGTAGTCACTTACAAACCTACCCTGTTGTTTTGGCCATCCCTTCTTTAAATTTAAATTCGAAAATTTGTTAAAGTAGAAAAAAGTAGTATTTCCGAAGAGGATGAACCACATTCTCCCATTTTATTCACAAGAAGAACATTGACTCCAGAACAGAGCATTGGTGTAGGGATTTTCAATTAAATCTGCAATTCTTAACTGATTAAGAATTCATCGGAACACCTCGCTTATTTATGCAAGCGAATGTATATCGAAACCAGCACTGAAAGGAAAATATTCCCCCATCCACCGCATCTCTCTATTCGAATCGATGGATTCTAACAAATGAAATTTGCAAAATCTCAAAGCGAGTTCCCAAAAGCTTCGAGTGCATACTCGAAACTAATGAGAATCAGGCGCTTGTGACAGATGAATAGAAGCATAGGGGGCAGACACACAGATAGAATGCAAAAAAATACACAGCTCACATTCAGACACAGAGTGTCTTTCAGTCTTGATCATTTATAAAGAGTAACACAGTCCCGAAGGACGTACACACAATTCGTTTGCATTGCTTCTGGCTGGGTCCTCCGGAAGACAGGGAAATGCACAAAAAAGAAAGCCACAACTCAGGACAAAACGTCAGAGCATATCAACTAAGGACGCACATGATCTCATTAAAGTCTGGGTATGTGCGCACACAATGAATACGATTTCCGTATAAAAAGGAAACAGCACTGCCTTTGTCGTCGTCCTCTTGTCTTATCCTTGGTTTTCGTCGTCGATAAACGTTTTACTACTGCACCGCTGCATTCAAATTCAAATCGTTACAATAATGTGAAGACTCTTCATAGTGGCCTCTTAGCGAAGCCTCGCATACATAAGTAAGCGGTGCCGTGAGCTTATACCCCCAAATGGCAAAAGCCTCCCCTTAGGTCCTCACAGCTGTGCTCGAATGCATGCATACGTACGTGGGCATGTCCACTGCTCTCCTGGCCCTTATTATGCAAGGTTAACCATCCGTACAAACTGACAAAGTGTTCTAGAGAAATGGCCACTTTAATGAAAACAGATAGCATGGGCAATGCTGGAGGAGCTTCCAAACGTTAAAGATAAGTGGTAACATGAATTCATACATGTGTTGTATAGGGTTGGCTGTCTCCTTACATCCTTCTGCTTCCACTTTCTTTGCCCACAAAAAGAAAAAAAAAAGAAACGCCGGATAACTTTGCATTTTATGCACTTTCCTCTGCTGATATGGGGCCGCAAAAGATGCACGAGGTGTTATCCTACCCCGGGTGAGTTGTCGAGTGCCACTGTTTTAAACATCGAAGCAGATGCACACAGGAATGCTGGAGAATCTTCCCTTCCAATTTGGAAAGATTTATACTTTTGTTCTTTTTTTTTTTGCTTTTTGTCTTTGGCCTTCCAGGGAGAGTAGCTTTCAGAAGGATCTAAACAGCGAGTGGCACAAGAATTATTATGTTTCCGTAACTTAAGTCAAATTTTGAAAACGGCAATAATTCAGTGCGGTAAAGTGGACATTTATAAAGGAGGATAAGCGGATTTACGTAAAGCATTGTTATATGAGTACAAACTTACTAGACAGACAGACGAGTCTTGCATACTCATTTGTCAATTTGGATTTATAACTCTAATTTTTGCTTTATTATTTGTTCAAATGTTTTATGCAAAATACATTTGTCATCTGCAGTGATGTCCTAATTAGGATTCCTTATCTTGGCTGCATTCGGTTTGTCTCATTTGTTATTTTGGAGTGCAAGAAATATTAATGATAAGTCTAGTTGAAGAAGACCAACAGGTGAGGTTTATTTTTGAAGATTATTTTGACACTGACAGGTCACATTTGCTTAAAATATTGTAGGATGGTACAAAATAGATCGTTCAAAACTAGAAGAATGTTTGCAAATATCCAGTGGGCTATCAGAGAAATCAACGAGCGGGGCTAAACTTTATTCGATTTGATTTCGATTCGATATTATTCCTTTTTGATCGATATTGGAACGATTCGTGTCGATTTCTTGACGATATTACCGGGCAACTAATTTGCTTACCACGCCAGAATACCTCTTAGCATTGACATTAAAGCTACACCGATTTTCCAGATGTCAGATTATGGATTGTTCACGTAGCACTGATTTTGAATTGCTCGTCCAAGTCAAATTCGCTATTTCTGACTGTTAAAAAATCGGTAATCATGCCCCGGCAGCATTTTCATTTCGGCCAGACTCCGAAAATCATACCTTTCTTATGAGTGCTTGTACATGATAGTTTCCGAACCCCAAATACAGCAGCCGCGATGGAAATGGAAATATAATTTCTTGTCATCGATTTCGAGGTGCTCTCAAATCTACACAGAAAAGCAACAGCGAATTGGAGTGTTAATTGGCTTCAATCTTGACATTTCCCGGTGTGGGAGCACACTTTCGGAAACAGGTGAAAGTTTTAATGTTGAATGTGTTCGATTATAGATCAGAAAATGATTGCGTACACGCCTGCAGTTGGCTAATTATTTCAACAGACAGTTCTTTTAAAAACTCGAGCCTTTTACCATCCATCATTTCCAAAACCTATATCGATCAATTTCATACGGCGGAAATATCATAATCACTGAATTTGTTTTAATTTGTTTACCTTATAAGTGTCGGTCAGTGCTTACCGACTTAAAAAATACCCACCCTATACTCACCATTGATTGATTTTTTTCGAATAGAAAATGAAATTGCCTGCTGATGGAACTGCCTTCGCTCTCTTTGTGTCCGATTCTGGCCTTTTAAGTCCATTTTTTTGGCTGTTCTTTCATCTCAGGACTCATGTTTTATCCATGGTTATGAATCCACAGCCTCATTCTCATGGAAAGATTAATCCCCGTTCTCAAAGACCAGATGATTGCCAGCACCCCGCAATCCACTTGCTCATTAGCAATTTGATTAAAGCATTTGCAAATTTGAAATCACTCATTCTCAAATACCAAATGGTGGTTGAACGAACTGAAGAAAGGGAAAACATGTTAAAGAAAGCTTTCGAACGAGCCACAATAGCCCAAAAATGAAGCTGGGACCATAACCAAGTCAAGCTTAACTCCTTCACTGGAGACCAGAGATCTGCAAGAAGCGAATCCTAGGAAACAATCCATGAAAAAATTGAAAGAGCCAAGGAAGCCGCTAAACTCCAAGGTACCCACAATTTTTCCATATTTTAGGGGCACAAATCGTACGTGGCATATATTCCGGATCCCACTTCACTTTTCCACCCTCTGACCGTGACGACACAAAGCAAAGAGTGAGAAAAAACTACGGGATAGGGAAGGGTGGTACGGAAGTTATCATTTTAACTTCACACCCTGTTCGAACTTAAGATAAATATATATGTTGCCTCAAGCTGAAGACAGGTGAAAGTGTTATTTATTCCCAAGGCAGGGAAATTGACTCGCCTTACCACAAAAGATCAAAGACCAATCAGCCATCCCCCTTTTTGCTTAAGGCGATATAAAGACTACAGTACTTATATTAAGGCTCCTTCTTATTGAGCAAATTCTCTGCAACACACAACATGCGTTCGTCCATACAAATAAATTTAATTAATTGAAACAACATTCTTAGAAGTTGCTAGTATTATTGAAAAGAGCCTTCACTGCGAAGGGTTCACAGTGGCTGCCTTTGTGCACTTCGGATGGGCGTTATACTACGTCAATATATTGTGAAGACCCTCGAAGAAGTACCCAACCAAAATTCACTCAAAAGCAGAGTTATATATCAATAGATTGTAGGAAGTTATAAGAAGTCTGCTTTTACCCGTACTGTGGTTTTTTGTCGGTCACAAAATCTGAACCACAAGCACAAAGATATTCGAATATCAGCATACGTCGATATCGTGCCGAAATTTCATTTCTTTTTTCAATACCCACACGGAGGCAGCGTTGAAAAGACTTTCCCTTAGAGGAGAAACAAGCGCCCTGTGTGCCAATACGCGAAAACATGACACTCGTTTTCTTCTCGAGGAAAAGGAAATGGGGAGCTTCAACTTTAAAAAGACCAACGGAATGTCCTGAAATTTTTAGAAGCACCTGTGTTTCGTTGCAAGAGTGAATAGGGCGCTCTCGCTGTCTATCTTTGCAAAAGCTGGGAACTGAAATCGAATCCTTATATTACAAAGCGCTATGTATGTTAGTATGTTAGTAAGTATGTCACCCCTATACGAAATACCAGCGAAAAAGGAATATGGAAACTTATGTTGATGTGTTGCCCATTTATGTTGCAGTTGCAACCCAGGTGTCTGGGTTCAAATCTGGCTGAAAGCTTTAAATTTTTTTTTATTTTTTTATACGCAATACTATACGAAATATCATTTTTTGGGATTTATAAAGTCAAAAACAAGGGATCAGGGTCACAAAAATGTATTTTTCGGCAGGATTTGCGAACCATGTGTGTAAAGTAATGGTTGGATTATGACAAACGTCTGTCTTTAGGAAATTACCACAAATTTAATGTCACAATGTTAATTTATTTATAATTTGATAAAAATAATTTTTCAATTACATTGCTTGGCTCTACCTACATATATATGCAATCGAATATGTGCAAACGTTTATCAATTTGAAATTTGAAAGTGAGTTCTAACGTAATTTTTTTCCACTTAGTTGGTTCATTTTTATGCTTCAACTCACAGTTCGGATGTCTGATGCTGTAAAAAAAATATTTCGAAATAAGGTGCAGCTGAATATTTAAGATTAATCCAATAATTAGAATAATTTGAAGTCCCTTATATTAATACGTATCACAAAAGCATATGTAGCGAGTCCGATTGAAAATTTAAATCCGAGTCCCATCGACTTTGAAATACTAGACATTTTATAAAACATGTCAGGTCTTTTAACAGCTCATAGGCTTCCACTTCATTGTGTGCAAATATTGCGCCACCACCTGTATATCGGCCCTTGAGAATTCACGAAGGGCTGGAACTCTGTATTCCAACATTGGTGAACAAAGACTTTTTGCACAGTTGTATATTACCGATCCTGCTGCAGCTTACGACCAAAGAATGAGTTTGAATGAAATAAGTAGTTGTGATCCTTCAATGATGCGAGAATAAAGCTTTTTCATAAGAAAGAAAAGAGTCCATTTGCAAGCGCATTTAAAATGCTGCATGAAGTTGAAGACGAATGTGTGGGATATCACTATGGTAATTTTACAACATAGAAACTGTCGTTTTACAAAACGCTGATGATGAAGCACCACTTGAGAGGGACTTATTGTTGCAAAGAAAAACTGAAAGGAAAAATGTTCTTGATCCAAATTTAGATCCAATGGATTCTCTTCTACTTTTTTTTCCTTAAGGAGATCAAAGTTCGGCTAACAATACTATTAATAAATTAAATAAGCATTTGTTATGAAAATCAATAAGTCGCGAAGGAAAACATTTGTAAAGACCAGTTTTTGGTTACCAGAACCAGTATTTAGACATGGAGAACTCGAAGTTGCAATGCCCAGAGTTCGTCGCGCAAGTGACTTGATTATTAAATTTATAAATGGTCCACAAAGGGAAAAATAAGGTTTAAAAGTTAAAAAGGTTAAGGCACAGACAATTATTTATTTTCTGTTATTTATTATTGTCTGTGTTGAAAAGCGTTTAAAATGCATTATATTTATTAAAAGTGATGTGTGTGTATGACATTCTTCCTGTCGTAAGACAGACTTTTTCACTAGTCTTATCTATAATGTTTGTAGGCCTTCCTTTTGCTTTGGCTCAATTGCATAGTTAAAAGTAATAAAAGTTTATTCGCAGGTTCCGTCTATATTCTTCCGCTTTATTTTCGTTCCATATAAGTTTTGGAGACAATGTCAGATTAAGAGCATCTAATGGCAATTGTATCTGCGCGATTTTCCATAATTCTCTGAAAAATTTGTTTCAAAGGTTCATTTTTCGGGACATCGGGGAATTTGCAGAGAAGATGTTTGATTGTTCCTAATCTTTCATTACACATGAGTCTGGGAAAATCCTACCTGATTGTGTCAGCCCATATAAGAAGAGGTTTCAATTGGAATTGATAGTATTTTTATGAAAACTTGTGTTATCTTTTATTTGATCTTTAATAAAAAATCCTGCTTCTGTCATTTTGAGGAACTTTTCCATCAAGCTTTGTGCATTTCGCATGATTTCGGCCCACGTTTTTTTGTTCAAACGCAAATGCAAGATCTGACGAAAACATCGCCACTGTCCATGAGCGTGTGCAGGTGACTCCGATGCAGTCGATTGCGCGTCGCTCCAAAAAAAATTTGGCCAATTTTGCGTTATGATTTGGGCCTGCATCTGTACAAAATTGAAATAATTCAGGAGCTGAAGCTTAAAGACCATACACAATGATGTGTGTTCGCTGAATGGGCTCTGGAGCAGTTTGAAACCCAGCCTAATTTTCATCGAAAAATAATCTTTAGCGGTGAGGCCCATTTCTGAAAAGAAATTTGTAGAAAAATTTTAAATTGTAGAATTTGGGACAAAACTAATACACTTGAGATTCAAGAGCATCCAATGCATCCCGAAAAAAACATCAATCAACACATGAAGTGAAATGTAGCAAAGAGGACCACCGAGGACCACCGAAGACCACCAGCTAAGGAAATCACATGAAAAAGCATCTTATTGCCGGAACCTGGTGCAAGTTTGATATAATTTCGAGGTTCTTGATCCAAACTCCACAAAACATCGTCAGTTTTTCGGGACTTTTTTCCAGGATTTTTGCGATGCGACAAAATTTGCCCTATTTTTGGGCCGAAAGCTACACTACAATATAATGATTGGAATCTGGTGTTAAGCAGGTAGCTGATGATGACATCTACAATTTTCTGTGGATCAACGACAAGGTTTTTTGCAAAATTAATGTGAAATTGAGCGCAAGTTTTGTAGTCTGTTTTGGTTTTCTTTTTATAAATGGCGAGTTATAGTTCTAAATTCTTCGATATCCTTTTTTCTCATCCTTCGTTTCTCTGTGCAGTGTCTTCTTTTGCGTCTTATCTTTTGCACTTTTTTTTCTACCCACATTTTTTGTCGGGGTTGGTTGCAGCGTCCAATGCTGAACATCCTTTTTGTGGTCTGGTAAAAGATTAAGGCTTTGAAAAAAAAAACCAGAGTCTATAGAATATTAGACGAGTGTTTTGTGTCAGTCAGCGCGATGTCGATTTGGTTGGTAGTTGGACCAGCCGGTGTTAGCCATATTAATCTGTGGATCTTTTTCTTATTTTTGTCCGATCGTGAACGTTTTAACTTTGAACCACTCTGCCAAAAATGTTTTCCTTACCATCGACAAGTATGATTTTGACGTCGTTCTTCAGATATCTCAATATAAGAAAAATGGTTGCAAGTGCGTTGTGACTTTATAACTCACGAACTGTCAAACCGAATTCGACCAAATTTTTAGGGTATGTCCGTGAGTTATGACATTATATCACAACGTCTGATTTTGTTCATATAAAAAAAACAACGACGTAATGCGTAGGCGCCTAGGAGCGTGTGTATAAGTTGTAGCGCATTCACGCGCAGGTGATGTAAAGCATCTTCTTCATCGAATTCGCACTGTCAACGGATATAGTTGAACAACAAAAGTTACACTTTTTATAGATAGAACAAATTAGCGCAACCTTTTCCGTAAGCTGTGAAATATATCACATTCTTTCCTCCTCATTGTTGCCGATCCTGTCGATCCTATTCAAGTAAGGCAGTAAAACTTCTCATACCTTAGCACCGCTAACATGTTGGTTCTTTGTAAAGTGGTTATCTAGAGGCATTGCGTTGAGGCTGAATGTCAACTTGAAATGTTAAAAAGATGGGAATCCGCTTATATGCAATCAGCACTTTACCCTTTCCAACCATTATCTTGAAGTCTATCATGAGATAGTGGAATTTTCCATAGAACACTAATCTGTCGTTTAGGGTCCATAGTTAATGCCGTCTGGTTTATTGGGATGTTGCTTTTACAACTTTTTTGATATAATTGATTAAAGTTTTGCATAAAATAAATTGCGTTTATTGGAAAAACTGAGGTAGAGTGACAGTCAAATCAAAACTTATTCATTATTACTGATGACTTTGGTTAGGGAACATGGCTACTAAAGAGAAAGCATATGATGGGCACAATTAGTGACTCATTTGTTTTAAAGAAAAACTAATATCAACTTGGTAAATCTAGATTTTTGTTTTAATTAAAGAAAATAAACTTCAGAAATGACAGGAACAGCGCCATTCCTTTTGGAAGACGATTTAAGTGTGCAATATCCTTTCCAGATGATGATCCTCGTTTTGAAACAAAGACATTGAATAAAACCCTGGTAGCGACGATGCAGGAATAACTTAACTGGAATAGGAGTTTTTTTTTTAATTACAGTTTACTGACATTAAAAATATACCCATTAAAACACTCCATTTACTTGAGTATGCATTCCAAGTCTGCGCTTCCTCTCTGGCTTATTACATGTGTACTCCGTATCCCCCCTAGTTAGTAGACAAACAAAAACTCGAAAAAAAAGTATTTCAAACACATAAACTTTGGGGAACTTTTAGTGGGTAATTTGCCAAAGGAGATTTGCTGTGGAAAAACCAGAGGGTTGTTCTACAATTTAGCATACACAGTGTATTCTGTACTCACCCTCTTTTGGAGGGCTGTGCTCGTATTTAACTTAACTTTATGACGGGCCTCATAGGGAATTCACCAGCAAGCAGAAGTGTCTCACCTCAGCGAACCGAAGGATGCAATTTCTCACAAGAGGATGATAAACAGTCAAGATTGTAAATTAAGTTTTATCTATTTTTTTCCTTCACTCCGGCCCCCGAAATTTCATGCAATTACCTGTGCCCTCAGTGCAAGCAATTGCTTATAGTTTTTGAGGCAAAGATCGCCTACTTTGTATGTGGGACGTTTTAAATTTAATTTACTTGCCTGGAGGGGGGAATTTTTTGTTCGCAGCCATGAAAAGGAGGATTCTACTTTTCATGCTTTTAACGGGAAGCTCATCTGGACGAGTTATTTCCCTTTTATAACCTCCTAAATCGCGTCAGTGTGCAATTTTGTGTTCACCTGTTTATTTTATTGAGAAAGAAGAGTCTACTGTTGCCACCCTTGAAATTGGGTGATGCTGGTGCTGGGGGGAACGGGCATGGTTTTAATTAATTTTTTGAAAGTGTGAAATTAATTTCTTTTACGGGAAGGTAGTCAAATAGATTAAAAATATAACCAACTAGGAAAAGGCAGCAGGGCGTATGTAGAGGGTTCCTTTATTTAATGATGAGCTAAAAATAAATATTTTATATTTGCTTTTGTGCTGCCGGAAATTAAAGTATTTACGCGTGAGCATGGCTTGGGAATTTGCAGAAAAAAGGTAAGCAACTTAATATTGCCTTATTTTTACTTTCATAATCATGACACTCGTTAAAATAAAATCGAGGACATGAGGTGTTTGAGAAGGTTTGACATGTTGTGAAGTTTATAGTCCTTATCGAGTCCACTCACACTCAGCTCCCATTTGGGTTATAAAAGTAAACGTGTCTATTGTGTTGTCTCTTGCCCAGTTTAAATTATTCTTCTTTCATTTGGACGGACTTATCCATTGGGGACGGTTAAAATAAAATGCACGTAAGCTGTTAATTAATCTTTGAAATTATACAAACACAGTAAGAACGAAATTTCAATTTTCATTTGCTGTCCGTTTGTCCGATTGTCAATTTTAGACGAGACAAATGGATTCGGTGTAAGAATCGAGAATATTCGACTGGATTAAATTATTTCGAGTTCAAGACCATCCTAGAAACAACAACAAGAAAATACAGCCGAATGCGTTCTAGCTCTGAAACTTGTGGAAATTTGTTACATCACTTTAATCCTCTCAACAGCTAGAGTGGACTATGAATATGACAGCTTGAGTCGCAAGAATGAAATAGTAATTTGTCTAGCGGTCATTAGCCATTATGGTTGACGAAACAGTGACAAGTCAGAAACTGTAAGAAGTTGCAAACGCAACTGGATACTGGTGTCGCAAACAGTTGCAAAAAGTGGTCCAAAAAAGAAATAATAGCTGCTGACCCAGGGCGACACAAATGGCAATAAATCTCAGTGTTTAGATATTTGTAAAGATTAGACTTCCTCAAGATAAAGCAAAATATGTTATTATTTCTAACGAAAGAATTCGTCAGTCATTTTAGTGCAAATTGAATTTCGACACTGATTACCCGGCCATTCCAAGTCCCACCCAAAAGGCGTTCAGCCACTCGATCCGAAGAGACTGAACCACCGCGTGACAAAATAGGTGCCGGTAGGCTTCATAGTCCTAATTTCGATGAGAATTTCTTCGCTATGGCTGAATCATTGACACGCAAAGAAATTGGACGCTACTCGTTTGTCTATAAAGAAGTGAAAGTATTGCATTACAAAATGCTTTATTACTGTCTGCGTATCGTGAGTCGCTTTAAACTTTCTCCTCTCCGTAACTTCACAGACGCAGTGGACGGCTTTTGGTCGAAATTCATAATGAGTGACGGGGTCATTTCCATCTGAACGGAAATGTAAACAAACCTCTGGAAATTCTGGAGAATCGAATCGAATTACTGAACACAAAATTGAAAATTAAGCTCTGAGAACCTTTTATTAACAAAAATACAGAAATTTGAAATCCGAGGCATTTTTGCTTAATTCTGCTGGACTATAGCCCATGGTTTCAAAATGCACTTTTTTCCCGAATTCGCAAATTTCGATTTCTATGATAATGATAATTGAGAGCGTCCCTAACTGAACACAAATTTGAAAATTTAGGTCTGAGAACCTTTTATTAACAAAAATACTGAAATTTGAAATCCGAGGCATTTTTGCTTAATTCTGCTGGACTATAGCCCATGGTTTCAAAATGCACTTTTTTCCCAATTTCGAAAATTTCGATTTCTATGATGCTGACAATTGAGAGCATCCCTAACTAAACACAAATTTGAAAATTTAGCTCTGAGAACCTTTTATCAACAAAAATACAGAAATTTGAAATGCGAGGCATTTTTGCTTAATTCTGCTGGACTATAGCCCATGGTTTCAAAATGCACTTTTTTCCCGAATTCCCAAATTCCGATTTCTATGATAATGATAATTGAGAGCGTCCCTAACTGAACACAAATTTGAAAATTTAGTTCTGAGAACCTGTTATTAACAAAAATACAGAAATTTGAAATCCGAGGCATTTTTGCTTAATTCTGCTGGACTATAGCCCATGGTTTCAAAATGAACTTTTTTCCCGATTTCGAAAAATTTCGATTTCTATGATGCTGACAATTGAGAGCATCCCTAACTAAACACAAATTTGAAAATTTAGCTCTGAGAACCTTTTATTGACAAAAATACAGAAATTTGAAATGCGAGGCATTTTTGCTTAATTCTGCTGGACTATAGCCCATGGTTTCAAAATGCACTTTTTTCCCGAATTCCCAAATTCCGATTTCTATGATAATGATAATTGAAGCGTCCCTAACTAAACACAAATTTGAAAATTTAGCTCTGAGAACCTTTTATCAACAAAAATACAGAAATTTGAAATCCGAGGCATTTTTGCTTAATTCTGCTGGACTATAGCCCATGGTTTCAAAATGCACTTTTTTCCCGATTTCGAAAATTTCGATTTCTATGATGCTGACAATTGAGAGCATCCCTAACTAAACACAAATTTGAAAATTTAGCTCTGAGAACCTTTTATTGACAAAAATACAGAAATTTGAAATGCGAGGCATTTTTGCTTAATTCTGCTGGACTATAGCCCATGGTTTCAAAATGCACTTTTTTCCCGATTTCGAAAATTTCGATTTCTTTGATGCTGACAATTGAGAGCATCCCTAACTTAACACAAATTTGAAAATTTAGCTCTGAGAACCTTTTATTGACAAAAATACAGAAATTTGAAATGCGAGGCATTTTTGCTTAATTCTGCTGGACTATAGCCCATGGTTTCAAAATGCACTTTTTTCCCGAATTCCCAAATTCCGATTTCTATGATAATGATAATTGAGAGCGTCCCTAACTGAACACAAATTCGAAAATTTAGTTCTGAGAACCTTTTATTGACAAAAATACAGAAATTTGAAATGCGAGGCATTTTTGCTTAATTCTGCTGGACTATAGTCCAAGGTTTCAAAATGCACTTTTTTCCCGAATTCGCAAATCTCGATTTCTATGATATTGATAATCACAAACAGATTTAACTTAACACAAATTTGAAAATATAGCTCTGAGAAACTTTTACTAACAAAAATACAGAAATTTGAAATCCGAGGCATTTTTGCTTAATTCTGCTGGACTATAGCCCAAGGTTTCAAAATGCACTTTTTTCCAGAATTCGCAAATTTCGATTTCTATGATATTGATAATCACAAACAGCCTTAAAAGAACACAAATTTGAAAATATAGCTCTGAGAAACTTTTACTAACAAAAATACAGAAATTTGAAATGCGAGGCATTTTTGCTTAATTCTGCTGGACTATAGCCCATGGTTTCAAAATTCACTTTTTTCCCGAATTCGCAAATTTCGATTTCTATGATATTGATAATCACAAACAGCCTTAACTTAACACAAATTTGAAAATTTTACTCTGGTAACTTTTACTAACAAAAATACAGAAATTTGAAATGCGAGGCATTTTTGCTTAATTCTGCTGGACTATAGCCCATGGTTTCAAAATGAACTTTTTTCCCAATTTCGAAAATTTCGATTTCTATGATATTGATAATCACAAACAGTCTCAACTGAACACAAATTTGAAAATATAGCTCTGAGAACCTTTTATTAACAAAAATACAGAAATTTGAAATCCGAGGCATTTTTGCTTAATTCTGCTGGACTATAGCCCATGGTTTCAAAATTCACTTTTTTTCCCGAATTCGCAAATTTCGATTTCCATTATATTGATAATTACAAACAGCCTCAACTGAACACAAATTTGAAAATATAGCTCTGAGAAACTTTTACTAACAGAAATACAGAAATTTGAAATCCGAGGCATTTTTGCTTAAGTCTGCTGGACTATAGCCCATGGTTTCAAAATTCACTTTTTTTCCCGAATTCGCAAATTTCGATTTCTATGATATTGATAATTACAAACAGCCTCAACTGAACACAAATTTGAAAATATAGCTCTGAGAAACTTTTACTAACAGAAATACAGAAATTTGAAATGCGAGGCATTTTTGCTTAATTCTGCTGGACTATAGCCCATGGTTTCAAAATGAACTTTTTTCCCAATTTCGAAAATTTCGATTTCTATGATATTGATAATCACAAACAGTCTCAACTGAACACAAATTTGAAAATATAGCTCTGAGAACCTTTTATTAACAAAAATACAGAAATTTGAAATCCGAGGCATTTTTGCTTAATTCTGCTGGACTATAGCCCATGGTTTCAAAATGCACTTTTTTCCCGAATTCCCAAATTCCGATTTCTATGATAATGATAATTGACAGCGTCCCTAACTAAACACAAATTTGAAAATTTAGCTCTGAGAACCTTTTATCAACAAAAATACAGAAATTTGAAATCCGAGGCATTTTTGCTTAATTCTGCTGGACTATAGCCCATGGTTTCAAAATGCACTTTTTTCCCGATTTCGAAAATTTCGATTTCTATGATGCTGACAATTGAGAGCATCCCTAACTAAACACAAATTTGAAAATTTAGCTCTGAGAACCTTTTATTGACAAAAATACAGAAATTTGAAATGCGAGGCATTTTTGCTTAATTCTGCTGGACTATAGCCCATGGTTTCAAAATGCACTTTTTTCCCGATTTCGAAAATTTCGATTTCTTTGATGCTGACAATTGAGAGCATCCCTAACTTAACACAAATTTGAAAATTTAGCTCTGAGAACCTTTTATTGACAAAAATACAGAAATTTGAAATGCGAGGCATTTTTGCTTAATTCTGCTGGACTATAGCCCATGGTTTCAAAATGCACTTTTTTCCCGAATTCCCAAATTCCGATTTCTATGATAATGATAATTGAGAGCGTCCCTAACTGAACACAAATTCGAAAATTTAGTTCTGAGAACCTTTTATTGACAAAAATACAGAAATTTGAAATGCGAGGCATTTTTGCTTAATTCTGCTGGACTATAGTCCAAGGTTTCAAAATGCACTTTTTTCCCGAATTCGCAAATCTCGATTTCTATGATATTGATAATCACAAACAGATTTAACTTAACACAAATTTGAAAATATAGCTCTGAGAAACTTTTACTAACAAAAATACAGAAATTTGAAATCCGAGGCATTTTTGCTTAATTCTGCTGGACTATAGCCCAAGGTTTCAAAATGCACTTTTTTCCAGAATTCGCAAATTTCGATTTCTATGATATTGATAATCACAAACAGCCTTAAAAGAACACAAATTTGAAAATATAGCTCTGAGAAACTTTTACTAACAAAAATACAGAAATTTGAAATGCGAGGCATTTTTGCTTAATTCTGCTGGACTATAGCCCATGGTTTCAAAATTCACTTTTTTCCCGAATTCGCAAATTTCAATATCTATGATATTGATAATCACAAACAGCCTTAACTTAACACAAATTTGAAAATTTTGCTCTGAGAAACTTTTACTAACAAAAATACAGAAATTTGAAATCCGAGGCATTTTTGCTTAATTCTGCTGGACTATAGCCCATGGTTTCAAAATGCACTTTTTCCCGATTTCGAAAATTTCGATTTCTATGATGCTGACAATTGAGAGCATCCCTAACTAAACACAAATTTGAAAATTTAGCTCTGAGAACCTTTTATCAACAAAAATACAGAAATTTGAAATCCGAGGCATTTTTGCTTAATTCTGCTGGACTATAGCCCATGGTTTCAAAATTCACTTGTTTCCCGAATTCGCAAATTTCGATCTCTATGATATTGATAATCACAAACAGCCTTAACTTAACACAAATTTGAAAATTTTACTCTGAGAAACTTTTATTAACAAAAATACAGAAATTTGAAATCCGAGGCATTTTTGCTTAATTCTGCTGGACTATAGCCCATGGTTTCAAAATGCACTTTTTTCCCGATTTCGAAAATTTCGATTTCTATGATGCTGACAATTGAGAGCATCCCTAACTTAACACAAATTTGAAAATTTAGCTCTGAGAACCTTTTATTGACAAAAATACAGAAATTTGAAATGCGAGGCATTTTTGCTTAATTCTGCTGGACTATAGCCCATGGTTTCAAAATTCACTTTTTTCCCGAATTCGCAAATTTCGATTTCCATTATATTGATAATTACAAACAGCCTCAACTGAACACAAATTTGAAAATATAGCTCTGAGAACCTTTTATTAACAAAAATACAGAAATTTGAAATCCGAGGCATTTTTGCTTAATTCTGCTGGACTATAGCCCATGGTTTCAAAATTCACTTTTTTTCCCGAATTTGCAAATTTCGATTTCCATTATATTGATAATTACAAACAGCCTCAACTGAACACAAATTTGAAAATATAGCTCTGAGAACCTTTTATTAACAAAAATACAGAAATTTGGAATCCGAGGCATTTTTGCTTAATTCTGCTGGACTATAGCCCATGGTTTCAAAATGCACTTTTTTCCCGATTTCGAAAATTTCGATTTCTTTGATGCTGACAATTGAGAGCATCCCTAACTTAACACAAATTTGAAAATTTAGCTCTGAGAACCTTTTATTGACAAAAATACAGAAATTTGAAATGCGAGGCATTTTTGCTTAATTCTGCTGGACTATAGCCCATGGTTTCAAAATGCACTTTTTTCCCGAATTTCCAAATTCCGATTTCTATGATAATGATAATTGAGAGCGTCCCTAACTGAACACAAATTCGAAAATTTAGTTCTGAGAACCTTTTATTGACAAAAATACAGAAATTTGAAATGCGAGGCATTTTTGCTTAATTCTGCTGGACTATAGTCCAAGGTTTCAAAATGCACTTTTTTCCAGAATTCGCAAATTTCGATTTCTATGATATTGATAATCACAAACAGCCTTAAAAGAACACAAATTTGAAAATATAGCCCTGAGAAACTTTTACTAACAAAAATACAGAAATTTGAAATGCGAGGCATTTTTGCTTAATTCTGCTGGACTATAGCCCATGGTTTCAAAATTCACTTTTTTCCCGAATTCGCAAATTTCGATTTCTATGATATTGATAATCACAAACAGCCTTAACTTAACACAAATTTGAAAATTTTGCTCTGAGAAACTTTTACTAACAAAAATACAGAAATTTGAAATCCGAGGCATTTTTGCTTAATTCTGCTGGACTATAGCCCATGGTTTCAAAATTCACTTGTTTCCCGAATTCGCAAATTTCGATCTCTATGATATTGATAATCACAAACAGCCTTAACTTAACACAAATTTGAAAATTTTACTCTGGTAACTTTTATTAACAAAAATACAGAAATTTGAAATCCGAGGCATTTTTGCATAATTCTGCTGGACTATAGCCCATGGTTTCAAAATGCACTTTTTTCCCGATTTCGAAAATTTCGATTTCTATGATGCTGACAATTGAGAGCATCCCTAACTAAACACAAATTTGAAAATTTAGCTCTGAGAACCTTTTATCAACAAAAATACAGAAATTTGAAATCCGAGGCATTTTTGCTTAATTCTGCTGGACTATAGCCCATGGTTTCAAAATTCACTTGTTTCCCGAATTCGCAAATTTCGATCTCTATGATATTGATAATCACAAACAGCCTTAACTTAACACAAATTTGAAAATTTTCCTCTGAGAAACTTTTATTAACAAAAATACAGAAATTTGAAATCCGAGGCATTTTTGCTTAATTCTGCTGGACTATAGCCCATGGTTTCAAAATGCACTTTTTTCCCGATTTCGAAAATTTCGATTTCTATGATGCTGACAATTGAGAGCATCCCTAACTTAACACAAATTTGAAAATTTAGCTCTGAGAACCTTTTATTGACAAAAATACAGAAATTTGAAATGCGAGGCATTTTTGCTTAATTCTGCTGGACTATAGCCCATGGTTTCAAAATTCACTTTTTTTCCCGAATTCGCAAATTTCGATTTCCATTATATTGATAATTACAAACAGCCTCAACTGAACACAAATTTGAAAATATAGCTCTGAGAACCTTTTATTAACAAAAATACAGAAATTTGAAATCCGAGGCATTTTTGCTTAATTCTGCTGGACTATAGCCCATGGTTTCAAAATTCACTTTTTTTCCCGAATTCGCAAATTTCGATTTCCATTATATTGATAATTACAAACAGCCTCAACTGAACACAAATTTGAAAATATAGCTCTGAGAACCTTTTATTAACAAAAATACAGAAATTTGAAATCCGAGGCATTTTTGCTTAATTCTGCTGGACTATAGCCCATGGTTTCAAAATGCACTTTTTTCCCGATTTCGAAAATTTCGATTTCTATGATGCTGACAATTGAGAGCATCCCTAACTTAACACAAATTTGAAAATTTAGCTCTGAGAACCTTTTATTGACAAAAATACAGAAATTTGAAATGCGAGGCATTTTTGCTTAATTCTGCTGGACTATAGCCCATGGTTTCAAAATTCACTTTTTTTCCCGAATTCGCAAATTTCGATTTCCATTATATTGATAATTACAAACAGCCTCAACTGAACACAAATTTGAAAATATAGCTCTGAGAACCTTTTATTAACAAAAATACAGAAATTTGAAATCCGAGGCATTTTTGCTTAATTCTGCTGGACTATAGCCCATGGTTTCAAAATTCACTTTTTTTCCCGAATTCGCAAATTTCGATTTCCATTATATTGATAATTACAAACAGCCTCAACTGAACACAAATTTGAAAATATAGCTCTGAGAACCTTTTATTAACAAAAATACAGAAATTTGAAATCCGAGGCATTTTTGCTTAATTCTGCTGGACTATAGCCCATGGTTTCAAAATTCACTTTTTTTCCCGAATTCGCAAATTTCGATTTCCATTATATTGATAATTACAAACAGCCTCAACTGAACACAAATTTGAAAATATAGCTCTGAGAAACTTTTACTAACAGAAATACAGAAATTTGAAATCCGAGGCATTTTTGCTTAAGTCTGCTGGACTATAGCCCATGGTTTCAAAATTCACTTTTTTTCCCGAATTCGCAAATTTCGATTTCTATGATATTGATAATTACAAACAGCCTCAACTGAACACAAATTTGAAAATATAGCTCTGAGAAACTTTTACTAACAGAAATACAGAAATTTGAAATCCGAGGCATTTTTGCTTAAGTCTGCTGGACTATGCCCATGGTATATTTCACTTGTTTCCCGAATTCGCAAATTTCGATCTCTATGATATTGATAATCACAAACAGCCTTAACTTAACACAAATTTGAAAATTTTACTCTGGTAACTTTTATTAACAAAAATACAGAAATTTGAAATCCGAGGCATTTTTGCTTAATTCTGCTGGCCTATAGCCCATGGTTTCAAAATGCACTTTTTTCCCGAATTCCCAAATTCCGATTTCTATGATAATGATAATTGACAGCGTCCCTAACTAAACACAAATTTGAAAATTTAGCTCTGAGAACCTTTTATCAACAAAAATACAGAAATTTGAAATCCGAGGCATTTTTGCTTAATTCTGCTGGACTATAGCCCATGGTTTCAAAATGCACTTTTTTCCCGATTTCGAAAATTTCGATTTCTATGATGCTGACAATTGAGAGCATCCCTAACTAAACACAAATTTGAAAATTTAGCTCTGAGAACCTTTTATTGACAAAAATACAGAAATTTGAAATGCGAGGCATTTTTGCTTAATTCTGCTGGACTATAGCCCATGGTTTCAAAATGCACTTTTTTCCCGATTTCGAAAATTTCGATTTCTATGATGCTGACAATTGAGAGCATCCCTAACTTAACACAAATTTGAAAATTTAGCTCTGAGAACCTTTTATTGACAAAAATACAGAAATTTGAAATGCGAGGCATTTTTGCTTAATTCTGCTGGACTATAGCCCATGGTTTCAAAATGCACTTTTTTCCCGAATTCCCAAATTCCGATTTCTATGATAATGATAATTGAGAGCGTCCCTAACTGAACACAAATTTGAAAATTTAGTTCTGAGAACCTTTTATTAACAAAAATACAGAAATTTGAAATCCGAGGCATTTTTGCTTAATTCTGCTGGACTATAGCCCATGGTTTCAAGATGCACTTTTTTCCCGAATTCCCAAATTCCGATTTCTATGATAATGATAATTGAGAGCGTCCCTAACTGAACACAAATTTGAAAATTTAGCTCTGAGAACCTTTTATTGACAAAAATACAGAAATTTGAAATGCGAGGCATTTTTGCTTAATTCTGCTGGACTATAGCCCATGGTTTCAAAATGCACTTTTTTCCCGATTTCGAAAATTTCGATTTCTATGATGCTGACAATTGAGAGCATCCCTAACTAAACACAAATTTGAAAATTTAGCTCTGAGAACCTTTTATTGACAAAAATACAGAAATTTGAAATGCGAGGCATTTTTGCTTAATTCTGCTGGACTATAGCCCATGGTTTCAAAATGCACTTTTTTCCCGATTTCGAAAATTTCGATTTCTATGATGCTCACAATTGAGAGCATCCCTAACTTAACACAAATTTGAAAATTTAGCTCTGAGAACCTTTTATTGACAAAAATACAGAAATTTGAAATGCGAGGCATTTTTGCTTAATTCTGCTGGACTATAGCCCATGGTTTCAAAATGCACTTTTTTCCCGATTTCGAAAATTTCGATTTCTATGATATTAATATCACAAACAGTCTCAACTGAACACAAATTTGAAAATATAGCTCTGAGAACCTTTTATTAACAAAATTACAGAAATTTGAAGTCCGAGGCATTTTTGCTTAATTCTGCTGGACTATAGCCCATGGTTTCAAAATGCACTTTTTTCCCGATTTCGAAAATTTCGATTTCTATGATGCTGACAATTGAGAGCATCCCTAACTAAACACAAATTTGAAAATTTAGCTCTGAGAACCTTTTATTGACAAAAATACAGAAATTTGAAATGCGAGGCATTTTTGCTTAATTCTGCTGGACTATAGCCCATGGTTTCAAAATGCACTTTTTTCCCGATTTCGAAAATTTCGATTTCTATGATGCTCACAATTGAGAGCATCCCTAACTTAACACAAATTTGAAAATTTAGCTCTGAGAACCTTTTATTGACAAAAATACAGAAATTTGAAATGCGAGGCATTTTTGCTTAATTCTGCTGGACTATAGCCCATGGTTTCAAAATGCACTTTTTTCCCGATTTCGAAAATTTCGATTTCTATGATATTAATATCACAAACAGTCTCAACTGAACACAAATTTGAAAATATAGCTCTGAGAACCTTTTATTAACAAAATTACAGAAATTTGAAGTCCGAGGCATTTTTGCTTAATTCTGCTGGACTATAGCCCATGGTTTCAAAATGCACTTTTTTCCCGAATTCCCAAATTCCGATTTCTATGATAATGATAATTGAGAGCGTCCCTAACTGAACACAAATTTGAAAATTTAGTTCTGAGAACCTTTTATTAACAAAAATACAGAAATTTGAAATCCGAGGCATTTTTGCTTAATTCTGCTGGACTATAGCCCATGGTTTCAAAATGAACTTTTTTCCCGATTTCGAAAATTTCGATTTCTATGATATTGATAATCACAAACAGTCTCAACTGAACACAAATTTGAAAATATAGCTCTGAGAACCTTTTATTAACAAAAATACAGAAATTTGAAATCCGAGGCATTTTTGCTTAATTCTGTTGGACTATAGCCCATGGTTTCAAAATGCACTTTTTTCCCGATTTCGAAAATTTCGATTTCTATGATGCTGACAATTGAGAGCATCCCTAACTAAACACAAATTTGAAAATTTAGCTCTGAGAACCTTTTATTGACAAAAATACAGAAATTTGAAATACGAGGCATTTTTGCTTAATTCTGCTGGACTATAGCCCATGGTTTCAAAATGCACTTTTTTCCCGATTTCGAAAATTTCGATTTCTATGATGCTGACAATTGAGAGCATCCCTAACTTAACACAAATTTGAAAATTTAGCTCTGAGAACCTTTTATTGACAAAAATACAGAAATTTGAAATGCGAGGCATTTTTGCTTAATTCTGCTGGACTATAGCCCATGGTTTCAAAATGCACTTTTTTCCCGATTTCGAAAATTTCGATTTCTATGATATTGATAATCACAAACAGTCTCAACTGAACACAAATTTGAAAATATAGCTCTGAGAACCTTTTATTAACAAAAATACAGAAATTTGAAATCCGAGGCATTTTTGCTTAATTCTGCTGGACTATAGCCCATGGTTTCAAAATGCACTTTTTTCCCGATTTCGAAAATTTCGATTTCTATGATATTAATATCACAAACAGTCTCAACTGAACACAAATTTGAAAATATAGCTCTGAGAACCTTTTATTAACAAAATTACAGAAATTTGAAGTCCGAGGCATTTTTGCTTAATTCTGCTGGACTATAGCCCATGGTTTCAAAATGCACTTTTTTCCCGAATTCCCAAATTCCGATTTCTATGATAATGATAATTGAGAGCGTCCCTAACTGAACACAAATTTGAAAATTTAGTTCTGAGAACCTTTTATTAACAAAAATACAGAAATTTGAAATCCGAGGCATTTTTGCTTAATTCTGCTGGACTATAGCCCATGGTTTCAAAATGAACTTTTTTCCCGATTTCGAAAATTTCGATTTCTATGATATTGATAATCACAAACAGTCTCAACTGAACACAAATTTGAAAATATAGCTCTGAGAACCTTTTATTAACAAAAATACAGAAATTTGAAATCCGAGGCATTTTTGCTTAATTCTGTTGGACTATAGCCCATGGTTTCAAAATGCACTTTTTTCCCGATTTCGAAAATTTCGATTTCTATGATGCTGACAATTGAGAGCATCCCTAACTAAACACAAATTTGAAAATTTAGCTCTGAGAACCTTTTATTGACAAAAATACAGAAATTTGAAATGCGAGGCATTTTTGCTTAATTCTGCTGGACTATAGCCCATGGTTTCAAGATGCACTTTTTTCCCGAATTCCCAAATTCCGATTTCTATGATAATGATAATTGAGAGCGTCCCTAACTGAACACAAATTTGAAAATTTAGCTCTGAGAACCTTTTATTGACAAAAATACAGAAATTTGAAATGCGAGGCATTTTTGCTTAATTCTGCTGGACTATAGCCCATGGTTTCAAAATGCACTTTTTTCCCGATTTCGAAAATTTCGATTTCTATGATGCTGACAATTGAGAGCATCCCTAACTAAACACAAATTTGAAAATTTAGCTCTGAGAACCTTTTATTGACAAAAATACAGAAATTTGAAATGCGAGGCATTTTTGCTTAATTCTGCTGGACTATAGCCCATGGTTTCAAAATGCACTTTTTTCCCGATTTCGAAAATTTCGATTTCTATGATGCTCACAATTGAGAGCATCCCTAACTTAACACAAATTTGAAAATTTAGCTCTGAGAACCTTTTATTGACAAAAATACAGAAATTTGAAATGCGAGGCATTTTTGCTTAATTCTGCTGGACTATAGCCCATGGTTTCAAAATGCACTTTTTTCCCGATTTCGAAAATTTCGATTTCTATGATATTAATATCACAAACAGTCTCAACTGAACACAAATTTGAAAATATAGCTCTGAGAACCTTTTATTAACAAAATTACAGAAATTTGAAGTCCGAGGCATTTTTGCTTAATTCTGCTGGACTATAGCCCATGGTTTCAAAATGCACTTTTTTCCCGAATTCCCAAATTCCGATTTCTATGATAATGATAATTGAGAGCGTCCCTAACTGAACACAAATTTGAAAATTTAGTTCTGAGAACCTTTTATTAACAAAAATACAGAAATTTGAAATCCGAGGCATTTTTGCTTAATTCTGCTGGACTATAGCCCATGGTTTCAAAATGAACTTTTTTCCCGATTTCGAAAATTTCGATTTCTATGATATTGATAATCACAAACAGTCTCAACTGAACACAAATTTGAAAATATAGCTCTGAGAACCTTTTATTAACAAAAATACAGAAATTTGAAATCCGAGGCATTTTTGCTTAATTCTGTTGGACTATAGCCCATGGTTTCAAAATGCACTTTTTTCCCGATTTCGAAAATTTCGATTTCTATGATGCTGACAATTGAGAGCATCCCTAACTAAACACAAATTTGAAAATTTAGCTCTGAGAACCTTTTATTGACAAAAATACAGAAATTTGAAATACGAGGCATTTTTGCTTAATTCTGCTGGACTATAGCCCATGGTTTCAAAATGCACTTTTTTCCCGATTTCGAAAATTTCGATTTCTATGATGCTGACAATTGAGAGCATCCCTAACTTAACACAAATTTGAAAATTTAGCTCTGAGAACCTTTTATTGACAAAAATACAGAAATTTGAAATGCGAGGCATTTTTGCTTAATTCTGCTGGACTATAGCCCATGGTTTCAAAATGCACTTTTTTCCCGATTTCGAAAATTTCGATTTCTATGATATTGATAATCACAAACAGTCTCAACTGAACACAAATTTGAAAATATAGCTCTGAGAACCTTTTATTAACAAAAATACAGAAATTTGAAATCCGAGGCATTTTTGCTTAATTCTGCTGGACTATAGCCCATGGTTTCAAAATGCACTTTTTTCCCGATTTCGAAAATTTCGATTTCTATGATATTAATATCACAAACAGTCTCAACTGAACACAAATTTGAAAATATAGCTCTGAGAACCTTTTATTAACAAAATTACAGAAATTTGAAGTCCGAGGCATTTTTGCTTAATTCTGCTGGACTATAGCCCATGGTTTCAAAATGCACTTTTTTCCCGAATTCCCAAATTCCGATTTCTATGATAATGATAATTGAGAGCGTCCCTAACTGAACACAAATTTGAAAATTTAGTTCTGAGAACCTTTTATTAACAAAAATACAGAAATTTGAAATCCGAGGCATTTTTGCTTAATTCTGCTGGACTATAGCCCATGGTTTCAAAATGAACTTTTTTCCCGATTTCGAAAATTTCGATTTCTATGATATTGATAATCACAAACAGTCTCAACTGAACACAAATTTGAAAATATAGCTCTGAGAACCTTTTATTAACAAAAATACAGAAATTTGAAATCCGAGGCATTTTTGCTTAATTCTGTTGGACTATAGCCCATGGTTTCAAAATGCACTTTTTTCCCGATTTCGAAAATTTCGATTTCTATGATGCTGACAATTGAGAGCATCCCTAACTAAACACAAATTTGAAAATTTAGCTCTGAGAACCTTTTATTGACAAAAATACAGAAATTTGAAATGCGAGGCATTTTTGCTTAATTCTGCTGGACTATAGCCCATGGTTTCAAAATGCACTTTTTTCCCGATTTCGAAAATTTCGATTTCTATGATGCTGACAATTGAGAGCATCCCTAACTTAACACAAATTTGAAAATTTAGCTCTGAGAACCTTTTATTGACAAAAATACAGAAATTTGAAATGCGAGGCATTTTTGCTTAATTCTGCTGGACTATAGCCCATGGTTTCAAAATGCACTTTTTTCCCGATTTCGAAAATTTCGATTTCTATGATATTGATAATCACAAACAGTCTCAACTGAACACAAATTTGAAAATATAGCTCTGAGAACCTTTTATTAACAAAAATACAGAAATTTGAAATGCGAGGCATTTTTGCTTAATTCTGCTGGACTATAGCCCATGGTTTCAAAATGCACTTTTTTCCCGATTTCGAAAATTTCGATTTCTATGATATTAATATCACAAACAGTCTCAACTGAACACAAATTTGAAAATATAGCTCTGAGAACCTTTTATTAACAAAATTACAGAAATTTGAAGTCCGAGGCATTTTTGCTTAATTCTGCTGGACTATAGCCCATGGTTTCAAAATGCACTTTTTTCCCGAATTCCCAAATTCCGATTTCTATGATAATGATAATTGAGAGCGTCCCTAACTGAACACAAATTTGAAAATTTAGCTCTGAGAACCTTTTATTGACAAAAATACAGAAATTTGAAATGCGAGGCATTTTTGTTTAATTCTGCTGGACTATAGCCCATGGTTTCAAAATGCACTTTTTTCCCGATTTCGAAAATTTCGATTTCTATGATGCTCACAATTGAGAGCATCCCTAACTTAACACAAATTTGAAAATATAGCTCTGAGAACCTTTTATTAACAAAAATACAGAAATTTGAAATCCGAGGCATTTTTGCTTAATTCTGCTGGACTATAGCCCATGGTTTCAAAATGCACTTTTTTCCCGAATTCCCAAATTCCGATTTCTATGATAATGATAATTGAGAGCGTCCCTAACTGAACACAAATTTGAAAATTTAGCTCTGAGAACCTTTTATTGACAAAAATACAGAAATTTGAAATGCGAGGCATTTTTGTTTAATTCTGCTGGACTATAGCCCATGGTTTCAAAATGCACTTTTTTCCCGATTTCGAAAATTTCGATTTCTATGATGCTGACAATTGAGAGCATCCCTAACTGAACACAAATTTGAAAATATAGCTCTGAGAACCTTTTATTAACAAAATTACAGAAATTTGAAGTCCGAGGCATTTTTGCTTAATTCTGCTGGACTATAGCCCATGGTTTCAAAATGCACTTTTTTCCCGAATTCCCAAATTCCGATTTCTATGATAATGATAATTGAGAGCGTCCCTAACTGAACACAAATTTGAAAATTTAGTTCTGAGAACCTTTTATTAACAAAAATACAGAAATTTGAAATCCGAGGCATTTTTGCTTAATTCTGCTGGACTATAGCCCATGGTTTCAAAATGAACTTTTTTCCCGATTTCGAAAATTTCGATTTCTATGATATTGATAATCACAAACAGTCTCAACTGAACACAAATTTGAAAATATAGCTCTGAGAACCTTTTATTAACAAAAATACAGAAATTTGAAATCCGAGGCATTTTTGCTTAATTCTGTTGGACTATAGCCCATGGTTTCAAAATGCACTTTTTTCCCGATTTCGAAAATTTCGATTTCTATGATGCTGACAATTGAGAGCATCCCTAACTAAACACAAATTTGAAAATTTAGCTCTGAGAACCTTTTATTGACAAAAATACAGAAATTTGAAATGCGAGGCATTTTTGCTTAATTCTGCTGGACTATAGCCCATGGTTTCAAAATGCACTTTTTTCCCGATTTCGAAAATTTCGATTTCTATGATGCTGACAATTGAGAGCATCCCTAACTTAACACAAATTTGAAAATTTAGCTCTGAGAACCTTTTATTGACAAAAATACAGAAATTTGAAATGCGAGGCATTTTTGCTTAATTCTGCTGGACTATAGCCCATGGTTTCAAAATGCACCTTTTTCCCGATTTCGAAAATTTCGATTTCTATGATATTGATAATCACAAACAGTCTCAACTGAACACAAATTTGAAAATATAGCTCTGAGAACCTTTTATTAACAAAAATACAGAAATTTGAAATCCGAGGCATTTTTGCTTAATTCTGCTGGACTATAGCCCATGGTTTCAAAATGCACTTTTTTCCCGAATTCCCAAATTCCGATTTCTATGATAATGATAATTTAGAGCGTCCCTAACTGAACACAAATTTGAAAATTTAGTTCTGAGAACCTTTTATTAACAAAAATACAGAAATTTGAAATCCGAGGCATTTTTGCTTAATTCTGCTGGACTATAGCCCATGGTTTCAAAATGAACTTTTTTCCCGATTTCGAAAATTTCGATTTCTATGAAATTGATAATCACAAACAGTCTCAACTGAACACAAATTTGAAAATATAGCTCTGAGAACCTTTTATTAACAAAAATACAGAAATTTGAAATCCGAGGCATTTTTGCTTAATTCTGTTGGACTATAGCCCATGGTTTCAAAATGCACTTTTTTCCCGATTTCGAAAATTTCGATTTCTATGATATTGATAATCACAAACAGTCTCAACTGAACACAAATTTGAAAATATAGCTCTGAGAACCTTTTGTTAACAAAAATACAGAAATTTGAAATCCGAGGCATTTTTGCTTAATTCTGCTGGACTATAGCCCATGGTTTCAAAATGCACTTTTTTCCCGAATTCCCAAATTCCGATTTCTATGATAATGATAATTGAGAGCGTCCCTAACTGAACACAAATTTGAAAATTTAGCTCTGAGAACCTTTTATTGACAAAAATACAGAAATTTGAAATGCGAGGCATTTTTGTTTAATTCTGCTGGACTATAGCCCATGGTTTCAAAATGCACTTTTTTCCCGATTTCGAAAATTTCGATTTCTATGATGCTGACAATTGAGAGCATCCCTAACTAAACACAAATTTGAAAATTTAGCTCTGAGAACCTTTTATTGACAAAAATACAGAAATTTGAAATGCGAGGCATTTTTGCTTAATTCTGCTGGACTATAGCCCATGGTTTCAAAATGCACTTTTTTCCCGATTTCGAAAATTTCGATTTCTATGATGCTCACAATTGAGAGCATCCCTAACGTAACACAAATTTGAAAATTTAGCTCTGAGAACCTTTTATTGACAAAAATTCAGAAATTTGAAATGCGAGGCATTTTTGCTTAATTCTGCTGGACTATAGCCCATGGTTTCAAAATGCACTTTTTTCCCGAATTCCCAAATTCCGATTTCTATGATAATGATAATTGAGAGCGTCCCTAACTGAACACAAATTTGAAAATTTAGTTCTGAGAACCTTTTATTAACAAAAATACAGAAATTTGAAATCCGAGGCATTTTTGCTTAATTCTGCTGGACTATAGCCCATGGTTTCAAAATGAACTTTTTTCCCGATTTCGAAAATTTCGATTTCTATGATATTGATAATCACAAACAGTCTCAACTGAACACAAATTTGAAAATATAGCTCTGAGAACCTTTTATTAACAAAAATACAGAAATTTGAAATCCGAGGCATTTTTGCTTAATTCTGTTGGACTATAGCCCATGGTTTCAAAATGCACTTTTTTCCCGATTTCGAAAATTTCGATTTCTATGATATTGATAATCACAAACAGTCTCAACTGAACACAAATTTGAAAATATAGCTCTGAGAACCTTTTATTGACAAAAATACAGAAATTTGAAATGCGAGGCATTTTTGCTTAATTCTGCTGGACTATAGCCCATGGTTTCAAAATGCACTTTTTTCCCGATTTCGAAAATTTCGATTTCTATGATATTGATAATCACAAACAGTCTCAACTGAACACAAATTTGAAAATTTAGCTCTGAGAACCTTTTATTGACAAAAATACAGAAATTTGAAATGCGAGGCATTTTTGCTTAATTCTGCTGGACTATAGCCCATGGTTTCAAAATGCACTTTTTTTCCGAATTTCCAAATTCCGATTTCTATGATAATGATAATTTAGAGCGTCCCTAACTGAACACAAATTTGAAAATTTAGTTCTGAGAACCTTTTATTAACAAAAATACAGAAATTTGAAATCCGAGGCATTTTTGCTTAATTCTGCTGGACTATAGCCCATGGTTTCAAAATGAACTTTTTTCCCGATTTCGAAAATTTCGATTTCTATGAAATTGATAATCACAAACAGTCTCAACTGAACACAAATTTGAAAATATAGCTCTGAGAACCTTTTATTAACAAAAATACAGAAATTTGAAATCCGAGGCATTTTTGCTTAATTCTGTTGGACTATAGCCCATGGTTTCAAAATGCACTTTTTTCCCGATTTCGAAAATTTCGATTTCTATGATATTGATAATCACAAACAGTCTCAACTGAACACAAATTTGAAAATATAGCTCTGAGAACCTTTTGTTAACAAAAATACATAAATTTGAAATCCGAGGCATTTTTGCTTAATTCTGTTGGACTATAGCCCATGGTTTCAAAATGCACTTTTTTCCCGAATTCCCAAAATCCGATTTCTATGATAATGATAATTGACAGCGTCCCTAACTAAACACAAATTTGAAAATTTAGCTCTGAGAACCTTTTATCAACAAAAATACAGAAATTTGAAATCCGAGGCATTTTTGCTTAATTCTGCTGGACTATAGCCCATGGTTTCAAAATGCACTTTTTTCCCGATTTCGAAAATTTCGATTTCTATGATATTGATAATCACAAACAGTCTCAACTGAACACATATTTTAAAATATAGCTCTGAGAACCTTTTATAAACAAAAATACAGAAATTTGAAATCCGAGGCATTTTTGCTTAATTCTGCTGGACTATAGCCCATGGTTTCAAAATGCACTTTTTTCCCGATTTCGAAAATTTCGATTTCTATGATGCTGACAATTGAGAGCATCCCTAACTAAACACAAATTTGAAAATTTAGCTCTGAGAACCTTTTATTGACAAAAATACAGAAATTTGAAATGCGAGGCATTTTTGCTTAATTCTGCTGGACTATAGCCCATGGTTTCAAAATGCACTTTTTTCCCGATTTCGAAAATTTCGATTTCTATGATATTGATAATCACAAACAGTCTCAACTGAACACAATTTTGAAAATATAGCTCTGAGAACCTTTTATTAACAAAAATACAGAAGTTTGAAATCCGAGGCATTTTTGCTTAATTCTGCTGGACTATAGCCCATGGTTTCAAAATGCACTTTTTTCCCGATTTCGAAAATTTCGATTTCTATGATATTGATAATCACAAACAGTCTCAACTGAACACATATTTTAAAATATAGCTCTGAGAACCTTTTATTAACAAAAATACAGAAATTTGAAATCCGAGGCATTTTTGCTTAATTCTGCTGGACTATAGCCCATGGTTTCAAAATGCACTTTTTTCCCGAATTCCCAAATTCCGATTTCTATGATGCTGATAATTGAGAGCATCCCTTACTAAACACAAATTTGAAAATTTTGCTCTCAGAAACTTTTATTAACAAAAATACAGAAATTTGAAATCCGAGGCATTTTTGCTTAATTCTGCTGGACTATAGCCCATGGTTTCAAAATGCATTTTTTTCCCGATTTCGAAAATTTCGATTTCTATGATATTGATAATCACAAACAGTCTCAACTGAACATAAATTTGATAATATAGCTCTGAGAACCTTTTATTAACAAAAATACAGAAATTTGAAATCCGAGGCATTTTTGCTTAATTCTGCTGGACTATAGCCCATGGTTTCAAAATGCACTTTTTTCCCGAATTCCCAAATTCCGATTTCTATGATGCTGATAATTGAGAGCATCCCTTACTAAACACAAATTTGAAAATTTTGCTCTCAGAAACTTTTATTAACAAAAATACAGAAATTTGAAATCCGAGGCATTTTTGCTTAATTCTGCTGGACTATAGCCCATGGTTTCAAAATGCACTTTTTTCCCGAATTCCCAAATTTCGATTTCTATGATGCTGATAATTGAGAGCATCCCTTACTAAACACAAATTTGAAAATTTTGCTCTCAGAAACTTTTACTAACAAAAATACAGAAATTTGAAATCCGAGGCATTTTTGCTTAATTCTGCTGGACTATAGCCCATGGTTTCAAAATGCACTTTTTTCCCGAATTCCCAAATTCCGATTTCTATGATGCTGATAATTGAGAGCATCCCTTACTAAACACAAATTTGAAAATTTTGCTCTCAGAAACTTTTATTAACAAAAATACAGAAATTTGAAATCCGAGGCATTTTTGCTTAATTCTGCTGGACTATAGCCCATGGTTTCAAAATGCACTTTTTTCCCGAATTCGCAAATTTCGATTTCTATGATGCTGACAATTGAGAGCATCCCTAAATAAACACAAATTTGAAAATTTTGCTCTAAAAAAATTTTATTGACAAAAATACAGATATTTAAAATCCGAGGCATTTTTGCTTAATTCTGCTGGACTATAGCCCATGGTTTCAAAATGCACTTTTTTCCCGATTTCGAAAATTTCGATTTCTATGATATTGATAATCACAAACAGTCTCAACTGAACATAAATTTGAAAATATAGCTCTGAGAACCTTTTATTAACAAAAATACAGAAATTTGAAATCCGAGGCATTTTTGCTTAATTCTGCTGGACTATAGCCCATGGTTTCAAAATGCACTTTTTTCCCGAATTCCCAAATTCCGATTTCTATGATGCTGATAATTGAGAGCATCCCTTACTAAACACAAATTTGAAAATTTTGCTCTCAGAAACTTTTATTAACAAAAATACAGAAATTTGAAATCCGAGGCATTTTTGCTTAATTCTGCTGGACTATAGCCCATGGTTTCAAAATGCACTTTTTTCCCGAATTCCCAAATTCCGATTTCTATGATGCTGATAATTGAGAGCATCCCTTACTAAACACAAATTTGAAAATTTTGCTCTCAGAAACTTTTATTAACAAAAATACAGAAATTTGAAATCCGAGGCATTTTTGCTTAATTCTGCTGGACTATAGCCCATGGTTTCAAAATGCACTTTTTTCCCGAATTCCCAAATTCCGATTTCTATGATGCTGATAATTGAGAGCATCCCTTACTAAACACAAATTTGAAAATTTTGCTCTCAGAAACTTTTATTAACAAAAATACAGAAATTTGAAATCCGAGGCATTTTTGCTTAATTCTGATGGACTATAGCCCATGGCTTCAAAATGCACTTTTTTCCCGAATTCGCAAATTTCGATTTCTATGATGCTGACAATTGAGAGCATCCCTAACTAAACACATATTTGAAAATTTTGCTCTAAAGAACTTTTACTAACAAAAATACAGAAATTTGAAATCCGAGGCATTTTTGCATAATTCTGCTGGACTATAGCCCATGGCTTCAAAATGCACTTTTTTCCCGAATTCGCAAATTTCGATTTCTATGATATTGATAATTACAAACAGCCTCAACTGAACACAAATTTGAAAATTTTACTCTGAGATACTTTTATTAACAAAAATACAGAAATTTGAAATCCGAGGCATTTTTGCATAATTCTGCTGGACTATAGCCCATGGTTTCAAAATGCACTTTTTTCCCGATTTCGAAAATTTCGATTTCTATGATCCTGACAATTGAGAGCATCCCTAACTAAACACAAATTTGAAAATTTAGCTCTGAGAACCTTTTATTAACAAAAATACAGAAATTTGAAATCCGAGGCATTTTTACTTAATTCTGCTGGACTATAGCCCATGGTTTCAAAATGCACTTTTTTCCCGAATTCGCAAATTTCGATTTCTATGATATTGATAATCACAAACAGTCTCAACTGAACACAAATTTGAAAATATAGCTCTGAGAACCTTTTATTAACAAAAATACAGAAATTTGAAATCCGAGGCATTTTTGCTTAATTCTGCTGGACTATAGCCCATGGTTTCAAAATGCACTTTTTTCCCGAATTCCCAAATTCCGATTTCTATGATGCTGATAATTGAGAGCATCCCTTACTAAACACAAATTTGAAAATTTTGCTCTCAGAAACTTTTATTAACAAAAATACAGAAATTTGAAATCCGAGGCATTTTTACTTAATTCTGCTGGACTATAGCCCATGGTTTCAAAATGCACTTTTTTCCCGAATTCGCAAATTTCGATTTCTATGATGCTGACAATTGAGAGCATCCCTACATAAACACAAATTTGAAAATATTGCTCTAAGGAACTTTTATTGACAAAAATACAGATATTTGAAATCCGAGGCATTTTTGCTTAATTCTGCTGGACTATAGCCCATATTTCAAAATTCACTTTTTTTCCCGAATTCGCAAATTTCGATTTCTATGATATTGATAATTACAAACAGCCTCAACTGAACACAAATTTGAAAATATAGCTCTGAGAAACGTTTACTAACAAAAATACAGAAATTTGAAATCCGAGGCATTTTTGCTTAATTCTGCTGGACTATAGCCCATGGTTTCAAAATGCACTTTTTTCCCGAATTCCCAAATTTCGATTTCCAAGATATTGGTTTCACAAACAGCGTTAACAGAACACAAATTTGAAAATATAGCTCTGAGAACCTTTTATTGACAAAAATACAGACATTTGAAATCCGAGGCATTTTTGCTTAATTCTGCTGGACTATAGCCCATGGTTTCAAAATTCACTTGTTTCCCGAATTCGCAAATTTCGATCTCTATGATATTGATAATCACAAACAGCCTTAACTTAACACAAATTTGAAAATTTTACTCTGAGAAACTTTTATTAACAAAAATACAGAAATTTGAAATCCGAGGCATTTTTGCTTAATTCTGCTGGACTATAGCCCATGGTTTCAAAATTCACTTGTTTCCCGAATTCGCAAATTTCGATCTCTATGATATTGATAATCACAAACAGCCTTAACTTAACACAAATTTGAAAATTTTACTCTGAGAAACTTTTATTAACAAAAATACAGAAATTTGAAATCCGAGGCATTTTTGCTTAATTCTGCTGGACTATAGCCCATGGTTTCAAAATGCACTTTTTTCCCGAATTCCCAAATTCCGATTTCTATGATGCTGATAATTGAGAGCATCCCTTACTAAACACAAATTTGAAAATTTTGCTCTCAGAAACTTTTATTAACAAAAATACAGAAATTTGAAATCCGAGGCATTTTTGCTTAATTCTGATGGACTATAGCCCATGGCTTCAAAATGCACTTTTTTCCCGAATTCGCAAATTTCGATTTCTATGATGCTGACAATTGAGAGCATCCCTAACTAAACACATATTTGAAAATTTTGCTCTAAAGAACTTTTACTAACAAAAATACAGAAATTTGAAATCCGAGGCATTTTTGCATAATTCTGCTGGACTATAGCCCATGGCTTCAAAATGCACTTTTTTCCCGAATTCGCAAATTTCGATTTCTATGATATTGATAATTACAAACAGCCTCAACTGAACACAAATTTGAAAATTTTACTCTGAGATACTTTTATTAACAAAAATACAGAAATTTGAAATCCGAGGCATTTTTGCATAATTCTGCTGGACTATAGCCCATGGTTTCAAAATGCACTTTTTTCCCGATTTCGAAAATTTCGATTTCTATGATCCTGACAATTGAGAGCATCCCTAACTAAACACAAATTTGAAAATTTAGCTCTGAGAACCTTTTATTAACAAAAATACAGAAATTTGAAATCCGAGGCATTTTTACTTAATTCTGCTGGACTATAGCCCATGGTTTCAAAATGCACTTTTTTCCCGAATTCGCAAATTTCGATTTCTATGATATTGATAATCACAAACAGTCTCAACTGAACACAAATTTGAAAATATAGCTCTGAGAACCTTTTATTAACAAAAATACAGAAATTTGAAATCCGAGGCATTTTTGCTTAATTCTGCTGGACTATAGCCCATGGTTTCAAAATGCACTTTTTTCCCGAATTCCCAAATTCCGATTTCTATGATGCTGATAATTGAGAGCATCCCTTACTAAACACAAATTTGAAAATTTTGCTCTCAGAAACTTTTATTAACAAAAATACAGAAATTTGAAATCCGAGGCATTTTTACTTAATTCTGCTGGACTATAGCCCATGGTTTCAAAATGCACTTTTTTCCCGAATTCGCAAATTTCGATTTCTATGATGCTGACAATTGAGAGCATCCCTACATAAACACAAATTTGAAAATATTGCTCTAAGGAACTTTTATTGACAAAAATACAGATATTTGAAATCCGAGGCATTTTTGCTTAATTCTGCTGGACTATAGCCCATATTTCAAAATTCACTTTTTTTCCCGAATTCGCAAATTTCGATTTCTATGATATTGATAATTACAAACAGCCTCAACTGAACACAAATTTGAAAATATAGCTCTGAGAAACGTTTACTAACAAAAATACAGAAATTTGAAATCCGAGGCATTTTTGCTTAATTCTGCTGGACTATAGCCCATGGTTTCAAAATGCACTTTTTTCCCGAATTCCCAAATTTCGATTTCCAAGATATTGGTTTCACAAACAGCGTTAACAGAACACAAATTTGAAAATATAGCTCTGAGAACCTTTTATTGACAAAAATACAGACATTTGAAATCCGAAGCATTTTTGCTTAATTCTGCTGGACTATAGCCCATGGTTTCAAAATTCACTTGTTTCCCGAATTCGCAAATTTCGATCTCTATGATATTGATAATCACAAACAGCCTTAACTTAACACAAATTTGAAAATTTTACTCTGAGAAACTTTTATTAACAAAAATACAGAAATTTGAAATCCGAGGCATTTTTGCTTAATTCTGCTGGACTATAGCCCATGGTTTCAAAATGCACTTTTTTCCCGAATTCCCAAATTCCGATTTCTATGATGCTGATAATTGAGAGCATCCCTTACTAAACACAAATTTGAAAATTTTGCTCTCAGAAACTTTTATTAACAAAAATACAGAAATTTGAAATCCGAAGCATTTTTGCTTAATTCTGCTGGACTATAGCCCATGGTTTCAAAATTCACTTGTTTCCCGAATTCGCAAATTTCGATCTCTATGATATTGATAATCACAAACAGCCTTAACTTAACACAAATTTGAAAATTTTACTCTGAGAAACTTTTATTAACAAAAATACAGAAATTTGAAATCCGAGGCATTTTTGCTTAATTCTGCTGGACTATAGCCCATGGTTTCAAAATGCACTTTTTTCCCGAATTCCCAAATTCCGATTTCTATGATGCTGATAATTGAGAGCATCCCTTACTAAACACAAATTTGAAAATTTTGCTCTCAGAAACTTTTATTAACAAAAATACAGAAATTTGAAATCCGAGGCATTTTTGCTTAATTCTGCTGGACTATAGCCCATGGTTTCAAAATGCACTTTTTTCCCGAATTCCCAAATTCCGATTTCTATGATGCTGATAATTGAGAGCATCCCTTACTAAACACAAATTTGAAAATTTTGCTCTCAGAAACTTTTATTAACAAAAATACAGAAATTTGAAATCCGAGGCATTTTTGCTTAATTCTGATGGACTATAGCCCATGGCTTCAAAATGCACTTTTTTCCCGAATTCGCAAATTTCGATTTCTATGATGCTGACAATTGAGAGCATCCCTAACTAAACACATATTTGAAAATTTTGCTCTAAAGAACTTTTACTAACAAAAATACAGAAATTTGAAATCCGAGGCATTTTTGCATAATTCTGCTGGACTATAGCCCATGGCTTCAAAATGCACTTTTTTCCCGAATTCGCAAATTTCGATTTCTATGATATTGATAATTACAAACAGCCTCAACTGAACACAAATTTGAAAATTTTACTCTGAGATACTTTTATTAACAAAAATACAGAAATTTGAAATCCGAGGCATTTTTGCATAATTCTGCTGGACTATAGCCCATGGTTTCAAAATGCACTTTTTTCCCGATTTCGAAAATTTCGATTTCTATGATCCTGACAATTGAGAGCATCCCTAACTAAACACAAATTTGAAAATTTAGCTCTGAGAACCTTTTATTAACAAAAATACAGAAATTTGAAATCCGAGGCATTTTTACTTAATTCTGCTGGACTATAGCCCATGGTTTCAAAATGCACTTTTTTCCCGAATTCGCAAATTTCGATTTCTATGATATTGATAATCACAAACAGTCTCAACTGAACACAAATTTGAAAATATAGCTCTGAGAACCTTTTATTAACAAAAATACAGAAATTTGAAATCCGAGGCATTTTTGCTTAATTCTGCTGGACTATAGCCCATGGTTTCAAAATGCACTTTTTTCCCGAATTCCCAAATTCCGATTTCTATGATGCTGATAATTGAGAGCATCCCTTACTAAACACAAATTTGAAAATTTTGCTCTCAGAAACTTTTATTAACAAAAATACAGAAATTTGAAATCCGAGGCATTTTTACTTAATTCTGCTGGACTATAGCCCATGGTTTCAAAATGCACTTTTTTCCCGAATTCGCAAATTTCGATTTCTATGATGCTGACAATTGAGAGCATCCCTACATAAACACAAATTTGAAAATATTGCTCTAAGGAACTTTTATTGACAAAAATACAGATATTTGAAATCCGAGGCATTTTTGCTTAATTCTGCTGGACTATAGCCCATATTTCAAAATTCACTTTTTTTCCCGAATTCGCAAATTTCGATTTCTATGATATTGATAATTACAAACAGCCTCAACTGAACACAAATTTGAAAATATAGCTCTGAGAAACGTTTACTAACAAAAATACAGAAATTTGAAATCCGAGGCATTTTTGCTTAATTCTGCTGGACTATAGCCCATGGTTTCAAAATGCACTTTTTTCCCGAATTCCCAAATTTCGATTTCCAAGATATTGGTTTCACAAACAGCGTTAACAGAACACAAATTTGAAAATATAGCTCTGAGAACCTTTTATTGACAAAAATACAGACATTTGAAATCCGAAGCATTTTTGCTTAATTCTGCTGGACTATAGCCCATGGTTTCAAAATTCACTTGTTTCCCGAATTCGCAAATTTCGATCTCTATGATATTGATAATCACAAACAGCCTTAACTTAACACAAATTTGAAAATTTTACTCTGAGAAACTTTTATTAACAAAAATACAGAAATTTGAAATCCGAGGCATTTTTGCTTAATTCTGCTGGACTATAGCCCATGGTTTCAAAATGCACTTCTTTCCCGAATTCCCAAATTCCGATTTCTATGATGCTGATAATTGAGAGCATCCCTTACTAAACACAAATTTGAAAATTTTGCTCTCAGAAACTTTTATTAACAAAAATACAGAAATTTGAAATCCGAAGCATTTTTGCTTAATTCTGCTGGACTATAGCCCATGGTTTCAAAATTCACTTGTTTCCCGAATTCGCAAATTTCGATCTCTATGATATTGATAATCACAAACAGCCTTAACTTAACACAAATTTGAAAATTTTACTCTGAGAAACTTTTATTAACAAAAATACAGAAATTTGAAATCCGAGGCATTTTTGCTTAATTCTGCTGGACTATAGCCCATGGTTTCAAAATGCACTTTTTTCCCGAATTCCCAAATTCCGATTTCTATGATGCTGATAATTGAGAGCATCCCTTACTAAACACAAATTTGAAAATTTTGCTCTCAGAAACTTTTATTAACAAAAATACAGAAATTTGAAATCCGAGGCATTTTTGCTTAATTCTGCTGGACTATAGCCCATGGCTTCAAAATGCACTTTTTTCCCGAATTCGCAAATTTCGATTTCTATGATGCTGACAATTGAGAGCATCCCTAACTAAACACAAATTTGAAAATTAAGCTCTGAGAACCTTTTATTGGCAAAAATACAGAAATTTGAAATCCGAAGCATTTTTGCTTAATTCTGCTGGACTATAGCCCATGGTTTCAAAATGCACTTTTTTCCCGAATTCCCAAATTCCGATTTCTATGATGCTGACAATTGAGAGCATCCCTACATAAACACAAATTTGAAAATTAAGCTCTGAGAACCTTTTATTGACAAAAATACAGATATTTGAAATCCGAGGCATTTTTGCTTAATTCTGCTGGACTATAGCCCATATTTCAAAATTCACTTTTTTCCCCGAATTCGCAAATTTCGATTTCTATGATATTGATAATTACAAACAGCCTCAACTGAACACAAATTTGAAAATTTTGCACTCAGAAACTTTTATTAACAAAAATACAGAAATTTGAAATCCGAGGCATTTTTGCTTAATTCTGCTGGACTATAGCCCATGGCTTCAAAATGCACTTTTTTCCCGAATTCGCAAATTTCGATTTCTATGATGCTGACAATTGAGAGCATCCCTACATAAACACAAATTTGAAAATTAAGCTCTGAGAAACGTTTACTAACAAAAATACAGAAATTTGAAATCCGAGGCATTTTTGCTTAATTCTGCTGGACTATAGCCCATATTTCAAAATTCACTTTTTTTCCCGAATTCGCAAATTTCGATTTCTATGATATTGATAATTACAAACAGCCTCAACTGAACACAAATTTGAAAATTTTGCACTCAGAAACTTTTATTAACAAAAATACAGAAATTTGAAATCCGAGGCATTTTTGCTTAATTCTGCTGGACTATAGCCCATGGCTTCAAAATGCACTTTTTTCCCGAATTCGCAAATTTCGATTTCTATGATGCTGACAATTGAGAGCATCCCTAACTAAACACAAATTTGAAAATTAAGCTCTGAGAACCTTTTATTGACAAAAATACAGAAATTTGAAATCCGAGGCATTTTTGCTTAATTCTGCTGGACTATAGCCCATGGTTTCAAAATGCACTTTTTTCCCGAATTCCCAAATTCCGATTTCCATGATGCTGACAATTGAGAGCATCCCTACATAAACACAAATTTGAAAATTAAGCTCTGAGAAACGTTTACTAACAAAAATACAGAAATTTGAAATCCGAGGCATTTTTGCTTAATTCTGCTGGACTATAGCCCATATTTCAAAATTTACTTTTTTTCCCGAATTCGCAAATTTCGATTTCTATGATATTGATAATTACAAACAGCCTCAACTGAACACAAATTTGAAAATATAGCTCTGAGAAACGTTTACTAACAAAAATACAGAAATTTGAAATCCGAGGCATTTTTGCTTAATTCTGCTGGACTATAGCCCATGGTTTCAAAATGCACTTTTTTCCCGAATTCCCAAATTCCGATTTCTATGATGCTGATAATTGAGAGCATCCCTTACTAAACACAAATTTGAAAATTTTGCTCTCAGAAACTTTTATTAACAAAAATACAGAAATTTGAAATCCGAGGCATTTTTGCTTAATTCTGCTGGACTATAGCCCATGGTTTTAAAATGCACTTTTTTCCCGAATTCCCAAATTCCGATTTCTATGATGCTGATAATTGAGAGCATCCCTTACTAAACACAAATTTGAAAATTTTGCTCTAAGGAACTTTTATTGACAAAAATACAGATATTTGAAATCCGAGGCATTTTTGCTTAATTCTGCTGGACTATAGCCCATGGTTTCAAAATTCACTTGTTTCCCGAATTCGCAAATTTCGATCTCTATGATATTGACAATCACAAACAGCCTTAACTTAACACAAATTTGAAAATTTTACTCTGAGAAACTTTTATTAACAAAAATACAGAAATTTGAAATCCGAGGCATTTTTGCTTAATTCTGCTGGACTATAGCCCATGGTTTCAAAATGCACTTTTTTCCCGAATTCCCAAATTCCGATTTCTATGATGCTGATAATTGAGAGCATCCCCTACTTAACACAAATTTGAAAATTTTGCTCTCAGAAACTTTTATTAACAAAAATACAGAAATTTGAAATCCGAGGCATTTTTGCTTAATTCTGCTGGACTATAGCCCATGGCTTCAAAATGCACTTTTTTCCCGAATTCGCAAATTTCGATTTCTATGATGCTGACAATTGAGAGCATCCCTAACTAAACACAAATTTGAAAATTAAGCTCTGAGAACCTTTTATTGACAAAAATACAGAAATTTGAAATCCGAGGCATTTTTGCTTAATTCTGCTGGACTATAGCCCATGGTTTCAAAATGCACTTTTTTCCCGAATTAGCAAATTTCGATTTCTATGATATTGATAATCACAAACAGTCTCAACTGAACACAAATTTGAAAATATAGCTCTGAGAACCTTTTATTAACAAAAATACAGAAATTTGAAATCCGAGGCATTTTTGCTTAATTCTGCTGGACTATAGCCCATGGCTTCAAAATGCACTTTTTTCCCGAATTAGCAAATTTTCGATTTCTAAGATATCGATAATCACCAACAGCCTCAACAGACCACAAATTTGAAAATTTTGCTCTGAGAAACTTTTACTAACAAAAATACAGAAATTTGAAATCCGAGGCATTTTTGCTTAATTCTGATGGACTATAGCCCATGGTTTCAAAATGCACTTTTTTCCCGATTTCAAAAATTTCGATTTCTATGATATTGATAATCACAAACAGTCTCAACTGAACACAAATTTGAAAATATAGCTCTGAGAAACTTTTATAAACAAAAATACAGAAATTTGAAATCCGAGGCATTTTTGCTTAATTCTGCTGGACTATAACCCATGGTTTCAAAATGCACTTTTTTCCCGATTTCAAAAATTTCGATTTCTATGATATTGATAATCACAAACAGTCTCAACTGAACACAAATTTGAAAATATAGCTCTGAGAACCTTTTATAAACAAAAATACAGAAATTTGAAATCCGAGGCATTTTTGCTTAATTCTGCTGGACTATAACCCATGGTTTCAAAATGCACTTTTTTCCCGATTTCGAAAATTTCGATTTCTATGATATTGATAATCACAAATAGTCTCAACTGAACACAAATTTAAAAATATAGCTCTGAGAAGCTTTAATTAACAAAAATACAGAAATTTGAAATCCGAGGCATTTTTGCTTAATTCTGCTGGACTATAGCCCATGGATTCAAAATGCACTTTTTTCCCGAATTCGCAAATTTCGATTTCTATGATGCTGACAATTGAGAGCATCCCTAACTAAACACAAATTTGAAAATTAAGCTCTGAGAACCTTTTATTGACAAAAATACAGAAATTTGAAATCCGAGGCATTTTTGCTTAATTCTGCTGGACTATAGCCCATGGTTTCAAAATGCACTTTTTTCCCGAATTAGCAAATTTCGATTTCTATGATATTGATAATCACAAACAGTCTCAACTGAACACAAATTTGAAAATATAGCTCTGAGAACCTTTTATTAACAAAAATACAGAAATTTGAAATCCGAGGCATTTTTGCTTAATTCTGCTGGACTATAGCCCATGGCTTCAAAATGCACTTTTTTCCCGAATTAGCAAATTTCGATTTCTATGATATTGATAATCACTAACAGTCTCAACTGAACACAAATTTGAAAATTTAGTTCTGAGAACCTTTTATTAACAAAAATACAGAAATTTGAAATCCGAGGCATTTTTGCTTAATTCTGCTGGACTATAACCCATGGTTTCAAAATGCACTTTTTTCCCGATTTCGAAAATTTCGATTTCTATGATATTGATAATCACAAATAGTCTCAACTGAACACAAATTTAAAAATATAGCTCTGAGAAGCTTTAATTAACAAAAATACAGAAATTTGAAATCCGAGGCATTTTTGCTTAATTCTGCTGGACTGTAGCCCATGGCTTCAAAATGCACTTTTTTCCCGAATTAGCAAATTTTCGATTTCTATGATAATGATAATTGAAAGCGTCCCTATCTGAACACAAATTTGAAAATTTAGTTCTGAGAACCTTTTATTAACAAAAATACAGAAATTTGAAATCCGAGGCATTTTTGCTTAATTCTGCTGGACTATAACCCATGGTTTCAAAATGCACTTTTTTCCCGATTTCGAAAATTTCGATTTCTATGATATTGATAATCACAAATAGTCTCAACTGAACACAAATTTAAAAATATAGCTCTGAGAACCTTTTATTAACAAAAATACAGAAATTTGAAATCCGAGGCATTTTTGCTTAATTCTGCTGGACTATAGCCCATGGCTTCAAAATGCACTTTTTTCCCGAATTAGCAAATTTCGATTTCTATGATATTGATAATCACAAACAGTCTCAACTGAACACAAATTTGAAAATTTAGTTCTGAGAACCTTTTATTAACAAAAATACAGAAATTTGAAATCCGAGGCATTTTTGCTTAATTCTGCTGGACTATAACCCATGGTTTCAAAATGCACTTTTTTCCCGATTTCGAAAATTTCGATTTCTATGATATTGATAATCACAAATAGTCTCAACTGAACACAAATTTAAAAATATAGCTCTGAGAAGCTTTAATTAACAAAAATACAGAAATTTGAAATCCGAGGCATTTTTGCTTAATTCTGCTGGACTATAGCCCATGGCTTCAAAATGCACTTTTTTCCCGAATTAGCAAATTTCGATTTCTATGATATTGATAATCACAAACAGTCTCAACTGAACACAAATTTGAAAATTTAGTTCTGAGAACCTTTTATTAACAAAAATACAGAAATTTGAAATCCGAGGCATTTTTGCTTAATTCTGCTGGACTATAACCCATGGTTTCAAAATGCACTTTTTTCCCGATTTCGAAAATTTCGATTTCCAAGATATTGATAATTACAAACAGCCTCAACTGAACACAAATTTGCAAATATAGCTCTGAGAAACTTTTACTAACAAAAATACAGAAATTTGAAATCCGAGGCATTTTTGCTTAATTCTGCTGGACTATAGCCCATGGTTTCAAAATTCACTTGTTTCCCGAATTCGCAAATTTCGATTTCCAAGATATTGATAATTACAAACAGCCTCAACTGAACACAAATTTGAAAATATAGCTCTGAGAAACTTTTACTAACATTTTTGCTTAATTCTGCTGGACTATAGCCCATGGTTTCAAATGCACTTTTTTCCCGATTTCGAAAATTTCGATTTCTATGATATTGATAATCACAAACAGTCTCAACAGAACACAAATTTGAAAATATAGCTCTGAGAACCTTTTATTGACAAAAATACAGACATTTGAAATCCGAAGCATTTTTGCTTAATTCTGATGGACTATAGCCCATGGCTTCAAAATTCACTTGTTTCCCGAATTCGCAAATTTCGATTTCTATGATGCTGACAATTGAGAGCATCCCTACATAAACACAAATTTGAAAATTTTGCTCTAAGGAACTTTTATTGACAAAAATACAGAAATTTGAAATCCGAGACATTTTTGCTTAATTCTGCTGGACTATAGCCCATGGTTTCAAAATTCACTTTTTTTCCCGAATTCGCAAATTTCGATTTCTATGATATTGATAATCACAAACAGCCTTAACTTAACACAAATTTGAAAATTTTGCTCTGAGAAACTTTTACTAACAAAAATACAGAAATTTGAAATCCGAGGCATTTTTGCTTAATTTTGCTGGACTATAGCCCATGGTTTCAAAATGCACTTTTTTCCCGAATTCCCAAATTCCGATTTCTATGATGCTGATAATTGAGAGCATCCCTTACTAAACACAAATTTGAAAATTTTGCTCTGAGAAACTTTTACTAACAAAAATACAGAAATTTGAAATCCGAGGCATTTTTGCTTAATTCTGCTGGACTATAGCCCATGGTTTCAAAATGCACTTTTTTCCCGAATTCCCAAATTTCGATTTCCAAGATATTGGTTTCACAAACAGCCTTAACAGAACACAAATTTGAAAATATAGCTCTGAGAACCTTTTATTGATAAAAATACAGAAATTTGAAATCCGAGGCATTTTTGCTTAATTCTGTTGGACTATAGCCCATGGTTTCAAAATGCACTTTTTTCCCGATTTCGAAAATTTCGATTTCTATGATATTGATAATCACAAACAGTCTCAACTGAACACAAATTTGAAAATATAGCTCTGAGAACCTTTTATTAACAAAAATACAGAAATTTGAAATCCGAGGCATTTTTGCTTAATTCTGTTGGACTATAGCCCATGGTTTCAAAATGCACTTTTTTCCCGATTTCGAAAATTTCGATTTCTATGATATTGATAATCACAAACAGTCTCAACTGAACACAAATTTGAAAATATAGTTCTGAGAACCTTTTATTAACAAAAATACAGAAATTTGAAATCCGAGGCATTTTTGATTAATTCTGTTGGACTATAGCCCATGGTTTCAAAATGCACTTTTTTCCCGATTTCGAAAATTTCGATTTCTATGATATTGATAATCACAAACAGTCTCAACTGAACACAAATTTGAAAATATAGCTCTGAGAACCTTTTATTAACAAAAATACAGAAATTTGAAATCCGAGGCATTTTTGCTTAATTCTGCTGGACTATAGCCCATGGTTTCAAAATGCACTTTTTTCCCGATTTCGAAAATTTCGATTTCTATGATATTGATAATCACAAACAGTCTCAACTGAACACAAATTTGAAAATATAGCTCTGAGAACCTTTTATTAACAAAAATACAGAAATTTGAAATCCGAGGCATTTTTGATTAATTCTGTTGGACTATAGCCCATGGTTTCAAAATGCACTTTTTTCCCGATTTCGAAAATTTCGATTTCTATGATATTGATAATCACAAACAGTCTCAACTGAACACAAATTTGAAAATATAGCTCTGAGAACCTTTTATTAACAAAAATACAGAAATTTGAAATCCGAGGCATTTTTGCTTAATTCTGCTGGACTATAGCCCATGGTTTCAAAATGCACTTTTTTCCCGAATTCCCAAATTTCGATTTCTATGATATTGATAATCACAAACATTCTCAACTGAACACAAATTTGAAAATATAGCTCTGAGAACCTTTTATTAACAAAAATACAGAAATTTGAAATCCGAGGCATTTTTGCTTAATTCTGTTGGACTATAGCCCATGGTTTCAAAATGCACTTTTTTCCCGATTTCGAAAATTTCGATTTCTATGATATTGATAATCACAAACAGTCTCAACTGAACACAAATTTGAAAATATAGCTCTGAGAACCTTTTATTAACAAAAATACAGAAATTTGAAATCCGAGGCATTTTTGATTAATTCTGTTGGACTATAGCCCATGGTTTCAAAATGCACTTTTTTCCCGATTTCGAAAATTTCGATTTCTATGATATTGATAATCACAAACAGTCTCAACTGAACACAAATTTGAAAATATAGCTCTGAGAACCTTTTATTAACAAAAATACAGAAATTTGAAATCCGAGGCATTTTTGCTTAATTCTGCTGGACTATAGCCCATGGTTTCAAAATGCACTTTTTTCCCGAATTCCCAAATTTCGATTTCTATGATATTGATAATCACAAACATTCTCAACTGAACACAAATTTGAAAATATAGCTCTGAGAACCTTTTATTAACAAAAATACAGAAATTTGAAATCCGAGGCATTTTTGCTTAATTCTGCTGGACTATAGCCCATGGTTTCAAAATGCACATTTTTCCCGAATTCCCAAATTTCGATTTCTATGATGCTGACAATTGAGAGCATCCCTAACTAAACACAAATTTGAAAATTTAGTTCTGAGAACCTTTTATTGAGAAAAAAACAGAAATTTGAAATCCGAGGCATTTTTGCTTAATTCTGCTGGACTATAGCCCATGGTTTCAAAATGCACTTTTTTCCCGAATTCCCAAATTTCGATTTCCAAGATATTGGTTTCACAAACAGCCTCAACTAAACACAAATTTGAAAATTTTGCTCTCAGAAACTTTTATTAACAAAAATACAGAAATTTGAAATCCGAGGCATTTTTGCTTAATTCTGCTGGACTATAGCCCATGGCTTCAAAATGCACTTTTTTCCCGAATTAACAAATTTTCGATTTCTAAGATATTGATAATCACCAACAGCCTCAACAGACCACAAATTTGAAAATTTTGCTCTGAGAAACTTTTACTAACAAAAATACAGAAATTTGAAATCCGAGGCATTTTTGCTTAATTCTGCTGGACTATAGCCCATGGTTTCAAAATTCACTTTTTTTCCCGAATTAACAAATTTTCGATTTCTAAGATATTGATAATCACAAACAGTCTCAACTGAACACAAATTTGAAAATATAGCTCTGAGAACCTTTTATTAACAAAAATACAGAAATTTGAAATCCGAGGCATTTTTGCTTAATTCTGTTGGACTATAGCCCATGGTTTCAAAATGCACTTTTTTCCCGATTTCGAAAATTTCGATTTCTATGATATTGATAATCACAAACAGTCTCAACTGAACACAAATTTGAAAATATAGCTCTGAGAACCTTTTATTAACAAAAATACAGAAATTTGAAATCCGAGGCATTTTTGCTTAATTCTGTTGGACTATAGCCCATGGTTTCAAAATGCACTTTTTTCCCGATTTCGAAAATTTCGATTTCTATGATATTGATAATCACAAACAGTCTCAACTGAACACAAATTTGAAAATATAGCTCTGAGAACCTTTTATTAACAAAAATACAGAAATTTGAAATCCGAGGCATTTTTGATTAATTCTGTTGGACTATAGCCCATGGTTTCAAAATGCACTTTTTTCCCGATTTCGAAAATTTCGATTTCTATGATATTGATAATCACAAACAGTCTCAACTGAACACAAATTTGAAAATATAGCTCTGAGAACCTTTTATTAACAAAAATACAGAAATTTGAAATCCGAGGCATTTTTGCTTAATTCTGCTGGACTATAGCCCATGGTTTCAAAATGCACTTTTTTCCCGAATTCCCAAATTTCGATTTCTATGATATTGATAATCACAAACATTCTCAACTGAACACAAATTTGAAAATATAGCTCTGAGAACCTTTTATTAACAAAAATACAGAAATTTGAAATCCGAGGCATTTTTGCTTAATTCTGTTGGACTATAGCCCATGGTTTCAAAATGCACTTTTTTCCCGATTTCGAAAATTTCGATTTCTATGATATTGATAATCACAAACAGTCTCAACTGAACACAAATTTGAAAATATAGCTCTGAGAACCTTTTATTAACAAAAATACAGAAATTTGAAATCCGAGGCATTTTTGATTAATTCTGTTGGACTATAGCCCATGGTTTCAAAATGCACTTTTTTCCCGATTTCGAAAATTTCGATTTCTATGATATTGATAATCACAAACAGTCTCAACTGAACACAAATTTGAAAATATAGCTCTGAGAACCTTTTATTAACAAAAATACAGAAATTTGAAATCCGAGGCATTTTTGCTTAATTCTGCTGGACTATAGCCCATGGTTTCAAAATGCACTTTTTTCCCGAATTCCCAAATTTCGATTTCTATGATATTGATAATCACAAACATTCTCAACTGAACACAAATTTGAAAATATAGCTCTGAGAACCTTTTATTAACAAAAATACAGAAATTTGAAATCCGAGGCATTTTTGATTAATTCTGTTGGACTATAGCCCATGGTTTCAAAATGCACTTTTTTCCCGATTTCGAAAATTTCGATTTCTATGATATTGATAATCACAAACAGTCTCAACTGAACACACATTTGAAAATATAGCTCTGAGAACCTTTTATTAACAAAAATACAGAAATTTGAAATCCGAGGCATTTTTGCTTAATTCTGCTGGACTATAGCCCATGGTTTCAAAATGCACATTTTTCCCGAATTCCCAAACTTCGATTTCTATGATGCTGACAATTGAGAGCATCCCTAACTAAACACAAATTTGAAAATTTAGTTCTGAGAACCTTTTATTGACAAAAAAACAGAAATTTGAAATCCGAGGCATTTTTGCTTAATTCTGCTGGACTATAGCCCATGGTTTCAAAATGCACTTTTTTCCCGAATTCCCAAATTTCGATTTCCAAGATATTGGTTTCACAAACAGCCTCAACTAAACACAAATTTGAAAATTTTGCTCTCAGAAACTTTTATTAACAAAAATACAGAAATTTGAAATCCGAGGCATTTTTGCTTAATTCTGCTGGACTATAGCCCATGGTTTCAAAATGCACTTTTTTCTCGAACTCCCAAATTCCGATTTCTATGATGCTGATAATTGAGAGCATCACTTACTAAACACAAATTTGAAAATTTTGCTCTCAGAAACTTTTATTAACAAAAATACAGAAATTTGAAATCCGAGGCATTTTTGCTTAATTCTGCTGGACTATAGCCCATGGTTTCAAAATGCACTTTTTTCCCGAATTCCCAAATTCCGATTTCTATGATAATGATAATATAGAGCGTCCCTAACTGAACACAAATTTAAAAATTTAGGTCTGAGAACCTTTTATTAACAAAAATACTGAAATTTGAAATCCGAGGCATTTTTGCTTAATTCTGCTGGACTATAGCCCATGGTTTCAAAATGCACTTTTTTCCCGAATTCGCAAATTTCAATTTCTAAGATATTGATAATCACACACAGCATTAACTTAACACAAATTTGAAAATATAGCTCTGAGAAACTTTTACTAACAAAAATACAGAAATTTGAAATCCAAGGCATTTTTGCTTAATTCTGCTGGACTATAGCCCATGGTTTCAAAATGCACTTTTTTCCCGAATTCGCAAATTTCGATTTCTAAGATATTGATAATCACACACAGCATTAACTTAACACAAATTTGAAAATATAGCTCGGAGAAACTTTTACTAACAAAAATACAGAAATTTGAAATCCAAGGCATTTTTGCTTAATTCTGCTGGACTATAGCCCAAGGTTTCAAAATTCACTTTTTTCCCGAAATTGCAAATTTCGATCTCTATGATACTGACAATTTAGAACATCCCTAACCAAACACCAATTTGAAAATATAGCTCTGAGAACCTTTTATTGACAAAAGTACAGTAATTTGAACTCCGAGGCAATTTTGCTTAATTCTGCTGGACTATAGCCCATGATTTCAAAATGCACTTTTTTCCCGAATTCGCAAATTTCGATTTCTAAGATATTGATAATCACAAACAGCCTTAACTTAACACAAATTTGAAAATATAGCTCTGAGAAACTTTTACTAACAAAAATACAGAAATTTGAAATCCAAGGCATTTTTGCTTAATTCTGCTGGACTATAGCCCAAGGTTTCAAAATTCACTTTTTTCCCGAAATTGCAAATTTCGATCTCTATGATACTGACAATTTAGAACATCCCTAACCAAACACCAATTTGAAAATTTTGCTCTGAGAAAATTTTATTAACAAAAATATAGAAATTTGAAATCCGAGGCTATTTTGCTTAATTCTGCTGGACTGTAGCCCATGGATTCAAAATGGACTTTTTTCCTGAAATCGCAAATTACGATTTCTATGATATTGATGATCACGAGGATCACTCACTGAACACAAATTTGAAATTTTAGCTCTGAGAAGCCATTATTCACAAAAACAGAAAGATTTGAAATCCGAGGCTATTTTGCTTAATTCTGCTGGACTATAGCCCATGGATTCAAAATGGACTTTTTTCCTGAAATCGCAAATTACGATTTCTATGATATTGATGATCACGAGCATCACTCACTGAACACAAATTTGAAAATTTAGCTCTGAGAACTAATTATTCACAAAAATAGAGAGATTTGAAATCCGAGGCTATTTTGCTTAATTCTGCTGGACTATAGCCCATGGATTCAAAATGGACTTTTTTCCTGAAATCGCAAATTACGATTTCTATGATATTGATGATCACGAGCATCACTCACCGAACACAAATTTGAAATTTTAGCTCTGAGAAGCCATTATTCACAAAAACAGAAAGATTTGAAATCCGAGGCTATTTTGCTTAATTCTGCTGGACTATAGTCCATGGATTCAAAATGGACTTTTTTCCTGAATTCGCAAATGACAATTTCTGTGATATTGAATATCACGAGCATCACTCTCTGAACACAAATTTGAAAATTTAGCTCTGAGAACCCATTATTCAAAAAAATAGAGAGATTTGAAATCCGAGGCTATTTTGCTTAATTCTGCTGGACTATAGCCCATGGATTCAAAATGGACTTTTTTCCTGAATTCGCAAATGACAATTTCTGTGATATTGAATTTCACGAGCATCACTCTCTGAACACAAATTTGAAAATTTAGCTGTGAGAACCCATTATTCACAAAAATAGAGAGATTTGAAATCCGAGGCTATTTTGCTTAATTCTGCTGGACTATAGCCCATGGATTCAAAATGGACTTTTTTCCTGAAATCGCAAATGACAATTTCTGTGATATTGAATATCACGAGCATCACTCACTGAACACAAATTTGAGAATTTAGCTCTGAGAACTAAGTATTCACAAAAATAGAGAGATTTGAAATCCGAGGCTATTTTGCTTAATTCTGCTGGACTATAGCCCATGGATTCAAAATGGACTTTTTTCCTGAATTCGCAAATGACAATTTCTGTGATATTGAATTTCACGAGCATCACTCTCTGAACACAAATTTGTAAATTTAGCTCTGAGAACCCATTATTCACAAAAATAGAGAGATTTCAAATCCGAGGCTATTTTGCTTAATTCTGCTGGACTATAGCCCATGGATTCAAAATGGACTTTTTTCCTGAATTCGCAAATGACAATTTCTGTGATATTGAATTTCACGAGCATCACTCTCTGAACACAAATTTGTAAATTTAGCTCTGAGAACCCATTATTCACAAAAATAGAGAGATTTCAAATCCGAGGCTATTTTGCTTAATTCTGCTGGACTATAGCCCATGGATTCAAAATGGACTTTTTTCCTGAATTCGCAAATGACAATTTCTGTGATATTGAATATCACGAGCATCACTCTCTGAACACAAATTTGAAAATTTAGCTCTGAGAACCCATTATTCACAAAAATAGAGAGATTTGAAATCCGAGGCTATTTTGCTTAATTCTGCTGGACTATAGCCCATGGATTCAAAATGGACTTTTTTCCTGAATTCGCAAGTGACAATTTCTGTGATATTGAATATCGCGAGCATCACTCTCTGAACACAAATTTGAAAATTTAGCTCTGAGAACTAAGTATTCACAAAAATAGAGAGATTTGAAATCCGAGGCTATTTTGCTTAATTCTGCTGGACTATAGCCCATGGATTCAAAATGGACTTTTTTCCTGAATTCGCAAATGACAATTTCTGTGATATTGAATATCACGAGCATCACTCACTGAACACAAATTTGAGAATTTAGCTCTGAGAACCCATTATTCACAAAAATAGAGAGATTTGAAATCCGAGGCTATTTTGCTTAATTCTGCTGGACTATAGCCCATGGATTCAAAATGGACTTTTTTCCTGAAATCGCAATTTACGATTTCTTTGATATTGATGATCACGAGCATCACTTACTGAACACAAATTTGAAAATTTAGCTCTGAGAACCCATTATTCACAAAAATAGAGAGATTTGAAATCCGAGGCTATTTTGCTTAATTCTGCTGGACTATAGCCCATGGATTCAAAATGGACTTTTTTCCTGAATTCGCAAGTGACAATTTCTGTGATATTGAATATCACGAGCATCACTCACTGAACACAAATTTGAGAATTTAGCTCTGAGAACCCATTATTCACAAAAATAGAGAGATTTGAAATCCGAGGCTATTTTGCTCAATTCTGCTGGACTATAGCCCATGGATTCAAAATGGACTTTTTTCCTGAATTCGCAAATGACAATTTCTGTGATATTGAATATCACGAGCATCACTCACTGAACACAAATTTGAGAATTTAGCTCTGAGAACCCATTATTCACAAAAATAGAGAGATTTGAAATCCGAGGCTATTTTGCTTAATTCTGCTGGACTATAGCCCATGGATTCAAAATGGACTTTTTTCCTGAAATCGCAATTTACGATTTCTTTGATATTGATGATCACGAGCATCACTCTCTGAACACAAATTTGAAAATTTAGCTCTGAGAACCCATTATTCACAAAAATAGAGAGATTTGAAATCCGAGGCTATTTTGCTTAATTCTTCTGGACTATAGCCCATGGATTCAAAATGGACTTTTTTCCTGAATTCGCAAGTGACAATTTCTGTGATATTGAATATCACGAGCATCACTCTCTGAACACAAATTTGAAAATTTAGCTCTGAGAACTAAGTATTCACAAAAATAGAGAGATTTGAAATCCGAGGCTATTTTGCTTAATTCTGCTGGACTATAGCCCATGGATTCAAAATGGACTTTTTTCCTGAATTCGCAAATGACAATTTCTGTGATATTGAATATCACGAGCATCACTCACTGAACACAAATTTGAGAATTTAGCTCTGAGAACCCATTATTCACAAAAATAGAGAGATTTGAAATCCGAGGCTATTTTGCTTAATTCTGCTGGACTATAGCCCATGGATTCAAAATGGACTTTTTTCCTGAAATCGCAATTTACGATTTCTTTGATATTGATGATCACGAGCATCACTTACTGAACACAAATTTGAAAATTTAGCTCTGAGAACCCATTATTCACAAAAATAGAGAGATTTGAAATCCGAGGCTATTTTGCTTAATTCTGCTGGACTATAGCCCATGGATTCAAAATGGACTTTTTTCCTGAATTCGCAATTTACGATTTCTTTGATATTGATGATCACGAGCATCACTCTCTGAACACAAATTTGAAAATTTAGCTCTGAGAACCCATTATTCACAAAAATAGAGAGATTTGAAATCCGAGGCTATTTTGCTTAATTCTGCTGGACTATAGCCCATGGATTCAAAATGGACTTTTTTCCTGAATTCGCATATGACAATTTCTGTGATATTGAATATCACGAGCATCACTCTCAGAACACAAATTTGGAAATTTAGCTCTGCGAACCCATTATTCACAAAAATAGAGAGATTTGAAATCCGAGGCTATTTTGCTTAATTCTGCTGGACTATAGCTCATGGATTCAAAATGGACTTTTTACGATTTCTTTGATATTGATGATCACGAGCATCACTCTCTGAACACAAATTTGAAAATTTAGCTCTGAGAACTAAGTATTCACAAAAATAGAGAGATTTCAAATCCGAGGCTATTTTGCTTAATTCTGCTGGACTATAGCCCATGGATTCAAAATGGACTTTTTTCCTGAAATCGCAATTTACGATTTCTTTGATTTTGATGATCACGAGCATCACTTACTGAACACAAATTTGAAAATTTAGCTCTGAGAACCCATTATTCACAAAAATAGAGAGATTTGAAATCCGAGGCTATTTTGCTTAATTCTGCTGGACTATAGCCCATGGATTCAAAATGGGCTTTTTTCCTGAATTCGCAAGTGACAATTTCTGTGATATTGAATATCACGAGCATCACTCTCTGAACACAAGTTTGAAAATTTAGCTCTGAGAACTAAGTATTCACAAAAATAGAGAGATTTGAAATCCGAGGCTATTTTGCTTAATTCTGCTGGACTATAGCCCATGGATTCAAAATGGACTTTTTTCCTGAAATCGCAATTTACGATTTCTTTGATATTGATGATCACGAGCATCACTTACTACAACAAATTTGAAAATTTAGCTCTGAGAACTAAGTATTCACAAAAATAGAGAGATTTCAAATCCGAGGCTATTTTGCTTAATTCTGCTGGACTATAGCCCATGGATTCAAAATGGACTTTTTTCCTGAGTTCGCATATGACAATTTCTGTGATATTGAATATCACGAGCATCACTCTCTGAACACAAATTTGGAAATTTAGCTCTGAGAACCCATTATTCACAAAAATAGAGAGATTTGAAATCCGAGGCTATTTTGCTTAATTCTGCTGGACTATAGCCCATGGATTCAAAATGGACTTTTTTCCTGAAATCGCAATTTACGATTTCTTTGATATTGATGATCACGAGCATCACTTACTACAACAAATTTGAAAATTTAGGCCTGAGAACCCATTATTCACAAAAATAGAGAGATTTGAAATCCGAGGCTATTTTGCTTAATTCTGCTGGACTATAGCCCATGGATTCAAAATGGACTTTTTTCCTGAATTCGCAAGTGACAATTTCTGTGATATTGAATATCACGAGCATCACTCTCTGAACACAAGTTTGAAAATTTAGCTCTGAGAACTAAGTATTCACAAAAATAGAGAGATTTGAAATCCGAGGCTATTTTGCTTAATTCTGCTGGACTATAGCCCATGGATTCAAAATGGACTTTTTTCCTGAAATCGCAATTTACGATTTCTTTGATATTGATGATCACGAGCATCACTCTCTGAACACAAATTTGAAAATTTAGCTCTGAGGACCCATTATTCACAAAAATAGAGAGATTTGAAATCCGAGGCTATTTTGCTTAATTCTGCTGGACTATAGCCCATGGATTCAAAATGGACTTTTTTCCTGAATTCGCAAGTGACAATTTCTGTGATATTGAATATCACGAGCATCACTCTCAGAACACAAGTTTGAAAATTTAGCTCTGAGAACTAAGTATTCACAAAAATAGAGAGATTTGAAATCCGAGGCTATTTTGCTTAATTCTGCTGGACTATAGCCCATGGATTCAAAATGGACTTTTTTCCTGAAATCGCAATTTACGATTTCTTTGATATTGATGATCATGAGCATCACTTACTGAACACAAATTTGAAAATTTAGCTCTGAGAACCCATTATTCACAAAAATAGAGAGATTTGAAATGCGAGGCTATTTTGCTTAATTCTGCTGGACTATAGCCCATGGATTAAAAATGGACTTTTTTCCTGAAATCGCAATTTACGATTTCTTTGATATTGATGATCACGAGCATCACTCTCTGAACACAAATTTGAAAATTTAGCTCTGAGAACCCATTATTCACAAAAATAGAGAGATTTGAAATCCGAGGCTATTTTGCTTAATTCTGCTGGACTATAGCCCATGGATTCAAAATGGACTTTTTTCCTGAAATCGCAATTTACGATTTCTTTGATATTGATGATCACGAGCATCACTTACTACAACAAATTTGAGAATTTAGCTCTGAGAACCCATTATTCACAAAAATAGAGAGATTTGAAATCCGAGGCTATTTTGCTTAATTCTGCTGGACTATAGCCCATGGATTCAAAATGGACTTTTTTCCTGAAATCGCAATTTACGATTTCTTTGATATTGATGATCACGAGCATCACTCTCTGAACACAAATTTGAGAATTTAGCTCTGAGAGCCCATTATTCACAAAAATAGAGAGATTTGAAATCCGAGGCTATTTTGCTTAATTCTGCTGGACTATAGCCCATGGATTCAAAATGGACTTTTTTCCTGAAATCGCAATTTACGATTTCTTTGATATTGATGATCACGAGCATCACTCTCTGAACACAAATTTGAAAATTTAGCTCTGAAAACTAAGTATTCACAAAAATAGGGAGATTTGAAATCCGAGGCTATTTTGCTTAATTCTGCTGGACTATAGCCCATGGATTCAAAATGGACTTTTTTCCTGAAATCGCAATTTACGATTTCTTTGATATTGATGATCACGAGCATCACTCTCTGAACACAAATTTGAAAATTTAGCTCTGAGAACTAAGTATTCACAAAAATAGAGAGATTTGAAATCCGAGGCTATTTTGCTTAATTCTGCTGGACTATAGCCCATGGATTCAAAATGGACTTTTTTCCTGAAATCGCAATTTACGATTTCTTTGATATTGATGATCACGAGCATCACTCTCTGAACACAAATTTGAAAATTTAGCTCTGAGAACTAAGTATTCACAAAAATAGAGAGATTTGAAATCCGAGGCTATTTTGCTTAATTCTGCTGGACTATAGCCCATGGATTCAAAATGGACTTTTTTCCTGAATTCGCAAATGACAATTTCTGTGATATTGAATATCACGAGCATCACTCACTGAACACAAATTTGAGAATTTAGCTCTGAGAACCCATTATTCACAAAAATAGAGAGATTTGAAATCCGAGGCTATTTTGCTTAATTCTGCTGGACTATAGCCCATGGATTCAAAATGGACTTTTTTCCTGAAATCGCAATTTACGATTTCTTTGATATTGATGATCACGAGCATCACTTACTGAACGCAAATTTGAAAATTTAGCTCTGAGAACCCATTATTCACAAAAATAGAGAGATTTGAAATCCGAGGCTATTTTGCTTAATTCTGCTGGACTATAGCCCATGGATTCAAAATGGACTTTTTTCCTGAAATCGCAATTTACGATTTCTTTGATATTGATGATCACGAGCATCACTCTCTGAACAGAAATTTGAAAATTTAGCTCTGAGAACTAAGTATTCACAAAAAAAGAGAGATTTGAAATCCGAGGCTATTTTGCTTAATTCTGCTGGACTATAGCCCATGGATTCAAAATGGACTTTTTTCCTGAATTCGCAAATGACAATTTCTGTGATATTGAATATCACGAGCATCACTCACTGAACACAAATTTGAGAATTTAGCTCTGAGAACCCATTATTCACAAAAATAGAGAGATTTGAAATCCGAGGCTATTTTGCTTAATTCTGCTGGACTATAGCCCATGGATTCAAAATGGACTTTTTTCCTGAAATCGCAATTTACGATTTCTTTGATATTGATGATCACGAGCATCACTCTCTGAACACAAATTTGAAAATTTAGCTCTGAGAACTAAGTATTCACAAAAATAGAGAGATTTGAAATCCGAGGCTATTTTGCTTAATTCTGCTGGACTATAGCCCATGGATTCAAAATGGACTTTTTTCCTGAATTCGCAAATGACAATTTCTGTGATATTGAATATCACGAGCATCACTCTCTGAACACAAATTTGAAAATTTAGCTCTGAGAACTAAGTATTCACAAAAATAGAGAGATTTGAAATCCGAGGCTATTTTGCTTAATTCTGCTGGACTATAGCCCATGGATTCAAAATGGACTTTTTTCCTGAAATCGCAATTTACGATTTCTTTGATATTGATGATCACGAGCATCACTTACTGAACACAAATTTGAAAATTTAGCTCTGAGAACTAAGTATTCACAAAAATAGAGAGATTTGAAATCCGAGGCTATTTTGCTTAATTCTGCTGGACTATAGCCCATGGATTCAAAATGGACTTTTTTCCTGAATTCGAAAATGACAATTTCTGTGATATTGAATATCACGAGCATCACTCTCTGAACACAAATTTGAAAATTTAGCTCTGAGAACTATGTATTCACAAAAATAGAGAGATTTCAAATCCGAGGCTATTTTGCTTAATTCTGCTGGACTATAGCCCATGGATTCAAAATGGACTTTTTCCCTGAAATCGCAATTTACGATTTCTTTGATATTGATGATCACGAGCATCACTTACTGAACACAAATTTGAAAATTTAGCTCTGAGAACTAAGTATTCACAAAAATAGAGAGATTTGAAATCCGAGGCTATTTTGCTTAATTCTGCTGGACTATAGCCCATGGATTCAAAACGGACTTTTTTCCTGAATTCGCAAATGACAATTTCTGTGATATTGAATATCACGAGTACACTCTCTGAACACAAATTTGAAAATTTAGCTCTGAGAACTAAGTATTCACAAAAATAAGGAGATTTCAAATCCGAGGCTATTTTGCTTAATTTTGCTGGACTATAGCCCATGGATTCAAAATGGACTTTTTTCCTGAAATCGCAATTTACGATTTCTTTGATATTGATGATCACGAGCATCACTTACTGAACACAAATTTGGAAATTTAGCTCTGAGAACCAAGTATTCACAAAAATAGAGAGATTTGAAATCCGAGGCTATTTTGCTTAATTCTGCTGGACTATAGCCCATGGATTCAAAATGGACTTTTTTCCTGAAATCGCAATTTCCGATTTCTTTGATATTGACGATCACGAGCATCACTTACTGAACACAAATTTGAAAATTTAGCTCTGAGAACTAAGTATTCACAAAAATAGAGAGATTTGAAATCCGAGGCTATTTTGCTTAATTCTGCTGGACTATAGCCCATGGATTCAAAATGGACTTTTTTCCTGAAATCGCAATTTACGATTTCTTTGATATTGATGATCACGAGCATCACTTACTGAACACAAATTTGGAAATTTAGCTCTGAGAACCAAGTATTCACAAAAATAGAGAGATTTGAAATCCGAGGCTATTTTGCTTAATTCTGCTGGACTATAGCCCATGGATTCAAAATGGACTTTTTTCCTGAAATCGCAATTTACGATTTCTTTGATATTGATGATCACGAGCATCACTTACTGAACACAAATTTGAAAATTTAGCTCTGAGAACTAAGTATTCACAAAAATAGAGAGATTTGAAATCCGAGGCTATTTTGCTTAATTCTGCTGGACTATAGCCCATGGATTCAAAATGGACTTTTTTCCTGAAATCGCAATTTACGATTTCTTTGATATTGATGATCACGAGCATCACTTACTGAACACAAATTTGAAAATTTAGCTCTGAGAACTAAGTATTCACAAAAATAGAGAGATTTCAAATCCGAGGCTATTTTGCTTAATTTTGCTGGACTATAGCCCATGGATTCAAAATGGACTTTTTTCCTGAATCGCAATTTACGATTTCTTTGATATTGATGATCACGAGCATCACTTACTGAACACAAATTTGAAAATTTAGCTCTGAGAACTAAGTATTCACAAAAATAGAGAGATTTGAAATCCGAGGCTATTTTGCTTAATTCTGCTGGACTATAGCCCATGGATTCAAAATGGACTTTTTTCCTGAATTCGCAAATGACAATTTCTGTGATATTGAATATCACGAGTACACTCTCTGAACACAAATTTGAAAATTTAGCTCTGAGAACTAAGTATTCACAAAAATAGAGAGATTTCAAATCCGAGGCTATTTTGCTTAATTTTGCTGGACTATAGCCCATGGATTCAAAATGGACTTTTTTCCTGAAATCGCAATTTACGATTTCTTTGATATTGATGATCACGAGCATCACTTACTGAACACAAATTTGAAAATTTATCTCTGAGAACTAAGTATTCACAAAAATAGAGAGATTTGAAATCCGAGGCTATTTTGCTTAATTCTGCTGGACTATAGCCCATGGATTCAAAATGGACTTTTTTCCTGAATTCGCAAATGACAATTTCTGTGATATTGAATATCACGAGCATCACTCTCTGAACACAAATTTGAAAATTTAGCTCTGAGAACTAAGTATTCACAAAAATAGAGAGATTTGAAATCCGAGGCTATTTTGCTTAATTCTGCTGGACTATAGCCCATGGATTCAAAATGGACTTTTTTCCTGAATTCGCAAATGACAATTTCTGTGATATTGAATATCACGAGCATCACTCTCTGAACACAAATTTGAAAATTTAGCTCTGAGAACTAAGTATTCACAAAAATAGAGAGATTTCAAATCCGAGGCTATTTTGCTTAATTTTGCTGGACTATAGCCCATGGATTCAAAATGGACTTTTTTCCTGAATCGCAATTTACGATTTCTTTGATATTGATGATCACGAGCATCACTTACTGAACACAAATTTGAAAATTTAGCTCTGAGAACTAAGTATTCACAAAAATAGAGAGATTTGAAATCCGAGGCTATTTTGCTTAATTCTGCTGGACTATAGCCCATGGATTCAAAATGGACTTTTTTCCTGAATTCGCAAATGACAATTTCTGTGATATTGAATATCACGAGTACACTCTCTGAACACAAATTTGAAAATTTAGCTCTGAGAACTAAGTATTCACAAAAATAGAGAGATTTCAAATCCGAGGCTATTTTGCTTAATTTTGCTGGACTATAGCCCATGGATTCAAAATGGACTTTTTTCCTGAAATCGCAATTTACGATTTCTTTGATATTGATGATCACGAGCATCACTTACTGAACACAAATTTGAAAATTTATCTCTGAGAACTAAGTATTCACAAAAATAGAGAGATTTGAAATCCGAGGCTATTTTGCTTAATTCTGCTGGACTATAGCCCATGGATTCAAAATGGACTTTTTTCCTGAATTCGCAAATGACAATTTCTGTGATATTGAATATCACGAGCATCACTCTCTGAACACAAATTTGAAAATTTAGCTCTGAGAACTAAGTATTCACAAAAATAGAGAGATTTGAAATCCGAGGCTATTTTGCTTAATTCTGCTGGACTATAGCCCATGGATTCAAAATGGACTTTTTTCCTGAAATCGCAATTTACGATTTCTTTGATATTGATGATCACGAGCATCACTTACTGAACACAAATTTGAAAATTTAGCTCTGAGAACTAAGTATTCACAAAAATAGAGAGATTTGAAATCCGAGGCTATTTTGCTTAATTCTGCTGGACTATAGCCCATGGATTCAAAATGGACTTTTTTCCTGAAATCGCAATTTACGATTTCTTTGATATTGATGATCACGAGCATTACTTACTGAACACAAATTTGAAAATTTAGCTCTGAGAACTAAGTATTCACAAAAATAGAGAGATTTGAAATCCGAGGCTATTTTGCTTAATTCTGCTGGACTATAGCCCATGGATTCAAAATGGACTTTTTTCCTGAATTCGCAAATGACAATTTCTGTGATATTGAATATCACGAGCATCACTCTCTGAACACAAATTTGAAAATTTAGCTCTGAGAACTAAGTATTCACAAAAATAGAGAGATTTGAAATCCGAGGCTATTTTGCTTAATTCTGCTGGACTATAGCCCATGGATTCAAAATGGACTTTTTTCCTGAAATCGCAATTTACGATTTCTTTGATATTGATGATCACGAGCATCACTTACTGAACACAAATTTGAAAATTTAGCTGTGAGAACTAAGTATTCACAAAAATAGAGAGATTTGAAATCCGAGGCTATTTTGCTTAATTCTGCTGGACTATAGCCCATGGATTCAAAATGGACTTTTTTCCTGAAATCGCAATTTACGATTTCTTTGATATTGATGATCACGAGCATCACTTACTGAACACAAATTTGAAAATTTAGCTCTGAGAACTAAGTATTCACAAAAATAGAGAGATTTGAAATCCGAGGCTATTTTGCTTAATTCTGCTGGACTATAGCCCATGGATTCAAAATGGACTTTTTTCCTGAAATCGCAATTTACGATTTCTTTGATATTGATGATCACGAGCATCACTTACTGAACACAAATTTGAAAATTTAGCTCTGAGAACTAAGTATTCACAAAAATAGAGAGATTTGAAATCCGAGGCTATTTTGCTTAATTCTGCTGGACTATAGCCCAAGGATTCAAAATGGACTTTTTTCCTGAAATCGCAATTTACGATTTCTTTGATATTGATGATCACGAGCATCACTTACTGAACACAAATTTAAAAATTTAGCTCTGAGAACTAAGTATTCACAAAAATAGAGAGATTTGAAATCCGAGGCTATTTTGCTTAATTATTTGCTTAATTTTTGCTTACCACGAGCATCACTCTCTGAACACAAATTTGAAAATTTAGCTCTGAGAACTAAGTATTCACAAAAATAGAGAGATTTCAAATCCGAGGCTATTTTGCTTAATTCTGCTGGACTATAGCCCATGGATTCAAAATGGACTTTTTTCCTGAATTCGCAAATGACAATTTCTGTGATATTGAATATCACGAGCATCACTCTCTGAACACAAATTTGAAAATTTAGCGCTGAGAACTAAGTATTCACAAAAATAGAGAGATTTGAAATCCGAGGCTATTTTGCTTAATTCTGCTGGACTATAGCCCATGGATTCAAAATGGACTTTTTTCCTGAAATCGCAATTTACGATTTCTTTGATATTGATGATCACGAGCATCACTTACTGAACACAAATTTGAAAATTTAGCTCTGAGAACTAAGTATTCACAAAAATAGAGAGATTTGAAATCCGAGGCTATTTTGCTTAATTCTGCTGGACTATAGCCCATGGATTCAAAATGGACTTTTTTCCTGAATTCGCAAATGACAATTTCTGTGATATTGAATATCACGAGCATCACTCTCTGAACACAAATTTGAAAATTTAGCTCTGAGAACTAAGTATTCACAAAAATAGAGAGATTTGAAATCCGAGGCTATTTTGCTTAATTCTGCTGGACTATAGCCCATGGATTCAAAATGGACTTTTTTCCTGAAATCGCAATTTACGATTTCTTTGATATTGATGATTACGAGCATCACTTACTGAACACAAATTTGAAAATTTAGCTCTGAGAACTAAGTATTCACAAAAATAGAGAGATTTGAAATCCGAGGCTATTTTGCTTAATTATTTGCTTAATTTTTGCTTATCACGAGCATCACTCTCTGAACACAAATTTGAAAATTTAGCTCTGAGAACTAAGTATTCACAAAAATAGAGAGATTTGAAATCCGAGGCTATTTTGCTTAATTCTGCTGGACTATAGCCCATGGATTCAAAATGGACTTTTTTCCTGAAATCGCAATTTACGATTTCTTTGATATTGATGATCACGAGCATCACTTACTGAACACAAATTTGAAAATTTAGCTCTGAGAACTAAGTATTCACAAAAATAGAGAGATTTGAAATCCGAGGCTATTTTGCTTAATTATTTGCTTAATTTTTGCTTACCACGAGCATCACTCTCTGAACACAAGTTTGAAAATTTAGCTCTGAGAACTAAGTATTCACAAAAATAGAGAGATTTCAAATCCGAGGCTATTTTGCTTAATTCTGCTGGACTATAGCCCATGGATTCAAAATGGACTTTTTTCCTGAAATAGCAATTTACGATTTCTTTGATATTGATGATCACGAGCATCACTTACTGAACACAAATTTGAAAATTTAGCTTTAAATTAAAAATGGACTTTTTTCCTGAAATCGCAATTTACGATTTCTTTGATATTGATGATCACGAGCATCACTTACTGAACACAAATTTGAAAATTTAGCTCTGAGAACTAAGTATTCACAAAAATAGAGAGATTTGAAATCCGAGGCTATTTTGCTTAATTCTGCTGGACTATAGCCCATGGATTCAAAATGGACTTTTTTCCTGAAATCGCAATTTACGATTTCTTTGATATTGATGATCACGAGCATCACTTACTGAACACAAATTTGAAAATTTAGCTCTGAGAACTAAGTATTCACAAAAATAGAGAGATTTGAAATCCGAGGCTATTTTGCTTAATTCTGCTGGACTATAGCCCAAGGATTCAAAATGGACTTTTTTCCTGAAATCGCAATTTACGATTTCTTTGATATTGATGATCACGAGCATCACTTACTGAACACAAATTTAAAAATTTAGCTCTGAGAACTAAGTATTCACAAAAATAGAGAGATTTGCTTTTTTCCTGAATTCGCAAATGACAATTTCTGTGATATTGAATATCACGAGCATCACTCTCTGAACACAAATTTGAAAATTTAGCTCTGAGAACTAAGTATTCACAAAAATAGAGAGATTTGAAATCCGAGGCTATTTTGCTTAATTCTGCTGGACTATAGCCCATGGATTCAAAATGGACTTTTTTCCTGAAATCGCAATTTACGATTTCTTTGATATTGATGATTACGAGCATCACTCTCTGAACACAAATTTGAAAATTTAGCTCTGAGAACTAAGTATTCACAAAAATAGAGAGATTTCAAATCCGAGGCTATTTTGCTTAATTCTGCTGGACTATAGCCCATGGATTCAAAATGGACTTTTTTCCTGAAATCGCAATTTACGATTTCTTTGATATTGATGATCACGAGCATCACTTACTGAACACAAATTTGAAAATTTAGCTCTGAGAACTAAGTATTCACAAAAATAGAGAGATTTGAAATCCGAGGCTATTTTGCTAAATTATTTGCTTAATTTTTGCTTACCACGAGCATCACTCTCTGAACACAAATTTAAAAATTTAGCTCTGAGAACTAAGTATTCACAAAAATAGAGAGATTTGAAATCCGAGGCTATTTTGCTTAATTATTTGCTTAATTTTTGCTTACCACGAGCATCACTCTCTGAACACAAATTTGAAAATTTAGCTCTGAGAACTAAGTATTCACAAAAATAGAGAGATTTCAAATCCAGGCTATTTTGCTTAATTCTGCTGGACTATAGCCCATGGATTCAAAATGGATTTTTTTCCTGAATTCGCAAATGACAATTTCTGTGATATTGAATATCACGAGCATCACTCTCTGAACACAAATTTGAAAATTTAGCTCTGAGAACTAAGTATTCACAAAAATAGAGAGATTTGAAATCCGAGGCTATTTTTGCTTAATTCTGCTGGACTATAGCCCATGGATTCAAAATGGACTTTTTTCCTGAAATCGCAATTTACGATTTCTTTGATATTGATGATCACGAGCATCACTTACTGAACACAAATTTGAAAATTTAGCTCTGAGAACTAAGTATTCACAAAAATAGAGAGATTTGAAATCCGAGGCTATTTTGCTTAATTCTGCTGGACTATAGCCCATGGATTCAAAATGGACTTTTTTCCTGAATTCGCAAATGACAATTTCTGTGATATTGAATATCACGAGCATCACTCTCTGAACACAAATTTGAAAATTTAGCTCTGAGAACTAAGTATTCACAAAAATAGAGAGATTTGAAATCCGAGGCTATTTTGCTTAATTCTGCTGGACTATAGCCCATGGATTCAAAATGGACTTTTTTCCTGAAATCGCAATTTACGATTTCTTTGATATTGATGATTACGAGCATCACTTACTGAACACAAATTTGAAAATTTAGCTCTGAGAACTAAGTATTCACAAAAATAGAGAGATTTGAAATCCGAGGCTATTTTGCTTAATTATTTGCTTAATTTTTGCTTACCACGAGCATCACTCTCTGAACACAAATTTGAAAATTTAGCTCTGAGAACTAAGTATTCACAAAAATAGAGAGATTTCAAATCCGAGGCTATTTTGCTTAATTCTGCTGGACTATAGCCCATGGATTCAAAATGGATTTTTTTCCTGAATTCGCAAATGACAATTTCTGTGATATTGAATATCACGAGCATCACTCTCTGAACACAAATTTGAAAATTTAGCTCTGAGAACTAAGTATTCACAAAAATAGAGAGATTTGAAATCCGAGGCTATTTTGCTTAATTCTGCTGGACTATAGCCCATGGATTCAAAATGGACTTTTTTCCTGAAATCGCAATTTACGATTTCTTTGATATTGATGATCACGAGCATCACTTACTGAACACAAATTTGAAAATTTAGCTCTGAGAACTAAGTATTCACAAAAATAGAGAGATTTGAAATCCGAGGCTATTTTGCTTAATTCTGCTGGACTATAGCCCATGGATTCAAAATGGACTTTTTTCCTGAATTCGCAAATGACAATTTCTGTGATATTGAATATCACGAGCATCACTCTCTGAACACAAATTTGAAAATTTAGCTCTGAGAACTAAGTATTCACAAAAATAGAGAGATTTGAAATCCGAGGCTATTTTGCTTAATTCTGCTGGACTATAGCCCATGGATTCAAAATGGACTTTTTTCCTGAAATCGCAATTTACGATTTCTTTGATATTGATGATTACGAGCATCACTTACTGAACACAAATTTGAAAATTTAGCTCTGAGAACTAAGTATTCACAAAAATAGAGAGATTTGAAATCCGAGGCTATTTTGCTTAATTATTTGCTTAATTTTTGCTTATCACGAGCATCACTCTCTGAACACAAATTTGAAAATTTAGCTCTGAGAACTAAGTATTCACAAAAATAGAGAGATTTCAAATCCGAGGCTATTTTGCTTAATTCTGCTGGACTATAGCCCATGGATTCAAAATGGACTTTTTTCCTGAAATCGCAATTTACGATTTCTTTGATATTGATGATCACGAGCATCACTTACTGAACACAAATTTGAAAATTTAGCTCTGAGAACTAAGTATTCACAAAAATAGAGAGATTTGAAATCCGAGGCTATTTTGCTTAATTCTGCTGGACTATAGCCCATGGATTCAAAATGGACTTTTTTCCTGAAATAGCAATTTACGATTTCTTTGATATTGATGATCACGAGCATCACTTACTGAACACAAATTTGAAAATTTAGCTTTAAATTAAAAATGGACTTTTTTCCTGAAATCGCAATTTACGATTTCTTTGATATTGATGATCACGAGCATCACTTACTGAACACAAATTTGAAAATTTAGCTCTGAGAACTAAGTATTCACAAAAATAGAGAGATTTGAAATCCGAGGCTATTTTGCTTAATTCTGCTGGACTATAGCCCATGGATTCAAAATGGACTTTTTTCCTGAAATCGCAATTTACGATTTCTTTGATATTGATGATCACGAGCATCACTTAATGAACACAAATTTGAAAATTTAGCTCTGAGAACTAAGTATTCACAAAAATAGAGAGATTTGAAATCCGAGGCTATTTTGCTTAATTCTGCTGGACTATAGCCCATAGATTCAAAATGGACTTTTTTCCTGAAATCGCAATTTACGATTTCTTTGATATTGATGATTACGAGCATCACTTACTGAACACAAATTTGAAAATTTAGCTCTGAGAACTAAGTATTCACAAAAATAGAGAGATTTCAAATCCGAGGCTATTTTGCTTAATTCTGCTGGACTATAGCCCATGGATTCAAAATGGACTTTTTTCCTGAATTCGCAAATGACAATTTCTGTGATATTGAATATCACGAGCATCACTCTCTGAACACAAATTTGAAAATTTAGCTCTGAGAACTAAGTATTCACAAAAATAGAGAGATTTGAAATCCGAGGCTATTTTGCTTAATTCTGCTGGACTATAGCCCATGGATTCAAAATGGACTTTTTTCCTGAAATCGCAATTTACGATTTCTTTGATATTGATGATTACGAGCATCACTTACTGAACACAAATTTGAAAATTTAGCTCTGAGAACTAAGTATTCACAAAAATAGAGAGATTTGAAATCCGAGGCTATTTTGCTTAATTATTTGCTTAATTTTTGCTTACCACGAGCATCACTCTCTGAACACAAATTTGAAAATTTAGCTCTGAGAACTAAGTATTCACAAAAATAGAGAGATTTCAAATCCGAGGCTATTTTGCTTAATTCTGCTGGACTATAGCCCATGGATTCAAAATGGACTTTTTTCCTGAATTCGCAAATGACAATTTCTGTGATATTGAATATCACGAGCATCACTCTCTGAACACAAATTTGAAAATTTAGCTCTGAGAACTAAGTATTCACAAAAATAGAGAGATTTGAAATCCGAGGCTATTTTGCTTAATTCTGCTGGACTATAGCCCATGGATTCAAAATGGACTTTTTTCCTGAAATCGCAATTTACGATTTCTTTGATATTGATGATCACGAGCATCACTTACTGAACACAAATTTGAAAATTTAGCTCTGAAAACTAAGTATTCACAAAAATAGAGAGATTTCAAATCCGAGGCTATTTTGCTTAATTCTGCTGGACTATAGCCCATGGATTCAAAATGGACTTTTTTCCTGAAATCGCAATTTACGATTTCTTTGATATTGATGATCACGAGCATCACTTACTGAACACGAATTTGAAAATTTAGCTCTGAGAACTAAGTATTCACAAAAATAGAGAGATTTGAAATCCGAGGCTATTTTACTTAATTATTTGCTTAATTTTTGCTTACCACGAGCATCACTCTCTGAACACAAATTTGAAAATTTAGCTCTGAGAACTAAGTATTCACAAAAATAGAGAGATTTCAAATCCGAGGCTATTTTGCTTAATTCTGCTGGACTATAGCCCATGAATTCAAAATGGACTTTTTTCCTGAATTCGCAAATGACAATTTCTGTGATATTGAATATCACGAGCATCACTCTCTGAACACAAATTTGAAAATTTAGCTCTGAGAACTAAGTATTCACAAAAATAGAGAGATTTGAAATCCGAGGCTATTTTAATTAATTCTGCTGGACTATAGCCCATGGATTCAAAATGGACTTTTTTCCTGAAATCGCAATTTACGATTTCTTTGATATTGATGATCACGAGCATCACTTACTGAACACAAATTTGAAAATTTAGCTCTGAGAACTAAGTATTCACAAAAATAGAGAGATTTGAAATCCGAGGCTATTTTGCTTAATTCTGCTGGACTATAGCCCATGGATTCAAAATGGACTTTTTTCCTGAAATCGCAATTTACGATTTCTTTGATATTGATGATCACGAGCATCACTTAATGAACACAAATTTGAAAATTTAGCTCTGAGAACTAAGTATTCACAAAAATAGAGAGATTTGAAATAAGCTATTTTGCTTAATTCTGCTGGACTATAGCCCATGGATTCAAAATGGACTTTTTTCCTGAAATCGCAATTTACGATTTCTTTGATATTGATGATTACGAGCATCACTTACTGAACACAAATTTGAAAATTTAGCTCTGAGAACTAAGTATTCACAAAAATAGAGAGATTTGAAATCCGAGGCTATTTTGCTTAATTATTTGCTTAATTTTTGCTTACCACGAGCATCACTCTCTGAACACAAATTTGAAAATTTAGCTCTGAGAACTAAGTATTCACAAAAATAGAGAGATTTCAAATCCGAGGCTATTTTGCTTAATTCTGCTGGACTATAGCCCATGGATTCAAAATGGACTTTTTTCCTGAAATCGCAATTTACGATTTCTTTGATATTGATGATCACGAGCATCACTTACTGAACACAAATTTGAAAATTTAGCTCTGAGAACTAAGTATTCACAAAAATAGAGAGATTTCAAATCCGAGGCTATTTTGCTTAATTCTGCTGGACTATAGCCCATGGATTCAAAATGGACTTTTTTCCTGAAATCGCAATTTACGATTTCTTTGATATTGATGATCACGAGCATCACTTACTGAACACGAATTTGAAAATTTAGCTCTGAGAACTAAGTATTCACAAAAATAGAGAGATTTGAAATCCGAGGCTATTTTACTTAATTATTTGCTTAATTTTTGCTTACCACGAGCATCACTCTCTGAACACAAATTTGAAAATTTAGCTCTGAGAACTAAGTATTCACAAAAATAGAGAGATTTCAAATCCGAGGCTATTTTGCTTAATTCTGCTGGACTATAGCCCATGGATTCAAAATGGACTTTTTTCCTGAATTCGCAAATGACAATTTCTGTGATATTGAATGTCACGAGCATCACTCTCTGAACACAAATTTGAAAATTTAGCTCTGAGAACTAAGTATTCACAAAAATAGAGAGATTTGAAATCCGAGGCTATTTTAATTAATTCTGCTGGACTATAGCCCATGGATTCAAAATGGACTTTTTTCCTGAAATCGCAATTTACGATTTCTTTGATATTGATGATCACGAGCATCACTTACTGAACACAAATTTGAAAATTTAGCTCTGAGAACTAAGTATTCACAAAAATAGAGAGATTTGAAATCCGAGGCTATTTTGCTTAATTCTGCTGGACTATAGCCCATGGATTCAAAATGGACTTTTTTCCTGAATTCGCAAATGACAATTTCTGTGATATTGAATATCATGAGCATCACTCTCTGAACACAAATTTGAAAATTTAGCTCTGAGAACTAAGTATTCACAAAAATAGAGAGATTTGAAATCCGAGGCTATTTGGCTTAATTCTGCTGGACTATAGCCCATGGATTCAAAATGGACTTTTTTCCTGAAATCGCAATTTACGATTTCTTTGATATTGATGATTACGAGCATCACTTACTGAACACAAATTTGAAAATTTAGCTCTGAGAACTAAGTATTCACAAAAATAGAGAGATTTGAAATCCGAGGCTATTTTGCTTAATTATTTGCTTAATTTTTGCTTATCACGAGCATCACTCTCTGAACACAAATTTGAAAATTTAGCTCTGAGAACTAAGTATTCACAAAAATAGAGAGATTTCAAATCCGAGGCTATTTTGCTTAATTCTGCTGGACTATAGCCCATGGATTCAAAATGGACTTTTTTCCTGAATTCGCAAATGACAATTTCTGTGATATTGAATATCACGAGCATCACTCTCTGAACACAAATTTGAAAATTTAGCTCTGAGAACTAAGTATTCACAAAAATAGAGAGATTTGAAATCCGAGGCTATTTTGCTTAATTCTGCTGGACTATAGCCCATGGATTCAAAATGGACTTTTTTCCTGAATTCGCAAATGACAATTTCTGTGATATTGAATATCATGAGCATCACTCTCTGAACACAAATTTGAAAATTTAGCTCTGAGAACTAAGTATTCACAAAAATAGAGAGATTTGAAATCCGAGGCTATTTGGCTTAATTCTGCTGGACTATAGCCCATGGATTCAAAATGGACTTTTTTCCTGAAATCGCAATTTACGATTTCTTTGATATTGATGATTACGAGCATCACTTACTGAACACAAATTTGAAAATTTAGCTCTGAGAACTAAGTATTCACAAAAATAGAGAGATTTGAAATCCGAGGCTATTTTGCTTAATTATTTGCTTAATTTTTGCTTATCACGAGCATCACTCTCTGAACACAAATTTGAAAATTTAGCTCTGAGAACTAAGTATTCACAAAAATAGAGAGATTTCAAATCCGAGGCTATTTTGCTTAATTCTGCTGGACTATAGCCCATGGATTCAAAATGGACTTTTTTCCTGAAATAGCAATTTACGATTTCTTTGATATTGATGATCACGAGCATCACTTACTGAACACAAATTTGAAAATTTAGCTCTGAGAACTAAGTATTCACAAAAATAGAGAGATTTGAAATCCGAGGCTATTTTGCTTAATTCTGCTGGACTATAGCCCATGGATTCAAAATGGACTTTTTTCCTGAATTCGCAAATGACAATTTCTGTGATATTGAATATCACGAGCATCACTCTCTGAACACAAATTTGAAAATTTAGCTCTGAGAACTAAGTATTCACAAAAATAGAGAGATTTGAAATCCGAGGCTATTTTGCTTAATTCTGCTGGACTATAGCCCATGGATTCAAAATGGACTTTTTTCCTGAATTCGCAAATGACAATTTCTGTGATATTGAATATCACGAGCATCACTCTCTGAACACAAATTTGAAAATTTAGCTCTGAGAACTAAGTATTCACAAAAATAGAGAGATTTGAAATCCGAGGCTATTTTGCTTAATTCTGCTGGACTATAGCCCATGGATTCAAAATGGACTTTTTTCCTAAATTCGCAAATGACAATTTCTGTGATATTGAATATCACGAGCATCACTCTCTGAACACAAATTTGAAAATTTAGCTCTGAGAACTAAGTATTCACAAAAATAGAGAGATTTCAAATCCGAGGCTATTTTGCTTAATTCTGCTGGACTATAGCCCATGGATTCAAAATGGACTTTTTTCCTGAAATCGCAATTTACGATTTCTTTGATATTGATGATCACGAGCATCACTTAATGAACACAAATTTGAAAATTTAGCTCTGAGAACTAAGTATTCACAAAAATAGAGAGATTTGAAATCCGAGGCTATTTTGCTTAATTCTGCTGGACTCTAGCCCATGGATTCAAAATGGACTTTTTTCCTGAAATCGCAATTTACGATTTCTTTGATATTGATGATTACGAGCATCACTTACTGAACACAAATTTGAAAATTTAGCTCTGAGAACTAAGTATTCACAAAAATAGAGAGATTTGAAATCCGAGGCTATTTTGCTTAATTATTTGCTTAATTTTTGCTTACCACGAGCATCACTCTCTGAACACAAATTTGAAAATTTAGCTCTGAGAACTAAGTATTCACAAAAATAGAGAGATTTCAAATCCGAGGCTATTTTGCTTAATTCTGCTGGACTATAGCCCATGGATTCAAAATGGACTTTTTTCCTGAATTCGCAAATGACAATTTCTGTGATATTGAATATCACGAGCATCACTCTCTGAACACAAATTTGAAAATTTAGCTCTGAGAACTAAGTATTCACAAAAATAGAGAGATTTGAAATCCGAGGCTATTTTGCTTAATTCTGCTGGACTATAGCCCATTGATTCAAAATGGACTTTTTTCCTGAAATCGCAATTTACGATTTCTTTGATATTGATGATCACGAGCATCACTTAATGAACACAAATTTGAAAATTTAGCTCTGAGAACTAAGTATTCACAAAAATAGAGAGATTTGAAATCCGAGGCTATTTTGCTTAATTCTGCTGGACTATAGCCCATGGATTCAAAATGGACTTTTTTCCTGAAATCGCAATTTACGATTTCTTTGATATTGATGATTACGAGCATCACTTACTGAACACAAATTTGAAAATTTAGCTCTGAGAACTAAGTATTCACAAAAATAGAGAGATTTGAAATCCGAGGCTATTTTGCTTAATTATTTGCTTAATTTTTGCTTACCACGAGCATCACTCTCTGAACACAAATTTGAAAATTTAGCTCTGAGAACTAAGTATTCACAAAAATAGAGAGATTTCAAATCCGAGGCTATTTTGCTTAATTCTGCTGGACTATAGCCCATGGATTCAAAATGGACTTTTTTCCTGAATTCGCAAATGACAATTTCTGTGATATTGAATATCACGAGCATCACTCTCTGAACACAAATTTGAAAATTTAGCTCTGAGAACTAAGTATTCACAAAAATAGAGAGATTTGAAATCCGAGGCTATTTTGCTTAATTCTGCTGGACTATAGCCCATGGATTCAAAATGGACTTTTTTCCTGAAATCGCAATTTACGATTTCTTTGATATTGATGATCACGAGCATCACTTACTGAACACAAATTTGAAAATTTAGCTCTGAGAACTAAGTATTCACAAAAATAGAGAGATTTCAAATCCGAGGCTATTTTGCTTAATTCTGCTGGACTATAGCCCATGGATTCAAAATGGACTTTTTTCCTGAAATCGCAATTTACGATTTCTTTGATATTGGTGATCACGAGCATCACTTACTGAACACGAATTTGAAAATTTAGCTCTGAGAACTAAGTATTCACAAAAATAGAGAGATTTGAAATCCGAGGCTATTTTACTTAATTATTTGCTTAATTTTTGCTTACCACGAGCATCACTCTCTGAACACAAATTTGAAAATTTAGCTCTGAGAACTAAGTATTCACAAAAATAGAGAGATTTCAAATCCGAGGCTATTTTGCTTAATTCTGCTGGACTATAGCCCATGGATTCAAAATGGACTTTTTTCCTGAATTCGCAAATGACAATTTCTGTGATATTGAATATCACGAGCATCACTCTCTGAACACAAATTTGAAAATTTAGCTCTGAGAACTAAGTATTCACAAAAATAGAGAGATTTGAAATCCGAGGCTATTTTAATTAATTCTGCTGGACTATAGCCCATGGATTCAAAATGGACTTTTTTCCTGAAATCGCAATTTACGATTTCTTTGATATTGATGATCACGAGCATCACTTACTGAACACAAATTTGAAAATTTAGCTCTGAGAACTAAGTATTCACAAAAATAGAGAGATTTGAAATCCGAGGCTATTTTGCTTAATTCTGCTGGACTATAGCCCATGGATTCAAAATGGACTTTTTTCCTGAAATCGCAATTTACGATTTCTTTGATATTGATGATCACGAGCATCACTTACTGAACACAAATTTGAAAATTTAGCTCTGAGAACTAAGTATTCACAAAAATAGAGAGATTTCAAATCCGAGGCTATTTTGCTTAATTCTGCTGGACTATAGCCCATGGATTCAAAATGGACTTTTTTCCTGAATTCGCAAATGACAATTTCTGTGATATTGAATATCACGAGCATCACTCTCTGAACACAAATTTGAAAATTTAGCTCTGAGAACTAAGTATTCACAAAAATAGAGAGATTTGAAATCCGAGGCTATTTTACTTAATTATTTGCTTAATTTTTGCTTACCACGAGCATCACTCTCTGAACACAAATTTGAAAATTTAGCTCTGAGAACTAAGTATTCACAAAAATAGAGAGATTTCAAATCCGAGGCTATTTTGCTTAATTCTGCTGGACTATAGCCCATGGATTCAAAATGGACTTTTTTCCTGAATTCGCAAATGACAATTTCTGTGATATTGAATATCACGAGCATCACTCTCTGAACACAAATTTGAAAATTTAGCTCTGAGAACTAAGTATTCACAAAAATAGAGAGATTTGAAATCCGAGGCTATTTTAATTAATTCTGCTGGACTATAGCCCATGGATTCAAAATGGACTTTTTTCCTGAAATCGCAATTTACGATTTCTTTGATATTGATGATCACGAGCATCACTTACTGAACACAAATTTGAAAATTTAGCTCTGAGAACTAAGTATTCACAAAAATAGAGAGATTTGAAATCCGAGGCTATTTTGCTTAATTCTGCTGGACTATAGCCCATGGATTCAAAATGGACTTTTTTCCTGAAATCGCAATTTACGATTTCTTTGATATTGATGATCACGAGCAACACTTACTGAACACAAATTTGAAAATTTAGCTCTGAGAACTAAGTATTCACAAAAATAGAGAGATTTGAAATCCGAGGCTATTTGGCTTAATTCTGCTGGACTATAGCCCATGGATTCAAAATGGACTTTTTTCCTGAAATCGCAATTTACGATTTCTTTGATATTGATGATTACGAGCATCACTTACTGAACACAAATTTGAAAATTTAGCTCTGAGAACTAAGTATTCACAAAAATAGAGAGATTTGAAATCCGAGGCTATTTTGCTTAATTATTTGCTTAATTTTTGCTTATCACGAGCATCACTCTCTGAACACAAATTTGAAAATTTAGCTCTGAGAACTAAGTATTCACAAAAATAGAGAGATTTCAAATCCGAGGCTATTTTGCTTAATTCTGCTGGACTATAGCCCATGGATTCAAAATGGACTTTTTTCCTGAAATAGCAATTTACGATTTCTTTGATATTGATGATCACGAGCATCACTTACTGAACACAAATTTGAAAATTTAGCTCTGAGAACTAAGTATTCACAAAAATAGAAAGATTTGAAATCCGAGGCTATTTTGCTTAATTCTGCTGGACTATAGCCCATGGATTCAAAATGGACTTTTTTCCTGAATTCGCAAATGACAATTTCTGTGATATTGAATATCACGAGCATCACTCTCTGAACACAAATTTGAAAATTTAGCTCTGAGAACTAAGTATTCACAAAAATAGAGAGATTTGAAATCCGAGGCTATTTTGCTTAATTCTGCTGGACTATAGCCCATGGATTCAAAATGGACTTTTTTCCTGAATTCGCAAATGACAATTTCTGTGATATTGAATATCACGAGCATCACTCTCTGAACACAAATTTGAAAATTTAGCTCTGAGAACTAAGTATTCACAAAAATAGAGAGATTTGAAATCCGAGGCTATTTTGCTTAATTCTGCTGGACTATAGCCCATGGATTCAAAATGGACTTTTTTCCTGAATTCGCAAATGACAATTTCTGTGATATTGAATATCACGAGCATCACTCTCTGAACACAAATTTGAAAATTTAGCTCTGAGAACTAAGTATTCACAAAAATAGAGAGATTTCAAATCCGAGGCTATTTTGCTTAATTCTGCTGGACTATAGCCCATGGATTCAAAATGGACTTTTTTCCTGAAATCGCAATTTACGATTTCTTTGATATTGATGATCACGAGCATCACTTACTGAACACAAATTTGAAAATTTAGCTCTGAGAACTAAGTATTCACAAAAATAGAGAGATTTGAAATCCGAGGCTATTTTGCTTAATTCTGCTGGACTATAGCCCATTAATTCAAAATGGACTTTTTTCCTGAAATCGCAATTTACGATTTCTTTGATATTGATGATCACGATCATCACTCACTGAACACAAATTTGAAAATTTAGCTCTGAGAACTAAGTATTCACAAAAATAGAGAGATTTGAAATCCGAGGCTATTATGCTTAATTCTGCTGGACTATAGCCCATGGATTCAAAATGGACTTTTTTCCTGAATTCGCAAATGACAATTTCTTTGATATTGAATATCACGAGCATCACTCTCTGAACACAAATTTGAAAATTTAGCTCTGAGAACTAAGTATTCACAAAAATAGAGAGATTTGAAATCCGAGGCTATTTTGCTTAATTCTGCTGGACTATAGCCCATGGATTCAAAATGGACTTTTTTCCTGAATTCGCAAATGACAATTTCTGTGATATTGAATATCACGAGCATCACTCTCTGAACACAAATTTGAGAATTTAGCTCTGAGAACCTATTATTCACAAAAACAGAAAGATTTGAAATCCGAGGCTATTTTGCTTAATTCTGCTGGACTATAGCCCATGGATTCAAAATGGACATTTTTCCTGAAATCGCAATTTACGATTTCTTTGATATTTATGATCACGAGCATCACTTACTGAACACAAATTTGAAAATTTAGCTCTGAGAACTAAGTATTCACAAAAATAGAGAGATTTGAAATCCGAGGCTATTTTGCTTAATTCTGCTGGACTATAGCCCATGGATTCAAAATGGACTTTTTTCCTGAATTCGCAAATGACAATTTCTGTGATATTGAATATCACGAGCATCACTCTCTGAACACAAATTTGAAAATTTAGCTCTGAGAACTAAGTATTCACAAAAATAGAGAGATTTGAAATCCGAGGCTATTTTGCTTAATTCTGCTGGACTATAGCCCATGGATTCAAAATGGACATTTTTCCTGAAATCGCAATTTACGATTTCTTTGATATTTATGATCACGAGCATCACTTACTGAACACAAATTTGAAAATTTAGCTCTGAGAACTAAGTATTCACAAAAATAGAGAGATTTGAAATCCGAGGCTATTTTGCTTAATTCTGCTGGACTATAGCCCATGGATTCAAAATGGACTTTTTCCTGAAATCGCAATTTACGATTTCTTTGATATTGATGATCACGAGCATCACTTACTGAACACAAATTTGAAAATTTAGCACTGTGAACTAAGTATTCACAAAAATAGAGAGATTTGAAATCCGAGGCTATTTTGCTTAATTCTGCTGGACTATAGCCCATGGATTCAAAATGGACTTTTTTCCTGAATTCGCAAATGACAATTTCTGTGATATTGAATATCACGAGCATCACTCTCTGAACACAAATTTGAAAATTTAGCTCTGAGAACTAAGTATTCACAAAAATAGAGAGATTTCAAATCCGAGGCTATTTTGCTTAATTCTGCTGGACTATAGCCCATGGATTCAAAATGGACTTTTTTCCTGAATTCGCAAATGACAATTTCTGTGATATTGAATATCACGAGCATCACTCTCTGAACACAAATTTGAAAATTTAGCTCTGAGAACTAAGTATTCACAAAAATAGAGAGATTTCAAATCCGAGGCTATTTTGCTTAATTCTGCTGGACTATAGCCCATGGATTCAAAATGGACTTTTTTCCTGAATTCGCAAATGACCATTTCTGTGATATTGAATATCACGAGCATCACTCTCTGAACACAAATTTGAAAATTTAGCTCTGAGAACTAAGTATTCACAAAAATAGAGAGATTTCAAATCCGAGGCTATTTTGCTGAATTCTGCTGGACTATAGCCCATGGATTCAAAATGGACTTTTTTCCTGAAATCGCAATTTACGATTTCTTTGATATTGATGATCACGAGCATCACTTACTGAACACAAATTTGAAAATTTAGCTCTGAGAACTAAGTATTCACAAAAATAGAGAGATTTGAAATCCGAGGCTATTTTGCTTAATTCTGCTGGACTATAGCCCATGGATTCAAAATGGACTTTCTTCCTGAAATCGCAATTTACGATTTCTTTGATATTGATGATCACGAGCATCACTTACTGAACACAAATTTGAAAATTTAGCTCTGAGAACTAAGTATTCACAAAAATAGAGAGATTTGAAATCCGAGGCTATTTTGCTTAATTCTGCTGGACTATAGCCCATGGATTCAAAATGGACTTTTTTCCTGAAATCGCAATTTACGATTTCTTTGATATTGATGATCACGAGCATCACTTACTGAACACAAATTTGAAAATTTAGCTCTGAGAACTAAGTATTCACAAAAATAGAGAGATTTGAAATCCGAGGCTATTTGGCTTAATTCTGCTGGACTATAACCCATGGATTCAAAATGGACTTTTTTCCTGAAATCGCAATTTACGATTTCTTTGATATTGATGATCACGAGCATCACTTACTGAACACAAATTTGAAAATTTAGCTCTGAGAACTAAGTATTCACAAAAATAGAGAGATTTGAAATCTGAGGCTATTTTGCTTAATTCTGCTGGACTATAGCCCATGGATTCAAAATGGACTTTCTTCCTGAAATCGCAATTTACGATTTCTTTGATATTGATGATCACGAGCATCACTTACTGAACACAAATTTGAAAATTTAGCTCTGAGAACTAAGTATTCACAAAAATAGAGAGATTTGAAATTCGAGGCTATTTTGCTTAATTCTGCTGGACTATAGCCCATGGATTCAAAATGGACTTTTTTTCCTGAAATCGCAATTTACGATTTCTTTGATATTGATGATCACGAGCATCACTTACTGAACACAAATTTGAAAATTTAGCTCTGAGAACTAAGTATTCACAAAAATAGAGAGATTTGAAATCCGAGGCTATTTTGCTTAATTCTGCTGGACTATAGCCCATGGATTCAAAATGGACTTTTTTCCTGAATTCGCGAATGACAATTTCTGTGATATTGAATATCACGAGCATCACTCACTGAACACAAATTTGAAAATTTAGCTCTGAGAACTAAGTATTCACAAAAATAGAGAGATTTGAAATCCGAGGCTATTTTGCTTAATTCTGCTGGACTATAGCCCATGGATTCAAAATGGACTTTTTTCCTGAAATCGCAAATTACGATTTCTATGATATTGAATATCATGAGCATCACCCACTGAACACAAATTTGAAAATTTAGCTCTGAGATCTAAGTATTCACAAAAATAGAGAGATTTGAAATCCGAGGCTATTTTGCTTAATTCTGCTGGACTATAGCCCATGGATTCAAAATGGACTTTTTTCCTGAATTCGCGAATGACAATTTCTGTGATATTGAATATCACGAGCATCACTCACTGAACACAAATTTGAAAATTTAGCTCTGAGAACTAAGTATTCACAAAAATAGAGAGATTTGAAATCCGAGGCTATTTTGCTTAATTCTGCTGGACTATAGCCCATGGATTCAAAATGGACTTTTTTCCTGAAATCGCAAATTTCGATTTCTATGATATTGATGATCACGAGCATCACTCACTGAACACAAATTTGAAAATTTAGCTCTGAGAACTAAGTATTCACAAAAATAGAGAGATTTGAAATCCGAGGCTATTTTGCTTAATTCTGCTGGACTATAGCCCATGGATTCAAAATGGACTTTTTTCCTGAAATCGCAAATCACGATTTCTATGATATTGGTGATCACGAGCATCACTCACTGAACACAAATTTGAAAATTTAGCTCTGAGAACCCATTATTCACAAAAATAGAGAGGTTTGAAATCCGATGCTATTTGGCTCAATTCTGCTGGACTATAGCCCATGGATTCAAAATGGACTTTTTTCCTGAAATCGCAAATTACGATTTCTATGATATTGATGATCACGAGCATCACTCACTGAACACAAATTTGAAAATTTAGCTCTGAGAACTAAGTATTCACAAAAATAGAGAGATTTGAAATCCGATGCTATTTGGCTTAAATCTGCTGGACTATAGCCCATGGATTCAAAATGGACTTTTTTCCTGAAATCGAAAATTACGATTTCTATGATATTGATGATCACGAGCATCACTCACTGAACACAAATTTGAAAATTGAGCTCTGAGAACCCATTATTCACAAAAATAGAGAGGTTTGAAATCCGATGCTATTTGGCTCAATTCTGCTGGACTATAGCCCATGGATTCAAAATGGACTTTTTTCCTGAAATCGCAAATTACGATTTCTATGATATTGATGATCACGAGCATCACTCACTGAACACAAATTTGAAAATTTAGCTCTGAGAACTAAGTATTCACAAAAATAGAGAGATTTGAAATCCGATGCTATTTGGCTTAAATCTGCTGGACTATAGCCCATGGATTCAAAATGGACTTTTTTCCTGAAATCGCGAATGACAGTTTCTGTGATATTGAATATCACGAGCATCACTCACCGAACACAAATTTGAAAATTTAGCTCTGAGAACTAAGTATTCACAAAAATAGAGAGATTTGAAATCCGATGCTATTTGGCTCAATTCTGCTGGACTATAGCCCATGGATTCAAAATGGACTTTTTTCCTGAAATCGCAAATTACGATTTCTATGATATTGATGATCACGAGCATCACTCACTGAACACAAATTTGAAAATTTAGCTCTGAGAAGCCATTATTCACAAAAATAGAGAGATTTGAAATCCGAGGCTATTTTGCTTAATTCTGCTGGACTATAGCCCATGGATTCAAAATGGACTTTTTTCCTGAAATCGCAAATTACGATTTCTATGATAGTGAATATCACGAGCATCACCCACTGAACACAAATTTGAAAATTTAGCTCTGAGAAATAAGTATTCACAAAAATAGAGAGATTTGAAATCCGAGGCTATTTTGCTTAATTCTGCTGGACTATAGCCCATGGATTCAAAATTGACTTTTTTCCTGAATTCGCGAATGACAATTTCTGTGATATTGAATATTACGAGCATCACTTACTGAACACAAATTTGAAAATTTAGCTCTGAGAACTAAGTATTCACAAAAATAGAGAGATTTGAAATCCGAGGCTATTTTGCTTAATTCTGCTGGACTATAGCCCATGGATTCAAAGCGGACTTTTTTCCTGAAATCGCAAATTTCGATTTCTATGATATTGATGATCACGAGCATCACTCACTGAACACAAATTTGAAAATTTAGCTCTGAGAACTAAGTATTCACAAAAATAGAGAGATTTGAAATCCGAGGCTATTTTGCTTAATTCTGCTGGACTATAGCCCATGGATTCAAAATGGACTTTTTTCCTGAATTCGCAAATGACAATTTCTGTGATATTGAATATCACGAGCATCACTCTCTGAACACAAATTTGAAAATTTAGCTCTGAGAACTAAGTATTCACAAAAATAGAGAGATTTGAAATCCGAGGCTATTTTGCTTAATTCTGCTGGACTATAGCCCATGGATTCAAAATGGACTTTTTTCCTGAAATCGCAATTTACGATTTCTTTGATATTGATGATCACGAGCATCACTTACTGAACACAAATTTGAAAATTTAGCTCTGAGAACTAAGTATTCACAAAAATAGAGAGATTTGAAATCCGAGGCTATTTTGCTTAATTCTGCTGGACTATAGCCCATGGATTCAAAATGGACTTTTTTCCTGAATTCGAAAATGACAATTTCTGTGATATTGAATATCACGAGCATCACTCACTGAACACAAATTTGAAAATTTAGCTCTGAGAACTAAGTATTCACAAAAATAGAGAGATTTGAAATCCGAGGCTATTTTGCTTAATTCTGCTGGACTATAGCCCATGGATTCAAAATGGACTTTTTTCCTGAAATCGCAATTTACGATTTCTTTGATATTGATGATCACGAGCATCACTTACTGAACACAAATTTGAAAATTTAGCTCTGAGAACTAAGTATTCACAAAAATAGAGAGATTTGAAATCCGAGGCTATTTTGCTTAATTCTGCTGGACTATAGCCCATGGATTCAAAATGGACTTTTTTCCTGAATTCGAAAATGACAATTTCTGTGATATTGAATATCACGAGCATCACTCACTGAACACAAATTTGAAAATTTAGCTCTGAGAACTAAGTATTCACAAAAATAGAGAGATTTGAAATCCGAGGCTATTTTGCTTAATTCTGCTGGACTATAGCCCATGGATTCAAAATGGACTTTTTTCCTGAATTCGCAAATGACAATTTCTGTGATATTGAATATCACGAGCATCACTCACTGAACACAAATTTGAAAATTTAGCTCTGAGAACTAAGTATTCACAAAAATAGAGAGATTTGAAATCCGAGGCTATTTTGCTTAATTCTGCTGGACTATAGCCCATGGATTCAAAATGGACTTTTTTCCTGAATTCGCAAATGACAATTTCTGTGATATTGAATATCACGAGCATCACTCTCTGAACACAAATTTGAAAATTTAGCTCTGAGAACTAAGTATTCACAAAAATAGAGAGATTTGAAATCCGAGGCTATTTTGCTTAATTCTGCTGGACTATAGCCCATGGATTCAAAATGGACTTTTTTCCTGAAATCGCAAATTACGATTTCTATGATATTGAATATCACGAGCATCACCCACTGAACACAAATTTGAAAATTTAGCTCTGAGATCTAAGTATTCACAAAAATAGAGAGATTTGAAATCCGAGGCTATTTTGCTTAATTCTGCTGGACTATAGCCCATGGATTCAAAATGGACTTTTTTCCTGAATTCGCGAATGACAATTTCTGTGATATTGAATATCACGAGCATCACTCACTGAACACAAATTTGAAAATTTAGCTCTGAGAACTAAGTATTCACAAAAATAGAGAGATTTGAAATCCGAGGCTATTTTGCTTAATTCTGCTGGACTATAGCCCATGGATTCAAAATGGACTTTTTTCCTGAATTCGCAAATGACAATTTCTGTGATATTGAATATCACGAGCATCACTCACTGAACACAAATTTGAAAATTTAGCTCTGAGAACTAAGTATTCACAAAAATAGAGAGATTTGAAATCCGAGGCTATTTTGCTTAATTCTGCTGGACTATAGCCCATGGATTCAAAATGGACTTTTTTCCTGAATTCGCAAATGACAATTTCTGTGATATTGAATATCACGAGCATCACTCTCTGAACACAAATTTGAAAATTTAGCTCTGAGAACTAAGTATTCACAAAAATAGAGAGATTTGAAATCCGAGGCTATTTTGCTTAATTCTGCTGGACTATAGCCCATGGATTCAAAATGGACTTTTTTCCTGAAATCGCAAATTACGATTTCTATGATATTGAATATCACGAGCATCACCCACTGAACACAAATTTGAAAATTTAGCTCTGAGATCTAAGTATTCACAAAAATAGAGAGATTTGAAATCCGAGGCTATTTTGCTTAATTCTGCTGGACTATAGCCCATGGATTCAAAATGGACTTTTTTCCTGAATTCGCGAATGACAATTTCTGTGATATTGAATATCACGAGCATCACTCACTGAACACAAATTTGAAAATTTAGCTCTGAGAACTAAGTATTCACAAAAATAGAGAGATTTGAAATCCGAGGCTATTTTGCTTAATTCTGCTGGACTATAGCCCATGGATTCAAAATGGACTTTTTTCCTGAATTCGCAAATGACAATTTCTGTGATATTGAATATCACGAGCATCACTCTCTGAACACAAATTTGAAAATTTAGCTCTGAGAACTAAGTATTCACAAAAATAGAGAGATTTGAAATCCGATGCTATTTGGCTTAAATCTGCTGGACTATAGCCCATGGATTCAAAATGGACTTTTTTCCTGAAATCGCAAATTACGATTTCTATGATATTGATGATCACGAGCATCACTAACTGAACACAAATTTGAAAATTTAGCTCTGAGAACTAAGTATTCACAAAAATAGAGAGATTTGAAATCCGAGGCTATTTTGCTTAATTCTGCTGGACTATAGCCCATGGATTCAAAATGGACTTTTTTCCTGAAATCGCAATTTACGATTTCTTTGATATTCATGATCACGAGCATCACTTACTGAACACAAATTTGAAAATTTAGCTCTGAGAACTAAGTATTCACAAAAATAGAGAGATTTGAAATCCGAGGCTATTTTGCTTAATTCTGCTGGACTATAGCCCATGGATTCAAAATGGACTTTTTTCCTGAATTCGAAAATGACAATTTCTGTGATATTGAATATCACGAGCATCACTCACTGAACACAAATTTGAAAATTTAGCTCTGAGAACTAAGTATTCACAAAAATAGAGAGATTTGAAATCCGAGGCTATTTTGCTTAATTCTGCTGGACTATAGCCCATGGATTCAAAATGGACTTTTTTCCTGAATTCGCAAATGACAATTTCTGTGATATTGAATATCACGAGCATCACTCACTGAACACAAATTTGAAAATTTAGCTCTGAGAACTAAGTATTCACAAAAATAGAGAGATTTGAAATCCGAGGCTATTTTGCTTAATTCTGCTGGACTATAGCCCATGGATTCAAAATGGACTTTTTTCCTGAATTCGCAAATGACAATTTCTGTGATATTGAATATCACGAGCATCACTCACTGAACACAAATTTGAAAATTTAGCTCTGAGAACTAAGTATTCACAAAAATAGAGAGATTTGAAATCCGAGGCTATTTTGCTTAATTCTGCTGGACTATAGCCCATGGATTCAAAATGGACTTTTTTCCTGAATTCGCAAATGACAATTTCTGTGATATTGAATATCACGAGCATCACTCTCTGAACACAAATTTGAAAATTTAGCTCTGAGAACTAAGTATTCACAAAAATAGAGAGATTTGAAATCCGAGGCTATTTTGCTTAATTCTGCTGGACTATAGCCCATGGATTCAAAATGGACTTTTTTCCTGAAATCGCAAATTACGATTTCTATGATATTGAATATCACGAGCATCACCCACTGAACACAAATTTGAAAATTTAGCTCTGAGATCTAAGTATTCACAAAAATAGAGAGATTTGAAATCCGAGGCTATTTTGCTTAATTCTGCTGGACTATAGCCCATGGATTCAAAATGGACTTTTTTCCTGAATTCGCGAATGACAATTTCTGTGATATTGAATATCACGAGCATCACTCACTGAACACAAATTTGAAAATTTAGCTCTGAGAACTAAGTATTCACAAAAATAGAGAGATTTGAAATCCGAGGCTATTTTGCTTAATTCTGCTGGACTATAGCCCATGGATTCAAAATGGACTTTTTTCCTGAATTCGCAAATGACAATTTCTGTGATATTGAATATCACGAGCATCACTCACTGAACACAAATTTGAAAATTTAGCTCTGAGAACTAAGTATTCACAAAAATAGAGAGATTTGAAATCCGAGGCTATTTTGCTTAATTCTGCTGGACTATAGCCCATGGATTCAAAATGGACTTTTTTCCTGAATTCGCAAATGACAATTTCTGTGATATTGAATATCACGAGCATCACTCTCTGAACACAAATTTGAAAATTTAGCTCTGAGAACTAAGTATTCACAAAAATAGAGAGATTTGAAATCCGAGGCTATTTTGCTTAATTCTGCTGGACTATAGCCCATGGATTCAAAATGGACTTTTTTCCTGAAATCGCAAATTACGATTTCTATGATATTGAATATCACGAGCATCACCCACTGAACACAAATTTGAAAATTTAGCTCTGAGATCTAAGTATTCACAAAAATAGAGAGATTTGAAATCCGAGGCTATTTTGCTTAATTCTGCTGGACTATAGCCCATGGATTCAAAATGGACTTTTTTCCTGAATTCGCGAATGACAATTTCTGTGATATTGAATATCACGAGCATCACTCACTGAACACAAATTTGAAAATTTAGCTCTGAGAACTAAGTATTCACAAAAATAGAGAGATTTGAAATCCGAGGCTATTTTGCTTAATTCTGCTGGACTATAGCCCATGGATTCAAAATGGACTTTTTTCCTGAATTCGCAAATGACAATTTCTGTGATATTGAATATCACGAGCATCACTCTCTGAACACAAATTTGAAAATTTAGCTCTGAGAACTAAGTATTCACAAAAATAGAGAGATTTGAAATCCGATGCTATTTGGCTTAAATCTGCTGGACTATAGCCCATGGATTCAAAATGGACTTTTTTCCTGAAATCGCAAATTACGATTTCTATGATATTGATGATCACGAGCATCACTAACTGAACACAAATTTGAAAATTTAGCTCTGAGAACTAAGTATTCACAAAAATAGAGAGATTTGAAATCCGAGGCTATTTTGCTTAATTCTGCTGGACTATAGCCCATGGATTCAAAATGGACTTTTTTCCTGAAATCGCAATTTACGATTTCTTTGATATTGATGATCACGAGCATCACTTACTGAACACAAATTTGAAAATTTAGCTCTGAGAACTAAGTATTCACAAAAATAGAGAGATTTGAAATCCGAGGCTATTTTGCTTAATTCTGCTGGACTATAGCCCATGGATTCAAAATGGACTTTTTTCCTGAATTCGAAAATGACAATTTCTGTGATATTGAATATCACGAGCATCACTCACTGAACACAAATTTGAAAATTTAGCTCTGAGAACTAAGTATTCACAAAAATAGAGAGATTTGAAATCCGAGGCTATTTTGCTTAATTCTGCTGGACTATAGCCCATGGATTCAAAATGGACTTTTTTCCTGAATTCGCAAATGACAATTTCTGTGATATTGAATATCACGAGCATCACTCACTGAACACAAATTTGAAAATTTAGCTCTGAGAACTAAGTATTCACAAAAATAGAGAGATTTGAAATCCGAGGCTATTTTGCTTAATTCTGCTGGACTATAGCCCATGGATTCAAAATGGACTTTTTTCCTGAATTCGCAAATGACAATTTCTGTGATATTGAATATCACGAGCATCACTCTCTGAACACAAATTTGAAAATTTAGCTCTGAGAACTAAGTATTCACAAAAATAGAGAGATTTGAAATCCGAGGCTATTTTGCTTAATTCTGCTGGACTATAGCCCATGGATTCAAAATGGACTTTTTTCCTGAAATCGCAAATTACGATTTCTATGATATTGAATATCACGAGCATCACCCACTGAACACAAATTTGAAAATTTAGCTCTGAGATCTAAGTATTCACAAAAATAGAGAGATTTGAAATCCGAGGCTATTTTGCTTAATTCTGCTGGACTATAGCCCATGGATTCAAAATGGACTTTTTTCCTGAATTCGCGAATGACAATTTCTGTGATATTGAATATCACGAGCATCACTCACTGAACACAAATTTGAAAATTTAGCTCTGAGAACTAAGTATTCACAAAAATAGAGAGATTTGAAATCCGAGGCTATTTTGCTTAATTCTGCTGGACTATAGCCCATGGATTCAAAATGGACTTTTTTCCTGAATTCGCAAATGACAATTTCTGTGATATTGAATATCACGAGCATCACTCACTGAACACAAATTTGAAAATTTAGCTCTGAGAACTAAGTATTCACAAAAATAGAGAGATTTGAAATCCGAGGCTATTTTGCTTAATTCTGCTGGACTATAGCCCATGGATTCAAAATGGACTTTTTTCCTGAATTCGCAAATGACAATTTCTGTGATATTGAATATCACGAGCATCACTCTCTGAACACAAATTTGAAAATTTAGCTCTGAGAACTAAGTATTCACAAAAATAGAGAGATTTGAAATCCGAGGCTATTTTGCTTAATTCTGCTGGACTATAGCCCATGGATTCAAAATGGACTTTTTTCCTGAAATCGCAAATTACGATTTCTATGATATTGAATATCACGAGCATCACCCACTGAACACAAATTTGAAAATTTAGCTCTGAGATCTAAGTATTCACAAAAATAGAGAGATTTGAAATCCGAGGCTATTTTGCTTAATTCTGCTGGACTATAGCCCATGGATTCAAAATGGACTTTTTTCCTGAATTCGCGAATGACAATTTCTGTGATATTGAATATCACGAGCATCACTCACTGAACACAAATTTGAAAATTTAGCTCTGAGAACTAAGTATTCACAAAAATAGAGAGATTTGAAATCCGAGGCTATTTTGCTTAATTCTGCTGGACTATAGCCCATGGATTCAAAATGGACTTTTTTCCTGAATTCGCAAATGACAATTTCTGTGATATTGAATATCACGAGCATCACTCTCTGAACACAAATTTGAAAATTTAGCTCTGAGAACTAAGTATTCACAAAAATAGAGAGATTTGAAATCCGATGCTATTTGGCTTAAATCTGCTGGACTATAGCCCATGGATTCAAAATGGACTTTTTTCCTGAAATCGCAAATTACGATTTCTATGATATTGATGATCACGAGCATCACTAACTGAACACAAATTTGAAAATTTAGCTCTGAGAACTAAGTATTCACAAAAATAGAGAGATTTGAAATCCGAGGCTATTTTGCTTAATTCTGCTGGACTATAGCCCATGGATTCAAAATGGACTTTTTTCCTGAAATCGCAATTTACGATTTCTTTGATATTCATGATCACGAGCATCACTTACTGAACACAAATTTGAAAATTTAGCTCTGAGAACTAAGTATTCACAAAAATAGAGAGATTTGAAATCCGAGGCTATTTTGCTTAATTCTGCTGGACTATAGCCCATGGATTCAAAGCGGACTTTTTTCCTGAAATCGCAAATTTCGATTTCTATGATATTGATGATCACGAGCATCACTCACTGAACACAAATTTGAAAATTTAGCTCTGAGAACTAAGTATTCACAAAAATAGAGAGATTTGAAATCCGAGGCTATTTTGCTTAATTCTGCTGGACTATAGCCCATGGATTCAAAATGGACTTTTTTCCTGAATTCGCAAATGACAATTTCTGTGATATTGAATATCACGAGCATCACTCTCTGAACACAAATTTGAAAATTTAGCTCTGAGAACTAAGTATTCACAAAAATAGAGAGATTTGAAATCCGAGGCTATTTTGCTTAATTCTGCTGGACTATAGCCCATGGATTCAAAATGGACTTTTTTCCTGAAATCGCAATTTACGATTTCTTTGATATTGATGATCACGAGCATCACTTACTGAACACAAATTTGAAAATTTAGCTCTGAGAACTAAGTATTCACAAAAATAGAGAGATTTGAAATCCGAGGCTATTTTGCTTAATTCTGCTGGACTATAGCCCATGGATTCAAAATGGACTTTTTTCCTGAATTCGAAAATGACAATTTCTGTGATATTGAATATCACGAGCATCACTCACTGAACACAAATTTGAAAATTTAGCTCTGAGAACTAAGTATTCACAAAAATAGAGAGATTTGAAATCCGAGGCTATTTTGCTTAATTCTGCTGGACTATAGCCCATGGATTCAAAATGGACTTTTTTCCTGAAATCGCAATTTACGATTTCTTTGATATTGATGATCACGAGCATCACTTACTGAACACAAATTTGAAAATTTAGCTCTGAGAACTAAGTATTCACAAAAATAGAGAGATTTGAAATCCGAGGGCTATTTTGCTTAATTCTGCTGGACTATAGCCCATGGATTCAAAATGGACTTTTTTCCTGAATTCGCGAATGACAATTTCTGTGATATTGAATATCACGAGCATCACTCACTGAACACAAATTTGAAAATTTAGCTCTGAGAACTAAGTATTCACAAAAATAGAGAGATTTGAAATCCGAGGCTATTTTGCTTAATTCTGCTGGACTATAGCCCATGGATTCAAAATGGACTTTTTTCCTGAATTCGCAAATGACAATTTCTGTGATATTGAATATCACGAGCATCACTCTCTGAACACAAATTTGAAAATTTAGCTCTGAGAACTAAGTATTCACAAAAATAGAGAGATTTGAAATCCGATGCTATTTGGCTTAAATCTGCTGGACTATAGCCCATGGATTCAAAATGGACTTTTTTCCTGAAATCGCAAATTACGATTTCTATGATATTGATGATCACGAGCATCACTCACTGAACACAAATTTGAAAATTTAGCTCTGAGAACTAAGTATTCACAAAAATAGAGAGATTTGAAATCCGAGGCTATTTTGCTTAATTCTGCTGGACTATAGCCCATGGATTCAAATGGACTTTTTTCCTGAAATCGCAATTTACGATTTCTTTGATATTCATGATCACGAGCATCACTTACTGAACACAAATTTGAAAATTTAGCTCTGAGAACTAAGTATTCACAAAAATAGAGAGATTTGAAATCCGAGGCTATTTTGCTTAATTCTGCTGGACTATAGCCCATGGATTCAAAGCGGACTTTTTTCCTGAAATCGCAAATTTCGATTTCTATGATATTGATGATCACGAGCATCACTCACTGAACACAAATTTGAAAATTTAGCTCTGAGAAGCCATTATTCACAAAAATAGAGAGATTTGAAATCCGAGGCTATTTTGCTTAATTCTGCTGGACTATAGCCCATGGATTCAAAATGGTCTTTTTTCCTGAAATCGCAAATTACGATTTCTATGATATTGATGATCACGAGAATCACTCACTGAACACAAATTTGAAAATTTAGCTCTGAGAACTAAGTATTCACAAAAATAGAGAGATTTGAAATCCGAGGCTATTTTGCTTAATTCTGCTGGACTATAGCCCAGGGATTCAAAATGGACTTTTTTCCTGAATTCGCGAATGACAATTTCTGTGATATTGAATATCACGAGCATCACTCACTGAACACAAATTTGAAAATTTAGCTCTGAGAACTAAGTATTCACAAAAATAGAGAGATTTGAAATCCGAGGCTATTTTGCTTAATTCTGCTGGACTATAGCCCATGGATTCAAAATGGACTTTTTTCCTGAAATCGCAAATTACGATTTCTATGATATTGAATATCACGAGCATCACTCACTGAGCACAAATTTCAAAATTTAGCTCTGAGAAGCCATTATTCACAAAAATAGAGAGATTTGAAATCCGAGGCTATTTTGCATAATTCTGCTGGACTATAGCCCATGGATTCAAAATGGACTTTTTTCCTGAATTCGCGAATGACAGTTTCTGTGATATTGAATATCACGAGCATCACTCACCGAACACAAATTTGAAAATTTAGCTCTGAGAACTAAGTATTCACAAAAATAGAGAGATTTGAAATCCCAGGCTATTTTGCTTAATTCTGCTGGACTATAGCCCATGGATTCAAAATGGACTTTTTTCCTGAAATCGCAAATTACGATTTCTATGATATTGAATATCACGAACATCACCCACTGAACACAAATTTGAAAATTTAGCTCTGAGAACTAAGTATTCACAAAAATAGAGAGATTTGAAATCCGAGGCTATTTTGCTTAATTCTGCTGGACTATAGCCCATGGATTCAAAATTGACTTTTTTCCTGAATTCGCGAATGACAATTTCTGTGATATTGAATATAACGAGCATCACTCACTGAACACAAATTTGAAAATTTAGCTCTGAGAACTAAGTATTCACAAAAATAGAGAGATTTGAAATCCGAGGCTATTTTGCTTAATTCTGCTGGACTATAGCCCATGGATTCAAAATGGACTTTTTTCCTGAAATCGCAAATTACGATTTCTATGATATTGAATATCACGAGCATCACCCACTGAACACAAATTTGAAAATTTAGCTCTGAGATCTAAGTATTCACAAAAATAGAGAGATTTGAAATCCGAGGCTATTTTGCTTAATTCTGCTGGACTATAGCCCATGGATTCAAAATGGACTTTTTTCCTGAATTCGCGAATGACAATTTCTGTGATATTGAATATCACGAGCATCACTCACTGAACACAAATTTGAAAATTTAGCTCTGAGAACTAAGTATTCACAAAAATAGAGAGATTTGAAATCCGAGGCTATTTTGCTTAATTCTGCTGGACTATAGCCCATGGATTCAAAATGGACTTTTTTCCTGAAATCGCAAATTTCGATTTCTATGATATTGATGATCACGAGCATCACTCACTGAACACAAATTTGAAAATTTAGCTCTGAGAACTAAGTATTCACAAAAATAGAGAGATTTGAAATCCGAGGCTATTTTGCTTAATTCTGCTGGACTATAGCCCATGGATTCAAAATGGACTTTTTTCCTGAAATCGCAAATTACGATTTCTATGATATTGATGATCACGAGCATCACTCACTGAACACAAATTTGAAAATTGAGCTCTGAGAACCCATTATTCACAAAAATAGAGAGGTTTGAAATCCGAGGCTATTTTGCTTAATTCTGCTGGACTATAGCCCATGGATTCAAAATGGACTTTTTTCCTGAAATCGCAAATTACGATTTCTATGATATTGAATATCACGAGCATCACCCACTGAACACATATTTGAAAATTTAGCTCTGAGAACTAAGTATTCACAAAAATTGAGAGATTTGAAATCCGAGGCTATTTTGCTTAATTCTGCTGGACTATAGCCCGTGGATTCAAAATGGACTTTTTTCCTGAATTCGCGAATGACAATTTCTGTGATAGTGAATATCACGAGCATCACTCACTGAACACAAATTTGAAAATTTAGCTCTGAGAACTAAGTATTCACAAAAATAGAGAGATTTTAAATCCGAGGCTATTTTGCTTAATTCTGCTGGACTATAGCCCATGGATTCAAAATGGACTTTTTTCCTGAATTCGCGAATGACAATTTCTGTGATATTGAATATCACGAGCATCACTCACTGAACACAAATTTGAAAATTTAGCTCTGAGAACTAAGTATTCACAAAAATAGAGAGATTTGAAATCCGATGCTATTTGGCTTAAATCTGCTGGACTATAGCCCATGGATTCAAAATGGACTTTTTTCCTGAAATCGCGAATGACAGTTTCTGTGATATTGAATATCACGAGCATCACTCACCGAACACAAATTTGAAAATGTAGCTCTGAGAACTAAGTATTCACAAAAATAGAGAGATTTGAAATCCCAGGCTATTTTGCTTAATTCTGCTGGACTATAGCCCATGGATTCAAAATGGACTTTTTTCCTGAAATCGCAAATTACGATTTCTATGATATTGAATATCACGAGCATCACCCACTGAACACAAATTTGAAAATTTAGCTCTGAGAACTAAGTATTCACAAAAATAGAGAGATTTGAAATCCGAGGCTATTTTGCTTAATTCTGCTGGACTATAGCCCATGGATTCAAAATTGACTTTTTTCCTGAATTCGCGAATGACAATTTCTGTGATATTGAATATTACGAGCATCACTCACTGAACACAAATTTGAAAATTTAGCTCTGAGAACTAAGTATTCACAAAAATAGAGAGATTTGAAATCCGAGGCTATTTTGCTTAATTCTGCTGGACTATAGCCCATGGATTCAAAATGGACTTTTTTCCTGAAATCGCAAATTTCGATTTCTATGATATTGATGATCACGAGCATCACTCACTGAACACAAATTTGAAAATTTAGCTCTGAGAACTAAGTATTCACAAAAATAGAGAGATTTGAAATCCGAGGCTATTTTGCTTAATTCTGCTGGACTATAGCCCATGGATTCAAAATGGACTTTTTTCCTGAAATCGCAAATCACGATTTCTATGATATTGGTGATCACGAGCATCACTCACTGAACACAAATTTGAAAATTTAGCTCTGAGAACCCATTATTCACAAAAATAGAGAGGTTTGAAATCCGATGCTATTTGGCTTAATTCTGCTGGACTATAGCCCATGGATTCAAAATGGACTTTTTTCCTGAAATCGCAAATTACGATTTCTATGATATTGATGATCACGAGCATCACCCACTGAACACAAATTTGAAAATTTAGCTCTGAGAACTAAGTATTCACAAAAATAGAGAGATTTGAAATCCGATGCTATTTGGCTTAAATCTGCTGGACTATAGCCCATGGATTCAAAATGGACTTTTTTCCTGAAATCGCGAATGACAGTTTCTGTGATATTGAATATCACGAGCATCACTCACCGAACACAAATTTGAAAATTTAGCTCTGAGAACTAAGTATTCACAAAAATAGAGAGATTTGAAATCCCAGGCTATTTTGCTTAATTCTGCTGGACTATAGCCCATGGATTCAAAATGGACTTTTTTCCTGAATTCGCAAATGACAATTTCTGTGATATTGAATATCACGAGCATCACTCTCTGAACACAAATTTGAAAATTTAGCTCTGAGAACTAAGTATTCACAAAAATAGAGAGATTTGAAATCCGAGGCTATTTTGCTTAATTCTGCTGGACTATAGCCCATGGATTCAAAATGGACTTTTTTCCTGAAATCGCAATTTACGATTTCTTTGATATTGATGATCACGAGCATCACTTACTGAACACAAATTTGAAAATTTAGCTCTGAGAACTAAGTATTCACAAAAATAGAGAGATTTGAAATCCGAGGCTATTTTGCTTAATTCTGCTGGACTATAGCCCATGGATTCAAAATGGACTTTTTTCCTGAAATCGCAATTTACGATTTCTTTGATATTGATGATCACGAGCATCACTTACTGAACACAAATTTGAAAATTTAGCTCTGAGAACTAAGTATTCACAAAAATAGAGAGATTTGAAATCCGAGGCTATTTTGCTTAATTCTGCTGGACTATAGCCCATGGATTCAAAATGGACTTTTTTCCTGAAATCGCAATTTACGATTTCTTTGATATTGATGATCACGAGCATCACTTACTGAACACAAATTTGAAAATTTAGCTCTGAGAACTAAGTATTCACAAAAATAGAGAGATTTGAAATCCGAGGCTATTTTGCTTTATTCTGCTGGACTATAGCCCATGGATTCAAAATGGACTTTTTTCCTGAAATCGCAAATTACGATTTCTATGATATTGAGTATCACGAGCATCACCCACTGAACACAAATTTGAAAATTTAGCTCTGAGAACTAAGTATTCACAAAAATAGAGACATTTGAAATCCGAGGCTATTTTGCTTAATTCTGCTGGACTATAGCCCATGGATTCAAAATTGACTTTTTTCCTGAATTCGCGAATGACAATTTCTGTGATATTGAATATTACGAGCATCACTCACTGAACACAAATTTGAAAATTTAGCTCTGAGAACTAAGTATTCACAAAAATAGAGAGATTTGAAATCCGAGGCTATTTTGCTTAATTCTGCTGGACTATAGCCCATGGATTCAAAATGGACTTTTTTCCTGAAATCGCAAATTTCGATTTCTATGATATTGATGATCACGAGCATCACTCACTGAACACAAATTTGAAAATTTAGCTCTGAGAACTAAGTATTCACAAAAATAGAGAGATTTGAAATCCGAGGCTATTTTGCTTAATTCTGCTGGACTATAGCCCATGGATTCAAAATGGACTTTTTTCCTGAAATCGCAAATCACGATTTCTATGATATTGGTGATCACGACCATCACTCACTGAACACAAATTTGAAAATTTAGCTCTGAGAACCCATTATTCACAAAAATAGAGAGGTTTGAAATCCGATGCTATTTGGCTTAATTCTGCTGGACTATAGCCCATGGATTCAAAATGGACTTTTTTCCTGAAATCGCAAATTACGATTTCTATGATATTGATGATCACGAGCATCACTCACTGAACACAAATTTGAAAATTTAGCTCTGAGAACTAAGTATTCACAAAAATAGAGAGATTTGTAATCCGATGCTATTTGGCTTAAATCTGCTGGACTATAGCCCATGGATTCAAAATGGACTTTTTTCCTGAAATCGAAAATTACGATTTCTATGATATTGATGATCACGAGCATCACTCACTGAACACAAATTTGAAAATTGAGCTCTGAGAACCCATTATTCACAAAAATAGAGAGGTTTGAAATCCGAGGCTATTTTACTTAATTCTGCTGGACTATAGCCCATGGATTCAAAATGGATTTTTTTCCTGAAATCGCAAATTACGATTTCTATGATATTGAATATCACGAGCATCACCCACTGAACACAAATTTGAAAATTTAGCTCTGAGAACTAAGTATTCACAAAAATTGAGAGATTTGAAATCCGAGGCTATTTTGCTTAATTCTGCTGGACTATAGCCCGTGGATTCAAAATGGACTTTTTTCCTGAATTCGCGAATGACAATTTCTGTGATAGTGAATATCACGAGCATCACTCACTGAACACAAATTTGAAAATTTAGCTCTGAGAACTAAGTATTCACAAAAATAGAGAGATTTTAAATCCGAGGCTATTTTGCTTAATTCTGCTGGACTATAGCCCATGGATTCAAAATGGACTTTTTTCCTGAATTCGCGAATGACAATTTCTGTGATATTGAATATCACGAGCATCACTCACTGAACACAAATTTGAAAATTTAGCTCTGAGAACTAAGTATTCACAAAAATAGAGAGATTTGAAATCCGATGCTATTTGGCTTAAATCTGCTGGACTATAGCCCATGGATTCAAAATGGACTTTTTTCCTGAAATCGCAAATTACGATTTCTATGATATTGATGATCACGAGCATCACTCACTGAACACAAATTTGAAAATTTAGCTCTGAGAACTAAGTATTCACAAAAATAGAGAGATTTGAAATCCGATGCTATTTGGCTTAAATCTGCTGGACTATAGCCCATGGATTCAAAATGGACTTTTTTCCTGAAATCGCAAATTACGATTTCTATGATATTGATGATCACGAGCATCACTCACTGAACACAAATTTGAAAATTTAGCTCTGAGAACTAAGTATTCACAAAAATTGAGAGATTTGCAATCCGAGGCTATTTTGCTTAATTCTGCTGGACTATAGCCCGTGAATTCAAAATGGACTTTTTTCCTGAATTCGCGAATGACAATTTCTGTGATAGTGAATATCACGAGCATCACTCACTGAACACAAATTTGAAAATTTAGCTCTGAGAACTAAGTATTCACAAAAATAGAGAGATTTGAAATCCGATGCTATTTTGCTTAAATCTGCTGGACTATAGCCCATGGATTCAAAATGGACTTTTTTCCTGAAATCGCAAATTTCGATTTCTATGATATTGATGATCACGAGCATCACTCACTGAACACAAATTTGAAAATTTAGCTCTGAGAACTAAGTATTCACAAAAATAGAGAGATTTGAAATCCGAGGCTATTTTGCTTAATTCTGCTGGACTATAGCCCATGGATTCAAAATGGACTTTTTTCCTGAAATCGCAAATCACGATTTCTATGATATTGGTGATCACGAGCATCACTCACTGAACACAAATTTGAAAATTTAGCTCTGAGAACCCATTATTCACAAAAATAGAGAGGTTTGAAATCCGATGCTATTTGGCTTAATTCTGCTGGACTATAGCCCATGGATTCAAAATGGACTTTTTTCCTGAAATCGCAAATTACGATTTCTATGATATTGATGATCACGAGCATCACTCACTGAACACAAATTTGAAAATTTAGCTCTGAGAACTAAGTATTCACAAAAATAGAGAGATTTGAAGTCCGATGCTATTTGGCTTAAATCTGCTGGACTATAGCCCATGGATTCAAAATGGACTTTTTTCCTGAAATCGAAAATTACGATTTCTATGATATTGATGATCACGAGCATCACTCACTGAACACAAATTTGAAAATTGAGCTCTGAGAACCCATTATTCACAAAAATAGAGAGGTTTGAAATCCGATGCTATTTGGCTTAATTCTGCTGGACTATAGCCCATGGATTCAAAATGGACTTTTTTCCTGAAATCGTAAATCACGATTTCTATGATATTGATGATCACGAGCATCACTCACTGAACACAAATTTGAAAATTTAGCTCTGAGAACTAAGTATTCACAAAAATACAGAAATTTGAAATCCAAGGCATTTTTGCTTAATTCTGCTGGACTATAGCCCATGGATTCAAAATGGACTTTTTTTCCTGAAATCGCAAATTATGATTTCTATGATATTGATGATCACGAGCATCACTCACAGAACACAAATTTGAAAATTTAGCTCTGCGAACTAAGTATTCACAAAAATAGAGAGATTTGAAATCCGATGCTATTTGGCTTAATTCTGCTGGACTATAGCCCATGGATTCAAAATGGACTTTTTTTCCTGAAATCGCAAATTACGATTTCTATGATATTGATGATCACGAGCATCAGTCACTGAACACAAATTTGAAAATTTAGCTCTGAGAACTAAGTATTCACAAAAATAGAGAGATTTGAAATCCGAGGCTATTTTGCTTAATTCTGCTGGACTATAGCCCATGGATTCAAAATGGACTTTTTTCCTGAAATCGCAAATTATGATTTCTATGATATTGATGATCACGAGTATCACTCACTGAACACAAATTTGAAAATTTAGCTCTGAGAACCCATTATTCACAAAAATAGAGAGGTTTGAAATCCGATGCTATTTGGCTTAATTCTGCTGGACTATAGCCCATAGATTCAAAATGGACTTTTTTCCTGAAATCGCAAATTACGATTTCTATGATATTAAATATCACGAGCATCACCCACTGAACACAAATTTGAAAATTTAGCTCTGAGAAACTTTTACTAACAAAAATACAGAAATTTGAAATCCAAGGCATTTTTGCTTAATTCTGCTGGACTATAGCCCATGGATTCAAAATGGACTTTTTTTCCTGAAATCGCAAATTACGATTTCTATGATATTGATGATCACGAGCATCACTCACTGAACACAAATTTAAAAATTTAGCTCTGAGAACCCATTATTCACAAAAATAGAGAGGTTTGAAATCCGATGCTATTTGGCTTAATTCTGCTGGACTATAGCCCATAGATTCAAAATGGACTTTTTTCCTGAAATCGCAAATTACGATTTCTATGATATTAAATATCACGAGCATCACCCACTGAACACAAATTTGAAAATTTAGCTCTGAGAAACTTTTACTAACAAAAATACAGAAATTTGAAATCCAAGGCATTTTTGCTTAATTCTGCTGGACTATAGCCCATGGATTCAAAATGGACTTTTTTTCCTGAAATCGCAAATTACGATTTCTATGATATTGATGATCACGAGCATCACTCACTGAACACAAATTTGAAAATTTAGCTCTGAGAACTAAGTATTCACAAAAATAGAGAGATTTGAAATCCGAGGCTATTTTGCTTAATTCTGCTGGACTAAAGCCCATGGATTCAAAATGGACTTTTTTCCTGAATTCGCGAATGACAATTTCTGTGATATTGAATATCACGAGCATCACTCACTGAACACATATTTGAAAATTTAGCTCTGAGAACTAAGTATTCACAAAAATAGAGAGATTTGAAATCCGAGGCTATTTTGCTTAATTCTGCTGGACTATAGCCCATGGATTCAAAATGGACTTTTTTTCCTGAAATCGCAAATTACGATTTCTATGATATTGTTGATCACGGACATCACTCACTGAACACAAATTTAAAAATTTAGCTCTGAGAACCCATTATTCACAAAAATAGAGAGGTTTGAAATCCGATGCTATTTGGCTTAATTCTGCTGGACTATAGCCCATGGATTCAAAATGGACTTTTTTCCTGAAATCGCAAATTACGATTTCTATGTTATTGATGATCACGAGCATCACTCACTGAACACAAATTTGAAAATTTAGCTCTGAGAACTAAGTATTCACAAAAATAGAGAGATTTGAAATCCGAGGCTATTTTGCTTAATTCTGCTGGACTATAGCCCATGGATTCAAAATAGACTTTTTTCCTGAAATCGGAAATTACGATTTCTATGATATTAAATATCACGAGCATCACCCACTGAACACAAATTTGAAAATTTAGCTCTGAGAAACTTTTACTAACAAAAATACAGAAATTTGAAATCCAAGGCATTTTTGCTTAATTCTGCTGGACTATAGCCCAAGGTTTCAAAATTCACTTTTTTCCCGAAATTGCAAATTTCGATCTCTATGATACTGACAATTTAGAGCATCCCTAACCAAACACTAATTTGAAAATTTTGCTCTGAGAAAATTTTATTAACAAAAATACAGAAATTTGAAATCCGAGGCTATTTTGCTTAATTCTGCTGGACTATAGCCCATGGATTCAAAATGGACTTTTTTCCTGAAATCGCAAATTACGATTTCTATGATATTGATGATCACGAGCATCACTCACTGAACACAAATTTGAAAATTTAGCTCTGAGAACTAAGTATTCACAAAAATAGAGAGGTTTGAAATCCGATGCTATTTGGCTTAATTCTGCTGGACTATAGCCCATGGATTCAAAATGGACTTTTTTCCTGAAATCGCAAATTACGATTTCTATGATATTGATGATCACGAGCATCACTCACTGAACACAAATTTGAAAATTTAGCTCTGAGAACTAAGTATTCACAAAAATAGAGAGATTTGAAATCCGAGGCTATTTTGCTTAATTCTGCTGGACTATAGCCCATGGATTCAAAATGGACTTTTTTCCTGAAATCGCAAATTACGATTTCTATGATATTGTTGATCACGAGCATCACTCACTGAACACAAATTTGAAAATTTAGCTCTGAGAACCCATTATTCACAAAAATAGAGAGGTTTGAAATCCGATGCTATTTGGCTTAATTCTGCTGGACTATAGCCCATGGATTCAAAATGGACTTTTTTCCTGAAATCGCAAATTACGATTTCTATGATATTGTTGATCACGAGCATCACTCACTGAACACAAATTTGAAAATTTAGCTCTGAGAACCCATTATTCACAAAAATAGAGAGGTTTGAAATCCGATGCTATTTGGCTTAATTCTGCTGGACTATAGCCCATGGATTCAAAATGGACTTTTTTCCTGAAATCGCAAAGTACGATTTCTATGATATTAAATATCACGAGCATCACTCACTGAACACAAATTTGAAAATTTAGCTCTGAGAACCCATTATTCACAAAAATAGAGAGGTTTGAAATCCGATGCTATTTGGCTTAATTCTGCTGGACTATAGCCCATGGATTCAAAATGGACTTTTTTCCTGAAATCGCAAATTACGATTTCTATGATATTAAATATCACGAGCATCACCCACTGAACACAAATTTGAAAATTTAGCTCTGAGAACTAAGTATTCACAAAAATAGAGAGATTTGAAATCCGAGGCTATTTTGCTTAATTCTGCTGGACTATAGCCCATGGATTCAAAATGGACTTTTTTCCTGAAATCGCAAATTACGATTTCTATGATATTGTTGATCACGAGCATCACTCACTGAACACAAATTTGAAAATTTAGCTCTGAGAACCCATTATTCACAAAAATAGAGAGGTTTGAAATCCGATGCTATTTGGCTTAATTCTGCTGGACTATAGCCCATGGATTCAAAATGGACTTTTTTCCTGAAATCGCAAATTACGATTTCTATGATATTGTTGATCACGAGCATCACTCACTGAACACAAATTTGAAAATTTAGCTCTGAGAACCCATTATTCACAAAAATAGAGAGGTTTGAAATCCGATGCTATTTGGCTTAATTCTGCTGGACTATAGCCAATGGATTCAAAATGGACTTTTTCCCTGAAATCGCAAATTACGATTTCTATGATATTAAATATCACGAGCATCACCCACTGAACACAAATTTGAAAATTTAGCTCTGAGAACCCATTATTCACAAAAATAGAGAGGTTTGAAATCCGATGCTATTTGGCTTAATTCTGCTGGACTATAGCCCATGGATTCAAAATGTACTTTTTTCCTGAAATCGCAAATTACGATTTTTATGATATTGATGATCACGAGCATCACTCACTGAACACAAATTTGAAAATTTAGCTCTGAGAACTAAGTATTCACAAAAATAGAGAGATTTGAAATCCGAGGCTATTTTGCTTAATTCTGCTGGACTATAGCCCATGGATTCAAAATGGACTTTTTTCCTGAATTCGCAAATGACAATTTCTGTGATATTGAATATCACGAGCATCACTCACTGAACACAAATTTGAGAATTTAGCTCTGAGAACCCATTATTCACAAAAATAGAGAGATTTGAAATCCGAGGCTATTTTGCTTAATTCTGCTGGACTATAGCCCATGGATTCAAAATGGACTTTTTTCCTGAAATCGCAAATTACGATTTCTATGATATTGATGATCACGAGCATCACTCACTGAACACAAATTTGAAAATTTAGCTCTGAGAACTAAGTATTCACAAAAATAGAGAGATTTGAATTCCGAGGCTATTTTGCTTAATTCTGCTGGACTATAGCCCATGGATTCAAAATGGACTTTTTTCCTGAATTCGCAAATGACAATTTCTGTGATATTGAATATCACGAGCATCACTCACTGAACACAAATTTGAGAATTTAGCTCTGAGAACCCATTATTCACAAAAATAGAGAGATTTGAAATCCGAGGCTATTTTGCTTAATTCTGCTGGACTATAGCCCATGGATTCAAAATGGACTTTTTTCCTGAAATCGCAAATTACGATTTCTATGATATTAAATATCACGAGCATCACCCACTGAACACAAATTTGAAAATTTAGCTCTGAGAACCCATTATTCACAAAAATAGAGAGGTTTGAAATCCGATGCTATTTGGCTTAATTCTGCTGGACTATAGCCCATGGATTCAAAATGTACTTTTTTCCTGAAATCGCAAATTACGATTTCTATGATATTGATGATCACGAGCATCACTCACTGAACACAAATTTGAAAATTTAGCTCTGAGAACTAAGTATTCACAAAAATAGAGAGATTTGAAATCCGAGGCTATTTTGCTTAATTCTGCTGGACTATAGCCCATGGATTCAAAATGGACTTTTTTCCTGAAATCGCAAATTACGATTTCTATGATATTAAATATCACGAGCATCACCCACTGAACACAAATTTGAAAATTTAGCTCTGAGAACCCATTATTCACAAAAATAGAGAGGTTTGAAATCCGATGCTATTTGGCTTAATTCTGCTGGACTATAGCCCATGGATTCAAAATGTACTTTTTTCCTGAAATCGCAAATTACGATTTCTATGATATTGATGATCACGAGCATCACTCACTGAACACAAATTTGAATATTTAGCTCTGAGAACTAAGTATTCACAAAAATAGAGAGATTTGAAATCCGAGGCTATTTTGCTTAATTCTGCTGGACTATAGCCCATGGATTCAAAATGGACTTTTTTCCTGAATTCGCAAATGACAATTTCTGTGATATTGAATATCACGAGCATCACTCACTGAACACAAATTTGAGAATTTAGCTCTGAGAACCCATTATTCACAAAAATAGAGAGATTTGAAATCCGAGGCTATTTTGCTTAATTCTGCTGGACTATAGCCCATGGATTCAAAATGGACTTTTTTCCTGAAATCGCAAATTACGATTTCTATGATATTAAATATCACGAGCATCACCCACTGAACACAAATTTGAAAATTTAGCTCTGAGAACCCATTATTCACAAAAATAGAGAGGTTTGAAATCCGATGCTATTTGGCTTAATTCTGCTGGACTATAGCCCATGGATTCAAAATGTACTTTTTTCCTGAAATCGCAAATTACGATTTCTATGATATTGATGATCACGAGCATCACTCACTGAACACAAATTTGAAAATTTAGCTCTGAGAACTAAGTATTCACAAAAATAGAGAGATTTGAAATCCGAGGCTATTTTGCTTAATTCTGCTGGACTATAGCCCATGGATTCAAAATGGACTTTTTTCCTGAAATCGCAAATTACGATTTCTATGATATTGATGATCACGAGCATCACTCACTGAACACAAATTTGAAAATTTAGCTCTGAGAACTAAGTATTCACAAAAATAGAGAGATTTGAAATCCGAGGCTATTTTGCTTAATTCTGCTGGACTATAGCCCATGGATTCAAAATGGACTTTTTTCCTGAAATCGCAAATTACGATTTCTATGATATTGTTGATCACGAGCATCACTCACTGAACACAAATTTGAAAATTTAGCTCTGAGAACTAAGTATTCACAAAAATAGAGAGATTTGAAATCCGAGGCTATTTTGCTTAATTCTGCTGGACTATAGCCCATGGGTTTAAAATGGACTTTTTTCCTGAAATCGCAAATTACGATTTCTATGATATTGATGATCACGAGCATCACTCACTGAACACAAATTTGAAAATTTAGCTCTGAGAACTAAGTATTCACAAAAATAGAGAGATTTGAAATCCGAGGCTATTTTGCTTAATTCTGCTGGACTATAGCCCATGGATTCAAAATGGACTTTTTTCCTGAATTCGCAAATGACAATTTCTGTGATATTGAATATCACGAGCATCACTCACTGAACACAAATTTGAGAATTTAGCTCTGAGAACCCATTATTCACAAAAATAGAGAGATTTGAAATCCGAGGCTATTTTGCTTAATTCTGCTGGACTATAGCCCATGGATTCAAAATGGACTTTTTTCCTGAAATCGCAAATTACGATTTCTATGATATTAAATATCACGAGCATCACCCACTGAACACAAATTTGAAAATTTAGCTCTGAGAACCCATTATTCACAAAAATAGAGAGGTTTGAAATCCGATGCTATTTGGCTTAATTCTGCTGGACTATAGCCCATGGATTCAAAATGGACTTTTTTCCTGAAATCGCAAATTACGATTTCTATGATATTGATGATCACGAGCATCACTCACTGAACACAAATTTGAAAATTTAGCTCTGAGAACTAAGTATTCACAAAAATAGAGAGATTTGAAATCCGAGGCTATTTTGCTTAATTCTGCTGGACTATAGCCCATGGATTCAAAATGGACTTTTTTCCTGAATTCGCAAATGACAATTTCTGTGATACTGAATATCACGAGCATCACTCACTGAACACAAATTTGAGAATTTAGCTCTGAGAACCCATTATTCACAAAAATAGAGAGATTTGAAATCCGAGGATATTTTGCTTAATTCTGCTGGACTATAGCCCATGGATTCAAAATGGACTTTTTTCCTGAAATCGCAAATTACGATTTCTATGATATTGATGATCACGAGCATCACTCACTGAACACAAATTTGAAAATTTAGCTCTGAGAACTAAGTATTCACAAAAATAGAGAGATTTGAAATCCGAGGCTATTTTGCTTAATTCTGCTGGACTATAGCCCATGGATTCAAAATGGACTTTTTTCCTGAATTCACAAATGACAATTTCTGTGATATTGAATATCACGAGCATCACTCACTGAACACAAATTTGAGAATTTAGCTCTGAGAACCCATTATTCACAAAAATAGAGAGATTTGAAATCCGAGGCTATTTTGCTTAATTCTGCTGGACTATAGCCCATGGATTCAAAATGGACTTTTTTCCTGAAATCGCAAATTACGATTTCTATGATATTAAATATCACGAGCATCACCCACTGAACACAAATTTGAAAATTTAGCTCTGAGAACCCATTATTCACAAAAATAGAGAGGTTTGAAATCCGATGCTATTTGGCTTAATTCTGCTGGACTATAGCCCATGGATTCAAAATGTACTTTTTTCCTGAAATCGCAAATTACGATTTCTATGATATTGATGATCACGAGCATCACTCACTGAACACAAATTTGAAAATTTAGCTCTGAGAACTAAGTATTCACAAAAATAGAGAGATTTGAAATCCGAGGCTATTTTGCTTAATTCTGCTGGACTATAGCCCATGGATTCAAAATGGACTTTTTTCCTGAAATCGCAAATTACGATTTCTATGATATTGATGATCACGAGCATCACTCACTGAACACAAATTTGAAAATTTAGCTCTGAGAACTAAGTATTCACAAAAATAGAGAGATTTGAAATCCGAGGCTATTTTGCTTAATTCTGCTGGACTATAGCCCATGGATTCAAAATGGACTTTTTTCCTGAAATCGCAAATTACGATTTCTATGATATTGTTGATCACGAGCATCACTCACTGAACACAAATTTGAAAATTTAGCTCTGAGAACTAAGTATTCACAAAAATAGAGAGATTTGAAATCCGAGGCTATTTTGCTTAATTCTGCTGGACTATAGCCCATGGGTTCAAAATGGACTTTTTTCCTGAAATCGCAAATTACGATTTCTATGATATTGATGATCACGAGCATCACTCACTGAACACAAATTTGAAAATTTAGCTCTGAGAACTAAGTATTCACAAAAATAGAGAGATTTGAAATCCGAGGCTATTTTGCTTAATTCTGCTGGAATATAGCCCATGGATTCAAAATGGACTTTTTTCCTGAAATCGCAAATTACGATTTCTATGATATTAAATATCACGAGCATCACCCACTGAACACAAATTTGAAAATTTAGCTCTGAGAACCCATTATTCACAAAAATAGAGAGGTTTGAAATCCGATGCTATTTGGCTTAATTCTGCTGGACTATAGCCCATGGATTCAAAATGTACTTTTTTCCTGAAATCGCAAATTACGATTTCTATGATATTGATGATCACGAGCATCACTCACTGAACACAAATTTGAAAATTTAGCTCTGAGAACTAAGTATTCACAAAAATAGAGAGATTTGAAATCCGAAGCTATTTTGCTTAATTCTGCTGGACTATAGCCCATGGATTCAAAATGGACTTTTTTCCTGAATTCGCAAATGAATTTCTGTGATATTGAATATCACGAGCATCACTCACTGAACACAAATTTGAGAATTTAGCTCTGAGAACCCATTATTCACAAAAATAGAGAGATTTGAAATCCGAGGCTATTTTGCTTAATTCTGCTGGACTATAGCCCATGGATTCAAAATGGACTTTTTTCCTGAAATCGCAAATTACGATTTCTATGATATTGATGATCACGAGCATCACTCACTGAACACAAATTTGAAAATTTAGCTCTGAGAAGCCATTATTCACAAAAATAGAGAGATTTGAAATCCGAGGCTATTTGGCTTAATTCTGCTGGACTATAGCCCATGGATTCAAAATGTACTTTTTTCCTGAAATCGCAAATAACGATTTCTATGATATTGATGATCACGAGCATCACTCACTGAACACAAATTTGAAAATTTAGCTCTGAGAACTAAGTATTCACAAAAATAGAGAGATTTGAAATCCGAGGCTATTTTGCTTAATTCTGCTGGACTATAGCCCATGGATTCAAAATGGACTTTTTTCCTGAAATCGCAAATTACGATTTCTATGATATTAAATATCACGAGCATCACCCACTGAACACAAATTTGAAAATTTAGCTCTGAGAACCCATTATTCACAAAAATAGAGAGGTTTGAAATCCGATGCTATTTGGCTTAATTCTGCTGGACTATAGCCCATGGATTCAAAATGTACTTTTTTCCTGAAATCGCAAATTACGATTTCTATGATATTGATGATCACGAGCATCACTCACTGAACACAAATTTGAAAATTTAGCTCTGAGAACTAAGTATTCACAAAAATAGAGAGATTTGAAATCCGAAGCTATTTTGCTTAATTCTGCTGGACTATAGCCCATGGATTCAAAATGGACTTTTTTCCTGAATTCGCAAATGAATTTCTGTGATATTGAATATCACGAGCATCACTCACTGAACACAAATTTGAGAATTTAGCTCTGAGAACCCATTATTCACAAAAATAGAGAGATTTGAAATCCGAGGCTATTTTGCTTAATTCTGCTGGACTATAGCCCATGGATTCAAAATGGACTTTTTTCCTGAAATCGCAAATTACGATTTCTATGATATTGATGATCACGAGCATCACTCACTGAACACAAATTTGAAAATTTAGCTCTGAGAAGCCATTATTCACAAAAATAGAGAGATTTGAAATCCGAGGCTATTTTGCTTAATTCTGCTGAACTATAGCCCATGGATTCAAAATGGACTTTTTTCCTGAAATCGCAAATTTCGATTTCTATGATATTGATGATCACGAGCATCACTCACTGAACACAAATTTGAAAATTTAGCTCTGAGAACCCATTATTCACAAAAATAGAGAGATTTGAAATCCGAGGCTATTTTGCTTAATTCTGCTGGACTATAGCCCATGGATTCAAAATGGACTTTTTTCCTGAAATCGCAAATTACGATTTCTATGATATTGATGATCACGAGCATCATTCACTGAACACAAATTTGAAAATTTAGCTCTGAGAACTAAGTATTCACAAAAATAGAGAGATTTGAAATCCGAGGCTATTTTGCTTAATTCTGCTGGACTATAGCCCATGGATTCAAAATGGACTTTTTCCCTGGAATCGCAAATTTCGATTTCTATGATATTGATGATCACGAGCATCACTCACTGAACACAAATTTGAAAATTTAGCTCTGAGAAGCCATTATTCACAAAAATAGAGAGATTTGAAATCCGAGGCTATTTTGCTTAATTCTGCTGGACTATAGCCCATGGATTCAAAATGGACTTTTTTCCTGAAATCGCAAATTACGATTTCTATGATATTGATGATCACGAGCATCACTCACTGAACACAAATTTGAAAATTTAGCTCTGAGAAGCCATTATTCACAAAAATAGAGAGATTTGAAATCCGAGGCTATTTGGCTTAATTCTGCTGGACTATAGCCCATGGATTCAAAATGTACTTTTTTCCTGAAATCGCAAATTACGATTTCTATGATATTGATGATCACGAGCATCACTCACTGAACACAAATTTGAAAATTTAGCTCTGAGAACTAAGTATTCACAAAAATAGAGAGATTTGAAATCCGAAGCTATTTTGCTTAATTCTGCTGGACTATAGCCCATGGATTCAAAATGGACTTTTTTCCTGAATTCGCAAATGAATTTCTGTGATATTGAATATCACGAGCATCACTCACTGAAACCAAATTTGAGAATTTAGCTCTGAGAACCCATTATTCACAAAAATAGAGAGATTTGAAATCCGAGGCTATTTTGCTTAATTCTGCTGGACTATAGCCCATGGATTCAAAATGGACTTTTTTCCTGAAATCGCAAATTACGATTTCTATGATATTGATGATCACGAGCATCACTCACTGAACACAAATTTGAAAATTTAGCTCTGAGAAGCCATTATTCACAAAAATAGAGAGATTTGAAATCCGAGGCTATTTGGCTTAATTCTGCTGGACTATAGCCCATGGATTCAAAATGGACTTTTTTCCTGAAATCGCAAATTACGATTTCTATGATATTAAATATCACGAGCATCACCCACTGAACACAAATTTGAAAATTTAGCTCTGAGAACCCATTATTCACAAAAATAGAGAGGTTTGAAATCCGATGCTATTTGGCTTAATTCTGCTGGACTATAGCCCATGGATTCAAAATGTACTTTTTTCCTGAAATCGCAAATTTCGATTTCTATGATATTGATGATCACGAGCATCACTCACTGAACACAAATTTGAAAATTTAGCTCTGAGAACCCATTATTCACAAAAATAGAGAGATTTGAAATCCGAGGCTATTTTGCTTAATTCTGCTGGACTATAGCCCATGGATTCAAAATGGACTTTTTTCCTGAAATCGCAAATTACGATTTCTATGATATTGATGATCACGAGCATCATTCACTGAACACAAATTTGAAAATTTAGCTCTGAGAACTAAGTATTCACAAAAATAGAGAGATTTGAAATCCGAGGCTATTTTGCTTAATTCTGCTGGACTATAGCCCATGGATTCAAAATGGACTTTTTCCCTGGAATCGCAAATTTCGATTTCTATGATATTGATGATCACGAGCATCACTCACTGAACACAAATTTGAAAATTTAGCTCTGAGAAGCCATTATTCACAAAAATAGAGAGATTTGAAATCCGAGGCTATTTTGCTTAATTCTGCTGGACTATAGCCCATGGATTCAAAATGGACTTTTTTCCTGAAATCGCAAATTACGATTTCTATGATATTAAATATCACGAGCATCACCCACTGAACACAAATTTGAAAATTTAGCTCTGAGAACCCATTATTCACAAAAATAGAGAGGTTTGAAATCCGATGCTATTTGGCTTAATTCTGCTGGACTATAGCCCATGGATTCAAAATGTACTTTTTTCCTGAAATCGCAAATTACGATTTCTATGATATTGATGATCACGAGCATCACTCACTGAACACAAATTTGAAAATTTAGCTCTGAGAACTAAGTATTCACAAAAATAGAGAGATTTGAAATCCGAGGCTATTTTGCTTAATTCTGCTGGACTATAGCCCATGGATTCAAAATGGACTTTTTTCCTGAAATCGCAAATTACGATTTCTATGATGTTGATGATCACGAGCATCACTCACTGAACACAAATTTGAAAATTTAGCTCTGAGAACTAAGTATTCACAAAAATAGAGAGATTTGAAATCCGAGGCTATTTTGCTTAATTCTGCTGGACTATAGCCCATGGATTCAAAATGGACTTTTTTCCTGAAATCGCAAATTACGATTTCTATGATATTGTTGATCACGAGCATCACTCACTGAACACAAATTTGAAAATTTAGCTCTGAGAACTAAGTATTCACAAAAATAGAGAGATTTGAAATCCGAGGCTATTTTGCTTAATTCTGCTGGACTATAGCCCATGGGTTCAAAATGGAATTTTTTCCTGAAATCGCAAATTACGATTTCTATGATATTGATGATCACGAGCATCACTCACTGAACACAAATTTGAAAATTTAGCTCTGAGAACTAAGTATTCACAAAAATAGAGAGATTTGAAATCCGAGGCTATTTTGCTTAATTCTGCTGGACTATAGCCCATGGATTCAAAATGGACTTTTTTCCTGAATTCGCAAATGACAATTTCTGTGATATTGAATATCACGAGCATCACTCACTGAACACAAATTTGAGAATTTAGCTCTGAGAACCCATTATTCACAAAAATAGAGAGATTTGAAATCCGAGGCTATTTTGCTTAATTCTGCTGGACTATAGCCCATGGATTCAAAATGGACTTTTTTCCTGAAATCGCAAATTACGATTTCTATGATATTAAATATCACGAGCATCACCCACTGAACACAAATTTGAAAATTTAGCTCTGAGAACCCATTATTCACAAAAATAGAGAGGTTTGAAATCCGATGCTATTTGGCTTAATTCTGCTGGACTATAGCCCATGGATTCAAAATGGACTTTTTTCCTGAAATCGCAAATTACGATTTCTATGATATTGATGATCACGAGCATCACTCACTGAACACAAATTTGAAAATTTAGCTCTGAGAACTAAGTATTCACAAAAATAGAGAGATTTGAAATCCGAGGCTATTTTGCTTAATTCTGCTGGACTATAGCCCATGGATTCAAAATGGACTTTTTTCCTGAATTCGCAAATGACAATTTCTGTGATATTGAATATCACGAGCATCACTCACTGAACACAAATTTGAGAATTTAGCTCTGAGAACCCATTATTCACAAAAATAGAGAGATTTGAAATCCTTGGCTATTTTGCTTAATTCTGCTGGACTATAGCCCATGGATTCAAAATGGACTTTTTTCCTGAAATCGCAAATTACGATTTCTATGATATTGATGATCACGAGCATCACTCACTGAACACAAATTTGAAAATTTAGCTCTGAGAACTAAGTATTCACAAAAATAGAGAGATTTGAAATCCGAGGCTATTTTGCTTAATTCTGCTGGACTATAGCCCATGGATTCAAAATGGACTTTTTTCCTGAATTCACAAATGACAATTTCTGTGATATTGAATATCACGAGCATCACTCACTGAACACAAATTTGAGAATTTAGCTCTGAGAACCCATTATTCACAAAAATAGAGAGATTTGAAATCCGAGGCTATTTTGCTTAATTCTGCTGGACTATAGCCCATGGATTCAAAATGGACTTTTTTCCTGAAATCGCAAATTACGATTTCTATGATATTGATGATCACGAGCATCACTCACTGAACACATATTTGAAAATTTAGCTCTGAGAACTAAGTATTCACAAAAATAGAGAGATTTGAAATCCGAGGCTATTTTGCTTAATTCTGCTGGACTATAGCCCATGGATTCAAAATGGACTTTTTTCCTGAAATCGCAAATTACGATTTCTATGATATTGATGATCACGAGCATCACTCACTGAACACAAATTTGAAAATTTAGCTCTGAGAACTAAGTATTCACAAAAATAGAGAGATTTGAAATCCGAGGCTATTTTGCTTAATTCTGCTGGACTATAGCCCATGGATTCAAAATGGACTTTTTTCCTGAATTCACAAATGACAATTTCTGTGATATTGAATATCACGAGCATCACTCACTGAACACAAATTTGAGAATTTAGCTCTGAGAACCCATTATTCACAAAAATAGAGAGATTTGAAATCCGAGGCTATTTTGCTTAATTCTGCTGGACTATAGCCCATGGATTCAAAATGTACTTTTTTCCTGAAATCGCAAATTACGATTTCTATGATATTGATGATCACGAGCATCACTCACTGAACACAAATTTGAAAATTTAGCTCTGAGAACTAAGTATTCACAAAAATAGAGAGATTTGAAATCCGAGGCTATTTTGCTTAATTCTGCTGGACTATAGCCCATGGATTCAAAATGGACTTTTTTCCTGAAATCGCAAATTACGATTTCTATGATATTGATGATCACGAGCATCACTCACTGAACACAAATTTGAAAATTTAGCTCTGAGAACTAAGTATTCACAAAAATAGAGAGATTTGAAATCCGATGCTATTTGGCTTAATTCTGCTGGACTATAGCCCATGGATTCAAAATGTACTTTTTTCCTGAAATCGCAAATTACGATTTCTATGATATTGATGATCACGAGCATCACTCACTGAACACAAATTTGAAAATTTAGCTCTGAGAACTAAGTATTCACAAAAATAGAGAGATTTGAAATCCGAAGCTATTTTGCTTAATTCTGCTGGACTATAGCCCATGGATTCAAAATGGACTTTTTTCCTGAATTCGCAAATGAATTTCTGTGATATTGAATATCACGAGCATCACTCACTGAAACCAAATTTGAGAATTTAGCTCTGAGAACCCATTATTCACAAAAATAGAGAGATTTGAAATCCGAGGCTATTTTGCTTAATTCTGCTGGACTATAGCCCATGGATTCAAAATGGACTTTTTTCCTGAAATCGCAAATTACGATTTCTATGATATTGATGATCACGAGCATCACTCACTGAACACAAATTTGAAAATTTAGCTCTGAGAAGCCATTATTCACAAAAATAGAGAGATTTGAAATCCGAGGCTATTTGGCTTAATTCTGCTGGACTATAGCCCATGGATTCAAAATGGACTTTTTTCCTGAAATCGCAAATTACGATTTCTATGATATTAAATATCACGAGCATCACCCACTGAACACAAATTTGAAAATTTAGCTCTGAGAACCCATTATTCACAAAAATAGAGAGGTTTGAAATCCGATGCTATTTGGCTTAATTCTGCTGGACTATAGCCCATGGATTCAAAATGTACTTTTTTCCTGAAATCGCAAATTTCGATTTCTATGATATTGATGATCACGAGCATCACTCACTGAACACAAATTTGAAAATTTAGCTCTGAGAACCCATTATTCACAAAAATAGAGAGATTTGAAATCCGAGGCTATTTTGCTTAATTCTGCTGGACTATAGCCCATGGATTCAAAATGGACTTTTTTCCTGAAATCGCAAATTACGATTTCTATGATATTGATGATCACGAGCATCATTCACTGAACACAAATTTGAAAATTTAGCTCTGAGAACTAAGTATTCACAAAAATAGAGAGATTTGAAATCCGAGGCTATTTTGCTTAATTCTGCTGGACTATAGCCCATGGATTCAAAATGGACTTTTTCCCTGGAATCGCAAATTTCGATTTCTATGATATTGATGATCACGAGCATCACTCACTGAACACAAATTTGAAAATTTAGCTCTGAGAAGCCATTATTCACAAAAATAGAGAGATTTGAAATCCGAGGCTATTTTGCTTAATTCTGCTGGACTATAGCCCATGGATTCAAAATGGACTTTTTTCCTGAAATCGCAAATTACGATTTCTATGATATTAAATATCACGAGCATCACCCACTGAACACAAATTTGAAAATTTAGCTCTGAGAACCCATTATTCACAAAAATAGAGAGGTTTGAAATCCGATGCTATTTGGCTTAATTCTGCTGGACTATAGCCCATGGATTCAAAATGTACTTTTTTCCTGAAATCGCAAATTACGATTTCTATGATATTGATGATCACGAGCATCACTCACTGAACACAAATTTGAAAATTTAGCTCTGAGAACTAAGTATTCACAAAAATAGAGAGATTTGAAATCCGAGGCTATTTTGCTTAATTCTGCTGGACTATAGCCCATGGATTCAAAATGGACTTTTTTCCTGAAATCGCAAATTACGATTTCTATGATATTGATGATCACGAGCATCACTCACTGAACACAAATTTGAAAATTTAGCTCTGAGAACTAAGTATTCACAAAAATAGAGAGATTTGAAATCCGAGGCTATTTTGCTTAATTCTGCTGGACTATAGCCCATGGATTCAAAATGGACTTTTTTCCTGAAATCGCAAATTACGATTTCTATGATATTGTTGATCACGAGCATCACTCACTGAACACAAATTTGAAAATTTAGCTCTGAGAACTAAGTATTCACAAAAATAGAGAGATTTGAAATCCGAGGCTATTTTGCTTAATTCTGCTGGACTATAGCCCATGGGTTCAAAATGGAATTTTTTCCTGAAATCGCAAATTACGATTTCTATGATATTGATGATCACGAGCATCACTCACTGAACACAAATTTGAAAATTTAGCTCTGAGAACTAAGTATTCACAAAAATAGAGAGATTTGAAATCCGAGGCTATTTTGCTTAATTCTGCTGGACTATAGCCCATGGATTCAAAATGGACTTTTTTCCTGAATTCGCAAATGACAATTTCTGTGATATTGAATATCACGAGCATCACTCACTGAACACAAATTTGAGAATTTAGCTCTGAGAACCCATTATTCACAAAAATAGAGAGATTTGAAATCCGAGGCTATTTTGCTTAATTCTGCTGGACTATAGCCCATGGATTCAAAATGGACTTTTTTCCTGAAATCGCAAATTACGATTTCTATGATATTAAATATCACGAGCATCACCCACTGAACACAAATTTGAAAATTTAGCTCTGAGAACCCATTATTCACAAAAATAGAGAGGTTTGAAATCCGATGCTATTTGGCTTAATTCTGCTGGACTATAGCCCATGGATTCAAAATGGACTTTTTTCCTGAAATCGCAAATTACGATTTCTATGATATTGATGATCACGAGCATCACTCACTGAACACAAATTTGAAAATTTAGCTCTGAGAACTAAGTATTCACAAAAATAGAGAGATTTGAAATCCGAGGCTATTTTGCTTAATTCTGCTGGACTATAGCCCATGGATTCAAAATGGACTTTTTTCCTGAATTCGCAAATGACAATTTCTGTGATATTGAATATCACGAGCATCACTCACTGAACACAAATTTGAGAATTTAGCTCTGAGAACCCATTATTCACAAAAATAGAGAGATTTGAAATCCTTGGCTATTTTGCTTAATTCTGCTGGACTATAGCCCATGGATTCAAAATGGACTTTTTTCCTGAAATCGCAAATTACGATTTCTATGATATTGATGATCACGAGCATCACTCACTGAACACAAATTTGAAAATTTAGCTCTGAGAACTAAGTATTCACAAAAATAGAGAGATTTGAAATCCGAGGCTATTTTGCTTAATTCTGCTGGACTATAGCCCATGGATTCAAAATGGACTTTTTTCCTGAATTCACAAATGACAATTTCTGTGATATTGAATATCACGAGCATCACTCACTGAACACAAATTTGAGAATTTAGCTCTGAGAACCCATTATTCACAAAAATAGAGAGATTTGAAATCCGAGGCTATTTTGCTTAATTCTGCTGGACTATAGCCCATGGATTCAAAATGGACTTTTTTCCTGAAATCGCAAATTACGATTTCTATGATATTGATGATCACGAGCATCACTCACTGAACACATATTTGAAAATTTAGCTCTGAGAACTAAGTATTCACAAAAATAGAGAGATTTGAAATCCGAGGCTATTTTGCTTAATTCTGCTGGACTATAGCCCATGGATTCAAAATGGACTTTTTTCCTGAAATCGCAAATTACGATTTCTATGATATTGATGATCACGAGCATCACTCACTGAACACAAATTTGAAAATTTAGCTCTGAGAACTAAGTATTCACAAAAATAGAGAGATTTGAAATCCGAGGCTATTTTGCTTAATTCTGCTGGACTATAGCCCATGGATTCAAAATGGACTTTTTTCCTGAATTCACAAATGACAATTTCTGTGATATTGAATATCACGAGCATCACTCACTGAACACAAATTTGAGAATTTAGCTCTGAGAACCCATTATTCACAAAAATAGAGAGATTTGAAATCCGAGGCTATTTTGCTTAATTCTGCTGGACTATAGCCCATGGATTCAAAATGTACTTTTTTCCTGAAATCGCAAATTACGATTTCTATGATATTGATGATCACGAGCATCACTCACTGAACACAAATTTGAAAATTTAGCTCTGAGAACTAAGTATTCACAAAAATAGAGAGATTTGAAATCCAAGGCTATTTTGCTTAATTCTGCTGGACTATAGCCCATGGGTTCAAAATGGACTTTTTTCCTGAAATCGCAAATTACGATTTCTATGATATTGATGATCACGAGCATCACTCACTGAACACAAATTTGAAAATTTAGCTCTGAGAACTAAGTATTCACAAAAATAGAGAGATTTGAAATCCAAGGCTATTTTGCTTAATTCTGCTGGACTATAGCCCATGGGTTCAAAATGGACTTTTTTCCTGAAATCGCAAATTACGATTTCTATGATATTGTTGATCACGAGCATCACTCACTGAACACAAATTTGAAAATTTAGCTCTGAGAACTAAGTATTCACAAAAATAGAGAGATTTGAAATCCAAGGCTATTTTGCTTAATTCTGCTGGACTATAGCCCATGGGTTCAAAATGGACTTTTTTCCTGAAATCGCAAATTACGATTTCTATGATATTGATGATCACGAGCATCACTCACTGAACACAAATTTGAAAATTTAGCTCTGAGAACTAAGTATTCACAAAAATAGAGAGATTTGAAATCCGAGGCTATTTTGCTTAATTCTGCTGGACTATAGCCCATGGATTCAAAATGGACTTTTTTCCTGAAATCGCAAATTACGATTTCTATGATATTGTTGATCACGAGCATCACTCACTGAACACAAATTTGAAAATTTAGCTCTGAGAACTAAGTATTCACAAAAATAGAGAGATTTGAAATCCAAGGCTATTTTGCTTAATTCTGCTGGACTATAGCCCATGGGTTCAAAATGGACTTTTTTCCTGAAATCGCAAATTACGATTTCTATGATATTGATGATCACGAGCATCACTCACTGAACACAAATTTGAAAATTTAGCTCTGAGAACTAAGTATTCACAAAAATAGAGAGATTTGAAATCCAAGGCTATTTTGCTTAATTCTGCTGGACTATAGCCCATGGGTTCAAAATGGACTTTTTTCCTGAAATCGCAAATTACGATTTCTATGATATTGATGATCACGAGCATCACTCACTGAACACAAATTTGAAAATTTAGCTCTGAGAACTAAGTATTCACAAAAATAGAGAGATTTGAAATCCGAAGCTATTTTGCTTAATTCTGCTGGACTATAGCCCATGGATTCAAAATGGACTTTTTTCCTGAATTCGCAAATGAATTTCTGTGATATTGAATATCACGAGCATCACTCACTGAACACAAATTTGAGAATTTAGCTCTGAGAACCCATTATTCACAAAAATAGAGAGATTTGAAATCCGAGGCTATTTTGCTTAATTCTGCTGGACTATAGCCCATGGATTCAAAATGGACTTTTTTCCTGAAATCGGAAATTACGATTTCTATGATATTGATGATCACGAGCATCACTCACTGAACACAAATTTGAAAATTTAGCTCTGAGAAGCCATTATTCACAAAAATAGAGAGATTTGAAATCCGAGGCTATTTGGCTTAATTCTGCTGGACTATAGCCCATGGATTCAAAATGTACTTTTTTCCTGAAATCGCAAATTACGATTTCTATGATATTGATGATCACGAGCATCACTCACTGAACACAAATTTGAAAATTTAGCTCTGAGAACTAAGTATTCACAAAAATAGAGAGATTTGAAATCCGAGGCTATTTTGCTTAATTCTGCTGGACTATAGCCCATGGATTCAAAATGGACTTTTTTCCTGAAATCGCAAATTACGATTTCTATGATATTAAATATCACGAGCATCACCCACTGAACACAAATTTGAAAATTTAGCTCTGAGAACCCATTATTCACAAAAATAGAGAGGTTTGAAATCCGATGCTATTTGGCTTAATTCTGCTGGACTATAGCCCATGGATTCAAAATGTACTTTTTTCCTGAAATCGCAAATTACGATTTCTATGATATTGATGATCACGAGCATCACTCACTGAACACAAATTTGAAAATTTAGCTCTGAGAACTAAGTATTCACAAAAATAGAGAGATTTGAAATCCGAAGCTATTTTGCTTAATTCTGCTGGACTATAGCCCATGGATTCAAAATGGACTTTTTTCCTGAATTCGCAAATGAATTTCTGTGATATTGAATATCACGAGCATCACTCACTGAACACAAATTTGAGAATTTAGCTCTGAGAACCCATTATTCACAAAAATAGAGAGATTTGAAATCCGAGGCTATTTTGCTTAATTCTGCTGGACTATAGCCCATGGATTCAAAATGGACTTTTTTCCTGAAATCGCAAATTACGATTTCTATGATATTGATGATCACGAGCATCACTCACTGAACACAAATTTGAAAATTTAGCTCTGAGAAGCCATTATTCACAAAAATAGAGAGATTTGAAATCCGAGGCTATTTTGCTTAATTCTGCTGAACTATAGCCCATGGATTCAAAATGGACTTTTTTCCTGAAATCGCAAATTTCGATTTCTATGATATTGATGATCACGAGCATCACTCACTGAACACAAATTTGAAAATTTAGCTCTGAGAACCCATTATTCACAAAAATAGAGAGATTTGAAATCCGAGGCTATTTTGCTTAATTCTGCTGGACTATAGCCCATGGATTCAAAATGGACTTTTTTCCTGAAATCGCAAATTACGATTTCTATGATATTGATGATCACGAGCATCATTCACTGAACACAAATTTGAAAATTTAGCTCTGAGAACTAAGTATTCACAAAAATAGAGAGATTTGAAATCCGAGGCTATTTTGCTTAATTCTGCTGGACTATAGCCCATGGATTCAAAATGGACTTTTTCCCTGGAATCGCAAATTTCGATTTCTATGATATTGATGATCACGAGCATCACTCACTGAACACAAATTTGAAAATTTAGCTCTGAGAAGCCATTATTCACAAAAATAGAGAGATTTGAAATCCGAGGCTATTTTGCTTAATTCTGCTGGACTATAGCCCATGGATTCAAAATGGACTTTTTTCCTGAAATCGCAAATTACGATTTCTATGATATTGATGATCACGAGCATCACTCACTGAACACAAATTTGAAAATTTAGCTCTGAGAAGCCATTATTCACAAAAATAGAGAGATTTGAAATCCGAGGCTATTTGGCTTAATTCTGCTGGACTATAGCCCATGGATTCAAAATGTACTTTTTTCCTGAAATCGCAAATTACGATTTCTATGATATTGATGATCACGAGCATCACTCACTGAACACAAATTTGAAAATTTAGCTCTGAGAACTAAGTATTCACAAAAATAGAGAGATTTGAAATCCGAGGCTATTTTGCTTAATTCTGCTGGACTATAGCCCATGGATTCAAAATGGACTTTTTTCCTGAAATCGCAAATTACGATTTCTATGATATTGATGATCACGAGCATCACTCACTGAACACAAATTTGAAAATTTAGCTCTGAGAACTAAGTATTCACAAAAATAGAGAGATTTGAAATCCGAAGCTATTTTGCTTAATTCTGCTGGACTATAGCCCATGGATTCAAAATGGACTTTTTTCCTGAATTCGCAAATGAATTTCTGTGATATTGAATATCACGAGCATCACTCACTGAACACAAATTTGAGAATTTAGCTCTGAGAACCCATTATTCACAAAAATAGAGAGATTTGAAATCCGAGGCTATTTTGCTTAATTCTGCTGGACTATAGCCCATGGATTCAAAATGGACTTTTTTCCTGAAATCGCAAATTACGATTTCTATGATATTGATGATCACGAGCATCACTCACTAAACACAAATTTGAAAATTTAGCTCTGAGAAGCCATTATTCACAAAAATAGAGAGATTTGAAATCCGAGGCTATTTTGCTTAATTCTGCTGAACTATAGCCCATGGATTCAAAATGGACTTTTTTCCTGAAATCGCAAATTTCGATTTCTATGATATTGATGATCACGAGCATCACTCACTGAACACAAATTTGAAAATTTAGCTCTGAGAACCCATTATTCACAAAAATAGAGAGATTTGAAATCCGAGGCTATTTTGCTTAATTCTGCTGGACTATAGCCCATGGATTCAAAATGGACTTTTTTCCTGAAATCGCAAATTACGATTTCTATGATATTGATGATCACGAGCATCATTCACTGAACACAAATTTGAAAATTTAGCTCTGAGAACTAAGTATTCACAAAAATAGAGAGATTTGAAATCCGAGGCTATTTTGCTTAATTCTGCTGGACAATAGCCCATGGATTCAAAATGGACTTTTTCCCTGGAATCGCAAATTTCGATTTCTATGATATTGATGATCACGAGCATCACTCACTGAACACAAATTTGAAAATTTAGCTCTGAGAAGCCATTATTCACAAAAATAGAGAGATTTGAAATCCGAGGCTATTTTGCTTAATTCTGCTGGACTATAGCCCATGGATTCAAAATGGACTTTTTTCCTGAAATCGCAAATTTCGATTTCTATGATATTGATGATCACGAGCATCACTTACTGAACACAAATTTGGAAATTTAGCTCTGAGAAGCCATTATTCACAAAAATAGAGAGATTTGAAATCCGAGGCTATTTTGCTTAATTCTGCTGGACTATAGCCCATGGATTCAAAATGGACTTTTTTCCTGAAATCGCAAATTTCGATTTCTATGATATTGATGATCACGAGCATCACTCACTGAACACAAATTTGAAAATTTAGCTCTGAGAAGCCATTATTCACAAAAATAGAGAGATTTGAAATCCGAGGCTATTTTGCTTAATTCTGCTGGACTATAGCCCATGGATTCAAAATGGTCTTTTTTCCTTAAATCGCAAATTTCGTTTTCTATGATATTGATGATCACGAGCATCACTCACTGAACACAAATTTGAAAATTTAGCTCTGAGAAGCCATTATTCACAAAAATAGAGAGATTTGAAATCCGAGGCTATTTTGCTTAATTCTGCTGGACTATAGCCCATGGATTCAAAATGGACTTTTTTCCTGAAATCGCAAATTTCGATTTCTATGATATTGATGATCACGAGCATCACTCACTGAACACAAATTTGAAAATTTAGCTCTGAGAAGCCATTATTCACAAAAATAGAGAGATTTGAAATCCGAGGCTATTTTGCTTAATTCTGCTGGACTATAGCCCATGGATTCAAAATGGTCTTTTTTCCTTAAATCGCAAATTTCGTTTTCTATGATATTGATGATCACGAGCATCACTCACTGAACACAAATTTGAAAATTTAGCTCTGAGAAGCCATTATTCAGAAAAATAGAGAGATTTGAAATCCGAGGCTATTTTGCTTAATTCTGCTGGACTATAGCCCATGGATTCAAAATGGACTTTTTTCCTGAATTCGCAAATGACAATTTCTGTGATACTGAATATCACGAGCATCACTCACTGAACACAAATTTGAGAATTTAGCTCTGAGAACCCATTATTCACAAAAATAGAGAGATTTGAAATCCGAGGATATTTTGCTTAATTCTGCTGGACTATAGCCCATGGATTCAAAATGGACTTTTTTCCTGAAATCGCAAATTACGATTTCTATGATATTGATGATCACGAGCATCACTCACTGAACACAAATTTGAAAATTTAGCTCTGAGAACTAAGTATTCACAAAAATAGAGAGATTTGAAATCCGAGGCTATTTTGCTTAATTCTGCTGGACTATAGCCCATGGATTCAAAATGGACTTTTTTCCTGAATTCACAAATGACAATTTCTGTGATATTGAATATCACGAGCATCACTCACTGAACACAAATTTGAGAATTTAGCTCTGAGAACCCATTATTCACAAAAATAGAGAGATTTGAAATCCGAGGCTATTTTGCTTAATTCTGCTGGACTATAGCCCATGGATTCAAAATGGACTTTTTTCCTGAAATCGCAAATTACGATTTCTATGATATTAAATATCACGAGCATCACCCACTGAACACAAATTTGAAAATTTAGCTCTGAGAACCCATTATTCACAAAAATAGAGAGGTTTGAAATCCGATGCTATTTGGCTTAATTCTGCTGGACTATAGCCCATGGATTCAAAATGTACTTTTTTCCTGAAATCGCAAATTACGATTTCTATGATATTGATGATCACGAGCATCACTCACTGAACACAAATTTGAAAATTTAGCTCTGAGAACTAAGTATTCACAAAAATAGAGAGATTTGAAATCCGAGGCTATTTTGCTTAATTCTGCTGGACTATAGCCCATGGATTCAAAATGGACTTTTTTCCTGAAATCGCAAATTACGATTTCTATGATATTGATGATCACGAGCATCACTCACTGAACACAAATTTGAAAATTTAGCTCTGAGAACTAAGTATTCACAAAAATAGAGAGATTTGAAATCCGAGGCTATTTTGCTTAATTCTGCTGGACTATAGCCCATGGATTCAAAATGGACTTTTTTCCTGAAATCGCAAATTTCGATTTCTATGATATTGATGATCACGAGCATCACTCACTGAACACAAATTTGAAAATTTAGCTCTGAGAACTAAGTATTACAAAAATAGCCCATGGATTCAAAATGGACTTTTTTCCTGAAATCGCAAATTACGATTTCTATGATATTGATGATCACGAGCATCACTCCCTGAACACAAATTTGAAAATTTAGCTCTGAGAACTAAGTATTCACAAAAATAGTGAGATTTGAAATCCGAGGCTATTTTGCTTAATTCTGCTGGACTATAGGCCATGGATTCAAAATGGACTTTTTTCCTGAAATCGCAAATTACGATTTCTATGATATTGATGATCACGAGCATCACTCACTGAACACAAATTTGAAAATTTAGCTCTGAGAAGCCATTATTCACAAAAACAGAAAGATTTGAAATCCCAGGCTATTTTGCTTAATTCTGCTGGACTATAGCCCATGGATTCAAAATGGACTTTTTTCCTGAAATCGCAAATTACGATTTCTATGATATTGATGATCACGAGCATCACTCACTGAACACAAATTTTAAAATTTAGCTCTGAGAACTAAGTATTCACAAAAACAGAAAGATTTGAAATCCGAGGCTATTTTGCTTAATTCTGCTGGACTATAGCCCATGGATTCAAAATGGACTTTTTTCCTGAAATCGCAAATTACGATTTCTATGATATTGATGATTACGAGCATCACTCACTGAACACAAATTTGAAAATTTAGCTCTGAGAAGCCATTATTCACAAAAACAGAAAGATTTGAAATCCGAGGCTATTTTGCTTAATTCTGCTGGACTATAGCCCATGGATTCAAAATGGACTTTTTTCCTGAAATCGCAAATTACGATTTCTATGATATTGATGATCACGAGCATCACTCACTGAACACAAATTTGAAAATTTAGCTCTGAGAACTAAGTATTCACAAAAATAGAGAGATTCGAAATCCGAGGCCATTTTGCTTAATTCTGCTGAACTATAGCCCATGGATTCAAAATGGACTTTTTTCCTGAAATCCCAAATTACGATTTCTATGATATTGATGATCACGAGCATCTTTTATTGAACACAAATTTGAAAATTTAGCTCTGAGAAGCCATTATTCACAAAAAGAGGAAGATTTGAAATCCGAGGCTATTTTGCTTAATTCTGCAGGACTATAGCCCATGGATTCAAAATGGACTTTTTCCTGAAATCGCAAATTACGATTTCTATGATATTGATGATCACGAGTATCACTCACTGAACACAAATTTGAAAATTTAGCTCTGAGAACTAAGTATTCACAAAAATAGAGAGATTTCAAATCCAAGGCTATTTTGCTTAATTCTGCTGGACTATAGCCCATGGATTCAAAATGGTCTTTTTTCCTTAAATCGCAAATTTCGTTTTCTATGATATTGATGATCACGAGCATCACTCACTGAACACAAATTTGAAAATTTAGCTCTGAGAAGCCATTATTCACAAAAATAGAGAGATTTGAAATCCGAGGCTATTTTGCTTAATTCTGCTGGACTATAGCCCATGGATTCAAAATGGACTTTTTTCCTGAAATCGCAAATTTCGATTTCTATGATATTGATGATCACGAGCATCACTCACTGAACACAAATTTGAAAATTTAGCTCTGAGAAGCCATTATTCACAAAAATAGAGAGATTTGAAATCCGAGGCTATTTTGCTTAATTCTGCTGGACTATAGCCCATGGATTCAAAATGGACTTTTTTCCTGAAATCGCAAATTACGATTTCTATGATTTTGATGATCACGAGCATCACTCACTGAACACAAATTTGAAAATTTAGCTCTGAGAACTAAGTATTCACAAAAATAGAGAGATTTGAAATCCGAGGCTATTTTGCTTAATTCTGCTGGACTATAGCCCATGGATTCAAAATGGACTTTTTTCCTGAAATCGCAAATTTCGATTTCTATGATATTGATGATCACGAGCATCACTCACTGAACACAAATTTGAAAATTTAGCTCTGCGAAGCCATTATTCACAAAAATAGAGAGATTTGAAATCCGAGGCTATTTTGCTTAATTCTGCTGGACTATAGCCCATGGATTCAAAATGGACTTTTTTCCTGAAATCGCAAATTACGATTTCTATGATATTGATGATCACGAGCATCACTCACTGAACACAAATTTGAAAATTTAGCTCTGAGAACTAAGTATTCACAAAAATAGAGAGATTTGAAATCCGAGGCTATTTTGCTTAATTCTGCTGGACTATAGCCCATGGATTCAAAATGGACTTTTTTCCTGAAATCGCAAATTTCGATTTCTATGATATTGATGATCACGAGCATCACTCACTGAACACAAATTTGAAAATTTAGCTCTGAGAACTAAGTATTACAAAAATAGCCCATGGATTCAAAATGGACTTTTTTCCTGAAATCGCAAATTACGATTTCTATGATATTGATGATCACGAGCATCACTCCCTGAACACAAATTTGAAAATTTAGCTCTGAGAACTAAGTATTCACAAAAATAGTGAGATTTGAAATCCGAGGCTATTTTGCTTAATTCTGCTGGACTATAGGCCATGGATTCAAAATGGACTTTTTTCCTGAAATCGCAAATTACGATTTCTATGATATTGATGATCACGAGCATCACTCACTGAACACAAATTTGAAAATTTAGCTCTGAGAAGCCATTATTCACAAAAACAGAAAGATTTGAGATCCCAGGCTATTTTGCTTAATTCTGCTGGACTATAGCCCATGGATTCAAAATGGACTTTTTTCCTGAAATCGCAAATTACGATTTCTATGATATTGATGATCACGAGCATCACTCACTGAACACAAATTTTAAAATTTAGCTCTGAGAACTAAGTATTCACAAAAACAGAAAGATTTGAAATCCGAGGCTATTTTGCTTAATTCTGCTGGACTATAGCCCATGGATTCAAAATGGACTTTTTTCCTGAAATCGCAAATTACGATTTCTATGATATTGATGATTACGAGCATCACTCACTGAACACAAATTTGAAAATTTAGCTCTGAGAAGCCATTATTCACAAAAACAGAAAGATTTGAAATCCGAGGCTATTTTGCTTAATTCTGCTGGACTATAGCCCATGGATTCAAAATGGACTTTTTTCCTGAAATCGCAAATTACGATTTCTATGATATTGATGATCACGAGCATCACTCACTGAACACAAATTTGAAAATTTAGCTCTGAGAACTAAGTATTCACAAAAATAGAGAGATTCGAAATCCGAGGCCATTTTGCTTAATTCTGCTGAACTATAGCCCATGGATTCAAAATGGACTTTTTTCCTGAAATCCCAAATTACGATTTCTATGATATTGATGATCACGAGCATCTTTTATTGAACACAAATTTGAAAATTTAGCTCTGAGAAGCCATTATTCACAAAAAGAGGAAGATTTGAAATCCGAGGCTATTTTGCTTAATTCTGCTGGACTATAGCCCATGGATTCAAAATGGACTTTTTTCCTGAAATCGCAAATTACGATTTCTATGATATTGATGATCACGAGTATCACTCACTGAACACAAATTTGAAAATTTAGCTCTGAGAACTAAGTATTACAAAAATAGTGAGATTTGAAATCCGAGGCTATTTTGCTTAATTCTGCTGGACTATAGCCCATGGATTCAAAATGGACTTTTTTCCTGAAATCGCAAATTACGATTTCTATGATATTGATGATCACGAGTATCACTCACTGAACACAAATTTGAAAATTTAGCTCTGAGAACTAAGTATTACAAAAATAGTGAGATTTGAAATCCGAGGCTATTTTGCTTAATTCTGCTGGACTATAGCCCATGGATTCAAAATGGACTTTTTTCCTGAAATCGCAAATTACAATTTCTATGATATTGATGATCACGAGCATCACTCACTGAACACAAATTTGAAATTTAGCTCTGAGAACTAAGTATTCACAAAAATAGAGAGATTCGAAATCCGAGGCCATTTTGCTTAATTCAGCTGGACTATAGCCCGTGGATTCAAAATGGACTTTTTTCCTGAAATCGCAAATTACGATTTCTATGATATTGATGATCACGAGCATCACTTACTGAACACAAATTTGAAAATTTAGCTCTGAGAAGCCATTATTCACAAAAACAGAAAGTTTTGAAATCCGAGGCTATTTTGCTTAATTCTGCTGGACTATAGCCCATGGATTCAAAATGGACTTTTTTCCTGAAATCGCAAATTACGATTTCTATGATATTGATGATCACGAGCATCACTCACTGAGCACAAATTTGAAAATTTAGCTCTGAGAACTAAGTATTCACAAAAATAGAGAGATTCGAAATCCGAGTCCATTTTGCTTAATTCTGCTGGACTATAGTCCATGGATTCAAAATGGACTTTTTTCCTGTAATCGCAAGTTACGATTTCTATGATACTGATGATCACGAGCATCGCTCACTGAACACAAATTTGAAAATTTAGGTCTGAGAACTAAGTATTCACAAAAATAGTGAGATTTGAAATCCGAGGCTATTTTGCTTAATTCTGCTGGACTATAGCCCTTGGATTCAAAATGGACTTTTTTCCTGAAATCGCAAATTACGATTTCTATGATATTGATGATCACGAGCATCACTCACTGAACACAAATTTGAAAATTTAGCTCTGAGAACTAAGTATTCACAAAAATAGAGAGATTCGAAATCCGAGGCCATTTTGCTTAATTCTGCTGGACTATAGCCCATGGATTCAAAATGGACTTTTTTCCTGAAATCGCAAATTACGATTCCTATGATATTGATGATCACGAGCATCACTTACTGAACACAAATTTGAAAATCTAGCTCTGAGAAGCCATTATTCACAAAAACAGAAAGATTTGAAATCCGAGGCTATTTTGCTTAATTCTGCTGGACTATAGCCCATGGATTCAAAATGGACTTTTTTCTTGAAATCGCAAATTGCGATTTCTATGATATTGATGATCACGAGCATCACTCACTGAACACAAATTTGAAAATTTAGCTCTGAGAACTAAGTATTCACAAAAATAGAGAGATTCGAAATCCGAGGCCATTTTGCTTAATTCTGCTGGACTATAGTCCATGGATTCAAAATGGACTTTTTTCCTGTAATCGCAAATTACGATTTCTATGATATTGATGATCACGAGCATCACTCACTGAACACAAATTTGAAAATTTAGCTCTGAGAACTAAGTATTCACAAAAATAGTGAGATTTGAAATCCGAGGCTATTTTGCTTAATTCTGCTGGACTATAGCCCTTGGATTCAAAATGGACTTTTTTCCTGAAATCGCAAATTACGATTTCTATGATATTGATGATCACGAGCATCACTCACTGAACACAAATTTGAAAATTTAGCTCTGAGAACTAAGTATTCACAAAAATAGAGAGATTCGAAATCCGAGGCCATTTTGCTTAATTCTGCTGGACTATAGCCCATGGATTCAAAATGGACTTTTTTCCTGAAATCGCAAATTACGATTTCTATGATATTGATGATCACGAGCATCACTTACTGAACACAAATTTGAAAATTTAGCTCTGAGAAGCCATTATTCACAAAAACAGAAAGATTTGAAATCCGAGGCTATTTTGCTTAATTCTGCTGGACTATAGCCCATGGATTCAAAATGGACTTTTTTCTTGAAATCGCAAATTGCGATTTCTATGATATTGATGATCACGAGCATCACTCACTGAACACAAATTTGAAAATTTAGCTCTGAGAACTAAGTATTCACAAAAATAGAGAGATTCGAAATCCGAGGCCATTTTGCTTAATTCTTTCGGACTATAGTCCATGGATTCAAAATGGACTTTTTTCCTGTAATCGCAAATTACGATTTCTATGATATTGATGATCACGAGCATCGCTCACTGAACACAAATTTGAAAATTTAGGTCTGAGAACTAAGTATTCACAAAAATAGTGAGATTTGAAATCCGAGGCTATTTTGCTTAATTCTGCTGGACTATATCCCATGGATTCAAAATGGACTTTTTTCCTGAAATCGCAAATTACGATTTCTATGATATTGATGATCACGACCATCACTTACTGAACACAAATTTGAAAATTTAGCTCTGAGAAGCCATTATTCACAAAAACAGAAAGATTTGAAATCCGAGGCTATTTTGCTTAATTCTGCTGGACTATAGCCCATGGATTCAAAATGGACTTTTTTCTTGAAATCGCAAATTGCGATTTCTATGATATTGATGATCACGAGCATCACTCACTGAACACAAATTTGAAAATTTAGGTCTGAGAACTAAGTATTCACAAAAATAGTGAGATTTGAAATCCGAGGCTATTTTGCTTAATTCTGCTGGACTATAGCCCATGGATTCAAAATGTACTTTTTTCCTGAAATCGCAAATTACGATTTCTATGATATTGATGATCACGAGCATCACTCACTGAACACAAATTTGAAAATTTAGCTCTGAGAACTAAGTATTCACAAAAATAGAGAGATTTGAAATCCGAGGCTATTTTGCTTAATTCTGCTGGACTATAGCCCATGGATTCAAAATGGACTTTTTTCCTGAAATCGCAAATTACGATTTCTATGATATTGATGATCACGAGCATCACTTACTGAACACAAATTTGAAAATTTAGCTCTGAGAAGCCATTATTCACAAAAACAGAAAGATTTGAAATCCGAGGCTATTTTGCTTAATTCTGCTGGACTATAGCCCATGGATTCAAAATGGACTTTTTTCTTGAAATCGCAAATTGCGATTTCTATGATATTGATGATCACGAGCATCACTCACTGAACACAAATTTGAAAATTTAGCTCTGAGAACTAAGTATTCACAAAAATAGAGAGATTCGAAATCCGAGGCCATTTTGCTTAATTCTTTCGGACTATAGCCCATGGATTCAAAATGTACTTTTTTCCTGAAATCGCAAATTACGATTTCTATGATATTGATGATCACGAGCATCACTCACTGAACACAAATTTGAAAATTTAGCTCTGAGAACTAAGTATTCACAAAAATAGAGAGATTCGAAATCCGAGTCCATTTTGCTTAATTCTGCTGGACTATAGTCCATGGATTCAAAATGGACTTTTTTCCTGTAATCGCAAGTTACGATTTCTATGATATTGATGATCACGAGCATCGCTCACTGAACACAAATTTGAAAATTTAGGTCTGAGAACTAAGTATTCACAAAAATAGTGAGATTTGAAATCCGAGGCTATTTTGCTTAATTCTGCTGGACTATAGCCCTTGGATTCAAAATGGACTTTTTTCCTGAAATCGCAAATTACGATTTCTATGATATTGATGATCACGAGCATCACTCACTGAACACAAATTTGAAAATTTAGCTCTGAGAACTAAGTATTCACAAAAATAGAGAGATTCGAAATCCGAGGCCATTTTGCTTAATTCTGCTGGACTATAGCCCATGGATTCAAAATGGACTTTTTTCCTGAAATCGCAAATTACGATTCCTATGATATTGATGATCACGAGCATCACTTACTGAACACAAATTTGAAAATCTAGCTCTGAGAAGCCATTATTCACAAAAACAGAAAGATTTGAAATCCGAGGCTATTTTGCTTAATTCTGCTGGACTATAGCCCATGGATTCAAAATGGACTTTTTTCTTGAAATCGCAAATTGCGATTTCTATGATATTGATGATCACGAGCATCACTCACTGAACACAAATTTGAAAATTTAGCTCTGAGAACTAAGTATTCACAAAAATAGAGAGATTCGAAATCCGAGGCCATTTTGCTTAATTCTGCTGGACTATAGTCCATGGATTCAAAATGGACTTTTTTCCTGTAATCGCAAATTACGATTTCTATGATATTGATGATCACGAGCATCACTCACTGAACACAAATTTGAAAATTTAGCTCTGAGAACTAAGTATTCACAAAAATAGTGAGATTTGAAATCCGAGGCTATTTTGCTTAATTCTGCTGGACTATAGCCCTTGGATTCAAAATGGACTTTTTTCCTGAAATCGCAAATTACGATTTCTATGATATTGATGATCACGAGCATCACTCACTGAACACAAATTTGAAAATTTAGCTCTGAGAACTAAGTATTCACAAAAATAGAGAGATTCGAAATCCGAGGCCATTTTGCTTAATTCTGCTGGACTATAGCCCATGGATTCAAAATGGACTTTTTTCCTGAAATCGCAAATTACGATTTCTATGATATTGATGATCACGAGCATCACTTACTGAACACAAATTTGAAAATTTAGCTCTGAGAAGCCATTATTCACAAAAACAGAAAGATTTGAAATCCGAGGCTATTTTGCTTAATTCTGCTGGACTATAGCCCATGGATTCAAAATGGACTTTTTTCTTGAAATCGCAAATTGCGATTTCTATGATATTGATGATCACGAGCATCACTCACTGAACACAAATTTGAAAATTTAGCTCTGAGAACTAAGTATTCACAAAAATAGAGAGATTCGAAATCCGAGGCCATTTTGCTTAATTCTTTCGGACTATAGTCCATGGATTCAAAATGGACTTTTTTCCTGTAATCGCAAATTACGATTTCTATGATATTGATGATCACGAGCATCGCTCACTGAACACAAATTTGAAAATTTAGGTCTGAGAACTAAGTATTCACAAAAATAGTGAGATTTGAAATCCGAGGCTATTTTGCTTAATTCTGCTGGACTATATCCCATGGATTCAAAATGGACTTTTTTCCTGAAATCGCAAATTACGATTTCTATGATATTGATGATCACGACCATCACTTACTGAACACAAATTTGAAAATTTAGCTCTGAGAAGCCATTATTCACAAAAACAGAAAGATTTGAAATCCGAGGCTATTTTGCTTAATTCTGCTGGACTATAGCCTATGGATTCAAAATGGACTTTTTTCTTGAAATCGCAAATTGCGATTTCTATGATATTGATGATCACGAGCATCACTCACTGAACACAAATTTGAAAATTTAGGTCTGAGAACTAAGTATTCACAAAAATAGTGAGATTTGAAATCCGAGGCTATTTTGCTTAATTCTGCTGGACTATAGCCCATGGATTCAAAATGTACTTTTTTCCTGAAATCGCAAATTACGATTTCTATGATATTGATGATCACGAGCATCACTCACTGAACACAAATTTGAAAATTTAGCTCTGAGAACTAAGTATTCACAAAAATAGAGAGATTTGAAATCCGAGGCTATTTTGCTTAATTCTGCTGGACTATAGCCCATGGATTCAAAATGGACTTTTTTCCTGAAATCGCAAATTACGATTTCTATGATATTGATGATCACGAGCATCACTTACTGAACACAAATTTGAAAATTTAGCTCTGAGAAGCCATTATTCACAAAAACAGAAAGATTTGAAATCCGAGGCTATTTTGCTTAATTCTGCTGGACTATAGCCCATGGATTCAAAATGGACTTTTTTCTTGAAATCGCAAATTGCGATTTCTATGATATTGATGATCACGAGCATCACTCACTGAACACAAATTTGAAAATTTAGCTCTGAGAACTAAGTATTCACAAAAATAGAGAGATTCGAAATCCGAGGCCATTTTGCTTAATTCTTTCGGACTATAGTCCATGGATTCAAAATGGACTTTTTTCCTGAAATCGCAAATTACGATTTCTATGATATTGATAATCACGAGCATCACTCACTGAACACAAATTTGAAAATTTAGCTCTGAGAACTAAGTATTCACAAAAATAGAGAGATTCGAAATCCGAGGCCATTTTGCTTAATTCTGCTGGACTATAGCCCATGGATTCAAAATGGACTTTTTTCCTGAAATCGCAAATTACGATTTCTATGATATTGATAATCACGAGCATCACTCACTGAACACAAATTTGAAAATTTAGCTCTGAGAACTAAGTATTCACAAAAATAGTGAGATTTGAAATCCGAGGCTATTTTGCTTAATTCTGCTGGACTATAGCCCATGGATTCAAAATGGACTTTTTTCCTGAAATCGCAAATTACGATTTCTATGATATTGATAATCACGAGCATCACTCACTGAACACAAATTTGAAAATTTAGCTCTGAGAACTAAGTATTCACAAAAATAGAGAGATTCGAAATCCGAGGCCATTTTGCTTAATTCTGCTGGACTATAGCCCATGGATTCAAAATGGACTTTTTTCCTGAAATCGCAAATTACGATTTCTATGATATTGATGACCACGGGCATCACTTACTGAACACAAATTTGAAAATTTAGCTCTGAGAAGCCATTATTCACAAAAACAGAAAGATTTGAAATCCGAGGCTATTTTGCTTAATTCTGCTGGACTATAGCCCATGGATTCAAAATGGACTTTTTTCTTGAAATCGCAAATTGCGATTTCTATGATATTGATGATCACGAGCATCACTCACTGAACACAAATTTGAAAATTTAGCTCTGAGAACTAAGTATTCACAAAAATAGAGAGATTCGAAATCCGAGGCCATTTTGCTTAATTCTTTCGGACTATAGTCCATGGATTCAAAATGGACTTTTTTCCTGTAATCGCAAATTACGATTTCTATGATATTGATGATCACGAGCATCGCTCACTGAACACAAATTTGAAAATTTAGGTCTGAGAACTAAGTATTCACAAAAATAGTGAGATTTGAAATCCGAGGCTATTTTGCTTAATTCTGCTGGACTATATCCCATGGATTCAAAATGGACTTTTTTCCTGAAATCGCAAATTACGATTTCTATGATATTGATGATCACGAGCATCACTTACTGAACACAAATTTGAAAATTTAGCTCTGAGAAGCCATTATTCACAAAAACAGAAAGATTTGAAATCCGAGGCTATTTTGCTTAATTCTGCTGGACTATAGCCCATGGATTCAAAATGGACTTTTTTCTTGAAATCGCAAATTGCGATTTCTATGATATTGATGATCACGAGCATCACTCACTGAACACAAATTTGAAAATTTAGGTCTGAGAACTAAGTATTCACAAAAATAGTGAGATTTGAAATCCGAGGCTATTTTGCTTAATTCTGCTGGACTATATCCCATGGATTCAAAATGGACTTTTTTCCTGAAATCGCAAATTACGATTTCTATGATATTGATGATCACGAGCATCACTTACTGAACACAAATTTGAAAATTTAGCTCTGAGAAGCCATTATTCACAAAAACAGAAAGATTTGAAATCCGAGGCTATTTTGCTTAATTCTGCTGGACTATAGCCCATGGATTCAAAATGGACTTTTTTCTTGAAATCGCAAATTGCGATTTCTATGATATTGATGATCACGAGCATCACTCACTGAACACAAATTTGAAAATTTAGCTCTGAGAACTAAGTATTCACAAAAATAGAGAGATTCGAAATCCGAGGCCATTTTGCTTAATTCTTTCGGACTATAGTCCATGGATTCAAAATGGACTTTTTTCCTGAAATCGCAAATTACGATTTCTATGATATTGATGATCACGAGCATCACTCGCTGAACACAAATTTGAAAATTTAGCTCTGAGAACTAAGTATTCACAAAAATAGAGAGATTTGAAATCCGAGGCTATTTTGCTTAATTCTGCTGGACTATATCCCATGGATTCAAAATGGACTTTTTTCCTGAAATCGCAAATTACGATTTCTATGATATTGATGATCACGAGCATCACTTACTGAACACAAATTTGAAAATTTAGCTCTGAGAAGCCATTATTCAAAAAAACAGAAAGATTTGAAATCCGAGGCTATTTTGCTTAATTCTGCTGGACTATAGCCCATGGATTCAAAATGGACTTTTTTCCTGAAATCGCAAATTACGATTTCTATGATATTGATGATCACGAGCATCACTCGCTGAACACAAATTTGAAAATTTAGCTCTGAGAACTAAGTATTCACAAAAATAGTGAGATTTGAAATCCGAGGCTATTTTGCTTAATTCTGCTGGACTATAGCCCATGGATTCAAAATGGACTTTTTTCCTGAAATCGCAAATTACGATTTCTATGATATTGATGATCACGAGCATCACTTACTGAACACAAATTTGAAAATTTAGCTCTAAGAAGCCATTATTCAAAAAACAGAAAGATTTGAAATCCGAGGCTATTTTGCTTAATTCTGCTGGACTATAGCCCATGGATTCAAAATGGACTTTTTTCCTGAAATCGCAATTTACGATTTCTATGATATTGATGATCACGAGCATCACTCGCTGAACACAAATTTGAAAATTTAGCTCTGAGAACTAAGTATTCACAAAAATAGTGAGATTTGAAATCCGAGGCTATTTTGCTTAATTCTGCTGGACTATAGCCCATGGATTCAAAATGGACTTTTTTCCTGAAATCGCAAATTACGATTTCTATGATATTGATGATCACGAGCATCACTCACTAAACACAAATTTGAAAATTTAGCTCTGAGAACTAAGTATTCACAAAAATAGTGAGATTTGAAATCCGAGGCTATTTTGCTTAATTCTGCTGGACTATAGCCCATGGATTCAAAATGGACTTTTTTCCTGAAATCGCAAATTACGATTTCTATGATATTGATGATCACGAGCATCACTTACTGAACACAAATTTGAAAATTTAGCTCTGAGAAGCCATTATTCAAAAAAACAGAAAGATTTGAAATCCGAGGCTATTTTGCTTAATTCTGCTGGACTATAGCCCATGGATTCAAAATGGACTTTTTTCCTGAAATCGCAAATTACGATTTCTATGATATTGATGATCACGAGCATCACTCGCTGAACACAAATTTGAAAATTTAGCTCTGAGAACTAAGTATTCACAAAAATAGTGAGATTTGAAATCCGAGGCTATTTTGCTTAATTCTGCTGGACTATAGCCCATGGATTCAAAATGGACTTTTTTTCTGAAATCGCAAATTACGATTTCTATGATATTGATGATCACGAGCATCACTCACTGAACACAAATTTGAAAATTTAGCTCTGTGAACTAAGTATTCACAAAAATAGAGAGATTTGAAATCCGAGGCTATTTTGCTTAATTCTGCTGGACTATAGCCCATGGATTCAAAATGGACTTTTTTCCTGAAATCGCAAATTACGATTTCTATGATATTGATGATCACGAGCATCACTTACTGAACACAAATTTGAAAATTTAGCTCTGAGAAGCCATTACTCACAAAAACAGAAAGATTTGAAATCCGAGGCTATTTTGCTTAATTCTGCTGGACTATAGCCCATGGATTCAAAATGGACTTTTTTCCTGAAATCGCAAATTACGATTTCTATGATATTGATGATCACGAGCATCACTTACTGAACACAAATTTGAAAATTTAGCTCTGAGAAGCCATTATTCAAAAAAACAGAAAGATTTGAAATCCGAGGCTATTTTGCTTAATTCTGCTGGACTATAGCCCATGGATTCAAAATGGACTTTTTTCCTGAAATCGCAAATTACGATTTCTATGATATTGATGATCACGAGCATCACTCACTGAACACAAATTTGAAAATTTAGCTCTGTGAACTAAGTATTCACAAAAATAGAGAGATTTGAAATCCGAGGCTATTTTGCTTAATTCTGCTGGACTATAGCCCATGGATTCAAAATGGACTTTTTTCCTGAAATCGCAAATTACGATTTCTATGATATTGATGATCACGAGCATCACTCACTGAACACAAATTTGAAAATTTAGCTCTGAGAACTAAGTATTCACAAAAATAGAGAGATTCGAAATCCGAGGCCATTTTGCTTAATTCTGCTGGACTATAGCCCATGGATTCAAAATGGACTTTTTTCCTGAAATCGCAAATTACGATTTCTATGATATTGATGATCACGAGCATCACTTACTGAACACAAATTTGAAAATTTAGCTCTGAGAAGCCATTACTCACAAAAACAGAAAGATTTGAAATCCGAGGCTATTTTGCTTAATTCTGCTGGACTATAGCCCATGGATTCAAAATGGACTTTTTTCCTGAAATCGCAAATTACGATTTCTATGATATTGATGATCGCGAGCATCACTCACTGAACACAAATTTGAAAATTTAGCTCTGAGAACTAAGTATTCACAAAAATAGTGAGATTTGAAATCCGAGGCTATTTTGCTTAATTCTGCTGGACTATAGCCCATGGATTCAAAATGGACTTTTTTCCTGAAATCGCAAATTACGATTTCTATGATATTGATGATCACGAGCATCACTCGCTGAACACAAATTTGAAAATTTAGCTCTGAGAACTAAGTATTCACAAAAATAGTGAGATTTGAAATCCGAGGCTATTTTGCTTAATTCTGCTGGACTATAGCCCATGGATTCAAAATGGACTTTTTTCCTGAAATCGCAAATTACGATTTCTATGATATTGATGATCACGAGCATCACTCACTGAACACAAATTTGAAAATTTAGCTCTGAGAACTAAGTATTCACAAAAATAGTGAGATTTGAAATCCGAGGCTATTTTGCTTAATTCTGCTGGACTATAGCCCATGGATTCAAAATGGACTTTTTTTCTGAAATCGCAAATTACGATTTCTATGATATTGATGATCACGAGCATCACTCACTGAACACAAATTTGAAAATTTAGCTCTGTGAACTAAGTATTCACAAAAATAGAGAGATTTGAAATCCGAGGCTATTTTGCTTAATTCTGCTGGACTATAGCCCATGGATTCAAAATGGACTTTTTTCCTGAAATCGCAAATTACGATTTCTATGATATTGATGATCACGAGCATCACTTACTGAACACAAATTTGAAAATTTAGCTCTGAGAAGCCATTATTCACAAAAACAGAAAGATTTGAAATCCGAGGCTATTTTGCTTAATTCTGCTGGACTATAGCCCATGGATTCAAAATGGACTTTTTTCCTGAAATCGCAAATTACGATTTCTATGATATTGATGATCACGAGCATCACTCACTGAACACAAATTTGAAAATTTAGCTCTGAGAACTAAGTATTCACAAAAATAGTGAGATTTGAAATCCGAGGCTATTTTGCTTAATTCTGCTGGACTATAGCCCATGGATTCAAAATGGACTTTTTTCCTGAAATCGCAAATTACGATTTCTATGATATTGATGATCACGAGCATCACTTACTGAACACAAATTTGAAAATTTAGCTCTGAGAAGCCATTATTCACAAAAACAGAAAGATTTGAAATCCGAGGCTATTTTGCTTAATTCTGCTGGACTATAGCCCATGGATTCAAAATGGACTTTTTTCCTGAAATCGCAAATTACGATTTCTATGATATTGATGATCACGAGCATCACTTACTGAACACAAATTTGAAAATTTAGCTCTGAGAAGCCATTATTCAAAAAAACAGAAAGATTTGAAATCCGAGGCTATTTTGCTTAATTCTGCTGGACTATAGCCCATGGATTCAAAATGGACTTTTTTCCTGAAATCGCAAATTACGATTTCTATGATATTGATGATCACGAGCATCACTCACTGAACACAAATTTGAAAATTTAGCTCTGTGAACTAAGTATTCACAAAAATAGAGAGATTTGAAATCCGAGGCTATTTTGCTTAATTCTGCTGGACTATAGCCCATGGATTCAAAATGGACTTTTTTCCTGAAATCGCAAATTACGATTTCTATGATATTGATGATCACGAGCATCACTCACTGAACACAAATTTGAAAATTTAGCTCTGAGAACTAAGTATTCACAAAAATAGAGAGATTCGAAATCCGAGGCCATTTTGCTTAATTCTGCTGGACTATAGCCCATGGATTCAAAATGGACTTTTTTCCTGAAATCGCAAATTACGATTTCTATGATATTGATGATCACGAGCATCACTTACTGAACACAAATTTGAAAATTTAGCTCTGAGAAGCCATTACTCACAAAAACAGAAAGATTTGAAATCCGAGGCTATTTTGCTTAATTCTGCTGGACTATAGCCCATGGATTCAAAATGGACTTTTTTCCTGAAATCGCAAATTACGATTTCTATGATATTGATGATCACGAGCATCACTCACTGAACACAAATTTGAAAATTTAGCTCTGAGAACTAAGTATTCACAAAAATAGTGAGATTTGAAATCCGAGGCTATTTTGCTTAATTCTGCTGGACTATAGCCCATGGATTCAAAATGGACTTTTTTCCTGAAATCGCAAATTACGATTTCTATGATATTGATGATCACGAGCATCACTCGCTGAACACAAATTTGAAAATTTAGCTCTGAGAACTAAGTATTCACAAAAATAGTGAGATTTGAAATCCGAGGCTATTTTGCTTAATTCTGCTGGACTATAGCCCATGGATTCAAAATGGACTTTTTTCCTGAAATCGCAAATTACGATTTCTATGATATTGATGATCACGAGCATCACTCACTGAACACAAATTTGAAAATTTAGCTCTGAGAACTAAGTATTCACAAAAATAGTGAGATTTGAAATCCGAGGCTATTTTGCTTAATTCTGCTGGACTATAGCCCATGGATTCAAAATGGACTTTTTTTCTGAAATCGCAAAATACGATTTCTATGATATTGATGATCACGAGCATCACTCACTGAACACAAATTTGAAAATTTAGCTCTGTGAACTAAGTATTCACAAAAATAGAGAGATTTGAAATCCGAGGCTATTTTGCTTAATTCTGCTGGACCATAGCCCATGGATTCAAAATGGACTTTTTTCCTGAAATCGCAAATTACGATTTCTATGATATTGATGATCACGAGCATCACTTACTGAACACAAATTTGAAAATTTAGCTCTGAGAAGCCATTATTCACAAAAACAGAAAGATTTGAAATCCGAGGCTATTTTGCTTAATTCTGCTGGACTATAGCCCATGGATTCAAAATGGACTTTTTTCCTGAAATCGCAAATTACGATTTCTATGATATTGATGATCACGAGCATCACTCACTGAACACAAATTTGAAAATTTAGCTCTGAGAACTAAGTATTCACAAAAATAGTGAGATTTGAAATCCGAGGCTATTTTGCTTAATTCTGCTGGACTATAGCCCATGGATTCAAAATGGACTTTTTTCCTGAAATCGCAAATTACGATTTCTATGATATTGATGATCACGAGCATCACTTACTGAACACAAATTTGAAAATTTAGCTCTGAGAAGCCATTATTCAAAAAAACAGAAAGATTTGAAATCCGAGGCTATTTTGCTTAATTCTGCTGGACTATAGCCCATGGATTCAAAATGGACTTTTTTCCTGAAATCGCAAATTACGATTTCTATGATATTGATGATCACGAGCATCACTTACTGAACACAAATTTGAAAATTTAGCTCTGAGAAGCCATTATTCAAAAAAACAGAAAGATTTGAAATCCGAGGCTATTTTGCTTAATTCTGCTGGACTATAGCCCATGGATTCAAAATGGACTTTTTTCCTGAAATCGCAAATTACGATTTCTATGATATTGATGATCACGAGCATCACTCACTGAACACAAATTTGAAAATTTAGCTCTGTGAACTAAGTATTCACAAAAATAGAGAGATTTGAAATCCGAGGCTATTTTGCTTAATTCTACTGGACTATAGCCCATGGATTCAAAATGGACTTTTTTCCTGAAATCGCAAATTACGATTTCTATGATATTGATGATCACGAGCATCACTCACTGAACACAAATTTGAAAATTTAGCTCTGAGAACTAAGTATTCACAAAAATAGAGAGATTCGAAATCCGAGGCCATTTTGCTTAATTCTGCTGGACTATAGCCCATGGATTCAAAATGGACTTTTTTCCTGAAATCGCAAATTACGATTTCTATGATATTGATGATCACGAGCATCACTTACTGAACACAAATTTGAAAATTTAGCTCTGAGAAGCCATTATTCACAAAAACAGAAAGATTTGAAATCCGAGGCTATTTTGCTTAATTCTGCTGGACTATAGCCCATGGATTCAAAATGGACTTTTTTCCTGAAATCGCAAATTACGATTTCTATGATATTGATGATCACGAGCATCACTCACTGAACACAAATTTGAAAATTTAGCTCTGAGAACTAAGTATTCACAAAAATAGTGAGATTTGAAATCCGAGGCTATTTTGCTTAATTCTGCTGGACTATAGCCCATGGATTCAAAATGGACTTTTTTCCTGAAATCGCAAATTACGATTTCTATGATATTGATGATCACGAGCATCACTTACTGAACACAGATTTGAAAATTTAGCTCTGAGAAGCCATTATTCACAAAAACAGAAAGATTTGAAATCCGAGGCTATTTTGCTTAATTCTGCTGGACTATAGCCCATGGATTCAAAATGGACTTTTTTCCTGAAATCGCAAATTACGATTTCTATGATATTGATGATCACGAGCATCACTCACTGAACACAAATTTGAAAATTTAGCTCTGAGAACTAAGTATTCACAAAAATAGTGAGATTTGAAATCCGAGGCTATTTTGCTTAATTCTGCTGGACTATAGCCCATGGATTCAAAATGGACTTTTTTCCTGAAATCGCAAATTACGATTTCTATGATATTGATGATCACGAGCATCACTTACTGAACACAAATTTGAAAATTTAGCTCTGAGAAGCCATTATTCAAAAAAACAGAAAGATTTGAAATCCGAGGCTATTTTGCTTAATTCTGCTGGACTATAGCCCATGGATTCAAAATGGACTTTTTCCTGAAATCGCAAATTACGATTTCTATGATATTGATGATCACGAGCATCACTCACTGAACACAAATTTGAAAATTTAGCTCTGTGAACTAAGTATTCACAAAAATAGAGAGATTTGAAATCCGAGGCTATTTTGCTTAATTCTGCTGGACTATAGCCCATGGATTCAAAATGGACTTTTTTCCTGAAATCGCAAATTACGATTTCTATGATATTGATGATCACGAGCATCACTCACTGAACACAAATTTGAAAATTTAGCTCTGAGAACTAAGTATTCACAAAAATAGAGAGATTCGAAATCCGAGGCCATTTTGCTTAATTCTGCTGGACTATAGCCCATGGATTCAAAATGGACTTTTTTCCTGAAATCGCAAATTACGATTTCTATGATATTGATGATCACGAGCATCGCTTACTGAACACAAATTTGAAAATTTAGCTCTGAGAAGCCATTATTCACAAAAACAGAAAGATTTGAAATCCGAGGCTATTTTGCTTAATTCTGCTGGACTATAGCCCATGGATTCAAAATGGACTTTTTTCCTGAAATCGCAAATTACGATTTCTATGATATTGATGATCACGAGCATCACTCACTGAACACAAATTTGAAAATTTAGCTCTGAGAACTAAGTATTCACAAAAATAGTGAGATTTGAAATCCGAGGCTATTTTGCTTAATTCTGCTGGACTATAGCCCATGGATTCAAAATGGACTTTTTTCCTGAAATCGCAAATTACGATTTCTATGATATTGATGATCACGAGCATCACTTACTGAACACAAATTTGAAAATTTAGCTCTGAGAAGCCATTATTCACAAAAACAGAAAGATTTGAAATCCGAGGCTATTTTGCTTAATTCTGCTGGACTATAGCCCATGGATTCAAAATGGACTTCTTTCCTGAAATCGCAAATTACGATTTCTATGATATTGATGATCACGAGCATCACTCACTGAACACAAATTTGAAAATTTAGCTCTGAGAACTAAGTATTCACAAAAATAGTGAGATTTGAAATCCGAGGCTATTTTGCTTAATTCTGCTGGACTATAGCCCATGGATTCAAAATGGACTTTTTTCCTGAAATCGCAAATTACGATTTCTATGATATTGATGATCACGAGCATCACTTACTGAACACAAATTTGAAAATTTAGCTCTGAGAAGCCATTATTCAAAAAAACAGAAAGATTTGAAATCCGAGGCTATTTTGCTTAATTCTGCTGGACTATAGCCCACGGATTCAAAATGGACTTTTTTCCTGAAATCGCAAATTACGATTTCTATGATATTGATGATCACGAGCATCACTCACTGAACACAAATTTGAAAATTTAGCTCTGTGAACTAAGTATTCACAAAAATAGAGAGATTTGAAATCCGAGGCTATTTTGCTTAATTCTGCTGGACTATAGCCCATGGATTCAAAATGGACTTTTTTCCTGAAATCGCAAATTACGATTTCTATGATATTGATGATCACGAGCATCACTCACTGAACACAAATTTGAAAATTTAGCTCTGTGAACTAAGTATTCACAAAAATAGAGAGATTTGAAATCCGAGGCTATTTTGCTTAATTCTGCTGGACTATAGCCCATGGATTCAAAATGGACTTTTTTCCTGAAATCGCAAATTACGATTTCTATGATATTGATGATCACGAGCATCACTCACTGAACACAAATTTGAAAATTTAGCTCTGAGAACTAAGTATTCACAAAAATAGAGAGATTCGAAATCCGAGGCCATTTTGCTTAATTCTGCTGGACTATAGCCCATGGATTCAAAATGGACTTTTTTCCTGAAATCGCAAATTACGATTTCTATGATATTGATGATCACGAGCATCACTTACTGAACACAAATTTGAAAATTTAGCTCTGAGAAGCCATTACTCACAAAAACAGAAAGATTTGAAATCCGAGGCTATTTTGCTTAATTCTGCTGGACTATAGCCCATGGATTCAAAATGGACTTTTTTCCTGAAATCGCAAATTACGATTTCTATGATATTGATGATCACGAGCATCACTCACTGAACACAAATTTGAAAATTTAGCTCTGAGAACTAAGTATTCACAAAAATAGTGAGATTTGAAATCCGAGGCTATTTTGCTTAATTCTGCTGGACTATAGCCCATGGATTCAAAATGGACTTTTTTCCTGAAATCGCAAATTACGATTTCTATGATATTGATGATCACGAGCATCACTCGCTGAACACAAATTTGAAAATTTAGCTCTGTGAACTAAGTATTCACAAAAATAGAGAGATTTGAAATCCGAGGCTATTTTGCTTAATTCTACTGGACTATAGCCCATGGATTCAAAATGGACTTTTTTCCTGAAATCGCAAATTACGATTTCTATGATATTGATGATCACGAGCATCACTCACTGAACACAAATTTGAAAATTTAGCTCTGAGAACTAAGTATTCACAAAAATAGAGAGATTCGAAATCCGAGGCCATTTTGCTTAATTCTGCTGGACTATAGCCCATGGATTCAAAATGGACTTTTTTCCTGAAATCGCAAATTACGATTTCTATGATATTGATGATCACGAGCATCACTTACTGAACACAAATTTGAAAATTTAGCTCTGAGAAGCCATTATTCACAAAAACAGAAAGATTTGAAATCCGAGGCTATTTTGCTTAATTCTGCTGGACTATAGCCCATGGATTCAAAATGGACTTTTTTCCTGAAATCGCAAATTACGATTTCTATGATATTGATGATCACGAGCATCACCTACTGAACACAAATTTGAAAATTTAGCTCTGAGAAGCCATTATTCAAAAAAACAGAAAGATTTGAAATCCGAGGCTATTTTGCTTAATTCTGCTGGACTATAGCCCATGGATTCAAAATGGACTTTTTTCCTGAAATCGCAAATTACGATTTCTATGATATTGATGATCACGAGCATCACTCGCTGAACACAAATTTGAAAATTTAGCTCTGAGAACTAAGTATTCACAAAAATAGTGAGATTTGAAATCCGAGGCTATTTTGCTTAATTCTGCTGGACTATAGCCCATGGATTCAAAATGGACTTTTTTCCTGAAATCGCAAATTACGATTTCTATGATATTGATGATCACGAGCATCACTCACTGAACACAAATTTGAAAATTTAGCTCTGAGAACTAAGTATTCACAAAAATAGAGAGATTTGAAATCCGAGGCTATTTTGCTTAATTCTGCTGGACTATAGCCCATGGTTTCAAAATGGACTTTTTTCCTGAAATCGCAAATTACGATTTCTATGATATTGATGATCACGAGCATCACTCGCTGAACACAAATTTGAAAATTTAGCTCTGAGAACTAAGTATTCACAAAAATAGTGAGATTTGAAATCCGAGGCTATTTTGCTTAATTCTGCTGGACTATGGCCCATGGATTCAAAATGGACTTTTTTCCTGAAATCGCAAATTACGATTTCTATGATATTGATGATCACGAGCATCACTCACTGAACACAAATTTGAAAATTTAGCTCTGAGAACTAAGTATTCACAAAAATAGAGAGATTTGAAATCCGAGGCTATTTTGCTTAATTCTGCTGGACTATAGCCCATGGATTCAAAATGGACTTTTTTCCTGAAATCGCAAATTACGATTTCTATGATATTGATGATCAGGAGCATCACTAACTGAACACAAATTTGAAAATTTAGCTCTGAGAAGCCATTATTCACAAAAATAGAGAGATTTGAAATCCGAGGCTATTTTGCTTAATTCTGCTGGACTATAGCCCATGGATTCAAAATGGACTTTTTTCCTGAAATCGCAAATTACGATTTCTATGATATTGATGATCACGAGCATAACTAACTGAACACAAATTTGAAAATTTAGCTCTGAGAACCAATTATTGACAAAAATAGAGAGATTTGAAATCCGAGGCTATTTTGCTTAATTCTGCTGGACTATAGCCCATGGTTTCAAAATGCACTTTTTTCGTGAATTCGCAAATGACGATTTCTATGATATTGATAATTATGAGCATCACTAACTGAACACAAATTTGAAAATTAGTTTGGGTGCGAGTAGACCTGCCCATATCATGAACTTCCCATCTCATGATAAAAAAAAACATTAAGGAGTTATTTAATTTGCTCCCAACATCAACTTTAAGATACTCATTTTTTTAGCTCCCCGTCAGTTTATATTTGTTTTCGCATCTTTGAATCATATAAAATCCGATTTGCGTCGAAAGTATAGATTAAAGGGTATACTTATTATGTACATGCTAACACAGTAAGAAATACTTATAAATCTGTGAAAGATTTGCTATGTAAAGATTACGTTGGTTAAATTGAATTAAAACATATCAGACTAATAAATTAAAAATATAAATATAAAGATTAAAACTAAATAAAAACAAATTCATGATGAAATATTAGTTATGATATTATAATAATTGAGTTGAAACATTAGCAAATTTATCTAGTTCAGTTAAAATTCTATAAAATTAAAATCACATTTATTACTTGAAATGGGGATAATCAGGGGAATTGTAAGCTGCTATGAAGGTAAAGTTGAATATTCAACATTAATTTTAATTCAACATTTCGGTAACTACTTACTTACGAAAGTATTCTTTTAAGTGATCAGTACAACAATTTGAAATAATCGTTTTTGATTTAGTAACATTTGTCTAATGTTGTGCACAAGATTGAAAAGTTTGATAGATTAACATATTTCAATTTGGAAATACTTTTTTTCTGATTGAGTTACCTTTCTATGATACTAAAAGAAAATTAGATTTTTAGTTCGACTGCAGAAATAACTTAATATAATTTGAAATAATTTTAATTGTTTTTTTTAAACATGAAAGCTGGTTGGTCTTTTGTCCACTCACCGTCAATGCAGTTGGGACAAAAGATCACACTTTTCTCTCGAAACAACGGGGCCTTCATCCGCTTTTGAAAGTATCCATGCTTCTACACCATATAGTAGGACGGGGATGATATTGGTCTCATAGAGCAACACTTCAGTTTTTCAAAAGAGGGTTTAGCTTTAATAGCCAGAGGTATTCTTCGTTTGATCTCAGCGCTGATGTTATTATCTGTATTTATAGCAGACCCTTTTTTTTTGCCTTCTGGCATTGACAAGGTTCTTTTGCACTATTGTCCCAAGTATGATGTTGAAGAAATCGCATCACCTTGTCTAAAAGTTGTTTGACATCAACATTGTTGTCGATGACGTCTTTGCCGACCTCAATGGAGCAGCTTGATATCTCTATCGCCATCCTGCACAAAAGTACGAGCTTGGCAGGGATGCCAAACCTAGACATGACTTGATAAATCTCGTCTCTGTGGTGGACAGACACCAGAACCAACCTTGAAATTGATGAAAAGGTGGTGCGTACTGACTTGGCGCTCCTGGGTTTTTTTCAAGATCTGCCGTTATGTTAATATTTGGTTTATGGTGGACTTATCTGTTCGAAAACCACATTTATGCGGACCTATCAGGATGTTGACGAACTGCTTCAGATGTTCACGTCATACGGCGGAAAAGATGTTAAAGGAAATTTTATGGAGATTGATACCTCTATAACTGGCTTCCTTCCTTCAGGATTGGGCAACCAATACTGAGATTCCATTCATCTCGCATGCTTTCTTCTGACCAAGTATTGCAGATGAGTTGGTGCATACTCCCAACTAAGTCATCGCCGCCGTTTTAGAAGTTCTATCTTGCTTTCTGTACTTCGTCTAGCTCAGGTAGATGGCATTGTTGGTTCTTCCATGTCCTCAGCATTGACTGCAATTCTACTATCATATTTCCATTTCGAATTTTGCAGGGTTCGGTTTGGGGTGTGTAACCTTGAGATAATTGTTTTTGCTGGCTGGCTGTCCAGGGCTTGCATTAAACGACTCATTGGAAGCATTTTCGTCTGTAATCTTATCCAGTCATCCCTCTAAGAGTATCCAACTCAACGTGAAGCTAAGATATTTTAAATTTAGAGTTGCGAAAATAGATTTCATAACAACAACTTTAACATTGGAAGTTGAATTTGTATTTGCTTTTGGCAGTTGTTTTTCAAGTTCTTCAATAAAGTGTTATAAGTTTCAAAAGTATTATATTCTGTAAGAACTCTTTTTATAGGGATTCTATTTCAAAAGTTTGAGGACCAACTGCTTATCTCAACTTCATGTATTTCTGGAATTATTTTTAATCAATCAAATTTGTTTGATTGCTTTTTTTTGGAAGATATTAACCACTACTCGGAATATTAAGGCGTGATTAACTTTATGTCCTTTTTAAAAGGGTTCAAAAGTACATAGTTTCAATCCAGAGATTTCCACCGCCTCTTCCTTCCGAGCTGGTTACTGCTCAGCAAAGGAACTTTTTTTGTCTGGTAAATATATGGCTTAAAGAGGATCACATTCGGTCCAGTTTTCTTTGCAGATTTCGATAGGATTTTCCACGCCGATTCCGAGAGATTTTTTTTATCTCTGTGTCATTTTCTGGAAAGACCTCTAGGATTGGGTTCATGATAAGACACCACAACAGGGGAAATCAAACTAAATCAGATTTTATGATCTTCCTTGCAATATACGAGTGATGCAGTTTTAGCCATGTGTTTTAACTTTGCCATTTAGGTTTCTCTCGATGCTTTTGCTTTAAATTCAATTGCCTCATGTAATTTGCGCCATGAGCTTCTTTTTGCTAATATATTATAACAATAAAAAAGCGTCAAGCTACAGCCGAACAGTTTTTGAATAAAAAAACTGGTGGCTCCATAATTTTCTAAGGATGTTTTCATGTGTCAGTGTTGCAGACGTCACTCTTAGTCTTGAAAAATGGGAAAGACCTACAGGATTCACATTTCTGAAACAATTTTCAAAGAACTTCCGTGGAAATTTGGATCAGGAAATAGAGAAAGGGGCATATCAATGTATGAAATGGCCTCAACTAAAAACTGTTTTAGTCTTTTTGGTAGTCTCTATAGTTATTAACTTACTTAGTTTAGTCAATTGACTAAATAAACATAATATTGATGAGACTTTTGGCACTAAAAATGAACAAAAAAAAAATTTTTTATATGAATTAGTCCGGAAACTTATGAACGGCAGTGTATATATTTATGCATATTTTTTTATCTGATAAGGTAGCTGTACACTATAAATTTAATTAATTTTGAGCTTTTTTTATTGGAAAACTAAATTGGTTTAAATTGAAGAAGTCAAATTGTCCCTTTTTTTGACAGTTTTTTCGTCATAAAATTCAAACCACCCTGTGAAATTTAACCAAAAGCTTTTCAGGTGATCTTTATGCACACACGCTTCGAATGAAACCAATTTGGCTTCGATAGCTTGATTTGTTCTCGAGTTAGGCTGTACGAAAGAATCCGCACAAACGTACGTATGTACGTACACACACACACAGACATCTTTCTCAAAATCATGGAATCCGACTACTGGGACCGCCAATCGTGGAGAAATTTAAAAATTTTGAATTTCGAAAATCGGACCGATTACAAGAACTTCCTGATGGGAAGTTAAAAATTTAGTTCTGAGAACCTTTTATTAACAAAAATACTGAAATTTGAAATCCGAGGCATTTTTGCTTAATTCTGCTGGACTATAGCCCATGGTTTCAAAATGCACTTTTTTCGTGAATTCGCAAATGACGATTTCTAAGATATTCTTCATTATGAGCATCACTAACTGAACACAAATTTCAAAATTTAGCCCTGAGAACCAATTATTGACAAAAATACAGAAATTTGAAATCCAAGGCATTTTTGCTTAATTCTGCTGGACTATAGCCCATGGTTTCAAAATGCACTTTTTTCCCGAATTCGCAAATTTCGATTTTTATGATAATGATAATTGAGAGCGTCCCTAACTGAACACAAATTTGAAAATTTTGCTCTGAGAAACTTTTATTAACAAAAATACAGAAATTTGAAATCCGAGGCATTTTTGCTTAATTCTGCTGGACTATAGCCCATGGTTTCAAAATGCACTTTTTTCGTGAATTCGCAAATGACGATTTCTAAGATATTCTTCATTATGAGCATCACTAACTGAACACAAATTTCAAAATTTAGCCCTGAGAACCAATTATTGACAAAAATACAGAAATTTGAAATCCAAGGCATTTTTGCTTAATTCTGCTGGACTATAGCCCATGGTTTCAAAATGCACTTTTTTCCCGAATTCGCAAATCTCGATTTCTATGATATTGATAATCACAAACAGATTTAACTTAACACAAATTTGAAAATATAGCTCTGAGAAACTATTACTAACAAAAATACAGAAATTTGAAATTAGAGGCATTTTTGCTTAATTCTGCTGGACTATAGCCCAAGGTTTCAAAATGCACTTTTTTCCCGAATTCCCAAATTCCGATTTCTATGATATTGATTATCACAAACAGCATTAAAAGAACACAAATTTGAAAATATAGCTCTGAGAAACTTTTACTAACAAAAATACAGAAATTTGAACTCCGAGGCAAATTTGCTTAATTCTGCTGGACTATAGCCCAAGGTTTCAAAATTCACTTTTTTCCCGAAATCGCAAATTTCGATTTCTATGACATTGATAATCACAAACAGCCTCAACAGAACACAAATTTGAAAATTTTGCTCTGAGAAACTTTTACTAACAAAAATACAGAAATTTGAAATCCGAGGCATTTTTGCTTAATTCTGCTGGACTATAGCCCATGGTTTCAAAATGCACTTTTTTCCCGAATTCGCAAATTTCGATTTCTATGATAATGATAATTGAGAGCGTCCCTAACTGAACACAAATTTGAAAATTTTGCTCTGAGAAACTTTTATTAACAAAAATACAGAAATTTGAAATCCGAGGCAATTTTGCTTAATTCTGCTGGACTATAGCCCAAGGTTTCAAAATTCACTTTTTTCCCGAATTCGCAAATCTCGATTTCTATGATATTGATAATCACAAACAGCCTCAACAGAACACAAATTTGAAAATTTTGCTCTGAGAGACTTTTACTAACAAAAATACAGAAATTTGAAATCCGAGGCATTTTTGCTTAATTCTGCTGGACTATAGCCCAAGGTTTCAAAATTCACTTTTTTCCCGAAATCGCAAATTTCGATTTCTATGACATTGATAATCACAAACAGCCTCAACAGAACACAAATTTGAAAATTTTGCTCTGAGAAACTTTTACTAACAAAAATACAGAAATTTGAAATCCGAGGCATTTTTGCTTAATTCTGCTGGACTATAGCCCAAGGTTTCAAAATGCACTTTTTTCCCGAATTCCCAAATTCCGATTTCTATGATACTGACAATTTAGAGCATCCCTAACCAAACACCAATTTGAAAATTTTGTTCTGAGAAACTTTTATTAACAAAAATACAGAAATTTGAAATCCGAGGCATTTTTGCTTAATTCTGCTGGACTATAGCCCATGGTTTCAAAATGCACTTTTTTCCCGAATTCGCAAATCTCGATTTCTATGATATTGATAATCACAAACAGCCTCAACAGAACACAAATTTGAAAATTGTGCTCTGAGAAACTTTTACTAACAAAAATACAGAAATTTGAAATCCGAGGCATTTTTGCTTAATTCTGCTGGACTATAGCCCAAGGTTTCAAAATGCACTTTTTTCCCGAATTCGCAAATTTCAATTTCTATGATATTGATAAGCACAAACAGCCTTAAAAGAACACAAATGTGAAAATATAGCTCTGAGAAACTTTTATTAACAAAAATACAGAAATTTGAAATCCGAGGCATTTTTGCTTAATTCTGCTGGACTATAGCCCATGGTTTCAAAATGCACTTTTTTCCCGAATTCGCAAATCTCGATTTCTAGGATATTGATAATCACAAACAGATTTAACTTAACACAAATTTGAAAATATAGCTCTGAGAAACTATTACTAACAAAAATACAGAAATTTGAAATCCGAGGCATTTTTGCTTAATTCTGCTGGACTATAGCCCACGGTTTCAAAATGCACTTTTTTCCCGAATTCGCAAATCTCGATTTCTATGATACTGATAATCACAAACAGCCTTAACTTAACTCAAGTGTGAAAATATAGCTCTGAGAAACTTTTATTAACAAAAATACAGAAATTTGAAATCCGAGGCATTTTTGCTTAATTCTGCTGGACTATAGCCCATGGTTTCAAAATGCACTTTTTTCCCGAATTCGCAAATCTCGATTTCTATGATATTGATAATCACAAACAGATTTAACTTAACACAAATTTGAAAATATAGCTCTGAGAAACTATTACTAACAAAAATACAGAAATTTGAAATCCGAGGCATTTTTGCTTAATTCTGCTGGACTATAGCCCATGGTTTCAAAATGCACTTTTTTCCCGAATTCGCAAATTTCGATTTCTATGATAATGATAATTGAGAGCGTCCCTAACTGAACACAAATTTGAAAATTTTGCTCTGAGAAACTTTTATTAACAAAAATACAGAAATTTGAAATCCGAGGCATTTTTGCTTAATTCCGCTGGACTATAGCCCATGGTTTCAAAATGCACTTTTTTCCCGAATTCGCAAATCTCGATTTCTATGATATTGATAATCACAAACAGATTTAACTTAACACAAATTTGAAAATATAGCTCTGAGAAACTATTACTAACAAAAATACAGAAATTTGAAATCCGAGGCATTTTTGCTTAATTCTGCTGGACTATAGCCCACGGTTTCAAAATGCACTTTTTTCCCGAATTCGCAAATCTCGATTTCTATGATACTGATAATCACAAACAGCCTTAACTTAACACAAATTTGAAAATATAGCTCTGAGAAACTTTTACTAACAAAAATACAGAAATTTGAAATCCGAGGCATTTTTGCTTAATTCTGCTGGACTATAGCCCAAGGTTTCAAAATGCACTTTTTTCCCGAATTCGCAAATTTCAATTTCTATGATATTGATAAGCACAAACAGCCTTAAAAGAACACAAATGTGAAAATATAGCTCTGAGAAACTTTTATTAACAAAAATACAGAAATTTGAAATCCGAGGCATTTTTGCTTAATTCTGCTGGACTATAGCCCATGGTTTCAAAATGCACTTTTTTCCCGAATTCGCAAATCTCGATTTCTATGATATTGATAATCACAAACAGATTTAACTTAACACAAATTTGAAAATATAGCTCTGAGAAACTATTACTAACAAAAATACAGAAATTTGAAATCCGAGGCATTTTTGCTTAATTCTGCTGGACTATAGCCCATGGTTTCAAAATGCACTTTTTTCCCGAATTCGCAAATTTCGATTTCTATGATAATGATAATTGAGAGCGTCCCTAACTGAACACAAATTTGAAAATTTTGCTCTGAGAAACTTTTATTAACAAAAATACAGAAATTTGAAATCCGAGGCATTTTTGCTTAATTCCGCTGGACTATAGCCCATGGTTTCAAAATGCACTTTTTTCCCGAATTCGCAAATCTCGATTTCTATGATATTGATAATCACAAACAGATTTAACTTAACACAAATTTGAAAATATAGCTCTGAGAAACTATTACTAACAAAAATACAGAAATTTGAAATCCGAGGCATTTTTGCTTAATTCTGCTGGACTATAGCCCACGGTTTCAAAATGCACTTTTTTCCCGAATTCGCAAATCTCGATTTCTATGATACTGATAATCACAAACAGCCTTAACTTAACACAAATTTGAAAATATAGCTCTGAGAAACTTTTACTAACAAAAATACAGAAATTTGAAATCCGAGGCATTTTTGCTTAATTCTGCTGGACTATAGCCCAAGGTTTCAAAATGCACTTTTTTCCCGAAATCGCCAATTTCGATTTCTATGATATTGATAATCACAAACAGCCTCAACAGAACACAAATTTGAAAATTTTGCTCTGAGAAACTTTTACTAACAAAAATACAGAAATTTGAAATCCGAGGCATTTTTGCTTAATTCTGCTGGACTATAGTCCAAGGTTTCAAAATGCACTTTTTCCCCGAATTCGCAAATTTCGATTTCTATGATAATGATAATTGAGAGCGTCCCTAACTGAACACAAATTTGAAAATATAGCTCTGAGAAACTTTTACTAACAAAAATACAGAAATTTGAAATCCGAGGCATTTTTGCTTAATTCTGCTGGACTATAGCCCAAGGTTTCAAAATGCACTTTTTTCCCGAAATCGCAAATTTCGATTTCTATGATATTGATAATCACAAACAGCCTCAACAGAACACAAATTTGAAAATTTTGCTCTGAGAAACTTTTACTAACAAAAATACAGAAATTTGAAATCCGAGGCATTTTTGCTTAATTCTGCTGGACTATAGCCCACGGTTTCAAAATGCACTTTTTTCCCGAATTCGCAAATCTCGATTTCTATGATACTGATAATCACAAACAGCCTTAACTTAACACAAATTTGAAAATATAGCTCTGAGAAACTTTTACTAACAAAAATACAGAAATTTGAAATCCGAGGCATTTTTGCTTAATTCTGCTGGACTATAGCCCACGGTTTCAAAATGCACTTTTTTCCCGAATTCGCAAATCTCGATTTCTATGATACTGATAATCACAAACAGCCTTAACTTAACACAAATTTGAAAATATAGCTCTGAGAAACTTTTACTAACAAAAATACAGAAATTTGAAATCCGAGGCATTTTTGCTTAATTCTGCTGGACTATAGCCCAGGTTTCAAAATGCACTTTTTTCCCGAAATCGCAAATTTCGATTTCTATGATATTGATAATCACAAACAGCCTCAACAGAACACAAATTTGAAAATTTTGCTCTGAGAAACTTTTACTAACAAAAATACAGAAATTTGAAATCCGAGGCATTTTTGCTTAATTCTGCTGGACTATAGCCCATGGTTTCAAAATGCACTTTTTTCCCGAATTCGCAAATCTCGATTTCTATGATATTGATAATCACAAACAGCCTCAACAGAACACAAATTTGAAAATTTTGCTCTGAGAGACTTTTACTAACAAAAATACAGAAATTTGAAATCCGAGGCATTTTTGCTTAATTCTGCTGGACTATAGCCCAAGGTTTCAAAATGCACTTTTTTCCAGAATTCGCAAATTTCGATTTCTATGATATTGATAATCACAAACAGCCTTAAAAGAACACAAATTTGAAAATATAGCTCTGAGAACCTTTTATTGACAAAAATACAGAAATTTGAACTCCGAGGCAATTTTGCTTAATTCTGCTGGACTATAGCCCAAGGTTTCAAAATTCACTTTTTTCCCGAATTCGCAAATCTCGATTTCTATGATATTGATAATCACAAACAGCCTCAACAGAACACAAATTTGAAAATTTTGCTCTGAGAGACTTTTACTAACAAAAATACAGAAATTTGAAATCCGAGGCATTTTTGCTTAATTCTGCTGGACTATAGCCCAAGGTTTCAAAATGCACTTTTTTCCAGAATTCGCAAATTTCGATTTCTATGATATTGATAATCACAAACAGCCTTAAAAGAACACAAATTTGAAAATATAGCTCTGAGAACCTTTTATTGACAAAAATACAGAAATTTGAACTCCGAGGCAATTTTGCTTAATTCTGCTGGACTATAGCCCAAGGTTTCAAAATTCACTTTTTTCCCGAATTCGCAATTCCGATTTCTATGATATTGATAATCACAAACAGCCTCAACAGAACACAAATTTGAAAATTTTGCTCTGAGAGACTTTTACTAACAAAAATACAGAAATTTGAACTCCGAGGCAATTTTGCTTAATTCTGCTGGACTATAGCTCAAGGTTTCAAAATGCACTTTTTTCCCGAAATCGCAAATTTCGATTTCTATGATATTGATAATCACAAACAGCCTCAACAGAACACAAATTTGAAAATTTTGCTCTGAGAAACTTTTACTAACAAAAATACAGAAATTTGAAATCCGAGGCATTTTTGCTTAATTCTGCTGGACTATAGTCCAAGGTTTCAAAATGCACTTTTTTCCCGAATTCGCAAATCTCGATTTCTATGATATTGATAATCACAAACAGATTTAACTTAACACAAATTTGAAAATATAGCTCTGAGAAACTTTTACTAACAAAAATACAGAAATTTGAAATCCGAGGCATTTTTGCTTAATTCTGCTGGACTATAGCCCAAGGTTTCAAAATGCACTTTTTTCCCGAAATCGCAAATTTCGATTTCTATGATATTGATAATCACAAACAGCCTCAACAGAACACAAATTTGAAAATTTTGCTCTGAGAAACTTTTACTAACAAAAATACAGAAATTTGAAATCCGAGGCATTTTTGCTTAATTCTGCTGGACTATAGTCCAAGGTTTCAAAATGCACTTTTTCCCCGAATTCGCAAATCTCGATTTCTATGATACTAATAATCACAAACAGCCTTAACTTAACACAAATTTGAAAATATAGCTCTGAGAAACTTTTACTAACAAAAATACAGAAATTTGAAATCCGAGGCATTTTTGCTTAATTCTGCTGGACTATAGCCCAAGGTTTCAAAATGCACTTTTTCCCCGAATTCGCAAATTTCGATTTCTATGATATTGATAAGCACAAACAGCCTTAAAAGAACACAAATTTGAAAATATAGCTCTGAGAAACTTTTATTAACAAAAATACAGAAATTTGAAATCCGAGGCATTTTTGCTTAATTCTGCTGGACTATAGCCCAAGGTTTCAAAATGCACTTTTTTCCCGAAGTCCCAAATTCCGATTTCTATGACATTGATAATCACAAACAGCCTCAACAGAACACAAATTTGAAAATTTTGCTCTGAGAGACTTTTACTAACAAAAATACAGAAATTTGAAATCCGAGGCATTTTTGCTTAATTCTGCTGGACTATAACCCAAGGTTTCAAAATTCACTTTTTTCCCGAAATCGCAAATTTCGATTTCTATGACATTGATAATCACAAACAGCCTCAACAGAACACAAATTTGAAAATTTTGCTCTGAGAAACTTTTACTAACAAAAATACAGAAATTTGAAATCCGAGGCATTTTTGCTTAATTCTGCTGGACTATAGCCCAAGGTTTCAAAATGCACTTTTTTCCCGAATTCCCAAATTCCGATTTCTATGATACTGACAATTTAGAGCATCCCTAACCAAACACCAATTTGAAAATTTTGCTCTGAGAAACTTTTATTAACAAAAATACAGAAATTTGAAATCCGAGGCATTTTTGCTTAATTCTGCTGGACTATAGCCCATGGTTTCAAAATGCACTTTTTTCCCGAATTCGCAAATCTCGATTTCTATGATATTGATAATCACAAACAGCCTCAACAGAACACAAATTTGAAAATTTTGCTCTGAGAAACTTTTACTAACAAAAATACAGAAATTTGAAATCCGAGGCATTTTTGCTTAATTCTGCTGGACTATAGCCCAAGGTTTCAAAATGCACTTTTTTCCCGAATTCGCAAATTTCAATTTCTATGATATTGATAAGCACAAACAGCCTTAAAAGAACACAAATGTGAAAATATAGCTCTGAGAAACTTTTATTAACAAAAATACAGAAATTTGAAATCCGAGGCATTTTTGCTTAATTCCGCTGGACTATAGCCCAAGGTTTCAAAATGCACTTTTTTCCCGAATTCCAAATTCCGATTTCTATGATAATGATAATTGAGAGCGTCCCTAACTGAACACAAATTTGAAAATTTTGCTCTGAGAAACTTTTATTAACAAAAATACAGAAATTTGAAATCCGAGGCATTTTTGCTTAATTCCGCTGGACTGTAGCCCATGGTTTCAAAATGCACTTTTTTCCCAAATTCGCAAATCTCGATTTCTATGATATTGATAATCACAAACAGATTTAACTTAACACAAATTTGAAAATATAGCTCTGAGAAACTATTACTAACAAAAATACAGAAATTTGAAATCCGAGGCATTTTTGCTTAATTCTGCTGGACTATAGCCCAAGGTTTCAAAATGCACTTTTTTTCCGAATTCCCAAATTCCGATTTCTATGATAATGATAATTGAGAGCGTCCCTAACTGAACACAAATTTGAAAATTTTGCTCTGAGAACCTTTTATTGACAAAAATGCAGAAATTTGAACTCCGAGGCAAATTTGCTTAATTCTGCTGGACTATAGCCCAAGGTTTCAAAATTCACTTTTTTCCCGAAATCGCAAATTTCGATTTCTATGATATTGATAATCACAAACAGCCTCAACAGAACACAAATTTGAAAATTTTGCTCTGAGAAACTTTTACTAACAAAAATACAGAAATTTGAAATCCGAGGCATTTTTGCTTAATTCTGCTGGACTATAGCCCAAGGTTTCAAAATGCACTTTTTTCCCGAATTCCCAAATTCCGATTTCTATGATACTGACAATTTAGAGCATCCCTAACCAAACACCAATTTGAAAATTTTGCTCTGAGAAACTTTTATTAACAAAAATACAGAAATTTGAAATCCGAGGCATTTTTGCTTAATTCTGCTGGACTATAGCCCATGGTTTCAAAATGCACTTTTTTCCCGAATTCGCAAATCTCGATTTCTATGATATTGATAATCACAAACAGCCTCAACAGAACACAAATTTGAAAATTTTGCTCTGAGAAACTTTTACTAACAAAAATACAGAAATTTGAAATCCGAGGCATTTTTGCTTAATTCTGCTGGACTATAGCCCAAGGTTTCAAAATGCACTTTTTTCCCGAATTCGCAAATTTCAATTTCTATGATATTGATAAGCACAAACAGCCTTAAAAGAACACAAATGTGAAAATATAGCTCTGAGAAACTTTTACTAACAAAAATACAGAAATTTGAAATCCGAGGCATTTTTGCTTAATTCTGCTGGACTATAGCCCAAGGTTTCAAAATGCACTTTTTTCCAGAATTCGCAAATTTCGATTTCTATGATAATGATAATTGAGAGCGTCCCTAACTGAACACAAATTTGAAAATTTTGCTCTGAGAACCTTTTATTGACAAAAATGCAGAAATTTGAACTCCGAGGCAAATTTGCTTAATTCTGCTGGACTATAGCCCAAGGTTTCAAAATTCACTTTTTTCCCGAAATCGCAAATTTCGATTTCTATGATACTGATAATCACAAACAGCCTTAACTTAACACAAATTTGAAAATATAGCTCTGAGAAACTTTTACTAACAAAAATACAGAAATTTGAAATCCGAGGCATTTTTGCTTAATTCTGCTGGACTATAGTCCAAGGTTTCAAAATGCACTTTTTCCCCGAATTCGCAAATTTCGATTTCTATGATATTGATAAGCACAAACAGCCTTAAAAGAACACAAATTTGAAAATATAGCTCTGAGAAACTTTTATTAACAAAAATACAGAAATTTGAAATCCGAGGCATTTTTGCTTAATTCTGCTGGACTATAGTCCAAGGTTTCAAAATGCACTTTTTTCCCGAATTCGCAAATCTCGATTTCTATGATATTGATAATCACAAACAGATTTAACTTAACACAAATTTGAAAATATAGCTCTGAGAAACTTTTACTAACAAAAATACAGAAATTTGAAAACCGAGGCATTTTTGCTTAATTCTGCTGGACTATAGCCCAAGGTTTCAAAATGCACTTTTTTCCAGAATTCGCAAATTTCGATTTCTATGATATTGATAATCACAAACAGCCTTAAAAGAACACAAATTTGAAAATATAGCTCTGAGAACCTTTTATTGACAAAAATACAGAAATTTGAACTCCGAGGCAATTTTGCTTAATTCTGCTGGACTATAGCCCAAGGTTTCAAAATTCACTTTTTTCCCGAATTCGCAAATCTCGATTTCTATGATATTGATAATCACAAACAGCCTCAACAGAACACAAATTTGAAAATTTTGCTCTGAGAGACTTTTACTAACAAAAATACAGAAATTTGAAAACCGAGGCATTTTTGCTTAATTCTGCTGGACTATAGCCCAAGGTTTCAAAATGCACTTTTTTCCAGAATTCGCAAATTTCGATTTCTATGATATTGATAATCACAAACAGCCTTAAAAGAACACAAATTTGAAAATATAGCTCTGAGAACCTTTTATTGACAAAAATACAGAAATTTGAAATCCGAGGCATTTTTGCTTAATTCTGCTGGACTATAGCCCACGGTTTCAAAATGCACTTTTTTCCCGAATTCGCAAATCTCGATTTCTATGATACTGATAATCACAAACAGCCTTAACTTAACACAAATTTGAAAATATAGCTCTGAGAAACTTTTACTAACAAAAATACAGAAATTTGAAATCCGAGGCATTTTTGCTTAATTCTGCTGGACTATAGCCCAAGGTTTCAAAATGCACTTTTTTCCCGAATTCCCAAATTCCGATTTCTATGATAATGATAATTGAGAGCGTCCCTAACTGAACACAAATTTGAAAATTTTGCTCTGAGAAACTTTTATTAACAAAAATACAGAAATTTGAAATCCGAGGCATTTTTGCTTAATTCCGCTGGACTGTAGCCCATGGTTTCAAAATGCACTTTTTTCCCGAATTCGCAAATCTCGATTTCTATGATATTGATAATCACAAACAGATTTAACTTAACACAAATTTGAAAATATAGCTCTGAGAAACTATTACTAACAAAAATACAAAAATTTGAAATCCGAGGCATTTTTGCTTAATTCTGCTGGACTATAGCCCAAGGTTTCAAAATGCACTTTTTTTCCGAATTCCCAAATTCCGATTTCTATGATAATGATAATTGAGAGCGTCCCTAACTGAACACAAATTTGAAAATTTTGCTCTGAGAACCTTTTATTGACAAAAATGCAGAAATTTGAACTCCGAGGCAAATTTGCTTAATTCTGCTGGACTATAGCCCAAGGTTTCAAAATTCACTTTTTTCCCGAAATCGCAAATTTCGATTTCTATGATATTGATAATCACAAACAGCCTCAATAGAACACAAATTTGAAAATTTTGCTCTGAGAAACTTTTACTAACAAATATACAGAAATTTGAAATCCGAGGCATTTTTGCTTAATTCTGCTGGACTATAGCCCACGGTTTCAAAATGCACTTTTTCCCGAATTCGCAAATCTCGATTTCTATGATACTGATAATCACAAACAGCCTTAACTTAACACAAATTTGAAAATATAGCTCTGAGAAACTTTTACTAACAAAAATACAGAAATTTGAAATCCGAGGCATTTTTGCTTAATTCTGCTGGACTATAGCCCAAGGTTTCAAAATGCACTTTTTTCCCGAAATCGCAAATTTCGATTTCTATGATATTGATAATCACAAACAGCCTCAACAGAACACAAATTTGAAAATTTTGCTCTGAGAAACTTTTACTAACAAAAATACAGAAATTTGAAATCCGAGGCATTTTTGCTTAATTCTGCTGGACTATAGTCCAAGGTTTCAAAATGCACTTTTTCCCCGAATTCGCAAATTTCGATTTCTATGATATTGATAAGCACAAACAGCCTTAAAAGAACACAAATTTGAAAATATAGCTCTGAGAAACTTTTATTAACAAAAATACAGAAATTTGAAATCCGAGGCATTTTTGCTCAATTCTGCTGGACTATAGTCCAAGGTTTCAAAATGCACTTTTTTCCCGAATTCGCAAATCTCGATTTCTATGATATTGATAATCACAAACAGATTTAACTTAACACAAATTTGAAAATATAGCTCTGAGAAACTTTTACTAACAAAAATACAGAAATTTGAAATCCGAGGCATTTTTGCTTAATTCTGCTGGACTATAGCCCAAGGTTTCAAAATGCACTTTTTTCCAGAATTCGCAAATTTCGATTTCTATGATATTGATAATCACAAACAGCCTTAAAAGAACACAAATTTGAAAATATAGCTCTGAGAACCTTTTATTGACAAAAATACAGAAATTTGAACTCCGAGGCAATTTTGCTTAATTCTGCTGGACTATAGCCCAAGGTTTCAAAATTCACTTTTTTCCCGAATTCGCAAATCTCGATTTCTATGATATTGATAATCACAAACAGCCTCAACAGAACACAAATTTGAAAATTTTGCTCTGAGAGACTTTTACTAACAAAAATACAGAAATTTGAAATCCGAGGCATTTTTGCTTAATTCTGCTGGACTATAGTCCAAGGTTTCAAAATGCACTTTTTCCCCGAATTCGCAAATTTCGATTTCTATGATATTGATAAGCACAAACAGCCTTAAAAGAACACAAATTTGAAAATATAGCTCTGAGAAACTTTTATTAACAAAAATACAGAAATTTGAAATCCGAAGCATTTTTGCTTAATTCTGCTGGACTATAGTCCAAGGTTTCAAAATGCACTTTTTTCCCGAATTCGCAATTTCGATTTCTATGATATTGATAAGCACAAACAGCCTTAAAAGAACACAAATTTGAAAATATAGCTCTGAGAGACTTTTACTAACAAAAATATAGAAATTTGAAATCCGAGGCATTTTTGCTTAATTCTGCTGGACTATAGCCCAAGGTTTCAAAATGCACTTTTTTCCCGAAGTCCCAAATTCCCATTTCTATGACATTGATAATCACAAACAGCCTCAACAGAACACAAATTTGAAAATTTTGCTCTGAGAGACTTTTACTAACAAAACTACAGAAATTTGAAATCCGAGGCATTTTTGCTTAATTCTGCTGGACTATAGCCCAAGGTTTCAAAATTCACTTTTTTCCCGAATTCGCAAATCTCGATTTCTATGATTTTGATAATCACAAACAGCCTCAACAGAACACAAATTTGAAAATTTTGCTCTGAGAGACTTTTACTAACAAAAATACAGAAATTTGAAATCCGAGGCATTTTTGCTTAATTCTGCTGGACTATAGCCCAAGGTTTCAAAATGCACTTTTTTCCCGAATTCGCAAATTTCGATTTCTATGATATTGATAAGCACAAACAGCCTTAAAAGAACACAAATTTGAAAATATAGCTCTGAGAGACTTTTACTAACAAAAATACAGAAATTTGAAATCCGAGGCATTTTTGCTTAATTCTGCTGGACTATAGCCCAAGGTTTCAAAATGCACTTTTTCCCGAAGTCCCAAATTCCGATTTCTATGACATTGATAATCACAAACAGCCTCAACAGAACACAAATTTGAAAATTTTGCTCTGAGAGACTTTTACTAACAAAAATACAGAAATTTGAAATCCGAGGCATTTTTGCTTAATTCTGCTGGACTATAGCCCAAGGTTTCAAAATGCACTTTTTTCCCGAATTCCCAAATTCCGATTTCTATGATACTGACAATATAGAGCATCCCTAACCAAACACCAATTTGAAAATTTTGCTCTGAGAGACTTTTACTAACAAAAATACAGAAATTTGAAATCCGAGGCATTTTTGCTTAATTCTGCTGGACTATAGCCCAAGGTTTCAAAATTCACTTTTTTCCCGAAATCGCAAATTTCGATTTCTATGATATTGATAAGCACAAACAGCCTTAAAAGAACACAAATTTGAAAATATAGCTCTGAGAGACTTTTACTAACAAAAATACAGAAATTTGAAATCCGAGGCATTTTTGCTTAATTCTGCTGGACTATAGCCCAAGGTTTCAAAATGCACTTTTTTCCCGAAGTCCCAAATTCCCATTTCTATGACATTGATAATCACAAACAGCCTCAACAGAACACAAATTTGAAAATTTTGCTCTGAGAGACTTTTACTAACAAAAATACAGAAATTTGAAATCCGAGGCATTTTTGCTTAATTCTGCTGGACTATAGCCCAAGGTTTCAAAATTCACTTTTTTCCCGAATTCGCAAATCTCGATTTCTATGATAATGATAATTGAGAGCGTCCCTAACTGAACACAAATTTGAAAATTTTGCCCTGAGAAACTTTTATTAACAAAAATACAGAAATTTGAAATCCGAGGCATTTTTGCTTAATTCCGCTGGACTGTAGCCCATGGTTTCAAAATGCACTTTTTTCCCGAATTCGTAAATCTCGATTTCTATGATATTGATAATCACAAACAGATTTAACTTAACACAAATTTGAAAATATAGCTCTGAGAAACTATTACTAACAAAAATACAGAAATTTGAAATCCGAGGCATTTTTGCTTAATTCTGCTGGACTATAGCCCAAGGTTTCAAAATGCACTTTTTTTCCGAATTCCCAAATTCCGATTTCTATGATAATGATAATTGAGAGCGTCCCTAACTGAACACAAATTTGAAAATTTTGCTCTGAGAACCTTTTATTGACAAAAATGCAGAAATTTGAACTCCGAGGCAAATTTGTTTAATTCTGCTGGACTATAGCCCAAGGTTTCAAAATTCACGTTTTTCCCGAAATCGCAAATTTCGATTTCTATGATATTGATAATCACAAACAGCCTCAATAGAACACAAATTTGAAAATTTTGCTCTGAGAAACTTTTACTAACAAAAATACAGAAGTTTGAAATCCGAGGCATTTTTGCTTAATTCTGCTGGACTATAGCCCACGGTTTCAAAATGCACTTTTTTCCCGAATTCGCAAATCTCGATTTCTATGATACTGATAATCACAAACAGCCTCAACAGAACACAAATTTGAAAATTTTGCTCTGAGAAACTTTTACTAACAAAAATACAGAAATTTGAAATCCGAGGCATTTTTGCTTAATTCTGCTGGACTATAGCCCAAGGTTTCAAAATGCACTTTTTTCCCGAAATCGCAAATTTCGATTTCTATGATATTGATAATCACAAACAGAACAGAAACAGAAACAGAAACAGAAATTTGAAATCCGAGGCATTTTTGCTTAATTCTGCTGGACTATAGCCCAAGGTTTCAAAATGCACTTTTTTCCAGAATTCGCAAATTTCGATTTCTATGATATTGATAATCACAAACAGCCTTAAAAGAACACAAATTTGAAAATATAGCTCTGAGAACCTTTTATTGACAAAAATACAGAAATTTGAACTCCGAGGCAATTTTGCTTAATTCTGCTGGACTATAGCCCAAGGTTTCAAAATTCACTTTTTTCCCGAATTCGCAAATCTCGATTTCTATGATATTGATAATCACAAACAGCCTCAACAGAACACAAATTTGAAAATTTTGCTCTGAGAGACTTTTACTAACAAAAATACAGAAATTTGAAATCCGAGGCATTTTTGCTTAATTCTGCTGGACTATAGTCCAAGGTTTCAAAATGCACTTTTTCCCCGAATTCGCAAATTTCGATTTCTATGATATTGATAAGCACAAACAGCCTTAAAAGAACACAAATTTGAAAATATAGCTCTGAGAAACTTTTATTAACAAAAATACAGAAATTTGAAATCCGAAGCATTTTTGCTTAATTCTGCTGGACTATAGTCCAAGGTTTCAAAATGCACTTTTTTCCCGAATTCGCAAATTTCGATTTCTATGATATTGATAAGCACAAACAGCCTTAAAAGAACACAAATTTGAAAATATAGCTCTGAGAGACTTTTACTAACAAAAATATAGAAATTTGAAATCCGAGGCATTTTTGCTTAATTCTGCTGGACTATAGCCCAAGGTTTCAAAATGCACTTTTTTCCCGAAGTCCCAAATTCCCATTTCTATGACATTGATAATCACAAACAGCCTCAACAGAACACAAATTTGAAAATTTTGCTCTGAGAGACTTTTACTAACAAAACTACAGAAATTTGAAATCCGAGGCATTTTTGCTTAATTCTGCTGGACTATAGCCCAAGGTTTCAAAATTCACTTTTTTCCCGAATTCGCAAATCTCGATTTCTATGATTTTGATAATCACAAACAGCCTCAACAGAACACAAATTTGAAAATTTTGCTCTGAGAGACTTTTACTAACAAAAATACAGAAATTTGAAATCCGAGGCATTTTTGCTTAATTCTGCTGGACTATAGCCCAAGGTTTCAAAATGCACTTTTTTCCCGAATTCGCAAATTTCGATTTCTATGATATTGATAAGCACAAACAGCCTTAAAAGAACACAAATTTGAAAATATAGCTCTGAGAGACTTTTACTAACAAAAATACAGAAATTTGAAATCCGAGGCATTTTTGCTTAATTCTGCTGGACTATAGCCCAAGGTTTCAAAATGCACTTTTTTCCCGAAGTCCCAAATTCCGATTTCTATGACATTGATAATCACAAACAGCCTCAACAGAACACAAATTTGAAAATTTTGCTCTGAGAGACTTTTACTAACAAAAATACAGAAATTTGAAATCCGAGGCATTTTTGCTTAATTCTGCTGGACTATAGCCCAAGGTTTCAAAATGCACTTTTTTCCCGAATTCCCAAATTCCGATTTCTATGATACTGACAATATAGAGCATCCCTAACCAAACACCAATTTGAAAATTTTGCTCTGAGAGACTTTTACTAACAAAAATACAGAAATTTGAAATCCGAGGCATTTTTGCTTAATTCTGCTGGACTATAGCCCAAGGTTTCAAAATTCACTTTTTTCCCGAAATCGCAAATTTCGATTTCTATGATATTGATAAGCACAAACAGCCTTAAAAGAACACAAATTTGAAAATATAGCTCTGAGAGACTTTTACTAACAAAAATACAGAAATTTGAAATCCGAGGCATTTTTGCTTAATTCTGCTGGACTATAGCCCAAGGTTTCAAAATGCACTTTTTTCCCGAAGTCCCAAATTCCCATTTCTATGACATTGATAATCACAAACAGCCTCAACAGAACACAAATTTGAAAATTTTGCTCTGAGAGACTTTTACTAACAAAAATACAGAAATTTGAAATCCGAGGCATTTTTGCTTAATTCTGCTGGACTATAGCCCAAGGTTTCAAAATTCACTTTTTTCCCGAATTCGCAAATCTCGATTTCTATGATAATGATAATTGAGAGCGTCCCTAACTGAACACAAATTTGAAAATTTTGCCCTGAGAAACTTTTATTAACAAAAATACAGAAATTTGAAATCCGAGGCATTTTTGCTTAATTCCGCTGGACTGTAGCCCATGGTTTCAAAATGCACTTTTTTCCCGAATTCGTAAATCTCGATTTCTATGATATTGATAATCACAAACAGATTTAACTTAACACAAATTTGAAAATATAGCTCTGAGAAACTATTACTAACAAAAATACAGAAATTTGAAATCCGAGGCATTTTTGCTTAATTCTGCTGGACTATAGCCCAAGGTTTCAAAATGCACTTTTTTTCCGAATTCCCAAATTCCGATTTCTATGATAATGATAATTGAGAGCGTCCCTAACTGAACACAAATTTGAAAATTTTGCTCTGAGAACCTTTTATTGACAAAAATGCAGAAATTTGAACTCCGAGGCAAATTTGTTTAATTCTGCTGGACTATAGCCCAAGGTTTCAAAATTCACGTTTTTCCCGAAATCGCAAATTTCGATTTCTATGATATTGATAATCACAAACAGCCTCAATAGAACACAAATTTGAAAATTTTGCTCTGAGAAACTTTTACTAACAAAAATACAGAAGTTTGAAATCCGAGGCATTTTTGCTTAATTCTGCTGGACTATAGCCCAAGGTTTCAAAATGCACTTTTTTCCCGAAGTCCCAAATTCCGATTTCTATGACAGTGATAATCACAAACAGCCTCAACAGAACACAAATTTGAAAATTTTGCTCTGAGAGACTTTTACTAACAAAAATACAGAAATTTGAAATCCGAGGCATTTTTGCTTAATTCTGCTGGACTATAGCCCAAGGTTTCAAAATTCACTTTTTTCCCGAAATCGCAAATTTCGATTTCTATGACATTGATAATCACAAACAGCCTCAACAGAACACAAATTTGAAAATTTTGCTCTGAGAGACTTTTACTAACAAAAATACAGAAATTTGAAATCCGAGGCATTTTTGCTTAATTCTGCTGGACTATAGCCCAAGGTTTCAAAATGCACTTTTTTCCCGAAGTCCCAAATTCCGATTTCTATGACATTGATAATCACAAACAGCCTCAACAGAACACAAATTTGAAAATTTTGCTCTGAGAGACTTTTACTAACAAAAATACAGAAATTTGAAATCCGAGGCATTTTTGCTTAATTCTGCTGGACTATAGCCCAAGGTTTCAAAATGCACTTTTTTCCCGAATTCGCAAATTTCGATTTCTATGATATTGATAAGCACAAACAGCCTTAAAAGAACACAAATTTGAAAATATAGCTCTGAGAGACTTTTACTAACAAAAATACAGAAATTTGAAATCCGAGGCATTTTTGCTTAATTCTGCTGGACTATAGCCCAAGGTTTCAAAATGCACTTTTTTCCCGAAGTCCCAAATTCCGATTTCTATGACATTGATAATCACAAACAGCCTCAACAGAACACAAATTTGAAAATTTTGCTCTGAGAGACTTTTACTAACAAAAATACAGAAATTTGAAATCCGAGGCATTTTTGCTTAATTCTGCTGGACTATAGCCCAAGGTTTCAAAATGCACTTTTTTCCCGAATTCGCAAATTTCGATTTCTATGATATTGATAAGCACAAACAGCCTTAAAAGAACACAAATTTGAAAATATAGCTCTGAGAGACTTTTACTAACAAAAATACAGAAATTTGAAATCCGAGGCATTTTTGCTTAATTCTGCTGGACTATAGCCCAAGGTTTCAAAATGCACTTTTTTCCCGAAGTCCCGAATTCCGATTTCTATGACATTGATAATCACAAACAGCCTCAACAGAACACATATTTGAAAATTTTGCTCTGAGAGACTTTTACTAACAAAAATACAGAAATTTGAAATCCGAGGCATTTTTGCTTAATTCTGCTGGACTATAGCCCAAGGTTTCAAAATGCACTTTTTTCCCGAATTCCCAAATTCCGATTTCTATGATACTGACAATTTAGAGCATCCCTAACCAAACACCAATTTGAAAATTTTGCTCTGAGAAACTTTTATTAACAAAAATACAGAAATTTGAAATCCGAGGCATTTTTGCTTAATTCTGCTGGACTATAGCCCATGGTTTCAAAATGCACTTTTTTCCCGAATTCGCAAATCTCGATTTCTATGATATTGATAATCACAAACAGCCTCAACAGAACACAAATTTGAAAATTTTGCTCTGAGAAACTTTTACTAACAAAAATACAGAAATTTGAAATCCGAGGCATTTTTGCTTAATTCTGCTGGACTATAGCCCAAGGTTTCAAAATGCACTTTTTTCCCGAATTCGCAAATCTCGATTTCTATGATATTGATAATCACAAACAGCCTCAACAGAACACAAATTTGAAAGTTTTGCTCTGAGAAACTTTTACTAACAAAAATACAGAAATTTGAAATCCGAGGCATTTTTGCTTAATTCTGCTGGACTATAGCCCAAGGTTTCAAAATGCACTTTTTTCCCGAATTCGCAAATTTCGATTTCTATGATATTGATAATCACAAACAGCCTCAACAGAACACAAATTTGAAAATTTTGCTCTGAGAAACTTTTACTAACAAAAATACAGAAATTTGAAATCCGAGGCATTTTTGCTTAATTCTGCTGGACTATAGTCCAAGGTTTCAAAATGCACTTTTTTCCCGAATTCGCAAATCTCGATTTCTATGATATTGATAATCACAAACAGATTTAACTTAACACAAATTTGAAAATATAGCTCTGAGAAACTTTTACTAACCAAAATACAGAAATTTGAAATCCGAGGCATTTTTGCTTAATTCTGCTGGACTATAGCCCAAGGTTTCAAAATGCACTTTTTTCCAGAATTCGCAAATTTCGATTTCTATGATATTGATAATCACAAACAGCCTTAAAAGAACACAAATTTGAAAATATAGCTCTGAGAAACTTTTACTAACAAAAATACAGAAATTTGAAATCCGAGGCATTTTTGCTTAATTCTGCTGGACTATAGTCCAAGGTTTCAAAATGCACTTTTTCCCCGAATTCGCAAATTTCGATTTCTATGATATTGATAAGCACAAACAGATTTAACTTAACACAAATTTGAAAATATAGCTCTGAGAAACTTTTACTAACAAAAATACAGAAATTTGAAATCCGAGGCATTTTTGCTTAATTCTGCTGGACTATAGCCCAAGGTTTCAAAATGCACTTTTTTCCAGAATTCGCAAATTTCGATTTCTATGATATTGATAATCACAAACAGCCTTAAAAGAACACAAATTTGAAAATATAGCTCTGAGAACCTTTTATTGACAAAAATACAGAAATTTGAACTCCGAGGCAATTTTGCTTAATTCTGCTGGACTATAGCCCAAGGTTTCAAAATTCACTTTTTTCCCGAATTCGCAAATCTCGATTTCTATGATATTGATAATCACAAACAGATTTAACTTAACACAAATTTGAAAATATAGCTCTGAGAAACTTTTACTAACAAAAATACAGAAATTTGAAATCCGAGGCATTTTTGCTTAATTCTGCTGGACTATAGCCCAAGGTTTCAAAATTCACTTTTTTCCCGAATTCGCAAATTTCGATTTCTATGATATTGATAATCACAAACAGCCTTAAAAGAACACAAATTTGAAAATATAGCTCTGAGAAACTTTTATTAACAAAAATACAGAAATTTGAAATCCGAGGCAATTTTGCTTAATTCTGCTGGACTATAGCCCAAGGTTTTAAAATTCACTTTTTTCCCGAATTCCCAAATTCCGATTTCTATGATATTGATAATCACAAACAGCCTTAAAAGAACACAAATTTGAAAATATAGCTCTGAGAACCTTTTATTGACAAAAATACAGAAATTTGAACTCCGAGGCAATTTTGCTTAATTCTGCTGGACTATAGCCCAAGGTTTCAAAATGAACTTTTTTCCCGAATTCGCAAATCTCGATTTCTATGATATTGATAATCACAAACAGATTTAACTTAACACAAATTTGAAAATATAGCTCTGAGAAACTTTTACTAACAAAAATACAGAAATTTGAAATCCGAGGCATTTTTGCTTAATTCTGCTGGACTATAGCCCAAGGTTTCAAAATTCACTTTTTTCCCGAATTCGCAAATTTCGATTTCTATGATATTGATAATCACAAACAGCCTTAAAAGAATACAAATTTGAAAATATAGCTCTGAGAACATTTTACTGACAAAAATACAGAAATTTGAACTCCGAGGCAATTTTGCTTAATTCTGCTGGACTATAGCCCAAGGTTTCAAAATTCACTTTTTTCCCGAATTCCCAAATTCCGATTTCTATGATACTGACAATTTAGAGCATCCCTTACCAAACACCAATTTGAAAATTTTGCTCTGAGAAACTTTTATTAACAAAAATACAGAAATTTGAAATCCGAGGCATTTTTGCTTAATTTTGCTGGACTATAGCCCAAGGTTTCAAAATGCACTTTTTTCCCGAATTCGCAAATTTCGATTTCTATGATATTGATAATCACAAACAGCCTTAAAAGAACACAAATTTGAAAATATAGCTCTGAGAACCTTTTATTGACAAAAATACGGAAATTTGAACTCCGAGGCAATTTTGCTTAATTCTGCTGGACTATAGCCCAAGGTTTCAAAATTCACTTTTTTCCCGAATTCCCAAATTCCGATTTCTATGATATTGATAATCACAAACAGCCTTAAAAGAACACAAATTTGAAAATATAGCTCTGAGAACCTTTTATTGACAAAAATACAGAAATTTGAACTCCGAGGCAATTTTGCTTAATTGTGCTGGACTATAGCCCAAGGTTTCAAAATTCACTTTTTTTCCCGAATTCCCAAATTCTGATTTCTATGATACTGACAATTTAGAGCATCCCTAACCAAACACCAGTTTGAAAACTTTGCTCTGAGAAACTTTTATTAACAAAAATACAGAAATTTGAAATCCGAGGCATTTTTGCTTAATTCTGCTGGACTATAGCCCAAGGTTTCAAAATGCACTTTTTTCCCGAATTCGCAAATTTCGATTTCTATGATATTGATAATCACAAACAGCCTTAAAAGAACACAAATTTGAAAATATAGCTCTGAGAACCTTTTATTGACAAAAATACAGAAATTTTAACTCCGAGGCAATTTTGCTTAATTCTGCTGGACTATAGCCCAAGGTTTCAAAATTCACTTTTTTCCCGAATTCCCAAATTCCGATTTCTATGATACTGACAATTTAGAGCATCCCTAACCAAACACCAATTTGAAAATTTTGCTCTGAGAAACTTTTATTAACAAAAATACAGAAATTTGAAATCCGAGGCATTTTTGCTTAATTCTGCTGGACTATAGCCCAAGGTTTCAAAATGCACTTTTTTCCCGAATTCGCAAATTTCGATTTCTATGATATTGATAATCACAAACAGCCTTAAAAGAACACAAATTTGAAAATATAGCTCTGAGAACCTTTTATTGACAAAAATACAGAAATTTGAACTCCGAGGCAATTTTGCTTAATTCTGCTGGACTATAGCCCAAGGTTTCAAAATTCACTTTTTTCCCGAATTCCCAAATTCCGATTTCTATGATACTGACAATTTAGAGCATCCCTAACCAAACACCAATTTGAAAATTTTGCTCTGAGAAACTTTTATTAACAAAAATACAGAAATTTGAAATCCGAGGCATTTTTGCTTAATTCTGCTGGACTATAGCCCAAGGTTTCAAAATGCACTTTTTTCCCGAATTCGCAAATCTCGATTTCTATGATATTGATAATCACAAACAGCCTCAACAGAACACAAATTTGAAAATTTTGCTCTGAGAAACTTTTACTAACAAAAATACAGAAATTTGAAATCCGAGGCATTTTTGCTTAATTCCGCTGGACTGTAGCCCATGGTTTCAAAATGCACTTTTTTCCCGAATTCGCAAATCTCGATTTCTATGATATTGATAATCACAAACAGATTTAACTTAACACAAATTTGAAAATATAGCTCTGAGAAACTATTACTAACAAAAATACAGAAATTTGAAATCCGAGGCATTTTTGCTTAATTCTGCTGGACTATAGCCCAAGGTTTCAAAATGCACTTTTTTTCCGAATTCCCAAATTCCGATTTCTATGATAATGATAATTGAGAGCGTCCCTAACTGAACACAAATTTGAAAATTTTGCTCTGAGAACCTTTTATTGACAAAAATACAGAAATTTGAACTCCGAGGCAAATTTGCTTAATTCTGCTGGACTATAGCCCAAGGTTTCAAAATTCACTTTTTTCCCGAATTCCCAAATTCCGATTTCTATGATACTGACAATTTAGAGCATCCCTAACCAAACACCAATTTGAAAATTTTGCTCTGAGAAACTTTTATTAACAAAAATACAAAAATTTGAAATCCGAGGCATTTTTGCTTAATTCTGCTGGACTATAGCCCAAGGTTTCAGAATGCACTTTTTTCCCGAATTCGCAAATTTCGATTTCTATGATATTGATAAGCACAAACAGCCTTAAAAGAACACAAATGTGAAAATATAGCTCTGAGAATCTTTTATTAACAAAAATACAGAAATTTGAAATCCGAGGCATTTTTGCTTAATCCTGCTGGACTATAGCCCAAGGTTTCAAAATGCACTTTTTTCCCGAATTCCCAAATTCCGATTTCTATGATAATGATAATTGAGAGCGTCCCTAACTGAACACAAATTTGAAAATTTTGCTCGGAGAAACTTTTATTAACAAAAATACAGAAATTTGAAATCCGAGGCATTTTTGCTTAATTCCGCTGGACTGTAGCCCATGGTTTCAAAATGCACTTTTTTCCCGAATTCGCAAATCTCGATTTCTATGATATTGATAATCACAAACAGATTTAACTTAACACAAATTTGAAAATATAGCTCTGAGAAACTATTACTAACAAAAATACAGAAATTTGAAATCCGAGGCATTTTTGCTTAATTCTGCTGGACTATAGCCCAAGGTTTCAAAATGCACTTTTTTTCCGAATTCCCAAATTCCGATTTCTATGATAATGATAATTGAGAGCGTCCCTAACTGAACACAAATTTGAAAATTTTGCTCTGAGAACCTTTTATTGACAAAAATACAGAAATTTGAACTCCGAGGCAAATTTGCTTAATTCTGCTGGACTATAGCCCAAGGTTTCAAAATTCACTTTTTTCCCGAATTCCCAAATTCCGATTTCTATGATAATGATAATTGAGAGCGTCCCTAACTGAACACAAATTTGAAAATTTTGCTCTGAGAAACTTTTATTAACAAAAATACAGAAATTTGAAATCCGAGGCATTTTTGCTTAATTCCGCTGGACTGTAGCCCATGGTTTCAAAATGCACTTTTTTCCCGAATTCGCAAATCTCGATTTCTATGATATTGATAATCACAAACAGATTTAACTTAACACAAATTTGAAAATTTTGCTCTGAGAAACTTTTACTTACAAAAATACAGAAATTTGAAATCCGAGGCATTTTTGCTTAATTCTGCTGGACTATAGCCCACGGTTTCAAAATGCACTTTTTTCCCGAATTCGCAAATCTCGATTTCTATGATACTGATAATCACAAACAGCCTTAACTTAACACAAATTTGAAAATATAGCTCTGAGAAACTTTTACTAACAAAAATACAGAAATTTGAAATCCGAGGCATTTTTGCTTAATTCTGCTGGACTATAGCCCAAGGTTTCAAAATGCACTTTTTTCCCGAAATCGCAAATTTCGATTTCTATGATATTGATAATCACAAACAGCCTCAACAGAACACAAATTTGAAAATTTTGCTCTGAGAAACTTTTACTAACAAAAATACAGAAATTTGAAATCCGAGGCATTTTTGCTTAATTGGCATTTTTGCTTAATTCTGCTGGACTATAGCCCAAGGTTTCAAAATGCACTTTTTTCCCCGAATTCGCAAATTTCGATTTCTATGATATTGATAATCACAAACAGCCTTAAAAGAACACAAATTTGAAAATATAGCTCTGAGAACCTTTTATTGACAAAAATACAGAAATTTGAACTCCGAGGCAATTTTGCTTAATTCTGCTGGACTATAGCCCAAGTTTCAAAATTCACTTTTTTCCGAATTCGCAAATCTCGATTTCTATGATATTGATAATCACGAAACAGATTTAACTTAACACAAATTTGAAAATATAGCTCTGGAGAAACTTTTACTAACAAAAATACAGAAATTAGAAATCCCGAGGCATTTTTGCTTAATTCTGCTGGACTATAGCCCAAGGTTTCAAAATGCACTTTTTTCCCGAATTCCGCAAATTTCGATTCTATGATATTGATAATCACAAACAGCCTTCAAAGAACACAAATTTGAAATATAGCTCTGAGAACCTTTTATTGACAAAAATACAGAAATTTGAACTCCGAGGCAATTTTGCTTAATTCTGCTGGACTATAGCCCAAGGTTTCAAAATTCACTTTTTTCCCGAATTCGCAAATCTCGATTTCTATGATATTGATAATCACAAACAGATTTAACTTAACACAAATTTGAAAATATAGCTCTGAGAAACTTTTACTAACAAAAATACAGAAATTTTGAAATCCGAGGCATTTTTGCTTAATTCTGCTGGACTATAGCCCAAGGTTTCAAAATGCACTTTTTTCCCGAATTCCCAAATTCCGATTTCTATGATACTGACAATTTAGAGCATGCCTAACCAAACACCAATTTGAAAATTTTGCTCTGAGAAACCTTTTATTAACAAAAAATACAGAAATTTGAAATCCGAGGCATTTTTGCTTAATTCTGCTGGACTATAGCCCATGGTTTCAAAATGCACTTTTTCCCGAATTCGCAAATCTCGATTTCTATGATATTGATAATCACAAACAGCCTCAACAGAACACAAATTTGAAAATATAGCTCTGAGAAACTTTTACTAACAAAAATACAGAAATTGAAATCCGAGGCATTTTTGCTTAATTCTGCTGGACTATAGCCCAAGGTTTCAAAATGCACTTTTTTCCCGAATTCCCAAATCCGATTTCTATGATACTGACAATTTAGAGCATGCCTAACCAAACACCAATTTGAAAATTTTGCTCTGAGAAACTTTTATTACAAAAATACAGAAATTTGAAATCCGAGGACATTTTTGCTTAATTCTGCTGGACTATAGCCCATGGTTTCAAAATGCACTTTTTTCCCGAATTCGCAAATCTCGATTTCTATGATATTGATAATAACAAACAGCCTCACAGAACACAAATTTGAAAATTTTGCTCTGAGAACTTTTACTAACAAAAATACAAAAATTGAAATCCGAGGCATTTTTGCTTAATTCTGCTGGACTATAGCCCAAGGTTTCAAAATGCACTTTTTTCCCGAATTCGCAATTTCGATTTCTATGATATTGATAAGCACAAACAGCCTTAAAGAACACAAATGTGAAAATATAGCTCTCAGAAACTTTTATTAACAAAAATACAGAAATTTGAAATCCGAGGCATTTTTGCTTAATCCTGCTGGACTATAGCCCAAGGTTTCAAAATGCACTTTTTTCCCGAATGCCCAAATTCCGATTTCTCTGATAATGATAATTGAGAGCGTCCCTAACTGAACACAAATTGAAAATTTTGCTCTGAGAAACTTTTATTAACAAAAATACAGAAATTTGAAATCCGAGGCATTTTGGCTTAATTCCGCTGGACTGTAGCCCATGGTTTCAAAATGCACTTTTTTCCCGAATTCGCAAATTTCGATTTCTATGATATTGATAATCACAAACAGCCTTAAAAGAACACAAATTTGAAAATAAAGCTCTGAGAAACTTTTACTAACAAAAATACAGAAATTTGAAATCCGAGGCATTTTTGCTTAATTCTGCTGGACTATAGCCCAAGGTTTCAAAATGCACTTTTTTTTCCGAATTCCCAAATTCCGATTTCTATGATAATGATAATTGAGAGCGTCCCTAACTGAACACAAATTTGAAAATTTGCTCTGAGAACCTTTTATTGACAAAAATACAGAAATTTTGAACTCCGAGGCAAATTTGCTTAATTCTGCTGGACTATAGCCCAAGGTTTCAAAATTCACTTTTTCCCGAAATCGCAAATTTCGATTTCTATGATATTGATAATCACAAACAGCCTCAATAGAACACAAATTTGAAAATTTTGCTCTGAGAAACTTTTACTTACAAAAATACAGAAATTTGAAATCCGAGGCATTTTTGCTTAATTCTGCTGGGACTATAGCCCACGGTTTCAAAATGCACTTTTTTCCCGAATTCGCAATCTCGATTTCTATGATACTGATAATCACAAACAGCCTTAACTTAACACAAATTTGAAAATATAGCTCTGAGAAACTTTACTAACAAAAATACAGAAATTCTGAAATCCGAGGCATTTTTGCTTATTCTGCTGGACTATAGCCCAAGGTTTCAAAATGCACTTTTTTTCCCGAATCGCAAATTTCGATTTCTATGATATTGATAATCACAAACAGCCTCAACAGAACACAAATTTGAAAATTTTGCTCTGAGAAACTTTTACTAACAAAAATACAGAAATTTGAAAATCGAGGCATTTTTGCTTAATTCTGCTGGACTATAACCCAAGGTTTCAAAATGCACTTTTTTCCGAATTCGCAAATTTCGATTTCTATGATATTGATAATCACAAACAGCCTTAAAAGAACACAAATTTGAAAATAAAGCTCTGAGAAACTTTTACTAACAAAAATACAGAAATTTGAAATCCGAGGCATTTTTGCTTAATTCTGCTGGACTATAGCCCACGGTTTCAAATGCACTTTTTTCCCGAATTCGCAAATCTCGATTTCTATGATACTGATAATCACAAACAGCCTTAACTTAACACAAATTTGAAAATATAGCTCTGAGAAACTTTTACTAACAAAAATACAGAAATTTGAAATCCGAGGCATTTTTGCTTAATTCTGCTGGACTATAGCCCAAGGTTTCAAAATGCACTTTCCTTCCGAAATCGCAAATTTCGATTTCTATGATATTGATAATCACAAACAGCCTCAACAGAACACAAATTGAAAATTTTGCTCTGAGAAACTTTTACTAACAAAAATACAGAAATTTGAAATCCGAGGCATTTTTGCTTAATTCTGCTGGACTATACCCAAGTTTCAAAATGCACTTTTTTCCGATTCGCAAATTTCGATTTCTATGATATTGATAATCACAAACAGCCTTAAAAGAACACAAATTTGAAATATAGCTCTGAGAACCTTTTATTGACAAAAATACAGAAATTTGAACTCCGAGGCAATTTTGCTTAATTCTGCTGACTATAGCCCAAGGTTTCAAATTCACTTTTTTCCCGAATTCGCAAATCTCGATTTCTATGATATTGATAATCACAAACAGATTTAACTTAACACAAATTTGAAAATATAGCTCTGAGAAACTTTTACTAACAAAAATACAGAAATTTGAAATCCGAGGCATTTTTGCTTAATTCTGCTGGACTATAGCCCAAGGTTTCAAAATGCACTTTTTTCCCGAATTCGCAAATTTCGATTTCTATGATATTGATAATCACAAACAGCCTTCAAAGAACACAAATTTGAAAATATAGCTCTGAGAAACTTTTACTTACAAAAATACAGAAATTTGAAATCCGAGGCATTTTGCTTAATTCTGCTGGACTATAGCCCACGGTTTCAAAATGCACTTTTTTCCCGAATTCGCAAATCTCGATTTCTATGATACTGATAATCACAAACAGCCTTAACTTAACACAAATTTGAAAATATAGCTCTGAGAAACTTTTACTAACAAAAATACAGAAATTTGAAATCCGAGGCATTTTTGCTTAATTCTGCTGGACTATAGCCCAAGGTTTCAAAATGCACTTTTTTCCCGAAATCGCAAATTTCGATTTCTATGATATTGATAATCACAAACAGCCTCAACAGAACACAAATTTGAAAATTTTGCTCTGAGAAACTTTTACTAACAAAAATACAGAAATTTGAAATCCGAGGCATTTTTGCTTAATTCTGCTGGACTATAGCCCAAGGTTTCAAAATGCACTTTTTTCCCGAATTCGCAAATTTCGATTTCTATGATATTGATAATCACAAACAGCCTTAAGAGAACACAAATTTGAAAATATAGCTCTGAGAACCTTTTATTGACAAAAATACAGAAATTTGAACTCCGAGGCAATTTTGCTTAATTCTGCTGGACTATAGCCCAAGATTTCAAAATTCACTTTTTTCCCGAATTCGCAAATCTCGATTTCTATGATATTGATAATCACAAACAGATTTAACTTAACACAAATTTGAAAATATAGCTCTGAGAAACTTTTACTAACAAAAATACAGAAATTTGAAATCCGAGGCATTTTTGCTTAATTCTGCTGGACTATAGCCCAAGGTTTCAAAATGCACTTTTTTCCGAATTCCCAAATTCCGATTTCTATGATAATGATAATTGAGAGCGTCCCTAACTGAACACAAATTTGAAAATTTTGCTCTGAGAACCTTTTATTGACAAAAATACAGAAATTTGAACTCCGAGGCAAATTTGCTTAATTCTGCTGGACTATAGCCCAAGGTTTCAAAATTCACTTTTTTCCCGAAATCGCAAATTTCGATTTCTATGATATTGATAATCACAAACAGCCTCAATAGAACACAAATTTGAAAATTTTGCTCTGAGAAACTTTTACTAACAAAAATACAGAAATTTGAAATCCGAGGCATTTTTGCTTAATTCTGCTGGACTATAGCCCACGGTTTCAAAATGCACTTTTTTCCCGAATTCGCAAATCTCGATTTCTATGATACTGATAATCACAAACAGCCTTAACTTAACACAAATTTGAAAATATAGCTCTGAGAAACTTTTACTAACAAAAATACAGAAATTTGAAATCCGAGGCATTTTTGCTTAATTCTGCTGGACTATAGCCCAAGGTTTCAAAATGCACTTTTTTCCCGAATTCGCAAATTTCGATTTCTATGATATTGATAATCACAAACAGATTTAACTTAACACAAATTTGAAAATATAGCTCTGAGAAACTTTTACTAACAAAAATACAGAAATTTGAAATCCGAGGCATTTTTGCTTAATTCTGCTGGACTATAGCCCAAGGTTTCAAAATGCACTTTTTTCCCGAATTCGCAAATTTCGATTTCTATGATATTGATAATCACGAACAGCCTTCAAAGAACACAAATTTGAAAATATAGCTCTGAGAACCTTTTATTGACAAAAATACAGAAATTTGAACTCCGAGGCAATTTTGCTTAATTCTGCTGGACTATAGCCCAAGGTTTCAAAATTTACTTTTTTCCCGAATTCGCAAATCTCGATTTCTATGATATTGATAATCACAAACAGATTTAACTTAACACAAATTTGAAAATATAGCTCTGAGAAACTTTTACTAACAAAAATACAGAAATTTGAAATCCGGGGCATTTTTGCTTAATTCTGCTGGACTATAGCCCAAGGTTTCAAAATGCACTTTTTTTCCCGAATTCGCAAATTTCGATTTCTATGACATTGATAATCACAAACAGCCTTAAAAGAACACAAATTTGAAAATATAGCTCTGAGAACCTTTTATTGACAAAAATACAGAAATTTGAACTCCGAGGCAATTTTGCTTAATTCTGCTGGACTATAGCCCAAGGTTTCAAAATTCACTTTTTTCCCGAATTCCCAAATTCCGATTTCTATGATACTGACAATTTAGAGCATCCCTAACCAAACACCAATTTGAAAATTTTGCTCTGAGAAACTTTTATTAACAAAAATACAGAAATTTGAAATCCGAGGCATTTTTGCTTAATTCTGCTGGACTATAGCCCAAGGTTTCAAAATGCACTTTTTTCCCGAATTCGCAGATCTCGATTTCTATGATATTGATAATCACAAACAGATTTAACTTAACACAAATTTGAAAATATAGCTCTGAGAAACTTTTACTAACAAAAATACAGAAATTTGAAATCCGAGGCATTTTTGCTTAATTCTGCTGGACTATAGCCCAAGGTTTCAAAATTCACTTTTTTCCCGAAATCGCAAATTTCGATTACTGTGATATTGATAATCACAAACAGCCATAACTTAACACAAATTTGAAAATATAGCTCTGAGAAAATTTTACTAACAAAAATACAGAAATTTGAAATCCGAGGCATTTTTGCTTAATTCTGCTGGACTATAGCCCAAGGTTTCAAAATGCACTTTTTTCCCGAATTCGCAAATTTCGATTTCTATGATATTGATAATCACAAACAGCCTTAAAAGAACACAAATTTGAAAATATAGCTCTGAGAACCTTTTATTGACAAAAATACAGAAATTTGAACTCCAAGGCAATTTTGCTTAATTCTGCTGGACTATAGCCCAAGGTTTCAAAATTCACTTTTTTCCCGAAATCGCAAATTTCGATCTCTATGATACTGACAATTTAGAGCATCCCTAACCAAACACCAATTTGAAAATTTTGCTCTGAGAAACTTTTACTAACAAAAAATACAGAAATTTGAAATCCGAGGCATTTTTGCTTAATTCTGCTGGACTATAGCTCAAGGTTTCAAAATTCACTTTTTTCCCGAAATCGCAAATTTCGATCTCTATGATACTGACAATTTAGAGCATCCCTAACCAAACACCAATTTGAAAATTTTGCTCTGAGAAACTTTTATTAACAAAAATACAGAAATTTGAAATCCGAGGCATTTTTGCTTAATTCTGCTGGACTATAGCCCAAGGTTTCAAAATGCACTTTTTTCCCGAATTCGCAAATCTCGATTTCTATGATATTGATAATCACAAACAGATTTAACTTAACACAAATTTGAAAATATAGCTCTGAGAAAATTTTACTAACAAAAATACAGAAATTTGAAATCCGAGGCATTTTTGCTTAATTCTGCTGGACTATAGCTCAAGGTTTCAAAATGCACTTTTTTCCCGAATTCGCAAATTTCGATTTCTATGATATTGATAATCACAAACAGCCTTAAAAGAACACAAATTTGAAAATATAGCTCTGAGAACCTTTTATTGACAAAAATACAGAAATTTGAACTCCGAGGCAATTTTGCTTAATTCTGCTGGACTATAGCTCAAGGTTTCAAAATTCACTTTTTTCCCGAAATCGCAAATTTCGATTTCTATGATATTGAAATCACAAACAGCCTTAAAAGAACACAAATTTGAAAATATAGCTCTGAGAACCTTTTATTGACAAAAATACAGAAATTTGAACTCCGAGGCAATTTTGCTTAATCTGCTGGACTATAGCCCAAGGTTTCAAAATTTACTTTTTTCCCGAATTCGCAAATCTCGATTTCTATGATATTGATAATCACAAACAGATTTAACTTAACACAAATTTGAAAATATAGCTCTGAGAAACTTTTACTAACAAAAATACAGAAATTTGAAATCCGAGGCATTTTTGCTTAATTCTGCTGGACTATAGCTCAAGGTTTCAAAATGCACTTTTTTCCCGAATTCGCAAATTTCGATTTCTATGATATTGATAATCACAAACAGCCTTAAAAGAACACAAATTTGAAAATACAGCTCTGAGAACCTTTTATTGACAAAAATACAGAAATTTGAATACCGAGGCAATTTTGCTTAATTCTGCTGGACTATAGCCCAAGGTTTCTAAATTCACTTTTTTCCCGAAATCGCAAATTTCGATTTCTATGATATTGATAATCACAAACAGCCTCAACAGAACACAAATTTGAAAATATAGCTCTGAGAAACTTTTACTAACAAAAATACAGAAATTTGAAATCCGAGGCATTTTTGCTTAATTCTGCTGGACTATAGCTCAAGGTTTCAAAATGCACTTTTTTCCCGAATTCGCAAATTTCGATTTCTATGATATTGATAATCACAAACAGCCTTAAAAGAACACAAATTTGAAAATATAGCTCTGAGAACCTTTTATTGACAAAAATACAGAAATTTGAACTCCGAGGCAATTTTGCTTAATTCTGCTGGACTATAGCTCAAGGTTTCAAAATTCACTTTTTTCCCGAAATCGCAAATTTCGATCTCTATGATACTGACAATTTAGAGCATCCCTAACCAAACACCAATTTGAAAATTTTGCTCTGAGAAACTTTTATTAACAAAAATACAGAAATTTGAAATCCGAGGCATTTTTGCTTAATTCTGCTGGACTATAGCCCATGGTTTCAAAATGCACTTTTTTCCCGAATTCGCAAATCTCGATGTCTATGATATTGATAATCACAAACAGATTTAACTTAACACAAATTTGAAAATATAGCTCTGTGAAACTTTTACTAACAAAAATACAGAAATTTGAAATCCGAGGCATTTTTGCTTAATTCTGCTGGACTATAGCCCAAGGTTTCAAAATGCACTTTTTTCCCGAATTCCCAAATTCCGATTTCTATGATATTGATTATCACAAACAGCCTTAAAAGAACACAAATTTGAAAATTTAGTTCTGAGAACCTTTTATTAACAAAAATACTGAAATTTGAAATCCGAGGCATTTTTGCTTAATTCTGCTGGACTATAGCCCATGGTTTCAAAATGCACTTTTTTCCCGAATTCGCAAATTTCGATTTCTATGATATTGATAATCACAAACAGCCTTAAAAGAACACAAATTTGAAAACATAGCTCTGAGAACCTTTTATTGACAAAAATACAGAAATTTGAACTCCGAGGCAATTTTGCTGGACTATAGCCCAAGGTTTCAAAATTCACTTTTTTCCCGAATTCCCAAATTCCGATTTCTATGATATTGATAATCACAAACAGCCTTAAAAGAACACAAATTTGAAAATATAGCTCTGAGAAACTTTTACTAACAAAAATACTGAAATTTGAAATCCGAGGCATTTTTGCTTAATTCTGCTGGACTATAGCCCAAGGTTTCAAAATTCACTTTTTTCCCGAAATCGCAAATTTCGATCTCTATGATACTGACAATTTAGAGCATCCCTAACCAAACACCAATTTGAAAATTTTGCTCTGAGAAACTTTTACTAACAAAAAATACAGAAATTTGAAATCCGAGGCATTTTTGCTTAATTCTGCTGGACTATAGCTCAAGGTTTCAAAATTCACTTTTTTCCCGAAATCGCAAATTTCGATCTCTATGATACTGACAATTTAGAGCATCCCTAACCAAACACCAATTTGAAAATTTTGCTCTGAGAAACTTTTATTAACAAAAATACAGAAATTTGAAATCCGAGGCATTTTTGCTTAATTCTGCTGGACTATAGCCCAAGGTTTCAAAATGCACTTTTTTCCCGAATTCGCAAATCTCGATTTCTATGATATTGATAATCACAAACAGATTTAACTTAACACAAATTTGAAAATATAGCTCTGAGAAAATTTTACTAACAAAAATACAGAAATTTGAAATCCGAGGCATTTTTGCTTAATTCTGCTGGACTATAGCTCAAGGTTTCAAAATGCACTTTTTTCCCGAATTCGCAAATTTCGATTTCTATGATATTGATAATCACAAACAGCCTTAAAAGAACACAAATTTGAAAATATAGCTCTGAGAACCTTTTATTGACAAAAATACAGAAATTTGAATACCGAGGCAATTTTGCTTAATTCTGCTGGACTATAGCCCAAGGTTTCTAAATTCACTTTTTTCCCGAAATCGCAAATTTCGATTTCTATGATATTGATAATCACAAACAGCCTCAACAGAACACAAATTTGAAAATATAGCTCTGAGAAACTTTTACTAACAAAAATACAGAAATTTGAAATCCGAGGCATTTTTGCTTAATTCTGCTGGACTATAGCTCAAGGTTTCAAAATGCACTTTTTTCCCGAATTCGCAAATTTCGATTTCTATGATATTGATAATCACAAACAGCCTTAAAAGAACACAAATTTGAAAATATAGCTCTGAGAACCTTTTATTGACAAAAATACAGAAATTTGAACTCCGAGGCAATTTTGCTTAATTCTGCTGGACTATAGCTCAAGGTTTCAAAATTCACTTTTTTCCCGAAATCGCAAATTTCGATCTCTATGATACTGACAATTTAGAGCATCCCTAACCAAACACCAATTTGAAAATTTTGCTCTGAGAAACTTTTATTAACAAAAATACAGAAATTTGAAATCCGAGGCATTTTTGCTTAATTCTGCTGGACTATAGCCCATGGTTTCAAAATGCACTTTTTTCCCGAATTCGCAAATCTCGATGTCTATGATATTGATAATCACAAACAGATTTAACTTAACACAAATTTGAAAATATAGCTCTGTGAAACTTTTACTAACAAAAATACAGAAATTTGAAATCCGAGGCATTTTTGCTTAATTCTGCTGGACTATAGCCCAAGGTTTCAAAATGCACTTTTTTCCCGAATTCCCAAATTCCGATTTCTATGATATTGATTATCACAAACAGCCTTAAAAGAACACAAATTTGAAAATTTAGTTCTGAGAACCTTTTATTAACAAAAATACTGAAATTTGAAATCCGAGGCATTTTTGCTTAATTCTGCTGGACTATAGCCCATGGTTTCAAAATGCACTTTTTTCCCGAATTCGCAAATTTCGATTTCTATGATATTGATAATCACAAACAGCCTTAAAAGAACACAAATTTGAAAATATAGCTCTGAGAACCTTTTATTGACAAAAATACAGAAATTTGAACTCCGAGGCAATTTTGCTGGACTATAGCCCAAGGTTTCAAAATTCACTTTTTTCCCGAATTCCCAAATTCCGATTTCTATGATACTGACAATTTAGAGCATCCCTAACCAAACACCAATTTGAAAATTTTGCTCTGAGAAACTTTTATTAACAAAAATACAGAAATTTGAAATCCGAGGCATTTTTGCTTAATTCTGCTGGACTATAGCCCATGGTTTCAAAATGCACTTTTTTCCCGAATTCCCAAATTCCGATTTCTATGATATTGATTATCACAAACAGCCTTAAAAGAACACAAATTTGAAAATTTAGTTCTGAGAACCTTTTATTAACAAAAATACAGAAATTTGAAATCCGAGGCATTTTTGCTTAATTCTGCTGGACTATAGCCCAAGGTTTCAAAATGCACTTTTTTCCCGAATTCCCAAATTCCGATTTCTATGATATTGATTATCACAAACAGCCTTAAAAGAACACAAATTTGAAAATTTAGTTCTGAGAACCTTTTATTAACAAAAATACTGAAATTTGAAATCCGAGGCATTTTTGCTTAATTCTGCTGGACTATAGCCCATGGTTTCAAAATGCACTTTTTTCCCGAATTCGCAAATTTCGATTTCTATGATATTGATAATCACAAACAGCCTTAAAAGAACACAAATTTGAAAATATAGCTCTGAGAACCTTTTATTGACAAAAATACAGAAATTTGAACTCCGAGGCAATTTTGCTTAATTCTGCTGGACTATAGCTCAAGGTTTCAAAATTCACTTTTTTCCCGAAATCGCAAATTTCGATCTCTATGATACTGACAATTTAGAGCATCCCTAACCAAACACCAATTTGAAAATTTTGCTCTGAGAAACTTTTATTAACAAAAATACAGAAATTTGAAATCCGAGGCATTTTTGCTTAATTCTGCTGGACTATAGCCCATGGTTTCAAAATGCACTTTTTTCCCGAATTCGCAAATCTCGATTTCTATGATATTGATAATCACAAACAGATTTAACTTAACACAAATTTGAAAATATAGCTCTGTGAAACTTTTACTAACAAAAATACAGAAATTTGAAATCCGAGGCATTTTTGCTTAATTCTGCTGGACTATAGCCCAAGGTTTCAAAATGCACTTTTTTCCCGAATTCCCAAATTCCGATTTCTATGATATTGATTATCACAAACAGCCTTAAAAGAACACAAATTTGAAAATTTAGTTCTGAGAACCTTTTATTAACAAAAATACTGAAATTTGAAATCCGAGGCATTTTTGCTTAATTCTGCTGGACTATAGCCCATGGTTTCAAAATGCACTTTTTTCCCGAATTCGCAAATTTCGATTTCTATGATATTGATAATCACAAACAGCCTTAAAAGAACACAAATTTGAAAATATAGCTCTGAGAACCTTTTATTGACAAAAATACAGAAATTTGAACTCCGAGGCAATTTTGCTTAATTCTGCTGGACTATAGCCCAAGGTTTCAAAATTCACTTTTTTCCCGAATTCCCAAATTCCGATTTCTATGATACTGACAATTTAGAGCATCCCTAACCAAACACCAATTTGAAAATTTTGCTCTGAGAAACTTTTATTAACAAAAATACAGAAATTTGAAATCCGAGGCATTTTTGCTTAATTCTGCTGGACTATAGCCCAAGGTTTCAAAATGCACTTTTTTCCCGAATTCCCAAATTCCGATTTCTATGATATTGATTATCACAAACAGCCTTAAAAGAACACAAATTTGAAAATTTAGTTCTGAGAACCTTTTATTAACAAAAATACTGAAATTTGAAATCCGAGGCATTTTTGCTTAATTCTGCTGGACTATAGCCCATGGTTTCAAAATGCACTTTTTTCCCGAATTCGCAAATCTCGATTTCTATGATATTGATAATCACAAACAGATTTAACTTAACACAAATTTGAAAATATAGCTCTGAGAAACTTTTACTAACAAAAATACAGAAATTTGAAATCCGAGGCATTTTTGCTTAATTCTGCTGGACTATAGCCCATGGTTTCAAAATGCACTTTTTTCCCGAATTCGCAAATCTCGATTTCTATGATATTGATAATCACAAACAGCCTTAAAAGAACACAAATTTGAAAATATAGCTCTGAGAAACTTTTACTAACAAAAATACAGAAATTTGAAATCCGAGGCATTTTTGCTTAATTCTGCTGGACTATAGCCCATGGTTTCAAAATTCACTTTTTTCCCGAAATCGCAAATTTCGATCTCTATGATACTGACAATTTAGAGCATCCCTAACCAAACACCAATTTGAAAATATAGCTCTGAGAAACTTTTACTAACAAAAATAAAGAAATTTGAACTCCGAGGCATTTTTGCTTAATTCTGCTGGACTATAGCCCAAGGTTTCAAAATGCAATTTTTTCCCGAATTCGCAAATTTCGATTTCTATGATATTGATAATCACAAACAGCCTTAAAAGAACACAAATTTGAAAATATAGCTCTGAGAAACTTTTACTAACAAAAATACAGAAATTTGAAATCCGAGGCATTTTTGCTTAATTCTGCTGGACTATAGCCCAAGGTTTCAAAATGCAATTTTTTCCCGAATTCGCAAATTTCGATTTCTATGATATTGATAATCACAAACAGCCTCAACAGAACACAAATTTGAAAATTTTGCTCTGAGAAACTTTTACTAACAAAAATACAGAAATTTGAAATCCGAGGCATTTTTGCTTAATTCTGCTGGACTATAGCCCATGGTTTCAAAATGCACTTTTTTCCCGAAATCGCAAATTTCGATTTCTATGATATTGATAATCACAAACAGCCTCAACAGAACACAAATTTGAAAATTTTGCTCTGAGAAACTTTTACTAACAAAAATACAGAAATTTGAAATCCGAGGCATTTTTGCTTAATTCTGCTGGACTATAGCCCATGGTTTCAAAATTCACTTTTTTCCCGAAATCGCAAATTTCGATCTCTATGATACTGACAATTTAGAGCATCCCTAACCAAACACCAATTTGAAAATATAGCTCTGAGAAACTTTTACTAACAAAAATACAGAAATTTGAACTCCGAGGCATTTTTGCTTAATTCTGCTGGACTATAGCCCAAGGTTTCAAAATGCAATTTTTTCCCGAATTCGCAAATTTCGATTTCTATGATATTGATAATCACAAACAGCCTTAAAAGAACACAAATTTGAAAATATAGCTCTGAGAAACTTTTACTAACAAAAATACAGAAATTTGAAATCCGAGGCATTTTTGCTTAATTCTGCTGGACTATAGCCCAAGGTTTCAAAATGCAATTTTTTCCCGAATTCGCAAATTTCGATTTCTATGATATTGATAATCACAAACAGCCTTAAAAGAACACAAATTTGAAAATATAGCTCTGAGAACCTTTTATTGACAAAAATACAGAAATTTGAACTCCGAGGCAATTTTGCTTAATTCTGCTGGACTATAGCCCAAGGTTTCAAAATTCACTTTTTTCCCGAAATCGCAAATTTCGATCTCTATGATACTGACAATTTAGAGCATCCCTAACCAAACACCAATTTGAAAATATAGCTCTGAGAAACTTTTACTAACAAAAATACAGAAATTTGAACTCCGAGGCATTTTTGCTTAATTCTGCTGGACTACAGCCCAAGGTTTCTAAATTCACTTTTTTCCCGAAATCGCAAATTTCGATTTCTATGATATTGATAATCACAAACAGCCTCAACAGAACACAAATTTGAAAATATAGCTCTGAGAAACTTTTACTAACAAAAATACAGAAATTTGAAATCCGAGGCATTTTTGCTTAATTCTGCTGGACTATAGCCCAAGGTTTCAAAATTCACTTTTTTCCCGAAATCGCAAATTTCGATCTCTATGATACTGACAATTTAGAGCATCCCTAACCAAACACCAATTTGAAAATTTTGCTCTGAGAAACTTTTATTAACAAAAATACAGAAATTTGAAATCCGAGGCATTTTTGCTTAATTCTGCTGGACTATAGCCCATGGTTTCAAAATTCACTTTTTTCCCGAATTCCCAAATTCCGATTTCTATGATAATGATAATTGAGAGCGTCCCTAACTGAACACAAATTTGAAAATTGAGTTCTGAGAACCTTTTTTTAACAAAAATACAGAAATTTGAAATCCGAGGCATTTTTGCTTAATTCTGCTGGACTATAGCCCAAGGTTTCAAAATGCACTTTTTTCCCGAATTCCCAAATTCCGATTTCTATGATATTGATTATCACAAACAGCCTTAAAAGAACACAAATTTGAAAATTTAGTTCTGAGAACCTTTTATTAACAAAAATACTGAAATTTGAAATCCGAGGCATTTTTGCTTAATTCTGCTGGACTATAGCCCATGGTTTCAAAATGCACTTTTTTCCCGAATTCGCAAATCTCGATTTCTATGATATTGATAATCACAAACAGATTTAACTTAACACAAATTTGAAAATATAGCTCTGAGAAACTTTTACTAACAAAAATACAGAAATTTGAAATCCGAGGCATTTTTGCTTAATTCTGCTGGACTATAGCCCATGGTTTCAAAATGCACTTTTTTCCCGAATTCGCAAATCTCGATTTCTATGATATTGATAATCACAAACAGCCTTAAAAGAACACAAATTTGAAAATATAGCTCTGAGAAACTTTTACTAACAAAAATACAGAAATTTGAAATCCGAGGCATTTTTGCTTAATTCTGCTGGACTATAGCCCAAGGTTTCAAAATTCACTTTTTTCCCGAAATCGCAAATTTCGATCTCTATGATACTGACAATTTAGAGCATCCCTAACCAAACACCAATTTAAAAATATAGCTCTGAGAAACTTTTACTAACAAAAATACAGAAATTTGAACTCCGAGGCATTTTTGCTTAATTCTGCTGGACTATAGCCCAAGGTTTCAAAATGCAATTTTTTCCCGAACTCGCAAATTTCGATTTCTATGATATTGATAATCACAAACAGCCTTAAAAGAACACAAATTTGAAAATATAGCTCTGAGAAACTTTACTAACAAAAATACAGAAATTTGAAATCCGAGGCATTTTTGCTTAATTCTGCTGGACTATAGCCCATGGTTTCAAAATTCACTTTTTTCCCGAAATCGCAAATTTCGATCTCTATGATACTGACAATTTAGAGCATCCCTAACCAAACACCAATTTGAAAATATAGCTCTGAGAAACTTTTACTAACAAAAATAAAGAAATTTGAACTCCGAGGCATTTTTGCTTAATTCTGCTGGACTATAGCCCAAGGTTTCAAAATGCAATTTTTTCCCGAATTCGCAAATTTCGATTTCTATGATATTGATAATCACAAACAGCCTTAAAAGAACACAAATTTGAAAATATAGCTCTGAGAAACTTTTACTAACAAAAATACAGAAATTTGAAATCCGAGGCATTTTTGCTTAATTCTGCTGGACTATAGCCCAAGGTTTCAAAATGCAATTTTTTCCCGAATTCGCAAATTTCGATTTCTATGATATTGATAATCACAAACAGCCTCAACAGAACACAAATTTGAAAATTTTGCTCTGAGAAACTTTTACTAACAAAAATACAGAAATTTGAAATCCGAGGCATTTTTGCTTAATTCTGCTGGACTATAGCCCATGGTTTCAAAATGCACTTTTTTCCCGAAATCGCAAATTTCGATTTCTATGATATTGATAATCACAAACAGCCTCAACAGAACACAAATTTGAAAATTTTGCTCTGAGAAACTTTTACTAACAAAAATACAGAAATTTGAAATCCGAGGCATTTTTGCTTAATTCTGCTGGACTATAGCCCATGGTTTCAAAATTCACTTTTTTCCCGAAATCGCAAATTTCGATCTCTATGATACTGACAATTTAGAGCATCCCTAACCAAACACCAATTTGAAAATATAGCTCTGAGAAACTTTTACTAACAAAAATACAGAAATTTGAACTCCGAGGCATTTTTGCTTAATTCTGCTGGACTATAGCCCAAGGTTTCAAAATGCAATTTTTTCCCGAATTCGCAAATTTCGATTTCTATGATATTGATAATCACAAACAGCCTTAAAAGAACACAAATTTGAAAATATAGCTCTGAGAAACTTTTACTAACAAAAATACAGAAATTTGAAATCCGAGGCATTTTTGCTTAATTCTGCTGGACTATAGCCCAAGGTTTCAAAATGCAATTTTTTCGCGAAATCGCAAATTTCGATCTCTATGATACTGACAATTTAGAGCATCCCTAACCAAACACCAATTTGAAAATTTTGCTCTGAGAAACTTTTATTAACAAAAATACAGAAATTTGAAATCCGAGGCATTTTTGCTTAATTCTGCTGGACTATAGCCCATGGTTTCAAAATTCACTTTTTTCCCGAATTCCCAAATTCCGATTTCTATGATAATGATAATTGAGAGCGTCCCTAACTGAACACAAATTTGAAAATTGAGTTCTGAGAACCTTTTTTTAACAAAAATACAGAAATTTGAAATCCGAGGCATTTTTGCTTAATTCTGCTGGACTATATATAACCCATGGTTTCAAAATGCACTTTTTACCCGAATTCCCAAATTCCGATTTCTATGATAATGATAATCACAAACAGCCTTAAAAGAACACAAATTTGAAAATATAGCTCTGAGAAACTTTTACTAACAAAAATACAGAAATTTGAAATCCGAGGCATTTTTGCTTAATTCTGCTGGACTATAGCCCATGGTTTCAAAATTCACTTTTTTCCCGAATTCCCAAATTCCGATTTCTATGATAATGATAATTGAGAGCGTCCCTAACTGAACACAAATTTGAAAATTTAGTTCTGAGAACCTTTTTTTAACAAAAATACAGAAATTTGAAATCCGAGGCATTTTTGCTTAATTCTGCTGGACTATAACCCATGGTTTCAAAATGCACTTTTTACCCGAATTCCCAAATTCCGATTTCTATGATAATGATAATCACAAACAGCCTTAAAAGAACACAAATTTGAAAATATAGCTCTGAGAAACTTTTACTAACAAAAATACAGAAATTTGAAATCCGAGGCATTTTTGCTTAATTCTGCTGGACTATAGCCCATGGTTTCAAAATGCACTTTTTTCCCGAATTCGCAAATCTCGATTTCTATGATATTGATAATCACAAACAGATTTAACTTAACACAAATTTGAAAATATAGCTCTGTGAAACTTTTACTAACAAAAATACAGAAATTTGAAATCCGAGGCATTTTTGCTTAATTCTGCTGGACTATAGCCCAAGGTTTCAAAATGCACTTTTTTCCCGAATTCCCAAATTCCGATTTCTATGATATTGATTATCACAAACAGCCTTAAAAGAACTTAAATTTGAAAATTTAGTTCTGAGAACCTTTTATTAACAAAAATACTGAAATTTGAAATCCGAGGCATTTTTGCTTAATTCTGCTGGACTATAGACCATGGTTTCAAAATGCACTTTTTTCCCGAAATCCCAAATTCCGATTTCTATGATATTGATAATCACAAACAGCCTTAAAAGAACACAATTTTGAAAATATAGCTCTGAGAACGTTTTATTGACAAAAATACAGAAATTTGAAATCCGAGGCATTTTTGCTTAATTCTGCTGGACTATAGCCCAAGGTTTCAAAATTCACTTTTTTCCCGAATTCGCAAATCTCGATTTCTATGATATTGATAATCACAAACAGCCTTAAAAGAACACAAATTTGAAAATATAGCTCTGAGAACCTTTTATTGACAAAAATACAGAAATTTGAACTCCGAGGCATTTTTGCTTAATTCTGGTGGACTATAGCCCAAGGTTTCAAAATTCACTTTTTTCCCGAAATCGCAAATTTCGATCTCTATGATACTGACAATTTAGAGCATCCCTAACCAAACACCAATTTGAAAATATAGCTCTGAGAAACTTTTAGTAACAAAAATACAGAAATTTGAACTCCGAGGCATTTTTGCTTAATTCTGCTGGACTACAGCCCAAGGTTTCTAAATTCACTTTTTTCCCGAAATCGCAAATTTCGATTTCTATGATATTGATAATCACAAACAGCCTCAACAGAACACAAATTTGAAAATATAGCTCTGAGAAACTTTTACTAACAAAAATACAGAAATTTGAAATCCGAGGCATTTTTGCTTAATTCTGCTGGACTATAGCCCAAGGTTTCAAAATTCACTTTTTTCCCGAAATCGCAAATTTCGATCTCTATGATACTGACAATTTAGAGCATCCCTAACCAAACACCAATTTGAAAATTTTGCTCTGAGAAACTTTTACTAACAAAAATACAGAAATTTGAAATCCGAGGCATTTTTGCTTAATTCTGCTGGACTATAACCCATGGTTTCAAAATGCACTTTTTTCCCGAATTCCCAAATTCCGATTTCTATGATAATGATAATTGAGAGCGTCCCTAACTGAACACAAATTTGAAAATTTAGTTCTGAGAACCTTTTTTTAACAAAAATACAGAAATTTGAAATCCGAGGCATTTTTGCTTAATTCTGCTGGACTATAACCCATGGTTTCAAAATGCACTTTTTACCCGAATTCCCAAATTCCGATTTCTATGATAATGATAATTGAGAGCGTCCCTAAGTAAACACAAATTTGAAAATTTAGTTCTGAGAAACTTTTTTTTAACAAAAATACAGAAATTTGAAATCCGAGGCATTTTTGCTTAATTCTGCTGGACTATAGCCCATGGTTTCAAAATGCACTTTTTTCCCGAATGCCCAAATTCCGATTTCTATGATAATGATAATTGAGAGCGTCCCTAACTGAACACAAATTTGAAAATTTAGTTCTGAGAAACTTTTTTTTAACAAAAATACAGAAATTTGAAATCCGAGGCATTTTTGCTTAATTCTGCTGGACTATAACCGGTTTCAAAATGCACTTTTTTCCCGAATTCGCAAATTTCGATTTCTAAGATATTGACAATCACAAACAGCCTCAACAGAACACAAATTTGAAAATTTTGCTCTGAGAACCTTTTATTGACAAAAATACAGAAATTTGTAATCCGAGGCATTTTTGCTTAATTCTGCTGGACTATAACCAGCTGGAGCTGGAGAGCGTCCCTAACTGAACACAAATTTGAAAATTTAGTTCTGAGAAACTTTGTTTTAACAAAAATACAGAAATTTGAAATCCGACGAGGCATTTTTGCTTAATTCTGCTGGACTATAACCGGTTTCAAAATGCACTTTTTTCCCGAATTCGCAAATTTCGATTTCTAAGATATTGATAATCACAAACAGCCTCAACAGAACACAAATTTGAAAATTTTGCTCTGAGAAACTTTTATTAACAAAAATACAGCAATTTGAAATCCGAGGCACTTTTGTTTAATTCTGCTGGACTATAGCCCATGGTTTCAAAATGCACTTTTTTCCCGAATTCGCAAATTTCGATTTCTAAGATATTGATAATCACAAACAGCCTTAACAGAACACAAATTTGAAAATATAGCTCTGAGAACCTTTTATTGACAAAAATACAGAAATTTGAAATCCGAGGCATTTTTGCTTATTTCTGCTAGACTATAACCCATGGTTTCAAAATGCACTTTTTTCCCGAATTCGCAAATTTCGATTTCTAAGATATTGATAATCACAAACAGCCTTAACAGAACACAAATTTGAAAATTTTGCTCTGAGAACCTTTTATTGACAAAAATACAGAAATTTGAAATCCGAGGCATTTTTGCTTAATTCTGCTGGACTATAACCCATGGTTTCAAAATGCACTTTTTTCCCGAATGCGCAAATTTCGATTTCTATGATAATGATAATTGAGAGCGTCCCTAACTGAACACAAATTTAAAAACTAAGCTCTGAGAACATTTTATTAACAAAAATACAGAAATTTGAAATCCGAGGCAGTTGACGCCCACTGGACGTGCATCGGGCCAATTTTTTTAAACTTAAATTGAGTGATACAATCATATCCAGCAGAGAATGATGAATAGCCTGGTCGCTTAATGTCTCGTTCTCCACATATAAAAAGCACGGTCGGATAATTATTCTCCGCCTGATACAGTTTTGAAGGCAAAAAAAAAAATGTCTTGGCCATATTGACTGCAAAGCTACTGAGTAAGTAAATCCAAGTGGCTAAATTTCATCGCCGGGACATCATTGCCGTTTGAAGAAATCTAATCTTCTGATGAATGGGTATGTTAATTGACAAAACTGTAAAACCTCAAACTCAGGCAATACAACAGCTGCCAATGCGAATGGGAGAAATAACCTAAGCTAAGTATACATGCGGTTCCAGCAAGATGGCGCTTCATGCCACACAGAACCCAAATTGATGCACCAATTGAGTATAAAATTCGGTAAGCAAATTGTCGGTGTCGTTATTTGGTCTTCTTTTCTTTTAGCTACAATCGCTGAGAAAGAAATGTACAGTCCGCATATAGCAGCCTAACCAAGTTAAACTCTATCTTGATAAGTTCAAAGATAAGTCCGAGTATTAACCTTAAAAATGAGAACACTAAGTCCGATTTCAAGGATCAAATAATGGAGGATGCTACGTAGCTTTGTTAAACAAATTCCACGGAACTGTGAAAGTCTTTTTTTTATCAACAGAGCTTTCTGAAATGTATGAACTCAATACTCTATACAAGGCAATCGTAAGCTTGTTCATGAAGCTCTTTGCAAATTCTAAACTCACTTTAAACAAAAATTATGGGCTATAATCCAGCAGATATTTGCAAAAAAGTCTCAGATTTCATATCTCAGTATTTTTGCCGTCAAAACATTCTTAGAGGTAGTTTTTAAAATATGTATTCAGATTGAGATAATCTGGGTTATCAATAGCTCCGAAGTCGGTTATTGCGATTCCGCCAAAAACGTATATTTTGACATCAAGGTCCAGCAAAATTTAGCAAGAGAGCCTCGGAATTTATATTTTATATGGTATATATCTTATAAGATAAGTCTCATTATTCAGACGGAAAAAGGAGAAGACCAAACCAGCTTACAACGATCAAGCAATCAAGGATGCTTTAAAGCATTATTACCGAAGAACACGAAACAAAGCTAAGCGTTTACTTCCATTTACCTGAACCCCCAAGAATTATGCTTTGTAAACGGTTTACTTCATTTTAACACAGAAATTTGTTCCTAAAAAAACAAAACAATTTGGGAAACAAAGGTTAACCAATGAAATGTTAAAAATTGATTAAGCTGACCGAAAAGTTCAGGTAGCGCCAGCTTAATGCTCTCCTGGTATTTTTTGGGGTTCATCGAATAAGTTCTTGACAGTGGGAAAGATATTTGAGATACCTCTTAAACTTTTCCAAAATTCGTGGAAACATTTATTTTATTTATTGTAAGTCTTTTAAAAGTTGATCCAACAATAAATTGATATTGAACACAAACCGTGGAATGAATCCGCTCAATTTGCTACTGTAAACCTTAATGTCTATAATTCCGACAAATAATAACTTGTGCCAGACAAGAAAGACGATATATAGCGCCCCAATTCCAGGGATGAAGTGCATCAATTCCACACCCCCTCACTAGTCTTCTCAAAGTCCTAATTCAAACAAACACAACATGTGCAGGATCCCTCTTCAAAACTTTCAGCAACAAACAGACATTCTTCTTTGGCGCAAAAGTTTTTCTTCCCTGCGTAAAACTTTTTAGATACTTTCCCCCCTCCAGACAGATGATTTACTCGAAAGAAATAAAAATAAAGAAAGAAATCCAATGAATTCATATCCGGGGGAATAAAATAAACTATCATGAATACGAATAGGAAAAAAAAAGGAAACAACATCTCCAGGCGTAGGAACATACTTTTCTTCACACTCTTCGTCTTTGAAGTTGAAAAAACTTTGACAATAAAACGTTTCGACGATACGACGAGGACAAAGGAAAAGGAATAGCGTCCAGACCCACTCATACGCACCCCGAAAGAACGAAATAAAATAAAAGTCACCCGATCTCAAAGTTAAAAGTCGATTTTTCAAAATCTCTCACACATACACCAGGACAATAACCGACGCGACGGCCGAATCTTTAAGAAAGAAAAAGATAAATTCTAAAGGATTGCCTATGTCATTGCTCCGAAGATTGGCCAAATGGCAAACCCTCACTGTAATGCCAGCAGACCTCAGAAGAATTCCCATTAAAAGGGACACGTTAGCGAGGAAAAGCAACATATACGTACACATTTGAAAGCTTCAGAAGAAGGATACATGGGGCGGTATTTGGGAATGGCACATGAGAGCGATTTGTGCGTAAGGGCTCATTAAGCTTCCAGGATTAGTTTAGTGATTTGTTTTGCAACTTTCGAATGTGATCTCGAAACGATGTGTTAAAATCAACCTCAAGTGACTTCGAATCAAAGAGTGTATCCTTTTCCATACGAGTTATGTCCAACAGCTTTATTGAATGTTTCATAGCATGGCATTGTGGGGTATGAAATTTTCTTTGTCTCGCTTCCTTCCGAATGATGGGACCCAACTTTGATTTATAGGATCGAAGTGTAATGTCTCCGTAGCGATTGTTTGTTTATCCACAGGATTCGAATAGTGTCTACCCTTGACTATCCTTAGTCCCAAACTCATTCTACGGCACGATAGATGGAACTTTTTATTTTACAATTTGTTTAAGTCTTGTGGGAATGTTTGTGTCCTTGCTGCTGCGCTCCGTCACAGTTTGTAATCCGTTTCACGAGCACATTGTATATGTATCCCTGTCGCATTCGGTGTTATTGCTACAGGATAAAGATTGTCATATAAACGACATGCGAGGGTGGTGCTCTCTTCTGTTTTATTTGTGTGTACTTCTTGGTTGATGTCCTCTCAAATTGCTGCTGGCCTTCGTGTAAGCAAGGATGTGTTTGTTCCTCTTTAGTTTTATTGCCGCTCCTTGGGTATTTTTCAACATTTTCCCAGAGAATGGGTTGTGATGTTATTTGTCTGTAGTTCTCAGAGGACCGACGGTGATTCCTTGCCTTTTTTTTTGTTGTTTTTTTTTCTTTCAAAAATTTCCGGTTTTTGATTTGAAAAATAAAAGAACAAAGATTTGTTTTTTTTTTATTTTTGTTGCCCTGCTGGCAGTTATGACCAAGTCAAGGTTTCATACGTAATAAAAAAACATTGCATTCACTTTATGCATTATTGTCACGTATAAATTTTTTTATAGAATTTTTAAAAGACCATTTTGTAAACGCTGGTGTGTGTAATGATGACGGTTCGCATCAATTTCAACGGAGCGAAGTTCCTGACTTGAAGTTGAAGTGTGGTATAAGATAGTTTAAGTACTTAAATGGAGTATTAAAATTAATTTCTTCTCATGAGGCAGCCTCGTTTGTTTTAAGGAGGACATTAAAATAAACTTTAGGATATATAATAAAAGATATAAAGATAAGTTTTCAAGTTAAGGGTCAGCATTATCCAGTTTACAGTTTTTCAAATCACTTTGACATTATAACTTCATCTATTTGGGATGGTATGCTAAAGAACTAAGAACAAGCATAGTGAAGTGACTAATCAGCTGCAGAAGCATGTAAGGCGTCAAAGGTTTTAAGATAGAGTCTAGAACTTTTTCCGTGTTACTAAATCTTGTCTAGTAACTATTTGTCACTGGGATCAAATTAATGGCCCTATCACTTTAGAAGTCTAGCAGCAAAAGTTGGTATGTAACCGTGCTGTTTTATACCAGAGACGCAGACTGCGCTGATGTAATTCAAAAAAAAAAAAATACATTTTAATATACTATACTGTGAATTGAACAAATGCAAATAAGTCGATATCAAACACTCCGTCTCTTTTGGGACTCCACCCATAGAGCAAATCAAAATATATTTCGTTCTCGAAATACAACACAGTTTTTAAATTCTTTTAACGTCCTTTTGGTTTCATGAAATTTTGGGCTCCAAAGTGATCCTTCTGCTCCAGACATAAATCTTTATGGAGACTGAAAAAATGTAAATGGCTGATTGGTATTACTTGGACAAGGAATGATAAAATTGCACATAAATAGACTAAAGACGACAGCATTGAGAATCTCGGCTTGAAGTGATTACATATGTTAGGTTAGGTTAGGTTAGTATGGGTCGGAGTCAATCATCGCCGATTGACGGTTTAACAGAGGGTTGAATTTGATTAGTTTCCAGTGCTGATCCTTGTTTAGCAAGTTCGTGTGCCCTCTCGTTCCTATCATTAGAACCACTGATATATAATGTTTAGTAATTTTCTTCACATCTTAACACACATCCACATCCTGTTAAAGTAAATGGTTATGACCTTACGACTAAATTATCTCCAACAATCATTTCCGTGGCTTGTAGTAAGGCTGTAACATAGGCTTTCTCCTATTCGGAAGGAACCATTTATGCATCTGTTTTTACAGGATACGCCGGCCCCCTGTGTTTAGGCCACCTTTGGATCCATCATTAAAGAAAGCTAGCTCAGCGTCATAACAGACAGCATCATTTTCCCACTTCTCCCTTTAAGGAAATTTAATACAAAATTTCCTGTCAGTCTGTTGTGTGCATGATACAGAAGAAGAGAGGCATTTTCTACTCATTGACATGCTGCTCTTAATCTGTGTACTGTCCTATCCGCTCTTTTGCAGTAGTTAAGGTCCATTGATAGCAGATTCTGCATTTTACTAGTGCTGGGGTTGGTGTCGATCTCATAGATCCTGTCATCCCTAAGCAACCGAGTCTTTGAACCCTCGTGACTCATGCATGATGATATTTCTTCTTAAGTGCCATCTCAGCTTTGAGTCTAGAATGACTCCGAGATATTTTTTAGTCTTTTTGTCTGTCAGAGCTGTGCCATGCATCTGCCGGGGGTCAAACGTTAGAATCGTTCTTTTTCTAGTGAATAGGACTGCCTCAGTTTAAGACGGATTGACGTCCAGTCCTTGTCCTGGAAATGGTCCACGCATTTTCTAATGGAAGTGCATGATTGAGACTTTCGCTGAGGGAGGAATCGAATTTGCCTGATAGCAGAATCTTTATTTTGCCGCAACAAGTAGCCAGATAAACGGCGAGACGACCCCTTATTTTAGCGTACAGCGGTTGACCATATTTTTGCAGATAATAGCACCGACGTCAAATGATGCGCGAGTTCCGCATGAAGGCGATCCAGTAGCACAGTTCCCTGTTTAGGCGGGTTCTGTTCAGACAATTTTTGGTGGCTTCAGTACTCACCTTGATTTTATTGTAGGCATTGTGTGATTACAGACGTTAAAGGGTTCTGAGGAGATTCAATGCTCTCAAATTCATGCAAAATGTGTAAAAAGGTATCATTAGAAATTTACAATTCGAAGATATATTCACTTGAATTTTATTCAAGCAATGCAATAATAATGTTATATTCGTAAGCTAAAAAATAATAAATGTTTTGAATGTCACTTTAAAACGCATTCCAAATCAAAAATTTGATAAAATGAGATGTTTCTCTTCAAACCTAAAAGATAGAAAATAAGTCATTTCGAAGAGATAGATTCCAATTTAACGTAGTAGATGTAGTACCTGGAACTACTTTCACCTTGGTTAACTGTGGAAGCTTGATATATAACTGATATACCCAAACTGAATATAAATTGTTGTATGCTTAATTTGCACTCATCTGTTCCTGGAAAAAAAATTCACTAACCTAAAGCTGGTTTTCACGGTCACGGCTTTATGACACCCGCGAATGCTTTAGTTTTGAACTGAAGGTTTGGTTATTAATTTTTTCTTGTACCTGGTACCTGTTACTCGAAAAACTCTTAACTGCAGCACTGTAGACTTTTCTCGACCGAGCCATTATTTCAATGGAATTTACCCTTCCAAACAACATTCACATAATTATGCAGGACGATCCTAGTTGTTTGGATAAACCGAAGTATCATAGTGTGCCAAGGATGTGTCTACATCAGCTCTTACATAGTAATTTGTAGAACTTATATTTGTCCCGATAAAGAAAAAAGTCTCCGGAATTTGGCTGCGGTTAATAATTTTCAACACTCTCTTGATGTGCTATGGAACTCGAGAAAAGGCCGCAGTTGCGGTACCAAAAACTCGTCGTGACTGCCTCACACTGGTAAAAACAAACAAAAGGTCCAATAATCCATCGGTTAGAAATTCTACCCCATACTGCGCTTGTTGGCCTTTGTGTACTAGTACTGGTAGACAAAAAGTACTGCGTTTAGCGAATGCAAATTAATCGATTTTAAAAAACCTGCCCCTTTTTGGACACCACCTATGATCCAATCAGAACCCAAATATGTACATCGGAGTCTCAAACATAATTCTTCTTCTCGCTTTGAGTAAAATGAAAGGCCCCACTTCTGTTAATATCCTAGCAATAAACATTTTAAATAAGAGCTAGATGTCGTTAGATCCGAAAATGCAAGCATCAAACTATCATCTCCTTTCAGAAATTTTTCAGTCAAATGTGAATGTAAATCGATGGTACGGCTTTGCTGGTATTCCTTCTATCAACAACCACTTTTTAAATAAGCTTTATATACATATATGTTATGTATACAAACTCTACTTGCAACTCGTTCCTTTCATTCCTTGGAACTATTTAACCGAATGCAATGGCATATCAGTATGCTTTTTGTGCCAGTGAAATTTAGTTTTAAGTTTCATAGACGGCTGCATCGGTGGAACGAAAAATTGGAAAATCCTTTCCCATTGTTGAACGCTCCGTGAAATTTCGCAATTCCATTCAGTTGTTTTGTCATCGAATTTCGATAAAACAACGGTTGGCTTATCATATTTGAATAATAGAAATCAAGATTTAATATTTAGAGGACTTGCCGACGGTATGTTGCATATTCTTAAGCTCTTCCCAATGTTCAAAACAACCCCTCGAATAAAGCCATTTGTTGATTATTTTCATCAGTGGAATAGTATTTGGTGTCTATTATTGCAAGAACCATTCAAGGCATACTTTAAATCTGCAGATGAGTCGAAATATGAGTTTAACTCGTGTCCTTTAGGGGGTTGTTTAATGCTCTCAGTAGACAGTTTTCTATCAATTCGCACCCGTTTTCTGAAACCAGCAGCGTTTGCACGAGGTATCATCGGCTAAACGGTGAAGCTGTGTTCAGTAGTTGGAAAGCAATATCAAGAATATTGGCATGATTGTGTATAATTTATACTCAGGAGCGTAGTCTTTGTTCAGTTACTAAAAAACACAAGGATAAGTTAAATTCAGGGAAAGAGACGTTATTTTCGATCCAGTCCTTCAGTGGGTGCCGTGGCTAACTGCGTCTACTCCTGAGCGTGGAGACCCTTTGTCTTTTTCAAGTTCCTAGGCATACCCTTTTATAAATTTCTTACGTAGCCTACAAACAATTATTGGCCCGAAGCTTACTTCGGAGCAAATCATTGAGGGAAGGAAAGATTCAAAAAATCCCTAATTTGATCTTTCTTTACTTATGGCGATTAAGGAAAGATGAAATATTTATACCAGTAAGCTGATAAAGGCGCAGCACATGTTTTTTAAACCTACTCTTCAGGCAAGCAGCGAAACCAAAACGTCTTAAGCGCCGAAAGTCGGCAAATCTTCACCCTTAAAGAAGCATAAATTGTTTTATGTTTAATTCCAATTCGAAATAATCGCAAAGGAATTATTTTGATCTCAGCAGCATTTCATTCGCAAAAACATATCCTTGCTGCAAAACAGCACCGAAAAGTCATGGTTACTACTTTCTTGTTTTTTTTTGGATGGCGCTACAGTCGGAGTCGGTATTGGCCTCAACTAACAAGTCTTTCCGGCCAGCTCGATCCTTAGTTAGCTCCCTTCAAGCTGCGCACACTTATTTGGTTGATATCCCTTTCCACTTATGTGTGCGACCGAAGTGAAGATTCGAAGAGTCGTCGTTTGGCTAGAAACTTTAATCCGGGTTTCGGAATTTTTTCGGAATTTCCATTTCAAAAATTCTCGAAAATTTAACACTCGACTTTACTGGACTCTTTACCTACGCCTTTGGCGAGAAACAAAATCTACAATATTGGTTCAATTTGTCCGTTTCCTTGAGGATAAGAAGTCATCGTTATATTGAACGAAATTATTGCCCTAAAAAAAAGGGAGTTATACCGCAAAAAGGTACAGCTTTTGCGAATTAGAATGTCGACTTTGATTGGAAGACAGTTTTTGAAGCGGGTCGATCATTAAATTAGTTTCAGAATCAAGCATTCGACAATTGAGAAGGTTTGTAGATTTGTCACAAGAACCTTTAGATGACGTTAACCTATTTTGTGGAGTCTTTCTTGACATCTGTCAATATTTTAACAATTTATGACAAAAAGGTTCGAGGTAGAAGCTACGTCAAGCTCTTAACACGCAATGGGCCATGAGCGCTATCATATAGAAATTTAGAATTAAAAAAAATATGATGAGTCGACTCAAAGTTTGATAGTATTCTCCATGATTTGTGGATTGACCTCGTGTCCAATTTTATAGCCTGGTGCAAACCTTTTAACCTTTTTTTATAATTAAATTGTTTAATTTATGTTCTTCTCTTTTCATGCTGCTACACCCTTATGCCTGCTTGTTCTGCATGCACTGATATGTTGCCTTAAGTGGTCTCGAATATTAAATTAATCATAATTTGACCTGTGTTGCCCACTCTTTGATATATACCTGCATATTCCAAATACATCTGTGTGAAAAATTTTGAAACAACTTGTGATGACGTTATCAATCGTCACGAATAAGCGTTTGGTGATTTAAGTGACTCTAAGCTGAGAGGGACACAACACTTGATCAAATATAAACTTCAAGAAGAAGCATTTTCGTTAAATAACCCATCTCGATAAAAGTGGAGTGTAATTGGCTCAAATTCAAAGGAGCGACCCAACGAGCCCCCGAACGAAGGTCGAATACGATCACGTAAAACATAAGTACACTTGCAGCGAAAGGCAAGTCGATATATCTTAAGGTGAAACTGGCTAATTCCGAAGGCGAATCAGAACAGCAGGGAAATTGTGGAGACGGATTTTTTTGAACCACAAAGTTCATGTCATTGTCGAATAAATTTGCACAATTTACAATCGTAAATTTTTTCATTATTAAAATTTCAACGAAACTGTCATCATTACCTTTTGAATTAAATTCCCTTATAGCATTTAAGTGATTAAATTTGAAATGCAATATAAACAAAAACATAATCTACTGACATTGTTTAATGTTACTCATGGATGTCGTTTTAATAAGAAAATTCATTTGAAATATATTTGAATTCTACGACATCGTTCTGGGTTATTTTCTTTTCCATTTGAAAACCCTCTGACCTTACTCAAGTATTATAGCCATCATTCCACTGGCTTCTGAGGTACGAGCATGATGCTGTCGACAAGACAGTTGATTAAAGAAATTTTATAAGAACTCATTATGTGCTGACTTAATGGCATTTCACAGTCGGTCGGTCTCCCAGCTGTGCGTTCACAATCTAAATATCCTCCGCAGTATATGACTCGGATATAATTGTCGGTTTCTCAACCGAAGGATCTGCCTACTATGTTAGATAGGAGCACCCGAACAATTGAGCTAATTGATGACTGCCTTTCAATGGCTTGTGAATGCATATTCACAGGGAAGTTCCCTCCGAAATTACATCACTTAGACTGACTTATGTATGATGATATCCTGGAAAACATGCTACAAACATCAAATATCCGCCTGAAAGCTTTAGATATAGCAAACAGTGAATGACAGGTGATACACCTGTTTATGTTGTAAGCGAGCTCCTGGTGTAGTTCATACATACAAACATATATATTCTTGCATGACACACTCAAGTCGTGTGGAATGGCATCCATTTGCGAGCTGAGACAAGGCATCTAATTTTGCGGCAAATGATTCGAAAACGACGTCAATTATTTATATTGTATTTGCAAATGCGAGGTGTTAACACCTATCACCTGCGCATTGTAACATTTCATCATAAAGGTCTGAGATTGAGGCAAATTGTGTCAGGACATGAAAGTGTGTGGTGTTTGCGGTATGGGTGGCAACAATTATTATCGATCCCTTTTGGCAATGTCGGTCTTGGTTATCCTTGGAGATATTCCCCATAATTAGATTACAGATCTAGGGCTCCTCGCTGTGAATCGAAACTATTTCGATTGATTGCCATTCTTAACGAAACGTATCGCAGCTGTGGGTGGTGTGTAGCTCATGTTCTAATCTGATTAACGAACGAAGCATGTCGGTAAAGTGTTAATTAATATTCTTTCAGGGTAATCACTCAAAGGATATGTGGAAGCGAAGCTTATGGGATTAAGTGCTTTGAGCACCACTGTAAAAAAAATTAGCCGCTAATTGTTCAATATCAATAATTTTGAATAAAGAACATCAGCGTTGTAGTAATTACGCCTCGTTTAAGATAATTTTATGTATTGTCAACAACAAGCTATCTTCGGCACGTCAACTGTAATGAAGCTCACAAAATGAACGAGTAGTAGACGGAAAGGATGCACAGCGTCGAGAATCATAAGCATCGAAAGAACAAGCATACTTCCGTTTCAAAATCTAAAAGTTATTGTATTAGTAAATCTACATACGTTTAAGGGGCTATAAAAACCCTTATACCATATATCGCAGGCGGAAAGGATCAAAAAAAACAAGCTATAATGCACTTTTAAACTTCTATACTTATGGGTAGGGAGGTCCTGAAAGTGGGAGGACATTCTGAATTCATGTTGGATTGTTGAAAAACATATCCGTTGGGTGTATGACCGAAATCGGGCTTTAGACGATCTTCATTCCATAAGAGGTTGTTTTTTTGATGAAGGAAAAGTCTTTTGATTTCACCATTACAGGTGTCATTCGTGGTAAATAGCTGATGATTTATATTTGGGCTAAAGTACTGGTAGAATATATTGAGTACTCATGACGAGGCATTAAATTCCACTCTGCTTATAAAGCACCACGATACTATGTGGTTATCGGAATTTTCTGGTTTACTTTCCTATGTTGAGGAATGTGAGTTTGTAATCAAAGAAAAAGTATTCAAGTGAGACTTGACACGAAGGGTTTAAGATTTTTCATAGCGTCGCATATACATACATACATACATCGGTTTACTTGTAATTCCAATGAGAATAAGAACTTACAGATGGTAAATTCCAAATTGGTTTGTGTGCGAGGAGGCCTGCCCATACCACGAACTTCCCATCTCAAGATAAAAAAAATTAGGTGCTATTTTCAATCATTCAATCCCTAGACAAATGCATTGTAATCAAAATAAAAATAAAATACATATTTTTTACAACTTTGCATCAATAAGAAGAGATTTGCAAATTTAATATTAATTTTTCACACTTTTTTCTCGAAACTACCTAAGTCCCCTTCATGCGCTATTGAAAGTGTTCCTGCTTCTGCATCATATAGTACGACCGGGATAATAGAGGTCTTATGGAGGGACACTTAAATTCTTCGAGAAGGGACTTTACATAATTGCTTTCTTAGCCACAGGTATTCTACATTTGATGTCGGCGTTAGAATTATTATCTGATTTTGCAGCGAAAGTCCCTAACTCCCGCATAGTTATGGTTATAGCTGTCTTTGTTAAAGTTCTTACCCAGACGTCGGATTTGGGTGTCCTTTCTTGATGACAGCATATTTTTCTTTATGCACCCGTTTACCGCCAAACCCATCTTTGATTTTTTTATGAACACTCATAAACGCACTGATGACATCAAGCATGCGAATTTTTCAACATACCTTTAAAAGATAGTGCCTCTGATGTTCACACGGGACTTTTGCACAACTGTTTCAAGTATAATGTTGAAGCAATCACCTGACCGTGCGTCACCTTGTCTTTAACGTTTTTCGACATCCAGTGGGTCGGTGACAGCATTGTCGACCTTAATAGAGCAGCTGAAATTCTCCGTCGTCATCCTGTACAAAATTATGAGCTTGGCAAGGAGTCTAAACCTGGACATGGCTGCATACATCTCGTCTGTGTGGATGAAACAGAAACCAAAACCAACATTGAAATTGATGAAAAAGTGGTGTATGCCGATTTGGAGCTCCTAGGCATTTTCCAAGATCTGCCGTTTTGTTAATATTTGGTCGAAAGCCACACTTATATGGATCCAGCAGCAGCTTAGATGGTCTCTTTTCTTCAGGATAGGGCAAACAATACTGAGATTTCATTCATCATTCATTCTTTATAGTATCATAGTCGTCGCATTGAAAAGTTCGACAGCTAAAGTGCCTTTATTAGACTTAAGCTTGGACATTGCTATCTTTTCTTCGTCTAGTTCGAGCAGAGGCTATTGTTGAACTGCGTCGTCTTCGTCGAATGTTTCAGGCTGACTGCCAGCGGAATTCGATTCATTATCACCGATATACAGTCTGCACAAGAGGTTCTTCAATGTCCTCAGCATGGACTGCAATTCTACTATGAATTTTCCATTTTGAATTTTGCAGGCTTTGGTTTGGGGTCTGTAACCCTGAGATAATTGCTTTCTCTGTTGGTAGAATTCTCGAACCTAATTCCTGTTTCATAATCTCTTAACACCCTCGATCGTGCGCTTCTTATTCACTTTCATAGACTTTGCGACCCTTGGCATCGAGAATTCTGTGGAACATTTTTCACGCATAGCAAAAACAGCATATTTTAGCATTTACATAACTGTTTAACAACCCGTTTTTTCTAACTTAAGACCGATTTTATTTACTGTTCTGTTTAATAGAAAAAAAGAGATTAGTTTTTGAGTTCTGTTAGTCCAAAAAATCGAAGATGTGCAATCAGATTGTAGTCGAAATTGTTTTATCTGTGGCCAAAATAACCAAGTTGTTACCAATCGAGTTAGAAAGAATATAGGTCGAACGAACCAAATTCTTAGCCAGCCTTCTGTAGCCTTATAGTGGCCCACAGGCATCCCTCTTATATCATTCAACTTTACGTGAAGATAAGATGTGTCAAATTAAGAGTATACATATACTATATAACAACAACTTTTACGTTGGAAGTTGATAATTCTTCCACTTCCACGGGCAGACAGGCAGAATTAAAAAATAATATGTAAGTAAATTAAAAGAGAATAACATTGAGCAGGAACTTACTCTTTTTATAGAGATTTATAGTTTGAAAGTTCGAAGACTAGTTGCATGATGAAACAGACTAAATTTTGAGCATGATCAAAAGCTCGGTCGCCAATCACAACTGGAAATGAATTGTTTCTGGAAATAAAATTTGTCTAATTCCGTTGAACTCTGCAATTTCTTTGCAAACTTTCCCTTCCTTTTCATTAAATCCTGTGCTATTACTGAAACATCACCCACAAATTATAACTATTACTTGTGTTATTCTAGTAAAAAGAGTTTTGAAATAAACCAAAGGGAAACTTGTGACTACGCTTGGTTTTTTTTTTGCAGAATTTAAATTGTTTTCGATATGTTCTTATGCCAACTCCTTGTCTAATGTATTTTCGAAATTAGTTCTACAACCTTGTACGATGCACTTTCTTCAAATTTATTGAATTGCTTTTCTTTGAAAGAAATTTACCATTTCTCGGAATATAAAAGCGTCATTATCTTTATTTCCATTTAGAAAATGTTCAAAAGTACATAGTTTCAGTCGAGAGATTTCCACCACCTCTTCCTACCGACCTGTGAAATGTTCAGCAAATTAGATGGCAAATAGATGGCTTCAAGAGGATCACATTCAGTCCAGTTTTCTTTGCAGATTTTTATAGTTATTTCAAGGCCGATTTCGGGGGATTTCTGAAAAGACCTCTAGACTTTGGTTCATGATAAAAAACCACAACACTCGTTAATAAACTAAATCTTCGGATGTTATGATCTTCCTTGCAACGCCTTTTAATATACTAGTTTTGCAATTTTATTCATGTGTTTTAACTTCGCCATTAATATTTCTATTGATGCTTCTTTACGAAAGCAATTGCCTCATCTAAGTTTTCCAAGCACTTCTGTCGAAACGTGGATGAAGAAATGGAGAAAGGGGCACATCAAAATTTGAAATGAACTCAACTTTGCACTGTTTTAGTCTTTCAGTTTGTCTTTATTTGTCCGCAAACTTATGAACGGCAGTGTAAATATTTAAAGATATTCTTGTATCTAATAAAGCAGTTTAGAACTATTGATTTAATTGATTTTGAATTGTTTTCATTAGAAGTCTAAATTGATTTAAATTGAAGAATTGAAACTGACCCATTTTTTGACAGCTTTTTTTTCATAAAATTTAAACCATCCTATAAAATTTTACCAAAAGATAAAAAGAAATTTGGGTTTGTACGAATTTCGAGAGGGGATTTCACAATACGTCGTTCCACATATGCAGCTAAGGATGCTGAGGTCCTGAGAATGTTTGAAAACTGAGAATTTCAGGTTTTTATTCTTTTAATCAGTTATTACCCTTAAACTTTTGTCTTCCTTTCAGTGATCTCTGTGAAAATTGATGTTGATGTATTTGCCCCAAGAGTTCGATGGACTCTGGTCTTCCAAAATACAATAATGTATAACTTTTCAAAGAGTAAAAATAGGAAATATGTACTTACATAAGAAAGGTTATGTACGTTGGTGCAGATGTCCTGACAGTAAGAAACTAAAAGCCTGTTTTCATCACCCTGAGCAATAATCGGACAAAAAAGATATTTTAGAAATTGATAAAAATTTAACTTAATGAGAAAAATATCCACAAATACCACGAAAACACCGAGGAGATCATTTCTTTAAGATATCATAAGGTTCACCACTGAAACCGTGCTCTTACAAAAAAATAATTCAGCTGATAGCTTCTTCTCTTCGAAATTTTAAAATTTCAACCTGTCCGTCCTTACTTCTTTCGACAAGTAGGTCAATATCTATTCCCGCTTTTCTTTACCTGATATTAAGTTTTTAGTCTTCCCCTCCGATGGTTCATGTAAAGTTCAATAAAAGGAACATCATGAAGTAAATTTTGTGGAAATGTAGGGCTTCATTTTCAGGAGTAGTACCTGCTTACGTAGACTTGATTCCGTTCTTTGTTTTTAAACTGTTCAGAAGCTTTGAAACGTCATTATGTGTAGACTCGACCATGGGTGATTCTAGATAGTTCAATAAACGTGCAAATGTGTCCAAAAAACCTTGTCGGAAAACTTGTAAACGCCAGTCTAGAAGTAAAAAAAAAATCCATGGAAATTTTCGACGTTAGAAAAAATGAGCTTGGAGAAAAATTAAAAAAAAAAAAAACGGCATGTTCATTTCAAGACTGAAATCAAATGTCAAATAGTTTTTTAATATTTAATATTATTGTTAAGTTAGGTTTAAATTTTTAGATTAAGATTAGTTTTTAGTTTAGTATTTAAGTCTAGTTTTAGTAAAAAACATAAAAAGTCCATATACTAAGTTTTTATTAAAATTAATCTTTATTTTTCTTAGTCTTATTATTAGTTTGTTAAATTTAAATAGAGTAAATATAAGTTAGTCGAAAGACATGGATTTAATTGTTAGTTTTAGCTTAGAGCGCCCGTATAGGGCCAGTAAGTTTTTTAAGACATAGTTAAGTTAATTAAGCTAGTTTTAAGCATTTTTTGTCTAGCATGTAAGGTTAATGAATTGAAATAATACAAATGCATTTTGAATTTGAAAAAAAATTTGAATCAAATGTCAAAGTGCATCAACATCGGCAGCATCTGTCATTGTCGATAGAAACCTCTGGAATGATTAAATGAAGCGATTGGGAAATTAGTTGCATTCGTAGATAATTCCATCTACGAAATGAAATTAGCAAACGCATTAAGGGATATAGTAAGCCCAAATTACGGGAAGGTGGTCTTTAGATAGAACACAGCTCATCAAATTCATAGAAGCCAGTGGAATTCACTATTCTATTGAAATTCACATAGCATACATAATATTCGCAGAAATTGAAATCCGCTCCAATTAGGTGACTCAAAACTAAATACCATGTCCATCAACTATTACCCGAAACGGGCATCATCGCAAAATTATCGCTAAATACATACTAAGCTCTATAAACGTGGTTCGATTAGTATTAAGGCAAAAGGCGAACGAAAATTAGCAAAGCAGATTAAATCAAACGTTTGCACAAATCAAACGATAAACGTTATGCAGAGATCTGAAACGACGACGATGGAAACTAACCAAAGGGAAATTCTCTTGGAGATAGCACTTTTGCTAATGAATTTTCCAGGCAATAGGAGCCGTTTCCGACGTACTCGCTATTACGGATTAATGTCCTTGTAGATAACGCTTATTCTGGGAGATGTTCATGCTAGCAACGTTTGAAGGAATGCCATGGAGAAGGAGAAGGACAAAAAATTAACATTTTCTCACATAATTAGGTGCAGGAAAAACGTTGACTATCCATCGCATCCTTTTTGCCCTATATACGTTGAACTCTTTAAAAACTCCTCCTAAAAAACTGAGTCCTAAAGTTTTTGAAGAATTTTTTCAACAAAAAATAAATGGAAGAGTGGAGGATTTTCTTCAGTTGATAAATAGTTGGGTGAATACGGGATAAAAGTTTTATTGTTTATTTCCCCAGCGTGATCGCAATAAGAATGGATTAATTAAATGTTTAAAACAATGGTTGGGTCCTTGCTAAACACACTAAAAAATATATCGTGATTACTTCTCTAAGTACTTAGTGATTAAATTGTTCAATTTCAAATGAGTTCAGTTTACTTACGGGAATACTGAAAAAAGTTTTATCATATTTCGCTTCCTATTCCAAATAGTATCGCCGTAGAATTAGTTTTGAAATTTTATCCACTCGTATTTGCTGTTTGCTTTTAAATTAAATTCAGGTGGTTTCCACCAGAGAAGTCGACCAGTGGTAGTAGTCTGACTAAGTGGACCACCGTGTTCCTAATGATTATTTTATCTACTTGTTCAAGTTCCAAGTACGTGTCGTCGAAAAGATGGTTTGTTATGATAATGTTCCTGGCATAACACCGACAACGAAAGGCAGACGAATCACAAAAAACTGCACTTGCAAGTGCACTCTATTTGATGGTGAATAAAATACTGCGAACTGAGTAATCGTAAATAAGTTGAAATCAAATTATCCAGCCTTATTCGGACTCCAACCATGAAGCAATTGAAACCACAGGGATTCCTTTAGATGCGATTTAGCTTTATGCCTACACCATCAACTTCAAAGTGATAAAAAAATATTTTTTTTTCATTCGGTTAGAAAAGTTTGTAGACGGGAGGGCTTGCACTACCCATCTTGTTTATCTTCGGAGAACTTTAGGTCTATTGCGATCTATTGCAATCAGAGAAGTTTGAAACTGTTCACACTTTTACCAACCTGCTTACGAAAGAGTTGGTGGTATTTATGGATAAAATTATATCCTTCATCTTTGAAAGCTTTGCTCCTTAGCGCGGGTAATGGAGATATAATTGTAGATCGCCGCGATCTGTGGAGCATTGTTCCAATAGCATAGAAAAAAATTGGTAAAAAAGTTTTCAAAATCAAAAGAAAAATATGATCTTCACGAACCTACTTGTAAGTAAGCTCGAAAAATCTGATTCATTATAAGAACTTCCAAATAGAAAATGAAAAAGCGTAAATTGAATTTGCGGTGATTTATTGGTGGTCAATTATTTGTGGTCATTATTTCGGAATCTGGACGAAATGAAAAGAATTTTCTTAACATGAGTCGTCTGTTTAATTGCAACTGAAATTCCTTCCTTACGACTAAAATTTGAGCAATTTCAATTGATAAACAAAGCATTCACGAATTTCAAATTAATTTTCATTCAGGAACCATTCTCACTTGTACGAGTAATCTAAAGCGACAGCAGAGCCAATTTTATAAGGAAAAGGAAGACAAAATGAAATGAATTCTCCATTTGACTGAAGGCTTTCGTTAACGACTACATTACAAAGTGTTTCCAAGTTCAAGTACCCACCATAATGGTGGCAATTGTGCTCCTAATGTAAGCAAGAAACGAATATATAGTACATACAATGTCAACAATCCACTCTGGAATGCCATCCTTTATTACTTAAAAAAGACGAAAGCCCAAAACTTAGTTAAGCCTTAATAACGACAGGATTATTCACTAATGTCAACGCACAACAAAAAGGACCCAAACATCATCGTCATCATCTATCTAGCTTCAACCATCCATTCAAGGCGCAGCGCCAGAAATCGCCGTCAGTCAAATAATTCCAACTTGAATTGTGAATCTGATTGAATTGAATTGTTGGGAAATTAAATTCGCTGAACCTCGCCCTCCAGCTAGCGCCCAGTAGCCTGCACTTCAATGACGAACAAGTAGGGTTTGATTTCTAAAGTCCTTTCGTCCCTTCGTCGCGTCTTGGTCCTTATTATTGCTTCCATTTGGGGTGAGGTTTCTCCGAGTTTTCAACAAATCGTTTTATATATTTTTTCAAACATTTGCATAGGAATGAGTTTTTGCAAAGATACGCGGAGGATGAGGCCTGCACAAAAGTTTTTAAAATAAAATCCGTTTTTTTTTTTATCTCCGAAGAAGGTTTTGTGCGAATATCGCGGGCGTATTGTGATGTTTTTGTGAACATTTTTACCAATCAATATTTTTAAATTTGATTCAATTTTCTTGATGTTTTTTTTTGTTGTTGTTGGGTCCTTATTTTTTTTGCTCTTTTCTGCGACACAGTTCAGCTTTGAATTGCTTTGTGGGGATAATTCTGTTTGGAAATATTTTTTTTTCGTGCCGTAGATATTTCTTGCACAGTTATCTTTATTTGGTTACACACATTCACTTAAGGCTGATTTAAGAGATAATAAACATTAATAATATACTTAAAAAAAAAAAAAATAATAAGGGGTGCTCCAAGAGGGACAGCAAAAGTGAAAACTGGAACAATCGATTGAAATCGGCAGAAAATACTTTATTGTGCAAGAAATACTTGTAAATTAATTACTTATTAATTACTATAGATTACAACAACAAAAATTGTTTTACGATTTTCATTAAATGCGCTGCTTTCCACGGAAAATTCGTAAATTTAGAAATGCATCAATATGAAATTTAATAAAATGCTATTCATTGAAATGAATACCAAGTAAACTTATGAATTTTCATTCACAATTTCAACAACTATTTCATCATCATTATTATTATTATTTTATTCCAAAACTGATACTATAGGTTTATGGTAACTAAAATAGGAAACAAACAATTTTGGTTCGAATTTTTTGTTATCGTGTAAAGACTGCATCAGTTTGTATTTTAATATCTCGCTGTGCTTATATTGTGATCATTGGTCATCGTTAAATTCAGTTTAAAAATTCAATAAACAGTAGATTTTTATCATCTGCAAAGTTGATGTTGAAATCCCACTCTTTATCATTAGCAAATCACCAAATCACTTCCCAATTTTAACTTGAAACTTTGTAGAGGAATAAATAAATAAATTTTCATACAAAAATTCTCGTATTGCTTTAAAGACTTATCCGGTGAAATATAAACGGCAACCATTACAATAAGCTGTCCGTTTTCAGAGTGGCAACGACAATATGTATTTGTCAGATATCACCGATATCTGAAACGTTATTTCTAAACATTCTGATTTACTGCGCATGCACATGCATACAAATTGTGCAAAATATGTCCAGAACATCATACATCAGACAACTTTTTATAAATAGCTACTCCTGCTGATGGACTGTCTTCTTTTTCTTTTTCGTTCTTCGGGAGGATCATCCGTATTTTTTTCCTAATTAAGTGATTTTTCAGCACTGCAGTACAATATTTCGTATTTAAACAATTTACAGTATATAATTTTTAACAATTCACATGGGTAAATGAATTGTTTTATACATAATTTGAGGTCAAAGAAGAAAAAAAAATATCCCACCAATCGCGTGTAGAGTAAGAAGCTTGGTTCTATATAAGATCTGATAACAGTGCGAGTCATATGGTCTCGTCTTGGCAACATTTTACATGAAATTGTTTTTAGTGGGACTTAATTTGTTTTTGTAAGTTGTTTGTAACTATTTTTTTTTCTATTCCTTTATTTTATGAGCTTATACTAGCTCACATACAAAATTTCAGCTTTCTAGGACATCAGGAAATACACTTAGAATTTTAATGATCATCAGTGAGTCACTGACGAAATCAGGGTTTCTTTAGATATCAATAAAATCTATAGTATAAGAGCTCTGCGATTAAAGCCTTAAAACATATAACTGGCATAATTCAAGAACTGTCACAATTATTAAATATTTGTTGCATCAACAGAAACGTGTGTTGAATTGTATAGCAGCAATTCCCTTTCTCTTACTCTCGTTAACTCACGATTCCCAAAACCATTCCCAGAGGTGTCGGTTTCACAGAAAGTGCACTGCTATTGTCGCTACAACAACAAATAACTAATATTATATAATGTTAAAAATAAATGGGGTTCACTATACAAAGAAAGTGTTTCATGAGATCGCAACATGTGGTAACTTCATAACTTTTTAAAGTATGCAATCATTTTGTTGATCCAAAACAATGTGAAAGCTCGAATTGAAATAAGAAAAAAATATTTTGCAATTTGTAGCGGCTTTTTTCTCAATCCGAAAAAAAAAAAAATTACAAGTTAATTCTTTTAAAATTAAATTATTAAAACAAATTATTTCATGTGATTTTGAGTTCTTATTGTCCACGGATTTCAATAAGTCATTTAAAGCAGAGGGTTTCAAAATGAAGAAAAACGTAAACTTTGAATGACCTTGTGTATGTTGATAACGTATTTATTTCTTATTCTTTCAATATTTTTCAATCCCTTCTATAGAGCAATTTCTTGAATACGCTGACAACTATAACTTAAACACGTTCTAGAATCACACGATAAACCTTTGTTTCATTATTTATTTTCAGTACTACACTAAACTACATTACGTTATTTATTTCACTGCAATTTGAAGCTCATCAACGAATTTTAACTCGGTTTGAGATGAAGTCCTTGCATGAATTTGCCAAAAAAAAAATGCCAGAATCTAATTCACACATTCTACAGTAAACCTTCATCAAATAATCTTTTAATCATTTGTTTAAACTTTTTAATTTCCCATCTGAAAGCTCTTGTTCTTATTGGAATTACAAATAAACCGATTGTTAGTTTTTACTTTGGCTTAATTATGCATATTTGTGGACGATTCTTTCAACGATTTGAGATTCTCAGGCATAGAAGAAGCAACGAAGCTGAATACTGTTGTAAACAACTATTTTGCGAAATCCCAAAACTGAGGGAAAAACATTAAGGATGCACAGGAACAGCGATTTGCTCCGCGGCTTGCTATAAATTTCTCTCAACCAGCTAGCACAACGACGGTCTGAAGGATAATAAATTCGGTATATAATGAAGAAAGAAACCTCATAGGAAGCAAGTGCATAAGAAGCTAGCTTCCAATGAATTTTGCAAGCGAATACATCGCTTGAAGCAGTGAATAGCAACTCGTGGTCTTTTTGGAAGAAAAATAGATTTCTCTTCACGATCAAAATTTCAAATTTCTCAAAGTTTTGGAGATAGCTAAAATCTACTATGGCACAATCGAATTGGAGTTTCTTTGGACAAAAACGAAAGGAAATAGCTCCAGATATTTTCTTGAACGTTTATTTCCTAAAATGAAGGACATTTTTGTAACTCTGCTTCGGATTTTTCCCACTCCGAACGCTACCAGAAGCTAGATTCACTAAGAACTTTTGCCGTGGCTGCTCCTATTCACTGGATTTAAACAGAATGGTGGTGGTATAGGCGTGCACAAAAGCTGTTGCAAAACTTATAAAAGGTAATAAATTAAATTTTAAATAAATGTTTTGAAATATGAGGAACAGTTCAAAGCGAAACAAGAATGGAGTGGCACATATCGTAACATCCAGATTTAGACTGAACTCTTGTAGAAATTTTGAAACCCCATTCCCATCCAAAAGAATACATTAACCAAGAAGGTATCGCTGCCTGATTGTAATGTACCTGATTTTGGAGAAAAAACTTCGTGCAATCAATTATGCGTTATTCAACAGATGCTGTTTTGAAAAGAGATGAAGTCTATGGAAATACACTGACGCTTATGATTTCCTTTAAAAATGCAAGTGCAATTCAGGAAAAGGCATTCTATAAACTCCGCTTGAAAGAGAGATGGTTTCGGAGATATCAAGTTCTTCAAAACTGCGTTCGATTTGAAAAACCTTATAAATTAAATTGTAGCCTGCTTTGTCTTGCATATTGAATGGGAGAGGAAGATTTTCAACCATTTGAAAAACAGAAAATAAAACATCTTTTGGTGAAATTCAACATTTATCGAACAACTTTTGGATATGAAATCCGAAGATTAGGTCGAATCTTATATTTCTATCTCTGTAGAAATATAGTTGTTATTATTCAAATATATTTTCTTTCACGTTATGTTTGAACAAATATTATTTAAAATATTAAAAAAAGTTGTTCCACCATATGTTATTATGTTGGTGGAGTTTTGAGAGGAGTACGTGCCTTTTAATTGCAATTTGAAGAGACAAATCAGGAAGGATCAAGGTGGTGGATGTTCACGATAAAAAAGTAAGTAATTGTAACAGACAAAAACGTTTATAAGATTGTAAACCAGATAAAAAAAATATATATACAATAATTTCCTATGAAATGTAAGTATTAACTTAAGTATTTAAGTATTTACTTAAACAAGTTAAAACTTTATTTTAGTCTCTTTTAGTTAATATAAGCTCTTCATATTTATGCATTCTACTCAAGGACACCTTAACGGAAGTTATCTGTGATGCGTGGACCTTAGCTAGATTATTTTAAACCGCTCCAATTCATTTCAAAACCATCCTTTAAAGATATTTTGGAAAATGGCTATCAGACGTCATAAATTAATATTTAAAAACTAGATAGCATAAATATTTTTTTCACTTTTTCCTTTTAAAGAGGCCTAATTTAATGGGTCTTCCTTCTAAGCTCTTAAGTTTTATGTTGTTTTTTGGCATATTTCCGGATATACCCCGCGAAAATCGGTCCATAAAATTGTGTCCTCATTACATCACTGTTACTCATCACTTAGCACTATCTAGTTCATCACCTTCTCGGTCTTATTGCCACAGACATGATCGTTCAATGGTATTGCTATTTTAACGATTTCCTTTTCTAAGCCGAACTTTTTATGCTTTCTCAACAAGTCTTCAGAACCATCCCGCAAACGATACCTAATAAACCCTATCGCCTGGTAATACCAAAATTGCACATGGCTCCTTTCCAAAATAATCATATTCTTGGTTACTTATTCGTGACGTCAGTAAATAACCTTTTTCGACTTTTTTTTTTAAACAAACAGTGAATACCCTTGTCATTCAACTTAGGGCCAACAAAAAGCTGTCAATTTCAGTCGAAACTAAGAAGTACTAAATATGTGAACCAATGAGCATGGTCATCGTTGGACTTGGCCGAAAGAAAATAGACTTTGTTTAAGTGAGGGCCAAAAAGTTATAATTGCACCCTCGGGTGGAATTACGATTATAATGATTATTTTAGAAAGCGGAAACTTTTCCGGTATGAGTTTATGTGTAAATTGAAAATTTTCTGAGACACCACCCAAGCCCACATGCACACTTGTTAAATTTGTATTCCGAATAACATTTGCATATTTCATTTTTGTAATTTGAATGTTACCCAAGAATGAATTCGTTCATCCAAGAATTGTTTGAAACTTCACTTCACAACCCTCTTGCTATGTTAATTCAATGAATACATTTGTGTGGCTTGGTCCGTTTGTGGTTTTCCAACCAAATCGGGGGTGTTTGCTTGTGCAACAAACAGGGAGTTCAACTTCAGCAGTTTTGTTTATGGATCGCTTCTCAACCTACCGCCACCCTTTTCGAAACACAAAGTGAAGAAAATTTTCCGACGACCGCTAAGGATACTATTCGAATATCGAACCAGAACCAGAGTGGTGATGTCCTTATGAGTCGACTGCGGTATGCGTGAGTGATGGGAGGATGATTTCTTGATGTCGATTTCGATTTCGATTATAGTGGCGGTCGGTGGTGGAGTAAAACCATAAAGTTTTGTGTGGGTTGATGGGAAATAATCAGCAAAACCAATAAAATGAGTTTTCCAAAGATTTATGACTGCGCTTCGTAATGCCGATTTGTGGTCTGCACACAAGGAACACTTCAAGGTCTTGATTGGATTCGTTAAGGCATTGGAATTTAAACCAGACTTCCATTAGTTGGCCGGAGGTGTTTTCATTCACTTATTTATTTATTTATTTTTTATATCTTTTTTTTTGAAAGCCGAACAAAAGCAGAAGAGGAACGATTGAATGTCAATCGGAGTTCGTCTCATTGAAAATTCAATTTAGACTCTGAGATGCCTTTTTGTCTGGCATTCAGATCAGGTTAACAATTCTAGATCCTGATTGATTTGATTGGTAGAAACTTGAGAGTTACTTTTTGAATTGTGACGCCAAGGATATTGAAGGAAAAAAAAGAAAAGCATCTATCAAGAGTTAGCTAGTTCAATTCTAAGACCAATTGTGCGAATGAATCAATAGAAGTTTTTTTTTCTATTTTACTTATCTGTAAAGGGACGTCGTTTTTCCATAAAAGTTTCATTTAGTGGACATATCGAGTCAATTAATGTCTTTGATGCTTGGTTTCTTTATGTTGGGTTTTTTCGTATTGATTGTGCAAAGAATTGAAAAATTGAACTTGGAGTCTTACGTGGAGACTTCGTATAATATTTCTTTTCGGTTATTGCGAAAGCTTTTTTCAAAGCAGATGCTGTGTTCCTAAGCAACCCGAATTTTCAGAAGAAATTTTAGTCAAAATAATGCACCAAACGACCTGAGGGTGTGAAAATAGTTTGCGGGAATGGGCCGCCGATTTTTAACCGATCATATTCCTGTATTCTATGCTGCGCGAAAAACCAAATGCAGCCAAACATAATCTCCATCGCAAAAACCTGTTCAGTAATGAAAAAAATTTAAATGAGGTACATTTTCATTATGTCAGCATTATTGCCGTATTTTGTTTGATTTGATTTTTGTTGCGTCGGCATTTTTGAAAAACACGAGAGTACAACCGAGATATGATGATTGATTTTTTAGTTTTGTTTTTTTAGTTAGTTAAGTTAATTTATTTCTTTAAAATTCATTACAATAGTTTCTTAAAAATAGAAAGTTTTCATACATACGTTTTTAAGGAAAACGAAAAGAAATATGAGGCATTCTATATTTTTGTATGAGTAATAAATAATAGTATTGAATGCCACTTCAATGGGCGTAGTAAAAAAAAGTCAGTTTTTATATTTTGGGTGGGGTGACCCTTAAAAAACAAAACAAATTAAACATTTTACGTAGTTCAGGAACTTGAATAATCACAAATGTGTTGATTGTAAAAACAAGATGAAGTGCATGAATAATGATAAGCTACAAAAGAATAAACTAATTTTATAGGAAATTAAATTACTTAATAAGAGCGCAAGTACAGTGCAAAGATATAAACAATTAAACCAGATTGTCAGACAGAATGGATTCGAGATTAGAAAAGTTAATATCCAAGAGCCACTGTTTTACAAGTTGTGTAGGCATTCCGGACACTGATATTGCTCTTATAGACTGTGGAAGCTTATTAAATAGACGATATGAAGACACTGAATAAAAATTACGATAAGCAGTGGTTCGATAATGTGGCAAAGATACTAAATTCAAAAGGTTTCCACGCAAATTATGATTCGAGATTACTCGAAAGTTTCGATTACCAGATTTCATAAAGAATTTCCTTAACACTTTAAAGCAGTACAAATGAAAACAAAGGAAAACTGGGATGCCTAACAGGTTTACGGCAAAGTTTTCGAAGGATATACTTCTGCAAAATTAAAAGCGGTTTAATTTTATTCTGATAAACATCTCACAAGCAAACAATACCAAATTGCAATTTTGAATGGAAAATACCATAGCTAATAATTTTTAGAAGCATTGTGGAGCAGATATTTCGCAAATATTGGAATGTCGTAGAGTACTACGGAGATACTTCTTCAGAGTGTCGACATGATTTGAGAAACTCATTCTAGAATCTAAGGTGAGCCCCAACTAACTGTTTCTTTCTCGACTAAGAAACAGTTATCACTGCAGCTCAAGTTGTTATAAAATGTGGGAGAACATGGACTGGAAGCACAAATGCAATTAGAGAGTCTGTATTTTTGGCACTCTGGTGCATGATAAGAGACTTTCGCTTCTAGATTTTGAAAGGACGACAGACTGAAGAACATTATCTTTGTTTTAGAGCTAATAGCCAAATTGTGTTCCCCAAACCAGTTTCTCAATAAATTAAGATCCCAATTAATATCACAAACTACATCCAAAGGACTATTCAAACCATAAGAGAAACCTATATCATCCGCAAAAGCAGTAGGTGAGCCTTTAAAATTAAGTGTAAATAGTGAATTTATGTAGATGAGAAACAAAATTGGCCCCAAAACAGAGCCTTGTGGTACAGCCAGGTTGAAGAACTAAGTTTGGCTCCCGACCTCATCTATCTTCACCCTTTGCGACATATTCCTAAGGTAAGACCCAAACCAATCAAGCATGAAACCACGAAAACCAGCTTTTTCTAGTTTTCTCAGCAAAATGTTGTGGTTGACCATATCAAAGGCCTTAGTAATATCAATAAAAAGGCCAGCCGTAGTGTTTTCCTCGTCGAGGTTAGACATAATTTGGGCACAGAACTGCAGGAGTGCATCTTCAGTCGATTTACCTCTCTGAAAGCCAAATTGATTTGGGTTAAAGAACTTAGTTTTATTCAAGAAATTCACTATTCTTTCTTTAACAAGTTTTTCAAAGACTTTGCCGAAGACTGAGAGAAGTGATACAGGCCTATAGTTGCACATTTCAATAGCAGAACCTTTCTTAAATAATGGTACAACATCTGCACATTTGAGGGCTTCTGAAAAGATTCCCGCAAATACACGATTAACTATATCTGCCAATACATCAACCAAAAAACATCCTACTTTTTTGAGAACTATACTAGAAATGCCCTCAGCTCCACACGAATTAGAGTTCTTTAGGGTCCCAATAGCCTTTAATACCTTAAGGGAAGTTATGGGCTTTTTTATGACCAGAATTTGGTACTTGGATCTTAGGCGAGCAAAAAGTCCAACGAGCGATTTTCAACAAAGTAAATTCAATAATCTGTAGTCAGTCATTTTTGTTTTGGTGCATGGCTTAAACGTGACTGGCCTTGATTGAGCGATGCTTGGAATAGTGTCCGAAACCATCGAAAATGTATTATAAAAATGGCATGGCCCACTGCAGGGAGTCATTTAAACAAAGTTATGCATTTTAATAAATCGGTTGGCTTTCTCTTTTCAGATGCTGTTAACAGTCCTGTAATTTCAAGATTCTAACTTAGCTGGATATAGTCATATTATTAGTTCGCTCATCACATATGTATGCGGATCTGTAGATAAAGTGAACAAAGTTGCAGCTGTAGTTCAATAAAATAAAAGCGCAGGAAAAAGCAAACAAACAGCAAAACAAAGCAAACATATGAAGAGTTTAAAATCACCATATTAACAATCTGCAATTTGGACCAATAATCTCAAATATATTTTTTAAGTCTGCGCGGAAGACAGGAATTGATTTGTATCACAAAAATGTGTCCTTTTGTTGTTCTATGTAGCTGAAGATTTATCTGTATTTTGTCGAAGCGGTAACCAAGTTGATTTAGTTTTGATTGACTTTGTTGTTCTAATAACGATAAATAGCTCTCTATATACTCTATGTACACACCGGATACCAAGCTTATGTTGGAACCATTTTATATGCGCAGATTCAAAGTGCATGCCTTGAAAATTAAAAAGAAATCTTTTCAGCCCTTATTTCGAACCCAAAATTAAAGAGCGTAATTAACCACCAGCTTTGTATTTTATATGACCTCACAGAACTATTTTGTTTCCTTACGCATATATAAAACATGTTGGCTTATTAAAATGAATGTAATACAATTTGACTTCAACCGCAAGACCTGCAACAGTTAATTGCACAGTATTTTCCATAACAATGTATTGAAGTGTTAACGATTTCAGCCAGGAACAACTGCAGCCTACACCGCAACCACATCATAAACAGGCGCACATATGTCCGCAACGATTGCTTTGCTACAAAAAAAAAAAAACTTTGGTTTTTCGCAAGTTAAAAATATCTCATGACGTAAGCGTAGTATCTACTTCTAAATTCCATTCCTCCAACCATACACACTGCGTACGAAACAGTTAGCTCGACCTGAAACCCTCTACCACCAAACTAACACAGGAAAATCACATTGGTGACTTAACCCTTCAATGAACAGCGGTGAAGTTTTCCAGTGGCTTGTACTTGGCGAATAAAGGGTTACGAAGGATGAGCCAGAAAGATATCGACCTTTGAAACACTCCCCTACAAGCGCGTTTAGACTGTTACACAGGCTCCAAATCACATTACTCTACTAATCGCTATGCCACTGGGTATATAAAGTGTACCACCCCTGTTTTTTCATGCTTCATGTGCTGGTCGATCCGCACTTGCATTGCATAAGCCTTTAAAAAATGTATTCGACATCGTTGTGCTTTGAAGCCTTGCAAGCCCAGTGAACTGTTCGCTTGGAAACACAAAAACGCCTACTACTATGGGTAAATGTCTGTGGTCGAAGGCTGAAGCCTTTTCGCTTTCTGGATGGTAAAGGCAATTTAACTTTGGCATAAGTTGGGTATTTTTTTTTTCGATGTAATTGCTAACTGCATATTTACTGGTGGTTAGTTTTGTACATTTATTTTCTTCCCCGCTTTATTCGCGGTATTTTTTGGGTCAGAAACTGACCTTTCGACAAGTTTTTTTTTTCACTTAGCCTTAATAAATTAACGTCCTGCAAATATATTTTTAGGAGACTTGTCTAGACAGATTCGGTTTTCACGGAAGGCTCCTTATGTGCATTCTTTGATATAAGAAAAACACTCGAGCCAAGATTGCAAATGTGGGTTTAATTGAAATTTAATTAGTTATGATAAAGTATTGGAACTGCTACGGAATAGGGGTGAAAAACTAGTTTTATTTTAAATTATTTAAAGTCGTGCTGTCTACGTTTTTAGGCTTCAAAGGGTGCCATAAAATGAAATAATTAAAGGAATATAAAGTTGAAAGTAAAGGGGGTCCCGTATACAAAAACTTTGTTTTTAAAAATCGCAACTCAATTGTGTGCCAAAAAGTAGGCTGTGAGAAATTGGTTTACTCGTAGATGCGACTCTGCCTGCCCGCTATAAAAAGTCAGCTATGATAAATCTTAAATTAAAAAACTATGTTTTATTGCGTATTGTGCGGCGGTGGCGTCACGGAACCCTTTGTGCTGGTGTCCAACTTTGGGGTTAATAAAATGGGTTCCATATTTTATATTAGAATTTTTTCATCATATTTCATTGTGACTTTGAATTCTTTTTCTTTGACTCAGAACAGATGTAGTACGAGCAAGTTGGGCGTGGATAAAGCTCTCAACGATTGCGTTGTTAAATTTTCAACGCCACAGCTGAGTATCATTTTTACTGGCTTAAATATAATTCATGCTTCACGCTTTCTCTCTACTTTCAGTTGTCACACTTGATGCAAGAGACCTTTTTTTTTTAATTCGTAAATCTTATAGTTAAATAAATACAGTAGATTTAACATGAATCCAACATAGCATACAAGTTATTTATTTTATTATTAATGAAATAGTACACAAGGCACTAGAAGCGATAGCAGCAAATATGAACAATCAATGAAATAATGTTTATGTGATGTAATGGGGTCATTAATAAAATAGTTGCAAGGTTATAAAAAAAGCGAATCAAAATAATTTTCTTAAAAGTTAAATAAGGCAAAACATCCAGGATTGAACACAACTAATCAGATAATCAGATAGTAATGCAGAGATGGACATCAATATCATTATGGCTTAAATTCAAAGACCAGCATTTAAAATTTTTGAGAAATGTGTATTCATTTTTAATGTTTCTTATGCTATAAGGTAAGCTGTTAAAAAGCCGTGAGCAACCGATGTAAAAAATTAAAGAAAATTTGCAAGTTGTGATGTGGTGTTACAGCAAGATTTTGATTATTTCATCTAAGGTCGTATCTGGTAGAACACCGATTCATTCTGTAGACAGATCGAACGAAATAAGTTTTTGGCACTTTATAAAAATAAATATGCTAAAGTGGCAAAATATTTAGGCTTTTAAAAAGTGTCAAACTACCACTTTTACGACTCTTATTACATATTAGATGAATAACATGCTTCTGTGAAATAAGAAGGGGATATATTTTGTTGTAGTGCGTTCCACCCCAACAAACAATATCATATTGCAGCTTAGAATATATTAGCCCCTAAAAGATACACTTAAGAAGATCACGTGAACAATAAGTTTTACAAGTAAATATGCCTTGTGGCAGCTATAAGATACTACTTGACTTCAAGTCATACTCCAGTCAATCCAAGCACCCAGATATTTGTACGATTTGACTTTCTCGATAACAAAACATTTATCAGAACAAGAACTTGACTCAAAAAATGTTTGTGATTCTTTTGACGATCTACAAATTTCTAAACAATACCTATATTTCTTACATTTTGCACAATGAAAATGAAGTGGCCCATAATCTGCTTCCTTACCAATCACACTAAAAAACATAAGATTGGTTTTATCGCTCAATAACATTTTGTGCATCTGGAACGAATGACTTATAGTATAACTTCCAAGTCGTGATTCGCAGCGGCAAAGGGGAACTGTTGAGAAATGTTCAAGCCATATCATCTGCAAAGGCAATAACTTTACTATGAAATGTTTGTAAAAATAGCGGGTTAATAAATATTAAAAAAAGAATTGGTCCCAATACAGAACCTTGAGGAATTCCTAAGGAGACAGTACTGGTAGAACTCAATTTTCCACTATTATTAACCCTCTGTTTTCTAAAAGATAAGTAGGAGCAGAGCCATTTGTGTATTGATCTCCTGAAGCCGCAGTTGTATAACTCATCCAATAAAAATTTGTGGTCGGCAGTATCAAATGCCTTTATGATGTCGACAAAAAGAGCCGCAGTAAAGTCACTGTTATTCAAGCTACTATATGTATTTGACTAAAAATTCAAGACGGCACATTCTGTCGATATCCCAGATCGAAATCCAAATTGACACTTACTGAAGAATTTGTTCTTTTCTAGGAAGTTTACCATTCTATTTTTTATAGCTTTTTGAAAAAATTTCGAGAAAACAGATAGTAAAGAAATCCGACTGTAATTATTTAAACATTTTCTATCACCCTTCTTTAACAAATGTATCACTTCAGCTAGCTTCAAATCGTCCTGAAAAATACCACATGCAACACTCTTGTTGTAAAGGTGGCATAAAACATCACAAGTGTTTGAAGAAATTTTCTTGATGAAATTATTAGAAAACAAATCTGATAAGGAAGAATTTTGTATATTTCGAATGATGTAAGAGGCTCAAAAAAGAAACTTTGAGGGACTGACAAATCCTTTTGCCAAACAGTTGCATTTAGTTTCTTCAGCACTACTATCTAACATTACTCTACTTCCTAGAGGGGCAAAAAAATTATTGAACCTGTCAGCTAGATCTTTAGGATCACTTATCACTAAATTGTTTTCTTTCAAGATATAGGTTTGTACAGTGCTATTAGTTCTGTGCCAAATTTCATTAACCAATTTCCATTCTTTTTTGGAATCGCCCTTTACTTTGTTAAAATTGTTAAGATAGAAACTGTTTTTACATGCCAAATATCCCTTGAAATTTCTTTGCATATTTTTTTGTAAGCTGTATTAAGACTTATATTATAGGGAAACTTCTTTTTGTCTTAGTAGATCTTGTTCTTCTTATGGATTTTTTTAAGTAAATCTACATTTATCCAGGGCTTAAGCTTTTTTAGTTTGGTTGCTTTTCTCACTTTGCTAGAGCAACGTTCAACGTGCTGAATTAATGTTGTTATAAAGCAAGAATATACCTTAGAAGAGTCACTTTCATTAAAAGTTTTTTTCCAACATTCAAAACGAAGCAAGTTGTTAAGTGCTGTTAAGTCAGCTTTATAATATAATATAATATAATATAAAACAATAATAATAATTATTTTGACTCACCTTGGAAGCATTTGTAAAGCTCAAGCACGTCATACAATGATCGGAAAGGTGTAAACCATTAACCGAATTACTTAGCGAGAGTCTTTGAGAGTTACAGAATCGTACAAATACATGGTCTATGTAGTTTGTGCATGACTCTAAGCCAAAAGATGACAGCAAGAATAAGTATTTGTCAATCGAGGTTGAATTTTGCAAAACATCAATATTCATACTTCTTATCTCTTCAATGCCATTTCGTCCAATTCCATTCAAGGAATTCTTTAGAACTTACCGGCGAGAGGATCGTCGTTTTTAACTAACACAAGACTATGGTTTCCATAGCAAGAGAAAACACGCGCAAATCGTATCCACATTGATCTGCAACGGACTATACACCTCCGGACTCAGGTATGATCCCTGTTCAAACAAAGTAAGCACGTATGGCCTTGGCGTAGGTATCCTCATGTGAGTTGAGTAAACCATTATAAGCAAGCAGAAGTCTTAGAAGAAGAATGAAGGCAGTTCGTGATGGTTTAAAATTCAGTTGAATCGGAATTGGATTTTTTAGCTCATGGATGGCGTCCTAAAGATTTGTTTGGCTTGTTATTTACTATTTGCATTCACTCAAAATCTGCTGAATCGTATTCGTCATTAGTCCCTTGGATAATAAATTTGTCTTGGAAATCACTATTTTTTTGTCTGTAAATAATTTTCTTAACTTGGCTTGGTATGCAAACGTGGAGCTCCAGTAATTCAAGCCAATGGATACGTATCACTGATCAATTATTTTAGAGAATTGTCATAAATAGGATTTGGATTCAAAATATCATCAGTCCAATTAAAATAAAGGTGCTTAACCAACTGTGACATTCAGCGATTTCCTACTTAAGGTTACGCTGTCTGGCTTTTGATTTTAATATCACACTCAAATCCTTCCGTAGTTTTTGGTTGAACGCTCTTCTTAACAGCATCAGCATGTTTAAAAATATCATATCCCAACGCAACCTCACAAAGGTAAGATGAATCTAGTATTCCCAAATTGTTGCTTAACCATTGGCCAAGATATCAACGGCTCTTTGAACTGCTCTTCCAAGGTTTCCAAAACGTCTTAACGTGTTATATCGAATTATTTAAAGTTTTTTGGTTTACAGACATTGAGTTTGGACCCTGGTATGGAGTCTATAAAGTCAAAAACGTTCCGAGTAAGGTATGGTATGGTTCCGTATATACAAGACAATTGAAGACTGAGGTGTCTGTAGAATCTTTCCAAGTTTCATTAAACCATCAGTCCCGAAACGTCTCATTCTTTTTGGTACTTACGAGATTTACTATAACCTCACTCCCAGTTTAAAGTTCGAATTTGATTTAACGCTACAGTATTATTTCCATGCTAAAATGGGAAAAGATTGTACATATAAATAAATACAAATGCGGCCAAACGAAAGATATATTTTCTTAACGTCAGACAACATGTAAATACTCCTCTGCATAGGAGGTTATTTATCTGAAGCAGCAAATGAATGGAAGTCGACTTTAATAAACGACAATTACTTTAAGAGTCCAGTACACATAGCTGTAGATACAGTTCCATCAAGTCCATCTTGGTAAACTATTCATGGTAAGTTCACAGGGCATGTTTGGTATAATCAAATGAAAACTAATAGCCACCCACACCAATCTGGAAACATAAATAACCACTGTGACGCATACACTCGGAGTTATATCTTATCAAACCACAGCCAGTTGACATTCATGTGTGGACATGACGAAAGCCTCAAGATAAATAAAGTTTCTCAATAACCAGAACTACTTAATTGCCAAGCATCAGATACATCCAAGAAAATCACTCGTCCCAAGAAAACATTCCGCCGCCCAAAACCCCGACCCCCAAGCACTCATATATAGTATGAGTACATGACGTTTGATTACCATAAATTAAATTGCCCTGGTTTACGCCCAAAACGGTCCTCGTTTCTAATGACCCGACTGTTTTGAATGGTTTGGATTTTAGTCAACAAAACAAAAAAAAAAAAATCGGTGAGACTTGAATGTTGCCTGTAGATGAACTCGTAATCATGAAAGGAATTCCAAAAAGATCTTACTGGAGAGAAACTTTAATTCCATAAGACAGGACGTGGTAGTTGCATGATGCTCGTCTTGAGAAATATTATGCAAATCTGAGAAACAAAACAAATTTGTTTGGCAAACTTTGATAACAAAGCCATCCGCCTTAGACTCGTGTGTTCTGCCTTGCACACTCACAATAAAATCAACTTGAGAACGAAAATACAAAAAGAGCTTCTACCGCCGCAGCCCAGTCCGTTCGCATTTTGGTATAAAACAGGACCCTCGGGGGGTAAGCTCAACCCTTTTTATTATTCCCAAGTAATTAAAGAAGAAAACTTTACATTGTAATGCGTGAAACTATCTATGCAGCAACTGTGGCTATCTTAAGAATTGCCTTGGATACCAAAATCCAAAACTCAAACCGTATTTTTTTTTTTAAAAAAAAGAAAGAAGACGTATGAAATAAAAGAGAAACAAAACCCCACAAAGACCGAAATTCTTGATGTCCTGCTGGCATAGAGTTTTAGCATGTGTCCATAGTGTGCCATCATCATCGTCCTCGTTTCGTTTTCTTGAATTTGAGAGCTCCATGAAGTTGCCTTCCAGAGATGTGTATGCAGATACGAGTACATGCCGAAGATACAACGGATTCGGTCTTATCTGTTCACATAACATGAACACTTTTGTTTATGACTTCCTCTTATCGGGGCTAGCTTTACATGTACACGTGTATCAATGGACGTATGCTTGTATGTATGGAGCTGGGAAAGGATATGTGCTCACTGGTAACTGGATACCCTTAAATTTTACGTATCTTCATACCAAAGATACATGTTTAAATTTAACAGCTTTATAAAGTGTACTAGTTCTGGCGTGGTTAAGGATTGATTCATCAATGAACGATGGTCTCTTGTAATCGTATTCAGAGTGTACTTGATTTTGAAATGAGTGTGCACATACTCTCACACATAGTCACATCACAGCATCAACAGCTTTAATAAAAGCTATCCTTGTTTAGTAACTTGAAAATATTATATTCTAATAAAAGTATGAATGCGTAGAAGATTTTATGGATAGAGTCTGTGGTTCAATTGTTCTTAAACGCTTGAACGGATTTGGATAAAATTTATAACAGAGATGGAAAATGAACTGGAGCCCCATTTTGTTAAGATTGATGCAGCGGTAAATGCATTCATGCCATGAAAATGAAACACTGAGTGTAAGATCGAGCTTGGTAGCTGTAATATATGGAGTCTCATATTAATCAACGAAGATCATAGACATGACAAAGGCTTTTGATATGGTTGACCATCAGTTGTTATTAGATAAATTATACAATGCTGGATTTAGGGGACCAATACATAACTGGCTCAAAACATATCTCAAAGGTAGAGTTCAAAAAGTTAAGGTAAATGGTGTTTTTAGTAAGCCACTAGTCTTGAAAAATGGAGTCCCTCAGGGTTCGGTACTAGGGCCACTTTTATTTTTAATGTATATTGACTCAATTTTCAGACAGCAATTTAATGGAATAGCGACTGCATTCGCCGACGACATAACCTTTACATACATATTCCAAAACCTAATTGATTGCATAACGAAAATCGTAGAAAACCTAGAAAAATTTAGGGTGTGGTTTGCTCATTCCAAGTTACTCATTAGCGAAAAAAACAAATTATTGACACTGAAAATATTCGGCAATACTTTACCAGCATACAACCTTCGCTTTCACTCGCATGTTTGTACTTGATTTAGTCTACCGCTTCATATTTGCGGCATACAAAACTGTTCTGAACAAAATACGTCTTCCGAGAAGTGCTTTATAATTGAATCAGTCAAGAATTTTAAATATCTAGGAGTCTTAATAGATCAAAATCTGAACTGGAAGGATCACTTACAAACAATAAAATCGCACATGTACCTGGTGGCTCTTAAACTGTTTCTTATCAAACCACACTGCTCAAATAAAGTTTTATAAAAATTTTACTATGGACTTGCACACTCCAAATTGCAATTTGGCATTGTATGTTGAGGAGGCTAACAGGAGGCGATAAGACCAGTCTTGATTGCTCAAAAATATCTAGTTCGCATTCTTACTAACTGCAATCGTCGTACTCTTAGTTGGCCCCTGTTTAAAAAAATTTAATATATTATCATTAAGACACTTTTATAGTAAACATGTTTTTAAAGAGCTGAGAGAATTTTTTAAGCAAAGCGGAAACATTCCTAGCAAAACAAATTCAACTTATCATCTAAGGACAAATAACACGGGATTAGTAAACGTACCAATTGCACGTATAACACATTTTTCCAAATTCTACACTTTTACTGCCCCGTGCTATTTAAATAAACTTCCACAATCAATACGATTAACTAATAACTATAATAGCTACATTAACCAAATAAGAGCTTGGATTGTTGCTATTGACCTTGCTAATTTTGAAGTATTTCTACGAATTCTACTTTAAAATCTGTGCTCATCTTATGTATTCTTTCTGGATATATATTTTTTTATACTCATTATTTTTTGTATTTGTATATTTTAATGCCACCCCACTCCAGAAATATTAATCAATCTAAAAAAACTGTAATGAAATGTCGTCTAACACTAATTTGTGATGACGACTACTAATTAAATGACGACTACTATTAATTCACTCCTTGAAATTTAAAATTTTGTTTATATTATTGAATCATCTGCTATGTTATGGAATGAATAAAATAAATAATTAAAAAAAAAATACAAAAAATATACAAAAATAATACGGTTGACACCCCTATTTTCCGAACCACTCATTACAGAAACTCCTACTCCGTTGTAACCTGCAAATTTTTCAATCAGCTTCCTATAACAATAAAGAAATGAGAGCATTGGAAATATTCCCTGTGCAACCTTTTTAAATTATTTTCTTTTATTTAAGAAAGCTTTTCAAGCAGCTTATATAAGAGCTTTATTTTACTTGCACAACTGTCTCAACCATATTTCCAAAAATAATTCTAATTCCCAATTCTTTGTATGTAGATTGTCTTGAGCTAAAAATTAACTAAGCCAAAATTTTCAAGACAGTATATACATGGACTTTCTTATCGAATGCCAATCGTTGGATTTCCAATGCGTCCCTTTCAATCACTTTCAAACTGGGGGCCTCTGCATATTTGTCTCTTACGTGGCTATGTAGTTTTGGAGTCATCTTTAATGATGTCGTAGCATGCTTGTATTTTGTTAGTTTAACAAAGCTCTATTTTTCAGACATTTAAAATTTCTTAAATGTTGATCTTTAAAGCTCGAAATGATATCCACGTTAATTTAGCATCACAATGGTCAATTTAGAAATTGATTGCCAGCGCAGTCACATGAAAACATTTGTATCTTCATTACTTATAAAATCACTGTTGTTTGATTTATAAATTTACCAAGGTCAGATTGTATTAACGAGAATAAATTCTCAAATCAAGGACAGACAACTCGAAGTCTTCTCGTGCCCAAATCATTTTTGTGACACTCCAACTCCAAACACCATTAATTCGATCAACAATCATCAAAATCGCACGAGTACATTAATTATAGATAAACAACTGCTCTGTCTTTATCACAAAAGGTGTCCAACGCCCTTCATCCTGCTATATCATCCATCAGCGTCATCGAGCACCATTGTCCTTGCTGACAGGCAATCAAGAAGAGAAAAAAAAAATTATGTTTGTTAATAAAAAAAATTACAGTTGTTGGTTTATTTGATCGAATTATCCTGAAACTACTAAAAACTTAATAAATATCCAAGTGCTGTTCCCTAAATCACAATAGCGTTAGCCACTAGGCTCCATCCGTTAACGTGTTTCCCGTGAATAAGGGTCCTCCTTACAGCAACAGTTGTTTCATTGTACGGTGCCGCATTTCCACTTCTCAGGCGCCCAAATTCCGAAATAAGAAATTTACGTCATTTACGACCATAATGAAAGGCCCATTAAACAGGACCAAGAATTATATTTCCGCACCAGCGGTGGCTCAGTGGCCATCTTTATAAACTGAGGCTGTGGTTGGGGTGCTTGCCAAAAAGAAGGACTACCTTACAAGTGCTGGTGCTATGTTTTAGTTGCCGTCAAGCGCCATTCATAATTTGCCCAAAAAGACTTAACAATATAAGCAGCAGCGAATTCCTCTTCAAGCGATACCACCTCCATAGGACGTTGCACATAGAAAACTGAGAGTGAGAACGAGCAGTCGGATAAATAATAGAAAACCACACTTAAGGATGCCATCGCCACCATGCCAGGACGCCCATTTCGGCCGGATGAGGACAACGGAAACATTATCGGGTAAAAGACACAAGCAGCTGCTAGAAGGATGCTCATTAATATACCGTAAGTTTATACAAAAAACAACAACAATAAAAAATAAAGTATCTAACGCAAATCTAATTTGTTATGATAATTTATGTCTTCGGATTGTTACCCGTATAGCTCCTAGGACCCAGTTCGAGGGGCGGTTGAACACCCACGTCGACTGCTATGATTTGAATGTTACTTTTGAAAGTTTGTGTGCGGAAATCGGTATGGTGATGGGTTGTATTTCGAAATGGGAACCTAAGTGGTAACGAGCCCATTAACTTGGTTTTAAGTAAAAAATTTTCGATTCCAAGATTTAGAAACGGAAGCTTTAACTGATTTTTTTTCTGTTTTAATTTTAATGTCTGCTGAAAGTATTGTTTAGCAATATTGTGCCTGTTAAGTAATTAAGTTTGTCTTTCTGATGCATAAAGTTAAAAAAGGCTTTCAAACCAGCTAAGCTTTATTAATGGAAAATGCAGAGCATAGCAATTTAATTGAAAAACCAACATATGAATTAAGCACTTTTCTATTCTTTTCTGCGAGATGAACACAAAGAAGCTTAAAATATATTTTTGAACAAAAATCATTTCAAAATCGTGGACCTTCATTGGTAATATTTATATCAAAAATTGTACATCAAAGGTCTGGGCCATGTGAATTTTGGTTCAAAAAACAAGCTTTTTGTTTTTAATTTTTTCAATCTGTCTTCTTGACGTTTCGACTTAAAACTAGTTCCATAGTTTTTTAATTAGTATCAGGAGCTGGTTTAAAAAGATTTTTTTTTGTTTTTTTTTCCCAAAATTTTATATCAAACTTCTGGGCATATGAACGAAAACAAGTTGTTTGTTATTGGTTTTAAGTTTCGACTTTAAATTAGTTCAATAGTGTTTTCATGTATTTTGCTGAACAACAGGATCTGATTTTTTGCATATCAAAATCCTGGAATTTAAAATTGTCCATTTGAATTTTGGTGCAAAAAAAAGAAATTTTGATTTTATTATCTTTAAAGTTTTTTATGTTTACATTTAAACTTAAAATTGGTTCCATGCTGTTTCGATGAAAGCGAAGACCTGATTCGACAGTAATATTATGTTTTCAAGAAATGCATGCCAAAAAAACTGTTTTTTTGTTTTTAGTTCTTTATTACCTGCTTTTTTATATTTCGAGTTAAAACATTCTACAAATAGCTGATTTGATAGTAAAACTTGTTTATGCAAAACTTCCTACCAAAATTCTGAACCATGGGAATTTTGTTTTTTTTTTTTCTATTTTTTAATGTTTTTTTTACATTTCGACCTTAAACTATTGTTATATAGTATAAGTGGAAAGACGAGCATTGTAAATAACTTCATATCTATACACGCGCGCTATTTTTTTGACTAAAGAGCGTTTTTTTGTTAAAGAGCGTCGAAAAATCTAGTAAATTCCATCTGTCAAAGTATACACAAGTTATCACACAAAAGTTTTTTATTATGGTGTATATGTCGAATTACGTGCCAACAAAACAGCATTTGTGGGAAGTTTTGATTCACTTCTTTCATTTGAAGAAAAGTGCAACAGATGCGTAACGTTTTCTCATTGAATCTTACCCTGACTATTCTGTATGTATCAGAATGTGTCAGGCATGGTTTGCACGGTTTCGAAGTGGTAATTTCGAAACAGAAGATAAAGAGTTCGAGGATGAAGAAGAAGATCCATGCCAAATGCAAGAAGAACTTGCAAAATCATTGGGAGTCACTCAATCAGCCATTTCACAACGTTTAAAAGCAGCTGGATACTATACATTCAAACGCAAGGAAATTGGGTGCTAAACGAATTGAAGGAAAGAGACGCTGAAAGAAGATTTTGCATGTCTGAAATGCTGCTTCAAAAAGAAGTCGTTTTTGCAGCGAATCATTACAGCTGATGAAAAATAGATTCATTACGACAACCCAAAGCGCAAGAAAGCATTTGTCAAGCGCGGCCAACCAGGACCAGGACCATCACAGCGAAAGCAAGATATTCACGGCGCCAAGGTAATGCTCTATATTTGGTGGGATCAGAAGGGCGTATTGTATTATGAACTGTTGAAACCGGGTGAAACAATCACGGGAGACCTACACCGAACACAATTGATCCGTTTAAAGAGAGCCATAGCCGAGAAACGACCGGAATATGCAACCAGACACGAAGCCATAATTTTTCAACATGACAACGCTCGGTCACATTTTGCAAGACCGGTTAAAAAGTATTTGGAGAATAGTGGATAGAAAGTTTCACCTCACCCGTCTTATAGCCCAGACTTGGCCCCTTCTGATTACCACTTATTCCGATCAATGCAGAACGCACTTACTGGAATACGCTTAACTTCAGAACAGTGTAACCGAAATGGGTTTGATTCCATTTTGGCCTCAAAAGGCGATCAGTTTTTTTGGAATGGAATCCACAAATTACCAGAAAGATGGGAAAAAGTAGTGGCTAGCGATGATCAATACTTTGAATGACATGTATTTTCTTTTTCATGTTCAAATAAATGTTTAAAAAAATAGCGCGTCTTTCCACTTATATATCAATATTTCCACAGTGAGTCGATGAATATCTCAAGCTGATTTGACAATAAATTTATTTTGATCAAAAAATGCCTATTAAAACCCTGACCTATAACCCATGTGAATTTCCTGCAAGAAAAACGAATTTTGATTTTAGTTTTTTTTTTTAATCTTTAATGTTTATAATTTATTTTATTTAATTAATTTAATTTAAAAAACATTTAATCGTTGTGTTTTGATGACCATCAGGACCTGATTTCACAATACACGTTTTTTTTTATCAAAAACTGCCTACAATAATTTTGGATGAAGACCCATTCGAATTGAACAAAAAAACGTGTATTTTCGCAGCATTATTGAAGTGCTCTTGTGATAGCAGTTCAGTAAAAAAATCGTTTAATGAGTCTCAGAATGCGGGAAATCATTCTTCGAGCATTGTCTTCAATTGAGTTGTGTGGTCATTTGATCTCCACTTCTCAAAATTTGATGAGTGTGATCATAACCTTGCATTGCCATTGAATTCTAAAGGACTTTGCATTCACTTATGGTTAGTTCTTTTTTAAATCGATTGCGACGTGATAATTCAATTTTATCAAGCTGTATTTCGTTTCTCAATTTTAAATCATAACTTTTGATGGTAGCATCAAAGGAAATGCAGTCCATTTTATATTTACATCCCTTTACCACTACGGTAAATTCAACTGCATAATAAATAAAGTCAAAGTGTCTCTTAAGATGTGATTCATCTTTTCCGACTCCTGGTGGAAGTGAAATCAGAATAATAAGGCATCCCACCGCTTAACCTAAATCGAATCCTACCACGATTCTCTCACACCCCCTCATAAAAATCACTTATTCACAAGGCATAATGCAGTTACATATGGAACTATAAAATGTTTCATTGTGTCTGCCAATGAGAAACTCGCCTTTGTTTCTTCACATTACACACTCCACAGCACTATGTGGTATGTCCATGTATTCTGTCATAGAAATATGATTCGAGCTCTGCATTCCACCTGAACCCCTCTAGTCGGTGGTTCAGTTCAAACACCACTTACCCCTTACTGCTACCACATTTCGGCACTCAAATATCACCACAGTGCATTGAATGTTGACGACGATGCACAGTGGCCCTCAGGCGGAAAAAAATGAAGCAAAAATGGAACTGCTGCTGTCGTCGGGTGTCAGAGTTGGAGTTTGAACGACTAAAAAATGTGTCATACTGGCAGATCTTGCAGAATTAGCGTTATAAACTTGATCATGTCTCTCTTCGTAGGATTCCCAATCACTGGCTTAGAGTGGGCCATTGAAAAGAGGATTTGAGCCAGTGGTCTCATGTTTAGTAGCCGATGCACTATCGGTATCTACTAACCTAGAGACATCCACTATTTGAATATACAAAAAAAAAAAAAACAGTGAAACAGTGGACTTGTTTCTGTCTTATTTTTCGATGATAGCGGATGCGAACGTTCGAGTACTCAACAACTTCCCTTGGTTCGGACTTTTTTACACCAGAGTGACCTTAATGAGATAATAGCACATAATCATCAAAAAGAGAAAAGGAATAGGAAGAGAGAAAACATAATCTCTTAAAAAAATCAACAATCCTCGAAACACTGATAATAATGTGAACTTGTCGAGAGACAGAAAGAAAAATAATAGAATGGTTTCCGGAACTGCGCTTGGAATGTTAACGCCATAAATATCAACATCACGATCCAAAAAGGACCAAAAAAGTTTGAAGTTGTGAAAGCTACTACGTTGGGTGCAATACGGGGCAACGCCTTGAATGTAGATTTTCCTCACTTAAAATAATCTGCGTCAAGCAGTCACCAATATTTACTTAAATCTGTCACAAATTTCACAAGTTTCTTCAATTCTCGCAATGGCAGTCAATAAAGTAACACGCGAATACTCATGTAAAGTAATTGAAGTCTGTGAAGTCAGATTCCTAATGAATGGAGCCTAATCCTGATCTCATATTTCTATTCATAACGTTGTCTACAAGAACTTTTCGGTCTGTCAAATATTCAGGAAGATTTTCGGGAAAAAAAATAGCCCCAACTTCATTGTCATCACCCATTTTTCCGTTCTAAAGGTCACATATGATAAAAATCATAGATAATCTAGGTAAGCCTAGCAGTGGGGTAACAAGCACAGAAATTGAAAAGAATTGTCTGTGCAACCAAAATAATTTATAACTGTTACAAATTTTAAGAGCAGTAATCAGTATCATAATATTGCATTCATAATAACAATTCTTGTGCGGCATGCGTTGAAGTGAGGAAGGAACTGCGAGCTTTGATCATGATTTTCCTGCAGATATGGTCTTCAGGATAATGAATAAAAAATGAGGCTAAACCCTGTAAAATTGTGTGGGATCTTCCGAAAAGCTCAAGGAAAGGACGCAAACTTATTCTTATTTTTTGAAAGGCTTTAAAAAACTAATTGACGTACAGCTTAGTTAAAATATTTGACCATTAATGTTCATGATCGGTAATCTGGCTTTTAAGGAGAAAAAATGCAAGCTGGCTTGATCTTAAATTCTATACCATCGATCTTCGTTGACATTGAAGAAAAATTACCTTCTGAAAAAGCCTGGTCAACTTCAGTGGAATACATTCTGGATGGTAATCAGGAGTAGTGATATTCCAGGTACGTCCGGTAGCTGCAAAGTTGTCCAAAAGACCTTTCATAAAATTGTTTTATTTATAAATTCAACATTTTATTATTTCTTGGTGATATGTGATCACAATGAAAAGAAATGAATAATGTTCACGGTTTCCAGCAATTTCAAACGTTGTTGCTTCTGCTGAAAACCCCCGAGGTCCAAATTTTACTGAATCAACAGGCTTCTTCTTTGATATTTGAAGAATCACAATCCGATGAGTCTTTCTTATATTTGTTACAGTTAAATAGTGTAAGGTCGACAGAGTGGCAAAGAAGTCCAGAAAAAAGTTCAGATTTGATTACATTGCAAATTCAAATTATGTTAGGTTACTCTTTGAACAAGCTCCGTAAACATGGACTTTTTTGTCACTGAAGTTAAAATTCCCAAGGCCACTGAAACTTTGTTACAATTTGGAAGGCTGTTTAGCAGAACCTGGACATTGAGTCCATGTAAACTGTTCTAAACAGATTTTTTGGAAGCTGCGATCTACTCAAGTATGTGCCAATATATAGTATGATAACACTTTAATGGCTCAGAATTTATTTAGGAGGTGGTTCTCAAGCTTTCTCGGCTACAACTTTATAATATTTATTACAAGCGGGCCAAACAGACGTTGTCATGTTCGAACGTTGGCTTGTATGCGGATTATGCAAACGTTTAATTAATTAATTTCGATGAGTAGTTTAACACACCGTTCCTATTGTATAACTATGGCGCAAAATCGGTCTAAATGCCTTTTATCGTAACTTAAATTCTTAGGGCCCCATTAAAATATTCCAACATATGATGCTCAAGCTCTTTTCGAGACCTAACTGGTTGTAAGGATGAGATCAGACAAGGCTGTAGGCATATCCGACAAATCTTCATTTTTTCACGTTTCTATGTTTTTGTCGAATGTATTTCGCTCATATGTATTACCCAATCAGTGTTTTGGTGTATCTCTAATTTTTTCTAAGCTCTTGGTGAAATTCTTCTTGCACTTTGCGTTTTCCCCTTCTTATCGCTTCGTGCTTACCCGTAGTATCATAGACCATAAGCATGCCGTGGTAAATTTAGGTAGTCATTTTTGCATCATTTGGAATCTTGAAGTTTTTCAAAATTTTCTTCCACACTGGGAAATATTATTTTGATTTGTTATTCGTAATTTCGTTCAAAATTTTTTCATCTATCGTTGCTGAAAAAAATTTCAAGTTTATTAATATATATTACGATTCTCCTTCTCAGTTCATTAATTTGTTTTCTTAAATTTGTGAATGCACTTTGAATAGTACTTCACGTATGTTTTGCATGGCAGAAAATTAGAAGCCATCAACATGTTCTCGAAGTTTCAGTAATATTGCTGTTCATAGAAATTGGAATCTTTTTTCGCTGCGATTAATTGTTTATAACTGCGAATAAGTGTTGAATTAGTCGCTAGGTATTTTGAAACTATCCAATTTTCTGTGCGATTTTTCTTTACGTAAAAACCTTCTACAAGGTATAAGGAACCTCGAAAAAAAAGACGAATGAAATCGGTAAAGTCGTTCTCAAGCCTTACATTTCGCCGCGCCATCATTGTGAGAAGACCACAAACCAAGCGTAAGTAAGTTTTTGCATTAACGTTCAGACGTAACTTGAAACTTGTTGCTTAGCAAAATTATTTTGTCTCAGTTTGGTTGAGAGGAACCACTGTACGACGCGGCGCGGCGCTAGAGAATACTCTCGTATGCCAGTCACTCAGTCAGTCATCCAGCGCTGTGTGGACAGACACAAAAGCTACAATGGAATCTCAAATTATTCTACTTAAAATCTGGTACGTGATTCCTTTTCGCATTCAGTTTCAGCTCCTCCAACAGCCAGCGCCACCGAAACGGAACCAAACCATTTTCCTTGAGTTAAAATCTCATTCCTTATACTCGTACACGTTACCATATCATAGTGTGGCCAGACCAGCATGACTGCACACCGAAGGGCTACAGGAAAGTAAAATGAATTTTTATATATATCTCAAATACAAAGTTGCACCATTCTTTGTATGTAGATACATGAAGGGCCGCATACCAAAGAGTAACAATGTATTCCAGCTCATATTTGCTTGGGGCAGGTGCGTGGCAATTTCGCCACGGCCCTGTAAGGAGGTCGTGCTACTGAATAAGCATAAAAAAAAATATCATTCGCTTAGCTTGCATTGCACTAACAAGGATTCTAGAATCCTATTTATGTATTTCATTTTGGAAAACCTCTTCCACGCATACAACGAACGAACGCTGGCAATTTTAATGAATATTTAATGACAACTACAATTCACCGCCTGCGACATGAGTATTTAGCATAAGGACGTGCGCCATGACACTTTTGTAATTACAAAACGGCGGGAGGAGGCGGAAAGTCACAGACTGGCATCGGGTGGTTCACATGAAATACCATGTCCCAGAGAGTGAGAAGACGGAATTATTAACGGTAATTGTATTAAATGTTCTCGTTATAATAATATAAAAGCGCACTCCGTCAGAAGTGCGAGTGTAAGTATGGACTGGATATTTATAATACAAGGACGCGGACGAAGTTAAGCGTTGTTGGCGTCTCACTGCCTCATGTCGGCATCGTTTTTTCTTTTTTTTATTGTAGGGGTTTTCTTGGAAAATTAGATTTAATAAATGCCCCACACTTGAAGGTGGACATAAATTACCCAGAATTACCTCGAAGGAAAAGAAATTGCTATGACAAGGTGCGAATGTGTTCAATGAGCGAGTATATGTAGTACAAGAAAGAGGATAACATTTCATTTGATATTGCGATGCTATTTTGGAGTGTGCCTCAAGTAGTTACTTAGATGTCGTTCTTGGAAACGTGGGTACAATTGGGCATAAGTGACATTTATTGTCGCTTATATTGTCATTTGAGGCTATGTAATACTAGTATTAGCCGTTAGCTACATGCTGATATGGCCAAACTGAATGGAAAACTTTTTTTGTAATTCGCACGTGTGTGATTTCTGAAGAATCTGTTCAAGTAGATTTAATGAAAGTTCTCACTTTCCTCAACAACAGTCTTGATTTGAAAAATTTCTTCCTTTAAGTCTTTGGCATACTCTTAAGGAAGGTTATCCAAACTAAATTTTGCTTAACAACACTACTGAACTGCGGTTTCTAGGTTCATAAAAGGATCGTGTGGCTTCGGAGTTCGACCCAGTTCATAACATTGATTTCGGTGTTGTATTTGGACTTCTTTCATTTGGGTAGGGTTGTTTAAAATGAAGCTTCGCTCGGTTTTTGGACTTCTTATTCAATCAAATTTTGCAACACTTCGGCTGATGTCAATTTTTCTCCTATAATCACAAGTGAGAACTTTACGCACAACTGCAGTGTTAAGACTTCTTTGTTTTTGTAACAAAAAACTTGAGTTTTGCAGCTCAGGGATATATTTTTTTTTATCAAAAGTTGCACTTGGCAAGAACTTTCTCGCTCAAATAAATGTCTTAAACAGCACGGAATGGCTCAGCAAATGGACAACATGGGATCTTCTGGACTTAAACGATATTTATTCCGTTCTAAAGCCTTATGTCTTTATCGTCAGCCAAGAATAACTGATGCACTTTTGTTTTCAGCTATTATATATTAGAGGACGGTTCGGTGAGTCCCGTGCTACATTTAACTCTTGCCATTGCCTATTCACACGGGTATATAATCACCTGCACGTCGGGCTCATCAGGTGCTCGTTGTTCTAAGCCATTTGAGAGTTTTAACAGGTCCGATCTTCGGAAATCAATTTTCAATATACCTCATCCCTTTGAGGCTTTAAGTGCTTGTGGAAAAATTTTCTGAGAAAGGTTTGCTGTGCCGAAAGTAAAGGCTGTTTTTGCAATAAAATCCGAAGCAATTGGGCTTGACAAAGTGCACCCTAACTTTTTAAAAACTATTCTTCCATCTATTTTTCAACAATTAAATAACGACTTCCCCATTTGCTAAAAATTGGAAGAAATCAAAAACACTTCCTATCTTAAAAAAAACAACATATTACGTTCAAAAGTGTATCGTACCGTCTCAATTCTTGCTTTTCTATCAAAGGTTCTTGAAATACTAATTAGCTGGCAAATATAAGACCACTTAAATACATTTTATCTACTAATACGATTAGAGTCCATCATAGTTTTACGACCACAATATTAAACTTGGTTGAGAATTTATGTACTAAAAGCGATCAGAAAAACATAACATCTTTGGTATTATTGAACTTTTCGAAGGCTTTTTACACAGTCCTGTATATGAAATAAAAATCCATCTGAGCTATCGGACATTATCGGTTTAAGAGGCGATAGCCCGCCTAAACGAAGATCTGTCGCTTGTTGTCCAGTGGTCAAAGGAAAATGATCCTAAACTGAAATCGAATAAAAACTAAAATAAAGACTGACGACGCCGAAATAAGTATTTGTTAAACAGTCAAAAACTTGGGGGTTATTTTTAAACAAAAACTAACTTGGACCCATCATGAAACTTATTCAAAATGGAAAATGTATAGATTTTTGCGCGTTCTTTATACTCTTGAAGCATGCGTTCCAGTCAATATCAAGGTGGTGTTTATTAAATCACTTCTGATACCCACTTTACTCTACGCACAACCTGTGTTTTGTGTCCTGGGTAGTACGTGCATGAGAGAACTTGAAGTTGCATCCAACAAAACTGTGGGCTTAGTTTACAATATGATGTATGATCGCGTCGTCTAAGACACAAATTCGATTTTTGTTTGGTCTTAAATCAAATGATTAAATTTTTTCCAAAGCATGAAAATATGCAAGTCAAATCTTACCAAAGCTCTCGTTTTATCTAAAATTCAAATACGAAGTACTCGAAAACTATTTTTCGTGTACTCCATAAAGTTGTGGAATTCACTTCCCCTCAGTATTACGAGAATAGACAACAGGAACAGCTTCGAAATAGCAGGTTTTAACACATTTAAAGGCCATTCTGCCTAAAATGGAGTACAACGCTCTCATCTTCGCAGTTGCACCCATGACCACCTTGCAACTCCTGGATAAAATTCAAAAGCTAGCGATAAAACTCATAGACGATGACAACATATCGAAAGAAATTCACTCGCTGGAACACTGTCCAAATGTGTCTTGCTTGACTTTGTTTTAGCGCTATTTCTTCCACCAATGCTCCGACAAAATAGCTAATTGCGTTCCGCCCCTTCAGCAATTCATTCGCAACACCCGCACATCATCGAATGTTCATCAGTTTACCCTTAAGCGGGTTAATTTTGAGATTATTTTATAGGCCGCACACTGCGCCTGCGGAATGCGTTACTTTGCTCTATTTTTCCTTTGCACTGCAACCTACAACAATTTAAAACCAATGTGCACTGGTACCTCCTTTCCCTCCCTTCCAATTCTGCTCGTGCTGTAAAAAAAAACACTTTAAGGGTACTTTCAATCCCTTGAGCACTTGAGCACTATTTAAAAAAAGAAATTATGTTGAGAAAATATTCAGTAAGACTTATATTTAATTTAAATTAAAAATTAAATCTTAAACTCGGATTACAAAATTAAAACCCTTATTTAAATATAAATCTAAATGTATCAAATTTACATTTACGATTTTATAATTATAATTTTTCTTGTTTCTGTCCTCTTTGTTTTCAACTTAAAAAATACATAGCTGTAATATTAAATAAAAGACGTTAGAGTCTTTCGATCTAATAACAATTAAATAAATTACCAATTACCAATTAAAAATTACCAAGAGATTTATCAAAAAAAAATAAGAACATGGGCTTCAGCGTGATCTTATCAAGATGGTGCTATTTGTCCTTATTTGTGGGATGCCATACATGATCGATGCTGATCCACAGGAGTCCAACCAGCCAGCACAGCCAGTTTTTTTAATGAAATGATTTTAAATTATTTTTATTTAGTGACAGTTAAATGATATTTTAAAATGCGCTGGGCTCAATTCAAAATGTTCATTCATTCAAAAATCCTTATCTGTAAGCTTAGCAATCGATTTCAGTTCACAAAATCTGCCATCGACCTAATTTCTTCAAATCTTACTGGACGCAGTTGTTATTGGAAGAAATAATCCAGGTTTCTTGAAACTAGCATTAGGAGTGCCATAGGGATCAATATTTGGGCCGCTGTTGTTTAGCATTGTTATAAATGATCTTCCATAAGTGGTCAGAAATTCGTCTATTCATCTCTTTGCTGATGATGCACAGTTACATTTAAGTTGCAAGTGACATCTGTTATTTTCCCTCACTATATTTAGGTAATATAGTCATAGAGTACGTTGAGAAAGCAAAAAATCTCGGCACCTGGCTCAACAATAGTCTAACTTGGGACCTTCATGTCCAATCAATAATAGCAAAGCTTATCATTTTCTAGATGCTTCACTCCTCAACATATTAAGCTTCACCTTGTGAATCTCATCATGCCGATAATAACCTACGGATGTCAAATAGTTTTCTGCCATAGTTCAGAATCTAAAAGTAACCTTACTGTAGCTTTTAATAATATAACACGGTCGGTATATTTTCAAAAAATATATTAGGTTGTAGTCTTTACTCTTATCTTACCGACCTTTAACAAGATCTTAACAACCAAGGAGCCCATTTATCTCCTTGAAAAGGTAAAAAAGTCAAATTCTAAACGCTCCTCTTTTTTAAAAATAAAAACTCAAAAATATATATTTTTTTCCTAAAATCGTCATGATTATTTTTATATTATTATTATCATATTATTATACTTTCTTTTCCTACTTTTTATGCATTAACTTGAATTAAATTTCACATTTTAACTTTTGCGATTAAGGCTTAGAGTCTATGTAAAAGATATCATGAAACCAATAAATGAACTATCCAGTTGGAATGGAAAGCCCTCCAGTACTTACTGCATCGTTGTATATCAGACTGTCAAAATGAAAGTAGCTAAGACGCGAGTGGAAGTCTGCAGATTATAGCCCTGTTAGGGAACATCTTAAACAATTTAACTTAAACACGCTTCATACTTGTCTCGTCGCCATAGGCAGCTTTTCGTCGAAATCTTCAGCCTTAGTGCGCCTCTTCTGTGATGAATGATTGTTTGACCAGTTGTTGTAGAAGAGGCCGGAAATCAACGCCCAAATTCACATGCAATAAAATCGATGACGATCCATAAAAGAAGCCTTGTGAATCTATGCATCAATCTATCGAAACACTCTCTCCCGATCGATAAAATCACTCTTTCCCCCAATAGTATAAATATGAAAGCAAAATAATTTATTGATTATCATAAATGTTTTCCACAGCCGACATCTTCTTACCCAATAAAAACTTACGTGGCAATAACTCCTCAAATAGAGCGTGTAATTACAGCTTATGGGACGGCGCCATTAGAAAATGATTTGTTGGCCAATAACCAGGTCAATAGGAGCTTAAGTTTGGCATTGCAGAATTTCACGTCTGTTCTGCGGCCTCCCATCTAATACAATAAATTTAACGAACAAATTACATGTTGACTAATTATTGTTTCAGGAAATTAAACATAATTTTGTTCAAACCTTTCCCATTTAGAAACTCAAAACTCTGAACTCATCTCCAGTAACTTTGCAAGCAAACACAATCCAACAATTAATACAGTGACCAGCCTACTTGTTCAACATCCTTGAGTGAATGTGAAAAGTAATTGCACCACAATGGGCGCATCGGAAATAATTTTAAAGTTCACTTCAAGTTGTTGTGCACTTCAACACTCAATACTGAGGCCAGGGAGTGCCTTAGGAATATATAAATATTAAATACATACAAAGTTTTATCCCGACAAGATGAGAGTTTTCTTGTTCCTTTCATCGCTCGGGTGCATCATGGCTCACTTAGCATATGGCCAGCTCTTGAAAGGAAGTAGAAAGAAGAAAATGAATTCTTTTCCTTGGAACTCAGATGATGATGATGATGATGATTGAAGACATACTTCATGATAAGAAAATGGTCTTAAGAAAGTGGACGCATCTAGAGTGGCAATTAATGAAGAAGCAGAATGATCCATGGAGCAATGTGCCAGCGAAGCCGATTTTATCACTCGGCCTCTTCATGTCGGGAGCAGTTGCCTTCCGGTGCTGAACAGAGTTGGTCATACAAAGTTTCTACAGTTCGAGGAAAATTGAGAGGAAGTAAAAGAAAAGTGAAAAAAATTGAAACTATTTTTTATGGAAACTATGGATGAGTATTTCAGCCAACATTGTCTCAAGCAACCTTTTGATCGGATGATTTAAATCTTTGTAAGAAAGACAAAGAGAAATTAGGAAAACTGGTCTCTAAAATTTGTTTGACTTGACGGTTTGTCGTTTGGGGAGGAATGTCTCTGATATTCTTGATGGCATTTTCTCTTAGCCTCTCGATGAATGTGTATCAAGCCGCTTCTCTTAGAGTTATTTCAGATTATTTTTCGAAACTGTATATAAAACTGGATGGACTGGCCATAAAACCGACACTCAAACGGAAACAATTAAATTTTTTGTACATACGTTTACCAAGAACTGCAATTCAGGTACTATTTTGGTCTGTTTTTCAATATAAAAATAGGTTGCGTATTATTTCGCCGCCAGACAATGCACCTTATGTAAAACAATTTCCTGCTGCTTATCTGCTTATTTTCGGAGGACTGCACCTGCGAGAAAATGACGCAATAGCATAATCGAGCTTCAAAATGGGTGGTTGGTTAGGGTGAGCTTTATTAGCTGTTCACTTAGGCTTCTGGTTGGGCCCGTTGTATTCCCCTATTCGCTGTTTGGCGAAGATTTTTTTGAGGCTAACGCGGAGAGTCAAAGAGGAGGAAGCATGCGGCGTTGATTATTTCCGTTGTTTTGCCGATCACCCTATATTCCATACTGGCCACTATCAGGTGACCTGTACTGAAAATCTAAATTGGACACATATTTTTTTGCGCTACTATGCAGGTTCTAAACTTACCTTGTGTTTAGGCGTATAGTGCTTGAAGTCACGGCCCCATCCCTTGGGGTTGTTGTTGCAGCATCAACAGTGAGACAAGTATTGCTAGTGACCTTTGTTCTCTTGGGTTTTGGTGTGGAAGAGTTCCAATTTTTCTGTGGCATGCTGGAATTATTTGTGTCTTCCCAGTTTTGTTTTCTGCAAATTTTCTTTTTCAGTGAATCCACCGATTAAAGATCTTTGCAGCTTACGTGGTATTTGCAGTTGTTACGGCCTGCTCTGGTGAAATGAAGAGGTAATGTCGGGTCGGTGCATAGCATAGATGATCCACGGCATCATGCAGGGTTTTGAAACTGGGAGTGTTGTTCCTCCAGTATTTTTCCCTCTTTATGATTGTTTTTTTTATGCCTCCAAGCTGGTAGTTCTCCATGTATCTTACCCTTACCCTTTTTTATCCTTTGTTTTGTTTGGGCGTGAGTTGGCCTATGTTTTGGGTTATCTTTGGCTAGCCTGTATTTTTTGTATTGAGTGTCCGAAGGGATTGTTCTCATGTTCCTCTTTTCCCCGAAGTCTGTAAGGAGATCCACCGGTGACACCATACTTCGAAAGCCTGCTTTAGAAGTCGATGGGACTAATTCGTCTACCTTCCGCTGCTATTTTTGTGGGTTGCTCTTCGGGGTGGGTATGTCGAACTTCCTTCCCCTGTGTTCTATATCTGCTTAAGGTTCAGATAGGGGCTCTCATCGCCCCTGTTCCTCTGACGCCAGACGCATTTTTTCCTTGGCCCTCTTTCTTTGCTGCGTTAAGGAGCACCGTCTTTTTTCCGAGTCCGAACGGTTTCCCCTTCCTCGGATGCCTCTCTATTTGGGCATTCCTTTTTTGCCACTGGCGACTTATCCCCCTCTAGGGCCAAGCCATCGCCGGTAGTCGCCACATGGGTTTCATCATTTATTGTACTTTCCATAATTTTTATTGATAATTGTCACTTGGTTGGGGACCTCTTCCCTGTTGCCAGGTACTGCCCTGTTGTTTTTCGTCTGGATTTGGTGGTCTCTTTAAGCCCTCCCACCGCGACAAGGTGGACAATCACGGGAGGAAGCTTAAAATGGTACTTAAATCAGAGCATCGGTGAGAGCTAAAAAAGAGTGTACGGTGAAACTAGAATCATACGTATAAGCCAGCTTATGGTAGGATTGTTCCAGAAATATTTATGGATCAATATATAAATCAAGCCCATCATCAGCATGGCCAATATACACTTGAACATCGTAACTTGAATGCAACGAATCTTTTTTATTACGGCATGGATGAAGAAGTAGACACTATTCTAAATAATCAAAATAATCGCGAACTATAGTTCTGACCTCGAAGCAAAGTCAAGCAACTAGATTGTGGAAAATGCAACCAGCATTGGATGTCAATTAACAGGTCAAATGTCAAAATTCAAACAAGGAAACAAACAGTAAATCGCTGAGGAAAATATACTCTGTAACTCTATAGCCACAGCCGTCAATCATGGCGGTAATACCATGATTGAGATGTTTTTTCCGGCGAGTTTTTGAAACCTCATCCATATCGATAGAATCATGAATTGAAGAAAACTACACAAATTTTAGAAGAACAAACGTTTATAGGTATATAAGTCTGATTTGGGCGTTGTTCTTAGAAGTCAAAATTTTTTTATAAAAAACAGAATTCGTTTAAACGAGCGAAATAAAATTTTTTTTGGATTTATGTCTTCACAAATTTTATGGCACTAAGGATTTTATGAAGGCCATTCCATATGTTCAATTTTGGATTCGACATCGTCAACTGTGGCTAGTTTATCAGCATAAATGGATGACTTAACATATCCGCAAAGGATTCAAATTACATAAGCTATGCTGCCAAAGGGCAATTTGTTGCGACCATTCAGCATCTTCATATAAGCCAGCAAGCCCCCCACATTCACGATTTTCCGGAGCCCCAATTTAAGAATCTCTTAGGTCCTATTTTATAAGACCGATTTTTATCAGGGTTAAATAACAAGGGAAATGACTTCGATAAACAACCTGATTTCCTGGGCTTTCCACTCCAATGATTTTATCACGATGCATGCCCAGAAATTTAATTAGTTTTGGTTTAATTGTGTAATTATTTCATTTGCGACCCTCCCGTAAAGATGACAGATATCTTGTCATTTTTTGAACGATTCTTGATAACCTGATCAAAATGTTTATTTTTCAATTCTCCGTCTTATATTAAATTTTAGTCGTCTACGTTATAAGTCTTTGAGAAGAGGTCTATGACTGTAAAAACGATACCGAAGTGCTTGTGGAACCCGTAAAAGAAAAGCATTTTTGAAAATAAATATTATTTTTCTAATCAAGTTTCCAGAACAATTATATTATTGATTATATTGATTATTTTTTTCAATCGATATGCAAATAGGATGTTTTCGTTCCTTATCGAATAAACGAAACAGAAAACTTTTTGCGACTCAAGCCATTAATTTAATTAATTTAACAGGAAATTGAAAACAAAAAAAAACGTTTTCCTTTTATATGGTGCGGGTGGTGTAAATACCACAATACCACACAAATGATTTTAGTTTGAATCCTAAAAGGTAACAGTAGAGTATCTCAGATTCGCAAAATCTAATTAAATTAATAATTATTTTATTTTCTAATCCGCTAGCCCGTAAACGATTGGTACTAACCACTGTCTTTTCAAAAAAAAAACTTTCTTCAAAATTTGAATAAAGGATTTGAATGAATTTCCGAAAAGGATATTTTGCTAATGTGATTAAACAAAGCCGCAGATCTCATATGAATTCCATCAAAACTTCATCTGTTGCCCGCAAATACAAACCACTCCACTGCTTTAAGTTGATGATTTATTTTCGTATAAAATCAACCGCCGAACGCGGTAATAAAACAATAACTTTGCGGAATGCAAACTTTTCAAAATCGTTGCATTGTAATCAGCCCAAATTTACATAAAAGTCTTGCCAATTTTTGTGTTGATTAAATTTTCATTATAGCTAAAAACAGTGTAAAATAGATGATTACAAATCGAAGATCTGCTTAAGAGAGCTGTTTTAATGGCAAGATCAGTCGGCGTTTTCATGTTAAGGACTCAGAATTTTGCAAACAAAAATAAAAATGAAAGCCTTTTGAAAGCTCTTTCATGAGAGAGCAATGAAAAATTGTCGGAATAACATGTGTGATCATACACTGATTGATGAGTTTAATGATGTTTGATCATCTTTCAGTAAGATGCATAGTCTTGATTAACAACCTCATCTTAATTAAATATTTTTCAACGAAAGAATTTTTGGATAGATAAAAACAGTCAATTAAGCAGCCAAATATGTCGTCCATTTGGAGTACATTCCAGCACTCTTTAGACCGGAGCATAAATGCCCTTCCAAACTAAATGTTCTATACAGCTGTTTCGTTATACCCAGAGTATTTATTGGGATACTTATGATAAATATCTCAAGGCGAGCAAGAGCAATTTTAGTCATCTTTAATAAGAACCATGAATCTGCGCAGAACAGCATGTGCGGAATGACTGGGCCTAGTACAATAGCTGTTTGGCCGTTCGTGATAGGATTTGCCTTTCTATTACTAAGGAAAAACTGTAAGAAAGTTTAATTCACCATGCTTGAACTGCTATTGAATTTCACTGAAGAGGTATGATAGACGAAATCCTTCACTGACCAGCTGGAGTTCCGATTTCGCGTCGTAAATTAATTGCTTGCGAGAAAAATAACATTGGCACTGATGGGAAGGCACAACACCAGCAGTTGAGTGAGAAATCTCCTGAAAAATAAAACTAATATCAACAACATACAATGTCGTATAAAATACTGCGAAGTGAGCGAACTCAAATAAGTCGATATTGAGTCCGTTGGCCCTGCCCCTAATATACAATAATTCAATCCTTCATTTTAAGGAAATTCATAATCCCTTGAGAGCGCGCAAATTTACAAGTTGGCGCAGATGCCTTCGTCAAACCATAGTGTTCTTCATGTTTGCCAAACGAATGCAATGTATATGATCTCTAATGAGTTATTGGGATTAATTTTTTGCGGTTCCAGCATTGAGCCCCTTCTTGAAAGTTTTCGGGTTTCTCGGCATCCGGGAAATTCTCACTCGAAACCAGGCTGCAATTTTGTACTTGGTTACTGCCGACTCCTCGCATCGTCCAGACATCCTGCGCTTGCTACTGTCAAATTTGTTTTTTTAGCGGGAATATAAAATTTCAGCTCTGCAGTGGACAACATTAGGTCCGACGCGAGTTGCTCGGCTGCCAGAAGCTCGATTACGGTCCTAGCCTTCGAAATGCAGCTTCGAAAGTTTTTGTGCTTTTTTCTTTGCATGGGTCGTCAAAAGCAGTATCAGCTTTATCAGGTGGTTGTTGTTTTATCACGATTGTTCGTTCTTTCGTAAGCCTATGTTCGACTACAAGAAGTGCCTATCTAACTCCTAAAATGTTTGTTACTCAGAGATCATGCACAAACATTTTAAGGACACAAATGGATTCCATCTTCTCTAATATTACAAAGAGGTAAAGTTTGTTATTTAGGATGTAATTTTCGAAAAATCTACATATGCTATGTTTCATTCCGTTCAAATAAAAGGTCCTTTCGTAGCGACCGATTTTGTAACTAAAGTCGCTAAAAAACGGTGGAGAGATTTTCAACCATTTTTTACAGGAACTTGTTGAGCTCAAGAAGATTAATAAAAAAGTCCGCGTTTACATATCTCATGATGTTAAGGTCAGTACACATTTTTCGAAAATATGACTAAAAAATGTATTTAAAATTAATGTCAATTTGTCCGTGATGTCTTAAGGACGTAATTTTAAATTGAGTACACAGTTTCGAGAGGGGCATCTCTATGCATATCAATTTTGTTTTAGGAAACGAAAATTACTTATTATTTTAAAAGTGAACACAACCATACTTTAATATTTCGGAAATAAGCTTTTGAGTTAAATTTTTAGATCAATTAGCAACCGGAACTAAGAAAAATATTTTGATGTTCTTGGGTACATGGAAGCATTTACAACACGTTGAATGAAAAAACACATTTTTCAAAGTCTGCGAGCATGTATGGCACAGACAACTTTTCTACGCACACGAACTTTAGGTAGAAAAATATTTTCACTTATACATATAAGAAGCTGCAGCCAGTTTTCTCTAAAAATATGTTCACCTTAAAAAAACTCTTACTGAAGTATAATGACGAAAACTCTGCTGAAATTTTTCAAGTTAGGTTTTATAATGAAACTTAAGAATACTCAAATGGCTTTTTCAAAACCAAATCAATGGTACCAATGAGTGCAAAATAAATTTGAAGACGATGAAAACAATTCACACTCTATTCAAACCTTTGAGAAGTTCGCATGAATGCGAAATTCTATTTCCAGAAGTGTAGCAAAATTTACACCTTGATACCCTTATCCTTCGAAATGCTTGAATAACGATCCATGCTGTAAATACAGAAAGCCACTGAGGATGGATATTGAAATTTCCACATCTCGCACATAATCTTCAGCTGTAGTTCATTCACTCTGTGCAATAAATTTCGCAGAATCTGCATTCAGTCTATGTTCCTCCATCATCGTCAACAAGATACACGTCTTCAGTGGAATTCATTTTGATCTCAATCAATACCTTTCTGAAATGAAATCCTTGCAATGAAAAAAAAGTGTAATTTGTACTTACAAACTAATTTAGAAAGTTTATGCCAGGGCTGGTAACGTATTTTAATTTCGCGCAACAAACATTCAGTTTGGAACGTTTTTCTCATGCAGATACCTGGAATACTAAGCGCTAAATGGGGGAGTAGGATGGGTGCACACATTCAGCGCCCAACACCACAGGCCATGTGCTCATTCACTTGAACGAAACAAAACTTAATTAGTCCCTACCGCAAAAGTTAGGCAACAAGCACGTGAAACTTGTTTTCATCCACCTGGAATGGGGGTGTTACTGGTACTTCCTTCCTGTAGTGAATGCCCTTACGGGCATCCTGCCGGCCCCTTCTTTTGTTCCAAATACGAGTCAATTTAAAGACGAATGTGACTGACTTACTAATTAGCCAAGTCTGGGCTTCAATTCCTTCGCCCATTCCTGTGACCTTCGTAACTGAGCAATAATAGGTCCACGGATGTGTTTGGCAGAGTACAGTTTTGTTCTCTCAATGCGCAGATACATTTTCTTATAACAAGCTTTAGACAGTGGGGCCTGTTGACTATACAGAAGTGATGTAAAGGGGATGGATGGTTACTTTTTAAAAATCATTAAATCGCTCATTGAAGGATCTGTGTCTGAGGTAGAGTTAAAGATCGTTTCAAATGAGTATGCAGTAGATTCGCGCATGTTTTCTCTTTTCCAGTCATTCCACACAAAACAGAAGAAAAAATGATGTTTACTGCGTGAATTCTCAACGCTGATTGATAATTACTTGAGTAAGATTGGTGGATAAGGTATACAAAAAATTGGTTTGGGTGCGAGTAGGCCTGCCCATACCATGAACTTCCCATCTCAAGATACAAAAGAAATTAGCGCTAGTTTATTTGCCTACACCATGAAATTCAATTCGGATTATGAAAACATCATTCATTCCCTAATCAAATGCAATGCAAACAAAAAGATCAGATACATATATTTTTAGCTGCCTTTGAGGAATACCATATACTCGTATATGTTTTCGTATTTTGGATCATTTAAAATACGAATTGCGTATTTAACATTGATATGCTAACATATTTCAATACTTTTTTTCTGACTGAGTTACATTTCTACTAAACGAAAATTAGATTTATAGTTTCACTGCAGAAATAACTTAATAGAATTTAATTTAATAATTTTTACCGTTTTTTTTTAAATGATAGCTGGGTGGACTTTTTTTTGTCATTAATCATTTAATTAATAACTTGAGGTGGCGTTGCAGTCCACGTAGCATTGGCTGAATCTTCTCCTCCACTCACAGTCAATGCAGATGGGACAAAAGATCACACTTTTCTTTCGAAACGACCTAAGGGGCTTTCATCCTATTTTGAAAGTGTCCATGCTTCTGCACCATACAATAGGGCGGGGATGATATGGGTCTTATAGAGCGACACTTCAGTTCTTCGAAAGAGGGTATAGCTTTCTTAACCAGAGGTATTCTTCGTTTGATCTCAGCGCTGGTGTTATTTTCTGTTTTTACAGCGGAGCCAAGATAGACAAAGCCCTAACTACCTCAAAGTTATAGCTGTCTATGGTAACGTTCTGACCCAGGCGTTGGATTTGGTTTTTCTTGATGGCAGCATATGTTTCTTTTTGCCCTCTGGTGTTGACACGGTTCTTTTGCACTATTGTCCCAAGTATGATGTTGAAGAAATCGCATGACAGTGCATCACCTTGTCTAAAACGTTGTTTGACATCAAGTGGATAGGTGATACTTTGCCACCCTCAATGGAGCAGCTTGATTTCTCCATCGCCATCCTGCACAAAAGTACGAGCTTGGCAGGGATGCCAAACCTAGACATGACTTCATAAATCTCGTCTCTGTGGACGAAACAGACACCAAAATCAACATTGAAATTGATGAAAATGTGGTTCGTACTGACTTGGCGTCTTGGGTTTTTTCCAAGATCTGCGGTTATGTTAATATTTGGTTTATGGTGAACTTTTGTGGTCGAAAACCACATTAATACGGACCTATCAGGATGTTGACGAACTGCTTCAGACGTTCACATCATACGGCGGAAAAGATGTTAAAGGCAATTTTGAGGAGATTGATACCTTTATAATTGGCTTCCTTCCTTCAGGATTGTTCAACCAATACTGAGATTCCATTCATCTCGTATGCTTTCTTCTGACCATGTATTGCAGATGAGTTGGTGCATACTCCAAACTAAGTCATCGCCGCCGCTTTTAGAAGTTCTATCTTGCTATCTGTACTTCGTCTAGGTCAGGTAGATGGCATTGTTGGTTCTTTCATGTCCTCAGCATTGACTGCAATTCTACTTCCATTTCGAATTTTGCAGGCTTCGGTTTGAGGTTTATAACCTTGAGATAATTGTTTTTGCTGGCTGGCTGTCCATGGCTTGCATTAAACGACTCAATGAAAGCATTTTCGACTGTAATATAGGACCAACGACCCAAAATCCTAGCCAGTCATCCCTATAAGAGTATCCAACTCAACGTGAAGATAAGATATTTTAAATTTAGAGTTGCGAAAATCGATTTCATTACAATCTATTGATAAATGTTGTGATATATTTAGTAAAATATTGAAAAATTGTTTGCTTACTGCAGATATACTGGTCATATATACCAAATCTCTAATGGGCAATATATTTAAGTATCAATAAAGTAAATATTTTCGCTATAATAAACATAAACATAAACATAAAAATTACAACAACTTTCACATTGAAAGTTGAATTTGCATTCGCTTTTGTCAGTCGTTTTTCAACTTCTTTAATAAAGTGTTATAAATCCGAAAGCCAGAATTATCACATATTATATAGCTTAGTTTCAAAAGTACTACATTTTGTAAGAACTTTGTTTATAAGGATTCAAATTTTTTAAAAGTTTGAGGACCAGTTGCATAGTGACAAACTAAATTTCGAGCATGAAAATTTGTCTGAGTTACCACTGAAACATCACTTACAAATCATTACTATTACTAATGTTATTAGATATAGGAAAAATAATTTTAAAAAGTTGTTTTGAAATGAGCAAAGGGAAATTTATAACCAGGCTTTGCTTTTTTTTTTTTTGTTTGTAGAATTTAAATTGTTTCGATATAAGCGTTGTGAAAGCCTGCTTATCTTATTTGTTAGATTGCTTTCCTTTGGAGGATATTTACCATTGCTCTGAATAGTCTCAGTCCAGAGATTTCGACCGCCTCTTCTTTCCAAACTGGGAACTGCTCAGCATAGGATCCATTTCTTCTGGTCCAGTAAGTTGCGCCATGAGCTTCTTTTTGCTAATATATTATATCGATAAAAAAGCGTCAAGCTACAGCCGAGCAGGTTTTGAACAAAAAAACTGGTGCCCCATAATTTTCTAAGGATGTTTTCATGTGTCAGGGTTGCAGACGTCACTTTGAATCTTGAAAAATGGGAAAGACTTACAGGATTCACATTTCTGAAACAATTTTCAAAAAACTTCCGTAGAAATTTGGATCAGGAAATAGAGAAAGTGGCACATCAATGTATGAAATGGCCTCAACTAAATACTTTTTTAGTCTGTTTGGTAGTCTCTATAGTTAGTAACTTACTTAGTTTAGTCAATTGGCTAAATAAACATAATATTGATGAAACTTTTGGCATTAAAATTGAACAAAAAAAAAATTTTATATGAATTTGTCCGGAAACTTTTGAACGGCAGTGTATATATTTATGCATATTTTTTTATGTTTTGTTTAATTAATTTTGAACTTTTTTTATTGGAAAACTAAATTGATTTTAATTGCAGACGTGAAACTGTCCCTTTTTTTGACAATTTTTTCGTCATAAAACTCAAACCACCATGTGAAATTTAACCAAAAGCTTTTCAGTTGATCTTTATGCACACACGCTTCGAATGAAACCAATTTGGCTTCGATAGCTTGATTTGTTCTCGAGTTAGGCTGTACGAAAGAATCCGCACAAACGTACGTACGTACGTACACACACACACACAGACATCTTTCTAAAAATCATGGAATCCGACTACTGGGACCGCCAAACGTGGAGAAATGTAAAAATTTTGAATTTCGAAAATCGGACCGATTACAAGAACTTCCTGATGGGAAGTTAAAAATAAGAAGCTGCTGTTGCCAGATGTGAAAAACATAAAAAATGAGTGTAGAGAGAATTTGCGGAGTAGCATTCATTATTCTTTTAGTGAAGTGGGTAATGACAATTTGAGCGTGATTAAAGATCTATAGTTGCCAGTTCTTGTGTTAAGAGGAAATATGAATGTTTTGCCAATAAAATTTCGCTTGAAAATATGGGTATTGAAAATTTGAAAAGATTAAAGCATGTTTTTTTTCATAATAATGAATATATGTTGATTATATGTTTTTTTAATAGCACTTAATCATCGTCGGTATCATCATCATCCACGCCGTAGCTTTCTTTTTCACTTGATGAGTATTCGCCGGGTCTTTTGGTGAAAGTATCCCAACTCTGTTTATATTCCAAATAATTGTCTTCTGTCCTTATGGCTTCATCGATTGGGCTTAAGTCCGGATGGTATGGTGGCAGCCTGAGTACTAAATGCCCATCTGATCTTATCAAGTCTTCTATTTCGTGCTGCGGATCCGTCTTGTTTCGTTTAACTATATCATATAGTTCAACTTAAAGCATTGAAGAGCTGTGTGCAAAATTATTTTCTGCCAGCCAATAAGTAAACTCAAATTTTGTTGCTGATGCAGTTGGTGAACGGTTTTTAATTTGTTGTGATACGAAGTATTGTCTATTACAATAACCGACGGTTCATCTAGCTGCTGTAGAACCTGTTCTCTAAACCATTTGGAGAAATTTTCAAAGTTCATCTAATTATGGTAGTCACCAGACTTCACTCCAGATTTGAATATGAGAGGAGCACCATTGCCAAATCCATTTGATCCACCAGCATGTGCAGTTATAAGCCGTGATCCTTTTTCAATAGGCTTTTTTAATCCTTCCGTATTTCCATCAGTCTAAAACATTCCTCTGGAGCTATGTTTATATGAGTCATCTATAAAAATAACTTGGTATCCACTTTCATGGCAATATCTTATCCTTTCAATTTGTATATCCGTCCTTTCACCTATTGTCTTCCGTCTTGCGAAAACTGAATCCTTTGGTTTTCAGAACTCTCCAAAGTGATGTCTTGCTTATGCTTATTTCAAGCTCATCATAGATTTTCTGCTTACGGCTCGTCAATGTTACGGTTTTTTTTGTCAAATTGGTGGAAGGAGTAAATTGTCCTTCTCATGGCCTCCACATCGAAGTTGTCAAAATCAATGATCGAGTGCCGATGAGGGATTTTCTTCTTGGGTGATTTTAGTGTTTGATGTTCTTTGATTATTTTGTAGATAATCCTTTGCGAAATTCCGACAAATTCTGAAGTTTTTCTCACAGCTGCTCCTATAGTTGCGCTATTTTGTTGGTTGATGGCGAAATCCAAATTTTGGTTGTAAATTTCATCATATCCCAAAAAGGATTAATTAAGTAAAAATCGGCATGATAAAATAGCAATAAAAATAGAGAAAGTTCAGCCGAATTGTAAACATCATTATCCAGGCAGCAAAGGCGTGGCAAATATTTCCATGCTCTCTCTGCGCAGATTTCTTGATCTTTTAACCGGAGGTTCGGTCTGTGTTTTCGAAAAATGTTTTATCTGGTGAATTATTGGGTATTCAGTCAATGTGGCTATTGTAACCGACAAATTTGTTCTTTACCAACTAGATCCACATGCATGTACAGCTCCAGTGATTGTGCGTACTGCAGACAGGACTGTATATCGCGCGGAGAATATATTTCTATTGAAGTTCTCTAAAATCCATTTCTCATGAGCGGCTTATGGTCCAGCAGTTGCTTCATAAGTAAGACATGGCTAGATGAGTGTTTTCTAGAGCATGACTTTAATTGACTTAGATAAAGAGAAGAAGCGTGGATTGCCTAGAATGAGTCTTCATCGTCTTAATTGTGATGTTTTGTCCTTCCTGGTGTGCGATGGATTGATTTCTTGTCTTCTAGCCTCCTCTTCAATCACCGAAAAAATCTGACGGCACGTAGGGCTCGAGCGATGATGTCAATATAGTCTGCGCATCAACTTTGATCTTTTTAATCCTTTCTATAGCCTCAACAGATTTTTTCTTCTACAGCGGTTTGGAGAACTGACTCGTTAGCTTTTTCAAAATATCTATTTCTTGGTCATTACCATTTAGCAGTGCTGGAAATACTACTTCAATGCATCTTCAGTTGTCGAGCGATCGGAACAAGGTTTCATTCACAATTACAGAGAGAATGGGTTCCTTTTTGGTAGCCTTTAACATAGCTTTTGGCTTTTTTGTTTTTAAAAAGTACTCGTTATATTTCTGTTCATAGATTCTTTCATAATCTTGAGGTGGGAGACTAAGTTTTACTTTTTTCCTTGGATTTTCTTATGGAGGGAAATTGTGCTACTTTAACTTACTCCGCCAAAAATATTTCCTTTACTGATTTGAACAATTTTTGAGGGATTTTGTAGAATTCCTTTTTATCTTCAGCTTTATCTGTGGTTTGAAACCGAAGTTTTTTTCTAACTTGCGGCAAAAATATGTCTGACTAAGGAGTCCCAATTTTTTGTGTTATTTTGTCTGCAGTTCTAGCTGCCCACTAGCTGTATTTTCTTACTGCTCTCTGAAATTTGTTTTGTTTCACCAAGAAGGCTATTTATTTATTACTTTATTCTTCTTTTACCCAACCTTTCTTTCTATTTTCAAGTTCCAGAGGCGTTGAGTCCTTAAATTTGAATGGCACCTTTATTTTAAGGAGTTTTTGAAAACTTCTTGCCTTCTTTCAAAACAATCTGCGAAAATACTTCAAAGCAGCACGATTGCAAACATCTGAAAGATTCCTTTCACCCCAGTCAAGACATTGTTGCAATATTTTTTTACGATTTAAAAAAGTGATTTCATTGTTAAGAAATATAGTAAGTGCCTCTTATTTTTCTTACAGTTCCACAGTGAATGAAGAAATTTTAAGAATTTTTGAAAATGTTTAGAGTTTAAATCCCGCATAGAGAAGAAGTTGTAAAGGAAGCTGTATGCGTGAAACGTGATAGGAAATCAGGATGTTGGGGGACAAACAGGAAATCAGTAAATTTGTCACACTTCATCATCGGCATTGATGTTTCACTATACTCAACTATTATTTTCGCATAAATTTAATGCAGGTAACTGTCAAAGTTTTCCGCCGCCTCCGTTGTAGGCGGACACTATCATAATTCACCAATGTTTTCCTACGCTGCACCATAAAACCGCATCAAACCATTTTCAATGCGGTAAATTATTGGATCAAAGTTTTCGTGGTTCGAAAACTTTGCAATTTACTCGCGTACTTTAACCAATATTTTGACAAACTTGCTATTAGGGTTACGGTGCTCTTCATCTGTATAATGGGACTGTCTTTGTGTTCCGATTTCAGGAGAACCACGCAAAATGTCATGAATTTCCGGCAATTTGTCGAGAGGAATTCGTATGAATTTTTGGGTTATAAAATTGTGGTACTGTGATGTTAAAAAAAGAGGAACGGGAACAACTTTTCCAACCAATAATAGTTGCTCACAAAGTTGTGCCCTTGATAAACTGCATCAAAGAACCTGCAAAGAAATAAAAAGGCTCCTCCTGAGCTTGATCAAGGAATTTATTTTAAACTTTAAAAATGCGAACTTTTGAAAACGTATTGAGACTTAAAGTTCTCGGGTAAAAAAGATCAAAACATGTCTGAATGCCTTATGGATGGAAGTCTTAAGGGATGGAAGTCAGGGGATGCCTGTCTTAAGGGAAGTCGGATTAGGTAGTTTTCGCTTGTAGATGCTGGTTCCAATAATTTGGATTGGATTTGGATTCCTAATTGTCCTTGGAAACGCAATCGGACAGATTATTCTAGCGAGGTTAAGTGGATAGTGCGCAGTCCGGAAAAAGGCCGGCACACTTTGGAAATTCTGGAATATAAGAAGCTATTTCTTACCATATTTAATTTTCGTATACCAACTTCTTATCTCTTCACGCGGAGACTAAGTGAGGTTTTTTTTGTCCATATCAGTTCACGTACCTCCTCTTCTCTTCATTTTGACCGCAATATTAAGGGAAGTTAATGTTGCAGCGAAGGCTAACCCTAACAAAGGTTAGGGTCATATCACCCTAACCTTTGTTAGGGTGATATGACAAGCTTTAGTGAAAAGAAGAGCCGTGTTCATTCTTTCGTTCCCGACAGATTTCTGATTGGCTCGTAAAGCAATTGTTTTCCACACATCAATTCTTCTGTAGAGTAGAATAGACTTTTAAATGATTGATATATAAGACCAAATTAAGTGTTTGAGCTTTTTTTACCAGTTGAAGTTTGTTTTGAATTTAGTTGGTATACTCATTGCGCCACAACAGAAGAACTAAAGATCTCATTGCTGGAGGAGTTCGAGGCCATACCAAGCGCAAATCAGAAATGCTTCGAGGATTTGAAAAAGATCAGGCTCCATTGTATTTTTATACGAGAACAATTACAAAATGGATGGATGAATAAATAAATATTTTTCGCGCAAAAGAAAAAGTCGTCTTCTTTGAAAAAAGTTCGCAGGCAGTTGTTTTCACAAATGTCGTCTTCTAATTCTATGATGACTGTGATCTATCTTAAACTTTTCTAGAAAACTTACCGCACATCGACTTTGCGTATACTTGTCAACATTCACCTTTTTTTCTTTGGGGCTAAATGCAATCAAACAATATTCGTAAAGTCTTTTTTTTTTAAATCTGTAGAAAGTAGTGAAGCACATGTGGAAAGGAAAAATATTAGTGGAACGGCAAACGTCGTTGCCATCAAGCTACATGCCGCATGAAAAGAAACATATTGCATTGCAATATTCCTAAGCAAAATTGACACTTCGATTTATGGGGGAAATAAGTTCCCGAAAAATAAAAAAATTCAAATGCAATTGAAAATGGTAATAAAAAAGACTCTATTTCTACTGCAAAATAGTTTTCACAATACCCTATCAATTCTGTACATTCTGTTACTACAATTGAACTGTTATTTTAATATAATCCTTGTCGTACTACACCTGAAGGGCAAATTAGTTAAAACGAGTTGAAATACCACTCAACCACGAAGAATGCATCCTCGCAAAATATCTGGATAAAGAAAGTGCTTTGTAAAGCATTCCTCTTAAAGAGTTTTTTTTCACCTCAACAAACTTTAGTGTCGAAGCCTGCCAGACTTTAAACTTAAGCTCAACAAGGGTGTTTACGTTATGAAGAAGCACGATTTGTACCGTAAGAACCACAAATTTAAGGTCCACAAATGGCATACACAAGCGATTTGTGTACTGCATCCACAAATCGAATGTATATAAATACACAAATCGTCTGACTATTTGTATCAACATTTATGTATTCTGAAAATTGATTCATACACAAATTTCGGTTGCACACAATGGTTTTGACCGATCATTTGAGTAAAAAAAAGTTGGAGTCCTAAGACTCTAGGAAAAATCTCCCGTTGCGCAAGCTGTATTTTCCGGGTCCGTGAAATGGAATTCATAATGAGCAACCGGAATTGGCACAGGAAGAATTAATTTTTGTCCTTCTTTCCGCTGCCTGCATAATAAAATATTTTTCGTTTCGCTGTCGTGTTGGAGTCCGTGTTCAATACGCGATAGAATTATCTCGAATCTGCAAACTCGAATAAACAATTATTTACACAAATTCCATTTGCGTAAAAATACGATCCTTGTAGGATCAGAGGGTGAGATAAAGATGCATTCCAACCCCGACAGTCGTCAGTACCCTGCTTTCAGTTGGTTAGACCAAGCTTTCTTGCGTAAGCGATTGCTCGCTACTTGAACGAGAGGTTCAGTCCTCTTGATCTTCTATTACCTGGTGGCTCGGATTTGAAGACACTCTAGGCTGGAGCGTTATTGTCCATTCTTTCGATGTGGTCGAGTCATTGTAGTCGACCGATTTTGCTTTTCGGACTTTATCCACATCTTTGTACAGCTCACAGAGATGGTGGTAGTGTCTTCTTCGCCATTGGCTGCTAAATATATTTCTGGCCTAATAATGAAAATGAAAATATTTATCATCAAAAGTGGTTTTATTGTTTTTCAAAGTATTCTCCAGCATGATTTATACACTTTTGAATGCGCTCAAACCAATCGTCGAAACACTTTTTCCACTCCGATTGAGACACCTCCAAAACATGGTTTTTGAACGCTTCATCAGCATGTTCTGGCGACGAAAATCGTTGACCACGCATTTTTTTCTTGATGTGCGGGAATAAAAAGAAGTCATTGGGTGCCAATTCAGGGCTATACGGCGGATGACTAATCAATTCGACGTTTTGGCCGGTCAAAAAGGCGCTTGTTTGAGCCGATGTGTGAGAGCTCGCATTGTCATGGTGAACAATGATTCGTCTTCTCTTGTTCGTTTTTCGAATTTCTCCGGAGACTTCAGGCAAGCGGAACAGTCGCTACATGACCAGTTTTGCCGAAGAAACAGGCGACCATTTGCTTCGAAGTGCTTCTTCCACGAACAGCTTTTGTTGGATTTGGCTCGTCTTCGAAGACCTACACGGTCGATTGTTGTTTTGTTTCGCGCTCATACGCATAGATCCGTGTTTCGTCACCTGTGACAATCTTATAAACGTCTTTTGAAGCACCGCGATCGTATTTTTTTAACATATCTTTGCATCAATCAACTAGAGCCTTTTTATGAGTGATTGTCAAATTGTGAGGGATCCAACGAGAAAAAATCTTTTTTACGGCCAGGTGTTCATGCAATATCGAATGTATGCTGGCGGGAGAAATGCTCAGGGATGCCTCTATCTCACGGTATTTCACATGATGATCTTGAATTATCAGTTCATGCACGGCATCAATGTTCTCTGGCACAATAGCCGTTTTTGGACGACCTACACGGAATTCGTCTTTGAGCGAGCGTCGGCCATGACTGAATTCATTAAACCAGTTTTTCACAGTGCTATAGGATGGTGCTCCATCGCCATACAAAGATTTAAGTTCATAAATGCATTCCTGTCGTGATAATCCACGTCGAAAGTTGTGAAAAATGATCGCACGAAAGCGTTCACGAGTTAATTCCATTTTTTTGCCGAGATGAATTTTTCAAGTCTCTGTAAATGAAACAATTCAAGATTAAATGACAACGCGTTCTGAGTGATGTTATGCTAAAAAATGTCAAACTTTCCAATGGAAATGTCAGACGCACCTGGCAACACTGAGTGTTGCCTAGGCCAGAAATATATCTAGCAGCCTACGTAGGATCAAATATCTGGCAAAAGATTTGCCTTTCGAAAGATCTCAAAATCAAAGTTTTAGAAGAAGTAGTTGTGTCCTTCGTGTAAGGAGTTAAGATTCTAGTTGTTTCGACATTTTCGAGTTGATATTCGACGAATTGATTTGAACTGTTTTGCCTGTTTTTCAATCGCTTAAACTTGAGCATGACGTGCTTAAACTAGAGCATGATAGGAATGACTGATGATGTCGATATTATCCACCTGCCCGTCGTAACCCTATCTGCTCTAAGACAATATTAAAGAAATCACACCTCTTAATAGAAATTCGATGTCATGAAAAAAGGGCCTATGAAGGGACACTCCCAATGTGTACACAAAGATTACATAAATCGTTTGATCGTAGCCTAAGACTCTGCGTGACTAAATATTAACGAATGAGAATTCACCCTATACAAAATCTATGCATCGGCAAGTATCTACGAATGAATGAACGAACGGAATTTTCCAATATTTTCCTGGTAAAAAAAAATAAAAAAACAACGTCCTCATTTTTTTGTGTAGCTCCAAATGCTGACTAGAAAGTAACATTGAAAAATTTGAAGATAACACAAAAAAAAGGACCTCGGAGATGAATTTAAATAAATTGATCAATATTTCAAAGCGATTGTAATAGTTTTCGGTTGGCTGATAGCAGTACGAATCGATCGAACGTACTCGTACACCAATGAATTGCCAATAAATTGTCCCGGCCGCATATCAAAGGCGGAACAATAATCAATGAGTTGTCCAGAATGGAATTTAAAAAAAAGAAATGATTAAAGCTGATACGAGTACACAAGAACGGGCCAAAATGGAAATTCTATATCCGCCTCGTGTGGATAGAAGTTATGGCACGATGAGCGGCTACACGCCCCACAAATCGTCGTTGACCACGGATACAAGACTTCTGAAACGTTAACCACTAAATTGGGGGAATATAATGTCTCAGCAGTGACAACTTTCCGCTCGATAAAATCCGTAAAAGGATAGCAAAATAGTTCGGAGTAAGAAAATGGCTAAAATATGGCCGGAGAACGACGATACATGGACCATCGCAGCGCTAGCATGTGCTTGCGAGGCTGTTTGTAAGATTGAACATGAGTACGTTGCCAATTTAAGGTAACCGAAACCATGGTGGTGGAATCTTGTTCTGCTCATTGAACACCGTGCTCCGTCGGGTAGAACAGCAAATTCTGCGAAAACTGAAGTATCAGCCAAAAATTAATGTCCTCGATGGTGGAGGACACAACAAACATCGGCATGCTTTCGAGATGTGCCTACGTACGTTCGAGTACAGGACATTTGTTGAGAGTGGTAAGGTAAGTCGATGGCAAGGTTTGTTTTCGTGATGGTGCTGCGGTACGGTCATGCATCAATGGAATGAATGATTTTCATACATTCATGGAGTTTCGAGAAACGATTCGATTCGCGAATCGAAGAGTGATGGAGGTTAAGCGCCCGAAAGGACAATTGCTTTGAAACGCCTTTGTATAATAGTTTTTCGATTTCTTTTGACAGCAACGTGATTCAATATCTGCTAAAGTTCCTTTTTCTCTGCTCTTGAGGGACATTATGTGTTTGATATCGGTTAGTAGAGTGAAGGAATCATATTTAATTTTTGTTGTGAGTTAAAAATTCCCTACTCACAATGTTTGCTTTCAGTGTTCATCAAAAAGTATCCCTTTCCCATTCCCGACTTTAGTAGGAAGTGTAATTTTCGGCTTTTGTTGGCTGGGCAGGATTTGAAAAAAGCTACAATATATTCAATTAAAAGTAAGTTTTTCCAAGCTTAAGAGTATGATTGCGTCCAAGAAAGATTCACTGATTGATCTCATTTTGAGGCCTAGATGTTTGCAAGCTTAAGATCAACTTCCAAGAGATCGCTTTTCAGGGGTCAACTTGATGCGATACGGATGAACGATGTAGTCAGTTAAAGAGTTGGCTTAAAAGATGTAGAGCGAGTTTGTTTTGAAGCTTAAATCGATTTTGAAAGCATTCCAGGGGCTATCTGTCCTTATGAGGACATGCACATAAAACTCATACTTTACTTACAATTTAGGACCTTTATGGACTTGGACTGTTAAAATCAACTTAAAACTAAAGAGAGTATTTGGGGAATGTTAGAAATCAAACGCAGAATGATTGTAGGAGGAAAGACTCAAATTGATCGGCATGCAAAGGGAGTTTTACAGAGGTGCCTCAAGAAAATGGGGCAGCCAATGTTGAATATAATATTGGTCAATCTGGATTTGGAGAAAACGAGAGCTTCAGTAGTCTACGACTTCTACGACTTGTTCTAGTAGACCCTTCAAAACAATCTAAATAAAAAAGTCCAGAGCGGGGGATCATGCATACGCATACCATTACGATTCGATCAAGCAAGATATGTCGCGATCCAAAAATGTCCACTACTGCTTGAGTTGTGTTAGGAATCGCACCGTTCTGTTCGAATCAAATGTCCTTCAATCCCAGTAAACCTTATAGTCCGAAGACTCCAGGTGACGCCTCTGGTATGAGAGGCGCATAATACAGTGACTTTAGCGGATTAAATGTACCCTAGAACTGCAATTTTAAGTTTCGTTCGAAAATTGTCTCCTGCGTAATTGAGTCTGAGCAAGCATATTTAAGGCGCGATCGACGGGCTAGAGGTAGGAATTGATAACTAGTCTTGACTTTATTGTAGCATACATTGTCGACTCATCCGCGAAATCTTCACCCACGGCGAGGAAAGTCTCGTCGTTAGAGTAAAAATGGACCTTCGGGTACCTCTATTGTCAGGTATTATTCTCGTCTATTCGAGGTAATCAAAACCTGGAAATTGCTGTAATTTGCAGAAAAAATTACTTACTTGCTTGACTTGACGGGCAACTGAGCTGTGAAGAAACTTCTGCCTGCGAAATGGCGGCCTTCCTCTCTTGTCGATCCTGGGCACATCGCTTCCAATTTTCTTTACCATTTGCTCTGACATCCGCGAACGCTTGATACTTAGAACGGAGGTTCTGTCTTCTTCGTTATGTCGAACCTGTTAGAAGTTATAATACCTTCCGATATATTTTGGGTCATCTTGTAGATTCGATGGTTGCACAGTTTGAAAACCGATAAAGGTCACTTTCCAGTAAATAATGATCGTTTAAAGTAAGAATCAAGATAGTGGGTTGTAAATAACTACATTGAGGTACTTGAGAGGTTGAATGGAGTTTAAAAGAACTTGGTTATGCTGATTCTCCAAAAAAATATTTTATCTAGGAAGTGAATCAGGGGATAAAGCCCAAGGCCTTATGTCTGAAGTGAATAGTGATATAAAGGGCTTTCCAATTAGGACTTGACAAATTTTATTTTAAATAAAACGTAAACTATTTGAGATATTTTAAAAGTTTTACTATCGGCTTGAAGTACAATCAAAACATTTTTGAATTGAAGCCGAATTCGTTCATTTGGCCACCGCGGGCACGTTTGCAGCGGTCGATTCGTTAGACCCTATTTGCGTTGACTCGGCCAAACATTTCGGCCGAAACGGTCGCCCTTTCGCGTTCAATGTTGGCTCTGAACTCTTTCAACGTCGTCGGCTTATTGACATAAATGACTTAACTATGTCCCGAAGAACGAACGAGGCGGCAAATCGATTGGCCCATTTCTTGAGATAGCACGATCATCAAATTTACTCTTAAGTAACTCGATTGTAAGGTGTGCTGTGTGGCTTGTGGCACCATCCTGTTGAAATCACATTTCATCCGTTCATATCTTCCAAATCACGCGTAGAATAATCAGTAAACAAGGCGCGACAACGCTGAACAAATATTTGCACTAAACTTGTTATTGGCTGTCTATTATGGCGAGTATAACGGCCGAAAATTGGAGTTAACGCTCTTAAAGTTGCAGTTACCGGCTCCGAATTTCGATACAATTTTTTTATAATTTGCAGAAGTTGCTCATTCGTGTACTTTACCATGATGAAAATGTTGAGTTAACTGAATAAATTGACAAAGACAGTTCGATCATTAGTGAAAGAGTGCGTTAACAAAATAAAGTCAAAGTTGACTAGTCTCTATTGGAAAACCCTTTATTTTTTGAAAGCTCTGCGGAAGTCATCGGTGAAAGCAGTAACTGCCTTGCTAAGAACTTTAGGAATATGTATTTAAGTTTTTGGGAAATTTTAAAGAAAATATAAAGGGACGAATCCGTGCCTATAGTCATAGAGGTAAACAAGTTATTAAAAGTTTTCTGAGTTTACCACCACTTTTTTTTATTTAGTCTTACCTTTTTGGGTTTTTTTCTTGCAGATCATGATGCGTAATGGGATTGGTGTCTTTGAGCTTCTAGAATATGATATTCAATAACTTTTGTCAGCAGAATATAGTGATATTGAACATGTATTTTTAATGAATGAAGAACTGTCTTGATGCAAGATATTAATAGAGAAGTTTCGCAATTGAAAAGAGTCTACTCAACTATTCAGCCACATTGACTGATAGCATCACAGCAAACCCGAACCATTAACATCATCAAAGAACATATGTTCCAAATATCTTTCGCAGTAAAAATTTTGCGCTTGGACCAGTGGAGGCTGTCAAGTGTTATATTCAGATGTACTATTGACTTTCACATTTTTCTTGAAAATTTAGTTTCAAAATCCGTAAGATATGCTTATTTAAACGGGCGGGAATTAACGATGGGAAATGAAGAAATGAGAAGGTTTCATGGAATAAAGTTGGTGATGGGTCATCATGTTTTGCCTTCATTAAATGGCTACTGCTCGACTTGCGGTGTTCTAGTTTTTACTAATCTTCACCTGGCAATAAGCTTATACTCGCGCAGACATCCAAATATCGAGTAATAACGACATCGGAAAAATACGGAGTCCACGAGGTATAACTCCAACCTAGCTTACATGAGTTTTGGAAAGAGGCTGAGATTTATCAGACGATTGGATATTCAAATAGCTTGAGATATTGATAGTTTAAAGATAACCCATTTACTATATAACCGACCAATATGAATTTGCAGTAAGTATTCATAAAAAAGAGCTGCAAGTTCTTCATTCATAACAAATGGTTTGGCCAGGATGATATGGACATCGTCGGCATATAAGTGCAGAGATGCAATTTGAAAAACAGATGGCAGGTCTTTTGTAAGCATACAAAATAAAATTGGTCCCAAAATGGACCCCTTTGGCACACCTTGCAAATTGATTTCAGCAACGAGTATCCATCCACTAACAATAACAATTCTTTGCCACTTGTTAGTCAGAAAACCTCTCTTGCACTTATGCCAAAAAGATTTTGAGTTAACAGCATGGTACTTAATTTAGATATATGTATTTACCCTGTCAAAGGCCTTCGAAAAAACAAAATCGCAGAGAAGCGATATAAAATCCTTTTCAAAATTGTTTCGCATTTACTTTAAAATATTGACAATGGATGTTGTAACCTTCGACATGTCAAAAAAATCATAGCATTTAGTTTCGGCCAAATCGAGGAGACAGGAAGTCACCCTTCTCTGATTTAACTTGGAAATACTTGAACTTTAATCATCAATCTGTTTGGATAAAGTTTTTGATAACACCACTACGGATGGTTGCTTGGAAAGAAAGACAACTAGCAGAAGCAACTATATAAGTGAACAAATTTTTCGAATGAACTGACCGAGGTCAAGTTAAACATCTTTAATGGAATCCTTTCTGCCAACCTAGAAAACTTAACCAGACTTTTGTATGCTAACAATGTTTGTCGCAGAGTTTCTTCTTTAATTAAAGTCCAACGGCATCTACCAAACTGGACACGAAAATGAAATAACTTGCATTATATTCTCAATTACATAGCATAATGGGTAACATAAAGCGGGATGACAAGAATAAATTAACGCTGGCAATGACCGAAAAGACCCGCCACAGCACCATTCAAAATGGAACCTAGTCTAATTAACCATTATGAGAGCACATGTGTGACATTTTGCAATTGCTACACGAGTCCAATGTCCAGATTCATGTCGTCCTCAGTTGTTGCTGGAGTTATCGTTGAGCAACAACTCTTTTTCCACTATTTTGGCCCGTATCCCACCGAGACACGTACGTGTTCTTTATTTCCTTGGCATATAAGAAAAAAAATGACTCTCTATGCTTAAAGTATCCACCTTTATCTCCATTGCCCCAAAAACAAATATTAAGTACTGTCAGTTGTTGCTGATTCGTCTAGTTAAGATGGTCACCCTTGAAGGCCGTTAAAATTACAAATGACAATGTGCACCTGAGTGCTCCACCCAGCTTGGTATCCGTATACTACGAAAACCTCTGAAAGACAATCTACCAGGACGAAATATATTCCTCGATTTGTCCATTCGGACAGGCAACAAACAGTTTTGGGTTGGGAAATAATGATGTGCCATCAGAGCGTAGAGGTGTTTTGGTTTTGTTGTTTTACCTTAACCTCAAATCTATCAAGGCAAAGGACGGGCGCTTGTCCTCTACCAATAGGTCTATCCAAGGGGGGGCTCTATTGAAATTCGAATTTGTTGTAGCATCTTATCGACCGCATCGTTTCAATGGAATTGATTGAAATTGAATTTGTGTCGGAATGGTTGACCGGAGACATTTGATATATTCACGTCCAGATGGGTTGTGCCCTTTTTGTTTCGGTGTCCTGTGATGGCCATTACCTTTTTCGATTCCTCCTCTGCTGTCTATCGATTGTGGACATTAGCGGATGCTGTCCTTTTCTAATTTATTGATGCCATATTGGCACTGGCATATCAGGGTTACATGCAATTTTATTCAAAAATTGAGGGGGAGTTAATGTCCTACCTAGACCAGGCAAAGGTTGAATTGGCCTAGAGCCTCTAGTTAGAGTAACATTGATTGTTGTGCACTCCAATTTATTTTGGCTGTCATTGGGTGATTTTATTTAGGTCACAATTTATAAATGGGTCAATGTTCATGCGACTAGCAGAAGAAGATACTTTTTGTTTTGATTTTAGTCTAGATTTAAAATCCAGATTGAAGAGGGTAGGCAAATGGTAAGAATGGTTGTTGTTTTTTAAGAGAAAGAGTTGGGATTATGGTGAAGCTTTATTCGAAATTGATTCAGATGTTGTATTATTTTTAATCCCCGAATCGGAATGACATTGTTTTCTTGAAGGACAATAGAGAAATCTCTTGAATATCATTGGAACAAATATTTTGAAAAGCAATAGAATCGGAAGGATTTGGAAGGGTTGCATTTTTTCAAATTTAAAATTCGAAGTTGATGCCTTTAAGTATTTTAGGGTTTTAAAGAGTATATGGTTTAAGCATTTATTCAGTTTCTTTGACTGATTCTAGAGATTAGAGTTTTTTTTTCATCGATATAATAAAGATTAGATTTAAGGCATTCTTCGGGCGTGATATTAAACAATTTCGTGAGACGCTCTTAGTTTTTTTTTATACCGAAATTACATGCATACTTATTTATGAGGTGATCGAAACTTAGAGGATCTGAACCTGAGATTGACCTTCGCGGTCCTGTGCAAGCTGCTTCCAGTTGGTAAGACCCACCTTCCTAGCATCTGAGAGTGCTTGATCTCTTAATCGGATGTCAATGTGGCCTTGCGATTAGAGGCAAATGGCTTTCGCCCATCGGACTAGATCCTCGTCATTGTATAACTAATAGAGCTCGTCATTGTGCCTTGCCTTCCATTTGCCATTCTCGTTTTGAAAATAAATTAATTACCAACACTCCTTCGTCCTCGCTTATAATGCCAATTTAATCATGGTCCCATCTAAATATATTGGAATGCGTAATGGTACCAATGTTCTTTTTACTAGTGAGGTGAATCTTGACACCTGAATCACTCCTTCTTTGAAAATAATTATTTTCAAGACTCAGCTAACCTTCTTCTTATTATTAAAAAGAAATTCTTCTATTTGCGAAAAATTAAGGTGACAACAAATTTGCTACTTAAGAGAATGGAGACGATCTTACCTTTTGAAGTAAGGTCAATCATACAATCATATTTCAAGCACAAATTCCATCGAATACATTTCAACAACTCCACAAGGTCAATATTCAAACAAGTCCTGATTCTTTTTTCTGCAACTAGCTTTCTCCATCTTAATGAATGACTGCACTGTGATCTTAATCGATATTATAGTAAAAATCTGGTCCTAAAGGTCGTTCACCTGGAAACTTAATGTCGCTGAAGTTTCGTATAATTTTTCATCCAGTGGAGGCACTATTGAAGATGGTCATTTGCTTACATTTTACTCTTTCAGCAAGTGAAAACATACGAATGTGTTTTAACTTGAGAATCAGCCACGATCAAACCGATTAAGTTAATTCAAACATTTTTGCATATTCTTAATCATTGTAAGAAAATGGTTAGCCTTATGCAATTCATGTAACTTAAGACTACCAGTGGATAGTAACGTCCAGCTCCTAACAGTTGAATATTAAGCTTCAAACCACGTGGACGTACATATGTGCTGTGAGTAAAATAAAAATATTTTGAAATATTTTTTTTAATTAAATGGATAAAAAATCCTCAGCGCAAAGGATTACGCGTCCAGGTCGATAAACAAAAAGGCTCCGAAATACGATCATCCAACGCATCAAAGGAGTCCAGAACTGCTCGATATGAAGAGAGAAACGCGGAAAATATTTTTTTCAAAGTCGAGGAAAGTCCGATGTAGAAACAGGGATGGCGGATTGAATAAATGTAAGTCTACAATATCATTTCATGGCTTAGACTGCGAAAAACTTTACGCGAAACTTTAAGCGCGTTTTTCTCGAAACTGTCTTTTTCAAGACAATACCCACGATTTCTCAGGTTCTACTGGACCGATTTACCTGAAATTTTTAGAGAGTCTTCTTTATAAACTTGTCTATGTTTGGAACTATCCCCATTCCCAAATTTTAATTACCTTATTTTAAATTCGAAACAGTCAAAAAAAGTGGTACAAAAATTGTTTTTTTTTTCAGGGAGTCGCAATTTTGTGAAAAAAAATCTTTCCAACTTTTCCATAGTTCCAGACATTGTGACATTATTCTAGATTAATTTTTTTGGTTTCAGATTGCTAGGAGGGTTGAAATCGTGGGTATGATTATGCGCCAATTTTTTGAGACCCCCACTTCATCAACTCGTAATTTTTGAAATTTTCAATTTTTTTTAATTTTTTGATTTTTTTCTGTATTTTTGTCATGTTAATAAATAACTTATAAAAAAATGGATGCTAAAAATATTAATTGCATTTTTTATGACACTTTAAAAATTACATGAAATTCATACCTCTAGACAAGAATACCCTCTTAAGAGTCCCGTCATATCTCGGTTGATGTGATTGAGAAGTCTAACTTCAGCTACTTTTTTGACTTCATCTTCAATCATTTCAATTTCTGGGTCTCTATGCAGATGAGTTTCTCGTGTACCATGATGCGTTTGTATTTGTAATTTTTTGTTTCTATTTTCTGTAAATTTGGTTTGCATATACATGCCCAAATTTTTATCATTTTTAGGTTTTCTTATTCTTTGGAAGTTAAATTATTTTCTTGTATTTCATTCAATGTTAGTATGTTAACGTGTTATATTATTTCTATTGCATGCTCTACTTCATAAATAAGAGTGAAAAATTATAACTCTATTCGTTAAGAATTTATTTCACGGTTTTAATTACACATTTAAACTGTTTATCAAATTAGTTATTGATTTTAATTTGTTGATTTATATCTTTTATTATTTATACACCATAACTTTCTTCTAAAGTTTTCGTGTGGTCTTCGGTTTGTTGTCGTCGTCCATTGTTCCAAATAAAATTTTTTAACCTGCGCCAATTTTATCAAGTAATCTTCTTTTTACAATTTTATGTGGTATTAATGTTTTAATCTTAGTTTCTAATCTTGTTATTTCGCTAATTTGTGTGCAATGTTTGTAGGGCAATAATTCCCTTAAGTTTACTTATTACCATCACATGAATTATTATTTTATAATCTTCTATTCATTTTTTCTGGTTCATTTTTTATTAGCAGAAATTCCTGATTGACTTTATAAAATTGAATTTCTTGAATTTTCACTTATTATGGTTTTAATAGAAACTGATCCATACGACCGTTGGCATATCTTGAAAATGTTGTGCAAGAGATTAAAATATTTGGTGAGCTCGTTGTTTGAAGTTGCGTATTGGTTGTAAGAAATCACAGTCGCTTGCAAAAGCATTTTGTAGAAAGTACGAGCTCCCTTTTGTTGAGCTTCACATTGAAGCCGAGCACCCTTAGAAGATGGGTTCAGTACCGAGCGCAACCAGTTAGAACATTTGGAAAATCTTCACACATGGCAATTACACGTATTTCTCGCATTAACATAACTGTGTACCAATCCGTTTACTCCAAAGGATCTTTGTCATTCTGGTAAATAGATGGCTTCAAGAGGTTCACATTCAGTCCTGATTTCTTTGGAAATTTTAATAGCTGTTTCCAGGCCGATTTCGGGAGATTTTTTTATCCTTATGTCATTTTCAGAAAAGACCTATAGATTTTGGTTTATGATATTTAAGATCTTCTTTTTAAATATATGACTAAAGCAAAATATAGGTTTCATGACTGGAGGGCTAGACGGTTTGAATATTTACTTGTTTTCTGTTAATGTTTAATGATGAAGGTGTGAGTTTTCTACTAGTAGTGTAAGTAACTTGTATTCTCTTGTCCTCCTTAGCTTTTATATGCCATTTATAGAACCACTCTATTGTTTTGTCCAGTGTCTCTTGTAGTTGGGATATTGTAGATTGAAGAAGGTTCCCGGAATTAAGAAGAGCAGAATCATATGCAAATGTCGTCTCTATGCTGGCGTGAAGGGTATCTTCTGTAAAAAGAACATAAAGGAGAGGTCCAATATGCTTCCTTGAGGCACTCCTGCATTTACAGGGAATTTTTGAGGATATGTGTCAACATACCTGAAGAAGAAGCACCGTTTTTCTAGATAACTTTAAGGTAATAGAAGATAATCCTAAGGGATGAATTTACTAAGATTGTACAGAAGTCATTTATGTTAAACCGAGTCAAAATCTTTGTCGACGTCCAAGAAAAGTGGTACGCAGAAATCTTTTTCATCGATGGATGATGAAATTTGGCTTGCCACTCTATGTATAGTATATATCTGGAATAACCCCGGTCTGTGTCAGTAAAGGTACAAAAAAGGCTTTTAAGGGTGGTTCTTTTAATATTTCACAATTTAATAGGCCATAGCCGCGTGCTTTTCTATTTCTTGTTACGTTTTTGATGCAGAACTTGACATCTTTTGTTCAGAGAACATGATTGAAAGAAATGGCTGTGTGACTTCCTGTCCAGCAAGTCAAAAAAATACTTTATTTTCAGACCAGCACTGAACTCTGCAAAACTGATCCGATCATGTAGCACAAAGCTCGAAAGCACGAGATGAACTGTGTAGTTTGCAACAAAAACCTCAGAACTATTCCAGACTTTCTCCGCATGCGGCAAAGAGATGCACTGTCACTTATTGCCTCAAACTAATTCTTGGGCCGATAATTCGTAGAAAATACATTTTCCGAGCTTTCAGTACAATTCAAAAAGAGAACAGAAGAGGAGACCACGTTTAGAAAACATCACCCTGAGTCGCAGTAAAATAAAAGATGAGTATCTTGCAAGTTCAGAACAAATTCGGAAAAAAAGTTCTCCGTCGGCGATCCATTTGTAAAGAGGACTAATGGAGGGGAATGTACAACCGATAACTCGGCAAGCTGCACAAAGATGTGTTTTTAGTCCTATATTCTGTACTATGGCTTGGCAACATTGAGCGAATAAACAACAATGCTTAGACTGAGAGTTTTTCGAATCCCAGTCGCCACGTTTTCGAAAAATAATAGAAGACTCAATGTCCCTGCAGTTTAAACAACGATCGAGGATACAAACTTGATCCAACCAACTGATAGGAACGTCCCTGCGACCGTGAAGGATAGACAGCAGCTTAAGCTCAGGGCTCAGATCCCCCATGGATTAATGGTTGAAACTTACATTTTCTTTTCAAAAGAAGCACTGGTGTTATTTCCTATCGCATTCCATGACGTAAACTTTCTTATCGATTGACATGAATCGCACATCGAACTGAAGTAATGTGTTATGGCGTAGCTGCTTATGGTTCCGAAGGACCTTGTACATATCGACGCGTAGGACATATATTTGTTGATATGATGCCTAACCAAAAAAAAATTTGCAAACCCAGATGCTCCCGAAACTTTAATTTGTGGATTTAAAAACTTTCCGTTAGACGACAAGCGGAAAAAAATTATATATGCGACCTTTTCGTGAGTCCTTTATCCAATTTCGTTTGACAATAAAGAAGTATTTTTCATTCACGTGAGCTTCATTAAAATGCAGGCAAGCAAGCAAGCCCGAGTGTTTTACTTTAAATTTCAATCCAAATTAAGGCACAGCAAATAACTAAAGTTTCTCTGAAAATTCGACTTGGGGTGTCTGTCTGAAGCACAAATTTCTAGCAAACGCATGCTCACGTAATGCCCGTTTCCATTACTTATCTTCCTGGCGGGACAACAAGGAACGAAACCTACAAACATTAATTCCGATTTTTTTTCTCATTTCCTTCGTCCATTTTGGTTCTGCTTAAACGTGTCCAACATTCTTGCGTTCGAAAGCAAAAAATAAAGTCGAGAAAAACAACGCATTCCCTCCTATACATTTAGTCACAGATAAACAAACACTTTCAAACAAAGAAGGCAACTTTACTAAATATCTTCAAGTGTGAAGCATCCTCTGCAATAAAATTGAATTAAATGGACTCTTGGATGCAATTATACTAAAAGGTATGCTCGTTTAAAGAAAATTTATTACTGCCCTAAAATGTCTACAACAATTTACTTGTTCGCCCACCTTTAACCTACTTCCTTCCACAACCCTCATGAGGAGTACACCGAAGACAAGACATGAAAATAAATAAAAAGGAAGCAATCCAAAAAAAAAACATCTTAGGAACACTTATGAAGGAATTTAAATATGGAACCCCTACCGCCTAGTCGTGCTCTCTTCTGCCGAAGTTCCATGTAAATCCGCATTTCATTTATTCTTCACCATAATGTGCGTAGGTCCTTCAGCACCTCCGGATGAGGATAGGAGCTCACAACGCCACCATCGATAGGTGGTATGTATCCACTTAAAAACAATGAGCAGCAATAAAACCAGCGATAAATCTCACTCACTTCCTGCTTCCGCCAGGATATTTGCCAAACACAAAAAAGGAGTTTACAGCAGTAAAAGTGATTGGAAAAATTAAAAAGTGAGCCTCATCGTTGTCGGCAATAAAGAGCATAGACAAACCCGTTTTTACCGGGTAATTCCGCCGGCCGGCAGCCGGAATTAGTACACATATTTTGTTTTTTGATGATGTGTTGAGGTTTGTGGTGCAATGGTCAATATGTTGTAAGGGCTTATGTCGGCACAAGTATTTAACTGCGAAGCGGCGGCGCTGGTTTTATTACATTTTTATTATACGAGTTACGACCTTGACTCGTGAAGTCTTTGTATGTGGAACGTGTGCTCTTATTTTAGTTTTATTCACCGGCTCTGACTCTTTGAACAATGTCGACATCGCCCTGAATGCAAATGGCTCTTTGTGATCGAAGATCCTCAGGAGAAGGTTGAAGTTTTAGGTGCGACCTTTCAAGGTGTGTATGAGGTGAATGTTAGCATTCGCCCGAACCATGTCTTGGACGGTCGCGTCCTCGTACACAACTCCGAACTTCAAAATGATATTGAGAACTGGCGATCGGAGAACACTGGTTTTACCATGTTCAATGACGGAAGATCTCCTGGTTATCTTCGGTTCACTGAAAAGTAAGAAATCTGTGTGTTTGACAATTTGTTGAATAATGCACATTATCCAGCAGGAACAAAGACACATCAAATCAGGCAAATCTCGAGGCGATAAGTCTCCTTCCTAACATCAGCAAAGTGTTTGAAAAAGTGATCAATAGAGCCCTGACCGAGTGGGTTGAGGACAAAAATGAGGACAATTCGGTTTCAGAGTGGCGCATGATTACATACATGCCGCGTCTTAACTGGTATCGGATATCCAATGGAACAAAAGGTTAGAAACAATACAAGGGTGCCTTGCTGATTGACTTGGAAAAGGCCTTTGATTCTGTATGGTTGCAGGGGCTCTTTTTCAAGCTTGACCAGATCGGCCTAAGCAAACCACTGCTGTACAGCATCTCAGATATGCTCACCAGCAAACAGTTTATTTTGAAAAATGGCAGTGTGAAGTCTGCTGGGACTTTTGAAATAAACAACGGTCTACAACATGGTGTAGTTATTTCGCCGATTTTTTATTTACGATCTTCACAAGTGATCTTATAGGATCTCTCCGCCACTCCTTAGCATACGCAGATGACTTGATCGCGTACAGGTCAAGTCCGAAGATCGAGGATAACGTAAGTCTTTTGCAACGTGACTTCGAAAAGATTCAGGGATTTTGCGATGGTTGGAATCTTAAGATCAATTTCCAAATGTGAGGACTCAATTGACTAGGGCCTCTAGAAACACTAAAAAGAGGTGGCGAATGTCCTCTATTGTTGGACGAAACGGGCAGCCACTTGCGAACTGAAGTGTTGTCGGATACCTTGTGATCTGGCTAGATCAGTATCTATATTTTAACAAACATATAGATACTGCTCTGGTCAGAGCCAAAGCGGCCTTTGCCTTGACAAAGAGACTGTTTCACAGCAGTCATCTCGGTGCCAAGGTAAAGGTGATTTGCTACACGGCCCTCATTCGGCCTGTTCTTGCCTATGGATCCCCCATTTGGTTCAACGTCGAAACAAGCTTAATGGAAAAGATTCAGATTTTCGAGAGACGGTGTCTTCGGGCTTGTCTCCACTTATATAGAACTCCTATTTTCAGTGCCCTCAAGGCAATTTGATAGCATGTCCTGTCAGCCTTGGCCGGCTTACATACGTTTAAGATAGTGTAAGTCATCATTAAATTTTTATTGTTATTAGTTAATTGTTAAGTAGTTTTAATGTAATTTTAAGAAAGATTAAGTTTTTTAGGTGTTGGAGTAGACTTTAGTTTAGTTTTAGGTTAAGTTTAAGCAAAATATGAAAAGTCCATATACTAAGTTTTTTCGTTTTTGAACGATTTAATTTTTCTCAGTTTTATAATAAATCAGACATAAGTCGAAAGACATTTTTTAATTTGTTAGGTTAAGCTTAGAGCGCCCGCAGAGAGCCAGTAGGTTCGGTTATAGTTAGTTAAGTTATTAAAGCTAGCTTTAAGCATTTTTATGTAGCATGTAAGTAAATGAATTGAGTAATAAAAATGCGTTAAAATGAGTGAAATGAAATTAAACAAATGGCTCATGTTGATTTAAAAAAAACCTCAAGAGCATCTGATGGCGATAATAGGGTCTACGCGGAGAAGTGACTTTTAATGCTTACATGATCACCGCGAATGCAGGTTTTTTAAATTGTCTCAATTATCTGAGCAGAACTACCGAAAACTTTTTTTTCCTGCTTGGAGGATTTTCAGGGTCCCGACCTTGTTGCTGGATATTTCTTCCAAGCTTACTGACACCAGCGCTTTTTTGATCTTTGAATCAGAGGTTCGGTCGTAGACATGGTGGCTGGTATTCAAAGAAATTCTTACGTGGAGCATTATATCCATTTGCCATTGTAGTCGAAGGATTCTTATATTCCTTACTCGATCTAGATATACAATTTGAATTCCGAACTCTAACTTCAAATTCCCCTAAAGTCTATTCTACTTAGCATACCGGCCAATATTCGGCTCCATATAGAAGAACAGGCAAGATAAGTGTTTTGGAAAGCGTGTGGTTGGTCCTTCCAGTTTGGAGTTTTTATTCTAGTTGTTTGGACAAACCAAAATAGCGTAAATTGCTTAGGTATAGTCTTCGTACCATTTGTGAAGACATAATGTTATAGCAGCGGCTTATGACGTTTGGTCCCAGTTGGTGTCCAACAGCATGTAACCCCAATGACTTGAGGACCAGCTCTACTGGCACTTCTCTATAAAGGGGAAATTTTAAGATATGAGGCTCAGTTGTATCCCCTGTTCACTTTGTTGGCACCATACGTTACATTCCAAAGGCCCGCGTTGTTTTTAAATAAAGAACTTAAATTGCCATGCAAAATGTAGCGTTTTGTCGGCCCATTACATGTCAAGTTCAATGAGATCATCTTAAGTCTTATCATCCTCTTCTGTGGTAGAAATCGTACAAAAACTGCTTCTCCTTGAAGATCGCATGCAAGATGCAAGATCGCAGTCCTCTGGCTCTTCATTCACCTTGATATCGGAGCAGGAAAGGCTGCCAAAAAATTTCTTCGCTTATCCAAAATCGACTGATGGAAGTTTCCCTTGATCTAGGGATACAAGTACATTTTTTTTTCTTATATCAGTAGGACAAACGATTCCTTCACGGCTTCTGTGCATACTTATATAGCATAAGGCTTCTAGGGATACCAGAAACAATTGCGAAAGACGTCTACGGATAACTGATAATACTCGTTATAAAGAAAATTTGAAAAATGATTTTGTGCTTTTATCCTCAAATATACGAGGATTGGCTCTACAGAAGGTGTTCGACTACGGACGGATTCACAGAACTAAATTTGCCATTGTCTTTTATACCAACAAGTGCAGATTTTGTACCTTGGGGATGTGCGTCTTCCACATGAGTTTGAAGCACTTCTCCTTACAACTCGGTCGAGTCGGTAAAATTTATTATAACATAAGAAAAGTTGTGAGTTTCGAATCACCTTTCCAAGTTACATTTCCGTCTGTCGTAAATTTGTATATTTTTAAACAAATAATTTCTGTTAATTCTCTCAAGTGAATGCTACTCATTCAATATGTGCAGTATTCTCATTTGAATTGAAACACTCCACCTCCACTCGTTGGTTGCGACAACGGCTACGACGACTACGTCTATGACTGCGATGCAAACCATTGTACATTTTTTGAAACAATGGCACAATGCCGCATTTTAAAGAGTCCTTGAGCTGATGTAAGAGACAAAAACAAAGGCAACAACAATAGCACCAGTGTACCATATGCAGTAAGTACAATACAAAAACAAAAGATCCAAGTTTATACAAAAGACATAATGGAGCTTTCAAAAGTTTCCTGTATATATGACAGTAGTGCATCGCACCGATTTGAGGAGAACCAATTCCTGTCTCATCCATTTCCATTGTCATGGAAACGCATATGAGCCACTTAGTGCATAACATCCTTCCACAAGGAGGAAGCTGCGAACGACTGACGTTGTTGCTGATCCTTGGGGCCAAGCAGACACTCCTGTCCACAGACATGCAAGCAAATGCATACAATGCAAAATACATATTTACAAATTAAACTATATATGTACGGGTGGTGGTGCATTTCTGGTCAAGGTGTTGCTGTGGGAAACATCTTGCGGATGTACAGGTGGTGAGGCATGCTAATGTGAATCACAACTTGAATTAAGTAATTTCAGTTTGCGGACACATGCATTTGAATTTATGTTCGTCGATTTGATCTATTGGCATGGAAATGAAAGGCTCTTCACAGCCGCAGCACATATTGGTATATGGTAATTGCTTCTCTTGTTATAGCGAAATGAGGACACTTGACTGTATCAGGTCCATCGTCATTAAGAACATTTGCAGATTTATATTGTTGAATATTTTATCAATAATAAGTGCACAACATGATTTTTAAGATCGACACCATTTTCGATATGTGCAACCTATGGCCTCATTTATCTGTGGACAACTTCTCAGCCGTTAGATGGAGAGACAATTTTCAACAACATGGACAGCCTGAAAGAACTTTGTAGATTACAAGCTCTGGACAGATTCAATCTCCAAATGAATTTATGAGCAACTGGACAGTTTTACTCTAGATATCCATTTCAAACGAAGCAGAATACTCCATGACTCTGTTAAAATAGATTTTCTTATTCTGTATTTAGAAGAAGAAGAGGGGCGAGCCCTTGACTCAGATCATTCCACCATAGTTCTGACCTTAGGAGATGACATCATTATAAAAGAAAATAGCTCAAGATTAGCTAATAAACGGACTGATTGGAACTACTCTAGACAGAAACTAAGAGATAGTATTCAACTCGTATAAATAATTGAAACAGAACATCAGTTAGAAGAGGCTGTTCAGACACTAACAGTTAATATCAAAAGAAGGTGGGAGAACTCAAAAATGAGCCCCTTAAAAAATACCTTACCAATCTTACGAATGACGCTTGTACCGAATTTTCACTCTGGACGGCAACAAATTAAAAGACCAACTGCACATATTCCACCAGTAAAAAACGCAGACGGGAAAACAGCAACAAAGAAAAGGCGAATTTATGTGCCGAGTATCTCGGAGGTGTTGTCCAGATAAGGATAAGGACTGTTATGATGCGGAAGAATTTTGCGAGGAAGAGAGACGTATTAAGCCTCGATGTATTGTGCGAGAAAGTGAGACGTATTAAGTACCTAGGATGTAGAAAGTCGCGGAGGTAATTATGATACCTTAAACAGGCAAACCACCGAGTGAAGCTAACTCCTATCATCCCATATCGATGCTGCCTATGTTATCTAAGCTATTTGAAAAGGTGCTAACTTAACGTCTGCATAAAATAATCGAAGAAAAATCGCTGATCCCAAACCATCAATTTGATTTTAGAAATAAGCACTCCACGATTGATCAGGTACATAGAATAACAGATAGGACTGATCCATAAATTGCAGAAGCACCTGCCAAAGCCATAATCTAAAATTCTAGGATCTTTTATCGCAGCGAATAAAAAGAAGGAGATGACTACTCCTCACTAAGAGAAAAAAATTGGATTGGGTGCGAGTAGCTCTTCCCATCCCATGAACTCCCCATCTCAAGATAAAAAAAAAAATGTAGGTGCTATTTTAATTGCCGCCACAATCAAATTCTATTTCGGTTATGAAAACATCATTCAATCCTTTAACAAATGCATTGCAATCAAAAAAATTAATACATTTCTTTTTCACTATTGAATTCATTTAAAAAAAGGTTTGCGAATTTAATATTAATTTATTTTAATTATTCTCTCGAAACTACCTTAGTCGCCTACGTTCGCTTTTGAAAGTGTCCATGCTGATACGGATAATAGAGGTCTTATTGAGCGACACTTAAGCTCTTCGAGAAAGGGCTTTACATAATTGCTTTCTTAGCTACAGGTATTATTCGTATGATGTCGGCATTTTTGTTAATATCTGTGTTTGCAGCTAAGCCTAGGCAGAACAAGTCCCTAACCACCTCTGTCTATCTTAAAGTTCTGACCCAAACGTCTGATTTGGGTGTCCTTTCTTGTTGACAGCATATGTTTCTCTTAGGCTGGGCGATCACTTGGCAACTTTTCGTTGCGCAACGAAAAGTTGCCGCTGTTGCCGGCAACTATTGCCGAGGAACTTTTGCTTATACAGCGCTCATTAAGCAACTAGTTGCCAGCAATGTGTGCAAATTGCAATAACTATGGATTTCGAACAAACTTTTATTGTTTGTGCATTATTGATAATACTGGGAAAAAAAAACAAGAAACAAAAAAAAGCACTTGGTGCATCCTATAAATCGTGATAGAAAGGAAAAAGGAAAATATCAAAGCCTTTTTCTGGTCTTTTAAATGTTTATTAAACAAGCACGGCCTCTTTTCCACTTCATCGATCAAAGTATTTTCACCAATAAGCACCGCACACATTTTTCTGGTCACAACCTACCCCGACCGTGGGTCAAAATAAATAAGAAACAGAAAGTTGCCCGGCAACTAATTGCCTAGTGAGCGGTCGAATACATTTTTCTAAGAGAGCAACTTTTGAGCAACGATTGCGTTGCTCAAAAGTTGCCGATGTTTGGCAACGAAAAATAGCTCTCAAATTGCGTTGCCTAGTGAGCGCTCTACCATATAAGCCAATACACTTTTTCTGAGCAACTTTTCGTTGCGCAACGAAAGTTGCCAAGTGAGCGCCCAGCCTTAGGCCTCGTAAACAGCCAAACCCAATTTTGAGTTTTGTCTGAACACTCATAAACATCAAGCTACAACCTAATTATATCAATATATTCGCCGAATGCGAGTTATTGAACAGACCTTTAAAAGATAGTGCCTCTGGTGTTCACACGGGACCCATGCACTATTGTTTCAAGTATAATGTTAAAGAAACCGCATGATAGTGCATCACATAGTCTAAAACATTGTTTGACATCAAATGGGTCGGTGATGTCTTTGCCGACTTTAATGGAACAGCTTGAGTTTTCCATTGTCATCCTGCACAAAAGGCCGAGCTTGGATGGGATGCCAAACCTAGACATGGCTGCATAAATCTCGTCTCTGCGGAAGAAACTGAAACCAAAGCAAACCTTGAAATTGATGAGAAGGTGATTCGTGCGTTTTTTCCAAGATCTGCCGATATGCTAATATTAAGGCTATGGTGGACTTTTCTGGTCGAAAGCCGAACGATTTCAAAAGTTCACAGAATACGACGAGAAAGGTGTTATATAGCAATGTTGACACCTCTATATTGATAAACATTACTGAGACTCCATTCATCTTTGATGTTTTATTGTGTCATTGCCGCCGAATTTAAAATTTCGACAGCTTTAGTGGAATTATTAGACTAAAGCACATTGTATATGTTATTGCTCTCTTTGCTTCGTCTACGTCGGTTAGACGCTCTTGGTCTGCGTCGTCTTCATCCAATGGTTCAGGCTGCCTGCCAGCGGAATTTTATTCTTCGTTGCCGTAATACAGTCTGAACAAGTGGTTCTTCCATGTCCTTAGCATTGACTGCAATTCTACTATGATTTTCCATTTTAAACTTTGAAGGCTTTGGTTTGGGGTCTGTTACCCTGAGATAATAGTTTTATCTGTTGGTAGCATTTTCGAACCTCTTTCCTGTTTCTTAATCTCTCAACATCCTCGATCGCGAACCAAAAGCTTTTCATTATGCACATACGCTTCGAACGAAACTAAGTTGGGTTCGATAGCTTGATTTGTTCTCAAGTTATGCTTGGCGAAACAATCTGCACAAATGTACGTTTGTACGGAATATACACACACACACACGGACATCTTTCTAAAAACAATGGAATCCGATTACTGGGACCACGAAACGTGGAGATGTGTAAAAATTTTGAATTTCGAAAATCCGACCGATTACATGAACTTCCTGATGGGAAGCTAATAAAGCCGGTGTACCACAAGGTAGTGTGCTAGGCCCTGTATTAGAACTCTTATTAACCAGTATCTTACCAAATAGTGACGAAACAACTGTGGCAAGATTAGCAGATGATACTGCTGTCCTTGCTGTGGAAGAAACTGTCTAAGTAACGACGAACAAGCTACAGAAGGCATGACGCTAGAAGCAAAACTGCTCTGGAAAGCAAATGTTAAGAAAAAAAAAGAGCGCAACAGAACCTGCGCTATAGTAAATTTTTTTGGCTCATAGGAAAAGCGGGCTCAGTTTCATCTTTTGAAGACCACCACCTCCGTAAAAATAAGAAAAAATATTTATCAGCACGAGATTTTCTCACAAAAAGATTCAGAAATCTTCCAATCCCAAGAAGGTCATAATAATTGGGGGTTAATGCTGGCTACTGGATTGAGGGTAATTTCGACTGGCTACTGTTAAGCCAGAGATCTGCACCAGACAACTTTAAGGAGGTCCAACGAAAGACTTTCAAGTGTGACACTGCCTTTTGTGCTTATAATATGCACCTGTTCAAGGGCTAATAAAAACTCGAATAAAGATGACACAACGCAATGGAAGAGGTAAGGGAGGTGGTTGCGGTGAAAGCGATAAAGGGAAGGAACAAAGTCAATTCAATGCATCGATTGACACCATTATACAGGGTGTTTTTATTTTTTGCAGGTTTGGTTTTTAAATTGGCAACACTGTTTCTACAGATTTTCAATTTGACAGTTGAAAGTTGATTTGTGATTAATACGTTTTGCTATTTACGATGAATACTTTGACGCCGGAACATTCAGTGCAATTTTAGCAAACTTATATCGAAAACCATGGTTCGGCTCGCCCAACATGTCGTGCGCTAATTCCAATTTACGGTCGACGTAATCGTTCGTCTGAGCAAGTTATTCGAAATACGATGAGCCGTTTTCGCACCACGTACACTCTAGTGGATAATACGCATCCCCAAAGCCGACAAATAGTGCGAACAGAATGAGTTATTACCATTGTGGGGCGCAGTGTTGAGGAGAATACGAATAAGTCGATTCGCCAATGTGCACAGTAATTGGAGTCATACCCGTCCATTTGTTGGAAAATTTTACGGAACAATCTTGGCTTAAGAGCTTAAAAGGTCCAGCTTGTGCAAGAATTGAAATCTCCTGACCATTATACGCGTCCTAAACTCGGGGAATGGGTCGAAAACATGATTCAGCTCGATCCTCATTTTCAACCCAAAATGTTCTTCTCCGATAAGGTTAATTTTTGGTGAAATGGATATGAAAACAAGCAAAACTGTCGAATTTGGAGTGGAAATGCCCTAACAGTCGAGACGCCCTTACACCCATCAAAACTTACTGTTTGATTTGTTTTATTGGCTGATGGAATCGTCAGCCCAAATTTCTTTAAGGACGAAAACGAAAAGTCTTTAGGCTTTTGCAATGCAAGTGTCGGTCGTATATAATGGCCGAGGGATTAAATTTCACTTTAGTGACAGAAGACAGCAAAGTGGAGTTTAGCATACCCTGCGAATTCAAGAAAGAATAAGAAAAACAGGGTGTAGCAGACAGGAAATCATTTGGGAAGATAACGAAGAGTGTCGGAGACAAATCGGAGTCCTTTATTAACATCATGTGTGGGCAACAATCTTGCTTTCATCTTAAAGATTCAATCTGCCATCAAATCACCAGTTAATATTATTGTCTTGCTACGAAACCATTCTGCAAATGTTCGTAATTCAAGTTTTTAAAAAGCTCACGATTTATAAGCGTTTCATAAGTTTGGAAAAACCGGAACCAAAACAATAGAACTGTTGAAAAAGTTACCTTACCAGCGATGAAGAACTCCCCTGCAGAAGCATGAACCCATGGAATTGTTAATATCAAGATCCTAGAATACTCTGCTGTGCGGTTATCGATGAAGAGGCAAGACCCAAGGAAGCTTGCTTGTGCAAAACGCATCTTCTGTGTCTTGTTTTTAGTTTACGTCTAAATTAATGAACGGAAAAGTAATTTCTGAATGCTATGCATCCGTTGATTTCCCCAGAATTGTACTATGAAATAAGGAAATCCAGCCATGTCACAGCGAACTCTTACGCGGAAAGCGCTCAGCATTTGCTTGGTTAAATATCGCATTAAGGAGTTGTCCATTCAGTGACTTCTTGTTTTAAGCTAAAAGGAAACGAAAGAATGTAGACAATCACTTTGAAAAATAATACAGCCATTTTTGCTTGTCTTTGGGTTGATAAAAACAACAACCGATACAGATGTAACTTCGAAGTCTTCAAGGACTTCTTTTACCACGGATCTGCTGAAAAATCGAGCAGAAAATAAAGAGAGGACCAAAAGGCAAACGAAAAATAGGCCCGATCTTGCTCGAGATCCTGCAAGAGGATGAAAATGATCATTGTTTCTTTAAGAGAAAAATTCGGTGTTTTAAGTTCCTTTGGAGTGTGAAAGATGAGTTTAACGAGGAGCTGTACGGACTATATAGCGATATGGATCCAAACAAAATGTTCAGGGATAAACTATCAAATCGCAGGGGTAGGAAAGCTTCACTTAAGGAAGAACTAAAATCAAGAAGTAAGTACAGTCAATTTAAAACTGACCTTAGCCAACTTAAAAGCGGTTGTCTCAAAGCAAAGCAAAGTCTTTTGCAAATGTAAAATTCAAAAAATTAAATTGATGCAAACGCTGGTGCAAGAATGAGTGAAAAAAAGATATTCAATTTACATCCCTGAATTTATCGCCTTCTCAATTCCTGGGCGATGCATATTTTTGTATCTATTTTAAACTTAAAACGAGTCCGAAGAAATTTAAGAGCTAAAATATCTCCAAAAAAAAATAACGTTGAACAAAAAATCCAATATAGAACAAAGATATCCTTCGGCGATAGCACAACAATAAAAGGAATATGAGAAAAAGTGCACAGAAAAGGAAACGAAAATTGCTGCATCCCAACTTTAACTAGAATATTATCTATGTAAAACTGTATAGGTGGAATAAAATTTATACCGGATGGCAATTCCGCATTATCGAAGCCAGGCGATTCCTTTTCACATTTTTTTTTTATTTTGAGTAAGGATGACCAAGGATGCGGAGATTCTGCGACCCACGAGAACGAAAACAGTGCGGAGAAAAAAAATACTTTTAAAGTTGAGTTGTGATAGAATAAACTTTGGTAGCGTTCTTTTACTCATTCTCCTTTTTTCTTTTCATAAGAATAGTAAAAAAGGAACACAAAAAAAAAATAACTGTAATGGAAGAAAGAAAGAGGACGAACAACATCGACCCAGCTGCTGCCTGATTGCTATTGAACTTTTTCCAAAGTTCCACTCGCTTAGTAGTGCAGCAATCTTTAGTCGTCTCAATGGGAAATTCGAAATAACGTTTACCTTCCAGTCAAGCTAAGCACCAACACTTGATCTTACATCCAAGGTAACAATGTAACTCAAAACTTTGCTATTTTTTGTTGCCTTGCACAAAAATATCCTCGAAAAGATTATGTGAGATTTGTTTCAGATTTTTTTTTCTTGGTTAATAATTTAGCAACGAAACAATGAGGGCACAAATAATACGTGTCGAAAAAGTTTTTTTAGTCGAGGTGTTAAGCATGTTATAAAACCAAAAGTGAGGAATACAAATTTTGTTTTTCTTTTGAATAAAGGTAACAGAGAGCCTGTGAGGGGAAAACAGGAATCAAAAATTCAAATAAGCTAATAAAAATGTAATCGCTTTTAGAGTTTTGTTCGCAAACTTCTGAGGAAGTTACATAATGTTACTTAAGCTTTTAGGATTCGTTTCATAAAGTGATCTATGAACAATTGCATAGGTCGCATCATTGGAAAATTTTAAAACAAATTTTTCGATAATAAATGGTCTGCATCGAAGATAAATTAAGGAGACCTCGACATTCGAATACTCACCAGATTATTCCAGTGGGTCTTACTTTGACAACAATATGATAGAAGGAAGATGTCGCGGAAGTCGTCATTCCCTTCCCGTAATTAATAAAACTGTTGCTTCCATAAACGCTTTCAGTACTGCTTATAAAACAAGCTTTGTAAGAGACAGTGTTACCCATAGAGTAATACCCATCTTGTCACAGTCATCATTTAGCGTGGTGTTAGTTGTTAGTAAACAGAACTATGCAGGGCTAGCCTAACTCTATACACAAATACACATAATAAAAAATGATAAAAAGATAAATGATAAAATAGTAAATGTTATATAGTATATAAATCAAGTAACTTAGAATGACAAAAATCAAGCAAGATTGAAAACATGAAGCATGCATGTTAAGAACGGACACGTCCAAAAAGTTTACGCTTGAGTGTCAGTTTACTAAAAACAATGGCGAACATGTGACAGTTACCATTAGCTTGTATTGACATCCGCGTTAGGGGTTCATTGCAGGCGTAGATCGTACGGTGGTCTTTAATTTCAAAAATGTTAGTTGTTCGGGAATAACTAGGTTAAGAAGTGCTGATGAGTCATGTAAAAGCTGATGCAAAAATACGATATCACAGATTTCACGACGTTTTTGCAAATAATCAAGGCCGATAAGAAGAAGGCGGTTCTTATAAGGTGGAAGGCGAAGATAAAGTCAGTCCATGATAAATGCCGAAGTGCAAAACGAACAAATTTGCGTTGTACAAGTCTAAGTCCCTTGTCAGCTTAACTTTGAGAAGCGCAGATCTATTTAAGGTGTACGCAGAGGTCAGAAGATTAAGTTTAATAGAAAAGGACATGTTAAAACATTAGGCTTTTGTTGGACCACCATTCTGCAAAAGAATTAAGGTCATCCTTCAAAGTCCAGCAATCTGAAAGATTGTTAATACCGTTTAATATTTTTATGTCGTCAGCATAAATTAGAACTCTAGAACACTTGATGTAGCGTAAATTGATATAGAGGTCGATCACAAGGACTTGATAGGTTCGCTCGTCAAGATACGAGCATATCAATTCCACAAAGGATGCAAGGAAGCCAAGGGCTTTCATTTTAAAAGCTATTAGCTTATGAGAAATCTTATCAAGTGCCTTACTGAAGTCGGTGTAAATGCAGTCGACCTGACCTCCTTCTTCTAATCCTTTATTATTAAAAGAAGTAAATTCCAGCATGTTAGTCATAGTGGATTTCATTTTTACCAAAACCATACTCTTTGTCAGTGAGGAAAGGCTTGCATCTAAAGTAAAAACTGTCAAAAATGATCGCCTCAAAGAGTTAAGGCAAACAAGATAGCTTAGCTATAGGTCTATAATTAGGTCTATATTAGTAGTTTTGTGTACCGGAATTATGAAACCATTTTTCCTTAACTTTGGGAAAACTCGTTGGTGAATGGATGTCTGGAATATGAAAGCAAGGGCCCCTACCAAAACACTGCCGCAGTTCTTTGAAATAGTTGGAGGTATTCCATCAGGTTCGCAAGTGGTGTCATTTGTAAGTCGAGCAAGATGGTAATTCACGTCATTAGAGGTGAGTGAACTCTTTTGGGTCGGGTATAAAATTGTCAGAATCACATGCGGAATTGAAAATAGATGAAAAAAAAATTGCAAATATCATCTGGCTTTTTGCAAGATCAATTCAAGTATGAAAGTGTTGAAGGATAGCCATCAGATTTTTTCTTGCTGTTAATGAAATTCCAAAATAATTAAGGGTCAGTTAAAAGGGATATACTCATTTTTTCATTATATTTATCATAAGGTTAACTGTAAGTAACTAAAGTTCCCTATGAATGGATAAGTAACGATCGTGATCATCGGACTTATTGCTTAAAAGATACTTCTTCCATGCTTTATTCCGTCTCTTCTGAAGACGAAACAAAAAGTTGTGCAACCATTTGGTCAACTGTTCCCTTCAAAATACTGTCAAAGTCAGTCTTGGAAATTAATGCTTTCAGATGATTAAAGTTAGTATTTTTGAATTGTATGTTTGAATTGTTAACCATATGACTTTTGTAAGATGAGCAGAGCAAATGAAAAGAACTCGGTGGTAAGGATTGGAACGCTTTATTAAGACTGACCTCGAACGGCTTTCAAAAAGGTTTAAATACATACAATGAAGTATATAGGTCAAAAACGGTAATGTCATACGATTTGTATATAATAAAGTTTTGCATCATATGATCATCGAACATATAGGTGCACGGACTAAGGGGGTGGATGAAAAGCTTCATGCATTTTAGAATCTCTTACACTATCAATCTCGTCGTTATGAGAAATAGTTATATGTAGGGGAGGATGGTATGTGTCAATTTTTGTCATAGTGAAGTGACTACGTCCAACAATGCAGCTACTTGCAGTTGTAAAGAAAACCATGTCAAGATGACGGTCCATGCAGTTTTTTATACAGCTTAATTGCTGTAAACCACAAGGCATTAAAGAATCAAGAAAAATTTACGTTTGACGAGATAAGCTACCAGCTGCAACACAACTAAGTTCGTCGTCAGAGGGTATCCATTTTAATAAGGAAAAATTGAAATCACCTTATAATAAAGTTTCTTCGAGAGGCTTGCAGTTATCGAAATACGCTTAGGTCATCAGTATCCCCAAAAACACAAAAAATAATGCGGTGGAGTGTAGATGTATGTAAACCATGGAGTTATGGAGTTAAGTTATGCTTACTTAGTGAGTCCTTGTATAGCTATTGATTTATTGATTTATCGGTTTATCAAACTGCAGTCCTAAGTTCGTGCCTTCAACTCGCAAAAAAAAAAATGGTGAATAAAATACTGCGAACTAAGCGAATGCAAATAAGTCGATTTCAAACTCTACGTTTCTCATCGGAATGCATCCATGGAGCAATCTGCATAATCATTGAGTTCTTCACCTTTCCTTCTGCTGGTTCCATGTTTAATTTATAAAAAGGATACATAAATCTGAGAGCAGAAGTATTACTTTGAAGATTTTTAAACCGTGTTCGGGTGCAAGCCTTTGCAAGGCAATTCTAAACATACACATCAAGGACACGGATTCTGCCCGACAGATAATTTTATCGGCAGTTTTGGACCTCACGAAAGAACACACTTTGTAAACGTTATTAAAGAAAGGACAACCTTTTTTGGCAAGAAAAACGAAAACGTCTCATTACGCCCAAATTATAAACCTTTTTAACTCTCTGATCTTTGGGCAAGACTTCGTCATGCACAACACCCTTGTTATCTGTAGATATCGTGAGAGTGGCTCATTTGGTCTTCGTCATTCACTCAATGGAAACCTGGACTGCATTTCATACACGTACGTCGGATTCAGTGTCTTAAATCATGTATTGTCAATATCAATGCTGGGTTTTTTTTGGTGCACGAAATTCAGGTTCACCGACAGGCCTGCGTTCTGATCCACTAAAAAAATTTCAAATCCTCTGTAAGTTCTGTGATGGTAAATTTTCAGTTTTCTGCCATTTTCATTTGCTTTTACTGAAGACTTTATCATCCTCGGCGGACTCACGACCACTTTTAATGGGTATCGTTGCTGGAATATGTACTGCTCTTTTATAAGATAAGATAACGAGATAAGATGCAATCTTTTTTGAAACGCGAAAACGGTGTATAGTAGTTCCCTCAACAGCATAGCGTTAAAAATATCAAACTAACCACTTAAGTTTGGAGGGAGATAGATGACCAAAACGTCAATATCTAATCAAATAGCTGAAACCACCACACGGTGGTCGCTACTCTTATTTTTAACAAGTTAAATAGTTCATTAAAAACCATGAGTAAAAGGCGAAAGAGTGCACTATATAATATTTAAATGAGCATGTTAAGACTGAAGATATCGCACAAATATATTTTTTTCAAAACCCCACAATCGAAAATCTGCACTTTTACAATCGTTCAACTGAAATCGCAGCAATTCATCCTGACATGCTTCCGCTTACAGGTTAATCCATAGTTTCATACCTTTAATCCAAGATCCAGCGGGAAAATTCTTTCCCGGCGCATAATTCTCTGCCTTAACCACTCAATTAATCATCTGTTTTTATACGAGAATTCGCTTTAAATTCACTGAACTCAAAGTCGGCTCCGATGTTCACTGGCTCCAAGCCGGTTGCCTTTCCTACATACAAAAGGATAAGTGATTTTTAATTTTTCCGAAGATTAATTAAAAATTGGCCCATAAATATTTCAGGATTGTAGCTTCAATTCCCTGTGGGCTCATACCTCGTCCTGTCACACCGCACCGTCACAGCTGGATTGTGACCTGCTCCATGGTGGTATTAAGCAATATTACTCTAGCTAGTGTAAATTTAAAGTTAAACGATTGATTTTTGCATTGGAAATCAGAGTGAACAACAAAAAGGCAAATGGCATCAGTGGACAGCTATACCAATAAAGCATTGTTGCTCGTAATTAAAATGTTTTATTGGCGCGTGTTTGTCATTTGGTATTGATTTGCAGTCGGACACGCCACAATTTCATCGGTTCACTGATTGCCAAAGACTATTTTAATTGATTTTTGTTTAAACAATTTTAAATTGACGGTGATAGTATAGTAATGTAAGGATTTGAGCACGTACTACGCCACTAGCAGATATTTTTTGGCAGGAAATTAATTGCTTAATTGAGTTGCTTTGCGGCTTTTCCAGCTGATAGGTGATTTATAAAAGGTTAAGCTTTGAAATATCACATTAATTTGATTTTAATTGCTAGTAACAAAAAATTGGTTTGTTTGCAATGTGTCCTGCCCACTTCCCATTTGATGATAAGTTCGTTCGGTTAGATAAGTCAAGATTAGTAAAGTTTGGTCTTATTTTCTGCTGGGTAACGAAATGTTGAAGCTTCAAATTAACAAAGTGTACTGCGGTTACATTATCAAGCATACATGTGGCCAAATTCTATAAAAAAAGGTTATGGCTTAGCAGATTTCAAATAAGAGGTTTTAGTGAATTGTTTGCTTCTTAGGCTTGGATACTTCTTTGTCTAATAAGCTTATGTCGATTGAATTCATCTTCACTTGTATTTCCATGATATTTCGACATTTTCGAACAACGTTTGATACTGGTAAGCTCTGAAACGATAACTTTAATGGACAGCTTTTGCTATCATTTTGATTGCATGGTTTTGGTCTAAGAAGAATTAAAGTGTAGGGTAATCTCAACCTCTCCCGGATGTTCGTTATAAATTAGAGAGAAGAAATAATTTAGAACTCTTCATTTTCATGACAGGTTAGAGACAAGATGGTTTTAAAGCACTTAGCACCAGTCAAAAGTTGGAAAGTCTTGCTTTTTAGTATAAGATAGGGCCCAGCATGGGATATCTTACTTCCTGGTAAAAAGTGGCAGTTCGGACTTTGATCATATCTATTCCGTTTTTATTTGCAAGGCAAATTAGTAGTTAGAACACAAAAATGTTCCCGTATGTCAGACTTAATTTATGTCTTTTTCTGTGAAAAAACGTTACTAACCGAGCCAAAACTTATGGTAAACAAACTGTTTTGATCCATAAGTGATTTTCCTTTGGCATCATATATGATTTTATTTGTGTGAAAATGTCTGACTTTGTGCCTAAAAATCGTCGTTTTTGTACTTTCATAAAAATTAAACAGCTGCTGAAGCGCAGCGAGAAATCCAAACGTTTAGGAAGATCAAACTCTAATTGAAAAAAACATGCTGTTTTTCAAACTCGATGATTTCGATATTGACGACCGTCAATCAGCATTAGGAGTTACTCGCCAAGCCATATCGTAGGGTTGGGAATTATTTCAAAACTAGTGTACCTTTCGCCTGTGAATAACTGCTTCAGTGGCAAGAAGATAGGGTTTTCATCATCGCATTATGAGGGGTGATGAGATGAAAATTGGATTTATTACAGCAACCCGAAGAAAATAAAATCATAGGGACTGCCCGGTCATGCTTCTACGTGAAGTGTTTAAACTCAATGAAACCGTCATTGGTCAATGGTATCGACTTAAATTGATGCGACTGATTGAGCAGAGGCACGCAAAAGTGATTCTACAGCATAACAACGCTCGGCTCCACATTGCCCAACCCGTTAAGACTTACCTGGAAATGCTCAAATGGGAGCATCTTATTCCGTTCGATGCCGCATGATCTGGCTGATAAGCAGTTCAGCTCAGATGAAGAAATCAAAATATGGTTTGATTTGAAATAACCTCAAAAGATGAATACTTTTAATGAAACGGCTTTGCCAAAAATATGGGAAAAAAGTTGTAGCTAGCATTGGGCAATACTTTAAATGATTCATTTGTTACTATTTTTACACAATTAAATTGAATTTTCATAAAAAAACACAAAACTAGGAGGATTTAGTTGCGCACCTATTTCGACTTTTCGACTGTTGTGCTTTGAACAGGGTCACTTGCCTTCAAGTTGCTCTGTCTTGAGGTTTTGTTTACGAAATCAGTGGACTCATAGATCTTGCGCTATGAGTTTCTTTTCGCTAATTTAGTTAAGCCTTTAAACAAATAAAAAAACAAACACTTGGCATTTACGGTGAAGTAGCAATACAAACAATATTTATTACAACTTCAAACCGAAGTGCAGCGGATATTTTTATTCTTGCGTATAAACGGATGAGTAGAAATTCGAAGTCGTGCCGCAACTCACTATGTGTTATCCAGACAGACGACCAGCGATGGCTTCATAATCGTAATCGGATGTTTCTGGTGCGTCAGTTTTACAGACCTCACCTGTATCTGTGATGCAAGTTCCTGAAATTAGTGCGCAGAATCGAAAGAAAACTTTAAAAATTTGCTTAGTTAGTTAAAAATTAGCGGCCAAATTGGTGCAGGTAAATGCAGATTCTTTGATTCAAGGCCCACTTGGCTTAGTGAACGTTTGCAAAAAAATGTTGAAAGTATAATCAAAATTTTATATAAATTTCTCTGACAGAATGTATCGTCCGAATGTGTATAAATTTTTGTTATCAAATTGAAAAAAAAATCATCCAAATTTTTCTGATGCGTACGTAGGTATCATTCACAGAACTCCTTCTAAAAAAAATGAAATCTGATTTTTAGGACCTTCAAACGTGGAGATATGTCAAGCAGTTGAATTTCTAATATCCGACCCGAACGTCCAGATGGGAAGTTAATAATTGATTATTAAAACAAAAAAAAAAACAATAAATGGCTTAGCAGTCACAACATATCTAAAATGGTGTCCATTGTCGTGGGGTTTGCAAAATTTGTGTTCGAATTTTAGATCCGAACCTCCTAGCTTCTTCCCGAAAATTGGCAGTAAGGTCATTTTGGTTTACTTTGCGTACACTTTTTCCTATAGGTAACAATGAAAGACAAGACCTCTCTCAGATGATTCTAAGGATGGGAATAAAATTATTGTTCTCCGTAAAATTCTTTGCAGCTCCTGAAAACTGCACCTTTTGTTTTTCTCAATACTCGCTCTTACCCGAACAATGTTTCACGCGTACGGTCAGACAAGTCCTTGTCGCTGAATCTACCGATAAAATGTTGGAGCACTATGAACCATTTAACAAATGCCTATATGAGCATTGTGTGTTTGAGCTTTAGAAAAACCGAACAACTTTGGCCCTCCATTAAAAAACATTTCAGTTTTTCAAAACCTACCCGAAGCCCGTATTGAGCATCATATACCCGCGTCAGTCATCCTATAACCATGCAATGACCTTCATCGTATGTTACGGCTTAACTTTTTCCAATGACGAAAACTACTTTGTTGAATCACCTCACATAATTTTGAAAATGTGGAACAGTCCAGCTTAACTTAATTGGTAATAAACTTCGGAGAAGAAATATCCAAAGCATACCACGTCATTAAAGTCATACATATTAATAGTACATCTGTAATCCACCAAGGCCCACATTTTATCGGAAGCTCCTTTTTTAGAGGAGCTTCGACAAATTTTAGAACGCTGCTATTTCTTAAGCTTTCAATTTCTTGATTTCATTTTATTAAAAATCTTTTATCTTTGAATCTAAGCCACCGGGTTCACGAAAAGTGATTGACCGAACTCCTGGTGTCAGGAAGCTAAGTCTAACCAATTGAAATCAAAGTGCCCGGGAACTTGGAAGAAAATCAACTCTAGCCTGTCCTGATTAGTTAGTATGTGATAAGTATTTTCCTTGACTGAAGGTAATAGCTCAAGTTTTGTAGTCTGCCCTCTAAAGTCCTTATTCTTCTAATTTTAAGCCCGCTACTTTAAGCAACATTTTACCAAATGTAAGTTTATCTGGGATTCTTGTTCGGCTATCCTGTGTTAGTGTGCTAATTCTTCTTGAAAGTCGCCAAAATGTTTGTTAAATTTTTTGATATTTCATTTCAAATATCCACAATCAAACAGAAGCTCTTCTTTTGGGATGACTTTAATGAATCTTTGGAAATCTATTCACTCCTACTCAAGGAAAATATTCGGCGCGAAGGTCAGAAAAGGTCACTGAACTTTGGAATGGTCAACACGTTCTAAGTCGCTGCTTGGCTTACCTAGATTTTGAAAGGAAATTGATGTGATTTTCCCAAAAGGCGCCTCTCAAATCATGCATATCATCAAGAGCTTACCCAAACCCAGTTACAGCATTCTGGAATTTTATAAATAAACTGAAATTCCTAAATTCATATATTCCAGCGATACCAATGATAGCACGTGTCTGACAAGAGCCCTCAAAGGGATCTACCTCATTCCTCTCCATTAGTGAGCATACAGACAAGATTAAATCCATTCCAACCCGCTGCAGCTACAAGCAGAAACTACGGAAAAAAATGTTCCATCTGTCGATTGTATTTTTTTTATCGCCGTCCTCACCAAGAGCACCTAACAATGGACACCAATTTGTATCGGAATTGGAACCGTTGCCCTGATGAAATTATTTGGACGGACACATTTCCACACATGTCCCCAACAGGGTGGTTAATGTTGGCATGGACATTGGACAGACTTTAAATTGAAATGAAATTTAGGCTATTGATTTTGCAACCGGACAATTCACATGCCTGATCGAAGTCCTGGCATGGCGTTATTTTCGACGTCCTTCCAACTCCTTTCTATTTTTTTTGCTGCTCCTTTCGCTCGCTTCGTGAAAGTCCTTTTGTGTTGGGTTTTAGTAAATTTTGCAGCAAACGAGCGACGGGCGGCAACGTTACGGACCTGGGTTGCCGGCTAAATTGGATAATCGATGAACTTCCGAATGGTATGCAATAAATTTAATTGCATTTCTAATTTGTGGACATCGCCAAAGGAGGTCCACCGATGGCGATGTATTCGTGTCCGTTGCAGTGATTGGAATTTCTGCAATTTAAGGAATTCGACTTTTTTTCTAAGATCCTTTTTTTCCACATTTAACGTTTGTCCGGTGATTTTACGCAGTCAATGGATATCTTAATTGGCGACAGAATGGTAGAAAACCAGGAAAACAATTTCGTTGATTGTAGCTGAAGTTGAAAGAAAATTGACTTCCGGTTGTGGTGAACAAGAAGAAATTCTGAGGGAAAGGATTGGACTCAAATTTGATTTGCGTGCGTTTTTGACAACGTAGTTCTGTCTAATTGGAGGAAGATTCTTTTGGCTTCATGAAAGGCTTTTATGCTCTAAACTCTTTTCAGAAGTCGACATCATCTTTTAATTCTATGAAAAAGTTTAGATCTGCTTTCAAAGCAGATTTGTTTGGAGCAAATTGGAGAAGTTGACAAAATTTAAGATAACAAAATTCTTGGTGACTGCCGCATCTTACATAAGAATAAGGTTCTGTTACAAAAAGAAAATTGAATAAATATATAATTCTATCCTTATCTTTATCACAAGGTTTTATAGATATGATGTTGGCCACCTGTTTTGCAAATTAGTTTTCCAATCGAGCAAACAGTCTTCGCAGTCATTGTTTACATATACGATAAGGATTTGATAGAATTTCGTAACATTCTTCAATCAAGCCTTATTCTGAGTGCTAATATTATCGTAGAGGAAAAAAATATACAATGAATACCAAACACACAAGGTCCCGCTTCAAATATTGAATCACAATTCGGCCAGCAGCTACTATCCAGCCCAAAAAAGATAAGAAGACACTCTGAACTATCCCAAATAAATTATGAATATTATAATCAAAAATCGACGACTAAGAAAGAAATGACATCAAACAATTTGTAAAAAAAAAATATTAGAAACTCACAGCAACTCGGTCCTGAAATAAAAAAAAATTAATTTAATTCTTTTTTCTTCAGTTAAAGTCACTGAAACACTGGTGCGTTCAAACCCATATTATCAATCCAAGGTTTCTGGAAGTGGCAGCCTGCATCTACTGTCACTCTTTTGGGCTTTAGTTTACCTTGACTTTTATGTTTGAGACGTAAAGACACTTTCGAATTTTTTGCATTTAATGGCAAGTCATGTTTAAGTATCCAAGCTGTACATCTTCAGCGTACATGTGTCTTACAATGTTGAATTATTATAGGATATGAAGCTGACGTACAAGCCGTAGAGGCGAGAAATTAGTTTCTGTGACCACGCACTGTTGTCTTATACTATATTTAAGTACGAAGAAAGAAGCTTCTTAGGGGAATAGAAGGTTTGCTAAGCAATTTTCCTCGATGTAGCCTTAAATTTTGACAAAGTCTAGTGAAGAGGATTCATTTACAAACTTGGAACAGTTTTGCAGCCAAATACTGTACTAATGGATTGAAAGGTCCCGAGTGGATCCACTGGAACATGATTATGGCCCATACGGGAAAAAAAACATCTGCAATGGTTGCAGAAATTTTCTCCTTACAGAACAACAGTTTGTCGGTGGTTAAGTGAATATAACATGGGTCAAGTAAGCTGAGGCAGTGTACATCAGCGTTTGCTGACAATCGACCAAAAACAACTGCGCGTTGCTGATTCAACGGTCGGTTAAGCATAATAACCGCGAAATCGACCGCAATTTTTGGGCATATTGTGACGATGGATAAAGCATGGGTTCAATACTGTACCTTGGAGTTCAATAAGCAGTCTGCAGACTGGCTTGTAACCCATGAACGCCGACATAAGCGACCAAAAACCAAAGCTCGGACGGAAGGATTTGTGCTTTCCTTTTTTGGGATGCACATGTCATAATCTTCATCGACTATCTGCAGAATGGATGAATAGTCACAGAAGTATATTAGGAATTTGTAAGTTGGTTGTTTGCGATGCTTAAAAAAAAACAAATTTACGGTTTTCGGCTTTTTTTTCATTACTTGTGCTACAAGATTTTGCTTCTAGCCAAATTTCATGATTCTTGGACATCGAGCGGTACCCCATAAGATTTGATTCCCCTTGCGAGTATTTTGTATTGATTTCGCGTTCCTGAGAAAAAGTGTAGTGACAGACAGACGGACGACAAAGTGATCCTTTGAGGCGAAGAAAGAAGTTCTGTACCTTAATGTTACCGCACCGACTATTGTCTGTTCCCAAACCACAACTATTGACTCCAGGGAATGAGATTTTATTGAGGAAGCCATCGAGGAAACCTAGGCGTATTTGCAAGGCTTCGACTTGTCCAGAAACGCTTGTTTTCATTAAAAAACATTAAAAATCATTTAATTTAATTCTTGGCTCAGTCACAACAGACTCCAAATCTCTTAATATAAAATGGACATTTTTTTTGTACAAGCTATTAAAGAACTATGATTAGGGAACAATCTAGAACAGATTTAGGGCGGTTTTGTTCACTCGAAGTTGAACTCAACTTGATGATTTTTTATTTCAACTTGTGTTTTTATTTTTACTGAAAAAAAAGTTGACGTTTTCAAAATTTGACTTTAAACTTCAGAGTTAATCCCCATTTGATTTTCTCAACTCTTCAACACAGAAGAAGCTGAGGGAATAAACTTGGGGTTCGGTTTGATTTTAGTGAGCTGTTTCTTCTCTTTGAATGAAAATTGTCAAATTATCATTTCGGATTTCCTCATTTTACATTTAACGTCAGCTCTATAACAAGACGCTAAGAGTATTTCTTAATTTCGAGTTATTCATCCTCTCCCAAGTACAATCAGCTACAGCACCTTCGTTGGCAACAACGGCTCTATGGTATTGTTTTCCATCGTATTCAAGAAGACAGTATACAGTATTTGTACAGTTTCCTCAACGCTTGAACATGGCTAATCGTTCATATCATTAAAGCAAAAAGTCCTATCTTCGAAAATGATATTTTCATTTGCAACTTTTTCCATCTGACCTGAAGATTAAATAATTTTCTGGATTTCGCATTCCAGTGCCGACTTACTAGCTGTAAATTGGTCGCTATTAACGCTGACAATTCATTTTTTATGGGTAGACCCCCACCAGTCTTTTTGACATCTCCGAAAAAATTACATGCACGATCCTTCAATTTTCAATTTCAATTTCTTCAATCCTATTTTGCCTTGCCTTTATCCCAATTGGTAGCCAAAATCATTTTTTATTTTCGATTATTGAACATAACTCAAATTTGTTTTTAACCAGCTACATAATATTTTTCTTCTGCTGTGTAACCTATTTTTGCAACTTGTTTAAAAAAAAAAAACTGTATGTACGTTGTGTAATGGACGGATGTAAACATTCATAGCAAAAAAGATTGCTTCGCTTTGTTTTCATTTTGCCTTTTTCTGTCCTTCTTCTTCTTTAGCAAATCCAAAGTTGAGTTTAACATTTTATGTGTTAATTATCGCAAATATCCCAGGGCACTTTTCGAAACTGTAAGTTGGCCAACCTGTGAGTTGAAATAGTGAAAAAAAAAACAATTTACAACTTATCGATCAACTCCCGAGTTGAGACAAAGTCCGAAATTGGCCAACTCTAGATTAAGTTAAACAATAGGGAACAAAAACAACCCTAAGGCACTCTAGCTATCCATCAAATAGTGACCGAGTCCATCCCAAATATAATGAAAAATTGGGCTGACAGGATGACCTATTTTCAACTTCTCTTCAAAATCATTTCAAGTTCGTTCTCGGTAAGGAGGATAGCACATTTATTTGGATAACTGTATGATTAAAATCATGCCGCAATCTTCATTAAAGATTTACGCGACTTGCGTATAATTTCACGTCGAACTTGACCCACATGTGATGGTATCTTACGTCTAATTATAGGCCAATTAGTCTCCGGTCTAATATTTAGAAGGTTTTTGAAGTAGTTGTTGATAAATCCATCGTGTTCGAATGCGAAACAAAGCAGATAATGCCGTGGAATAAATTTGGATTCAAAACAAACCATCCGACAGTGCACGCCATTACAATCTAGTATCCGATATTAATAAATTGTCTTTATACTATGGTTTGGCGATTCGCCGGCACCCCGATTTTGTTGATAACATGAAAAATTCTTTTTAGGTTACTTATTACCATAACAGTTCTACGAATGCAAATCCGCAACATATGTATTGCCAACCGGGTGCGGAGAGTTGGTGTAAATGGAAAAAAGCTGCATCTGAAGGTACACTACAGGAGTTTGACCAAGAAAATCCTCCTCAGTGTGATGAAGTTTTGAAAGTTATAAAGCCAATTTACGAAGGTTAATCATCAGAGGAATTATTGACTCGATGTTTAGGTTCAGAAACTCAAAATAATAATGAGTCTATAAACTCTTTGATTTGAACTTTCGATCCAAAATACATTCATTCCGGACCTGAGATTCATTCCGGATGATTGAGATAGCGACATTTGTTGCTGTTTGTATTTTTAATGAAAGCTTCATTTTTTTTTTTAAAAATGATGGAGCTTATGGCAATGAAAAGTGGCCCGGAAGCTCATTCATTTGCTGTAAAACGAGACAACGCCCGGATTGACTGCTCCCAGATACGAGCATCCAACGCATCAAAGTGGCCTGGATATGAAGAGAGAAACGCGGAAAATTGTTTTTTCGAAGACGAGGAAGGTCCGATGTATGAAGCAGAAATGGCAGATTGATTAAATGTAAGTCTACAATTACATTTCATGACTTAGACTGTGAAAAACTTTACGCGACACTTTAAACGCGTTTTTATAGAAACTGTCTTTTTCAAAACAACACCCACGATTTCTCAGGTTCTAGAGGAGCGATTTACCTGAAAATTTTAGAGAGTCTTCTTTATAGACTTGTCTATGCCTGGAACTATTCCCATCCCCAAATTTCCATTACTTTTTTTTTTAAATTCAAATTGGTACAAAAATTGTTTTTTTTTCAGGCAGTCGCCATTTTGTGAAAAAAAATCTTTCTAACTTTTTCGTAGTTCCAGACATTGCGACATTATTCTAGATTATTATTTTTTTTTTTAAAGATTGCTAGGAGGGTTGAAACCGTAAGTGTGGTTACGCGCCAATTTTTTGAGTCCCCCGCTTCATCAACTGCTAATTTTTGAAATTTTCAACTTTTATTATTTTTTGATTATTTTCTGTATTCTTGTTATGTTAATAAATGACTAATAAAAAAATAGATACTAAAAGTATGAATTGCCTTATTTTTATGACACTTCAAAAATTACATGAAATTCATGCCTCAAGACTAGAATACCTCCTTAACTTGAACCTTAACGGCAAAACATGTACGGGTGCATGTCTAGGGGATATCGAAAAAGCCTTCGCTATGGTTTGGAATGACGGGCTTATTTATAAAATAATCATGTATGGGTTTGCAGGTCATCTTAACAAAATGATTACATCTATGATACGCGAAAAGAAATTTGTAGTTACAGATAGAAAGTACACTACGACAAAGGTTTTTGACGCCATTAATGGTTTGTTACAAGGCACAGTTTCGGCACTGACACTCTTAAATATACTGAGGGATTTGGATAGTTCAATAGCTGACGATAGTAAATTGTATGTTAATGGCTCAAAAATTAGAGAAATACAAAACGAACTTCAACTTAAGATCGATATTCTTCAATCTTTCTGCTAGGACTAGAACCTGAAGATAAACAATTCCAAATGTGAAACCATATTGTTCCGCCCCCTAACATGACAGGGTAATTCAGACTTGCGACGCAATTGGAAAAATATGGCGATTAAGCCTACAAATGGACTTCACATCGAATCGAAGGGTGTAGTAAGATATTTGGGTGTTCATTTGGACAAATTTTTGTACTACAACGAACATACAAGTACCCAGTTAATAAAAGCTAGGGCGGCATTTACGTCGCTTAAAAGGCTCTTCTACTCCAATTCTCTAAAATCCGATGTGAAGGTCATTTGCTACCTAGCCTTTGTGCATCCAATTTTGACATATGCGAGTCCAGTATGGTGGAACATTTGTCCGTGCCCTCGAAGAATGTTGGCAAACCGTTGCGTCGTTCAAGCACTTCAATGCGCACAAAACGCACAACACGCACGATGCAGCGGCGTCTTTAAATTACTCAAACCACTTTAAGTTTGTCTCGTCACATTTGATTCAGTCGTCTTTCGTCAAATTTTTTATTGTTTCTGACATTTATTTCAATCACAGAAATTCTCAGGCAATTGACAACATAACAAATGGAAAAGTAATGTACGTGATCCATCCTTAAAAAATAGAAATAGATGACGACATCATCGAAGAACGTGTGTTGATGTTTTTGGAGGAGACTTTGACCCTTACGTTTCCCATGTAAAAAGCTGCTGCATTAATGGATGTGATACGAGTCCTTGACAGTTTCGATATTTTTTACAGAAGGATGTTCCTTAACTCGTCTAACTAAGAGTTGACTGTCACAAACTGACAACAGCCGAAAAAAAAATCGCTGTCAAACTCCAAAGGACAACCATTTGGGCAATGAACCCAAAAATATGGAGCAGAGACAGGCATTAAAATGAAAGAAAATTTACTTCATTACGTTGCTGTACGTGATAAGCGAGTTAAGGGAACGAGAATGATGTCCTGAAATCAAATTACTGAAGGTACGTTTTATGTCCTTCGAATATTTTTTTCCCCTTTCATTCGGTCAATGAACTCCATGAAATAGCTTCATTTTCATCCGCATGGAACTCACAAGGTCGTTAGTCAAGCATTTTACATCAAATTGTATCCGTTGATAATGAAGCGCCAAGTCTTGAACCACAATAAATCATAACAACAACAAGACTATTTGTGTTTACTTTGACTTTTAACTGGTTCAAATGAACGAAGGAAGCAACCCTTCCATGTAATATAAACAAGTTCAATAAAGATTAACGCGTAAACTTAATACAGGTAATTAAGCTGAGTGGCAAACTAGCAAGGACAACATCTCAAGGAAGAAATTGATATTTTTTCCCTCAACTAGGAGTACAACACATAAATCTTTATTGTCGATGAGCCGTCCAGATTTATGGTGAGGTCATTATGTCAACAAAATCGAATTGATTCGGGGAACAATCTTTTATCGCCCGAGGACAGATATGCTTTTTTATCGCCTGGCTTAGCGAAAGTAGTTAGTTTATCGGTTTTTCGGGCCTTTCGAGAAAGTTTTCCGATGAAAGAGTTTTCATTAGCTTGCTCTTCATAATCGCTCTGCCTCAAGGATGCTCGCAATGTCTGCTTTATTTTTTTGAATCGATTTTTTGTACAAACAATTAATGTTTGTGAAGCTTAATTGAAAGCTCTTTGTGCGGAAGGATCTGCGTGTAGTGGATATTATTTGACCAAATATTGAAGTTAAATAATTGGAGGGCGAAATACTTTCGATTTATTGCAAGTCATGAGACTTGTCTTGGAGTGTTGAAATTTCCTTGCAAAGAAATATGTTTTCAGCTTTCAGCAAAAGGCCAACACCGCAACTTGTCTTTTCTGCTAATAGATTTTTCTGGATGATAAGACTTCTCATATAAGTTTGCTCATAGTCGCGATCAATACTTCGTAGATCTGAGCCTTACTTAAAGCTACTTTCCAGCCTTCATTTCGACTCAAGCAATTTTATGAACTCTAAGAATGTTATGGCGGTTTTTGGCTTAAATTGGAGTTCTGGCGAACAGGCTCACCGTGTTATTTAAATAACTGCCCCGTAGTGTGAGTTGTTACTCGAATGCCGGGCCATGGTGCCTTTTATATAGTATATGTTTGCCAGAACAGGAGTAGATTACATGTTTAAGATGCTTCAGTAGAGAAACATCGTCATCACAACTTGGGCTGTTCTTAAACACTTAACGAGGTCGAAAAGTATTTCGGTCTCTGCGATGCAAATGCCTATCGTAGATGGTGGCTGAGGGCTTAAAGTTTACTTGAGCATACCACATTGTTTTTAAAGAAAAAGATTCCACTATGTTAGACCCCTTCAGAGTATCCTGTTGATATATATATTTTTTTCGCTTTCAAAGGATTTGCCTGATTATGCATTCCGCAGTGAACGAACAGAAGGATAAGGAGAAGATTCCTCAAGCCTAGCGGTTCGAAATTAGAACGTTTTTAAGTATTTTATTTGCATTCGCTCAATTCGCCGTAATTTATTTTTCATCAGTTGCGAATGCAATTTCCTGTGTCTTAGCAGATATCGTCATCACTCTGCTGCAGTGTTAAGATCGTCTTCACTAGCCATATTTGATAGTTCCGACTTGGAACTCCATCATACCTAACAAGCCGATAGAGTTAACATTAGTCCGTAATCTATCGCAGACTAGGTCCGATTCAAAAACTGGAGGAAATGGAAAGAATTATTCTAGGGTCTGACCTTGTGAACTAGCAATCAATCCAATTCAAAGGTAGATGCTTAACCAACAGATCCATCTAATTTAAGGCTTATTTAAAAATAAAGAAAACATTGACGTGTCGCTGAAAAGTCCTCGAAAATCAGAATTAATTCTGAAATGAAAAAAAACACTTATTAAGCCCTGCAAAAGTCCTTTTGAATTTTTGAACTGCGTTACTTACTTTGGTGTAAGGCTTAATATCTGTCAGGTTGTTGGACGCTTCCATGAATGCTGACGAAAATTATGGCTAACATTTATGGAACCTTAACAAAGGCTTACGAAAAATTATTGACTACAAATATTGACACAAATCATCTCATCCATCCAGTGTTAGCGAAAAAAGCAAAGCTTGTAATGTGTAATGAACTTAGAAGGTTTATTTGGACGACAGTCTTAGGACAGTATCAGAAAATTATATTCTCATTCGGTAAAAAAAACTCCAAATTAAAATCTTGAAAGATTCGACCAACGCTCGCCTCTGCAAAAATATTGAACTGAATTAACAAAGCCATTGTGTGACATATCCACAATGGAAGGACTAAAGTAATCTCATTAAAGGGCATTCAACCTATCCTATCTGCAAAATGACTGGTCTTTATTACCCGTATATTGTCAATCACTTTCGTACTTCAAAGACACTGCAACAGACTCATCCCCCTCCTTCCGTGCTAACAAATTATTTCAAATGTTTTTAATGTAAGCTTAAATATAATCACAGGACGATCACGGCCAATAAATATTAACATGACATTCAAGAGCCACAAAATTTTATGGCAATGCATCAAATATAAAAAAAACTCTCGAACCAATTCGAATCCAGATTCTCTATGGTCATAACGAAAACAGCTTGAGACTTGAGTTCACTGACAGCAGCTTCCATATCCGTTTTTAACTTCTTATAAATTTCTGATCCTCAACCTCCTTTCCACTTAAACTGACAGTCTACTTAGGTACTTAGGCCAACAAAAAAAGTCCCATGTATAATGTATTAAAAAAAAAATGCGTTCTCCAATCGTCCCAATCAATACCAATCCAATACCAGAGACCCATCCCTAAAAGCTAAAGCTAGGATGTGGACATAACGTCTTGTATCTTGTTTGTGATAAAAACGCGCTGGTAAACACATTTCTTGTTTTTTTTTATTGTATTGGCCAGCTCACTCCTCTAGATGTCATCTGTCATAACATTTTTCTGCCACTTTAAACCATAATCGAGTGTATGTGTCCATAAAGGAACTCGTAATGGACCCGTTCAGAAGTCTACAAAAAATTAGGAAGGCGGCCAGAGCTCCGCTCCACTCCAATCGCAAATCTGTCGTCAAAATTATGCCAAACGAGATTCTTGAACAAATTCGAGGGGGATTCACATTTGAAATTGGATGGCGCTTGGACATTGGTATTCTGTCCAGCACAGAGGCCACTCACAGTGGATAAGCGTCTCCGAAAATAAGAGGACATTCAGTACAGAGAGGAGGAGTGGACGGGGGTACTGCGACACGAGAGTTTGTTTCCATTGTGTAATTCAATTAGAGATTTTTATTGAAGGATAAATTCCAATGCGCTATGTCTGGCGGCGGATAAACTCGTAATGCTAATGTATGGAACCAGATAAGTAGTTGCGAATGTCAGCAGATTCGTTACTTATCATCGGGCAGCGGTGAAGTTGACCGGAAAAGTGGTGGCTTCTGGAATCGTCGTCGTCGGGAACATTTATTGCCGTTTACTGAGTAATGGATGCGTAAACATTATCATTATATTTTCGAATTGATTTTTATTTTTCAATTTATATTTTATTTTGCTTGGCTGTATACGATATCGTTTCGGGCTAACGTTGATGGGTTATCTGAAATATGCTTTGCTTTGAATTCGAGATGGGTTTTATTTTCGATGATCTGTGCGAAAGGGGAAATCATAATTAAGATAGTTCCAAAGTGATTTTAGGGTAAACAATGTGGTTATGTTTTAATTTCTTATTCATTCAGTTATTCAAAACCGAGTCGAACTAGTTATTACGTTGATTGAATTTCAGTTCAATTCCTTTTGGTTGAGGAAGTAATCAATTTAAATTCCCTTGTAATATGTGAGGGGGCAAACATATTTCTTTGGCGCCATTCTGATTGTCAAAAGCCGCATGGCTAACGAGGGACAATATTGTTAGATAAATTTTCATTAAATAAAGAATTTTATTGCAGGAATACTCAAAATTGTACCTTTAAGAATTTTTGGCTCCAAATATCTTCACAGAATCATATACCTGCTTAAACAATATCAGGAGGTTCTTAATTCGAACGGTTTTGTTTTTATGTATATTTTTATGTTAGAAAGAGGGCACCTCAAGGGGGGTGGGGCAAAGCATAAATAATTCTTTACCACATTATTTAAGCAGAACTGCGGCTTAAATTTATCCGAGGCTTTGTAAGGTTGTAGAAGATATCATGAGTCTGAAAACATGAAATAGCCAACAAAAAAAAAGAATTCTTGTACACCGATTTTGGTCCCCCTCGTTATAATAAAACTCTTTGACAAACTTATTTAAAAAGTATATTTGTGGCAGTACATTTAAGAGCCAGGGGCCTACTTTCACCATTTGTGTGTGTGTCTTTTTTTTGCAAATGGCAAGGGGGATTGAAAAAGACTCAGGTTAATAAAAGAATAAATGAGTGAATATAATGACAAATACAGCAGGACAAAAAGTTGAACAAGTATTTCATAGAAGCTGACTTCAGACTGCAAATAGATCTCTACTTGACTGTTAAATATTACATCACAGATCGTTACTAAGCCAAAGCAAATATCTGCTGGTGAACTACATCAGCAGGAAAAAACTTGCCACAATTCTGACCTTTGGCGACAAAGCTGAAGAACCAGCGGATTGAATGAAAGAATTTTTTATTTTATTTCTTGTTTATTTTCACTTTTTACGTAAACATTTTTTTAACAAAGAAAAAACTCCTCTAAATTAATAAATATAGCAGAGAAAACCTACAACATACATGTATCGATGTGAGTATGTGTAATCTTAAATCAGCTTATGAGCTTCACCGCACAATGTACTGTATGAGACTTTTCTATCGGTGGTCAATAAAGAAGATTTTTTTTATGTTGGAACTTTAGTTGGGGTTCTGCATTCTTCACTTTTCTTGCTAAAATAAAAAAAAAAATTAAAAAATTGGTGGAGCAACAGCTCCTTTGAGGGCAAGGGTCTATAGTTTAATTTTTTGTGTGTGTGTCTTACTTTTTTCGCAAATGGCGGGGGTTGCACCTACCGTTTATTGCCGACTCCAAACGGCCCCAGTACCAAACAAACCAGATTCGATGGATCTATACATGTGGCCGGCAGAAAAGATGAAATTCGGGAACAGAGGAGAGCGCTTATATATGGTAGCCACATGGTACACCTGAACACTCACGAGATTTCAAAGACCATCGAATTTTTTCATACGTCAAAAATCTGAAAAAGGCAAAAACGCGCAACTTCTCACTATGGAAAGCAGTGAAATATATCAAACCACGCAATATGCAAAGACAAGCGTCTTAAAAAAATGTTAAAGTCTTAAAATTATTCAAATCTTTTTTAAAAAAATCTTGACGAATCGGTGAAAGTATCCGACAAATTTTGAATAAAAATTGTGACACTGTACTTTGGCAATAAAAAAATTACAAAATAACAAAACTCTTGATTACAATTTAATTACTGGATAAATCTTTAAGGATTTTCCAGTGAAGGAAAACAGAAACGAGTCCGAAATGACTGCAAAGCTCTTATACGACGCGTAATATTTTCCAATGGACAAAAAATAAATACAAAAAAAATTCTTCGTTGTCCCAGCGGCTGAAAACAATTTAGGTCCTTCATACAAAAATATAAAGAACTCCACCACGTCCTTACGACACTACCGTCATTAATACTCTTGCCAATCTGCTCGCTACGAATTTCGCAGCCAGTTCCATACTTGCAGAATGCGCTTAACATCTACCTGTGCTTGAGAGCGAGCAATCTAGACATACACAAATCATCTGGCCCCTATGGTATTTCCCTATAGTTCTGAAGAGTTGTTCTTCTACGCTGGAAAAAACCACTGCGTAAGCTTGTGTCCAGCCTGTCCCTTAACATTTTTCTTCTCCCTCTAATTACAAACCCATCGCGTCCCTTTTTTCTTAGGTCAAGGAAAAGCTGATAAATGGTCGAAATATCTTGAAAACTCCTTAATGACCGGCAATATGGTTTTCTTGGAAACAGATGCACAGGTGATTTGATGACCTATCTCACCGAAAAGTTGAATCAATCCATACATAATTTCGGCGAATCAAAGATATTTGCAATTGATATTTCAAAAGCATAAGACAGAGTTTGGTATCCGGCTGTTTCGTCGAAAATGAGTGCATATGGGATCGGTGACTGTCTTCTTCGATCGATTAGAAACTACCTTTTGAGTCGTACAATACAATTTGTATGGGACGGATTCAAGTCTCAAATTCACCATATAAATGCTGGAGTCCTCCAAAGCTCAGTTTTATCACCGACTCTCTTTTTAATTTTCACTAAAGATCTCTTGTGAATCATTCGTTTAATGATTCGCGTCCCTGCTCTTCGGACATCGAGCGACTACGTATGTTTAACTCATTAAATTCTGATATTGACAGCATAGTTTAACCGGTGCAAGCCAATATCACCCAGATATTATCGATGAATGCCACTTGCAACAGCTTTCAATGCTCGGTATGTGCGTCAATTCTTACCTTCGCTGCAATCACCACATATTCGATGTTGCTAAGAATGTAGCAAAATACTTAGGTTTGCTTACCGTTGCTAGAAATACTTTATCTCGTCTGACTTAGCTACAATTTATAAGGCTTTTATTCGGCCTGGAGTATAGCGCTCACATCAGGGCAGGTTTATCCAAAACCACATTGCACCTACTAGATAGAATTCAAAAGCGTGCGATAAAACTTATAAACGATGACAACATAGAAAAATCAATGTACTCGCTGGAACACCGTCGAAATGTTTCTTGATAATCGTTCTTGTATCTCTACTTTTACCACCAATGCTCCGACGATGAAACTTATTCCGCCCTTCCAGCAATTCACTTGAAACAGATACACTTCATCGAATTTAAATCGGTTTACCCTAAAGTCTACATTCGGGCATACTATGACAGATTCTTTTGTAGGCCGAACACTGCACCTTCAACAATTTAAAACCAATGTGCACTGGTACCTTCTTTCTATCCCTTTTACTTTTCATTCTGCTCGTGCTGTGTAAACAATCACTCTAAGGGAACTTCAAAAGCCTTGACCCCTTGCAGCGTTTAAAAAAAACCCTGACAACCGAATCAGATTCAGAATCAAACATTTGACGACTGCCTTGGCTTGCAGAATAATCAACGAATTCCGGGGAAAAACTATTTGTTTTAGTGCGCTCCTTCAAGTCCCTTAAGCATTTGTGAAAGCATGACATGCAAGCAAGCATGAAAGTAGGATCTAGAAAATAGACTTTTTCATATTAAACACCAGAATGATTACTCCTATTTTAAGGAGTTCTATTTACAAGGAAGTGTCCTTAGATCGGTATAATTCTCGTTAAACTCGAGCGATACATGTCCCTCGCAGAAAAAAAGGTTAAACACCCATCTACGCGTTCAATGATCAGCTGGCTTAAGTTCTAGAGTGAGTTGACGCTAAATACTTGTGCTTTCTGTGATCGACCTTAGTCTCTTCCTTTTCTCTACAGTTCTCTCCTCGTGAGAGGAACTACGTTCCGCAAAGTCACATCTATTTTCACGGAGCAGGAATTTCATGACTCTTTTCTAACGACCAACTGCTAATAGTTCTCTTTGATTCTGAATCGTGAATGGCTAATTTTTGTGCTAGTGTTAAAATTAGAAAGATATATTAAAAACCTGATCTTCATTTTATTGTGTAATTGCAACCAGAAATAAATCGCCATCGTATTTCTCATGATTTTCTTATCTTTTATTTTCAGACTACGTTGATTCTGCTCATTACGTTTGTCCAATCCAGATTAAACGTATCAAATGGCCATCCATTTGCATTCATGAATTATTAAACTTTGATTAGTTGGGTCTCTGCTCTTTGTATTAACCTTATTCATTTCAGTTTTGGTTAACAAAGAAAATCACTTCCTGTTTGCATGCTTTACTGATTAGGATTTAGTTGGATTGCTCGAAGCGTGTCTGTACTAATATATGTACATGTATGGCACACATCCATTTGTACTGCGTCCCATCTTACGTATTTCATGGGCACATGTTCATGTTCGCATATTCAACTCCTTGGAAATGGCAAATCTTGGCCACGTAGCCTGAGGCAAGAGAAATGACGGAATTGTGATTGCGTGACTTGTTTGTATACTATTCATACGAAACTAAATTGATCAACATGCGTTCAACTTGTAATAAATATTTACTTAAGCACTTTAGCATATGTTTTAGGGAGTCCTCTGCAGAAATATGGAAAATTGATTAAGCATTCTGATTTATGCGTTGATCAATTATCTCTAGCGAAACTAGAATCAAATAAGTACCTTGGTACATAAAACAAGCTGTAAGTCAATCTAAACCTGCTTTATGAAGAGAATTAACATGCAGAAGTTTGGACGAAAAAGTGCGCAAATCGAAATTTGGCCATTCACACAAAGGGTTCCGTACAATATTAAATGGGATATTCTAGTCTAGAAATTTAAAAAAAACCGATTCAAGAACCAGATAGCGACATTTGTTGCTGTTTGCATTTTAAATGAAGGCTTCATTTCTATTCATTTCTTATGGGAATGAAAATTGGCCTGGAAGCTCATTCATTTGCTGTGAAACGAGACAACGCCCGGATTGACCGCTCCGAGTTACGAGCATCCAACGCATCAAAGGGGGCCAGAACTGCTCGATATGAAGAGAGAAACGCGGAAAATAGTCGATGAAGGTCCGATGTATGAAGCAGGAATGGCAGACTGAAGAAATGTAAGTCTACAATATCATTACATGACTGAGACTGCAAAAAACTTTACGCGAAACTTTAACACAACATGTGTCAAAAAACCACATGTTTTTGTTTTAACATATTAGTATATAGATTTGATTATTAGTAATTTGGTTCCTTTCGCACTTTTTAGGTATAGAATCCGAAAAACCCTTTGGCAAACCAAGAATTTCGATTGTGAAGAAGAAGAGTTTTCCAATGGAACAACAGATTTGTTATTGAACTAAATTTGAGTCACCTGCAAATAAAAGGATGTGTAAGTCGTGTCCAGATATTGCCTTTGGCTCTTACGCGAAGTCTCTCATTATCATGCTATCCCAATGATATTGATAAGAGGACTTTACGGATCAGAGCGTTGATTTTCATCAGATCATAGACCCACGTCGCTGTACATGCCGTGTAGTTGTTCGTTGAACATTCCTTTTTTTCAAAAAAATTATTTATAAACAAATTTTTAATTAAAAAAAAAAAATCGGTGACGCTATAACGATTAAGCTTGTCCTTATAAATTCTGATTAAATCGATGGTCATCGATTAATATAGATTAAGAGGAAATTTAAGTCTAGAAATTTAAAAAAAATCGATTTTTTTTTTATATTTTCAAAGTTTAACTAATCAAGAATATATCTACAGGAGGATTTTTCAAAATTCAAATCATTTTGGAGATATCGGTATTTTGGCATCCAAACTGGTGAATAAAAAATCCTCAGCGCAAGGGATTACGCGTCCAGATCGACAAACAAAAAGGCGATTTCACGGCACAGGATGACACCAGTTTAAGGAGTGCATCAAAGGAGGCCAGAACTGCTCAATATGAAGAGAGAAACGCGGAAAACAGTTTTTTCGAAGTCGAGGAAGGTCCGATGTATGAAGCAGGAATGGCAGATTGATTAAATGTAAGTCTACAATATCATTTCATGACAGACTGCGAAATACTTTTCGTGAAACTTTAAACGCGTTTTTCTCGAAACTGTCTTTTTCAAAACAATACCCACGATTTCTCAGGTTCTAATGGACCGATTTACCTGATATTTGAAACTTTTCCGTAGTTCCGTAGTTTTGGTTTCAGATTGCTAGGAGGGTTGAAATCGTGGGTATGGTGACGTGCCATTTTTTTGAGACCCCCACTTCATCAACTGCTTATTTTTGAAATTTTCAACTTTTTTATTTTTTTATCTTTTTTCTGTATTCTTGTTATGTTAATAAATAACTAATAAAAAATAGATACTTAAAATATTAATTGCCTTTTTTTATGACGCTTCAAAAATTACATGAAATTCATACCTCTAGACTAGAATACCTCCTTAACGTAATTTTTCAAAGTTGTTGCGTTAGGACATTTCTGCCCCAAAACTAATATCAACCAATCTCGTTGATGATAACACATCTGCCGACCATCCAGAGTATGACGGAATGTTCTGGCGTTAAAATGTCTTTTTTCTTTCCTTTGGGATGGAACTCCAAAATTGGGGAATTCCGATTCCACAATTTGGACGTAATTTTATCCCAACATTCAACACCAGCAGCCTTGTTGAGTATGAGCTTTGAGAACGAGTGATTCTGCCTCACAGCGATAGGTTGCTCATCATCGCCTTTACGTGGTATGCACAAGTGATCTTTCTGGCATCGACTTAATTTCTACAAAATATTAAACCTGACTATTTTCTTGAACTGCATATTTTGTAAAATTTGCGATTGCGGTCCAGCGACATCGATTCACTTCATAACGATGACCGGGTATCATGGAATCGGGCAGATACTTGCAGTGCGCTCCAGTAGATTTAAGCTGATTGCTAAATCCGGACAAACAAAATGTTTGAAGTATCTTGCCATAATCACAACATGAGAAGCAATGTTCATAGTTTCTTCATTTGGGACCGCGGCGTATTCTTATGGATGTTGAGGTCTTGTAAACGTGAGATTGCCACGAGACAGATGTAAGTTTTGTTTAAATAGCTTAATCAATAACAGTACGTTATCGGAGGGATTATAAGAATGTAATTCAATACCTTTTATGCTACCAAAGATGTTTTCTTATCCGACCTTTGCGTTCAGGAGGAGATGAATTTTTCTTACGACTATGACAAAGCCACATTCTATATGTGTACATTTAGGGAAATAGCAAAATATCTACAGCTTGATACGGTGTAGCTCAGTTTCCAAAACACACCTTTAGTTCTCTCCAAGAGTATATATGTGCTTGTCACTTTCTTTAAATTTACCATATTGTCCATTCGATTGATTTAAGGAGAGCCTATTAATTTTATGTTTGAAAGTTTTAATATAATTTGTAAGAGATCTTATCAAAGCCTTCAGACAGTAAAAAAATCGTCATTTAAAACTTATGATTAGCAGTCGATACTATGAAGTCTAACTGGAGTGGCTCAAACACAAAAAGGAGTTAGAGAATATTTCATTTTCAAAAACCAATGCTCATTGTATCTGCTTCATAATCAGTATCGAATGTTTACAAATATTAGCATACTCGTTATTTACAATTTCCAAATAGAAGTTCCAATTGAAATTCCACAATCTTCTAACAACATTTATTTTCGTCGACCCAATCAATTTTATTCGCAACTTGCTTTTGCAGGAAATTCATTTAGCATCGAAAAAATTTCTTAAGAACATTATTCTCATGTTCTCGTCCTTTTTCCACATGCAACCGTTCATGATGGCAACCGAGTGCATTCAATGGGAAACATTTTGTAACCTTTTGTAAAAGTTTTATCCTGGAGCACGATGTTCTGAAAAACTGCTGCACTCCGTTTCACACCCCTCGACCTGGCAGGTCCCTATGGTTTTGTAAATTGTTATTTGTGTAGCCTCTGACAGTCGTACACAGTTCTTCGATTTAGAGCGGATTCCCTTTCGATAAGGGGAAACACGTTGACGTATTTTGCGAATTTATTTCTCAGCGGATTTCTATAGGTCGGCACATTTCCTCTTCTATCAAAAAGTGCTTTCAAGCGGTTAATAGGTGTTGGGTTCTGGCAGAAGTTTTTTTTTTCAATGCATTGGTTTAAGCAACAGAAAATGGATAAATATTGAATATATGAATTATGTTTTTTGAAATATTAGTCAACTTGATTTGACAAAAATTGAAAGGTATTGCACTGCACGCCGATATGTGCCAACGTTTCAATAGCGTTCTGTGAAATATTTTTGCGCTCTGTGTTCTTACAAAAATATTGATAAAAAAAGTGATAATATTATTAAAATAAACTAACTATTTAAAGTTTGCGAATCGAGTCTGCTGCTCAAATGAGATGCATTTTGCATCTTGGGTGAACCAACTCCACTTGACAAAATGTATGGTTTTTTACTCTACGAATGTAGATTGAGGGAGGATCCCCCTGTTCTCATTTTGGTTTTGATTCTTTCAGTAATTGGCGCCCAAGTTGGGCCCGGCTTGTTGATCTTCTGGTGCGATTGCTCATAAGATTTTATTTTAGTTTTGACTAAACATATAGTAAGAGGTTTGTAAAGAACGGTGACTTTTTATTTTTCTCGACGAAAATGTATTTATTTATCACTATCTATTTTGTTCCCTTCAAAATAATTCTCTTCATTCATACATTTATAATAGGGCTTGTTTTCGATCCTCGAAGCACTTCTGAAATGCGCTTTCGTGTATCTTTTCGGTCTTGAGAATAGGAAAAAGTCGCACGTTCAAAGTCCGGTGTAGGCAGTGACTGAAGCATGACTATGTTTCAATAATATGCGATCAGGTGCATTATCAAACAAAGTATGTTTTGGCGAAGTGAATTGACTTGAGCTACAAGGTATATAACAGGTCCATTTAATTCTCATTTGAACTGAGATCACAAGAAATGCTACCAAAACTTAGACAAATAATGGGATCTCGGAAATACTGAAGTCTCTTTCAAGCAGAAATAAATAGAAATGTTTTGCAATCAATTAAATCTAAAGCTACACTTGAAAGAATATTAATATTTAATAGAGGTAAGGTTTGTTAGATCGTATTTAGAAAATAATCCTAGAAATAACTCATCTGATTTCAAAAATTCTTTCATGAAAACATTTTCAGGTTGTACATAGCCTGTATATTTTTACTTTAAATAAAAGAGCCTGTCGCGGCGACCAATTCGGAAAGTCGACGAAAAAACTTTCAAGCGAAAGTGCTTCTTTAAAAGCTGCTGTAAAGCCGTAAAATGTCTACATTCGTGCCATAAAAACAACATTTGCGGGAAGTTTTAATATGCCTCTTTCATTTAAAGAAAAAAGCAACCGAAGCGCATTAATTGCTTACCGAAGCTTATCCGGGCTATATTATAGACATAGGTAAGAATGTGTCAGCGGTGGTTTAAGCAGTTCAAAGATGGTGATTACGACACGGAAGACAAAGAATGCCCCGGCCAGGTGAAAAAGTTTGAAAACCATGAATTGGAGGCATTGCTCGATCAAGATCCGTCACAAACGTAAGAAGAACTTGCAAAATCTCTTGGCGTCGCTCAGCAAACCATTTCCGATCGTTTGAAAGCAATGGGAATGAGCCGAAAGGTAGGACATTGGGTGCCGTATGAATTGAAGCCACGAGACGTCGAACGCCGCAAAAAGAAGTCTTTTTTGCATCGAATCGTCACTGGTGAAGAAAAATGAGTACAAAAGTCGGGCAATGTATGGATACCCCGGACATGCCTCAACATCGACGGCCGTTCAGAATATTCATGGCCTGAAGGTTATGCAGTGCATTTGGTGGGACCAGAAGAGTATTGTGTATTATGAGCTGCTAAAACCGAATGAAACAGTCACAGGCGAGGTCTACCGACGACAATTGATGCGTTTGAGCCGTGCAATGTTGCAAATGTCGTCAAAACTTACCTTGAAACGCTCAAATGGGATGTCCTACCCCACCCGCCGTATAGTCCAGACCTTGCGCCATCCGATTACTATCTCTCCCGATCGATGCAACATGGCCTGGCTGACCAGCACTTCTGTCATTTCGATGATGTCAAAAAATGGATCGATTCGTGGATTGCGGACAAACCGGTCGAATTTTTCAGAACAAGTATCCATGAATTGCCAGAAAAATGAGAAAAATGTGTGGCTAGAGATGGGCAATACTTTGAATATTGAATTTATATCTATTTTTCCTCAATAAAGGATTGATTTTTGAAAAAAACGACATTTTCAACCGGTAGTCCTATTATTATAAAGAACAGGCCTGATTACTGCGCCTTGAGGTGCACCTGCTTTATAATATTGTAAGTCAGAGGCGGAGCAACCAAAATAAACTTTGAAACACCGTTTGTTAAGAAACCTCTGAACAAGTTTTATGAGGTAGCGAGGAAAGCCAAGGATGAGCATTTTGTGTATAAAACCCTCATGACACATGTCAAAATATGTTGTACAACGTCGAAAAATTGTACAAGGCATTGGCAAAATATGTCCGGGTTTTGAAGAGACCACTATCAAATGGAATGCAATGGCAAAATAAGTGTCGGCGATCAACATTTTCGAAGCTGGCAATATGTCAAATCTGTACAAACTAAGCGGGGTAATTTTGTAAACGAAGCCAACGAGACATATGGTTTTTTAGTTACTTCTACGGCACTACGAGTATGTCTGCCCCCATAAAAATAGTTCAATGCTCAATGCACACTAACTCTAACAAACAAGGTTGGTAGTCTTATAATAGCTGCAATTCACCTCACCTTACTTATGCACCCTTTCTAAAAATATTCACTTCATTTAGGAGCCATTTGAAAAAAAACATTTAAAAATAATATTCAGCCATAACATGATAAAAATTCATTCAAAATTCCGCAACATTAGTCTCTAAATGGCCAATTTCCATACACCTTTTATTGTAAACGCGTAAAAGACTTAATGAATATTGTTCCTCTTTTTTTTATTTTGTTTAATAAAACTCATTGTCTGCGTTTGCGAATTTTATTTATGTCATATATCTGTTTATTTAATGAATGCGTGAAGTAAAAAAAATTAAATAAAACACTCCCAGTTCGCCGTCAATGTTTTATTACTTTTTTAGCATTCCTCACACAAACATGCATAGATAGTTACACAGCCATAAATGATGCGAAAGAAAATATTTTCATTTCTCGTCAATGGGATTATAATGAAATTCCTTCATTACACTTTGGCACCAGTGATATTTGTTATGCGTCTGAATACACCCAACGCCCAACTCCCAAATACAAACAACTACGAGGACGTATACAGAATCCATGTAGCCATGTCGGGAATAAAATTATCCGAATATATTAATGCCCCGGGACGAAATGCCAACCAAAACATAGAGCGCGACTCCCGCATCAAGTATCCTGCACCTCAAGTCATCAAACGTCCGAAATGTGTTCATATCATGCCACCAAAAAAAAAAAGAAAAGCATCGGTCGGTCGGTCGGTCGATGGTAAGGACGATTTCCGATGTGAGGTACGTTCGTTCGCATATTTGCGCCAGGCAATGACAGGAAAATATTTTCTAAACAATCCCTGGTGGGTTACCTATCGCACATTCGCCGGATATTTTAGTTGCACGGTCCATTTCAATGAACTCTCGCCTCGTGCTCGTTCCAAGAATTGGCTCATTGCCGGCAGTACTCGTAGTCCCCTAAGTTGTATTGCCAGTGTAATTTCGTTATCCTTGCTGCTAGACCAGCAAAACCGAACAGAAACGCGACCCGATGGTCTGTCATGGATGGACACGCTAAATTGAATTGTTGTGTGAACGAGAGGAAACATGAGGTGGCAGGGTTGTCTCTTCGGTACGTGAACGACGTACAGCTCCTGCTCCAGAATACAATTCAATCGGGATAGCTGCGCTCTCTTGCGGTAATTTCAGCTTAGATCGTATATATAGAGAAACGACAAGTGGCGCGGCGGTTCTTTTTTGGCATGGTCGGATTCTCGGGGATCGAGCAAATATTTAAATTGAAGAGGACCAGACTACCCTTAACATTGGATTGTAGCTTCAGTATTGTTGCTTTTTAATTTTCCCATTAAAAAGGGTGCTCCACTTTGATTCGTTGCATGCCATACCGCCCCAGATTGCATTTGGGCTTGCAGAGGATTAAGTTCATTCTCTTTGGCCAAACGGACTCTACACAAGAGAGACTACAATGCGACCTGATAAGTTAATGACTTTATTTTTGGCGCACACACACACACACACACCACAAAGAACGAGAGGTGCATCGTGGTCGGTCCGCAGGAGGCTATGAACCAAGTGAGGCAATTACCAGGAGGTGTATGGTGTTGTTTTAGCCCAGTTGAGAGGCTACGTTTTGGTAGTGCTGCAGCATCCGGCAATTACTACCAAAGAGAAGCGGGTGAATTCTGGGTAAAAAGCATACACACACACACACACAGAGACCAAGCTGAAAGCTTGACATTGAAGAGGTAGGGAGCTGGTGTTGTCCTATTTTGAACTAAAGATACTCGTACTCTCTCTACGGTCAGTGGCAAAGGAATTAGCGAAATCCAAATAAGCATTTTAATTAATTTGCCAAATGGCCTGGCCAGGAGGGATCCTTTTAGAAATTTATGTAAAGCATACGAGTGCATGCTTAGATGAGGGTTCGTGTAACGAAGCCATTCATCCGGCCCCAAGTGCCAAACTTGCAAAAGTGCAGACAAAAGTGTTTTCGTTTCGGAACTGACATAACATCCAACGAACTAAATTTAGACGAAGAGGAGAGGTTTTGTAGAGAAATATGTACCATCAGAATGGCGAATAAATATGTTGCCATTGAGCTTAATTGTTTTCGAATTATTTTGTATGCTTCGAGAGGAGGATGCTTAGATTCTCTAGGAGGATCATATACTTTATTTTAGGAAAAGTGAGTTGCTGCATTATGTAATTGCAATGAAATTCTTATGTACAGTAAAAATCTTGAAAATATGGTTATAAATGCTCCGAGTGTGTGTATAGAAACGTGTGCGAGTGCTTCGAGAATTATACCATACAAAATGTGGTCAAACCGAGGGGATTTTATTACGCAGCTGAAAACCTTAGGAATTCCGCAGTCAAAGTCAAAATTTCTAAGGAACACATAACTCGTTTATTCATGAAATTGTATGGGAACTTTCACTACCCACTTGATCAAGAACAAAACCTCCTGAGCCGTTAACAAATTTCAATCTTACAATCTGTCAAACTTACCTATCATGCTACAGAAAAACAGATAATAGAAACTTCAAGAAATATTTGTCCAACTTGTATCTTACTAAACGTTCTCAAACGCATTGTTGATGCCCCTATTCGAAACCCTCAAGCCGAAACTTCCCTATTTAAAACACAGATCTTGCTTCCTTCGCGGGCACCAAAAGGAAAAAAAAATACATCCTTGTAGAAAGCCAGACCATTCAATCAGGTTGAAGAGCTTCTAAGAGGGAATATGCTGACCTAGATGCAAAGTTCAGCAGCTGACTGGTGCGAAAGCCAGTTCTGTCTCTGAGTGGCAGTTCTGAAGCTTAATTCGTACACACTCTTACCTTGATCATTGTTATCCATTTGATCAATATGGTCGAGCCATTGAAGTGGATGCGATGTGAAAATTTGCTATATTGTTTTCTTGAGGGGTCCGAAGCAACACTGGTAATGGTCAAGTTGTGTGTTGCAAGGCAGCTTCAAACGTTCATGCAATAAATTGATCAACGACGTTGGGCCCGAATTTCGTATTTTAAACTTCCCATCAGGAAGTGCTTGTAATCGGCCCGTTTTTCGAAATTCAACATTTTTACGCACGAACTTACGTTTGTGCGGATTCTTTCGTACAGCCTAACTAGAGAACAAATCAAGATGTCGAAAATAAATTGGTTTCATTCGAAGCATGTGTGCATGAAGATCACCAGAAAAGCTTTTGTTTAAATTCCCACAGGGTGCTTTGAATTTAATGACGAAAAAACTGCCAAAAAAGGGACAATTTCACTTCTTCAATTAAAATCAATTTAGTTTTCCAATAAAATAAGTTCAAACTTAATTAAATGTATAGTTTACAGCTACCTCTTCAGATAAAAAAATATGCATAAATATATACACTGCCGTTCATAAGTTTCCGGACAAATTCATATAAATTTTTTTTGTTCAATTTTAATGCCAAAGAGAGGCACCAGTTTTTTTGTTCAAAACCTGCTCGGCTGTAGCTTAACGGTTTTTTCTCGTTTTAATATATAAGAAAAAGAAGCTCATGGCGCAACTTACATGAGGCAATTGTATTCAAAAAAAAAGTATCGAGAGAAAGCTAAATGACAAAGTTAAAACACAGGGCTAAAACTGCATTACTCGTATATTGCAAGGAAGATCATAACATCCGATTTAGTTTGTTTATCCCTATTGTGGTTTCTTATCATGAACCCAATCCTAGAGGTATTTCCAAAAAATGACACATGGACAATAAATCTCTCAAAATCGGCCTGGAAACAGCTATAAAAATGTGCAAAGAAAATTTGACTGAATGTGGTCCTCTTAAGGCCATATATTAACCAGAAGAAAAAGATCCTATGTTGAGCAGATCGCAGCTCGGACGGAAGCGGCGGACGAAATCTCAGGACTGAAATTATGTACTTTTGAGCCCTTTCAAAAGCGACATAAAGATAATCACGACTTAATATTCCATGCAATGGCTTATATCTTCCAAAAAAAATCAATCTAACAAATTTTCTTGATTAGAAATAATTCTGAAAGTACATGAAGTTGAGATAAGCGGTCTTTCACAATATTTATATCGAAACAATTTAAATTCTGCGAACAAAAAAAAGCAAAGCCTGGTCACAAATTTCCCTTTGCTCATTTCAAAACAACTTTTTAAAATTCTTTTCCCTATAAAAGGATTAGTAATAGTAATAATTTGTGAGTGATGTTTCAGTGACAGTTCAGCACAAGTTTTAATAAAATGTTTTTTGTAGGTGGGAAAGTTTGCGAGGAATCAGATAAATTTTAAATCCAGAAACAATCCAGTATCAGTTATGATTGGCGACCCAGCTTTTGATCATGCTCGAAATTAAGTTTGATTCACCATGCAGCTGGTACTCAAACGTTTGTTTCTCTGAATGACCGAATGGAATAAATACTTTATTTTCAGTTTCACGTCCTTGATTCTGGTTATCTACGAGGCTAAAAACAAGTTTGATGATAGCGCCAATACCGACTAAAAACCCTTTTCTAAACGCTTCTTCATGCAATGTGACGCCTCGTTTTCCAATGTTGATAATGTGCTGTTCCAAATGGTTGCAGTTGGCAACGAGCGATCGGAAATAGATCATGGCGGACCTTGTAATGTGGCTTTTAATGTATCATCAGAGGTGTGTTCAAAGTGTCTGCTACTATTTCACTCATCCATATGGAGGAGCTCAGACAAATCCTGCATCTTCAATAGCACAGCCTGAAAACATTAGTACCTTTAACCTTGACGTTTGTTTCTATATTTTTGGCCAGGGGATAAGGGACTAGCTACCACCACTATAGTCAGTATCAACATAGGTAAATATTGGCTAGTGCCCGAAACTGGGCACCCCCACCTGCCTCATGCCATTTGGCAAGATAGCCACAGATATCGGAAGACCCTCGCAAGCATGTTCATTCAAACACTGTCCACAAATACTCTTAAACATTTACATATAACAGAGTTCGCACAAAATGTAATACTTTTGAAACAAGGCTTTATAATATTTGATAATTCTGACTGTCTGATTTATAACTTTTTATTGAAAAATTTGAAAAACACTATAAATTTGAGCTAAATCTTCCAAACATTGAATAAGACGATATCAAATCATTCGTCCCAATTTGAGCTCAACCCACGGAATTCAATTAAGACCAAATACATCTAAGTTTCTCAAACCACTAAAAAAAAATCGTGCGTTCTTCTTCCAATTCTTCGACTCGCTCTGTGCAACTTGCATTAAAAGAGTATTCATAACCTCTTGAGAGCGAGCAAATTATAAAACAATTATCTTCACGTCCAGTTGGATACTCTAAGAGGGATGGCCGTGTGCTACTATGTGCCTACAGAAGACTGGCTAAGATTTTGGGTTGTTGGTCCTGTATTTTTATTGTTAGCAGCAGACGATGCTTTCTTTGAGTCGTGTATTGCAAGCCATGGACAGCCAGCCAGCTTCAACATGAAGCTCGACAAGATTTAACTCGTACTTTCTCCAAAATGTTTTTGCAACCTATGTAATTTCTTACAGCCAAGACGCAACTCATAATACGAGGTCACAAAAGTTTTAATCTCGTCCACAACATTTTCAAGCTATGCATGGTTGCAAAGTCTATAGAAGAGCATGAGAAGCGCGCGATCGAGGATGTTTAGAGATTAAGAAACAGGTTCGAAAATTCTACCACCAGAGAAAACAATTATCCCAAGATTACAGACCCCAAACCAAAGCTTGCACAGTGCAAAATTGAAAAATCATATTACAATTGCAGTCAATACTGAGGACATGGATTAACCACTTGTGCAGACTGTACAGCGGCAACGAAGAATAAACCTCCGCTGGCAGGCAGCCTGAATGATTCGATCATTCGACGACGCAGGCTAACAGCGCCTACCCGACCTAGACGAAGTAAAGACAGCAATAACATATAAATACATGTTTAAGTCTTATAAAGCCGCCTTAGCTATAGAACTTTTCAATGCGGCGGCAATGACACAATAAAGCATCAAAGATGAATGAAATTTCAGTATTGTTTGCCCAATCATACAAAAAAGGAGACCATCTAAGCTGTGCCAATTATAGAGGTATCAATCTTTTAAATGTTGCCTATAATCCTTTCCCGCCGTAAATGTTTGAAACCATTCATCAGCAACCTGATAGGTAAATATCAATGTAGTTTTCGACAAGAAAAGTCCACCAAAGAATTAATACAAACATTTCGGCAGATTTTGGAAAAAAAGCACGCACCATATTTTCATCGATTTCAAGGTTTTGGTTTCTTTTTGTCACAAGAGACGAGATGTATGAAGCCATATCTAGGTTTAGCATTCCATCCAAGGTCGTTCTTTTGTGCAGGAAGACGATGGATAACTCAATTAAGCTCCATTAAGGTCGAAAAAGACGACATCATTTTATGTCAAACAATGCTTAAGGCAACAATAGTGCAAAAGTCCCGTGTAAACACAAGACTCGCATAAGCCAAAGATTGATAGGGAACGTAGCTTGATGTCAACAGTGCGTTCATAATAGAATGTTAACATAGACAGCTATAACTTTGAGATAGTGAGGAACTTTGTCTGCCTAGGCTTCGCTGCAAACACAGATAATAACACGAATAATAAACGAAAAATCCCTTAACGCTAAGAAAGCAATTATGTAATGCCCTTCCTCGAAGAATTTAAGTGTGCCTCTATAAGAACTCTATCATCCCCGTCCTATTATATGGTGCAGAAGCGTGGACACTTTCAATTGGGGATGAAGGAGACTTCGGTAGTTTAGAGAGAAAATTGTGAAAAAATAATATTAAATTTCCAAATCTTTTTTTTAATGGTTCAAAGTTGAAAAAAATATGTGTTTTATTTTTTTGATTACAATGCATTTGTCTAGGGAATGAATGATGTTTTCACATTTGCACCTTCAGTTTTTTTTTTATCTTGAGATGGAAGTTCAAGGTATGGGCAGGCCTACTCGCACACAAACAATTTTTTTTATAGTTGTGATAGCTATGTTTATGTGGCGATTCCCTGCAACTCTGTGAAAAGATTTGCGTCACAATTGCTGAGAGACTAGGTACCTCGTACCAGTGTTGTAGCCTCCGGCAAGTCTTTGTTTTTCGAGTCTTTCTCCTCCGCATCTTTTTATGAATTCTGTAGACATTTTAAGGGCTCTCTGTAATATTTCTCTTCTTTGTTGTCTAGCGCAATTTTTTTAGTATTTTACAGTCGGAGTCTATCTTTAATTCGAAGTGATCTGAGTCGGTATTGGCTCCAAGTGTCAATAAGTCGATTTGGTTGTCAGTTTGTCTGAATAAACAATTATTTTTGTACAGAACATTTTGTGAGGGTTACTCATCGACGAATTTTGCCAACGATCTTGAAGTATTGTTAGGACACATGCCTTGTTGCAATGCATCAATTTTCCTCAATTAAAAATTGTCAGATGCCACTATTTGCAAAAGTTATACCATTTTGCCCACTTTGCTTCATCCGAAATCAGTATGGGGACCATATACCCTAATAAAAAGAAAAAAACAAATTACTGCTTAGATCTTGAAAGGTTGTGAACTTTTAATGACTCAACATCAACGTCTGCAGACCGCAAATAATAATTCGATAGAACTTTCATTCCAAACACAGCCTACTGCATATCAGAGACGCGACTTTATTCCAAAATTGCAATTCATCATTTGCACTCGACACAGATAAGTTTTCAGCTCTAAGTATATCAACTATACTCGTACAAACGACTTTCTAAAGATGCCTTCAATGAGAATTTCTCGACCGAACTTCCTCCGAGTTGCGTATAACTTTCTCAAACTAACACTCACCTAAAAAGTACAGAGAGCTATGAAAATTTTTGCTTAATTTCGAGTTTTTCCCTCGTAACAAAGTCACAGTTGTCGAAGAAACTTAAGATTCAAGCAAAATTTTCCAACGCAAACTTTTTCACTTAACTTTAAAGTTATTCCGTCTCTGTAGTTTTTGGTACCCCGTCCAGGATCGTTGTGCAACTCTCTAGTGTTTTATTAACAAACTGGCATCACCTCTTCGTATCTGCTTTTATGGAGGCCTTGTTAAATAATTTCGTGGTGCCGAAAAGTCTATAAACTTTGTCTTCCAGCTTTCAAATGTTAAATGAAACACTAATAATGGAAGGGAATGAAATTGTGGATACAACGACTGCGTATCCTTTCCAAATATCCGCGTGTTGGCACTTTAAAAATGAGTAGCGCCCTCGAATTATTTGTGCTCAAATGTGTATAGTTTCCTTAAAAAATCAAAGTTATTCCGGAATGAAGTTTGTTTAAAGGTGCCGATATCCTTACTGCTTAGGTTAAGCCTTTTTTCCTCGTAATTTACATATCTGCCGAAGATAGTTGTGGAAGAATTTCTAGGTTATCTGAGCCCCTTCATGCATAACAATAAATTATATTTTTTGAAGGTCAGCATCAAAAAACAAGGTCTGCAGACTGGATTTGTCGGTATGGAGACAGATTTTGGTTGTTTTCGTGTAAAGTTGGCAATATTTCAGGCTAACATGGCGGTTAATCATGGGCTGCTGCGGAACCTCAGCTACTTTTTATGTGTAGCCAAAGTGTAAGAGCGCAATGTGGTTCGATTGTTGAAATGCAATAAAACTGTCATCGCTGGCAAGAAAGTAACAATTTATAGTTGGAAATGTCGCAGCCAAGAACTGAAAAAAAAAACAAAACATTGCCTCTACAGCCAGAGGTTGGATGAATGAAATATTAAAGAAAATTTTCAAAAGAGCACTTTCGTAAATTTAAGTAGTTAAAGTTTGGTGAAAGTTTTTAGTGTCCTGCTATAAGTGTAAACTTTAGGATTGTCGGATAAAAGAATGATTTTCAAGAGTGGAAGTTAAATGTTGTCGCGGAAAAGACACACGCACTGTGACTTATTATAATTTCAGTCCGAAAACGGGCTAGATTTTAAGGCTACTCGTATGTGGTACAATTTCAAAGCGCTTTCAATCCATCATCGGTGATCTTTGATAAGTATTTCGAAAGGCATTTAGAAAGATATGCTTTTCGCGTTCCAGTTCAATTTGAATTAAAAATCATACTTCGTCCGCATAGATTTGGTGTTTGAAAAATTGTTGAATACCTTCATTCTAATCTACTATTCTTAAATTCGCAGCTTGCGAACACCCTGGCTAATTATTTGTCCAAACAATATTGTCATCCCGAACGTTTTTATAGAACTTTTTTGAATTCTTAAGGGGGTATTCTAGTCTAGAAGCATGAATTTCATATAATTTTTGAAATGTTATAAAAAACAGGCAATTAATATTTTAAGTATTCATTTTTTTTTATTAGTTATTTATTAACAAAACAAGAATACAGACAAAAATTAAAAAATAAAAACAGTTGAAATTTTCAAAAATTAGCAGTTGATGAAGCGGGGGTCTCAAAAAATTGGCGCGTAACCATACCTACGATTTCAACCCTCCTAGCAATCTGAAACCAGAACAAAACAAGATTATTAATCGAGAATAATGTCGCAATGTCTGGAACTATGGAAAAGTTGGAAAGATATTTTTTCACAAAATGGCGACTGCCTGAAAAAAATACAATTTTTGTGCCATTTTTTTTACTGTTTCGAATTTTGAAAAAAAAAAGTAATAGAAACTTGTGGACATAGACAAGTCTAAAGAGAAGACTCTCTACAATTTTCAGGTAAATCGGTCCAGTAGAACCTGAGAAATCGTGGGTATTGTTTCGAAAAAGACAGTTTCGAGAAAAACGCGTTTAAAGTTTCGCAGTCTAAGTTATGAAATGATATTGTAGACTTACATTTATTCAATCTGCCATTCCTACTTCATACATCGGGCCTTCCTCGACTTCGAAAAACCTATTTTCCGCGTTTCTCTCTTCATATCGAGCAGTTCTGGCCTACTTTGCTGCGTTGGATGCTCGTATCTCGGAGCGGTCAATCCGGGTGTTGTCTCGTTTCACAGCAAATGAATGAGCTTCCGGGTCAATTGTCATTCCCATAAGCCCCATCATTTTTAAAATAGGAATGAAGCCTTCATTAAAAATAAAACAGCAATAAATGTATAGTACATATGCATATGTACGTCCACATGGTTTCAAGGTTAGGACGTAAGTGAACACTAAATATAAAAGATACAAGTCTCCTTGGGCTCTTGTATTACAATATATACAAAGGACAAAAGGTTTTACTGAGAAATAAGGATTCAGGTAGACGGAGAATCCCTAATGTCTTTTGGTCTATTAGTTCCGGCCGAATCAGTTTGGATGCCATGTCAGCAAAATACCGATATCTCCGAAAATAATTTGAGTTTTGAAAAAAAGTTAAATTTTGAAAAGAAAATTTTTTTTTTTAATTTCTAGACAAGAATATTCCCTTTAACTTTTCCGTACAAAACAATTAAATGTCTCTTACCGTAAAGGCAGCGCTCGCAATAAGCTCAATCGCTCGATCGTTTATGCATCGACTTAAGTAACATAAATGGTCGCGACGAAAGGCCCTTTTAAACTAAGCGGACAATGTACATATGTATAACCTATGTCCATCCTGAAAGACCTTTCCAACTACTGTTGAAAGAATTTTTGAAATCGAATGTGTAGTTAAGAAGTTGTCCTGTAATTGTAAAATTTTTGTTCTGGCTCCGGCTCTAGGACGAGGTCATTTAAGCACATTTCGAATGTTGTACTCAATCAACAAGGTTCTGTTTGGTTGGTTTTTGTTTTCGACAGGAATAAATCGTGAGGAGGACCTGTCGATATCACAGAGTCTTGACATTAATCGGTCGGAAACAAAAATTGTCGTACCACCTTATTCTGCAAGCCGAATTGCATCGACTCGCGAGCAGGAAAGTCAGCAAAAAGTGTCACAACTTTGTCCAAAGATATAGCCGTCCAAGGTGACCATGAAGTTACTCTAACTGATTTCAAGAATGATGAGTTCATAAACATAGCCAGCCAAGTTGAAATCTCTCCAAAATTGGTGGACGTCAATACTGAGCTGCAAAACTCGACAAGTCCCATTTTTCCGCCGTTCATAACCCTCTTTTCTGCAGCCGACTTAGTTAGTTGAGTTTGTATTAATAAAAATATACTTCCAAAGTCCTGAAATCTACCCATAAATTAAGTGACACTCAGCTTCCCTATTCACAACATTGTTCTTCTTGTCAAGTTGACGGCTCGCAGGCAGGATCATAATTCTGATGGAAAACTTTTTTTCCAAGGTCCGTGAAATCTGTTCTATTTATTTATATCGTTTTTGGAATTGAAATTTGTTCCTAGAAAGATCGGTTGATTTACTACCTCAAAATTGTTCCTGTCCTCTGAAAAATTTTATCCCACTGGTATTGGCCGATTTGTGAATTCTTAATGTCCGTCGAACACCTAAACAGAGAGTTCCGTATGCCTATTCTTTTTTTAAACAGAGAGTTCCGTGCGCCTTCTTTAAGGCCTAAAATTAAGTTGCGTTTTAAGTTTTTTTTTTTTTGAAAACCGTCCTTCACATATTTTTAACTTCATATGATTTTTATTATTCATTGTTATACTGAGTATAGTAGAACAGATTTTGTGAACAGGCCAATTGTCTGTCTACCCAATACGGCACGGAAAATACGTTCCGTTGGCACACTTTAGGTACGGAACCCTAAAAGGGCCTTTTTTGTTCGCCCAATGAACGAAAAAAGATACTGTATGCGATCTTAAGCAGAGACTAGGCGATTGGGGTGAGAGTAGTCCTCCTGTACCTGAAACATGCTAAACCAATATCCTAAAACACAACTTTCTAGAATAACAATTAAAAAAAAACCTGCGTATTCAGTGAATGCAAATAAGTAATGGAACAATTGAAACCAAAATGCTTCTGCCTTCGAAACACAATCTTCCAATTCTTCTCCTTATCTGCCTGCTCGTTCTGCATTATATGAGTAGAAAATGAAGTTGAGTTTTGATTTTTTCCATATCCTTTCCGATTCAGCAACTCCTGCAACTGCTGATCATTGACAAAATTGCCTGCACATTGACGGAGAAAGCGGGTGTTTGTTGTGAAGCTGTTAGATTCGTGTTCATAGAATTTTATAGTTCGGAACTGTGGCACTATAATGATTTCAAAATCTTCCTGTGCCTGGTTGTAAGGGCTAAAAATCGAGCGACAAAACTTATCGGAGACAAAAAAATGCCCACTCAGTCGTCGATCGTTTCACTCAAAAGCCGTGCTCCAAGATATTAAGCAGCTGCATTCCGCTCGTACAACATTTTAACCTCATCCGATTTTGGAAGTTCAAATATTTTCTAAACCGGTAAACGTGACAGTACCAGCCACGAAGTGTATCATTATAGGGGCATTACGCCTGAAGGCGCGTAAATTATTGATCTATCAAAACTTGGACAAGTCTCAGCAAAGTTTTTTTTTCAGAAATAAAAATCAAGGCAAATATCTTTAAATACAACTCATAATTTATTGATGACTTGAGAGCGGGTTCTGTTCACACAGATCCCCACAATATTAATTTTTAAATGATTTATTTCAGTACACAATCAGATGAGGTCAATCCTGTCGATCAATATACTAGTACATTGACAGCAAGGATGGCAACTACTGGCAACCTTAAACGGAACACAGTTCCAGATACTACTCCTTGGCCTATTAACAATGTTTGAACTTGTTAAAAAATGAACAATGAAATATCAATAAATAACTAACAACATAACCTTACGTATACGAATACTTTACGCGAATAAATAAAATGGACGACGGACGTTTTAAAAAAAAAAAACAAAAACAAAAATTAACTAGCTCATAGGTTCGGGTTGTGTGTGTGTGTGTGTGTTGAAATGAGTTATTTGGATTCTTCTGTGGCGTCCGACGATTCGCTGGAATCCGCCTCGATGGCTTTGGTTGAGTTGGAGCTTGAAGATTGCTCCTTTTCGCTGGCATCTTCGTCTTGATGCACATCGACATCGGAACGGCTCTGCAGCTGCGGCGTTGTCACTTGGTTATTGTTTTGCGGCTGCTCTATCGCAGTGAGGATAGACTGGAGAAGTCCTTGCGATAGAACTTCCTCATGATTTGTCTGACCATCGTTGTGCGTGGTCGTCTCTGAGGGACCTGATGATTGAATTTGAATTTGATATGGCGATGGTTGTTGGTTCTGGACAGGTATGGAGACAGATTGGGATTTCTGTGCCGAGATAACATTTAGACCATCCAGACCGGGAAGACTATCAGAACTGACCTCATCGGGCAGGGAAGTAACACTCGATCTCTTCGATTCGTATGCAATAATATCTAGGCCGCCGCCGGTTGGGGATGGTGGCGGAGGTAGTCCATAATTGTTGGATGGCCTGCCGACGTTTTGTTCTTGGTAAATGGGAATTGCTTGTGGCTGCTGCTGTTGCAGTTGATAGTTGGCACCGACTAGGTTGGGTCCGTGCCCACAATCCTGGGGTTGATTGAATCTTGCCTCCTGTGCGAGAGGCAGTCCTTGTTGATGAATAAATTGCTGTCCATTGATGAAGGACGTGGCGAAGTTGTTGTTATTATTGCCTCCGTGTTGGTGTTGGTGGTGACTTGGTCGTTGAGGCGGTAGGTATTGTTGCTGCAATGGCGATGGAACTGGCAGTGGTCGTGGTGGAGGAAGGTACTGCTGGTTGAAGATGTTGCCTCGCTCCTCGTCTCGGTAATTCTGTTGGTATTGATTTTGGCCCTGTTGATGGAATTCGATATTCACTGACTGCTGTGAGGTTGGGGGAGGTAGTTGCTGCTGCTGTGGTGGACCATATTGGGTGGATGGTTCGGCGATTTCCTTTGGTGGTGGAGGAATGTAGGTTCCTGGTTGATTTGGTGGCTTAACTCCAAATTGATCCAAATGCTGAACGGTGGCACCAATCGATTCCAGGAGTCCCTGAGGTACTGGTGGTCGATAAGTCACTGGCTTGCTGGGCGGTGCCAAACCATTATTCAACCAAGGACGTTGATTGCCGGTTTGTGTGCCGTAGAGGATTCCAAGATTTCCATTTTGTGATGAATAGCTAGTGCTGCCTTCCGAGTGGTGAATGATATTGTTTTGGAAGCCACCGTCCCCGCTTGGGGGTAGACCATAGGAGTTGCTAGGTGGCAGTAGATTTTGCGATCCTCCGTTGAATTTTTGAGCGTATCCTGAGTTTGGTGCGAACGAGTCCTGTGGAGGTTTCGAATAACTATCCTCAATGGATCCCAGAGAAATCTAGATAAGAAAGATTTGGAAGTTTAAAAGCTCTAGAGATGTCATTTGGTTTGTTTTTTACTGACCTGCAAAGCTTCGGATTCAATTGAATTCAATTGATTGTCATTTCCGCCGCCAGAATGAAAGTCGACTGGGCCTGAAGCTGGTAGCGACTGAGTTGGTGCTGTTTCGAATCCTCCTGATTGTAGGGCTACGGCCACAAGTTGTTCATCAGTCAGACCACCAACGTTTCCGCTACTGTATTGGGTGAGCGAATGATCTGAGCCACTAACTACTGAGCTATAGCCGGATTGGGTCTGGATGTTATTTTGTTCGACGTAGTGTCCAACAGGAGCTGGAATGGGCTTCCAACCATCGCACGAAGCCGAATGGAAGTGGCCATTTGAGCCGCTGTGCCCATTACTTTGGTTCTCATATTGAATTTGGACCTGTTTCACGGGCCCTCCGTGCTGTCCAATGCCGCCTTGAATGCCTCCGCCACCACCGCCGCTTGTAACAATGATTGTTGTCTCTGGCAAGCGATTGAAGCTCGGTGGCGGACCATAAGATTGCTTTGGTGGGCCATAACTGAGATTAGGTTTACTGATGAACTGTCCCGATGGTGGAGGTCCATACGACGTGTGTGGTCGTGAGATGAACCCATTGCCGCCCGGTTTGAAAGCTGGTCCTGGTTGTACCAAAGGTAGAGGTTGTGGCAAGGGAGGTCCATAAGTAGCTGCTGGTCGTGGTGGTCCATACGTACCTTGAGGTTTCGGAGGACCATAAGTTGTGAATGGCTTACCTTGTTGTGGAGGTCCATACGTCGACGAAGGCTTATGCTGCAAATGTGGAGGCCCATAGTAGGGCTTCGGCACGCCAAAATGTGATTTGATTTGATCGTTGAAGCCGCCCTGGAATTTCTGGCCGAGGTTAAAATTAAGCTTCGGTGGGCCGTACTTTAGTGCTGGTGGACCATACTCGCGGAAGGGAATCTGCTGTGGAACTCCGTACTCCCGGTGTGGAACACGTACTGGTGGTGGACCGTACACAGGTGCTGGTATCCCTCTTGGTGGTGGACCATAGGTATCTCCTAAATTACCATTATTCAATACCCCACGAATCGGCACCACAGCAATGGCCAAAAAACATGCTATCCGTAGAATCGTCTGCAATGAGAGAGAATTGAAAGTTGGGGTTAAAAATACTCTGCGAATACGTGTGAAGATAAAATGAAATTTCATATGTGCGAATTACTGATATCGCCCATGGAACTGCATAATGTCACGAACGTGCGCTTCTCACACATCGGGACGCAGGTAAAGGTAAAAATTCTGCACCGCCACGATTCACCTAGCGAATGGCTGAGTGGTGCCCTATCATTGCCGTAACCCTTTCTCCGCTCGAGGGTTGCGAATTTATCTTTGCCAGGTGCTAAACTGGACGGTATTAGTATTCAGGGTGCGGTGCGGCAAACTCATAAGCCCACATAATGTGTTTACGAGTTCGTCACATTTTCATCTCAAGTTTGCGTTTCGTTGGTACCTTTCGCAGCTGCTGCGTGGTTGGTATACTCGCGCGAACTAAAATTATGATTCTGTGAAGTTGCAAAAATTTACACCGACTACCGATGAAGGGGCGACCGACAAAAAAAAGAAAGCAAAGGACGAGAATTCGTTAAATCAGCAAGGATTCTCCTTCGTACGAGTTTTCATGTTCGTAGTGCGCCAAGGGAATGAGGAAGTTGGAAAAAAGTGTTTTATTTTTTTTTATTCTTGCTCGGGTGGAAAGGTGGTGAATGAAAATATGTGTGCTTCGAGGAGCGCGTGTACTTGTCACTACTGGACAAAGATTGATTGGAGCTATTAGAATGAGATTGCATTTCGGAGTTTCGCGCTGGAATTTTTAACATACGTTTTTAGACCAGCTCGACACATACATAAATGTAAGGTGTTCCACGAAAGCTTAAAGGATGATTGACTGAAGAACAATTTATGACGAAATGTCTGCGGATTGCACTTGAGTTTTATTACTTTATATGGTTTCCCATGAAGACCTTTCATTAAATCTGAGAAGTTTCCTTTCCAAACAAACATGCTTATGATGGTGTTGAAACTTGAAGTTATTTGAAAAAAAAAACACAATTACGTGTTTCATATGGATCATTGAGGACCACACGCATTTGAGTTTATTCTTAGCAATAGTACCATAGTAGAATGTGACACCTGAAATAAAGATAAGAGATGCAGAAGACTGGAAGCTCAAGGACTTTATAGACAGTTTCTAGACATCACCAGCAGGTTTCTTACATTCTGCAATAACAACTCTATCCGCTTGTAACAACTATCAAGACTTTATACTCTGAATATTGTCTGCAAGATCCTTATTGGGTAAAAATGTGAACGTCTGATTCCGTATTGATTCACTCGAATCGGAAAATACGAATGTGGTTTCTGGCTCGAGAAACCGACAGTAGACTCTTTAAAGTCGAGTTCTGAGTCTATTCTCATCGACTACTGCTTATACCGAAGTCTTTTCTTCCTAAGCAATCGAATAAATACCCTAAAAATATATGTTCTGCAAGTCCTGGTTACTGCAGCTGCAGCAACTTATTTATGGTCCAACCTGCGATAAAATGAAAAAGGAATTCATTTACGTGAGCACTACCATGCGTGGATATAGTCTACAGCTCTATAAGGTGATCAAAGGCAAATTCCTAAAACGAAGCCTAAAGTAAACAGTAGCGCCAGAAACGGTCTCTGGAAACCGACCTGGTAACAGAACCAAAAATGTTCTGAGAACGGCGATCAGCATCTCCAATGAAGTTACGTACCTCAGACTCATTCTTAACTCCAAGATGTCTTGAAAAAAATCATTGAAGAGACGCTAAAAAGTAGGGCTTCCAGCGAGCTTGAAATCTATTTTTTGTTCCTCTACAATCGTATTTTGAAAATCTAAGACGTGTTGCAATTTTAATGATTCAGAATGGAGAAACGTTCTCAGAATGTTTAAACGAACTCTGGAATATTTATTTACGGTCATCATTTTATCTACTCTCAAATCTTGTTTTGTGGGCATCCGGATCTTCACTTATGCAAATGAATTTATTAAAACCATCCTTCACGTCACAGATAAGGCTTTAACTACGACCCACTTTTGAAATATGCGCAAAGTTTAGGCCATAGTAATAATTGGCTTACGACAAATCTAATTAGTCAGTGTAATTACGGAAAAATATCACAAAAAAAAACTCCTAACTAGAGGCACTACTCCTAAACTTTCATTCATATTCTTCTACTCTACACAAGGTTCCCAAGCAAAATGATGAGAGCAAGAGTAAAAAAAAGTACCTTAAACATTAATTTTGTCAACCGTAGCGAACAGGACAAAACTTTTTCCTTCTAACTCATTCATCAAATTAATTTATCTTGATGATGCCCCATCTTTCTTTTTCTTAAGTATCAAGTACCCGGCTACGAGTACGTTTTATTTGCATATGATTTGCATTTGAGTTGCAAAGTCAGCCCCACAGCTGCTCCCCACTGAGCACTGAGCACTGAACACTACAAAAACTATCCATGTCCACGAACTGCAACAAAAACTTTGAGCTTATTTTCATTAACTCAAAAAGATACAAAAAAAAAAAATGAGATGATAAAAACAAACCTTCTCCGGAAGAATATGTTTGCCCAGTTTTGGTGAAAGTTTTGTTTGAAAAGTAAAAAAAAAAAAAACGCCACGGTGACACTGGAACCAAGCAAGCCATAGCAACACTTTGTACATCGTTTACTTTACTTCGATTTGAGCAGCTCTCTAAGATACAAGCACGAAATGTCATCCAAGCATAAGGATTGGTGGTCTGGTGGGGAACATGGACCTCGAGCCGATATTGAGCCGGCGCTTGGTCGAAAAGATGATTTACAGCGTAGCATTGGCGCTCGCAAAGAGTACTTCCGATCCAATGATACGTTGACTGCGTGCCGGAATAATAGGTATGCGCTGTGTGCTCGGTCGATGATGATTAATAATACTTCACTTTCACCTGGAGTACGATTCGGCAAGCCTAATGATAGATTGTGTGCCGTCGAAATGTGCGGATAAATTAATTAAAGTTCATGCAAATGAGTGCCTGAATGTGGCCCGGCATTATTGTCTCCCAAAGAGCGTCTACTGTGGCACGTCCATTGTCCGTACCAGCACACCGTTCGTTCGTTCTCCACCCAAAATTGTCACATCGCGATAAACGACAGTATATGGGGGCCTGGGCGGTCGCATTGTCAACGGGAACAGTGGCAAATGTATACACAGATGTGCATTATATCTGCGAATCCGGGAGCGGAGTGGAGGTGAAATTTAACACGAGAACTGTAGTGCGATTGCTCCCACGAGTGCCACAGTGACACATAAAATGTATTTGGTTGCTGGTAGGAGGCATTTGTACCTGCGAGAGATGACAAGTGAAAGCAAATGGATTCGAACTGAAGTGCGTTACGTCAGCTTGCATCGGAAGTAATTGCATAGATATGACAATACGCTTGGGATACGTTTATAAATGAAGATTTCCAGGTTCGACCACACATACTCGTATATTGAATGGAATGCTGTCTCGTCCAATGATTTGATTGCAAATAGAAGATTTAGTTTCGCAAGTGCTATGTAAATTGTTCAGATATCTCGATAGTCACACTTTACAAAAATACTCAAGCGTCGTCCATATAAAAAGGACTTTTATTATGATTACAATTTTTTTTTTTACGGATGGATTCCTTTACAAATCCAATAGTTTTGTGTTTATGTTTACTACTTACTAGGAACAAAAAACCAAAACATTCAACATTTCAATTACTGGATGGAGCAAATTGAATCTGCAGTAAAAAATATAGAAACAAAACTGCTGGGATAAATCTGGTCCCAGTCACGAAACGGGAAGCACACAAAAACCAATTCAATGGTTGTGGATATCAAAATGATTTTGCTTTTTTTTTGACCGGTTTGATAACATCTGTAAAAACTGTTCAAGAGCAAACTGAATGGAGATACGTTTATGGGTTTAATTCAACAAAAACATCCTCTGTTTTATTATTTGCACATGCAATTAGGTTACTTATGAAATGGGATTTTTTGCCAGAACTCATATAAAACACGCCTGTGAACATTAAGTGTGGGACAATAAAAGTAAATTGTGTGAAATGGATTTCTAATTAGCTAGTGATTTAGAGATTGATTTCAATGTGAATTTAAAAAAGCCTACTTAAGGAAATCTTAACTAAGACAACTGTCAGTTGGTGTCAAATTTTACAGTTTGTTTTACTTAAGGTTTCCTTTTGATAAACTCTTCAATCACGACAGTAAAACGAAGATTTAGTCTGCATTAAAAGGAGAATTGCAAATATTTTTCGGTGAATCTCCTGGCGAAATAGTTTCGAGACCCAAGGGTTCCAACGTAACTCAAGTAGTAAGCCTCCGCTGTCCCTCCTTGCGTCCGTCCGTCCATCAAACCGTCAATCTATCTGTCCGTCTGTTTTCCATCCCTCTGCTCGTTGGTCCGTGCTTCCTTTAGTTTCGTCCGCAGGTCCTGTTGGGCCGTATCTTCGGAAACATAATAGGTAGACACTTGCGAGATTCACAGAATGTGTACTACTATAGCCGTAAAAACAACAACTAATTTAAGTAAAATGAAGTATAAAATAAAGGGTCCCCATACAAAAAAACAGTGATTTTTTAAATCGCAACTCGATTGAAATTTCACTTGGCCACTTTTTTTTAGTGTAGTTTCTCTATGCTCTTGGATCAATGTCAAGAACGTCCTTGATGAAAAAGTTTCAGGACTTTATGGGAAAAATTCAAAATAATTTTTTGTTCTCGGAAATCGACATTTATTGTCCCCTTCAAAGTCAAAGGCCTTTGTCAGGTCTTGATGAACTTATTTTAGGTAGAAAGGAAAGACCCAATCCTCGTCCATGGTTATGAATCGCCTCAAAAACACATCAGCTTTTTTGAACTCAAGAACTTTAAACGAGTTCCTGTTACCTTACGCTCCGACACATTGAACATGTGAAAATCTCACTTTGGTCAGCTTAATGAAGAGACGACTTCGGTACACGGCAAAGACATCGAACTCGGAGCACTCATTAAGGTACCACTCAAGGACCTAATGAGTTTCATAAGAAGCACCAAAGGGTTTCACTAGAAGCCACAACAAAGTTATTATAAGGAAATAGTTTGTGATGGAGAATCATTATAGACCTTTTAGGCCCTCTATGGCCGCTTCCAACTTGAGGAAGTTCATCCCCTCTAACCTAACCTTACTTAACCGAGAATGATGTATTAATATTTATTGCAAGTGGAATACCATTGGTAAAAAATGTATTGTGCTATCCTGCGTTATCACGTTGCAGGACTCATGAGTTGATTACAAATCGATGAAGAGAATATTTTCTATGGAGTACCACATAGATCAGTATAAGGAACTATTCTCTTTACAAAATAATATATTTATATACACTCTGGACCAAGCTCAAAGCAAGCAAGGGTGTGAATAGAAGTCGAAGTAGCCCAGGACAATCCATGATGCCGGCTATCGATCCATGATGAGATGCAATGGTTTGTCTACAATAGTAGATTAAAGCTGGCATCACTATAGAAACCACTCCATGAGGAAAAAGTGTTCGTACAGTGGGTTGATATTCGCAAGGAGCGGAACGGGCTTAACAAGTGTATTCGATCTACTCGGGAAGAGACCTCAATTAAAGGACAGATTAAGAGGTTAGCTGAATGGCTTCGCCAAGAATTCATCTCCAGAAAAATCTGATCCACCTGATTGCGAATGATGATTTCAGATAATTTCTTGCTTATCCTTTTTTAGGCTTCCTGCTTCTGTTCGGGCTAAAAGTGATTCGGAATTGAAAAATTTGTAGGTTCAATTCTGCATGCTCAGTCTAAGAAGAAGGCAATGAGAGATCCAAAGTCATAGTGTTGCATTTTGTGTGTTGGTACCCTTCGAGTGCGTGTCCAACTTTTTTTTTTTTTTAAAAGTTTTTACGATAAACTTCGGGGCTATTGAGTGGCTGCATTTTTTTTACAATGAAATAAAAAAATCCTGTAAAACTGAAACTAATCTGAATACAACTGAACCAAGTTTCAAGCTGTGCAAATACATGTGCTTGCATTCTTCAATCACAAAACAAACGAAAGAAAAATTGAATTAATTAATTACCATTTTGATTTTTTTTTTCTCCAACAATATGACCCTTTTCTCATCAACAACTTTGCACTAAAAAACATGATAAAAAGAAGAAGAAAAAAAAAACGAAAAGAAAACACGGATAGATTTACTCATAAAGTAACTCGTGCCATTGGCAAACCAACATTCCGACAATCCAACTTGTCAAAGACACTCTCAGGCATTCGACTCGTTATCAGTTTGCATAGTGCATCTAGGTACTTGGGTCTTCTGTGAACGACAAGTGAAGGCGGTCGACCTAGTTCCAAGGCAATCTTACTCCACGAGATGGATGTACTTTCGTTTTCGGCTACAGACGCCAATGTAGGCCATTGAGGTACTTGATAATGTAAAGCAAATAAACAGCATCTTGCATTAAAAGGGAAAGGAAAGGGTTGCACACTCGTATCTGTGCGAGAATTTGCGAAGAAAGTTATTCCCCCCCTACTGTTCACACCCGACATGCCGTCGTGACTTAATATTGCCACTTTTCACAACTTCAAAAAAAGTATCTATGCGGATATTGAAGCAACCGATAATATCTGCGCGTTCGGAAACCCCCCGGAAAACCACTAAAAACTGGTTTGTTTCTGTTAATTTCCCTTTTTTGTTTGCTCACAACACAGTTTGTTGACCATCTTCACTTTCTTCTGCTGTTTCACGAAATATCTTCGAAATCGAATAAATAAATACAACACACAAAAAAAAAACGAACTTTTACTTTCCTTTGGAGCCAGTGCACCCATATTGACGATCCGGTGTTTTATTATTATTATTTTGTGTTGCTTGCTTTGTCATTTAAAACGAAAAACAGCGATGCTAAAAATTGGTAAAAAGAAGCGGAAGGGGAAAACAAAATAAGCGGGGGAAAAAAATCAACGCCACTTATTCGTGAAGACGATGAAAAGATACAAAATCGAAAGTCGAAACCTGTGATGAATTTATGTTGTAACTCTGCGATACCTTTGGAATTTTTTAAAGCCCCCTTTGGAGTCGAATACAACAAACGGGCGACAAGGTAAAAAAACAAAAAACATCTCACGAAAACGGTCTTTTGAATTCGTGAATTGTTCGGTCCCACCGTTTGGATAATAAACGGAATCGGAAACGTTTTATTATCTAATTTTGGGTACCTACTGCGTAATGAGTTCGTTTATTCTTTTTATTTCTAAATGAAAATGGTGTTTTTCGCTTTGGCATGTTTTTTTTTTGGTATTGAGTGATTCTCAATTAATTTAAAAACACCTTTCTTTTGGTTTTTACTCAATTTGCACCTCTATTTTCAGAGCATGGCCCGGACGACGGACGCGAAGTAATGGATGGCTGGTAGAGTTTCTTTTGAATTCTTCGTCGTCTTTTCTTCCATCGTTAATGAAAACGTGGTGGAATCACATTGGAATATCTGAATGATCTGCTTTAGAAATTCAAATCGATGAATACGATGGAGTTGGGTGGAGCCCCTGTTGTATAAGTGAGTGATTTGTGTTGATGAAATTAAAGTGGAATTTGTTATTCGAATCGAATTGGTTTTTTTTTATGAACTTAATTGTTAAAAAAAAGATACCTAATCAGCTGTAAAGGTGTACCGTGACAATTAGCTTATTGATTGATCGCATTGTGCGATGAGAATAGTATATTTATTTTTCTATAGCCAAAAGAAATGGAAAATAAGCTTCAAATAGAGTAATGTGCATTTGGGGATTGTAGATACGATTGATGCAGTAATTGAGTGTAAAAGATCTCCATCACTTGAGAATCGAAATGGATTTTCACAGCGTTTGTCAATGGGTTTTATTACCGAATTGAAATGATTCATTAGTGTGACCATACTTATGCTCGTAAGTAATTCCAGATGGCATTACTTATTGTACCTACGAGTGCCTTGAATGGAAACCCTATTTCAAGGCACTTGGCATAGACAAATCTTGTTTTCTCGAGGGTAGTCCGACAAGTAAAATGATATTGATTTATCCTCCTTAAGAGAGAATCATTGAACTTCTTTAAAAAGCTAGGCGTAAATTCAACCTCCTCAGTTTGGCAAATCGTTATCACCGAGTCGTTTTTAAAGTTTGTGAATAGAAAAGGAGAAAAGTGATAAAGATAGACCTACGTGTGTTGGCATTCGCAAACAGGGATTCAGATCATTGAGTTCTTTTTTTTGTTTCTTTTTGTGTGGGACCGATTCAACGAGGAACTAAGGAAGCAAATGAGCCATTTTGCGGAGAAAAAATGTTGCTTTTCCTACTTCATTCTTCAGATTTTGTTCCATTATTTCTTGTTGAAAAGCCTTGAAAAAAGCTTTGCTATTATTTCTTCAAATGCATCCATAAATTTTCCAAAGAAGAAAGGAGAATGGAGAACGTTCAGCTATATTATTGCTGTTACTGCACTAAACATACGCCATGAACGTTAAATTTTACGATTAATTGTAGAAAAGAAAACTGGTAGAAAGTTGTTCAATACGGCGAAGAGAATCTGAATTCTCTTAAATCTCCAGAAAGTGAATTGCAACAACATCGGAAATATCTTCGATGCAAACCAACTTAACAAGGCTGTCAAGACAATCCCATCTCTCCTAGTGTTGAGTCAAATATGCGGTTGCATTTGGACCTTCAACCAGTTACAGTAAAGCTCAAGGAAGCAAATGAGGTCTGCAATACGCACACCTGGCTTCATACTCCGGTTGTTTGGCTCTTTCTGCATTTCTGTATGGCGCATTTGTTGTCAAATGATTAGGTTAAAATATTGGCAGTTCTGCTCATTCTAGGCCATTATGACCGCAAAAGTCCGATCAAGGTCCGTGAACTAAGTAGCTTAAAAAAAACTTATAGTAAATAGAGCTTCCCTTCCCCGATATGATTTATTAGCATTTGCACAGAGGCAGTATGAGATTTTCCTGACAGTCAAGCATAAATAAAATGCTCTCCTGGTGGAAGTACAGAGATAAAGGAGTAGTTCACATAAGATCAATACCAGGACTCAGAAATATCCATAGAAATTTGAAGGGATCTTGTTTTTCCATGAACTATCCGATTTTACATGGAAGACCTTATCTACTTAACAAAAGAACAAATTGGTTTCCCAAATTCTCTTCTCGAGATCCTTTATAAGAATTAGGCCATAAAGCATGCAAATCCAATAATGCGGCACCACAATGTGCCATTAAATGGCCCAAATGTGCGTCTGGAAACTAGTTCAACTTCACCTTAGCTACTGTCATTCTATCCTACTGCCAGTCTTTTTTTCAATCCATTCGGCATGAAAGTCAATTCTTTTTCGACGGCTACATTGATTCAATTCCGTTAGAGCTCCTGTTTGTAATTTCCCCAAGAAGAAAAATTATTTCAATTATTATTCTTGTCCAACAAGGAAGCAATCACACTAACTCCAAAGAGACAACCTCTGATAAATGGAAAATCCCAGTAAAATGTATTTAAACTTATCAAAACCCCAAGGTCCTCGAGTGACCTATCTCCGGGCCAATTAGATAAAAATATCAGAGATGCATGCTTCACCAAGGCAAAGTTTGACTTTAACAAAAAGAAAAAGGATATCCCTTTATTACCAGACCCCTTTCCTTTTGCCAATTATTTATCCTTCACAGTCTTTTAAGCCCCTTCAGTTTTATCATTTAATTATTTCCACTTTCCTCAAATTGACGCTCTGGAAAAGTTACGAGCACAGTGATAATCGTAAACCATGCTAAAAGAATGAAGAAAACATAAAAAAAAAACTGCAATTCCTTTCCCGGTAGTCACTAGACTCACAACACAATACAACTAGATGGGCCTGTATAATTATTGTAAATATCCTTTTCCGGGTACAAGTTGAACTTTTTATCGTTGCCCCCTTGCGGATTCATTAAGTCAATCCCCTGTAAATCCTCATCAAATGCGGATTATTAGTTGAAAGTGTAGTAGTGGGGGTAGTCCGGGGAAAAACTTTTAACTTCATCGTTTCCACACAATTCGTCCTGCAAACTGCCTTCGTCCTCAATATCATATTTCAATATCAGAACCCTTCAGCCCGATAACAAAGGGATGAAAAATAAAAATCAATTAAACCACTTTTCTCCATTAAGTCGTCGTTCCTTGTTCGATACCGACTTTTGGTTATCCTTCTGCTATCCTTGTTCAACAAAAAAAAATATATATAAATAAATCTTGTCATTAAGGAAGAGCGCGGTTCCTATGAGTTGAAAGGCCTAACAAATATAAACGAATGTAGTATATAGTATAACCAAAGGCAGAAAGAATTGGAACTACAATCTGAATAGTATTGGCTCGGAGGACGAGAAGGAGGCAGGAACTCGACTAATTTACAGTTTGCACTATAAAGTAGAGAAAAACAAAACAAAAAAAAAACAAACTGTCGCTTGCAATCCACAAAAACAAAGTGGAAAAAGACCAAATTGATGTCCTTAAGTGCCACTAATTGTGAAATGGTAAAGTATTTTCGTTTTAAATTGGACACAGGCGAAAGTTTCGAGAACTGAATCTTTTGTCCTTTTCAAGGACTCTTGCAATTTCTTTTTTTTTCTTAAACTTAAAAGGGAACTTATTCATTTCCATCCGTCTGCTGTGTTTTATGTTGCAAAATTACTTTCTTCTGTTGAAGGATTGTTTTTTTTTTTTGGCAAATGTCCTTGATATAGTTATTTGTTTTTACTTGTTTGGTCCAATTAGGTATAAGAATTAAAACTTAAAGGACATATTTAAATCCGCCACTTTTGCTTTGAAAAGGGCAAACAAGTCTTAAAGTTGGAACAACTAGATTCTTTTAAAAAATCAGTTTTATTTATTGGGACCAGCTAAGAAACCCTATTTGCTTCACTTCATTCTGAAACCAAAATCTGTATCGTTTTATCCCGTCAACAACGATTATATTGACCGTCAGTGAGAAGACGCATGGGTACCCACAAAAGTGATCCTCCCGTGTGTCAATTTATTTAAAAAGGTTTAGAAACTGTCGTAAGGAGCGTTTCATGTGCCTCCTCTTAAGCCTTTATTTAGTCTGCAGTCTTTACATTTATTTCTTAAGAACGCCCCGAAAAAAATACAAAACAAGGCGACCGTTCCTTTTTGAAAAACATCTAAATAACATGCACAGTCACTTTTTGGGTAGAATTTGTGCTTCATTTTCGGCAGAATTTCATTCGATCTTGTGTTTATTTTTTAAGCTTAAGGTTGTTGTATATTTGTATGCTTACAACTACTTTAATAGTTTCCTACATAAGGCATTTGACGAAAATTAAATTCATTGTGGCACATTTGCTTTGCGAAGATAACTAATGTCATATCATCTCCGGTTTAGAAGATATTAGGAAAAGTAAAGTGTGAGCAAGTGTCAGACAGATAGAAATCTGCTCTGAGTTCTAAAATCTCTAAGGTCTGAATTTGACAGACAGTCTTATTTCACGCTGAAGCTGGAAAAATAACTTGTGACGTGAAAGTATAATACAAAAACTGAACTCTAAGATGAACTAGAAATCAATGGCGAATAAAATACTGCGAATTGGGTGAAAACAAAATAGGAGCTATCAAATTCTCAATAACTATAACATACTCGTACTCTTCCTGTTGAGCAATCGATTCAAAAATACATCTGGGTCTTAGTCCGCAACACAAATTTTCAATTCTTTTCCTTAAGGGTATTCACAAGCACTTGCGAAAATTATAAAAAACTAAAAATAAATTCAAACTTAATTTGGTTTTTTGCTTTAAATTTAAACTGCCTCGATGAACACATAACGATTCTGCGTGAGCATCTAATTTGAAAATCTTGTTTTCGAAAAGTACCTTCCTTCAATTTTTAAATAACAAACGTTTTCAAAAATACTTTTCTTGTTTCAGTATTTCTAGTGTCTAGTGAGTCTTGTATAAAATTTATAACGAATTGTGCTATTCAGTTTTACAAGGAGCCCCTACATTAATCATTTTGTGAACATACATTTAAAAACAGCTTTAACCTGTATCTTGACTTGGTTTTACAAAATCCTTCGTCGATCCAAAACAATGTAAGCTGCAAGGTGCAAATTACTATTGTAGTCGTATTGTAGATAAAGCGACGAACGAGGAGCTTAATGTTTGCTAAATGTGTGTACGAAACTGATGAGCGAAAGTAATGTTTGTTTAATGCATCAAAGACCGAATGAATACGAGTATCTCAATGTTGAGGCATAAACTTATGAAGAATAATAAAACATCAATAAGCGTTTGGATTACGATTACGAAGAATTGAAAAGCACAAATTTCATTCAGTTTGATTTGCATTTAAAATGAATATGAATAGTGAAAGTATGACATAAATGATGGATTAAATTTATACGATGACCGTAACTCGTTAAAATCGTATTACGGGTGAAAACGTATTGTTTAACACAGTCGTCCGCACGCATCCGGAAGCAAGGAAGCTGGTCGAAATGATTAATTGGCCGTTTCATAATAGAGCACTTTAAGCGCGTTATGAACATGCTTGTAGACTTTTAAATGTGATGGTGAGACATTATTAGGGAAGCTATCTTAATTTATTTATGATGGATAGGAGGTAGGAGCTAGTCAAAATTGACATCACACTAGGCAATTTGAATGAATTTATATTTCTAATCGTCAAATGCCGCTCTGACAGGTCTTAGAATATGAATACTGTGGAAAACTGGGCAAGTGAAGAAACAAGAAATCCGAAATTAAATGCATTTGATATTCTGAATTGACTCTGCAGTGACACCAATTGTTTTGAATTTCATTGCTCCTTGGGTGAAGTCCGAATGAGGATGAGAAATTTTCATGTTAATTATTTGCATTCGCTCGATTCGTATTATTCGTAATTTTTTTTTTATTTTGACGACGCGAATTCAGCACTTCAGCATAACAAGCCGATTAAGTAATCAATACAGTACATGATGGCAAATGAGATTGGAATGAAGAATTATGCGACAAATCATGAATCAATTGTATGGAAAGCGATTAACCAACTGTTTTATTCAGAGCTGCACAATTTGTGCGTTCGTGCTTTATATGAACAGAAAAGACTGTTGCACTTTGGGAGGAATTTCAAATACGTACGAGAGACCTGCCGTGAGTAAATGCCAGATGTAATTTCCTTTATTGGGTCATTGTGACCTTGTGCTAAGTAGCATGGCGAGTACCGAGCCAGAGTATACCATTTGAGTTATAGAGAAAATGATAAACTTCCGATGCAATAAGAATTTATAAAAAAAGAATGGCTGGTATGGGCAAGTGTTGGCCTTAAGTAAAATATCAAACAACAAGATCAACCACCGTGGTTCCACCAAAATCGACTATGTCATAAAATTATCACATTATACCGAATATAGAATTTCTTTTTTAGTTAATAATAAATCTCTGTACAGTTGTCATTTAAATTTATTATAGTTCAATTAAACATCTTTTTGGTCACTATCCAGCCTTAAACAAAAATAAAGCTTATATACCCACTTGTTGCTTTCTCTTATAACAACAGTTCGAAAGACTCCTTAGATAAATTTAATGATCGAGGCTTAAAGTGTAATATCAATCTCTCCACTTCTCTTGTAATTTCCTGGTTTATTAATTAAACTTTAACAAACCCTTCATCACTTCGACGTATTTATGAGTTGAATATAGTGTGGTGTGAAACGATCGTAACAAATAGGATTAAGTTTATTAGTAATCCAGCTATCAACACCGGATTGGGTAAAAAGTTTCTCGGAATGCAGAGTCTTTAAAAGACTATAAAAGGATATCTTACTTAATTAACAAAAAAGCATAAAAATGTTAAGCAAAATCAAAAAATGTATGCAAGACATAATTTGACGAGACGAAATTGCATCTTTGCGACTTTGGCATCGCTTATTTCTCAGCCAGCAACTAAAAGCAGTTTCCTCGATAATATCCAATGAATTTCTTTGTAATGAATATTCGGTTATATAATTAAACCTTTGTGATTTAACTGGCGCCAGTACTTTCTCTATAAACATTCCGTTCACGCTCAGGGGAGCATTTCGACACCTTTCAACTTATGACTTTCAATACGCTATCAGAAATAAGAATAAAAGAAATCAATTCAATAAAAAGAAGCGCTCAAAAGTTGAATGACAAATACTTCAAAGCCATCTTTCACGATTGATATCATATTCGATTTAAATCTACTGTAAGACTCTTGCTGATCTTCAGATTACCGATGCATCATGAAGTGATACTTGATCTTTGGATGTCTACGAATAATAAGAGTTCAATAGGCTTTGAAAAAAAATTCTTTAAATAAAATTAAAGGTCTGATCATTATATCTGATCAGGTAGAAATGATTAACGAAAATGGAGATGCTTAAGACATCCAAAAAATAAATTTACGCTGCTGATATGGCATCAACATTATTGTGGTTATTTTTACTACGAAAAATAATTTATTATTATCATGCCGAAAAATGTTTTTATTTTACGAGTACATCTCAGGCACGTGCAGCTTAATCAAAAGTAAAAAACCAAACTTGTGTCAAAGTTGTATTATGCGTCATGTCGCACATTTTTAATTATACCCTATATCATTCCGTGGAATTAATGCTTCATATTTATATTCTGGTCAATGGAAAGTATCATCAAGCAAAAAATTATCATTCTTCACACAAATTTGTACCGAACAATACGCGTGGGATTAAAAGAACTATTAAGTAAACTGTGTTCGTCGAAATATCTATTGAAAGAAAGGGCATATTTATGGTTTCGCTTTTGACACATTTGCTAAAAAAGCTGGAGCACATCTGCTCAAATCAAATTGACTTGTTCAAAGAAAATTTGCAGAAACAGCAAAGGCAGAGCAGGGAATACGATGGGCAGCTTTTGCCGACCTCTTCGCTGGAATTTTTCTCTCATGTGTCAGTATCGTTTCTTCAGAAGGAGGTGCGCCGCAAACGAAAACGCTGTGGAAATATTCAAGCACATCAGTTCATAGACTTAAACTTTATAAAGATAATAATAAAAAACACGGCAGACCTGATATAAGAATAATTTTATTGGTGGCATTAACATTTTTCGATGAGGAAATGTAGACCGGAAGGTTTAGTTAAAAGCTTTAGAGAAGATCTTATGTCAGAAAGGCATTTAATTTTGACTCATGTCATTATTAACGTCAAGTAATACGCATATAGTGGGACCCTCTGGCTGGAATAGAATGGTCTCAAAACTATAGGGCTATGTTCTTTACCTCATCGTATTCGTTTCGAACTGTATGCCAGAGACTCATGAACTAGTTATACAGTGAAGAAAACCAAAATTGGAGACAGTACACATTGGACAAGTTCCACAATTTCACATGAGTTGTGAACTTTTTACCTATAAAAATATTGGAGTTACGGAGAAAAGAATTCGGTTTGTAAGGATGCGAAGCTTTATGTTAGATATGAAGCTCAATTCTGTGAGAAGATTATTGCAGATGGAGGAAGAACTTGAGAATAAGACTTCTACGAAACTTTCAAATTTTCCAGGAAACATTATTTAATAAACATTTCAGCGTGACATCTTGACTTGTTCGTGCAGTGTCGTTTCCAGATGTAGAAAAAACAAGACATCGACAGAATACAATTTAAAAATTCAGCTAATTTCCTTTTCAGGGTAGCCTCCGAACAATTCTATTAATAGTATTTTTTCCAAAGCGCCGCATTTCAGCAAATGTCAAAAGGACTTCATCATTAAAAATGTAATTCCTTGTTTACGTTTCGCATAATCATGCCGACAAGTGCCGGAAAAAGACTCCAAAAGAATCTAAACAAAAAATCTTTCCAGAATTTCAAATTAAATCTTGAAACTTTTCAGGCTAAATAAAGTCTTAACCTATATCAACTGTCACAATAATTGACGGGGATGTAAACAGACGTTCCATAAATGGCTTTAAAGGTATGTTAAAGTATTTATAGACTACCAAAGTGAAATATCCTCGTCGTATTGTATTTTGTTGCCACGCGGCTTAACATCACTCAACAAAGTTTCCCTTTTCTATCTTTAGATGCCCACCAGAATTATCCATTTGATAGGTCAAATACAAATTGCAAACTGCATTTTCGAAATCCTTTGAAAGCACACAAACCATATTTCAAAACAGCAGAAGAAAACAAAATAAAAAACTTTTGAATACACTCGTGGAACCACACAGACAGCCGTCATGCAAAGTTGGCTCTTGTAGTTTTATAGATTCACAAACTATTTCTTTCGCTCCATTTGCGTTTGACTCACAACAAGGAAGGCAAAGCCAAAACTGCATCCAGCAAAACATCACAAAACCGTAATCCATTCGGTTTAAACCAAAATCAAAACTTATTTCCACAAACCCACAACGCCACACAGCAAGTAGAGAAGTGGATAGGTTTTCGGATACCACCGCCAAATATGAACATAGAACATATATTCCGGTCTCGAAGGTTTTAAATAAATGAAGTGGCTCTATTCAGGGGGCTATAAATTCGCAACCTCTCTATATTGATTTACACTGAAATCCAGGATAAAATTTATACACTAATGCTTTTTATGCGATTCCACAGTTCACAATATCAAAGTCCCATAAATCGATTAGAATCCATTTAACAAAGTATTTAAGTATCTTTTCGGGCCTACCATGATTCGATTCGGGATAATAATCCGTTTGGCACTGTCTTTGAATGTTTGCTTTAGGATATATCAATTCACTTGGTGTATGCAAAGGACATTCGTCGCGTCACTCACACTGGTTACTAGAACAACCGATTTCTTTTACAAAATTTTTAATCGAATTCCAAAACGGATGCGGGTTATGTGTAACAAGCTCTACGAACCGTCGCCTGTCACTTTCAAAATAAAAATGCTGCCAGTTGATGCCACCGGGTGCTATTATATTCTCAGTGTCTTGTCGACCCGATCATATTACGAATTTCACATATGCATCATTGCCGCATCGTCATTGCATACACAATGACAGCGGTAAGTTGCCATGCCATGCCATCCCTACCCAACTCTCCCGCGAGTAATTTTCTCCAGCGGAAAAATATCTCGGAACTTGCAGATCGTCTTCGATCGGTGTGAGTGTATATCTCCCCGCCACCTGCAGGTGCGTAATGCTCAACATCACCGCCGTCATCTTCATATTCAAATTGCGCCAAAAACGGTCTCTCAACTCCGCGATTGAGTTTGCCCCATGTACCCATGATGATCACGATCATGAACACACCGCCGATCGAGAGAAGACCACAAAACCAGTTTAGCAAGTCTGCGTCGGCATCAGCTAGTCAGCTACCAGACGAAAGGCAGACCAATGGGATGGCCTTATCCAAGAAATGAAGAAAGACTTTTACCACTTTTGCTTTTTTTTCCATAGTGGCCAGGTCTGCTGACTTCGATTCTGCACTGAGTTTTGGATTACTCTCTCATTGCCATGGCCATGGGTGGAGGTGGAGGTGTCTGCACACACAAGCCTGCGCATATGACGTGAGCGGGCGAGATCTTTTGACGCTTGGCGTTGTGTTGTGCGTCAATATGAATGGCATCCCGATGAGCGGGAAAGTTTTTTAATGTATTTTTTTTTGTTTTTTTGCATATTTCTTGAAATTTATTTTGAATTAGATATTGGTTTTTATTTGAATTTTATTTCCTGATGACAGATAAGGAGTTTTGACAAATTGGCAAAGTAAGTGTTGGACTAGATCGATCGATTGAACGGTTGTTCGTTTGGGAAAGTCTTCAAGTCTTCGAATAGGACTGGTACGTTCAAAAACGAATGCAGGAAGTCAGCACGGTACACCACAAATTAAAAAAAGACGTTGTTATATGCTTAGAGCCACGTAAGTTTTAGGACCTTATAAGTTTTCGGAGGTTGCAGTCATACAAAAAAATAGATAAAAATAATGGTTGCCAAGTGTTTTGTACGTAAAACAGGCTACCGAGTGCATGTTTAATAGCTTGTCTCTAGTCAGTATATCTATAAACATGCTTAAAAAAAGTGATGCAAGATACGGCATAGCTGAGTCTTTAGGTGTGTTTGGGAGTACATCACAGCTTATCATAAACGGGTTCTTTCTGGGTCATTTTAAATGCAAAAAAACTAAATTTTCTAATATTTTGTTTGAAGCCCGTATGGAGGCATCGAGCTAGTTATCAGTTGTTGTAATTGCAGGAAATGGTAACAAGTTGGATTTCCACTAGATCTTGCTACGAATGAATGGTATCCGGGTTAATCGGGAAGTGTTTTCAAACCCTAAATTGACTTATTATACAAAAATAATAAAAAAGATGATCTAGATGCGGAGCAATAAGGACCGACGATCAAACCGTTCGACCATTGGCTGAAGACTTCTACTACCCTAAGCGGGTACGGGCGACTAAAAATAAAACCGCATCATTGTCCGAACTTCAACAGACCATAAGTAAGCTGAAAACATCAACGCTTTAGGATACAAGTCCTTGTAGTTGATTAAATTTTGAAGGGTTAGTCGAGCTATTGAAAATTACCTTTTTCTAAGGTCTTCGAGAATCTTTTGCTTAAACGATTGCAGCCTATAACTGAAGACAGATGCTTGATACTGGATTACAAGTTTCGTTTAAGTGTCTTGAAGTGCTCAGCAATCGATCAAGTTAATCCAGTAATAAGTGAAATTAAAAAATGTCTTGGATGGGAAAAGATACTTCAAGCCTTCGATAAGGTATGGCATGGAAAGCTTAAGTATAAAGAAATTTTCTTAAAACATAAGAAACAGTATGACGGTAATGACGGGTCTAGTAAGTGGTTGCTGGAAATTTTCACTTTCCAGTTACAAAAGATTAAACTAATTGTTCATAAAGACTGAAAGGCATAGGAATTTTTTTAGTGAGTAAGAATCTATATGAGCACAGGCGAACGTTTCTTATTGTGCCTATGAAGGTATTACCAGCCCACAGAAAAAGAAAAAAACATGAAAATTTGGCACTTTATATTGATTGATGCTACTCGAGCAATCCATATGCAATTTAGGCACTCAAGTTCAATTTTCGTCAAGCTATTCGTGAAATGGGGGCCGAAATATATTAAATATATCTATATATAAATATTGCTATATCATAGCAAATGTATTGAAAAATTGACTTCACATTCACCCGCCAACCCAGCAGAGGCAGTCTTTTTTTGAAATACTCTGTCAATGGTCCGATTTCGCAAGATAATATTTTACAGTACAGATCAATTGTAATGATTGAACACTGAAGTTCAATTACACAATTTAGAAACCTTCATACCCATTGCATTCTCGGATACTAGAATGACTAGGCCTCTTCTATATTGCTCTTATCAGATCATAAGGATGCCCCGAAATGCAAAAGCAAATCCGATTGAAATGTTCTAGATCAACAGAAACCCAATTAATAAAATCAGCTGCTATGAGGTCATAAATTCGGAAAGATCTGGCCAAGCTTATAAGGGTATATAATTTCCTCATAAAGCTTGTCTGAATGTATCTTGCAAGAGTGATACGCTTGATCGACTATATGATCTCTGGGACTTCCTACTGGAAACCTTGAATCAAGAGCGCGCAAGACATGCACTTCGTTTCTAAGGCTAGTAGAGTAGTTTGCCGATGCCAATACTCTTCAAAATCGCCATTCAAGTGAAGACAGGCGACTAACAAACTACATCGTTCTTCGTTCCAAGGTTACCCCTTAGTGCAAAAACTAAGATTTAGTTTGGAGTGCCCGCACAGGCAAATAAGTAAGTTAAGTGCAGTAAGGTCACTTAAGCGAGCTTAGGCGTCATTGACTAGTTTTTATGTGATACTGTGCAAGCCAATAAAAAGAATGTTAACTAGTTCATGAGCCTACATAAATTTTTTTATTGGCCAGCATTTTTCGTGTCATTGCATTGATATTCTATTGTGACAAAGTGTTTGTGGGTTGGTTTTTCTTATTGTTTCTGCATAAATTTAAAGAAGTAACTAAGACAAAAATTATTGCGAAGATGAGATTAATTGGACTGTTTCTTTTTTTTACCAGTTAATTTGCTCTGTTTTTGTTTTTTTTTTTGGTGAAATATTTCACCATTGCCGAAAGAAAGCTTGATGTATTTCACATTTTCAATTTCGTTCTTTTCCTTATTATAAGTCGAGACTTGACTGTTATGCCATGCGTATTTGGGTGTTCTGATCATCAAAACTGAACACTTATAACTTTAGCAAGCAGGTTACTGAAATGGATTCGAAGTAGGGCTAATAAAATAAGAGAAATTGAAGACGTCTCACAGGAAAATAAGACTTCAGATTCAAACTTCAAGGGCTTTTTCTTTGACTGAAAACAATTGATTTTTTGAGTAACAAGTCTATACTTAAACGTTGGCAGCGAGTGACATACACCCGGTGCTTAGCAATTCATACCAAATTAGCATCGGAATGCACTTAGAGTTTTTATCGGTTCCCAGGAAATTCCAGAAATAAAGACTTTTTTTCAGCCAGCATAGCATAGATTTAAGTCAAATTAAGTCAAAAATTTATCTTGACAAATTGATGGATCCAAAACAATATATGCTTATGCTTGGGAAGAGCAGATTTAAGTTAGTCGCATATTCAGATGGTTATTCCGGAAGTTTGACGATTTTTTCGAAAGACGGTCTTAGCAGCTTTCTTACGATACTGTCTCTGAAACAGACAAAAAAATGTAAAAGGCCTAATTTTCAATTAACGCCTACGACGCCATCTAATCAAATCATCCATCTCAGTTTAGCAAATAGCGTCTGTTCAATAGATTAGTATCTTTTAATTAGCTTCAGTTGTCTAATTCATTTTAATTTGTCAAATGAAGTTACTGCTCTTTCACAAATGGAACATATAAGAAACTTACAAGGGTTTCAGTGATCTGTTAATTAATTTTTTATACCTCTGTTTACATTGCCTTTAATTTAGATTTTCACTAGTTAAGACCTTATTCGTTCCGTACAGAAAAAAAGAAGAGAAAATCCGAAATTTTGTTGTCAAATTCATCAAATGAACACCTACGCCAATTTAATAAGCATGTATAGCTGATGAAGCTCTAAAATGATATGCCTGATCAGCAGTTCTAGTATTTTTAGAGAAAATTAGTTTTTCTATTTTTTCTCAGCTATTAGTTTGAGTACGTATCGGCCTGTCTAAACAGTGACGTCGTTTGATCTAACCTCAATCCTCGTAAGCGCTGCTCTTGCAGGCATCGTTGAGCACGCTTTGCCAGATAGTTTAACTTGGCCAGTGCTATGTGATAAGGTCAGGAATCATGCGTATTGCAGGCTTATGTAAGGTTGGCGGTTCGTTTTCTCTTAAGGTTGAGTCCTTACTTACTAGACATGAGGTCATCGATTGTTTGAGGATTTGTTAGGGGCACCCTGCTTCGAGTTCATTTGACCAAGCAACCTGGCATCTGAAATTGATGAATTGCCAGAAGATCGGTCTTCCGTTTTTCTGAAGCCTGGTGGGTGGAATTTAATGATACTTCCGGACCATATAAACATCATTAAAAAGCTTGTAGCATGTAGATTTAAAGCAGGGTTTTAACAAGAAACTGTCGCCTTATTTGAAGATCGGATACGAATACCTAAACCAAACTCGGTTGATGATTTATTGCATTCAACCTTTTACAAATTTCCACTATGCTTAAAAACCTCCCATTCGAGATGGCAACCTTAAAAACAGGGAAGGGGCATGGCTTTTTTATTAACTGGATATTTATTTTCTTCTTACCTCTTCTTGTCGTTTTACAACAGCTTCTTTCGTTCCCAACACTTGGCTCGATGCTCCTCCCAAGGCTTCATCTCAAGCTACAACTTTAGGCCCTACAAGAGAGTGTTCTTTTGTCAAAAAACTGTTTATGAGTAGAAAGAAATAAAGGGAACAATGAATCCAGATAAAGCCAAAGGAGTAAGGCATTAACACATGTGGCTAATTAATTTTGAGGAAGCATTCGACCGGCAACCGAGAGATTTAATGCTGATGGCGCTTAAAATCCAGGAGTTCCGGAAATCTACTTACATATGGTATAGATGATCATACCCATGTATGTGGGGGTAAAGACACAAATAATGTGCCTCGCGGGAATCACCCAAGAGCTCCTTCGCAAAGTTTGTGTACTTCAACGAGTAAACTAAGTCCTGTGATATTCAAGGAAAAGTTCAGTCTCTCAAAGTGCATCAGTTATTTTTTTCTGATGAAAAAGCATTCTTAAAAGAGATTAAAATTTTCATACAAGTAACACTTGATACATGAGTGGAAAGTTTTAAAGGGACTAGAGTTCAAAAAAGACTGTGTTGCCGATTCCCTGAACCACCTTGGTGTATTCCAGATATTTATTTCATTCGAAAAATTCTTACCAAGAGGAGAAAAGTTCATGATAAATTTTGGAGAAAATTCTGTTTGCGGCAAAGGGAAGACCTCATTCCTATTCAACACAACAAAATCTGAATAAGAGGTCCAAAAATTCGGGAAATCCTTTACGATAAAAACAATCCAATGTCAGTTGACACTGTCATGTCCATCATAGTTCCAATACGATTGCATCAAAGGGTCAGGACTAAGAGCACCTTGGATCAAACAAACTCACAAGCATTTGATTCGCCTCTAAATCACTTAATCGGTCTAATATATTATAAGGTCCAACATGCGAACATGCAACACTGTACTGGGAGGTTGTGATGCTATAGTTCAGATCATAACATCGACTTAAAAGAAGAAGTCGACGGTGTCCTTCAAACCTATCTGATTTCCGAACGAACTTAATTTTCTTCCGAAACAATACTTTGACGTGGATGATTACAACGGTACTATACTCATTAGCTAAATGAAGTATTTTCGCCACGTAGATTATTGGACAAGTTTTTTTTGACCCAAAAATGCTCACAAAGGATCAGCAATTTATTTTTGGTTAGGTTCAATTTAACTATTCATGGTTTCTTCCTTTATTCCAAAGAGTTCCTCGAAAAAATCCACTCACAGTCAGTTTCTATCTATTTCAATTTATCGAAAAAACCAATACGAAAAAGGATATTGAATTTTCTTTCATTCGGACTCTTCCACCGGCAAATGAAAAAAAAAACACAAGAAACCACTGCACCTGGTAAGAAAAAGGTAAAAAAAACTATATACATTCATTTTCAATCGTGGGCTTATGTAAACTTTTGCGTTCACCGTTCCGATAACCATCGCTGGGCTAAAGTTACTCCGGAAGAATTTAAATACCTAAAGATGCACTAATTAAGAATTCTGCTCTCGTAATAGGTTTGCTTTGTAACCAACACATTCCCCTTAGAAACAACATAATTGCCTTAGTTTGAAAATGCGAACCTGATTCGCCTCCAGCACGTGCCCAATCTCTGACAATCTCTCTTTTTTGTCCAGCAGCCAGCCAGACCCGCCAGCATACACAAGACCAATAATTGTGCCCCACAAACAACGCAACACAATCAGAAAAAAAAAAACAAAAAAAACTATGCACCACTTTGAAAAAAGACACACCATCATCATCATCGTCAATCGTCAACCGTCACCGTCTCCACCACCTCCTGGCACTTTCGTCAAACAATTTTAACATGTTTTTTTTTTTTAAATTTGAGATAAAAATTCAATTCAACGTCACTGTTCGAAAACAATGGTTAATTTTCCCATTAAACTTTCTTCCGATGAATAAATCGGGTTTGAATAAAAAATCCGCAAACGGTTTATAGTGTCGTACGGCTTCAGCTCGATTAACATTTCAATCCAGCACTTCATGGGAATAATAATAAGTATCTAGTAGTATGCCGAGTTTTTGGCCATAAATCCGTTCAGTTGAGTGATATTTCATTGACTCATTGGATCAAGCTTTGTCATCAAAGGATTGAGTAATTAAACGGAATTGAATTGTTAGATATTGTTCATGGTGGATTTTTTTGTGAATATCTTCTGCATGGATTCCAAGGCCAGTGACTTCAGTGAATGCGGTTACTGGGGCTATCGGAAATCTGAGTTGTCTCACGTCGCATTGCAGCTAGTATTTGATTCTGGGTAGATGTACCAATCATCTGGGATGGCATCAATTAGCATATATTATGTGTGAGGTTATCTAATTCGACATTCCTGCTTGTTTGTTGTTATCCGAGAAAGTGTACACACTAGCTTGATTTCACTGGGCTCACTTTGTGACACACGCAGTGAAAACGGTTTGACGATTTATTTCTTTTTATTATTTTTTTTTGTATTTTTGTTGGTTTAGATACTGAAGATATCTGTGATTTATTTTTATTTTCGAATATTTGAACTGGGGTGCGCCAGTGACTAGATCCGCCCATTTTTGGTCAGCGGATTAGTACGAGGTGTTGAAAAGTCACGTTGTGTGATGAAACATTCATATCCGTATACGTTTATACGGCTTCCAAAGCAGATCTTACATTTATGGAAGTCAAATAAAGCTAATTTGTATGAGTAGTTAGGTCTTTTAACTGCATTGTATTCAGCACTAGAGTTTGATTCGATAATGTACAGCAATCTATTTTTCAAAAAACCTTTTGTGTTTTTAAAGATTACTTTATTGCTTTGTTGTCAGAGTTATGCCTTCACAGCATAACTGCCTTGGATGCCTTGAGTCATCTCTTTTTAAGTTGAAAGAAAGAATTAAAAGGGCCTGTAATACTGACAACTTTTTCCAAACTACGGATTTAACCTTTTGCACCGAATTTGCGACTTTGAGTAAAAAGTAAACTATTTTATGGGTCTGGATCAAAGTGATTGATTTCTTCCATTATTATAAATTGCTTCAAGAGTCTCTTCACGTCAGCTTGGTAGTTCTCAAGATTTGCTCTTAAAATGTTATATCGGCTCTTCGTTTGTTCGGTGATTTAAATTCTAGATACCCAAGCGCCGAAACCTAGTTTATGTTATACTCCTGTTGAAAGATCCTCAGGGTGCTGTCATGTGAGATCTCTACGATACCAACTCAATGTCAAATTGTCACACTTTTGTCAGTTTACACAAGATCTTCGGCTCACTTCACATATTCTCCGGTGTGGGACGTGCCCTCACGATGCTCGTCTCCTATACACTTTTTACAACGCTTAAGCTCCTTAAATCAGTGTGCAGTTGTAGAATATTGAGAAGCAGAGGAGGTTGCTGATTTTTCAACTGAAAATATGTTTTTGTCTGTGTTGGCTTAATTGCTTGAACCCTGTCGCGTCTCAGTCTAGTTATTGTGCGTTTGATGAATAATGGGCCGGAATAAGCCGCTTAAATCATGGCCTGAAATCGGATCTTTTGGCATATGCGATAATTAAGCAAAATACTTTTACATTTTCAGAACGGGTCTTTATCGTAAATAAGGTCCAATTGACTGAGGAATGGAAGATTCGTAATCGCTTCTCTGTTTGGCCTTTAGATGATTCAACTTATTTTTTAATGAAATTGTTATGATTGGAGTTCGGAAAACCCACAGGCAGTCATTGAGAAGTAACAGCATTTTTAGCTAAGAATGGAAGAAATATCACAGACAATGTAGAGCGCTATTGAGCCATGATAACCGAGTCTGTTTTTTATGGCTAGAAATTGAGTATTTGGACTTGAGTGAACGAAGTGGCTGCGTGCCATGCAAACTGCTCAGCAATCAGTTTTTTTTGAAAACTTAAATCAATAAACCTGCTTGCATTCCTTTTGATGTCGTTGCTTGCCCACTTCGCAGATTTCCCAGCTGTCCTATCGCCCTTGTGGGTTATAATGTCACGAAGAGCTAGTGCATGGTGTACCACTTTCTTTCTTTGGGATTTTTTGAAGTCATTGGTCTACAAGGAAAAGCCCATGACCATGAGAGCTCTCAAAAGGCATATTTTACAAGAGTGCGTAAACTTTTTGCCCGAAGTTCTTGCCAGAACGGTTGAAAAAAAGGTCGTTAACAATGACACACTTAGCTGTGTCATACAGCAGTCGATACTATTATCCGCTATTACAAGCGCTTGATAGGGCAGGCAAAAGGGGAACACTTGGGAATTGGCTGCTGACAGTTAGTCAAAATTTCTGAAGAATGCATTGATCCAAGGGATCCTAACCATGGAATATCGGTTCTCTGCTGCATATTTTATACACCAATGAATTGCTAGGCTTATTCAGAGCCGGTATTCCTTTCGCTTTTGCTGATGCTACTACGATTTTGGTAAGACACTGATCTACGGTTGACACAATTAATCAAATACAAGCAGACTTCAAAAGAGCAGTAAAATGGTGTCACGACTATGAACTTAAAGCAAATGTATCGAAAACGAAGGTGATGCACATACAGTGAGTAAAAAAAGTATTTGCACACAAAATTTTTACATATTCCTTAAAGAATCACACTACTTATCACCGCCAAAATCTGTAAATGCACTCATTATTTGCGTCAAAATTGTAACTGTTTTTTTCTATCAGATCACTTCTTCTATTGATAGATTAAACTATTTTTACTGACAAGTAAAGAAAGACCAGTTCGGCTATTACAAAGTGAGTGAAATAGCCGTGCCTACACGCGAAAAAATGATTTATTTTCGCAATAGTGCAAAAAGAAGAGAAATAGCAAATTCTGGAGTATTCTCATTTTCTGCAGTTCGCTATGTTATGTAGAGTTATCGAGGGACTTGAGTACACGAGAACTAGCCCAACATGTTGCAACAACATCAGGAAGAACAGTTAATCCACAAACCATTTGCAACGTGTTGCATTCGGCGAACATCTATGTTAGATCAAAAGCGTAGCATATAATGGCGTTGGTAACCTGAGATTTATTGACGGCACCTTGACAGCTCTTTGCTATATCGACTTGTTGCGATATCATTTGCCTCAGAGCGTTCAAAAATTAGGCATTCATGAGTCGTTCCATTTTCAACAGGACAATGACCCCGAGCATTCAGCTAGAGTAACAATACAATGGTTGTTATAGAATGTGCCACGTCAACTCATAACGTCACTCCAATCGCCAGACAAAAACCGAATAGAAAATTTATGGAATATTTTGCACAGTCAAATACGGAAAAAAAGAATTTCGAACAAAAATTACTTAAAAACAGAACTGCAGGACGAGTGGCGTAATATTAGTCCCGATATCATTCACAATCTTATAGATTCTATGTCATAGAGACTGCAAGCAATTTTTGAAGCAAACGGAACGCACACAAAATATTGAAATTTTAGAAATAACAACTTTTTTTGAAAATGAAATAAGCAAATAATTTTTTAACCATTATTTTTATTATTTTTTTCAGATGAATTGCGTATATTTTGGAATAATAATATGACACTGACACTGATTTTCAAAAAACTGGGTGTGAAAATACAGTGAGTAACACTGTAAGTGGAAGCCGATGCGAAAAAAAAAAACAAATATAAGCATGTTATATAAAAAAGAGTCGCAGACGAATAAAATCATGGAAGAAGTAAATATCTGTAAGATATAAGAACATTTGAAGAGAAATTCGGCAAAAGTTGTGCCTAAGCATGTATGTTACGCGCTTATACAAGGCTTCGGCATAGGACTTAAGTTTGGGAAGGGAAACAGATACTGACATTAAAAATTAGAAAGCATTCACATGGATACCAAACTAACTGAAGGAAACGTAATTTATAAAAGATTTCTAAAGTTTAACATCCTGCAGATAAGCAGCAGCTTTTCGGGAACAAAACTACTAATTTGAAAGGTAAGTAAATAAGTTAATAAATAACATAAAAAAAATACCCCTGATTCCTCTTTTATGTCTTTAAACTGTTGAATTCCTATGAAACACAATGACATTTAATATTGGTCCTCACAGATGTGCCCGAATCTTGTTGTTAGATTTTCAAGAAACTTATGAACGGTGGTGTACTTTGAGCAATTTTTTAGCACATTTTTACGTGGCATTGTCAAAACTTCTTCAAAGTTGAATAATGAAAACAAATTTCATTTTAAATTGCAATGCAGCGCCGTAGCGCTGCAATTTGTACAGCAATAAAAAAGTAAGAAAAATGGAAAACAAATCCAAATAAAGGGCAAAGAAAAAATGTATATATCAAAAGAAGTGAAACTACATACCACGCCAATGACAAAGGCACTCCAACATCTATCTGGCTGTGGGGAGATACTCCAGCATCCCGAGACTGAGACCCACCCAACCTACCTGGCTTTGGAGCATGCACTTTGCATGCCATCAATATCTCGTTCGCGTTTAGCTCGTCCAGTGTGTTAGGAGGTAACTCCCGAAAGGTGTTTCAAATTTCTCGTATAGTTACGATGACGACGACGGGCCATGTTGGAGCCGGATAATATGCGTGCACGTGCACCTATTCCATTAGCCGCCTTACAGCCTTACAGCCTGCATCTAGTTTGATTTTATATTTAATTTATTGTGGCAGCGTGTTGATATCGGTTGCGGTGTTTTCATGAACTTTCCTTGGTTTGTCGAGCAGCAGTTTAAAATGAAAATATCTAGCACACTGCCAATTGCGGTTGAAATGGAAATGAAAAAAAATGAAATGAAATAGATGTAAAACCATAGACGCGGACTTCGAGTGTACGCACCATTTGAGTGGGTCTTGGGACTAAGTGCGTAAGCAATTATGGGTGTTTTTCCTGATTGCGGGTGAAGCTATTTGTAGCAGCAGCGGTGATTTCATTCACATCATGTATCTTTAATTGCGATACGTGTTGGATCTGATTGGAATGGCAAATAGAGGGAAACATTTTTATTTCATAATATTATGAGGTTGCTTATTATAAGTGGATCAGAAATGTGGTAGAAATGCGGTGATTTCGATTCAGGGAAATGGTGCACTCAATAGAGGGAAATTTATAATACTCCAGCGAATGTATCGGACCGCTCCTCACAACATGGGATTATCTAACAAGCAATTATTTGTTTTTGTATTGTAAAAAGGTTAAAGGGTTTAAATATCTCGTGGAATGGTTGATTCAAGTTGATAATCAACAAGAACCGAATTGAGACTTTGAATTACAATTAATTATAGTTTGGATAAATTGAAAAATGTTAGGGCTGACTGGTGGGCGGACACAAAATGTAACGCGCCCACAATCTGTGATTAAAGAAAATGTACTTTCAATATAAACGAATACACGCACTCATGGGGAAAGTTTAAATGAATGAAGCTTGAACTTTTGAGTTAGGTACTCATTATAACCGAAGCGTGAGGTGACAATTTTGACCTTCAAATAATGTACGCCTTCAATAAATGGTCGTTGTAAGTTATAAACCATTCCATCGTAGGAGTTCAGCCGACCTTCTTGACGATCCGTCCTAAAAAAAAATGTTAAAGAAATTCTCGTACACACCTGTAATACGGGGGATGGTCCAAGAAGTGACGAATTAGGTGGGTAGGTAAAAGTGGTGGTTTAGTAAAAACCTAATTAGCCACAGCTCTGTTACATAATTTATGAGGTGTATTTGAGATATCTCTAAATACAGGCTGAGGTATTTAAGAAGGCATTTGTTACATTATGTCCTTAGACGAAATATCAGCAATTGAATTGAAGAAGGGTCTACCAAGCGGTCGCTTTCTAGCTCTAGCAAGGGCCGCACAAGCGCAAAAGAAGTGTGTTAGGGTTTCCGTCTCAGCTGTGTTTTTGCAGCTGCGACAGTGTCAATTGTATAGGAAGCCTAGCTTAACGGCATGATCAACAAGCGGACAGTGTCCTGGAGAGACCGCCACTAGTCTAGCAATATCATGACGAGTTTGCCGAAGGAGATCTTTTGTTTTTGATTTCTTATATTCAGTCTATATTTTCCTTGCTGTTGCACAGTACGTCAGACTCGCCCAGCTAAGGTATGCTGCTTCAATGAAGTATGAGGATATAAAAGCCTTAACCATCCCTACAGGCGAGCGCTGAAGGGCAGATCCGGGAGCCCATATAAGGGAAATGAGCTGACCGTCTAACGACACTATTTCAGTTCGGCATTCCTGTACTAATTTTGGATGTGAAGTAAAGGTGAAGAAAAAGCTATTGTCTTTGGCAATCATCTGACTAGGCAGGATATTTGGATGTATTTTGATTTGACGACATGCTTCCCGGATTGCAAAAAGCTCCGCTTGGAAAACGCTGGAATAGTCGGAGAGTCTATAGGCTTTTCTAATTTTCAGAGAAACACACCCGCACCGACTGAAAAGTAACCTCAGGGTGTCCGTAAAACTGCTTTAAATGAGCTCGTTGACCTCTAACGTGGCTATTAGTTTTTGACAACATTTTTCCTGATTTCGACATATATGCAATTAAAGTTGACGGATACGCGAACGACGGCGACGTTGTCCTACTTTTATCAAGTAGTCAAATTGGACATCACTCAATGCGCTCTGAATAAGCGTAAAACCTGGACAACAATTTGTGGACTGATAAAAACTAAATTGATGTTGTTCACTATGAATATATTGACCTTTCAACAATTAGTACGTCTCCTTCTTCTTCATGTCAAAAAGCTTAACTGAAAACATTGAATCGACAAATTTACAGTGAAATTCGATCGATGCACTTACCATGCTACTACACATTTTTCCAATCGACGATCGTGTAAGATTAAGTCAGGCTTGTGGTCAGCCAGACATCCCAATTTTTTACAGCTTGCTTCAATCAGAGAATCAAGCGATCAGGATGACGTTCTTTATATATCATTCCAAAGAAAAATATTTCAAACGAATGACTATATACATTGATAGCCGGGCTGCTAGCTTTTGGGCTTAAAGCTTGGAAAAATGTCTACATTATGTTTTGAATATAACATCTCTTAAATAATGCCTATTTTGAGCTTGTAGCATATTTTCCACACTTTCTGTTGCAGAAGCAGTGCGAATTTTGAAAAGAAACTTCGGTCGACAAATGCACCTTGCGCTCAACGGAGAATATGGCAGCTTTTGCCGAAGGTGTGCGCGACATGATCAAAGATCTCAGCAATTGAGAAGAATTTGGAATTTATCTCTCTGATGGTTCACTCACAAGGTCCACTTAATAAACCGAAATTTAAGCAAAATGACCACCAGTTTTATTGGGAGAACATTTTTTGTTTCAAACAATTCAAGCTCTTCAAATCACCGCTTGTGCTAAATTGATCGCTGTTGGGTGACTGGTTAGATCATACGTATCGCGCGATTTGTATTCACATGTAAGCGATGAGCCGATTACACAACAATCCTCTTTGTAAGGTCAAAAGTTTAGCCTAGAAGCGGTTAATCGAAGTCCTGCCGGACCATCAACATCAATAGCGACGCTTTGATATTTGGCTCAATTTTCAGGTGAAAAAAACAAGCAATACGCGCAGATCGTTAAAAATGATTTCGGTCAGTTTTGAAATAAAAAATTAACAGCGGACGTCTTCAAATGAAAATGATTATTTTTTTCCAGAAACCTTAGCGATATTTCTACAGCAAAGATGCGTGGAAATATATTTTGAAATATCACCCAACGTATGCAAACAAAAAAGACAATGTGATGTGAATTGAGTCTGTCGACACAGCAGCTATTTCCCAGGTTCAACAAGAGAATACAATTTCAGCTAAATGGGGCCACAGAGATCTGAAAGAAGTACAATCGAATCAAATTCAAAGACTTATTTTCCAATCTTTTAACTTGACTGAAATACTTGGACTTTCAGAAAACATTAAAACATTAACAACTGATTTGAATCAATTTGCAGACTTCAAGTCAAGTTACTGCTGGACTACTGCAATTTCATTATTGAACTTTAAAGAAGTTTTAACAATGCTACGAAAAAAATTTGCTCAAAAAACTGCTCAAAACCACCGTTCATAAGTTTCCTGAAAATCCAACAACTGGAGTTACAGATAATGAGCCAAAGCTTTTCTCTCATATTTAATAGTCAGATTGCCAGGTGGTTTTGAAAAAATTGAAAGTATTAAGAAGAGTATTGTTTTCAAAACATAAAGAGCCCGTATCAGTATTATATTTGTATACATAAAATGTGAGGACAATGGTGTAGTTTTTGTTTTTTATAAATATATTAATGCAGTAAAATTTCTGCTGGATTCCATTTCCTCACACAAACATTATGTGTGCCTTTCACAAAATGTTTTTCACAGTAACATTGCCTTTGACCCTATAATCCAATATTAACTAAATTGCAAAACACAAATTATCGCTAATACTTATAAAATAACAACAACCCATCGAGCACTCTTAGTGGCCAATACCAACTGAGTTTTGTGCGTAATTATTTCAAATAGAATAATTTCGATAAAGTTATTCTATGCAAGTGCAATAGGCTAATTAGCCGCATCACTCATCAATTAATTAAAAATAAACATTTGTGATTACATTCCGCCTATTCAAAATTCCAATGCATTAATTTGAAATCAATTTGACCGCACTACCATATGCCACGATGTTGCACTCAGCATGCTCGTCGTCGTGCAGCGACAGCGCGCCAAATTAAATTCAAATCAAATTAAAACTAACTACTTTTAATGGATTGATGACGATGAGTTCCTGCCAGAATTGAAATTTTCATATCAAATATACCTTTTAAGTGCGTTCTAAAAATCCAATCGAAAGCAAGTGCCAAACTTTCGCGATTTCTGTTTTGGATTTTAGACGAAGGCTTTTAGGCGTAACGAATTAACTTGTGCTCATTATTTTGAGAAAACAATTGAAGTTCAAAAAGATACAACGATCAATCGAAGTAATGAATCTCAATCTCAGTCGATTTCTCTGTAGGAATTTTTTTTTTACATTTTTACTTTTTTTTCTAATTAAAACGCGAACGCGGAAGTCGTACGTACGCACACCGGTGTCGCTTGGTGCGGAGGCTTGCGACGCAGGTTTCATAATAATATTTATGAATAGTTTTGAATAATTTTATGAGCAGATAAGGTGTATTTTGAGTGCGAGTTTTGAGATATTTTATTTGTTTTTTATTTTTCCGAACGAATAATCTTATTGGAGCGTATAGCATGACGACGATTAAGTCTTTGATTTGTAGTTAGCATTTGAGCGGAAGAGACTCCATTAGCATTCCATTCAAATAGCCATTAATCTGGACCTTTGGCAAAAGAAAGCTGTTATGGCAGATGGACACAGATGATCAAGTGAAATGAATTGTGGGAAATAAATCATAAGTCTGATCAATTATTATTTTAAGTTGTGGTTTGTTTGGTTTAAACGGAAACAGGTGATATTTTGTGATATAAGAAACCGAATGGATACGAAACTATCAGGACAAAAGTCTAGATGGCGCATAAAGTGATCTTTATAAAACAAAATAATCACAATGCAAAAACATCTAAAAACCTCATTGACATTTTGATAAGCTAATAGTTGAAAAATGAATGCGATAAAAAACACATTCGTCATAAAGAGTAACGTGTTCTTTAGCAGATTCACACCGCAGGTCGAAAATAATAAATCGTTTTTAAAACTTGTAATAAAATAATTTCTTGCTGCCATTAGAGGCGTCACTGGCCTGGAACAATGTGCAACAAGAACTTCCTGATGGGAAGTTAAAAATGTAATCAAGGTGCTATCGTTAATGCAACATGGGATAACAATGGGTTATTATGGGTTTTGTAATTCAAACTAACCTGGTCAAAATTGCGGGAAAAAATGTGAAACTTGAAATTTTATTCGCAATTTCGGATCGAGTTCATTTTGTAATAGAATAAATACTGACAAGTCTTTTCAAGAGGATAATCTGATATTCAATTTATTTGGATTATTTTGATGGCCCGAAATGATAATTGATTCGTTTGCAAAAACTAAATTTAAAAAGTGCTGGTGGTGAACATTGCCCCTTATGTTACAGCCTTCATAAAGAGACTCCTTCTGGATATTTTTTTTATACGAGGGAACCCTTTGCCCTTAGAAGTACCTCCTTTACAACGTAGTAACACTCCCTAGTCCAAAATTTCGCTGAATACGAGTCCTTTCACCAAAATCTTTTGGCCAAAAAAACAAAATTTGTTCTCGAATATGGTAAAAAGTTTATTTGTGCTTACTGCAGTGGCTTCTGCATCAGCTTCTGAGGATCTTTGTTCATGCTGTCAAAAAAAATTACATGTTTAGATAATCTGTCATTGCTGTGAAGGAAGGAACACTGACAGTAGAGTGATGAACTAGTTTCAAATAAAATGTTGCGAACTAAGAGGAAGCTAATCAGTCGACATCAAATTCTTCGTCCAAATTCGGACTCCCAGCACGCATCAATCGAAAAAAAATCGAGTTTCAAACAAATGCACAATATTTCCATTTTTCTTCTAATCTTTCTGCTTGCTTGAGTTTTCCAAGAGCAAGGGACCTCTGCAATATTCCTTTTCTTCTACCTCGGCTTTCTGGTGCTATGTGCCCAATTCGTATTTTCGTGCTGTTTCTCTTTCATCAGGTGCCTCTTCGCAAACATTTTTTGGATATGAGTAGTAGACGCTTTTAGTAAAAAATTGTTTACTCTACGAAAATTCTTTTAACATTTTTTGCCTTGCCTAACGGAGCTTTTGAGCAACTTTAAAGTGAAAAATATGGTCTCAATATAGGTTCAAATTATACTCTCAGAGGCATTTTTGACCTCTGCACTGTCCACTGTCTATATCGTTTTCGTTTCAGCTTCAAAAATTCTCCTTCCATTGTTGTCTTAGACAAATGCTTCAAACACATAACTAACACTTTCTCAATCTTCTCTTTCCACGCTCTATTTAAAGTCATATTTTTCCTTGTGCGTATCTCGGATTTCTGAGTTTGATTCCAGGCTTTAAATTCGTTAGAGATCATCTTGAATTTTTCAGCTACTCGAAAGCACTGGCTCTCGAGTATTTGTGTACTCTTAAAGTCTCTGTTGGTCTTAACATTTTGTAAATATGAATGGTTTTGCGATATTTAACGTGACCAGAAAGGAATTTTGTGAGTTTGTAGGAGAGATTTCTATGCTCTCGGTTTATCCAACCCTTGATAATCGATATCACCTTATGAGTGTATCGGCCTTAATTTTAAGTGTCCCACTATAATAGTCTGGAAATTCGCTTGATTTTGTCACTTTTTTGAAGAAAAATATTGCTTCATGCAGAATGGGCACTCCTCTATTAAAATTCTGCAAGATTTATTTCAATTCCATTTCGGCATGTATATGGACTGCTTTATTACAGTTTTCCCCTTTTCACAAAAGTGCGCTTTAATTTGAAGCCTGTTTTCAATTAACGCAGTTAGTTTATGACGATGTCAATCGCTTCTTTCCCAACTGCCTCTGGGTTATTGATATGCTTTACAATGGTAGTGATTACTGTAACTTTACAATTTATTACGAAGAATTATGTTCTAAAACACTCATCCGATTTCAAACATTCTATCATCAGTATTTAGAACGGACTTGCTGTGTGAATTTGCTTGTGACTTAGATCAACGAAAAAACAGTGGAGAAAAGGCCTTGTTTGCGACGCTTCCTAAGCGGGAAGAAAAAGTTCTATAAAGAAGTTCACAATGACATATCTCAATAGGTCAAGCTTAATACACAAATTGTTAAATTCTTAACGTAGATAAAAATTCCCTTTTACTTAACATTGTTTGGACAAAGCAAAATGCTTTTTGAGTTCTACAACTTTCTTCGTACATAAAATGTAAGTCACAGACGATCACAGGTGAATGCATAATTTGCAGCCATTTCGCTGATATGCCAATCGTCGCATTTTCCTTTGATCCCACAAAAACTTGTACAACCGATCTTAGCGAGGACTTTTCACACTCTATGAGGAAGGCAAATATTTATGACAATACGATCGCTGTTTTCCGGACGGTTTCACGCCTTCTAGAAGCAGGACTAGATGAAGCAACTTTGTCAGGGAAACACCGCCGCATTCAAACGGCTTTAAGCTCGAGAGTCTTATATGCTGCCATAAGGGCTTACATCGGCCTTATATCAAAGCAGAAGCTTCTTCCAGCGAGCGTTAATTTGGATAAATGGGTGTTGTATCTTATGTGCTGAGATTCCTCTATTGAGTCCAAACCAGACATTCTCCACAAATCACTTTCTTAATACTGACGCTCATACACGTCATATTTGGAAAATGATTCACGGGTTTCATTAACCTCAAAGTTGGCTAAATAAAAACCTAAAAAAATTTAATTTCACTTTCTTGTTCAAGTCACGTAATAAAAGCATCCGGCTATATTGGCGGGTACCTAACAATTTAAACACAATAAACATTTTTTTGCCAATACTTTTTGAAAGCTTGAATTCATTTCTTTCTCGCACCTTTATCTCAGTTTAATTCGCCAACAAAAAGCGAATCATTAATTCTTTTCCGACGCCCGAAATGAATCGCTTCACATTGATCATCAATCGAATCGATGCGTACAATAAACACAAACACTGGCGCTGCTGGGTTTGTTGTTCGGGCGCCAATGAATGGAAACGTTACTACATTACGGTTACGAGGCATTGGCCATTGTGTGAAGAGGTTTTGGTAAAATTTCCTACGATCAATTAAAAATTTGAACTTTTGAAAAGCGACGTGCTTAATAGAGACTGTAGGTTTCGAGCCAAATAAAGCGAAGCATTTTGCAAGGTAACCTGATTGACATATCTTCCACCTCTCCATAGAATTTTTTGTTTCATGATAGAGGCAAACTTTCACTATAATTTTTATAACTGATATTGTTGCCTCTGGAAGATACTTAAAAGGAATCAGAAGCAGCTCGAAATGAAAAGCATTAAAATAGAATGGAGTATAACTGGGGTTCTTGAAGGTGCTGCTAAAACTTCTGATGAAGAAGGCTTTACACTGCAGTTCAAAAGACCCCAAAAACGTTCAAATCATATTAAACATAACTCGTTATTGTTTCTAAGACAAGTGTACAATAATGATTTGCATTTAGATAACGTTATTCCGTCTTGATGACCATCTGGCTGTGATGGCTACTGGTTGTCCCAAATAACAACTTGGAGATAAGGGGCATTTATTTTATTTTTTTATGATGTTTATTTTTGCCTCTTCGTTATATTGTTCCTTTCAGATGCCTTGAGCTGCTTGGCGTTTGATTTCGAGGCGGCAACATTTCATGAACCGTCCTATAAGCTGATTGATCGGTTCGCCATTCCGTGTTGTATCTTAGTAACGAGCGTACCTATTTTGAAGCTATTTATAAATATTTTACTGTGGAGGGTCGGGTTGAATATTTTCAAACCGTTCTTTGGTCAAGAATGAGAAATAAACACACTCATTCACAGTAGTTTAATCATCCGGAGAAAGGAGACCTAAGATTGATGTACAAACATAAGCTTGATCCCGTTGCTTATAAAGAGCGTGTGGATTCACCATTATCTGCAAATCTAGCAAATATCAAATTTAAAAATATTAGAGATAATAGGCCGAAGATCGAAACCTTCGGGTACGCCAGCGCGGCAAGAGACGTTCACTCAATTTGCTGTCAATTTTAACTATTTTATTTCTACCAGTCAAGAATAGTAACTCTGGAACTAGTTATTTCTTACTTCGCAAAGAGGATACATGGATCAACAACTACAATTTTTTTGTCAGTCAGAATATACATAGACCGTTGGTTCGAACAAAAAAAAAAAACAAAAAAAAGATCTTCACTCTAGGAAGAAAATCTGTCTTTTTACAACTATTTATGCAAATTTTGCCTGTAGGCTCAATCTTCGCAGATTATAATTTAAGGTTGTTCTTCAAAAAATATGTATAGATAAACACATATATGTATATATAGTAAATCAGCGAACCGGACCGACTATGCCATGTCCGGATGATGCGCCAATTATGATACACAGACCGAAGGCCTATTATTGATTTCTGAAACTCCTTGATGCTGCTCATGTCTTGGAAATACCACCGAAGTCAAACTTCACTTAATTTCAAATTAATCGGACCAGTGAACGTTAGTAAAACACTTTTGTCAGATAGGAAATGAGCTGACGATCTTCAAACATCAAAAACCATTTCGATGACGTCAATTTTAAGACATTAAAAAACGCATCAAAATTTGTTTGGCCGCTTCGATGGCACAGACAAATACACACGTAAGACATGTAACAAACCTGCACTTTAAGTTGTAGTTTGCATTTCGGTTTGCATCTACACCTTCGTAAGATTCAACTCACTCAAAAATTGAACGGCTTGAATACCAGTGTTTGGATGACCAATTTTCACACAACATGTTCTTCACCGAAGAGGGTAATTCTTCAATCTCTGGTTGCTTTTTAAAAAAATTGTCATTAAATGTCGAAACTTACATACACTTATTTGCGCCACCGGTGATGTCATTAGTTGGATGATGAGCCCGTGTCATTGTAATCCTTTACACAACTTTCAAGAACAATAAATAATTAGTTTTGCATTAAAAAAAAAACAGCCACTCTAGATGTTAATTCATGCGAATTAGCACTCCGTTATCAATGATGGCGAGAACAGGCTCTTTTGTGCTCGTGCTCAAGCACACACCCACGTCTTATGAATATAACAGGTACTTTCCACATTCTTCTCATGAATAATTTCATGTACCCACCAACCGACAATCTTCTTGCCAACTGGAGCAATTCAATTAACGAATAACGACACCTCAAATGACATTCACGCTAGCACTCCTTTGTAATCCTGCTAACTACGGAAACGACAGCGCCATTTCGACACATAAACTACCCCACTAAATCGGTCAAGGGCTGCTCTGCGTCAGGTGGCGGTACTCCACCAGTCGAGCCCACCTCTTGTGTGTAGCTAGATACATATATTTTCTTCTTAACACGAGGGGAGTATCTTTCCAGTGTACATACATTAGCACAGGCTCTCGATGAGCACCACAAATATTACGGAAAGTACATTTCAGTGACAGCGAACTCAAACTTTGCAAATTTGCCAGAGAATTACAGCATTCGAGCTCCTACGCACATACGCATCCCATCATCATGAAAATTGCCCACAAAGACCTTGAGCCGATTCCAAGTTTGAGAGTGCAATGGGAGCTTCGAATGCAATGTTTTGCCATCGTCCTGGCACTCAAAGTCGGTTGGTGCTGTGTAACAGAATTGAGTGGTCAAATTTGTGACCGAATTGCGGTTTAATTGAAATAAGCTGTCAGGGCATGACAGCCTTTGGAGCTGTAATAATAGTGGTCGTTGGGTACGAGCTTACGGATTATGATTCCGAGGCAAATTGTGGTGCAAATTGCACGTTTTCCGCATGAACATGCAACCGATAGGGACCTCCGGCCGCGCCGACGTTTTTCAATTTAACGTGGAAATTCTGTAAGTCGCTCAAATCGAACATTTTGAAAGGATGCTTGATGACAGCAGATAAATGTCAGGTGGTAAAGACCACTTTGTCGTTCAATAGTAGCTTTGAAGTTAACAGGGGAATTCTGTTGACAGCAGGATATTTTATGTGAAGAAGGAGTACATGTGGAATCGGTCCTGTTATTGAAGAACCGAATGTTGTTCGGTGCGGAGGGCAAACATATTTTCATTACCATGGCTGGACTACTTTGAGCGGATGAAGTTCGGACACCCTTGTGAATCACGCAATCGAGGTGGTAGCATGTCTACAACTGTAAAGGATGGAAAGCAGCTTAAGGTATGACTCAGATTCTCTAAAGATCGACGACCTGCAAAGTAATTGAGTAAGTTGAGTACACATTTGCTTTTGTGGTAGTCTTCAAAAGTATTTGAGAGTTTTGATTTGTTTGCCAGAAATAAAAAAAAATTGCGACAAAAGAATGAGCCCTCGCAATCTACCAGGACTAAGGACTACACCCCCTTTTATGACGAGAAAAATGCTTGGAAAAACATTTGCGGTTCTCATTCTGATGTACGGCTATGAGGTTTTTGCAGATTGCGATTCAACAGGCCGAAGGTGGCTCAACGTCGCATTTAATAATCTCGTACGTTACATTTACGGCCTGAGGAGATTCGATCACGTGTCTTGTTTCTCAAAAAATATATACGGAATGTTTTTTTTGACAACTTATTGCAATACAGAACGCTTAATTCGTTATTTAATATTCTCAAATCACGCCAATCTTCGTCTCTCTTTAGTATGTTTCAATTCTTTGCATCACCGAGATTAACTAAGCTCATGCCTGGTATCTGAACGACAGCTTTTCGTAAATGCCGCTCGCTTGTGGAATAGTCTCCCGAATCATACAGAGAAGCCGGTATTGAAATGAGATTCCGTAAGAAACTACGGTCCTTTCTTTCCTCTTCTTAGAAAAACAACAACGTAAACTAAGCCAACATTAATAGTGTAACCTTAAACTTAACTTTCTTTTTTTTCTTTTCACCCTTAAACTTTTAATTTAATTTTAACTTTATTTAGTTTTTAACTTTTAATCTTTACTCTTAACTTTTTCCTTTTTCTTATGTATTTGTGTTCTAATGTGTATTCCACATAAAGCTGTGCATATATAAATAAGATATTGCATGAATACATTTATCTTTTATTTTTGTTTTTTTTTTTTATAATTTGCTCGCTGTTAAGATGATATGAATATTTTTATAATGCGTATAGCACAGAGCGAGCGAAAAACTACTTATTTTGTTTGGTGTCGCTTGATTCGCAAGATTTTTATTCGAATTTAGTTTGATACACTTACAAAGATTGGAAGATTAAGCTCAACACACTGCCTTCAACACGAACTAAGAGTACTAGACGAAACAACAACCACTACAACAGAGCCACCCATCACTCGGACTACTACCGTTGGTCTACCAATCCAGAGACAGCGCCAATTATTTTATCCAAATGGTTAATGGTGACTGAACTAGGAATGGAACCTAGGATCTATTAATTGAATCAATTGAGAGTAGGCACTTTGCCAAATGCGCAATCCAGCTTCTTTGAGCACATCAGCTCTATCAGCTCTATACACCCCAGCAATAAAAATTACCATCCTTTGTCTTGCAACGACTACCGATGCATAGTCGATACTTTTTTTTTTTGGGATAAGCATAAGTATCGTATCCTTCCCGCCAGATTAGTCTCAGAATCAGAACAGAACTAATGCTGTCAACCAAAAAAATCTAACATCACCTCGGCCAAGACGTACCTATTGATAGACAAAATGTTGAAAGCTGACATATCTTAACCAAACGTAACCACGGTGAAGATCCGACGGAGACTACACGTTGGAAAGCGTTGGTCTTAACACCAACCACGAAGGTCAAAAATACTGCTCTATTAGACTCTGATTTAGCCAGTCCTGCTTAATGGAGCCGAATGCTGGGCGATAAGCAAAGTACCTGAGCAAATTTTGGAACCTTGCGAAAGAAAAATTCTTCGTTGGATATTTGGTCCTATCAGCGAAGTGGGCAAATAGAGGAGAAAGCACAACGATGTGTGTTAAGTCCTGAAGTCAACTTTCCGTCGATTACACTGACTTGGTCACATGGATAAAATTGACCCTTACGCTCCAGCCAAAAGAGTCCCCGAATCCAAACCACAAGATTCAAGGCGATCGTGGACGCTTGAAGGTTTGGACTAACCAACTAAAAGCAACGTGCTCAGGACCGTTAAGGCTGGAAGGCATTTCTACTTCAGGCTTGGATCCTTCTTGTATCGTTGACAGGATAAGTAAGAAAGTTGCCAGATTCGAAACGTTTGGAAAAAAAGGGGAGAGCCCAGCTTGCCATCGTCCATGGTTAGTTAAATTTCAAGCACAGACGGCGGCTTTAAAAAGTGGCAAGAAATAGTATTCAAATAAGAGTTTAAAAAATACGCGAAGGACAATTTTTGCAGCTGATGAAAGCTTCTATGGCTATATTGGTTGCTGGCTAAAATTTTCGGTTAATTTTATATGCCATGAGGAATTTTTCAGACCGCAGATCGCTTATGCTGCGGTAGTTGATTCATAACTCATCTTTGGAAGATTTGATTCGGAGCTATAAGTTGTATCCCATTCTGCACGCTCATTGATCTACCCTTTTAATGTTAACGTGGTAAGGTCGATTTGTAAACACTCTAAGCTGGAGCATTCGATGTGGCCGTGCCATTGTAGATGATGAATTTTTATCTTTTGTACAGCTCGTACAGATCGCAGGTCAATCCTCTTCCCCATTCGCGATTTTTGTAGACAAGATCGTCTCGGAAATAGAATCTCCTATCTTGCTAATGACATTTGCCTCATTAAAGAGCATTTGACAAGACGAGTGTGCTTCATGCTAGAAGTTCTGATCCTGTTTTTCTTCCCGAAAATAAGAGGCCCGAAAGCACATCCGGCGTATGGTTAATGGCAAATGGATTAAATTGCTCTTCGTGATTGATACTCGGATTAACAGTGCCCCATGAGCGCAAAAAATGATTGTTTACCTATTTGTTTACGTGGAAAAATGTCGCCCACAGTTATTTCGCCCAAAAATCGTGCACTACGTCACTGAGATTCAGGAGAGCGTGAACGGAAGGCGTTCTTGAAGCGATAGCTGCGCGACTGTCTGCATTTTGTAAACAATTATCTTCAATTCTTTCTTTTAAACGTGCTTCAGAGAAGAATGAGTAAAAATAAATCTTTGCGTGGCATGTCCTCTGGTCGACTTTGACAATTAATCCACTACAACTTCGGAACAAGAACTGAGAAACCCATCAGAGCCTCTTCTGTAATCTGATGTTTTTGTCGATCGACGAAACGTCTCATTGTTTGACAAATTGGTATAGCAATTCAGAAAAATCAGCCAAGAAATTCACGTTCCTTAAAACAATAGAGAAACAATTTTTTTGCATTATTGAGGGGAATAGACTTCCACGGCATGACGTCGACTACACAAAGGCGACATTTGGAAAGTTCCGATTGCGTTTTACATATTTCGTTCTGAAATTTATACCTGAGGACTTCTCACAGCCTACTTGGACGCAGCAAAATCATGTTTCTCATATCACGCATTTCAGTTGTTGACAAGGATAAAAAAAAGGTCGGTAAAATTTTAATAGCAAAAATTTGAACGTCAAAATGTCATTTTCGTCAATTACATTCATTAGCCTCTCTTTTCCTCTGAATCAAACTTAAATTGAAAAGTTATGTTTCTACTTTACATTCTCTGCTAACCCAAAAGTTGACATCACCAATTCCACAGAAACATCAACCCAGTAGTATTGGCAATTTCATAATGCTTACATTCCAGCAACTGTCAAATCTCTTTCAACAACAAGAAAACGAGAAAGGAAAACAAATCTGTCAGAGAGATATTATCATATTAATGTTGAATAATATTCGCCAGAGGCACAAACGGAAACTTTCTCGTCGGCTTAATATAACATGTTAATCAAAAAATACTAACAACAGCTGACAGCCCATAGAGCTATTTAACGCGACTGTCATTCGAAAATTCCAAGCTGGAAACGGAAGAGTGCAAAAATAGCTTCGGATGTTGGTAAATCAATCTTGCTGTGGTATTGTGAGAGTGTGGTTGGTGGGTGGATGGGGGTCTCTCTCCACCTTCCCCATCCATCGTAATTAACCTGTCTAAACCTAAGTGGCACAGATAACATTCCAAGTGATTTACACACATTCCCAACAGAACCATGGATAACGATATGATTCCAGTCTCCGACTCCGACGATACCCTTGTTTTCTAGAGCATCCTAGGTGTCAAATGTTGTCAGTTCAATTTTTTGACAATCCACTAGCAGCCGTCACTCGTCAACGACGACTGACGATGCCACAGAAGGCCTATTGGAATATTTTAATCGTCACGTTTAGAAGATTTTTAGGTCTTGAGTTATTTTAGGTTGACAAATAGATATCATAGGGACGACCCGACCATATCCGGTATGTTGAAGATGCAGGTCAAGAGATGAATTAATCATTTGGATTCCTTTTGCCAATCGTTCAATCATTAATCCAATTCATCTCGATTGAGTAAGGTCGACTCTGGTAGATTTTCGTGGCTTTAGTCTGACATAAATGTGGTCTTTTGCAATGAGACGAATACGTTTCTCTAAATGTTCGGGTGAAATGCTCCGGTGTGCACAGATGCCTGTTTGTTTGCCCGCTCGCGCTGTGACACAAATCTAAATTCCATCTTTTCTTCAATTCATTTATATGCACAACGGATCCGCATGGAAGTAGTTGATTTATGAGCTATGCTGCTGTGACAAGTTGGTGGAACAGAGGTATGCTGTGGTGATTACACAGCTATACATAAATTTCCCGTATAGATTTGACACGGGCAATGGAATAGTCATTTTGTAGGAAATCCATCAGGTGACATTTACACGATGTGGCAGCTAGATGGATTCAAACTAGGAAACTATTTTGTATGCAGATTGCGCGCCATCGTCATCATCGCGCGCTGTCCGTCGGGTCTTTTAAAGAGTCAGTAATTGGGTTTTGAGCAATATATGTACACACATTTTTTTTTTTTTGGAAGAATTTTTCGGTGATGAGATTAGAACTTATTTGATTTGTTTTACAAAAAAAAAGCAAAATACTGGAATTTTAGCAGTTTGATGATGTTTTTTTAATGTCTTAAAACAGCAAACAATTAATGAAATAACCTTTCATAAAGCATAGCTTTTTTTCATTTGCTGTATGAAAGCAATTCCCGGAAATAAGGATCCTTTGGATGCGTCTCTTACCGGTCAAATTTGAAACTAAATTTTCAACGATAGCATACCTAAGTTCGGTAATTATATGAACAAGTGACTTGAAAAAAAAAGTCCCCAAGAGTCATGTCACATGACATATCGAAAAGTGTTGAGGCTGAAGGTTTGTGTTTCTCAGACGAGTTCTGTAAATGCAAATTATTTAACTATATCGCTTGCCATTGACGGTAACGTTGACAAAGTATGGGACGGCATGCAAAGCACCAAACACTTAATTTAACTTTTCTCAAGAGCCTTGTTAATACTGAACTCTGGATTTTAAACTGGTTTAACCCGATCGGAAGCTCTAAATCCAAAAAAGTGTCAGCTGTTAAATCCCTTGGCTTACTTATTGAAATCTGTCGAGTGATTTTTCTTTTTGTGGCTCGAAGTCATCATGCTTTGTTTGGAAGTGTGAGGTGACCCATCCGGAGGTGCCTTAGGACGTAATGGAGGTAACATTGGAATATTCAAAAGAATATGAAAAAAAGACTATGTCTGGATATGTTCACGTATCTCATCATTGAATAATGACGAATACAGCAAAAGTGTTTCTTAAGGTAGTAATGTATAAGTGACTCTAGTGTGGTGAGAAGATTCATAAGGGAAGAGCTTGTTCTGGTTATCACAATGTAACCTAAGCCTTTCGTGCGTTCATCCAAAAAGAGAAAAAGGAAATCATGAATATCAGTTTTCACGTCTGGCAAGTACTCAAATTTTTCAGGAGAGCCAGCACAATTTGTTAGAATCTGAGGAAAACGGATACTAATCTTATGACGGAGCTAAGAGAAGTTCCACGTCGCGCAGAATAGCTAATCGCAGGGAAGTAATAGTGTGGGGAATGTTTTAAGAAATCCTTCTGTAACCAGATGCAAAAAAGCTCTAGAAAATAGACATTCGAAAGCCAAGGATGTTTGTGCATTAGGAGAGCTAAGGGGACTTTTCACTCCTTCGATCTTTTCCTTAAAAACAGCTAGGTGACGCCTCCTAGTGCCCATACACTGTATTTCTCCTGTCTTACTATCAGGTTGGCAACTAAGAAATTGCGGATTTTTTTTAGAAAATAAAAGACAATTTGTTCATTGAACGAAAAAACTTTATACTGTAATGTATTGCCCATTTTGAGCAATGACCTTTTGCCGTCATTCAGGCAGTATCATAATTCCACGTTCATAAAACTTCTGGTTGTTATCAGCAAAAAACTGAACCAGATACGATTTGACAACATCATCATGATTGAAATTTTTACCATTCAAGGAGTTTTGCAAAGATCGAAATAATAAGTAATCAGATGGTGAAAGCTCCGGACTATATGGTGCATGTTGCAAAACATCCCAACCAAGCTAGATTAATTGTTGCCGAGTGGCTTAAGATGTGTGTGGCCTTGCATTGTCATGATGGAATACAACACATTTTCGATTCGTCAATTCGGTCCGCTTTTCTTCAACTGCTTTGTTCAATGTAGACATCTGAATTGATCGTTCGGTTGGGTGGTTAAAGTTCAAAGTAGACAATTCCTTTGTAATCCCACCAAACTGATAACATAACTTTCTTTTGATGAATATCAGCTTTTGATGGTGTTCAAGCTGGTTCACCTGGCTTGCTCCACGATCTTTTCCGATTAACATTGTTGTAAGCAACCCAATTTTCATCACCAGTTATCTATCATTTTAATAATGGATAATTTTCATTATGTTTCTTTAACAAATCGCAGATGTTAATGCGTTGTGTTAAATGATTTTCTTTCAGTTCGTAAGGAACCCATATACCGTGTTTTCGTACATAGCAAAGTTGTTTTAAGCGATTTTCAATCCATGCTTGTGATACATGAAGCTTCTCTGCAATCTCACGTGCTGTACTGTGACGATCCGAATCGATTATTGCTTTGATTTGGTCGTCATCAACTTCAACTGAACGACCAGAGCGTTTTTCATCTTTGAGAAAAATCACCAGAACGAAATTTGGCAAACCAATTTTGACACTGTCGTTCTTTTAGAACTTCGTCAACATTAACAGCACATAACTTTCTGTGAGCTAGCGATGCGTTTTTTCCTTTCCGGAAATAAAAAAACCTTAAATGATGTAAATGTTTGTTTTGATTTTCCATTTTTCAACAGACGCCAAACAAAAACAATACTACCCACCAAAAATTTTTTTTTGGCTGATTGACAGTTGAAGTACCAGTAGTGAAGTACTATCAAATTACTTAATGTGTTATGTGCAATGTGCAAACCTAAAAATTCAAATAAAGCCATCTATGAGTGAAGTCTGCAATTACTTAGTTTGAATTCACTTTTTTTTTTTTTAAACGATCGCACGCGTACAAGGAGTTATGACTACCCCTTGAAGTGCTGGTACATAACGCAAGTGGAAGGGATTAGGAAAGAAGAAGGGATAAGTACTGATACACTTTGTTTTTGGATTTTTCTAGATTGCAATGAGTGGGAAATACCGAGTGTGGTAGAGCGTTCCACATTCGTGTTGAGCGGTTAATAAAGGAGTCTATATACTCGACTGTACGACCGAAGTTGGGTTTGAGGGTGAACTGATAAGCATTCCTGGCGAGACGGGTGTTACGGGTGTTACGGTGAAAGTGATAAGGCGGTGGAATGCAGCTTGCTAATTCGCTAGAGCACTGCTTGTGGTTGAAGCGGTAAAATATGGTTACGACGGTGGTGAAGAGAGTCACTATCACGGTAATCGATGCCAAGGGTCAACAATTTTCTGTGACTTTAGGTAAATGCCAAAGCTTTTGTTGACATTGCCGCGAACTAATGCCAGCTCACTCTTAGCATATGTTCTGTTTAATGACCCCGTCAGTCGAATGGAAAGGGACAATGTGTTCCTCTGATTATAACTCGCTGTAAGTTCCTGCCTTAACGAAGAATGCGATTGGTTGCGATCACAGAATATCCGACAAAAATTAGCTCCCGCTGGAGGACACATGCTCCAACACTGTTTCAACGTACGATGGCGACTGACTTGGAAAAAAAACATAACAAAACTTTATGTCATTGCCCGTCCAATGTGACCTTATCCCGCCTCATTATGACCTCCACAGTCTGCTTGGAGCACTTTTCAAAAATTATGTTGCCGCTGGATGGCAAAGTTGGCTAAGTGCATGGATCAATTGATAGCTCCCAGTCTCGAATCGTAGAGTAAATCTTGAACTCTTATCGAGTCTTTGAATCTGGTCAAGTCACTTTTTGCCATTGGGATCAAATTAGCAGCGCTGTCACTGGAGTCATCAATCAGGGTCCAACTGAGTGGCTGGCCTTTCTTTAATGACTTATCTCTACTGTATCGGCTGCTGAAATACTTTTTTCGTATTGTATGATCTGTCATTGGCTCGGCTTTGAAAGCAAAATTCTGACAGCAGGGAGATGAAATCCTCCGAATTACAACTTCCTATCATAACAACTAATTTCGAATAAAATACTGTGAAGTAGGCAAGTGTGAATAAGTCGATTTCATATTCTCGGTCCCTTTTCAGGCTCCAGCCGGAGAGCATTTTTATACATACATCCTTCTTCTAAACCCTTCCACTCGATCTGTGCAAAGAATTAAAATTGTTCTCATAAGCCCCTTGAGAGCTAGCAAGAAAAAAAAACACTGTTTGAGTACCAATTGTAGATATAAATTCTTTGGAATACTGAAGTGAATAGTTTTTAGTTTGTTAAATTAAGGCAACACATATTTACAGGCTACAAAAACTTCCAAATAAAATTTGGTAAAATCTTTGTGGAAGGCATAATTTATTTATTACCCTTAACAATATTAACGACGTAAAGACGATGATCGATTCTTCCAACAATTATTCAGTGTTCCAACTAAATTCCATTAACTGAAAATCCGTAAGAAAAGAAAATATAAAAAGCACTTGCCAAATGCTCGTTTGATATATGCCCTTTTAGGACTGTCAAATCAGCTCATTTCGGTGAAAAAAAAACAACGATAAAAGGAATTGTTTGCTCGGGAGGAAGTATTTATTTTGATTCGGCTATTAACCTCCACGTAATGCATTCGATTTATATATTTCCCTCTTAATGCAAATTCAAACAAATCTTCACGCTAACAAGTGAAGAAGCCGCCACCACAACGAAACAGTAGATTTATCACTCATTCAAAAGAAATGCGAATCTGCGTCTCTTTTCTGCTACCAACCAGCTCTTGAAAGCTTCCAAGCACGTTTTTAACTTAATGACCACATCTTTAAGTACTTTGATGGAGCAACGCATTGATTCCATTGAAAGTGGAGGATTTGACGGATTAAGCACCAAGTCGCAGCTAGATGAAAGTATTGATTGAAAAATGACATAAGAGTGTAAGTGAGTTTTGAAGGTAGCAGCTCGGAGAAAGATTTACACTTGAAGCTGACAGGAAACTTGACTACAATTGGGCAGGCAAGTGGCTTTTTTTTTGTTTTATTTTGCAACCGTTTGCAGACTTATAAACTTGTTTATTTGGGTCTTGTTAAGTATCGTGGGTGTAGGGTGTTGCACGTAAGCTAATCTAACATAGAGGAGGACTCATCCCGACACAGGCAGACAATGTAAACTCATACATATATCTTTAAGTATCGCATTAGTGAAGAAAATTATTTGCGGACTTATTTTAATGGCGTTCGCTTTTAAGATGTTTGCCCACGCATTGGAAAAGAGAGTGATTGTCATTTGACATGCTTGAATGACAGTTGACAAAATTTCACAGTCGACCCCATGTCGCGGTGTCAATTATTGTGTCGCAAACTTTTTTTTTATACTCTGGCCTGCCATTTCCACTTTTAAAGAGTTTGTCATTTTGACGTACTGGAGTGGAAAGTGAGCTAAGTACCGATTGGGCACGTCGATTTCCGTCCCACTAAGTCCAGGTCTTGATTTAATGTCCGTGAGAAACTTAGTGAAAGGGTTAACAAATAAATTTTGCAAGTTTTCAAACCAATCAAAAAGGTAGATTCAATCAGTGGCATACAGTTTCCACCTTCTTTGGGAGACCACACATACCAAAAACTTTCTAGATTTGCGAGAGTGTGTCGCCGCACCCAATTCAAATAAATTTCCCACAATATCTGTACGAGATCTGCCACATTGCACAATCTCTAGCAGCAAAACCAAGTATGGCACTGATGTTTTTGGACGGAATTGAGATGCCTCTTTCAGGTCACCACAGAGTGAACAAGCAGCACAACTAGGAGGAACTTTGCGTTTGTGGGTACTTTTCTTCAACCCAAAACTATTTCCATTTTTGAAACGACCAAGTGTGAGGATGTGTTATCAATGCAGTAACTGCTGGAAGCATGTAATTTAATATAACTGCGATGCATGTCACGATGCAACATCAAATCGATAAAAATTTTTGGAAGACATTATTACGTTGCGATTGCAAATATTCAGATAAATATTGAAAAACAAAAAAACAACCAAGTTTTAGTTAACAGAAAATATACCCAAATTAGATTTATCTCTTAAATTTGTCCGAAACTTATTATTTGAAAATGAAGCAACAAAATTGGGAACAAATATGTTATCAATTGAACTGTTAAACTCATCTATATCCTGATTAGTGTAACCTGTTCAGATATCATGGTTTGTGCACCGCTTTTTCACGGCTTAAAAGCTTTTTAATCTTTTTGGCTTAAATCAGAATAGACGGCTCTAGGAGTGACACAGACACCAGTGATTGAGATATATATTAGACTGCTGTGATGTCCGATCCCGGTCATTCAACTTCATCTGCTACCCTGTTCCATTTGATATCGCTCTGATTATCGACATACCTTGAAGAGCGTTGAGCTATTTCCAAACAACATTTCCTCATGTGGGAACAGCTGGTCTAAAATGCTGGATTGAATTTAAAAGATTTCGATATTTTGCTAGGCTGTCTAGCAAATTTGAAAATGTGAAAATGTGAACGCATGCGAAATCGAATTTGATTAATTGTTCACATTAATCTATAAGGGCAAATTAAATAAAAAAACAAACAAATAAAAATAAAAGCAATAAAACCGATTAAGTAAATGTTCTTAGAAACAGTTTATTAGAATTAATGTGCCGAGAGTTGGCTTTTCAGATATTGAAATGGCTTCGTTTCGTTGCAAGAAAACAATCGCTCAGCTTCGTATTTTGTCGTTCGATGCACTGTCTTACCATAGCTTACAATTCTTCGTATATTTTTGCAAAAGTTCTCAGATAATTTTTGTAATATCCAGGACAAATCAATTTCAGTTCTTATAAAAACCAATTTTTTGGCCACATCATTATCCACTCTTTGGTCCAAATTCGCGTCCTCTTTTTTTATTGTCTCTTTTGTTCGTAGTCAAAAATTTTATAAATTACCTAACTTGCAATCTTGCGATCAGAACGTCCCTCATTGCAGAAATTCTAATGAGAACTGTCAGCATGATTGATTAATGTGGACACCAGCCATCAAATAATCATGTTGTCCAATAAACTTGAGAATGCCAACCCCCTTTTGAAAAACACTTTATGTGTCTGGTATTTTTAAGACTATGACCATATCTTTTCCTCAATATCCGCTTATAAAAATAGGGAGTTTAAAGTTTCTTTTTCAATCTCGGTCTTTTGTTGTAAATAGTCTGTTTGTCGGGGATTTTATTCGAAGTAGTTTTTTGTTTGCAAATTTTGATTATCGCTCTGCTTATCGCTGTTATAAATTTACCAACGCGACAACCCTTGTGTTCTTTTCTGTAAAGATCAATAAGAAGGTTTCAATGTGGCTTTTCGTTCAAATCAATGGCAAATCTGTGATGTTAATTTCGTTAAAATAAGCTTATATTGCTGTAGAAAGGTAATAAGAGACCATATAACATTCTACCACAAAAATAATAAAAAAAATATGATTCTGTTCATGGTGAGAATACACATCATTGAGACCTTGGTAATGTTCACGTCTTTCATGACAATCCTGCTGTTAAGCGTTTCCGTATCCAATCTAAGATCATGCATTTTATTTTAATATTTCAAAATTTATTTATTGTGAAAATCTCAACATTGTAAAATGTGAATATTTTTGCTCCTATGAACTTTCGACAACCTCAAGAAGGATGCTTTGAAAAGATTTACAAATTTTTGGCTGGATCGTATTTGATACGAATTTTAAATAATATTTCAAGAGGTTTCTGAAGAAATAATGAAACACTATACAATACACACTAATAAAACCTTTATCTCTCTGCTTGTATTCAACACAGTCCATAAAGTTTTTTCTCATTGTTTTAACGATAACGAGTGGGTACCTTCGCCTTACAGGGATGATCCCATTGATTTGTAGGTTTTGAAGTTAGAAGCTGCCCTATTTTTTTTTAAAAGTTAATTTTCCCTAAGTATTCTGCGATTACATCTAGGTAAATTCTTGATGTTAATTACCGATTCGGAACCGACTGTAGGCAGACAAGAGGGTCTCTTCCAATATTTTCATAGTGTTCTTGCCAAAACAAAAACCTTCGTCATTCTGTGTGAAGTCAAAAAATATACGTTCAATCCAAAATAAAAAAGAGGCCACGACCACAAAATGAACAAAGGGTAGTAGAGACAGACACTATTCGGCTTGTGATTTAAAGGCAAATGATTTGGATTTTTACAAGGTAGCTACCGATCGGAAACTATTCTCCATACTTTGGGAAGGATACGCGGATCACGAATAACAAAAAATCATGCCACTTTAAACTATATCTGCTTTGGGACTTCTAACCAAAGAGTCCCGAAAATATTGTAAAAAGTCGTTAGATAAACTTTGGTAGATCTCTTAAGCAGCCTGAAGATAAGTTACAGCAAAAACTTTCGATTAATTGACCGGTTAAGTGACTTGGCCAAAACGAAACAAGTTCGAAGCATTATTTTCGAAAAAAATGGGCCAAATTTTATTCAATATCCCCAAATATGTGTATTTGTTTCATAGGTTGATTTGGTGATTTGGGTAAATAAACATACATTTTTCTTTTCTCTTACAGAATAGACTATTCGGGGTCTTATGAACTTTCTTAACTGACCTGCCTAAAACTGTCCAACGGTGTCTTATACACATATATGCCGATGATGTCCAGTTAACTCTAATTGGTAAAGTTAATTGCTTAGTCCAAGTCATTACGCAGATAAACGATGAGTTGGAAAACATCCCTCTCTGGGCTCAATGTAACTTTCTGTATCTGAACCCAGTAAAATCGAAAGCTCTGGTCAATTCAGGTGTAAACTGCTACATCTGTAATGGCAATGCTGGCGAAAACACTCCTTCTGCCAACTTTACTGTATGGGTGCGGGATTTATGGAAAAGTTGACTGTATTAGTAAAAGGAAGCTTAATGCTGCATATAATAACATCGCTCGTTATATATATGACCTCATTCGGTACGATCTTTTTCTTTTTTCTTTAAAAATAAGTAATATTTAAATTAAAGTTTGAGCTGGATTTCAATATTCCAAAACTCTCTTCTGGGTTTTCTTTTATTCTTATAATAGTATTAACGATTTGTAAAATTAATTTTAAGGCTTTCGCTAGATTATAAGATTTTTCTGAATGTGAAAAGCAATTCGAATTCAATAAAATACAAATACAAAACTGTCCAAAAAGATGGCACTGCTTTCCACAAAAAGAAGCATCAGGCTTCAGGAGTAAGCAGCCCTTCACTGTATGTTCTTCACTGTATGTTCTTGCCACTGATTGCCGGTATGCTAACATTTAACCGCACTCATATAAGTTCCCAACATAACCAAGACAAAGAACCTTTTATAATTTCTTAGTTTTCGAATCTAAACTGTTTAAGTTGTTATAATTCAAACGTTATCAATTAACTAAATAAAATGATGTAAAATGTGGATAGAGTTCTATTTGTCTGACCCGTTTCTTAGTTTTGCGGAAACATTTGCCATTACTTTTTATTACTTCACATAGCCTCTAGCAATTTGAACGCTCCTTCGCAACCAACATAAATAATTCCTATAAGAGTCTCATTTTGCGCTGTAAATACAACTTTAACGGGTAATTAAGAACTTAAATAGGTCCTGCCATCATAGTATCAAGCATCTTCAGCGTCACCATGGTCCTTCCCTTCCAAAAATTGTTCCACAGCCACAGCTTCCTATTGGAAATAGCCTCAACAAACTGTTAGCTCATAAGTTCTTGTTATTTCGAGAATCCATTAAATTGTCTAGGCAAAAGTCCATAGTTCTCGCCGGAGGTCATTATCATCGTCGTCTTCGTCGTGGTACCAACATCGTGGTTCACCACCAAAAAAAAAAAACAAAACGGAAAACCTTACCATCCGGATCCAATTAGGCCGGCGTGCCGTTGGTATGAGGCGACCCAGAGGAGAAACTTAAGTGAAGTTATCTTTAATTACCTTTACGGAGGCGTTATTAAATTCTACGTTTGGCAATAAATTCTTTTCGCTCTAACTGAGAAATGATAGCTACTTGTCTGCGAGCCCTCCCCCTCATCTGCAAATAATTGCACGTTTCTTAAAAGTTACGCTCGAGTCGTTTTTTTTTTTGTTAATTTAAATTCCGGTCTTAATGCATTGGGAATAGGCTTGAGTAAAATAATGTGGTGATGAAGATGAAGCCATTATGTACTTAGCCTCGCGTCCAATTATATTTTCGTGGATTTGGATGATCGAAATTCGAAAGGAAAGTGTTTGTATGTTTCCGAACAAGGAGGAAGTACTTTCTCCATAACACTTACGCGCTATTATTATTGTTATTGTTATTGATGTGGATGCCCGAGTGTCTAGACTTAAGTAACGTCTCTCTCTCTCAATATTGTGGTTAGCAAATTGGTTAATTGCAACTAATTTCATAATGACTAGGCTGAAGCATGGGAATATTTGTAAATGGAAGGCCGATTATGTTATTTAAAGTAAGAGTTAAAAAATTTCGTTGAATGCTTGGAGTTTGTAAACACTAAATGAGGACTCATTTTTTTAAAGTGTTAATTGTTATTTTAAACAGCATTTTAAACTGCATGATTTTCTTCATTTTTAACTTGGAAATAATTTCATATTCGATTGTGTAACTTTCTTTTTTTAGTGTAAGCCAAAAAATTAAATCATGTCGCAAACAATACGACAGAAAATTTGCGAAGATGCTAACATTTCTTCTTAAGCAGTGCTCGACAAAGCCACTCCATATCCAAAATGGCCCAACTTCATTTAAGATGCCTTGTCGAAAAATGGAACCGCCCTGTGCATATAACTTGATTATTCGAAGACATTTGATCTAATCAACATCACAACCAAATATTGACGAATATCTAGCAACGGATTAGAATATACCCTTCCGCTGATGATAGTTCCTGCAGGTTGCATTCGTTCGGAATGGGGAGGAATTTAATGAAGTCGAAACACCTTCTATTTTTGGAATCAATCATCTTTGAAGGTATGACAATAAAACCAATGTCGGCAAATATGCTGTAAATTTTTTTTTTATGAAACTTTTAAGTGAGTTTTTCTGTTTCTCTAGTGGTGACCTCTGCTACACGAATTCAACTGTGAGTCACGTTTGTTGGGCCATGAAAGGAATCAAATCAATTAGAAGAGAATATGTCTTTTTTCACATATGTGCGATATGTGTATAGCATTCTAAGCTTTTGATGATAGTTTATTCGCGAACTAATTTACAGGACTGATGATTCCCATCATGACCATATTTTCCAACATAAGCCTTATATGCGCACATGACCCCACAGAGGAGAAAGACGACGACACCAAAGACAGCTTCTATGAACTCTTGGACAAAACTTAGGAGCAGTGCCCTAGCACAGTACCCACATCTCAAAATTCACAAAGGAACATGGAGATCTCCTGATCAATCAACCGTTAACCAGATCGATCAAATTGCGATCGACGTAAGGCACTCCTCCAGTATTATGGATGTCCAAACGTTTCGAGGAGCCAAAATTGACTCATACCACCACCTTGTTGTAGCCAAGCTAAGGTTGCGGATATCCCGAACATTGACAAGACAAGAAAATACTGTGAGGAAGTTCGACATCGACACCGGCTACAATCGCAAGAGATCGCCAAACCCTTTTCCGATCGAGTCTCCCTTAATCTTTTAAGAAGTCCCACTAGTGACAAATGGCAAAAAAGCTATCTGATGTGCTGGGCTGTAATCGGCCAACACAACGAAACCCCTGGTTTGACCAAGAGTGTCGGCAGGCGAATGCAGCTAAGCAAGAGTCTGCTCACAAGAGCTGCTCGAGAGCTCTACGAACAGAAGAGGAGAGACGAATATCGTCTTCTAAGGAGAAAAATGAAGGTGAATGAAAAGCTCCCGATCGGTAGAATTGAGGGATATTATTGCAGGCATGAGGTAAGGAAGTTTTACCAAAGGGTAAAGTTAGCTAGTCAAGGTTATAAAGCCCGAACCAAAGCCTGTAAGGATGATCAAGGGAACATCGTAGTAGAATCGCAGTCTATGCTTAAAATATAGAGCAACCATTTCTGTATAACGGCGACGAAGAACCAAATCCCGCTGTCATGCAAAACGAACCATTCAACCCGATTGATAGGGACGATGTTGATCAATAATTCCGTCCAATCAATATAGCCATATCTAAACTGAGTTCCAACAAGGCTGCTGGAGGCGACGGCCTAACTGCCGAGCTATTCAAAGCGGCTGGCGATTTTTTTTTATAATTTGCCCACTATCAAGGGGTTAGAAATACTCCTATAATGCAAGTAACACAGAGCAAGTGTATTAATAAGGGTAAGAACGAACAATTTTTGTAGCGGTTTCAGATGCTCAGATTTATTTGGTTTCATTTCAATTCCATGGGTGAAGCCCGAAATGGGACGGATGATTTGATATCGACTTATCGAAAGTTTGGAAGATTTAGCTGAACACCCTGCTGTCAGTCTCGTGCCTTCTTCACTTAAACCAACACAAACTTAGAACTCTAGCCGATACAACCACTACAACAAAGCCACCCATCAGTCAGACTAAACATAGCTGTTCTACCAGTGATAGTTCCATTAATTTTATCCCAATGACCATTGGTGGCTGGGATAGGAGTTGAACCTAGGACACATCAATCAAGATAGACGCTCAACCAACTGCGCCACCCGGCTTTTCCAAGCGGCTGGCGATGATGTGATGAGGAGCATACACCAACTTTTCCTAAAAATATGCTCGGAGGAAAGCATGCCCGATGAATGGAATCCCGTCATTGTTTGCCGATCCATAAAAATGGAGACGCTCTGAATTGCCACAACTAAATGAGCATCAGTCTTCTAAACATCGCGTACAAGATTTCTTCCGCCGTGTTGTGTGAACGCCTAAGGCCGATCGACAACAAACTGGTAGGTGCATACTAGTGTGGCTCAGGGCCAGGAAAATCCACCATCGATCAAATATTCACATAACGACAAATTTTGGAAAAAAGCCCAAGAACAACAGATCGATACCCACCATCTTTTCATCGATTTCAAGGCCGCGTATGACAGCATCTATGGGGATTAGCTGTACAGAGGAGGATGCCATCAAGGTCTGTAAAGACCTAAGCGAGACCTTTGATATCAAAAAAGGATTCAGACAAGATGACGCGGTGTCAGACGACTCCTTCAACATCATTCTTGAAAAAATTGTTTAAAACTCGCACGCCAACACCAGAAGAGCAATCTTTCAGAAGTTCGTCCGGCATGTGCGAATAGTTATATGCCGACGGTATTGCCATCGCAGCGTGATGTCAATGGCGAAGGAGGTCACAAAGATGGGTTTGGCGGTAAATGAGAGCAAGAGAAGTATGCGATATAAACGAAAAAAGACTCCCAACATCGACGTTTCGGACAGAACTTCAAACTAGACTGCTATAGATATGAGGTTGTCAAAGACTTTGACTTCCTAGGTACCGCTATCAACTCAGACCGACACCAGCGCTGAAATCTTTCGGCTAAGGCAGCAATTGATAAACGAAGCCACCTCTCCAACAACCTCTATTAGGTCTTAATCGTTCCAGTACTGCTTTATGGCGAATAAGCATGAACTTTGTCAAAAGCGGACGAAGTTGCTCTTGGCTGCTTTGAGAGGAAGATTCATCGTGCAATTTTCGGTTCCAACTGCATAGATGGTGAGTGGGGGAGAGGATACAACAACGAACTGTTCAGCGACATCGACTTAGCCAAAAGATTGAATATCTAACGAATGAGATGGCTAGGTCATGTAAAGCGGATAAAAACTAATCTTCCGGCTCGAAAAGTCTTCGAATCCACCATCGAGGGACGGCACAGTATAGGAAGACCACAACTCAGGTGGCGCACGCAAGTAGAAAGGGGCCTCAACCAACTATGCGTGCGAAACTGTAGGCAGCTATCTAAGATCGATCTGGCTGGAGACCCTTTTTGATTGAGGCCCAGGTCCGTCCCGGACTGTAGCGCCACCTTAAGTAAGTAAGTTATTTACAGGACTATCAAAGCATGTTTCGTTGGCACATTTTTTGGTTAAAACATCGCCTAAATTGGTAGCCCTCCTTCCTCGTATGGTGTCTACGATACCCCAGGTCTATCTTGGATTTTTGCATGATTTTTTAAACTGATCTTTACAATAACCCGATCTTGAATTGTGGATTTTTATATTTGGATCGTTTCGAATTGTTTGATTTCCCTTTCGTAATCTTGGTTTCTTCTATTATTTTTTCTTCTTCTTAAAATCGGTTTCTTTCCTGGTCAGAAAACAGACAAGTTATAATTTTTACGCATTGGATGCGTCGAACTTGACAACTTTGAAAACCGCCATCCAGCATGTCAAACATTTATAAAACGGAAGGAAAATAATTTAAGCTATTGGCACTCATGTCGTCAAAAATCAAAAAACTTTTTCTGATTTAAATTCAAATCGAGCATACTTAAGCTCGCGTCTTTCGCCAAGCTGATCGCAGGATAAGGTGTGCTTCTCCCATTCAAGTTAAAAACGTTTGAGCTGCATAAGCAACTGAAAAAACAAACATTTATTAAAGTGATGTTATTGGTTTTTTGTCAGATTAACGACAGAGACCAAGTGTCAACATTATGTCCATCCTTCAATTGACAATTACCATCCATTGAACATATTTGTAAAGCAAACACCTTAAGCTATTTTTTTTTACAATTTTATTTTTATTTCAGGTATCGTTATCGCTTGTCGTTTTCTCCTCCAATTTTTGCTTTCTTCATTTTGAAATGCACACTCGTATATACAAAAAAAAACTCAAAAAGATCACAACGAAAACGAAAGTTTGTCCCTCCCCACCAGATCGGACTTTGCAGTAATTTGTAACCTGTTCGTTACTTTGAGCATTTCAAACACAATTGCATCATCATAGAGAAGCATAATGAAGATGGGAAAATAATAAAAACAAATAATCCAAACACACGCATGTATCTCAGAAGCGTCCACAATCGTTATGACATTGATACGTGGGGTCTTAAAATGACGCTAGACGTGACGGACGCCGCGATAAAACCTGTAAACCAAGTTGTAAAGCGCTAAGACGTTTGGCTGATTATCAATTCTATAGAACCACTTGAGTTACGTGGCCGCCGCTGTGGTAGTTGGTAGGTAATTGATTCGCCTCGAAATTCCGATCAAGTGATTTCCCATTTTCCACATTCGGCTGCGTGAAATGCAGCATATCGGCGGCTGCGGCGCTACGGAGTCTACGTCGCGTCGATAAACGCTTGGACTGCTGCCCAATTAGGTAACATCAACGGATGAGATCACGCTGTGGGAAAATCCACTTTTCAGTTGTTGCTCATCTTCTTCGTTTCTTTTTGTACGAATAAACTCGTGTTTCCTTGCAGCAACTAAAGTCAGGTTTTTGAGTTCCACCGATTTTGAATTTCATCTCTACCCGGTGCGGTGGGTTAATTCTGATGTATCGGTATTTGGTATTTCGGAACTTTCCACATCCACTCATATGGACGTTAATTTCTCCCAAAAAGTTATGCCAAGTTTACGCAACAGCGATAAATCGGTGGCGGCTAAAAATAAAAGGAGAAGAAATATTTGTGACCAAATGGGACGGAAGGCGGACAAAGTCGACGGCTAGAGAGCAGAGGAATTAAATTTTCTTGCCCTGGAGGTGTTGCTCAGGTGGAAGATATAAAAGCACTTAAACTCAGGTTACGGGTTCGTTAGTTGTTGGTTCTTTTTCTTTCTTTCTTTTTTTTGGGCACACCCAATAAATTCCAGAAGATTTAGCTTTTTTTTGTAGTTGTGTCTTTTGGTCGCATGTGGCTGCTGACGGCGAAAGTATATTGTTCCGCGTGGGATGGAGTAGAGATGAATATCCGATCGGAGGATGTTTGGCTTGTCAAATAGTTTGACATATGTTCCTACAGATTGATGTTAGTTTTATTTTTTATTTTTGTTTAAATGAGAGACTATAAAAAGACGTAGAGGGTTCGATCAGTTGTAAGTTTGGGGCGGAGTGTATGGGATTGCTTTTGTTGTTGTTAAGTTTTGATGAGATAGAAAAATAGTCGAACTTTCATTGAGAGGAAGAAGTTGAAATAAACAAACAAAACAACAAAACAAACAAATGGTGTTGTTAAACCATATCTTTAAGCTGAAACGATATATAGTAAGTTCATGAATATTTTTAACAATGTTTAATTAGACCTTTGAGTTTTATTCATACCTTTTTGAAGAGGGTATCGTTCACCAACGAACATCGCCGTTATTCATTGCCATTTGAACTTTTTATTTTCAATGGTGTTGGCTAGAGCTTCGGGTGAAAAGTTCTCAAATTCTTTGAGGGATTCAAGAGTCTTCATAGACCCATAATTTCAAAAAACCACCAAGTAAGAAGTCTGGACATTTAAAATGCCCATCATAGCGCATGCTGTGTATGCAGGCCGAACTTCCTGTTGGATTCACAAAACCTCCTGCGCCATAGCGCAGGTCCTCGAACAAACGGCCCGATGATACATCCGTGGTTTCTTAGTACTCCAAAATCGCATATTTCGGTTGTTTACGTATTCGTATTACGTATTACGAAAAGGGCAACGCTGCTCATGATGAATTCCGACCGAAAATTCATGCCAGTGTGTTTGGGAATACTTGACGATCTGCTGACTGTCGGCACTCTTACAATAAAATACGCTGCATAGAAGCACATGTAACGCCTTATTACATGCCACATGTTTAGACTGATGTTGATATCTCATCCTCTACACCCTCAGTCATAGCTGTCGTATTTTTGTCGGAACGCTCAATACGAAGAATTCTCGCACCGCCTTTGTCACGTGTGGTTTCAGTCTGTTCAAGACGTGTGGATGAGCCCCTTCAGGTTTCACCAATTGGTATACGACAATATCCATGACGAATCTCTTGGTAAAAAAAAAGTAACCAGTATTCCATTAGCCTTGGAAGTATAGCATTTCAAAGGTTGTCGCATGGCCCGCCCGACTCTAGTTGCACAGTCCCTTATCCAAATGGACCCTTTGCAGACTCCTTCTATCTATCAATCGTGCTTTCTTCTTTATGCTAACCCATGTCTGCATTTGCATTTCAGGGATGAAGTGGAAAAGTTCATTCTCAAATCCCTTCTCTGATATGCAAGGTTTTCAGTGAAATGTAGTATAGGCATGTTTTCTGCTTAAGGTAAGAAGAATATTCTTACCTCTTAGCAAGAAGTTCGACCTTAAATTCACTTCAGTTTTTGATTGAAGATTGGTCTCAGCCACGAAAGGCTCTAATCCATCGGTAATGTGAGCTTAGAAAGAAACAAATGAGTTTATTATGGTTTTAAAGAGTCATCGAATTTGTGGTCATATGTCAAACCGTCTTCCGAAGCCTTACGTATATATTTGACTAAAGGTTTGCCGCTTTACATGACGGATTGCCTTATGTTTAAAATGAATGTTTAAAAGTGGTGAGAACTTACTTACCTACTAACGATCAAATAATGAACGTGCATCTAAGCGTACATCTTTTAAACGCTTATCCTCCACAAGCTTGATCCAAATTCTTGCATATGGGGAATAAAAAAAACTACTACTGTTGAAAGACCATTGCCTAAAAAACAGTCATTGTATGCAGCGTCATCGGAAATGAAAAAAGGCGTAATCGTAAAAACAGACGAAGTTGCTAAACAATTTCCATCTTTAAACCAGATGATACCTTAATTTTTTTATGTTTATTGTTAAACTTAGCATGCGTTCATTTTTTTTTTAAATTTAAACTAACTTACCTTAACCAGGCAGTTCCGTATGATTATGAACCAGTCATGAACAGACGCTTAAATTTGACTTTGCCTTAACTTAACGTTTGTCACAATCCAGTCGTGCCAACAATCTATGATTTGATTAAACTTTTCAGTATTTTCATTATCCCTTTCAGACGCAGTATTTAAGGTTAACTTTTTCATTGTCCTAGTCAAAAGGCTCATAGACGATTCGTTTGTCAGTTGTCTATTGACAAGATATTGTAGGCATGTGTATCTAGGTATAAGAATACTCAATGTAATTTCCAAAATACCCAGGCTTAGGATAAAACACGCATGGAAATAGCTCATTCTCCTTAATGTTGCCGACCGCTCCAAATGATTTTTCCCTAGGCCTTAGAAGAAATTGTCATTTCTGGGTACTCCAGAAGTGTCTACTATCCTCTTGTTTGATAAGTCTTTCAAATAATCTTAGGCTTGGTATCACATCTGATCGCAAGCCGCAAGCGCAATGGCGCTCTTTCAAGTTTTGAACTACATATTTATGTGACGTCAGTTTTTTGATTCGAATATGGTCTAGTCTACATTTGCCGTTGGGATCAAATTTATGGTGCTATATGTTGAAAGAGGTTTGACTAAGTGGGTGACCTTGCTGTAGTGGTTGCTATATCGGTTGCCGGAATGCTTATTTCATGTTAATATCAATATCAATATATTGGTTCATGTAAAGAATCTGTCATTGTTTCTGCTGTTAAGGTTTAACACTGGCAGCAGTGTCTCCGTCACAACCTTGGAGCAATCGAAATCGAAATACGTAAGATTTTCAAATCGATACATAATTGTTTCCATTCTTCTTTTTATCCTTCAGCTCGCTCTGTGCAATACGCATTTTAATGATATTGATACCCTCTTGAGTTCGAGAAAAACATGTTGTGGTTCCATTTTAAGCCGAATATTTGAAGTTTGTTGAATTTGCATTGAAGCTCACCCTGAATACTATTGACTTTCTAGCCAATTGCATGCAAAATAACTTCACCAGCAATCGCAATATAAATATTCAAGCCCTCCTCCAGCTTTTTCCAAATATACCAAATATTTAAAAAAGTATCGGTGCGTTTACTGTGCCCTGCAATAGCCCGTCAATCATGTCATAAGCCCTAGTCGTCGTGTGTTCGCCATTCCTTTCCGTTTACCATCCAAATATTATGCCTAAACTGATGCACGTTCCACAGACTTAATTAGGGAACATCGAACATCTGTCCGATTCCACATTATCTTTTGATGCTAATTAAAAATCGCTTAAATTTAATTCCGATTATGCCGGCCATCTGCTGATGAATCCATAACCAAGTTTTCATTACACAAGCCTCTGTGTAGCTGCATGTGCAAGTTACGCAATGATTTATAGAAATTAGGGGGCACTTTCATATCACACACGTGCCGAGGTTGACCTTTGTCAACAAAGCACACTACCGCTAAAACGCACTGCTCAGCGGCACGCATGGAAAGTAAACGTTTGCACTTTCGCCAAATTAAACAGAAATATATTGCATGTAAGTTCTCGTAATCGTCACAGTAAATATGACCGTTCCCAGAGTAATTCGTTGCTTTTACCAAAGTCCACATCATCTTCATTAATTTATCGTCAGTTTCAGCATCGATGTTGAAAGATGAGGGATGCGGTATTACGTGTATCGCTGCAAGATGCCTCATAGTACGTTTAGGGGCATTTGGGCGTATTTAGGCAATCGCACGAAATCATCAGTTTTCGCTAAATTCCAGAGCAAGTATCCAAACTCACGTCTGTGTACACAACATATGAGCACTTATGGAGGAACATGCGTAGGGCACACAGAAGTCTGTAGTTCAGGCGGAAGTTTGATCTTATAACATCTCTGTGAAATGTGTATGAATGCAATTAGATAGCAAAGTTTCCATGGGTACGATGTATTGTTTGTTTTGCCCCAAAATTTGAAAGGAGATTGCATGAGAAATTCATTGACAACATTGCACTGGATCCGTTTAGCATCAGACAGTGTACTGGTTAATGAAAGTTTTCGTAACCAGGTTCCTGAAGCACTATCCTCGAACGACGAAATAACGCTGTTTTGGATATTTGCGGTAGTTGTGGGGTTATCTGGAAGTCTATGGAATTTCCTAGTTTACCACATCATCATGGATTATGCGTTGGAGAGCATTTTCGATTCTAGTTAATGGTTTAGTCAAACCGACGTAAACCAAAACTTTCATCCGTAACCTGTTTACATGGTTTACCCTAATTTTTAACTTGTGGCAGAGTTTGGCTTCTGTAATGAACTAAGATGGTCTGAAAGGTAAAGGAGAAGAGGATAGGAGAGTTGGTTTTACGCACAAAAATTGAAAATGAAACTTTTATGGAAATATGTTCACCTTTTTTGGACAGAAAATGATTTTCTTTTTATTTCGTGGCTTTCAAGGAAAGCTATTATGATATATTTTTCTCATTGGCGCCCGACTAGGGATTAAGTAGAAAAAATATTGCCTTAAATTAATATTTTCTTTCAATGAGATGAGGTTTTAGAAAGGTGGGTGTTGATGTCTATTGTGAGGTCCTACAAACGAAAATATTCAAAATCTTAAATTGAGTCACGATATAGTCCAAAGCCAAATATTCTGGACGTTGATGTTTATTAACATGATTTAATAAGTTGAAACACTAGAGAGATCGAACAAGCAAAACAAACTACCATTTAAGGGAAAGCTTCGTTTCTGTGATCTTAACAGCAAATCTTTACTGGACCAGATTCGAAATAAGATTACAATTAACATTTACTCAGGAACTCGAACCTGTGATGTGTGTGAAATGAACATTGAAGCAAACGATAGTTGCAAGTTCCGTTCACTTTCGTAGAAAAGAAAACACTGAAAAAAGCATATGATAGCTGCAATGACACTTTTTTTAAATCGTAGAAATATTTGCTGTAAACATTATGACCATCAAGATCAAACTATTTTTCATCCGAAAAAGCAACGCGTTTCCATTCATTGGTCCAAGTGACATGTTCAATTGCGGAAATCAAACGAAGCTCCTTATGCACTTGCATCAGAACAGGATTCACTTTTGCATTGTTTTAACGATGGTTAGTATTAGTTTGTTTTTGTATCCTTCTGCAGTCGTTATGATGGCTGATATCCAGCTTTTGTACCTAATTTCAGTAGCTGCTTGAGTGTAATTCGGGACAAGCCGGGTGTGCATCCCTTATGTGCCATCCTATTTGGGAATCCGCAAGACAATTCAGCCTCCATACTCTTTCTCAGCCTAAAAGTTCCCAATCCTTAAAAACACCTATTCTTTCTTTCTCTGTCAACGCTGCAAACAGCTTTTCGTAACCCATTTGTGTTTCAAACTAAAAGAAGGGAGTAGTTATAAACAATATTTTTTTTTTAAATATTTTCAAATTTTCTCTGAAAAAAATCCTCGATGTGAATTCCTACATTGCAATAGTTGCAATGTCCTCATCCAAGTAACACGCCGTTTTATATCTTTGTTTGGTAGTTCATTATTTGATTTTATGATATTATTATTGCCTTTTCTAATTAACTCTAAAATTCTCTTTTGGAAAAGTTCGTGGCTACGTCACTTCCAGCAAGATAATGCTTCAGTGTTCAAAAAACTCTTTCAGGTATACTCCGCTTAAAAATCGCTCGCAAAATTTTGTGGCCTGATTCTTTAGTTGCGCAGTGTATGCCAATTGACCTGAGTTTTGGGTTCAAACTTACAAGTTCATTCTTTTTCGTGCTTATATTGTAGAATTCTAGTGGAAATAGTTTGGGTTTCCGCAACAAGCAGTCGGGTTGATTTATTTTTATTCAATAACTTTGAAACCTCCTAAATTTGTTTTCCTACGCACTCCAAATTAATTAAATTTTATCTTCATGACTATTTCCGCTATCCTCCGTAGCTAATTCACTAAACAACACCACAAGTTTTATAATCGAATGTCCCTGCTTGTTGCACTAATTTACACATCTTTCAAGCGGTTGCCCAAAAATCTACCGCGCCATTTGCGCAAGGACAGTACACGTTGCTTAGGACTCATAACGATAAAATACTCCCGAGGGGTAATAAAATGTAATTGCTCGAATTGCAGGACTCAATTCCTAAAACCGCAACCCAATTTGAATTGCTGCGGTGTCTCATTAAACGACTCTTAAAATTAAAACTTGAAAATTTATTTCCATTTATGTTTCAAGAAACAGCCATAACACTCCTCAAATAGGATCTTCCTTGGAATGGGAGTCAAGTCATCACAGTTCTATATCATTGTGGAGATCCCCTCGGTTTGCGGTTGTGAAGTATTTTCTCGCCTTTCGACGTTCGATCAGGAAAAACTTCATCCTTCCGCCAACGATGCAGTCTTGATTTAGAATTTCTAACAATGTCCTCTAATGGTCAAAGTGAGAGATTCTGGAGAAACCAATTGAATTTGAATCGGACAGCGTATTTGCAGAAGGATTGTGAGTGTAACTCAATTGAAACTTGTACCAACAATTTACATACGAGACCAGAATGTGTGAAGGCGATATGTAAACGGATACAAGGATACTCACTCACGCCAGAAATGTTGGTTACAAGTTTCAATGATTGGGATATTTGGAGGAGTCGGTGCCATATTACAGCTGCCATGGGTATTTAAATGTTTTTCGACTTTAGCAATAACGTCATCTAAACGCTGGAAGTTCTTTAATTAGAAAAGTTCTGGTTGGTTACGGTCATTTTGGAAGGATGGGCTGGTCGTGATATTTGGTTACTGGACATGAATATAATTTGTCAAGTGTTTGACCAGTTATTTGCGTCCATCTGAAGGTGAATTTCCAATTAGTGTTTGAGTTGAATATTGATTCAGAATTAAAGTTGGTTGGATATGTGGCTTAGAAGTTTTCTCGAATGTGGCAGGTGGATAGGACACGTTAGACACATTCAAATGGAAAAAAGGTCCTCATTGTAATACATGACCAGATTTACTCGTCTTTGGCAAAAGTGACAATGCGACAATTTCGTTTGATACATTCACTAACAGTCATAGCAACCTTCCATTCGCCCTGATTTCTGTCCATTGAACCGGAGATTCAGTCTTCCTTGTCATTTCAAGCCTGAGGTATTGTTCTTAGCCGGGTCGCAAAAGGGTATAAAAGGTGCCGGTATACTCTTTGCATTAGAACTATTTGGGAATGTGTTTTTATTTTACATAGAATGAGTCGATTGCTTGAACTTGGTACTAGCTATGGTTCCAGATATATGGAGCTTCGTGTAGCACACGCTGTCCAGCAGACGATTTATTGCCCATTCGTTCACGAACCTCCAACGGAAGAACAAGTGTTTTATTTTAATAGTGAAACCAAGTACATAGTATATTTTCAAGTGTTCTCTTTGCTACTGCACTGATAACCAACCAGCCGGTGCAGTGGTTGTGTGTCGGACTCTTGATCCGCACGTTAGGTGATCGAATCCCAGCCGGGGCAATAAATTTAATTCGTTCATTTCTCAATTTATACAATTGAAATTAAAAACACAGTAAAATAAAATTAAAATGAGTGAGCGGCAACCGTCGCCTCACCAACCTGGAGGAGGAGCGGGGAAGGCATTGCCGGACCCACAGCCACCGCCACCATTGGCTTCATCAGCTTCTGGGAAGAGGAGGAGGAGGGTGCGACCGACTCCAAACCTCGTTAAGCGCCCGTCCCTGTCGGCTTCAGCTGAAAAGCTACCGACTGGAGCCGGGGAACGGGCGCCAACAACAACAGCAGCAGCAGCAGTAACAACAACAACAACAACAGCTGCAGCAGCAACAACATCAGCAGCAGCGGAACAGCAGGCGACAATAGACGATTTCCCGTACGTCTCCGACGGTGGCGAAGGCCGCTACACGGGAAATAGTAACAGTTTCGTGTCTCTGGCGGCCTCGGAGACCGACGACGAGGATGACGAAATTTGTCAACTAGAGGCGATTATACGTGCCGTGAAGGCAAAACAATTGGCACGGCGGGCAAAAGAGCGCCAAGAAGAACAGCAGCTGGCAAATACCAGCCGAAATACGGCACCAGCTCAGCAACAACAAATACAGCTGCCCAAGCAGCAACAGCAACAAACAAAGCTGCCAAAGCAGCAGCACCAACAAGTGTTGCCAAGGCAGCAGCAACAATTGGAGCTGCCGAAGCAGCAAAAACAGCAGCAGCAAAATCAACAGCAGCAAAATCAGCAGCAGCAAAAACAACAGCAGCAGCAAAAACAACAGCAGCAGCAGAAACAACAACAACAACAGAAACAACAGCAGCAGAAACAACAGCAGCAGCAGACGACAGTGAGGCCAAAGGTGCCTCCAATAAACACCTACAAGATGGAGCTTCAAGACACCATCAAACTGTGTAAGTCGGCCATAGGCGATAATTTTATAATTAAACGTTTAAGTAATGACAGGCATGCTATCCACTGCTTCACAGTGGAGCATCACAAAATAATTAAAAATATATTAGAGAAAACAACGACTGAGTTCTTCTCATTCCCCCAAAGGAGAGCATTTGCAGACAATGCTCCTTCGAGGTTTAGATTCGTCCACCGATCCCGAGGAGCTCCTTCAGGAGCTTCAAGCGAAGGAATGTGACGATCTTAAGTTCGTCAGTGTTAAGCCTTTCACTACAGCAAAGGCCCGAAGGGAGAATCGGAAATTACCGTTCTTCCTGGTCCAGCTGACTCCCAACAGCAAAATAGATAGTCTGAGGAAGATTAAAGTCCTAGACTATCAATGCATTAGTTGGGAAAAATTAAATCGCAGCGATAACATTTTACAATGTGTTCGCTGTCAGAGGTTCGGGCACGCCGCTGCGAACTGTCAAATGCAGTTTCGGTGCGTTAAGTGTGCATTGAACCACAAGGCAGAGGAATGTCCGCTAGGGAAAGATAGGGTTGCTGATAGCACGACTCTGAAGTGTATTCTTTGTGGTAACTCGGGACACACCGCTAACTATCGGGGTTGTTCCAGTTACCAATATGTTAGGAAATTAAACCTGGCTCGTCAACAGAAGGTGGAGGTGAAGCGCCCACCTGTTCCTTAAACTCCAGCCGTAACTCCCAATGTGACCTATGCCCAAATGGCGGCCGGTCAGAGGAGTACGGTACAACAAGCACCAAAGGTTGCTCCTCAGGCCTCACGACCTGGAGCACCTAGTGGTGATGCTGATCTGCTGGCTATTTTGCTTTCTATTCAGGGGCAAATTAGTCAGCTGCAATAGCAAATTCAGGAACAGGCGACACGCGTAGATCGTATCTACACTTTGTTGCCGAGTCTAACGCGCCTCCAGTCGTAATGTGTTCGCTGGTGGAGAAACCCTTAAAGATCCTTTCAGTGAATGTAAATTCGCTAATAAATATCGAACGAAGAGCTGTACTCTTCAAGTTGTTAGAAGACCAAAGTCCCGATGTTCTTCTGGTTAGCGAAACCAAGCTCTCTCAGAGGCACAAGTTGAGGCACAGTCAGTACCATATTATAAGAAGAGACAGACCCAACTCCAATGGGGCTGGTGGCGTCGCTATCTTTGTTAGAAAAAATCTGCGTTTTAAGGTTATGTACAGCGGTGAAGTGCGTAGATTCCAGGTGCTAGAGGCTTGCATCATATGCATCCCCCTCCGTAGTGGGAAGAGGATGTATATTATCTCAGCCTATGCAACTGAAGCTACTCAACAAACCTGTTTTATCTCAGAGCTCGAGGCACTTTTTCAATACTTACGTCTGGGTTCGGAGGAGAATTATTACCTCATGGCCGGAGATCTAAACGCCAAACATAGTAATTGGAGAAATCAATCACCAAACACTAGAGGGAACCTACTATTCAATTGGTGGGGACAGAATAGTGTCGAGTATCGACTCGATTTAAAAGCGACGGATAGTCCGTCTTATCCCAGATCAGGCTCTTACATAGATCTTATGCTGTTTGACGAACGGATACAGCTAACTAACATGAACCGACAAACAATAAACTGTCTTCACACATTCGTGTACGACAGTGACCATTGCGGATTCAGTGCCGTAGTAACAATTCCCAACGAAATTGCGGAACTGGAGGAGTATGTTCAAACGCATTCTTACAATTACAGTAGGACGCGGTGGACACGCTTCTCCCGAACGATGACAAGAGCACTCTTTTCGAACTCGCTCAACCCACCATCCAATAGGAATTTGTCGAACGAAGAGATCGACACTTACCTCAAACGGATGGACGACACAATAAAACAAACAATGGACAGAACAATTCCTAAGTACCAACTGACTGACAATGTCAATATATACCGCAATGCTACGATCGACGCTCTACACCGACAAAAGAGTAGGCTACTGACGAGACTTAAACTCCTGTACAGACGTTTCACCGACCCACAAAACTCGGAGGTTAGGACACTGAAATCACAGTTAAAAAACCTACAGCAATTAATTCAGCAAAATTACCGTGCTGCAATTAATTCGCATTGGAATAACAAAATTCGGGCTGTTAAAGATAGCAATCCTAGTATGTTCCCGGAAATTAATAAAATCTTTCGAAGAAAAAATCAAAATGAGCTTCCGTGTCTTAAGCTCCCCCGAACTACAGACAACGAACAAGTACTTGTGACAGCAGGCATAGATCCAATAGAAGCGATCGAGGATGACAACTTTTTTGTGATCGAAGATCCTCAGGAGAAAGTTGAAGTAATAGGTGCGGCGTTTCAGGATGTGTATAAGGTGAATGTTAGCACTCGACCGAACCATATCTTGGAAAATCGTGTCCTATTGCACAACTTCTACTTGCGATATGACATTGAGCACTGGCGATCGGAGAACACTGGTTTCACCAGGTTCAATGACGAGAATTTGGCAAATGATGTCATCGTCAATGAAGGGACACATCCACCATTCATATCAAAGGAAGATCTCCTGGTCATTTTCGGTTCACTGAGAAGTAAGAAATCTGTGGGAATCGACGAAATACCAAACATTGTTCTCAAACACCTTCCTCTAGAAGCGGTAAACATTTACACCACCCTGTTTAACAATTTGCTGAATAATGCACATTATCCAGCTCATTGGAAGACAGCGGTGGTGCAACCAATTCCTAAACGGAACAAAGACACATCCAATCCGGCAAATCTCCGGTCGATAAGTCTCCTTCCCAACATCAGCAAAGTGTTTGAAAAAGTAATCAATAGAGCCCTGACCGAGTGGGTTGAGGACAAAAATATTATTCCGGATAACCAATTCGGTTTCAGAGCGGGGCATGATTGTATACATGCCGCGTCTAAACTGGTATCGGATATCCAATGGAACAAAGGTAAGAAACAATGCACGGGTGCCTTGTTGATTGACTTGGAGAAGGCCTTTGACACTGTATGGTTGCAGGGGCTCTTTTACAAGCTGGATCAGCTCGGCATAAGCAAACCGCTGCTGTACATAATCTTAGATATGCTCACCAGCAGACAGTTTATTGTGAAAAATGGCAGTGTGGTGTCTGCTGGGACTTTCGAAATTAAAAACGGTCTACAACAGGGTGTAGTTATTTCGCCGATATTATTTACGATCTTCACAAGTGATCTTGTAGGATCTCTCCGCCAATCCATAGCGTACGCAGATGACTTGATCGCGTACAGGTCAAGTCCGAAGATCGAGGTCATTGTAAGTCTTTTGCAACGTGACTTCGAAAAAGTCCAGGGATATTGCGATGATTGGAAGTTGAAAATCAATTTTCAAAAGTGCGAGACCATTCTGTTTAGGACTCCGTTGTCTGGGGCTTCTAGAAATACTAGAAAGAAATGGCGAATGTTCTCTATTGTTGGACAAAACGGACAGCCATTAGCGAACCGAAGTGTTGTCAGATACCTTGGGATCTGGCTAGATCAATATCTATATTTTAACAAACATATAGATGCTGCTCTGGCCAGAGCCAAAGCGGCCTTTGCCTTGACAAAGAGGCTGTTTCACAGCAGTCAACTCGATGCCAAGGTAAAGGTGATCTGCTACACGGCCCTTATTCGGCCTGTCCTTGCTTATGGCTGTCCCGTTTGGTTTAACGTGGGAACTAGCTTAATGGAAAAGATACGGGTTTTCGAGAGACGATGTCTTAGGGCTTGTCTCCATTTATATAGAACTCCAGAGTCTGAGTACAAAAAATTCTATAGTAATGAGGTCCTGTACAACGGGGCCAACCTGATCAGAGTGGACAACTTTCTGATAAAACTTATTCGAAGTCACATTGCAAGAGCAATGACTTCGACCAACAACTTGATCTCCGGGGCTTTTTACCCCAATGATTTGCATCATGAGACAGTGCGCCTCAACGGCCTTATTCCCCCTGAAACTTTTCTCTATTTAGATAGAAAAGGTCTGGTCCAGGATAGATTAGCGGTACCGCTAATCTTCCACGTTGGTCGAAAAGCTGTGGACGGGCGAGTCACTTACGAACAAGACGTCGCAAGTAGCTCACCGGAGACCCTCAGGTTTAGTAGGGCGGTATCTAACCGCGACAGGGCTGATGTCGTAAGGCAATATCGACACTTTTGGTGGCTGGACGGAGTATGAACTTCGTCGTTGTTTTATATCTTGGGTGCCCTTATGGCAAAACTAGCATGTACTGTCAGCCGTGGCCGGCTTATATATGTTTTATGTAGTTTAAGTAGTTTTTAATATTATTGTTAAGTTAGGTTTAGATTTTTAGATTAAGATTAGTTTTTAGTTTAGTATTTAAGTCTAGATTAAGTTTAAACATAAAAAGTCCAGGTACTAAGTTTTTGAAAATTAATCTTTTTTCTTAGTTTTAATAGTAGTTATTTAAATTTAAATATAGTTATTAGTGCTAAGTCGAAAGACATAGGTGTAATTGTTAATTTTAGCTTAGAGCGCCCGTATAGGGCCAGTAAGTTAGTATATACATAGTTAAGTTAATTAAGCTAGTTTTAAGCATTTTTTTGTCTAGCATGTAAGGTTAAATAATGAATGAATAAAAATGCATTAAAATTGAAAAAAAAAAAAAAAAAACGATTTATTGCCCACATATTTCAATTCTCAGTCGTTTTCTTGATGTTGTTTTGCTTCCACCGGTCTACGATTTGAGGCCGTTGGATTTTTTTTTTTTGCTGTCATTTAAGGTCTGTGTTATGCGAATAATCCAGAGACGCCATGCTATTGGAGAAAGAACACGATATGGGCCAGAAATAATAATATTGGTCAAGCTTTTAATGAAAAAGGGACCGAAAGCAATTTTAAAATTGTGCTGACAGGATTGCGTACTGCCAAGTTAGCTAACGCAATCTTTTTTATTTGTTTGTTGTTTTAAATAGAGCCTAATAATCGTTGAAAATTATTGGTGTTTTAAAAGCCTTCTTAAAATATATCACAGCATACATACAGGTTGTGTGTGAAGACATATTTAAGGCTATGATTCAAAATTCTGCATGGCTCCAGTTTGAATAAATTAAACTGGTTAAATCTGATTAAAATTTAATAAAATTAATCTACAACTTCGATCAACCTCCCATTGTTTCATTTTTCACTATCTTAATTTCATTGCATATGTGTCGGGGCGTCGTATCGTTTTTACTAAAATGGAATGGTTGTAAACATGGCTAAATGCATACAGTAACAACCAATATTTTTGAGGCTTCGTTTTGTTTAGTAACTTGATGAAAAGCCAGTCGTGCGGCAGGCATGAAGTTATATGGGTCAAATTATCTTTATCATTTTTGACTTCACAAAATTCACAGATTTCATTGAATGGACTGAACTGCATGCTTTTGAAGGATACATTGCATTGCTCTGATATTTGCAATTCTATTGCGGTTACTTTGACGTTCTAAATCATTTTCTGCTTAAGTTCGGGAAGCTCTCAAATCTCCAACATGTTCGTGAGTGTTTTCTAGGTCTTGAACAATCTGTTCTTGCGATCGTCGTTGTCTTAAATCTGCAATGTGGGGAAGAGTACAATAACTTGTGCTTCAAAAATTGATAACGGTTTCTTGTAGAGGGGTCAAAAACACGCATGTTTTAACTACGGGAGGGGATGGTTTATCTCGTCCAATTTAGGAGGTAGTAAACATTTTAGAAACAAAATTAGTTAAAATGAAGAAAAGTTGTCACCTCGTTTTTTAAGAGTCTTTTTTTTAGCATCGCCACCTTCAACCGAACCTTAAATTTGAATCGAGTATCGAGAAGTTATCTAGTTTACGATGGATTAGAGGATCATTAGTAGCCATTTCAATATACTCAGAAAAATAACACTCGATTCGACACTAACTACACGCTTTACCACATGTTTATAAAACAAAGAAGAACGATACAAAAGTCAATCGTTTGTTTGGTTATATTATTGTATTATTATCAAGTGATACCAAGCATACAAATAACCGAATAGTTTTATGTGTTTTAGCTTTGGAGATAATTGGAAATTGTGATCAAAATTAAAGGCATTTTGCTCACAAAAGATATAATTATTGCAAGCACCTCGCGAATCTGTAGCCGACGTTGAGGCCCGTGGATTTTTTGAGCATCTAGAAAAGTAATTTTCAATTGCGGTCGATTCTCGGTAACTCGAAACTCAAGGGAGCTTACAAAAAATACAAAAAATTCAAATTAAGGAGAGTTCGAATTAACGAAAAATTGTCGAGTTGAGGCGAAGGACGAAAAAGAAATAAGTACATACATATGCAACAATAATTTCACACACTTTATTACACACTGACACTGAATTACATACATACATACGATTTTACTATATTTTTTTGGTTTTAATAACTTCCAGCGTGCTTTGTCAAGAGCATTGTGTATGATAACCAATTTCGAGAATATCTCCTCGTCCACTTTCGTCCTTGGTAAATGATGACGCAATGTAGGTACAAAAGAATGACTGAATCGGTTCTTCTTCCGATTCTTCTTCATCGTCGTCTTCATTGTTGTTGCTTGAATTTGAAGCTGCCGAAATTTCGTCATCACACCGAGCACCGCAGACTTCTGCATCATCGTCAAAATGTACAAAATCATCGAAAGTCACAGATTCAACAAAGTCAAGAAGAATTCTCCACCATCATGCATGGTTGAATGATCCAATTCTACTATCTCCTGTTGGAATTGATTCACTGGCTCTTATGAATTCAAATATCTTGTAACAATTTAAAATCGTCGTCGATCTAACGTTTTTCCATGCTTTGTCTACCATCATTTATTAAATTATTTATGTTGGCCCTCTGTCCATTTTCAATATTATCTAACAATATCATCACTACGAGATCGTACTTCCATACCGTACTTCTTTGCGGTGCAAAATTATAAAATTCTGAATTCCTCCGTGGTCAAGGAGTTGCAATTTAGAGGTGGCGTTCGCAGAGAACAATTGAAAGTTCCAATTTCTGAAAACAGCCCGACTGAGCAATCACCTCGAATTGACGAGCATACCAACCACATTAGTTTTGTTTAATTTATGAATGTTTCTCTCAAGGAACCTAACAATCAGTTCGAATTATCGAGAGTCGATTGTGTCTCAAAAACTAGAAGGCATAAAACCATTCGGTTTTTTTAATTCGATTCAAAATCGACGGACTCAAAAATCATTTTGAAAAAAGGATCCTGATGCAATCTTACAAAACCACAAGAACTTGTTAAAATCTCGGCCTTCCATAATCATTTCAACTTGGTATTAAAGCGGCTAAGAATATGTGGAGAGGTATTCATTATTCCATGTTCGAAACGTAACTCTAAGATAACTCAATTAAACACTTTTTCAAGATCGTTCCTTAACGATCCTTTTTTATCGCATTGTGGGCCAACATTTAAAGGGAATTCATAACCCTTTGAACGCTTGTTTGCTATAAAAATACTAACTCCACTTGTTTACTTTTTGCCGTTATTGATGAGGTACCTTCGAACAGCCTTTCTACTTAACACAACTCCGTGTTCAGATGATTATCTGAAGCTCATAAAACTCGTTAAAGTAATTGTGATTAATTGAATCTCTTTTAAGGTGCCAACCTATTTGACAGCTTCAAAAGGAATCCACTTATGTTGACTTACCATCGCCCCTAAGTACCGCAGTTACGCTTGCCAAATATTACGTTGTACGTTTAATTCCTCTTCTGAAATCAATTTATCAGATACCCTCCACACTTTATCCTTGTGCTGCTAAATAAGAAGGAAGCCAACAGAGAAAAAAAAATACGTTTCAATGTCAAGGAGGGCACCATCGATCAAATTTACATCCATTTAGTCCTTGTATACGAGCCCAGGTGAAAGAAACCTTCCCTCGGACCTTGTTGTTTCCTTCCAGGAGCTGTTTACTTACATTCACACCACCCTCGCCTTCTTGGGGAGTAATTGGATGACAAATCGCCGAACATCAACCTATACACTTCCTCCACCTGTAATCCGTGAGACTTCCATTTCTCGCAAACCACAACGCACCGCACCCCAATTCCAGCTGCTGTCACAATGAAATATGACCTCCAAGTAAGTTTGGTGGTAAACTGCAACCAATGGAATGAGTTCATCAAGCATTTAAGTTGAGGACCTCTTGTGCGTAGGACACACAATCAAAGTCTTGCCATCGCACCATCCCTTTGTAACCATGGTGGTACTTTAAAATCCAATAAATCGCAAGTGCCTTCTACACAAAAACCAAACACACACAATCATACATCAGTATCAGTTGATATTAATGCGATGTTAACATCAGGAAATGCTTTTAATATTAAGTTCATTCCTTCATGCATGTAACTCCGGTACGGTGATGTACGTATGAGCGGGGGCAGCAGATCAAAAGCGATGATGGGGGTCATAGAGTGAATGCAAGTCAAAATTAAGACTTGCTAGTTTTCCGGTACAATATAAGCTGTATGAGGCTGTTTCTACATGCAAATACACTGCAGTCCATAAGTTTTCAGACAACACATTCTGTCAGGAAAACTTTTTTTGATAAAGGATTATTTTTAATAGTTTCATCAGTTTTATTTAGATAGAGGCCTGTTTCACTTTGGCGAAAGATCGAACAACTTTATTGAATGGTGGCAACTTTCAGTACGTAAATAAATAAAAATCAATGACGCCATGTATCGCGGTTACATTGAGAAGTTGAATAACAACGGCTGCAAAGCATGAGGCCCCGGGCTTGAATCCGCCAATCTGGCATTTTTAACTGTGAAATCCTAGCGGGGGATTGACAAAACTCTGTCATTACCTCGCGTAATTGTTAATTGATTGATAAATTGGGGACTAGAAGACATGTGGTTTCGACAAGTCGGCGTAACCGCACGCACAGCTCGTGCGATCATGTATGTATTTCTGGATTTGTCTGGCAAGATACCCCCGATTTAAAGCTAAAACTAATTAAAAGGTCTTCCAAATTTTATCTTGCGATATTGGACACTGTTTCGAAACCACTCTATCAAGTTCGTCCCAAAAGGCTTCGTTCAGGGCTACGGAAACGCTTCTTTAGTGTCATAACTGATATCTAGTTCAAGTGCGAATGCTTGAGCTCTGCATATACTTCTGGAACTGTGAGCTATTGATGCTTCATGCTCATATAGTTAATAGTTATTGAGACACTCGGTTTTCTTTAAATGATTCAGCTAAGCGACGTTTTGTGTCGTGCTCTTAAAGCTTCGAAACTATTAGTTTATGTAAAGAAGCACGAAAGTCGAAATGAATCAGTCATTTATTAAGTAAAATAAGCTCCCCAAAATGCTTTCCCACGAGTCCCGAATCTCAAATCCCTTAACTATGAGCTGCTCCTAAGGTCGATGGGGGCCAGATCTCGAGAAAAGTGTTGTTCATCGAATAACTTAAAGTTATTTTTTTTGGAATCGCAACCAACGCAACATTGGCTTTTTGTGCGAGCGTGCTGTCTTGGTAAAAAAAAACTACTTCAGTTCGAAGTTATCCAAGCCCCTTTTCCTCGCTTGCTTTTTAAAATCATCTGATTTTATCAGTGTTAAAAGAGTCTGACTCTTAGTTTGTTACAATAGTTCGATCATATTCTAAACTACTTCTCAGTAGTCATATCGTCTCTGAGACAAACTTGCGAACTAGTCTAATTTGAAGTGTCAGTGAAGACGGTCGTCATGACCAAAGTGGTACTTTCAGTGCCCTTTAATTTCCTCAAGAGTCTTTCTAAATCAGCTGGGTAGTTCTCAAGATTCACTATTGATATTTTAACTCGTTTCATCTCTTATTCAGTGGAGTTACAGAATTTTATTCCCATAACTAGCGAACAAGCAACCGGGTTTATGCTCTTCTTCTGCTGTTTTGTTTTAAAAATCCCTTTATCCTTTTTTTTTAAATTCTTTAACAGATTTGAAATGCAGAAACGCCTTAAGTCCTACACATACCAATAAACTTTTGACAGTTAAGTAAAAACATGTGTCCAAAAACTTATCGACTGCAGTGTATATGTTTCCATGCATTTATCCTTCGTATAAATTAATTTGCAGCATCCTTGCAAGGATTATGAGAGAACAAAAATGGGCTCTATGAATCGGTGGCGGCGGAAGCAAGCTCGTTGCACTAGCAATACGGCTGAGGTATATTTTTGGGTTTGGAAGATAATCCAGCTTTTTGGATTCTTGTTTTTTTTTTTTTATTTTTCGTTTTTGTTCAACCCCTTTTCCAACCAATAGAGCCTTTTAACAGCAGATACACAAAGGAACGAGCGAGGTCGGGGGTAACAGGCGGAATGTTGCCTTATAAACTTTACTTAAGTAGATTACGGGTATGTCGTTGTTGTGGCCATGTCAATGGGAGGATTTAAGCTGGAATGAAGGTATGCAACACATCCCAAGATTATTTATGGTTTCTCATACAATAGGGCAGGTTGCTTATACAATAAGCTAGAATATAGAATGGGAGCGAGTGTTTTTCTTCTAATTCTTTGTTTGTTATGATTTTTGGCAAGAGCTTGTGTGCCGAACTGTCTGGAGATTGGATGTGTTTGAGCTGGAAGATAACTTAAGTTTTGTAAGGAGTGGATGAAATGGAATTTAGTAATTGGTTCAATTAGGAGCTTCTGAAGGTAAGCACAGAATTAGATTAGGGCTAAAAAAGAAAACAGCTTGTATGTTGCGTTAGATTAGAAAAATCATCAGGGAATTCAGTGTGTGTTGTAACTAGGTACCCGATTGTCATAAGACTTTGAAGTGGGACTTGTACAAGTTAAGCATGTTCTTACTGTTGCGAAATGGAGCGAGCTTGTCTTAAATTTAGCAGTAGTAGTTAATATGTACGATTTCTCATCTGACGGCAGCCTGGCAGGTGCACCAATTATGATGCTTGTTCTTATTTTTACGATTTATTTATATTTTACCAAAGTTGATTTCGATTGTCAGATGAAGTGACTTTTTTGGAATGCTCTTTCTATAATAATAAATTGTTTAATTTTTCTTGCCGTAATGTTAACCTAATTCAATGATCCCTATATCAAAATTGTATGCAAATTTTTGACAAGTCCAAGTAAGAGGGATGATCTCAAAGTAATCATAATCGATAATAGACACAATGTTTGTCGGTCTACTTTTTATTTATTTTTCTATTTATTTTCTACAATTGCAACACATTAAGTACATCTATTCGAAAGTGGGTTTATCTTTTTGACGCTCTACAAATGCTTCTTCAACTCACAATTGTCTGACCCCTGAGCTGATAGACATGGGGTGAATGTTCGAACAATACGAAACCACTGTACCCTTCGAATGCCAGCCATTGTTATTTCAGTTTTGTATGCGTTGGAAATGGCTTGATAAAGAGAAGCTCCCATATAACGAGTCCTCGGAACGTTGTCATGTAAGATCCACGTGAAATCAAATAAATGCCCGAATGTCAATCTTCGGTCAGATGATACCAGACCTTCGATTTTGTCTACATTTTCTTCGCTTTGGACGTGGATAGTCATCCCAATTGATTTATAATTAGAACATGTTTGACAGGTTAGTGATTTGAAGACTTCAATGAGTGTTTCTGCGACAAAGAAGGCTGAATATATCGCGGCCGTAACTGAGACGGTCACTGCAAACCAAGGTGTGTCAACTTCGAGGCGAACACAAAAATCGAGTCATTCCACGGCCGCTTTCCACCAATCTTTTCCGCAGGCAAGCAGGAGTGCCTTTGCTGATTTCGTGAATGAACAAGATTATGATAATACTAGTGGTCGTCCGTTAATATTTCGTATGCGTAGAAAAACTGTGGAACTCAAAAAGATTTATTCGACAACCGCTGACACGTAGAATCCATCCAAAAAGTCTTCTGTGTAAGACAGTTTTTCTCCAAATACAATTTCCTCGACAACAAGCAAACTAAATACGATTTTTCATATTAATTGGCAACAAAATGTAACTCAAAAATATATATTTTTTAATATTATATTTACATCCTTAGCAACTTAATTTTTTCTTTATACGTTTAAGTATTGAAACATTTGCCCTTTAAAATTTTTTTACCGTGAAGCCAGTATTTGCTTAGCCGTTTTTTCATCGACTTCAGTTACAGAATTGATCGACACTTAAATGGGAAAATGAACACCCTCTGTTCATCCTGAAAGTCCATTCTAAATTCTGTTAACATTTTTAGAATCGGATGAGAAGTTAAAGCGATTATCTCCTACATAGAAACTTACAAACATTTGGTATAGACTAAAATAGTAGCCAAGTGCGGGTTGACTCTGCCGCGAAGGGTTCCGCGCCTATGAAACACTATGTTTATTTAATTTTAAATTGCCCATAGTAGTATCGCTCACGAATATGCAAGTTTAAGGCCGACAAAGTTAAAGCTCGGCATTGGCTTGGTTGTACTTCCAATAAGAACAAGAAGAGTTTGAAAAACTTATCAAGTGAGGTGGGGAAGCGGGGTGTACATGGATGTGAGACTTCGTTTGGTTGGGTAGAAAATAATACAACACTCAATCGGCACTAAAACCATCCACTACATTCGAGACTCGTTCCACAAGTTGCAACATGTTTTTTTCTCTTATTGGGATTCGAACTTTTAAGGTGCATGTCCATTTGAGAGCACTATCACAAGTAAACTCTCGAGAGCAGCTCTCAGGAGGCTGTCCATTCGCGAGAAAATTTTGTTCGATTTTACTCTCGGGTGTCTTATTCGAGCATTTTGTGAGCAAACTCTCGGTGAAATGCACCTTTAAATGTTACGTTAAAAAGTTCTTAAGTTGCTGCATGAATCTAATTGTCTATTTTAGGTGCTGAGTTGAGTTCCGATTTCATGAAACATTTTCATTTATAATAGTTATTATTTTAGCGGCAATAGCAGTACACATTCCGTGAAAACTGCAAGTGTCTCCCTATAACGGCTTAGGAGAAACAGCTTTGTGATAAACGGGTAATGGGGTTACTTTGGACACTTTGGGAACGGAACTATAATAATTATTGATGCTCTGACCGTGCACGAAATTTATTTCAAGCTAGAAGTTGCTGACGTCAAATGTTACAAAATGAAATAATGGCTGCATTAAGCGAAGCATTCCAATATTTTTTAACGATAGGACAACTTGTCATTAATTTTATTAAAATTCAAATAATAATATAATATAATATTTTTTTCAAATGACTTACTCAGCTGGCATTACAGCGACGCTATCAACCTACTTTTTAAATGTTTACTTGATGATTTCGTCACTTTTATCACCCACAACTTGAGTGCCTATTGACATCCCACAACCTACGAATTTAGTTCGCAATAAATCGATTTATTTTGTATAATCTGCTGGGCTTCAAGGGATTTTGACAATCTTATTAATCATCTTGGAAATCACGAGCAGACAGATAAGAAGAAGAATTGATAGACTTTCTAGTGATTTGAAACGAGTAGATGTATTTTAGTATTTAGTGACTGGAACATTTCTTCATAACTCCCCCATCATTGTAATACCAATCCCTTCTCTTACAGAGAAATCCTTGATCTCAACAAGGAGAACATTAGAAAGCTCATGATCTTCCTCTTAGGCCATTGCCACTTGAGATCACATCTAACCAGACAATCCAATGCTAAAGACATTCTTACTTTCATCAGAGAGATGGAATGTATGTTAGCCTTAACAAACTCCCCAAAGATACAAGAGATCTTTTCCTTCAGACCGCAGTGTCCGCCGCTTGGGCAGGGGCAGATATAGAGTAATCATTACAGCCAGTAAGGTACACTTTATCCCAACGGCAAATGGTGATTATAGCAGGTTCGAAAACTGAAAAAAACCATGGACCGATCAATTTCTCCAATTGAAAGGCATGTATTTGACCACGAGCCATCCAGTTAGATTGTTGAATGGCCCTAGGCCATATTTTTTCACACTATGGAAGTAATTTTGCGCATAAGCCAACAGATGATTCACCTTTCATATGCAACATGATCTTTACATCTTTAAATTGCTCAACCAATAAAGACGTCATTGTAGCTTCATCAAGTTCCATCGGTCGTACAGCCTTATTACAATTTTTCAAAGTTGAAAACATTATAACACTTCATTTCATGCCAAAAAAACTTCAGCACCTTTATTACAAATTCGATTTATGAATTTCTCCTCTCGGAACCGTCAAAACATTCACCCATTTCTCGACTTGTATTTCATTAAGCTGAACAAAACAATTCGAAAACACGTTCTTATTTATATCATGACACTCCAATCATGGAATATTACTCAATATACACATCAAAGGCATGTTTCTCAGATAAATCTCGATGAAAAGTATGAACTTCACTGACATATGCAGGACTAATCATCTTCGAGAGACTCTCGCAGGACCCATAACAACGATGGGGAGAAATAAGTTAAACTCTTAACTTTTTTTCTTTTCGCGTCTCAATTGAAAAGTTGTTGACGTTAACAACATTTTCTACGTTGTTATTTTGTTTCCCTGTCCTGAAGGAAAATTCTCTTGATTTTCTTTGAAATTGTTGTGCACGATTTACCTTGTGAGACAATTGTCTTCGATGTCGAAGGACGACGAAAAAAAGGCAAAAAAAACAAAAAATAAAAATAATAGCAAAAATTGTATCGCAAAACTTTTTGGTTCATCCTTCCGGTTCGTCGCGATCCAATTGTGAAGATGCTCTCGAGAATCCTGCTGGATAATAAATATTGTTTCCACACCTCTTGACTTGGTTTCAACACATCACACATACATGAACAGCATGGGAGTGCGAAGGAATATTATGTTGTTAAGGTTATTTGTTGGAGGATCACGGGACCGTATTTAAATTTCCGAAACGTATAATTCGCCCGCCCATTTAATAGCGCCAGGCAGAGCACTTAAGTCGTTTCCTGGTGAAAGGATATGCTCGACAGAGTACAACGGTCCGCCCACTAGCTCCACCACCTTGCATTCTATTAGGCAGATGTCAATAAATCCTGCAAGGTGTGTGTGAAATCCATAGTCCTTGTAGGTACGGTATGAAGACATTTTTTAACCGGCACAGCACAGACAATATTAGCATTGTCATTCGACTCACATACACAATTCAGGATAGTGGGTAGAGGGTACTGATGATATAGAGTAAGCAGGAGAACGTCTTAGGAACGTGAAAGTATCCTTAAAAAAGTTTGACATTGGCATATGCTACGACGACGCTTCTTTTTCTTTTTTCGTCTCCCTCAACCCCCTGGTAAAATCTATTCAATTACTTGTCGAAAGGACCATTGTAGGGTTGCTCCTCATAAAAATTCACTTTAACCGGTTTAATGTGACTGAGATACAATGACAGAAAAAAAAATCAAGCTACGAGTATTGACCCTCCTGCGTGCGGGAGAACGATTTTCGGGGCGTTGGGGATGTGTGTGTGGTGATTTTATTAAGTATTTCATCAATAAAAGGCCTGTGATTTAAGCGCGTAACATTGACAGAGCTGACATAAGGTCCTTTTCAATAAAGTACGTAGGCTTAGGACATAAACAAATCGATTTGCCAGAACAATATTGCAGTGAAGTGTGGCGCGCGTGATTTGAAATTACCGGAATTGAACACATGTGGGTATATGATGATTTTGAATGCCGAATACCATTTTCGACTGTGTATCTTTTTGCCATTAACAATTTTGAGTTTTATGGGAAAAGTTTTATGAGATTTTACGAGATAACGACATCGCAGATGAATGGGACTTTCCTGAAAGTTTATTTTATTAAAGCCCTTCGATTTGCGGCACTGACTCTCTCACAGCTATTGTGGTTGATTGTTACATAAAGCACTTCTTTATTTTGGAAAACTTAAGCCATTGAAAACTTATTTTAATTGAAAATAACAGAATGAAAAATTATAGATGTAACGGAAGGCAGATAGAAGTAAGGCTGCGAATTTGGTTTTATTTGTTCCCCCAGATTATTGGTTTAATAATAAATAGAATAAAAAACTTTTTATTCAATCATAACATATACTCTTTTGTGGCTTTTGAAAATTACAAGTAAGAGATCAGAGACCATGAGGGTGCGTCAAATTAGTATGGTTTGATGCCTCCGAGCAATATTTTTATTTTAACAAAAATATAAATGTTGCTTTTGGCATCAAGAAAGCTTTTGCCGTGAAATGTTTTTTAGCAGCCAGGGGATATGGTCACTACTTTATCGTCCTTTTCAAGCATATGATTCGATGATTGAGATTTTTGAAGGCATGGACTCAGGGTTTGTCCTTGTTAACATTCTACTTCGTATTCCTAGTGTCCAGAAATTTATTGCAATACATTTGGGCCAACGTGATTAAGATCGATAATCTTCTCCGACCTTCTACCGTAACGACTTTTCTTAACGGCTTGCGACACCTTCCTTAATGTTTGGCCCAGAGTATTCTTGTGGTGCTGCTAATCCTACTTATCTCATGTAACTCGCTCAAGTGTTAACAAGTGATTCACCTTATGATGAGAGACTTTATGCGGTTTGGAAGATAGTTCCAAAGATAGTTTACGTTTAACCAGCGTGGATGATGATATCGTTGATGACAATCTCAGCTAATATTAATATTCAGCAAGAACTACGTTGCTTGCGAGCTGCCAACAATCTCTCTATAACATTTAGCTTCAATTCTTGTGTACAGTAACGGATCTAAATTTAAGGGTTAATCGTTCACTTTCTTCTGTAGACCGTATTAACTATACTATTGGTCGAATTGATACTAGGCAATGCGAACTTTTGCTTCAGGTCTAAACCCAATCGATACGAGAATGCGGCTTGTTTAAACTTTTCTTGTGCTTATTTTTGATTATGGTACCATTGTACACACTAAGATCGATTCGTTGTCTTTGCATAAACATACTGTGGCTTTCAATGATAGGGTTAGATATGTTTATGGGCTTCCTCGGAAATATATCGAATAACCACAAAAATTTTCTCGGTTGTACGCTTGAACAGTTTTTAGCAGTAAATCACCGCCATTTTTACGACCTCGTTTTAAATATTTGAATACATCACAGCTTTTCTGCAATCATACCGTCAGAATTTGGAATACAATAAAAACTGGGCCCAGTTTAATTCAAAGTGCCCGCCTTAGAGCACTTTGCTAATATATATATATTATATTCCCTTTCACCGTTCTCTTATATAAACTTTATTTAAGTATATTTTTGTTTGTTTTATCGCCTTTTCGTAAAATTATTTCTCTCCGGTACTTTCTAAATATAAATTTAAAATAATGTAAATACTGTTCCATATTGAATTGAATAACAATTATTCGGTGAAGTTAAGGTATAAACAGATTAAGCTAGGTTCAACCCATTTTCTACCTACCGTTCGAAAAATCGTACAGGAAATTCACCTAATTTAATTAATTATTTATTTCTATCATAAATGGCGAAAGTATTATAACAATTTTCAGTCCCTTTACCCCATATTTAATTCAAATGTGATATTATAAATTTAATTTTTGACATTTCTGCAAATTTATTAAAAATATCTAAAAAAATATTGATTTAATTCGTATGTCAAAAAGTAAATATATAACTGCCAAATAGTTTTTTTTGGTAAGAAACAGTACCATGTTTACAAGCTTTCTTGGCAAACAGGCTCAATTGTAAACAAGGTACAGCTCCGCTTCGTCAAGTCGAGTCATCTCTCAAACTTCGTCTTGTGAAGAAGACAAAGCAGAGAGGGTGGACGGCTTTCCGACACGCATCTTATTCAAGACGTTTGATATCACCTAAATCCACTGCGTATTTCGGGTTCAATAAAATAAAGTTTTATGTTTTATTTTTTATTGATGTTTAAATAAAGATAATTTTAAAAGGAAAATATTGCTGAGTCGTTTTCTTTTCTTAACTATATCTTTAGCTACAAGAAGCTAGAACGGGTGACATACATATATCGCGCTAGGTGTGTGCTTCTTTGAATGTTCTATTTTTCAACATTGGCGAAAACGAAATTTTTTATCAATCGTATTTGGCGTTCACTCGTGAGCATAATTGGGCAGCTGTCTTTCACTATTCGGAAAAAGCGAAGTAAAATAGAAAATCAACGAACAGGAAAAAAAGCTTCAATTTCGCGTTACTGTAAACTTGTCTTTAACCAAACATATTTAGGCCAAGCATTTCGATTATTAATAGTTCGTCATAAAGTGCTGATAATAAAAGAGTTGGAAGGAATATTAAATATCTGGAGTGATAATGAAGATAATATCAAAAATGTTACCATTCTTCCACATGAAAGCGTAGATGCTGCTACTGATGCACACAAAAAAACACGAATGTAAAATCGTCCTAGTATTGACCATATGCTATGTTTCAGAATGAGCGAACTAACTTCGAACATACCACCAATCGCGATGACACAGTTTCGACTTGCTTACGATGAAATTACGTCATCTACTTCTTCTTTACAAAAACGTCAACTGTTTATAAAACCGTTGAGTTCTTTTGGAAAAGCTAAGTAACTAAGTAACGAGACAGATTCCTTCAATTTCAATATTATATTCGGCCGATCACTAAACCATTGTAATATGCTCAAAACAATTTCTTCGAATAAATGAAGGATCTGTGATCAATCCAATTATTCGATCGGTTTATTTGACACTGAAGTTTTTGATTTGATGGCAGGAGAGACTAATCGTTATGGCCAGCACTCTGAAACTCTGAAACTCTGAATTTCGTTACATTAAGAAAATTCGTATGTATTTTATTTTTATCTGGCTATCTCGCTCCGTCTATATCTGATTATTGGTCCACAAAACCATCTTTGAGAGTTCCTATTGTTAAAACAATGTATGGCAAGGAATCAGTTCACAAACGCACTGGATAAAGCTAATAAAATAAGCAAAGTATGTAATATCAAATTGAAGACATCAATTAATTTCTGGTACTTTTAATTTTCTGGTCCATCCCTTGTTCAATATTTAAAATTGTAAATTTATTCATTTTGGTGTATGGTCCGAAGAGTAATCAATTGCAGAGCCAATGATACCATATTTTGGAAGGCACTCTTCCAAGTTGTATATCCATATCCGAGCATCTTTGCTCATCTGATGGATATTTGCATTCCTGCATTATCCTTCGGATAATTACTATGATACAAACAAGTTGGTTTGAGTGCAGATGTAGTTCTTCGTCATTTCGACAATATTCAGTTTTCTAGCAGCCACTTGGTTTAATTTGAAAATTTCTTCACATCATATCTACAGTCTTATGTGCATTCTTGCTGACAAAAAAACAAAAATGTGTGTAACTGGTACGGTACGTGGCAACAGAATTGTTATTGGCGAAGAAATAAAGTAAGGCTATCATGATATTTGATTTGCAATATAAAATACTATTCTGTCGATGGCAAGAAAATTCATTATCAAATTGAACCATTTATGATGAGCTTGAAGCTGGAAATTATAATATAATATCAGCAGCCATTACCTATTGCCAATTATAATAAAGGCATTGTTGGAGCTGATTTACACGATAATGCAGCACGAATAAGCATTCGTGGAGAAAATTGTATACGCCACTACAAAAAAGAAATATCGATGTCACAGAAAGATTTCAGAGTTTCAGTAAATGAGGCACATCTTCTTTCTTCTCATAATGAAGCAACTCCAGATTGTGATTCTTCTTCAGAAAATACTGAATTTCAGCCAACAAATCTACTTCGTATAAGTGGCGAACACATCGTGTATCAGCAAACTGAAAAAGGAGTTTGTCGATACCAACTCAAGCGCTGCAGGAAGTGCGATGTTCACTTGTACATCAAATGTCGAACACTATATTTTAGGAAAACTAGAAGTCGGACATTTTTTAACAGCATATTTGGCTCTTACCGTAAAAAAAAAAATTGCTTGGTAAAATATGGGTTAACTTGAAACTGAAACTAAATTGAATTGACCATTTTAAAAACTTATAACTTTTGCGTTTTAATTTTGGTTTGGGATTCTTAAATGTGTGCGCTGTAGGCTCGTCATAATCTTGCATATAAAGTACATCAATGCAATGTGGTGGCTAACACAATGCAACCCAAACACAAAACATCGAATGTTCGACTTGTTACTTCTATTTTGCTTGTTGCTTCCGAGAAATTACATCTTAGCCAACCCACATCTATCATCAGATATAATATTCCCATTACCCATAGTTACCCGTGGAGCGGAAGGAATGGTAAGATATCTATCTATTGCCAGAAACAGTAGGAGTAGTAGTTGTTTGATTGGCTTGTTGGATCGGGTGTGCTATGATTTAACTTATTTGCATTGCATGTAAACAATTTATCGCTTTAACTTTGTGTCCGATAATGGTCCAAATTCTTCACTAACTGTCGCGTCGCCTGAAAAGACTACCAAGACATGACATGACCAAGACACCCTACAGTGGGTGATGCGGAACCATGTGCGAAGGAGTCTAACTCGAATTTGGCAGCTTTTTAAATTAATTTAAATACTCTTGGCCAATTTTTGTTGTAAAATTTTTGTGGTAAAGCTTTTTTTTTATTTTTAACAATTTTATTATTTTTTTATTAAAGTGTTCGCATTCAATGAAAATTCCAAGCGTCTATATATTATGGTTCCGATAATAAATGCCTGAGATAGATGAGCGGCCGGTGGACAGCGGAGGCTTAATAAAAGGCTTCCGTTGTCAAGGAAGGCTACTTGCATCCAATTTTTGCTATGCAACCCGGCAGAGCTGTATACCGGATAATTCTTTGCTCATGATTGGTGTTAATCACGTTTCATTAAAAGTATAATACGTGCAGAAATCAGATGCCGGATCGTAGTGACAGTCTCTTGCTGAGGCGCTCACTGTAGGCTCTGGCAACTCTAGTCACGCTTCCAACGCTATATTTTTTAATTTGCTCATTCTCAAGGAACTATAACTATCTTTATAATTAATTTTGCACAGAGTGAGCAAAAATATTGTATGGACTATCGAACTCAAATCTGGGAACTATCAATTGATACCAATCAAAGGCAGGCGTTTAAACAACTGCGCCACCAAGCCATCAATTCAAGTTGGACAATCATGCTCGGAATCTGGCTGTAATAAGACAGTGATTTAATTCGACATTTATCCCTAAGAAAGTTTTGACATTAACATGTTGGATGCGTTTCTCAGATCTATATTAGCACGTGTTTGATATGATTCACTGTTCTACCATCTACACTTTCGTCAGATTGCTGTTCCGTTTATCCGTAGCTAAAATTTGTAAGGTCTGAAGAGATACAGGACAATGTAAAATTGCTTTTTTACATTTTTCTTTCTGTAGTCCATTTGGTTTAGATATGAGAACAACCCTTCATTGCATGTCGATGTTATAATTTTTTCCCGATAGTAATTTTCTCTTCATTGATTTTACTCAACTCATGATTCTGGAATATCTCAAGGTTCCTGTTGTTGGGAAATCAAATCCGAAAAGATGCTGCACTCGGAAAATAAACAACAGATACAATCAAAGAAAATATATCCGTTTTTCTATTTTGTCATTTTTTTTTTACTTGCGGCAACAACACCCTTCAGAATCACAAAACAAATTGTTTGTTTCATTCCTAGAAACATTCCTAGGGCACTAGTGACCGACTGGGTTTTTTTTACAAAAAGCGCTCCAAGTTTATAGCATCTGCCTTGAACAATCAAGGAGAACCCTCTAGAGTTGTGATATGTTGATATATCCGTATCCCCATTCAATAAGAGGATTAGATTTTTATGTGATTGTCTCGAGTGTATTTTTTTAGACCGAAGAGAAGGAAATAAAAAAACAATAACCGTGTGTATCTGGAGGATTGGTTCACGACGATGTAGGGGATGCCCAAAAGCTCAGCTGCTGGTCTTGGGTGGCTTAGTCATGGAGATTTATGCGTTGAGGGAATGTCCATCCGATTTGCGGTCAATGGGACAAAACCTATTAAGATACTGATCGAATGCTATAATATTAACTTTGGTATTTATTTCCAATCCTTGCCTATAGTAAAACCATTTTCACACATCACTTCCTGTAAATTCCATTTCGTATCGGAATGAGCCATGTGGGATTCGTTTGGCCCGCTTCAGTTTCGAGCAATAATTGTTGTTGGTTTACTAGTGATATACGGACCGTGTTATTTTATCTCCCGCTCGTCCTATGGGACAACCAGCAAAGGTGTGTCGGTTTACCTAATTTATCTGCAGTCTAAGTCGATCAATGAAGGGCGTAATCTCCGGGGGCTATGGTTTGTTTTGCTGTTGATTTTTATTGAAAGAGATATATTGTGTCAAGTTATTTGCTGTGCTTCTTCATTCGGTTTGTGTGCTTTAGCAGAAAAACCAAAGAAACCTTTCAATTGATTTTTATGCATGCATGTTTATATTTTGTGGTTTTTAAATAAATAAGATTATAAGCAGGCTATTTCCTACGGAAGATTTTACTTCTTTGAAAAGAGTCTTGGGCTAAAGCATGTAGTAAGTTGTAGTGAGCAAAAATTCAAAACTAAAAGAAGATTTTGGGCAGGTTTTCGCAGTTGGTAAGTTCCTGAATTTCATTGGATTAATCGATAGCTCAAAGTTTTGAATCCTAGAGTAAGTCTTGACATTTTATAAATTTCTCTTATCTCGTTGGGTCCACATTTGCATTAAGGTTCAATTTGCTGGCGCTATCAATAGAGTGGTTGACCAGCAATAGTAGTCTGAGACAGAGGGTGACCTGTTTTAGTATACTCTACAAGCCTTACTGGCTGGAAGTCGTTGATAACATCTAAATAATTATTTGTTAAAATTATGCCATTAGTTCTGCTATGAAGGCAAAACACTGATCTACTTTTAGTGGGTAATAACCGAATCTTCCAAAGCACATAAACTTACATTTTATAGAATCTACTAGACGAAGAAAATACTGCGAACAAAGCGAATGTAAACTATTCGATATCTAAGTCTCTGTCCCAACTCATAAACTAAATGAAAAACCAAAATAAGCTGAGTCTTAACCCACAACATAATCTTTCAATGCTTATTCTTTCGTTTTTTTAATACAACTAAAACCTTCGACATGGAAAGCAAACGATATCCTTCAAGATAAATTACAAACAAAATCTAGATTCTCGTAAACTCATCGTTTACTTTGGCCTTGTTGGTTATCCAACGCGAATTATAAAAAAGAATATACCTTGAAGTTGAAAGTGGCCAAGTAAGATGCGCCTCAGGGATCAGCTCTTGGTTCAATCTTGTTTCTCTGTCATTGTTTAGCCGGAAACCATTCAGAGAAAGCATCAGGATATATGCTGATAATATTTTTACTGGCCACAGTGTGTCCTACTTCCTGATAAAGTTGTTTGTAATCGAAAAATCTGCTTAGCCTTAAAGTAAGAAGTCTGACTTTTTTATATATGCGGGATCATTGGTTAGCAAATTTATCTGTCTCGTGCTCATAATTAATTGACTCACAATACTTGCAGTTGAATTGGTCAACTCATTAAAGGTCTTTCACAAATCTTCTTACTTTGATTCTAAAATCCAACAAGCCTTTTTCTTATAAAAAAAACCAATGAACATTGCTTCGGTTGATTTAAGATTGAATACAAATATGCCTAAATTTGGAGCTTTTAAAACCAGATCCATTAAAATGAATTCTAAATGGGAAAAAAGAAATCATTTATTTAACAGTAGCCACAAAGCCGAAAAAAAAAACATCCAAATATTCCCTTTAAGTTCATCTTCTTTATGAAGTTAGCATTTAACTATCAACAAATAAAGATCCCTTATGATAACAGACCTATATTTATGGCACCTTCAACGTGTAGCATAGTCTTACTCCTCATAGTTGTAAGAGGATATACAAATTTACTCCGACGAATCCTTGCTCTTTGACCCATAAGCAAGACAAAAGTATGAAATTACGGACATCATCCGTCAAGGAGAAACTTTCGAAAACTTTTCCAAGACCGGATTTAATACCGTTTGCCTGTCAAAAACAATGCCTGAAAGCCTTAATTAACAAACAAATTGTGCGACTAATATTCAACGCACCCCTGACCTGTGTCAACTCAAGGTACACGCTCTGGTTGCATAATCATCGCATGTTGTAACACAAGTCCATTAGAAATTTTAAGGACATAATGAAAACTTAATTGAATGTAAGACGCAAGACATTCTTCCTTCACAGCTTAGCACAGAAGATTCCAGGGTCAAAAAGTTCGCTGTCATAAAAGTTCCTCCTCGCATCTATATTCCGATTCACAACCAAGCATCAGCATCCGGATGATGCTTACGCCGCAAAACGTATAATAACTAACTTTGTCAGTCACCCACAAAGAATGCCACCTTATATCGCATATAGCATATTTACGGCCATTAACTTCACCACGTTCATATAGTATGATGGAAGGCTGAAGGGTGAAGCCATCCCCTTATGCCAGCCTTCCTAATCTTCACTCATGCTGTCGTAAAGAATCGCATATTCTCTGCAAGGACTCTGGGTGTTTTTGCGGTGGTGACAACACGTCGATCTTTTTTGCTTCGGGTTCATTACCTAATGAAAGCATCAACAAGAATTTCGGAAGAAACAGGGGCGCATACGGGAAACAGATTGACAGGGGCTGGTTAAGGGGCTGAAACCCGCTCCCAGCTAATCGTAAATGAGTTTTTTATCACCCACGTTTTATGGCTTTGGAAGGCATCGCGCCTTCCAGCTGTTATAGATGTGAGAGTGTGGGCTTCAATGTGTGAACCAAGCGTTGTTAGGCCAAACAGGAGATGTCTCTTTTGTGGGCGGTTGAATTGTCTTAAGAAAATATTTTCCTTTTATGAGTTTTTATTAGGCGAATTTAATAAGCTTGCCATTCTTAGGAATTATAACCGGGGTCACATTGTGTGCATGTGTATACGTAAACTGAAAAGTTTGATGACAGGTTCATTGGTTGAGTAAATTTAAGATTATTGCTGGCGTCACGGAGCGCTCGCTTTCGTACTTCTCTTTTTGATTTATGCTTGTTAATTATGCTTTAAAGGATTTTCTTTGCTACGTATCCTTTCTGTTTTTAATTTGACAGCAGTGTAAAATTAATTGAAAAAAAAAAATAAGTTGAAACGATGCACTGTTGTTCTTTTTTTATCGACTGTGTTGAATGATGCTGGAGATGGGTGTTGGAGCGTTGAGGGCTTTCATAGATTTATATTTCGTGGAATGTTCTTTAACGTCCTGTTTATGTTACGTTGTTTACGATAGGAATGGCTTCCTATGAAAATCGACACAAAAAGTTTTATCACAATTATTTTGCAGACTTTTTGTCTAGCTGGTTACTGTATATTTGTGGCAAATAGGGAAGGTGGTTGTAAACTGTATCAAATAAAAATTTAAAAACTGAAAGTACATGAATCGTTAAAAATGTTGACTACCTATAGAGGGAAAACAACAGGTTATGTTTTGAAATTAAGCGTATTTGTGACAAAAGGAGCAGACATTTTTTTCATTATATTAAAATATCTACATAAGATTTTATGCCACCGACCAAAACCGATTTGAGGCCAAACTTACAGCTAGTCAAGCTCATTTTAAATTATTATTTTAGTAAACAAACGGCTAAAACCAATTTGATGGCAATATTTATGCAAATATAATCTATTTAATTTTAAGAAACAGTATTTTTTATAAATTACACAACATTTGCTTTCCAATTTTTAAGAAAATTTGAACGAAATTTTCAAATAAAGTTAAAAAATAATTTTAAGAGTTAAAAAAAGATTTTATTTTATGTTTGTGCGTCACGTGGTAATATGAAACATGTTAAATATTAAATATTTAAATTTTGTGTACAAATAATTATTATTATTTCAACTAATTGTAACAAAGTTTTTGCACCTATTAAAACCATGTCCTGTCCCAATTGAGTATTCGGTAGCTAAACTCCAAATTGATTGATATCAGTGTCTTGCACACATGTTTCAGAATACAAAAAAAAAAATCATAAAATTTCTATTTCGTCGTTTAAAGACAAACTCAACTCGAAACAATACGGCGAATTTTACATAACGCAAGCCTTCTGACCATTTACTCTATTCAACATTTTTTAATCAACAACTATCGTGTTTTCCACGTTTTTTTTATCTCTCAACACGGCCCTGACTCAAACTGCTATGCATTTTTCCATGTCTTATAGTAAGTTGTGGCCAAAGACAATAGTTTAAGTGTGATAGAGTAACTTCCTAACATCTTGGACCGGAGGTTCGATCTTTATTTTCTTAGATTTAAATCTTTGCCATTGTAGTCGACGTATTTTTGCCTTCTTGAATAGGTCCGCATTATTTTACATCTGCTAGAGCTTTCTATGCAAAGATTACCTAGACTCCAAAAAGTTTCAGGATTTTCTACAATACCAACTCGCACGTTAGTGCAGCTTTCCTCATTTCGAGATGCCCACCGTTATTCGGCAGTGTGACGACCACAGAGTCCCTCTGTCGTAAATTTGCCGAGTTTTTCAAACAAGGTTTGCAACAAAAAATGCATTCAAGTGCCATTATTTTTTAAAAGTTAAACAATAAAGCTGTCTGTGCGCTTTTCTACTTTATTTACTGTCTTATTTTTTCGAAGGCTCTATGGCTAAGGCGGTTAGTGCGACCTTGGAACGAATCAGAGCCATGTTCAACTTGTTTTTCTGCCTTTAACTGACGAATTAGTACAGGATGAGAAGTGGTGTAAATAGGACGGTGTAAACACCAAACCAAACCTACGTGACAATATCTCGTTTCGGGGGTTTATTGAAGCCAAGCGCCAGTGAAAACAATTCACATACACGGGAAGCTCTCAAAGAGAAAATTTGACAAAAGTGCCTATCACTTGAAGCTCTTGCTAAAGCTATTGGAAATGCGGTCGTTTCTTTATTTGACAAAAGATGGTTTGCCCAAGAAAACATACCTAGATCCCATCCCTTTGTTAAAACTCTTTTTGTCTATTTAAATTGAAAGAACTACCATGCTGATCCCCAAGTATTGGTTAGCATCGTGAGACTGTGGATAGCTGCTTGCATTGGTTCAAATCATGGGTGAGCTACCTGCATATCGAGTGCAATCTGCAACGCAGTTTCAAAGAACTGGTGTCGACTTTCAAAATCACACTGAATCGTCGCTGCCAGAGAAACAATCGGACTTATTGACCGAAGGTTTCCTTACTGCGCTGAAGAGGTTTATCGCACGAAGCGGCGTGTACCATGATCTCTAGTGCGACAAGTGGACGAATTTTGTTGGGGCGCGAAACGAGCTAAAGATTCTCAAGGACCATTCCTTTGAGCATCAAACTCAGAAGAAAATTGCCGAATGGTATTCAACTGAGAGTATTGAATTTCACCAGATCCCACCAAGAGTAACTCGTTTTGGTGGCCTATTGGAGGCTGGAGTCAAGAATGCAAAAAGACATCTTTTTCGTGAAGCCGTTCTAAACTCCTGCCCGATGTAGGCAATGTGCAGTGATCCAAGTGATGAGTCTGTTGAGACACCAGGCAATTTTGACAGGGAACCCCCTAAATGCAAGCCACACATTACAGATTAGTAGACGTCTTCATTGAGCAAATGTCGGCGGCTGACACAAATTAAGCAGCATTTCTTGGATCGATGGTCGAATGAGTATCTACTCGGGCTGCAGAAGCGATAAAAATGGCAAACTTCATCAGCACATATTTCGGTCGGTACGCTTTTTTTAGTGTGGGATGACAAGACTCCGTCGCAAATGTGGTTGTTGGGTCGAATGTGTAATTTTATTCGATCATCTGATGCCAAAATTCGATAAGTAGATGTGCGTACAAAAAATGGGATCCAACATAGAGCAATTCATCGGATAGCACCCTTACCTATCGACAGTTGAAGATAGCGCAGATACTTCAAAGCGGGCTGTATATTAATTCAGCAGCTATCAACAAATTAAAAACATCAAACTCATTATGTAGGCTTCTCTTATTGTTTTGCCTTTGAGAATAGTGCGGCGAATTAAAAACTATTATACTAGGAGAAAAACCAAATCGCACTATTGCAGTCAAAATTATCGTTGCGACCCTTAAACGAAACGGACTATTTTATTTGTTGTTGCTCCGTAAAAATCTACAATGTATTAATGTTGCCTTCCCCGATTACGTGCACTAAGTTCGCTGAAGCACTTTTGTATTTTTGGGCGCCATCAAAGTTGAGGCTGTTACCATATTCTCCATTGGTGTCGATAACATATCTTTCTTTGCTTAATATAATCTAAATACGACCTAGTCACCTCAAGCAGTGTACCGAGCATTTCACTAGACCCCGAACTCTTAAAGCAAAAATTGCACCCAGTTTAAATGTTGCGAATCGAGCGATACAAATAAGTCGATACCACATCAACCATTATGGTCTCTTTCAATTCTGCTCATTCTATGCGAAATGCAACGTAAATGACTGACAATAAAAAAAAACTTTCTTCTGAACTAACAATTATTATTAATTATCAAATTTTATTGTAGTATTTTTTTACGAAAAATATGCAAAACAAAATTTAAGCTCAAATCGTATATATGTATGGCCACACCCCAGCCGCAGATACGTTGAAACAATGCATCAAATGAGATTACCAACGAATGCTCAAAAGAGTGACCATAACAAACTGCAACCGTTCTCTAATTATTACACCGCAAAGCCATATAACAATTTAAGCTATAATCACGAATCCAATGAACATTCTAATGGTACAAGTATTCCATTCATCATCCACTCGACTCCCGTTGGATTGTACAATAATTCTCCATCATTATCGCACGGTTTGCTATGGCCAGGAACAATGCACAGATAATTTTGAATGGGACTTTCGCTAAATTAGATCCAGTCTTCCGCTCTCCAGAGTGACGTTGTGCGAAATTATCCAGTCATCCACACACAAACACATATGCTTGCCACCACAGGCTGTCACCACCAACAGCTTCGGCAGAGTGGAACCCAATGCTGTATCCACTGCAATGCATCATCTCAATAGGAAATAATTTGTCTCCTGTTGGAGTTGGGTTTCAGCGAGCTCGATTTCTTCCTTTTTCAGCATTTGTGTAGAAATAATTGCGAAGAGTTTGTGGTGCATCCTTTCACAGTGGCTCCCATCATAAAAGGTACATCCGACATTCTGATGAGAACTGTAAATAAATAAGCTAGCTTTGTGACCTCTAACTGGAGGTAAAAATGAGAGAGATATTATTTGCAACTTTATTACAGGGTGACTCAAAATTTTGTACACCATTTAAAAATTTTTCTTTTTAATTCACATTTATTTTTGTAGAAACGAAAATACACTTCGTGGGAATTGCCTTGATCTAGTTTTAAGAAGCACATAATTTTAATGATTTTGCTCAAACACCATTTTTCTAATAATAAAATTGTTATTTTTTTTTTTGGCGAATTTAGTAGCAATATCTAGTCCTTAACTTCGCTAACACTTCTCTTATTTATTTTCCGCCTTATCTTTAAAAACAATAAGGTCTAAGTACGAACTATTTCGCTGTAATTTTTTAGAAATATTTTGATCCTAAATCATATATCGCGTTTATTAACAACATTTTATTCTTTAATATTTTCAGATGCGATCCAGATTCGAGATTTCATTTATATAAGACTTCAACAAGGCTGTGTTTCTAGGATTCCTATAGACGTTTGAATTAAAAATTGTAATCTGTTTTAAACTACCGCAGAGGGATATATTTCAATTAGTTTTCAAAAAGTTCCTCATTGTTTTAAAGCCATTAGAACACCACAAATGTTTCTAGCACACTTAAGAAATTGACTCTTCGACTTAAATATGTGCAACGTTAAAATCGTTTTAAAAATTGGCTCGAGTGAAAATAAAAAAGTTTTCTTTTAATATTCTGGTGATCTTGAGATGTCGCTCTATGTTTAATGTTCAATAAAAAAAGAACAATATGTGAGTATTTAGATTTAGTTCAAATTTAAACAATTACACATTCTACATAATCTTATAGTGAATAAAATACTGCGAACTGAACAAATGCAAATAAATCCATCATCTAGTTTAAAATTCCACCCATGGAGCAACCAGAATACTCCTGAAACCCGAGATTCAAATCACAATCTTTCAATTCTTTCTAACTTTATTATATTTTGCATAGCAAAAATAATAAATAAAAGGTTAATTTGTGTACTAAATCAACTCCTTTCAAGTTCTTGAATTTGGATATGCTAACCGGGTTTGATAATCTTCTGGCTTCTTCCTAACTTCTTCAGTTGTTCCTTATGTAGACATTTGATATACTATACTGCATGCCAGTTGATATTGACCGCTTCAACATACACAATAACTGTTAGTAAATCACTTGCAGGGACCTTAATTTGAAGCCGCCGAGCTAATTGTAATGCATTTTCTGAGAACAATAATTTTGAAATTAATGAGTTGTTAGAAGTTATTCGAGTTTAAATGGTCCAGCGACTTTCGGGCCACCCTGCATCTACTTCGTTAATTCGTTCAACTACCAGAAGATTGTTGAAGAATTTGTTGTCTTTTTTGTTTTGGATTTGGATTATTTTTTTCTTTTTTAATCAAATTCGAAAATTTTTACTTATTTGTAATATAATAGTTTCACTTTCATTGATGGGTGTTTATTTACCATCATGAAAATCAAATGCTTCATTTTTACATAAAATAATGGTATATTTACTTTCCCAATACGTAAATTGAGTTCTAGTGAGTTCTTTGATGGCTAACCAGACTTGAGTACACTTAATTAAAATGCAATTATATCACAAAGTGAATCATATCGTCGAATCCAAGACTGATAGGAATTGCAAAATTTGTTTGTCTGCCTACATATTTTAGGAATAAGAATTTTTAAGGTTACACTAGACTTCGCTTAAAGTGATGTTTGTAGTATTAAACTGAACAATTCTTCTTCTAAAGAACTCGAAAATGCACTCTGCTAATATAAATGTTTATTATTTTTATTTTATTTCGTGAGCAAAAATTACAATGCAGAGATATGAGTTAAATATTATATCTTTTAACTGATTAACTAAAACTGGTGACAAATAAATAAGGATAAATTCTTCCTAATTCTCTAAGGGAAAACTATGAACCCAAAACCCTTTATTTCATAAGCGATAATAAAACCAAAATAAATAAATAAAACATTATTTAAAAAAATCATAAAAAAAATAAATAAGTAGGCAAATTAATAAATAAAAAAAAGGAATAGGTTGTTTTCACAATAATAAAAACAAAGATTTTATTATTTCAGTTTCATTGCAAAAACTTGTTACAGTGGAAGCGATGGCTTCTATTTAAGTTAACAAAACTGATATACATAAGTTGTCGTATGTAGAAACTATATTCCTGGTAACAATTTCGTGGCGTATAATTTATTGCATTTGGTACATTTATTGTACATTTGGTGGAACAAATTTTCACAAATTATAAATGTCATTCATAAAGACCAAGGGTCCAAGGACCAATGCTTGAGGGAAGCCCATAACAGGATTTGTCAATGACTCACTGAGATTTGCAATGTATTCAGATATGATGAAAAGCACTTTTTGATATTGTCTACATTGTTAAAATTCGGACATTTTAAATATATTCAGCAAGATTTTGTTCTTGAAAAAGTCAATGACTTTCGCTACTTCAAGAACCGGGTGCAGATTTATTGCCATTGTGGAGGTCCCGGTAGACATAGAGCGTTCATTTGAACGATAATCAAGACATCTCAACTAATATAGACTGGTCCAAAAAAATCAACTTTCGGGTTTTTTTATATCTCTTTACTGAAACGGCATAATTTGATGTTTTTTTGGTTGCTTGTTTGAACCTCAGGAAAAATTGGGCGGTGGGCCTGTTGATGAACATTACATTTGTTGTTACTGCATTTTCAATTGAAAAAAGCACAAAGAGTAGAAAATCTGTGTTTGTTGCAGGCCAGTATGAATCGCCTTGACTTCATTGTGCATTATGAACTTCCGCCGAAAAACGTGCTTTCAATAGCTGATGGACTGATGGATGGACTGATATGCATACAAGATTGTTAAGGAATATCATATACGTTTTCCTTAAATTGCTCTGCGGGGGCGAACTCGTAATGACCAATTGCGTTGCATGTTGTCGTTGTCAACTCAGGGGCGACACCTTGAGCCAAACTGGCGATATTCTAATCCGATCGTTCTCTACGACACCTTCTGGTACTTAATCTGCAACGTTTTGCTTCAGCCCTTCGGAAGATTGCGGCTTAAGACCTTACGACAAGATGGAGCTGCACCGAACTTCGCGATGCACCAAAAATGTAGAATTTTTGAATTTTCCCATAAACTCACACATGTTGGCCAATTTGTACTATACGACGGTTTGTTGATTTCGCGAAATCATTGCCAAGTGGCATTGTGGACATAAACTTTAAAGTCCACTGTCGAAACAATATCCAATATTCAAAACTTAGGGGTTCCCAAAAAGATAAATTACTGAGCTTTCTTTATCACGATCAACATTTATTTATCATGATTAGTCAATCCAGTGAAAATCTTTCATGAAACCCAGCCGCGATCATAATTTTTACTTTTTTTGCCTCAACGGAATAAAAGCCCATATTTCAATTTCTCATGAGTATCCTTCTTGCACATTTTTTTCCATATGAACAATGTGAATATTTATGACTCACATTCTGCCACTTTTGGCTCAAATATTTAACTGAAAGTATTGTATCACTTTCAGTATGCCAAATTCGTCATAAAATACAGCCTTTTATGCAGAAATGAACATAATTCTTGGTGCTTGTGCCAACTGGTGTCCACCATTCCAGAAATCATTTCATCACAATAAAATTTATTACGACACTCTAGACATCCTTATTGTTTATGGCCACCAAATGTTGCTGGCAACAAATGAAAAACACCTTTTCCTAGTTTCCCACGAAACAAATTTCCTATAAGAAAATTATGATATTATTATTGCCGCCATTAATGCAGCAATTATTTTTAAATCTTCTTCAATTAGGCTATTTATGGTTAAAGCTTCTGTTCTTAATCCAACTTAAAAGATGCTAATTCAAAAACAATTTCGCTGCACCATCACCATCCCATCCGTGCTCGTACAAATTTAATAGAGGACATTAAATCCTAATCTGCCTACAAAGAAGCCCCAACATTTCCTCTACAATTTCTACCATTTTAATGGCGCTAGTTCATCGCCTGACAGTCTCGTTAATGCCATACAAACGTCTGTCGTTGCTGAATTACTACAATTTCCAGATTTAAGTGCGCTTTAATAAACTCAGAGACATAAAATAACAACACGAAAAAATAGCTGAAGCATTTTCATTAGATAAATATTGAATTACTGACCACGACAGCTATTTTGAGTTGTTTTTGCGGTTACATGTTGGAGTTTTAATTTTTTTCGTTTTTTTAAATGTGTTGTTTTGTGAAAGCCGCAAATCGGGTTTTGTTAACAAAATTTTTGCATTTCGAACAAATGACATTCCTGTGGAGTGACAGTTGTGAGTGTATCATTTATTTTCAGTACCATCCCCGGGGAACATCAACTGTTTGCGTTGCAGATACTACCTCTATTTTTCAAAAGTTTGACTATGGGAAAGTCCATTTCACATTTCATGAATTGTTCCAGAGTCAGTGTTTATATGAAATTCATATATGTTCATACATATTTATGAATACACCGATAGAGCTTGCGAAAGGATAAATGTGCTTTGGGAATTTTAATGGCTGTCAAATAATTTTTAACATAATGATTATGGGTGAATTTTCAGCACTCATCGATGCCGATGACTGTCGGACAATAAGGATGTCAATAAAGTGGGTCGTTTAGGGAAGAGCGTTAATATGAATACACAAATTCTGTAATGTATTGGATATAAAAAAATCCATAATCAATGGAATGGACCAATAGGAGTATCATGTATCATGAGGAGTGAGAAGAAGCTAACAGACGTTCCATCCTTCTGTTTAAGGTCTGGATGTCTTAGCATTGGACTCTCTGATGTCCAATGGTGAACGGAGCTAGATTTTGCATATATTGATCACACCTGTGGCCGTAGTCCACTTGAACGCAGTCTCGCAGTTTTAGAACCAGCCCTTGGTTAGTTCGTCCTCAATTTCATTGTCTTCAATTACACGATGACCTGGAACCCATTCTAATCTAACTTTATTACGTTGAGCTACGGATTTAAATTATGCGACGACAATATCCTTACCGCTGCCTAGCTGTCTGAATATATGAGAATTCCGGCCCGTTTTTGACCTTAAACAAGGTTTCCTATGGCGTCGGACTCGATGGCTTATGGGCTTGGTCACGGTCACGGTTTGAAATATCTACTTCAAAGAGTCGCCGAAAGCAGAACGTTACATTCATACTATCTGAGATCGCGCACAACACTTCCTTATCCATGATGCAATTGAGTAATCTCAACTGTCCTGTCTGATCAATTGGTTTGTATTGCATTGCCAGTTGAATCTTTAGGGCACTTCTGGCGGCTATTATCTTAATGAAAATGCCAAGAGAAGACAATCTTACCACTGGCACCGGTGATGCCCAACAAACTATACGTTGTACCTTTTCTAGCTTTTTAGAAGTTGTTAGCTCGAAAGTTTTTAGTCACCAAACTATGGCTGCGTAGTTTTTAATAGGTCTGGCCACCATGATGAACAATCAGTATAAAATCTTATGTTTGAGACCACAAGTACTATAGAACTGCGCTTACATGGTTTAAGTTGTGCGTCCTGTGTTGGATTTGACATGAAAAGTCCAGTTCAGTTTATTATCCAGAATAACATTGAGATACTTGAGTTCACTGAGGTATTTCTGAGAGGTTCCCTCAATGTCAACTGGAGACAGAGTCACTTCTTCATTGTTAAGGGTAACAGAACGGTTATGCTAAAATTCCCAGAGACTATTATTTGCCTCTTATGACAATCGTCAGATCATCAGCATAGCCAATTTTGACTTAGCCTGACTGAGAAGTTGTTGATGACAAGTGACCGAGAACAACCACTTGTTGCAGTAAACGACACTGATAATCTTCCAAGCTAGGAATTGATAACTCGACGTTCTATCATCGATCTTGTCCATCTATACTTCTCTTCCGAATGAAAATGATTACTTCGCTTAAGAGAATTTGCCGCTGGGCTTCCACGAAGAAGTATCCTTGGGCTTGTATTGTTCAAGTCGAGGATTCAAAAAATACAAAAAATCTTTGAACAAAATATGCGAATAGACAAAAATATGGGGGAATCGTTCCTTTAAGGTAGTTTATTGTAAATTTATACAGAAAAGGGATATGTCCGCTAAAAACAACTAATGAACTTAATAAAAAAACTAATGAAGAAAAAGTAAACTTGGCATATTAATATTAACTTTTTAACGATTTATCTAGTTTTATTTACCTGACACAAAAACCATTCGCAAACAAAGCTAAGTATCTAGTACTAACACTAGACGTTAAGATGAAATGGAAAGCCGTCTGCAAAAAGAGCCAAAGTTAACAAACCAATTTTCTAAAAAAATGTACCTAAGCCTATATTGGCTTCGTTAAAACAATTCGGTCTTTTAAAAATGAAGTTCTGCGAGCAATTGAGAAAGTCACAACAATATCCACAAACATTTTCAGATTGCTACTATGGAAGACCAGACAAAGTTATAGTCCTGTTAGCTTTGTATCCGCCTTAGTGGTAATTGTAACAATTCTACCCTTCGAATTTTGGAGACTTCAAACCCTGTGTCCAGACTTGACACAAAAAAGTCTGCCATTAGGGAGAGCCGTGCTTAATGTCGGTATACGCAGGTCCTACTGTAGGATTTTCCTTCGGTCCTATTACGTCAAACAGCCTTATGCAGGTAATGCGCTGAGTCTATCATTAGCCACAAAGCAAAGAAATCTGATGAAAGAAGTTCCAACAAAGAAGTTATAACAATTATGGCAGAAAAACAGCTTAGAAGTAGGGACGCCCTCACGTACAATTGACATAAAAGAGAAAGACTTTCGCAGTTTTGATTTCTGATAAGCATGTGTGAAATGGAGGACTTTTCAGCCATATTATATTCCATTAGTTTGAAGAGGTAATGTTTGTATGTTTGTATGTATGTTGTAATCTGCGAAACCATCCATCCGATTTGAAAATTTTTCCACAAGTACCTTCAACGTACCTCGTATAAATTATCTCATATATAAACAGGCTTGTCATTGCGACCAATAATGTAACTAAAAACGGTCGAGCGAATGCGTTTTTTTTTTGAAGGTGCATTAACGGTGGTAGATATTTTATTTTTTTTCAAAGAGAAGTTTTAGAAATCAAAAAGTTCTGCAAAAAAGTTCGCGATAACATATTTTCATAAGTTGAGGTTATGGCACAATTTTATTAAAAGTAAAAGTTTGTAATTTTGTATCTAAGGCGTAATCTTCGACACGTCCCATACGAGTTCAAAAATTCTACAACCAGTCCTTACAACGGACCTTCGGAATGAACATAGACTATAAATTATATTATTTATAAAAAAGGGCGTTTCGTGGTTTCGTTCGCTTTTGTGTCACAGGGCGGTGAGTAAACCTTGTTCAGTCCTACAACTTTTCTACGTAAATGAGACCTTTGTGGATGAAGTCGCAGGATTTATATACAAATTTGATTGAGATGGAGTTTATTTTAAGTTTTTTCATAACTATAAAATGGATGACCCTTAAGAAAAATATAAGAACACTCTCAGTGACCAGATTTCGAGTCAAAAAAGGGTGTATATGGCTGTATTACATGCTTCTAGTTAGCCACTTAATTTGCTGCTCAGAGCTCAATACACTTCTTCGATTTCTTGGCTGGAAAGAGAGAAAACCATATTTTGTCTGGAGATTAACATGTTTAATCGAAAATTAAGTTTAATTCTGCCTCAGTTCTTATGTTTATATGGTTTATTCAAGTTTCGCTGACCCAAAAGGAACTAAAGTGGTTTGATTTTTAAGATGTCAACCATTCAATAAAAATTGAGTCCAATTATCTCTCCACCATTTAAATGTGGTTCACCAGCACCGCCAGGTCTTGTAAAACAACCCTGTGTCACAGCCATTAAATTAGTCGAAGGTGGTTTCGGCATTTGGCCATTTGAAATAACTTAAGGACTTTTAAAAAATTAAATTTACTCCACTGTGGAATTCTGGACCATTGTTTGTACCTTCTTACACTTAAATAGACTAAACGCTTCATGTTATTAATCGGTAGCACTTTTTTCGTCAACTTATATATCTTGCTGGTTAAACAGATGTGGTTTTGTTACTTCTGTTAGATTTTGCTTTTGGTTCTTGGTAAGCCGCTGCGATATGCATGAGCCCTTTTTATTATTTGTCCCTCTTAGAGACGTGATTTCTCATCCGATTTGAATTCAATTGGGCGAGCTGATTGCGCATAGTTATTGTAGATTTTTGCACCGCTGTTTGAATATGACTTCAATATTCATCACTAATACAGTCTTTATCCTCAAACAGGAAGGCGTTTCTGATCGACTTTGGTTCGTTCTGTTCTTTTTTCTGAGCACTTGCCGAAAAGTGAAACGAGTAAGCCATCCCTCTTTTGGCAATTGGTCAGGTAAGTTCTTTATCCACCGAAGTACTATCAAGATCGATTCTTGAGATCGAGTTTGCGCCTTAGAGAATTCTAAAGAGCTGCGGAACTGCGAGCTGGCTTTAAAATTGCTTAAGGGTTCTTTTAGTAAGTGTAGTATGGAAGCATACAAGGTGAATATGGTGCAATCTTAGCTGAGAATATAGTTAGCTTGGTGGGATGGTTTGATGAATTTTCCTCATCAATAAACTTTTAAAGTTCGGTACGGAAGGGAAACTTTTTCCTAGTTCCAGTTTCTATCCTTTTGAATTTAAAGGTTTCTCTCTTCAATCCTACACTTTGGTGTTATAGCCATAATGACTAAAGTCAATCTTTGTTAGTTGTAATTAGATTTATAAATCAAGTGATATTGACTGTTTTCCAATCTCAGCGAAATGAATTTCATTAGAAAAAAAAATCAAAACCCAAAACCATTCATCATTTCAGCATCTTTTTCCACAAAAAACGAGTCCCTGATGAATATTCTTAAAGCTTGGTTACCAAAACTTGTCATAATCAAACAATTCACACCTACAACCATGACTCCAATGCAACAAGTTCTATCATAGCTCAGCTCGATTTCCGCTAGTTAGAGCCGTCTTCAACCAAACCAAAAGCAATAAACTTCATGATTAATAATCTTTTCCTTTATTCCATTTAAGACCGGCACTGCACCAGTAGAAAGGACTCCATCCAACAAGCAGCAATTTGAAATTCCAAAAAAAGGAACTATAAACATAAAAAAGAAGCTATCCAGCTTTGTGCAGCGGGTGAGTGTTCATTCGGTTAACCCACTAATACTTCATAACTGGCGGCAGCTTATTGTCTTTGACGATGCACTTCCTAAATAGAGTAGCCGTGTTGTTGTGTCTTGTGTTGCTGATGTGCTCGTATTTGTATGTTTTTTGTTCTTGTTGTAGTTTTATGCACCCCGTCGTACTTCCTTATCAAGCTCTTTCGTATCTAGATGGGGTGAATATTAAGTATTAAGCTGCATTAAGACTGCCAGCAAAGATACGAGTATAATGCATGGTGAGTGCTCGTAAAAAGCAAACTCTGGGTGTCAATGAGCGCAAGAGTTTTCGTCCTCGTCGTTGTCGCCGTTGCCGTAGCCGTCCTGGCAAACTACCTTATTACGTTAGGTTGGGAAGCAGCGGATTGAGCAGGCAGCGGGTGAGGATAAAGTTGTTCGCTTTTGTCTTGAAAACTGAAGTTTTTTGGAAGATAAACGGAAGTATTTCAACGGCAAGAAACTCTTGGAAACTCAGTGACAAATAATGATGATACTTGGTTGAAATCCATTTTTTTTTGCATGTTCCTTTCTTTTGTACTGCTGAATGTGTCTGCGCCATATAATGTACCCATATAGTATGAGAGTACTCTTCTTGTTTAAATCCTAAATGGCGCGGTTTTATAGCTAAGTTGGTAAACTGATGCGAATGCCGTAATGGATTTATTTTTTTGCGCTTACTGTGGATTAAACATTTGATTTGAGAAGGAGATTGTGACTGCAACTATGCAAACACGAACGCGCCCCTGATGCTCAGACTTAAATCTTTGCAACTTGACGAAAGGATTTATACTTTTAATGGTAGCTTTGGGCTTAACCCTATGAATGTTTTGACTGCATTTGATTTATAGGTTAAAAGGGATGATAACTTTGACATTAGCTCGTCTTTTTCCATATGCCTTTGCATTGACAACCACGAGGAGTGAATTCCTATAAGTGAGACTTGGGCTTTGGATATGAAGGAGAATTTTTATTTGACTCTGTATGCAAAGCAAGCAAACGAGAGGAGGTTTTCCTTAAGTCAATTAAGTCTTAATTTAGTTCAAATCATTAATACTACGTTGAGATGCCATACACGGTTCAACATCTAGTAGCCATCTACTTTCTCCTTTGCATGGCGAAGCCAATTAACATGTCAGAAACGCTGAAAAAAGACACATGCTGGTTTTAAGTCTACTTTTCAGACCTGAAAATTCCTGAATACGCTTGTAGCCATCATTATTTTTCCCGCATGATGTGTTGTGGCTCACTTAATTCTACCAAGAGCTTCTTAGCTTCAAGGAGTTGTGCCTCACTGAATTCAACTGGAATAAGCTTGCTGCGATGTCTTATTTTAGCTCAATATATGCTTCCCATTATTCAAATTCTCATTTCTAGTTTTTTCAACATTCTGGACAGACCTTACCCGATGGAGGGTAAGTTGAAATCGGTTTTGTAGTGTATGTCTTAACCCAGTTTGTAAATGGGCTCACGCATGGCTCATGCCTTCGGCTTGTTTCTTACCACTCATTTCCTAAGTCAATCGGATGACATATTATATGAAGTGATAAGGAGAAACTTGCAAGCCAGATTGTACTTGCTTGCCTGCTTTACTCCTGTGGTGAATAACCAATACAAAGGGCGCTCTAATCTAAGGGCCCTAACAAGTTAAGAGTCATACGTCCTTGGACTTTTTAAGATAGCCCGTCGAAAAAGAATAAACAAGAAGGAAATGAATCTATTGATACGAACAACATTTGAGGCCAAGAATTAAGTGGATTAAAAACTAGCATTCGGCTCGTTCAATATAATAAGTTTTTGGTCAACAATTCATCATACAAATGCGGCTGTGCCTAAGGCTCCTGTCTTGTCTCTGACTCCATATTTTTTTCTTTATAAATAATATCTTCATGCAAACTCTAATCCGAATCACTACTTTTCTTTTGGCAGTATCGTTAGCCTTTTTATTCATATTTGTTAGCAGTTTTTGGTCGTGGAAATAAAATGAAAGCTTATGATTCCAAAAACATAGCAGAATTATTTGTTTCCAAAATTTAATACCGTCTGCCGTCAGTGAAGCGACGGTATGATAAATGACACGAATGAATGATCGCGAAATATCTAGAATTTCTTAAGCTCAATCGGGTCTATGTGGCTAAAATCTTTAAAGCTGGAATACAATTATCAGACCAGATCTCTTTGACAGAGATCAAAATCAATTTGGTGAAGTTAATTGGAAACAACATTATTGCGAAATCAGTCGACCACTTCCACTTCGAGTTTTTTATGACATTTTTCATAAACAGTGCTCCAGTGAAAAATTAACCTGAATTGATCCCTACAACAGCTAATGCATCCTCACAGAACGAGTAGAAGGATTAATAAAGGTTTGGCTTCGATTGCCCCAAAGTTTCACGTTTTAGACACTACATATATGTAGTCAAATCTACAATAAGCCACCAGTCTAGGGCCAAAAACCGAAATTGATATGCTAGCCTCAACCAGGAACGTTGGACTATATAAAACAGATCAAGTCCTAAAGACGACAATTTCGGGGAAGTTGGGAAAATGTTTGCGATTACCATTCTGTTAAAAGCCAAGCCGCTCTTGCATCGATTTAATCACAAAAAGAAATCAAGGGCAATGAAGATATGTGAAATGCAATACTAACGGGTGATTAAGCAAAGCATAACACGGCAGGTCCAAAATCGTTTTGGAAGTTAACACACCGCAAATACATGGGATTTCAAATATTTTTAACTTCCCATCAGGAAGTTCTTGTAATCGGTCCGATTTTCGAAATTCAAAATTTTTACATTTCTCCACGTTTGGCGGTCCCAGTAGTCGGATTCCATGATTTTTAGAAAGATGTCTGTGTGTGTGTGTGTACGTACGTACGTACGTTTGTGCGGATTCTTTCGTACAGCCTAACTCGAGAACAAATCAAGCTATCGAAGCAAATTAGTTTCATTCGAAGCGTGTGTGCATAAAGATCACCTGAAAAGCTTTTGGTTAAATTTCACAGGGTGGTTTGAATTTTATGACGAAAAAACTGTCAAAAAAAGGGACAATTTGACTTCTTCAATTAAAATCAATTTAGTTTTCCAATAAAAAAAGTTCAAAATTAATTAAATTTATAGTTTATAGCTACCTTATCAGATAAAAACTGCCGTTCAAAAGTTTCCGGACAAATTCATATAATTTTTTTTTTTGTTCAATTTCAATGCCAAAAGTTTCATCAATATTATGTTTATTTAGCCAATTGACTAAACTAAGTAAGTTACTAACTATAGAGACTGCCAAAAAGACTAAAACAGTATTTAGTTGAGGCAATTTCATACATAGATGTGCCCCTCTCTCTATTTCCTGATCCAAATTTCCACGGAAGTTCTTTGAAAATTGTTTCAGAAATGTGAATATTGTTAGTCTTTCCCATTTTTCAAGACTCCGAGTGACGTCTGCGACACATGAAAACATCCTTAGAAAATTCTGGAGCCACCAGTTTTTTTGTTGTAGCTTGACGCTTTTTTATCGTTATAATATATTAGCAAAAAGAAGCTCATGGCGCAAATTACATGAGGCAATTGAATTTAAAGCAAAAGCATCGGGACCTAAATGACAAAGTTAAAATACATGGATAAAACTGAATTACTCGTTTATTGCAAGGAAGACCATAACATCCGATTTAGTTTGTTTTCCACTGTTGTGGTTTCTTATCATGAACCCAATCCTAGAGGTCTTTCCAGAAAATGACACAGAAATAAAAAAAAATCTCTCGAAACCGGCGTGGGAAATCCTATCAAAATCTGCAAAGAAAACTGGACTGGATGTGATCCTCTTTAAGCCATATATTTACAAGACAGAAAAAGATCCTTTGCTGAGCAGTTACCAGCTCGGAAGGAAGAGGTGGTGGAAAACTCTGGATTGAAACTATGTACTTTTGAACCCTTTCAAAAAGGACATAAAGTTAAGCCTTAATATTCCGAGCAGTGGTTAATATCTTCCAAAGAAAAGCAATCAAACAAATTTGATCGATTAAAAATAGTTCCAAAAATACATGAAGTTGATATAAGCAGTTGAATCCCTATAAACAGAGTTCTTACAAAATGTAATACTTTTGAAACTAAGCTATATAATATATGATAATTCTGGCTGTCTGATTTATAACACTTTGTTGAAGAAGTTGAAAAACAACTGCCAAAAGCAAATACAAATTCAACTTCCAATGTTAAAATTGTTGTTATGAAATCGATTTTTGCAAATCTAAATTTAAAATATCTTATCTTCACGTTGAGTTGGATACTCATAGAGGGATGACTGGCTAAGATTTTGGGTCTTTGGTCCTATATTACAGTCGAAAATCGTTTAATGCAAGCCATGGACAGCCAGCCAGCAAAAATAATTATCTCAAGGTTACACACCCCAAACCGAACCCTGCGGAATTCGAAATGGAAATATGATAGTAGAATTGCTGTCAATGCTGAGGACATGGAAGAACCAACAATGCCATCTACCTGAGCTAGACGAAGTACAGAAAGCAAGATAGAACTTCTAAAAGCGGCGGCGATGACTTAGTTGGGAGTATGCACCAACTCATCTGCAATACATGGTCAGAAGAAAGCATGCGAGATGAATGGAATCTCAGTATTGGTTGCTCAATCCTGAAGGAAGGAAGCCAGTTATAGAGGTATCAATCTACTCAAAATTGCCTTTAACATCTTTTCCGCCGTATGATATGATCGTCTGAAGCAGTTCGTCAACATCCTGATAGGTCCGTATTAATGTGGTTTTCAACCAGAAAAGTAAACCAAATATTAACACAACGGTAGATCTTGGAAAAAACCCAGGAGCGCCAAGTCAGTACGCACCACCTTTTCATCAATTTCAAGGTTGGTTTTGGTGTTTGTTTCGTCCACAGAGATGAGATTTATGTAGACATGTCTAGGTTTGGCATCCCTGCCAAGCTCGTACTTTTGTGCAGGATGGCGATGGAGATATCAAGCTGCTCCATTGAGGTCGGCAAAGACGTCAGCGACCCACTTGATGTCAAACAACATCTTAGACAAAGTGATGCACTGTCATGCGATTTCTTCAACATCATACTTGGGACAATAGTGCAAAAGAACTTTGTCAACGCCAGAAGGCAAAAAGAGGCATATGCTGTCATAAAGAAAGACCAAACCCTGATCAGAACGTTACCATAAACAGCTATAACTTTGAGGTAGTTGGGGCTTTGTCTATCTTGGCTCCGCTATAAATACAGAACATAACATCAGCGCTGAGATCAAACGAAAAATACCTCTGGCTATTAAATCTAAGCCCTCTTTCGAAGAACTGAAGTGTCGCTCTATGAGAATCTTTTTCAATGTAAAGCTTTCTCTAAAACGCTTTTACAACCCATATTAGTTTCTAACAACCAAAACGAAACTTCTTACAACGAGCTCACAAACATTTCAATTCTGTGCGCAACATTAGATATATGTAACTAAATCAAAAACCATGATTTCCAAATTGTTGTCCTGATCACTTAAAAGAATACTTTCGTAAGTAAGAAATTACCGAAATGTTGAATTAAAATTAATGTTGAATACTCAACTTTACCTTCATAGCAGCTTACCATTCTCCTACTTATCCCCATTTCAAGTAATAAATGTTAAAGAATTTAATTTTATAGAATTTTAACTGAACTAGATTAATTTGCTAATGATTCAACTCAATTATTATAATCCCATTCCTAATATTTCAACATGAATTTGTTTTAATTTAGATTTAATCTTTATATTTATTATATTT